>CM060884.1:57948333-59207500 GCA_030762935.1 Hymenopus coronatus
GTATCCTAAACATTTCACTCAAATAATAGCCTATTTAGGCCAGTTATAGTATAAATGCCTATTATTTCTCAGATATTACGTTTAAGCCGCCTTCCCAACGTTTTAGCACATGCTTGCCCCATGAGCTATATCTTTGACCTGTTCGTAGCGATAATAACAAGGTCATTGAAGCAATAATTTATTTTATTTTCTCAGATACTACGTTTTAACCGGCTTCCCACCAAAGTTTTGGCATTGAATGCCTATTGCCTGCTAGTTGGTCTGATTCATTTTTACTTTCTCTACACGTACTATGTACATAGTGTACAGAGAAGGTATTGCACTCCACCCAAAAATTCGATACCGAGATTTCACTGGAAATATATGTTTTAGGATCCCCTGTATCCAAAAAAAAAAAAGCATTTTCATAAAAAGGTGTGTGTGTGCGAACACGATAACTCAAGAACGAAAAGTCGGCAAAACACGAAACTTGGTATTTAAGTTTAGTATCTTCCAGGGGTGCGACACGAAGATTTTGCGAAAAATCCCCCTACATCAAACTGCCCTTTTCATGGAACTTTTTTCGAAAATTTTGATTTTCTCAAAAATGGCTTTAACGATTTTGATTAAAATATCGTATATTAAAGATATTTACCTGATAAATAAAATATATTTCTTGAATTTTCTGGGAATAGCCTCTGAAGACTACTTTATTCTGGATGAATTTTACGGAATTTTGCATAACTGCTAAACCGTAACAGAAAGACAAAAATTTACTACACAAAAAATGTAAAGCACATTAAAACACACAATTTATGTTACCTACATACATTTTTTTCGTGGAGTTGGTCGTTTTTTAGTTATTCCTTGTTTTTGGTTTCACCTTTAAAAAAACAACTCCTGTCCTTACAAACAAAGGCACTTCAGTCACATAGCAATCAGCTTTTAACTATCACTTTAACCTATGGCTCGCTTCTACTTACAAGGAAGCAAGTAATAAGACTATTTCTGTAATTTTTTCTCGGTTATCATGAAGTAAATAGAAGCGTAAGCTTTTTAACAATTTGTTGCAGAGATGTAGAGAAAGTCATGTGAATGGAATACATCAGATTTTTATGTCACTCTTGCAGAATAAGCTCTTTGTCCTTTGTCTGTGATGCGATTCCTGTTCCTATCGTTCAGTTCTTATAAGATGTTCTCGATCGGGTCCAAGTCGGTTGTTGGAGGTGGTGTTTTGAGTGTATGGGGTGTGTTGTAGATCATAAAACTTCTTAGGATCGTTGTCGTGTTGGAAAAAATCTGATGTGTTCCATTCACATGAATTTCTCTGTATCACTGTAACATTGTTGTTAAAAAGCATACTCTATCTACTTTATGATAATCGAGATAAACATTAGCAGAAATTGTCTTAATTATTTGCTTCTTTGTAAGTAGAAGAAAATAAGGGAATAGACTAAACTAAAACGATAGTCAAATCTTTCAAAAACTGGTTGGCATTTGGTTGAAATCCGTTTACTACTTTCCATGTGAGAAAAGTTTAAATATTTTAAATCTGAAACAAATAACATCTCAAGAGATGTTCATTCCACGAAAAAACATCATCAACTCTTCATGGATTAGGAGAGTTCTCCTGTTCCGGCCTCATATTTCTTCCCATCTTTTAACTGGTCTTCCTATCGTTCTGTAGCCTTGGGGTTTATATTTGTATGTATGCGAGAGTTATCCATTCTTTGTAAATGGCTTTTCCATTTTTCTCTATTTATTTGTATGCTTTCTTTTAAGGAAAAAATGTCTAATTCTTTCCTTATGTCTTCATTTCTAATATGATCTTGTCTGGTGCATCCTTTTACTGCTCGGAGATATTTCATTTCTGCCGCTTGTATTTGGCTCCAATCTTTCTTTTTAAGAGTCCATGTCTTCGAACCATACAGTAAAACTGGAACAGCCATTGTCTTATAGAGTTTTAGGTTTGTATCTTTTCGGGTTTTCCTTTTTAAGGTACGAGCTATTACTCCACAAATATATTGGAACTTACTCACTTTATTTATTTCTTCATTGTTTGTCTTAAAGGTTACATTGCAACCCACCTGCTTAACACTATATTTGATCTTTTTATATGTTTTCCTATAAATGCCATTGCATTACCTTTGATTTTTCTATTGATATACTTAAACCATAGTCCTGGATCAATTTTTGTAGCTTGTACATACTTATTTGCAGCTTATCTTCTCGGTCTTATATTAACATCATGTCATCTGCAAAGAGTAGCATATTTAAGGCATTATTTTTATTTATGCATTACATAAATTGTGTGTCTCTATCTCTTATGGTTTACCAGTGATACAAAATTCAGCAAAATTCATTCAGAGTAAATCGGTCTTTAGAGACTATTCCCAGAAAATTCAAGATATGCATTTTATTTGCCATATAAATATCTTTAATTTTCTTCCAATGTTCCGGAATTGTACCCATTACTGTTCAGAACCTCACGAACTGTTCTTTCGTGAACCATCTTGCAAAGATGTTCTAGTTTCATTGGATGACATCTACACAGTGGACACATTTCTGTGTACAGTTTCTCCAATTACTTTACATGCCATGTTTTGTTCATTCATATGTAAGATGATTTTTGTGTTCTCTAGAACCGTCTCTTTTCCTTCCGCTCTTTGCATTTTGATTCTGTGGCCACTCGAAGTCGCTTGTGTACTGTATGACATCAGACACTAACGAGGAGTTCCGAAAGTACAAAAGTCGATATTTCCATAGTTATTTACTGGTGTACCACAGAACGGGTTTGAATACTTGTTACTTGAGAGGTAACGAAACATCTTTAAGGTGACCCATCTGTGAAGTTTGGAAAATCCACATAATATAACAGATTTTATTGAAATTTTAGCCAGCTATTACATACAATACCAGTGACAATATTGTCGTGTATAACATTCTTGTTTGGCATTTACATAATTTTTAGTATCTCAATGCATTGTTTTATAAAATCTATGTGTTCCATTCACATGACTTTCTCTACATCTCTGCAACAAATTATTCTATTTACTTCATCTAATCGAGAAAAAATTAGCAGGAATAGTCTTATTACTTGCTTCCTTGTAAGTAGGAGCGAAATAAGGGAGTGCCATAGGTTAAAATGATATTCAAAAGCTGGTTGCTGTGTGACTGAAGTTCCTTTGTTTGTATGGACAGGAGTTGACAAATTCCTGTTTGAGAAAAGTAAGATTTTTCAAAGCTGTGACTAAAAACAAAGAATATCTCAAAAATGATCAACTCCACGAAAAAAAATGTATATAACAAATTGTGTGTTTTAACGTGCTCTACATTTTTTTGTTTTTAGTTCTCGTCCATCTCTTACGGTTTAGCAGTTATGTATAATTGCGTAAAATTCATCCAGAATAAAGTAGTCCTCAGAGGTTATTCCCAGAAAATAAAAATCGTTAGAGCCATTTTTGAGAAAATCAAAATGTTCCATGTGAAGGGTAGTTTGGGGAGGGGGAATTTTTCTCAAAATATTTCCTTATTCACAAGGAAGCAAGTAGACAATTTCTGCTAATGTTTATATCGATTATTATGAAGTAGATAGAAGAATAAGCTTTTTAACAATAATTTGTTGCAGAGATGTAGAGAAAGTCATGTGAATGTAACACATCAGATTTTTTGTGTAGGAAGGTGGCCTGACCTTAAGAGAGCCAAAGGGGTGACATTACAAGGTTGACGTGGAAGTAAGTAAATGTTGATTTGCATCACAGATACAACAACGCAATAATTGCAGTGCCCTGCATTTTCAGGAAACTCAAGGCTAGCCTCGTGTGTGTTTTATGACGTATCCTCTAGTTTTCACGGTTGCTTAAGCAGAGCTCCAAGGTCTAGAGCATTCCATAGGAAAACATTTTTCTTTCAAGCTTGGCACTTCACCTTCTCTCGGAGTAGTTTTAAAACTAGAGCGAAATACGAAATTGCTTTACGTCAGCAAATGGAAACACGCCCTTTGGTCGAGCTAACGAGGGTTAAAGGAAGTGACGAGAGATGCAGACTATCTTCAATAGACTTGCAATTTAGAGCTGTATATTTTAACCTTGCATCTTTGAATTCTATCTTGAAATGCAACTAAAATCATGTCCGGTAAACCGAGGATTTATATGCACTGAAAAAGCCCAAAATGTGCATGCAATATGTGAAAACATTGGAAATATGCGCTTAAGTTTACAAAATTCAGTGTATGGGGGAAAAAAAAGGCGTTATTTATGGACGCTCTTTTAACTACTGTGGTTCTCAGCGTCCCATTCTAAATTGGGCGTGAAAGACCGCTTAATTTTTCTCAGAGGCTTCTCTATCAGGCTTGAGGTTCCGACACGGGACCAACGGCTTTACTTCCCTTCCGAAGAAGCCATGCTAAGAATTTTTACCCGAAAAAATCCATCGTCCTCCGCCGGGTTTGAACCCGCGACCTTGGGTACCTATATGAAGTTAGTGTATCCCTATGTGCGCGGATTCGATCCCAAACGCCCCATGTGAGATTTGTTGTGGACGAAGCGGCGTTTGGCCGGGTTTTCTCCGCATCCTCCGGTTTCCCATTCCACCAATTGCTCCATCATCACCTTTCCTATCATCCATTTCATCATGCTCGTGTCGCCGTTCCACATTCTCCATTCTGTGATTACATGCGTTGGCTCCCCAACAGATTTCTGACCCCTAGGCATTCACTTGTAAGTCCTGGAGGGTGTCAGTCCTAAATACGGGGTGGGTAAACTGACTACAAAACGTAAGTATCGTATTTCGGCGGCACCGTGGTAGAGTGGTTAGACCACTCGCCTCCCACTTAGACGGCCCGGGTTCGACCCCAAGCGCTCGCTTGTGGGATTTTTGGTGGGCGAAACGGCGTCTAGGCGGGTTTTCTCCGGGTCCTCCGGTTTCCCCGCCACTCATTCCACCAATTGCTCCATCATCACCTTTCCTATCATCCATTTTATTTGCATTTCAGATCATTCACTTCTCAAACTCATGCCTGGCGTCGGGCCTACCACTCGTCCAGTTTCTCCATTCTGTGATTTCGTGCTATCGTCTCCCTGACAGGCTTCTGACACCTAGGCATCCGCTTGTAAGTCCTATGGGACTGTCAGTTCTAAATTACGAGGAGGGTAAGCCGTCTACAAAAGTCTACGACACGGGCCCAATGCTTCTCTTTACGTCCGAAAACATCTATCGCCCTCCATCGAGTTTGAAAACGCGACCTTTGAAACCATGGGCTAGCAGCTGTATCAAATTTTTTGAGAATACAATATCCTCTGTATCTACTATGTAATTTGTAGTACATACCTGTTAAAGATAGTAAAAAAAGTGCATGGTGTGTGCGTGTCTCTCTTGTAGCAATATCAGCGTAACTGGTAGATTCTGATCGCGCTAGACACTGCGCAGTGGAGGGTCGGAGAAAGTAAAAACTGCCTATCCTCACGTCAGGCTGACTACCTGTGAGTCTTCTCCCGCAGAAGCCTTTGCCCTCTTCCGACAGCTCTTAGAGACGTCTTACTAGGGCCGGCAGATAAGTCCAGGGCCTCTCAAAGAAAACAGAATTTAAAAAGATTTTTTTTTTTTTTTGCTTTAGTTCTCAACATAATCTCCAGTAAGGCTAATACATTTGTCAGATCGGCGTTCTAATTTAATTAAACCATCCCTTCAGTGCGATTTATCAAGGTCCTCAAAATAGCTGTTTACCACATCAATGACTTGCTCGTTGCTGTGAAATCTTCGTTCTCTCAAGAAATTGTTTGGGGTTTGGGAACAGGCGGTAGTCACTGGGTGCTAGATCTGGCGAATAGCAATTCGAACTTTAATTCGCATATTTTTTCCATTACAATGACTGAACGATGAAACAAGATTTTTTTTTTTCAAATGAGGTTTTTTTCTTTTCACCTAATCACTCAAACGTTGCCGTAAGCTTACGTAGTAGTCACCAGTGATACTCTTACCCATTTCCAAGTAATTAATAAAAACAATTCCCCGTGCATCACAGAAAACACTCGCTACAAAATTGACTTTACCTTTTTTGGAGCTGGTTCACCGGCGCAAGTCACTGTTTTGACTGTGATTTACTTTCTGGAGTGTAGTGATGTATCCAAGTTTCATCCACGGTAATAAGCCGTTTCAGAAGTTCACTGGGATTTGTACGGTAGAGTTTTTCTTTGCAACTTTTGATCAGGTGTCAACAAACGCACCCATCTTGCACAGACCTAAAATATTACCTGCACGTGCTTTTAGTATATTTACAGCCTCTGCTATCTCAAACAACTTTAATCTGCGGTCTTCCAGTACTAAACGATGAATTTTTTCAATGATCTCTGGTGTTGTCACTTCTACAGGGCGTCCAGAGCGAGGCTCATCACTAGTGCTCGTATGTCCCATTTAAACTCTGCAACCCACCTTTTAACCATTGAATATGAACTGTCCATTTCATGTTTGATTTCTTTAGGCCTTTCAAATGGAAGTAATAAAATCACAGGTCGTTTTTCCAAATCCTCCATTTTCGTAAAAAATCTATAAAGTTGTCTTGTTTAAAAATTTATAATTCGAAAACTAAACAAGCTATTGACCTGGATACAAGCTAGTCTAGAGTTAAACTATACGATGCTACCGTCTAACTGGCCTAGTGGCGTCATATCTGTGTGAGGTTGGGATTTATAAGCCGACCCTCGTTATTACTTATGATTTAATGGCTTTGCTTTCGGATCCGTATAGCATATTGCTGTACTGATCGATTCCATTAAAGAAAGAAATATATTCCGTGCGTCAAGGCAAAAACACGTATGCCGGATGTTAACACAGGCCTGTTTGTTAACACAGCAACCATTACTGGAGCGCGGTCGCCCGGACTCTTGACCTTGCGGTGTTAACTTCCCCCTCTTCTATTAAGAGTTTCCGTGGCACTATAGTTTTCTCTGTTCTTCTGGAAACCTGGGTTTTGTATGCATTCCGGTTTTTACTTTCACTGCCATCTGAGTATAACAGGTTAGAGAAAGTGCTGCATTCCACCCAAAAAGTTCGATGTCAACACTTCACCAGGAATTCAGCTTTTGAGGCACCCTAAATAAATAAACATTCCTTGGAGACAATGGCTACAAAATTAAAACTGGCATATTTTGGATATATAATGAAGAAACACTGATGTGTTGCATTCATATATCTTTATCTTCATCTCTGTAAGACATTATTGTTATAAAGGTTATTCTTTTATCAGCATCAGCTAATCTAGATAAACATTAGCAGAAATTGTCCTTATTACTTGGTTCCTTGAAAGCAGAAGGGCAAAAATATGCATTCGATTCACATGATGTCCTCTAGCCGTACTGGAAACAAACCTTTTATTCAAAGCATTAATCTGTTATCTACATCATGCTAATCAAGAAAACCATAAACAGAATTAGCCTTATTAATAGCTCCTGTTAAGTAGAAGGGAAATAACTTGTACAGGCTAAAGCGATAGTCTCGTCCTTTAAAAACCGATCGCTAAGAAACAATTGAAATTCCAATCTTTTTGCTTCCCAGGAGTAAACAAACGAGAGAAGGAAGATGTCTTCCTATTTGAGAAAAGTTTAAGTGGCTAAAATTGAAACCAATAATCCAGTAATATCTCGAAAACGGTTAACTCTACCAAAAAAGAGCATATGAAATAAATTGTGTATTTTAATGAGATCTAAATTTTTCGTGTACTATGTTCTTTTTTTATCTCTTACGGTTTGCCAGTTATTCAAAAGTTATCCAGAATGAAGAGTTCTACAGATGCTATTTTATATATATAATACAATGCAATACAATACCTTCTTTATACACCATGTAGAGAAAGCAGAGAGACTCGATAGAGAAAGACTCATGGAGGGAATAAGGATACCATGGCAATGGAAATAGTTTTATTTATGGACGCTCTTTAACTGCTATGGTTCTCAGCGTCCCAATCTATACTGGGTGTGAAACACCGCTTAATTTTGCTCAGAGGCCTCTCTTATCAGGCGCGAGGTAAATCTACGATACGGGATACTTCCCTTCCAAGGAACCCGTGCTAAAGATCTTTACGCCCGAAAAAATCTATCGTCCTCCGCTGGGTTTGAACCCGCAACCTTGGGTATATGAAGTTAGCATGGCACCACCAGGCAGGCAACATACAAGAATGGAATGGGAAGAACTAATCAATGCAACACAAGGCTCTACATGTAATTGGGTTGGCAAGATCCTCTTCTTGTAATGAAAATCCAATAGGATATCCGGGAGTCGGCTGCGACTCGAGGAATATGCAACTAAAAACAAATCAAATTCTGACCGCCTGGGTAGTGTGCTCTGCCTTGCACTTAATAGGTCACGAGTTACCTGGATAAGATGTTTTTCAAGGTTTTCCCATGTACTTGAAGACGAATGTCGAGTAACTTAAAGCCCCATGGATCCCAAGCTCATAAGAGCGTCATTTCACGAATCATTTATGTCCGATATGACCAACCAGGTTAGAGAACGTTAAGTTAAACCAAGTTCTGATGTGTTACATTCTCGTTACGTTTTACTTTCTCTAGCCCCCTATGTACAACTCCATCCAAAAATTCGATATCGAGATTTCACCAGATATACATGTTTTAGGACCCCTGAAACCAAAAAAACGCATTTTCAGAAACAGACGTATGTACGTGCGTGCGCGTGTGCGTGTGGGGATAGCATAGACAGATATTTTCATGACAAATGAAATGTACATCTTGAATTTTCTGGGAATACCTTCTGAAGATCTCTTCATCCTGAATAACGTTTATATAAATTTTGTATAACTGGTAAACCGTAAGAGATAGACAAAAAATTAATTCACAAAAATGTAGATCTCGCTAAAACACCCATTTTATGTCATATACATTTTTGTGAGAGTTGGCCGTTTTAGAGATATTCCTAGATGTTGGTTTCACTTTAAGATACTTCAACTTTTCTCAAACTGGAAGTCATTCCTAGCAAAAAAAAAGGAGAACCGAATTTCAACTGTTTTGCATAGCGACTGGCTTTTAAAATATTTGACTAGCGATTTAGCCTAGTGCATTCTCTTATTTCCCTTCTACTTAAAAAGAAGCAAGTAATAATACCAATTCTGGTAATGTTTATCTTGATTTGTGTGATGTAGATAAAAAATCAACTTTTTTAATAAAAGTTTGTGAGAAAATTAGGGAAAGTCATGTGAATGGAACACATCAGACTTTCTTTTGCAAAGGGAGTATTAAAAGTAATATTTCCAGTTTCGAATTTTTAAGGGGAATGATATATTTTGCTAGAGCAAACAAAAGAAGGGAGAACGAAAAAGTAATCTGAGAGGAAAATGAAATCGATACTAACCACGGAAACATTTATCTTTTCTGGAAGCAAATGGAAGAAAATTGTTAGAAGCGGCTTGTGTAGTGCATGTTATTTTGCATTGAGAAGTGACTTCGTTGAAGATGAATGAACCGACAAAATAGCAGAGTGAGAGCAGCTTGTTGTTCCCGCGGCACCATGACCGAGCCCAGAAAAAAAAATCTGATGTGTTCCATTCACATGACTTTCTCTACATCTCTGCAACAAATTGTTGTTAAAAAGCGTATGCTTCCATTTACTTCATGATAATTGAGAAAGACTAGCAGAAATAGCCTTATTACTTGCTTCCTCGTAAGTAGAAGCGAAATAAAGGAGTACCAGAGGTTAAAGTGATAAGTCAAAAGCTGGTTGCTACGCGACTGAAGTTTGTATGGACAGGAGTTGACAGATTCCTGTATGAGAAAAGTATAAGTTTTTCAAAGCTGAAACTAAAAGCAAGGAATATCTTAAAAATAATCAACTTCACGAAAAAAATGTATATAACATAAATTGTTTGTTTTAATGTGCTCTACGTTTTCTGTGTTGTAAGTTTTTGTCTATCTCTTACGGTTTAGCAGTTATGCAAAAATCCGTAAAATTCATCCAGAATAAAGTAGTCTTCAGAGGCTATTCCCAGGTTGCCATGTGGATGAAATCATTTATTTTGGGTTGACAGGAATTGACAAATTCCAGTATGTGAAAAGTTTTAAGTATTTTAAAACTGAAACCGGTAACAAAGAATATTTCAAAACTGGTCAATTCCACGAAAAAAATGCATATAATATGAATTGCGTGTTTCAAGGAGATTACATATTTTGTGTAGTAAGTTTTTGTATATCTCTTACGGTTTACTAGTTATACAGAATCCAGCAAAATTCATCCAGATTAAAGAGGTCTTCAGAAGCTATTCCCATAAAATTCAAGATATACATTTAATTTATCGTGTAAATATCTTTAATATATGGTATTTTAATCAAAATCGTTAGTCATTTTTTTTTTAGAAAAT
The DNA here is from genome assembly GCA_030762935.1 of Hymenopus coronatus. Classification (NCBI taxonomy): domain Eukaryota; kingdom Metazoa; phylum Arthropoda; class Insecta; order Mantodea; family Hymenopodidae; genus Hymenopus; species Hymenopus coronatus. The sequence goes on from CM060884.1 coordinate 57,958,676, forward strand.
CAAGATTCTCGAAAATTTTTCCATGTAAAGGTGTGGAGATTTTCCTCAAAATCTTCGTGCCTCATCCTTGAAAGATACTAAACTTATATACCAAGTTTGGTATTTTACTGACTTTTCGTTTTTGAGTTATCGTGTTCACGAACACACACGGACATTTTTTTGGATACAGGGGACCCTAATACGTTTATTTCCGGTGAAATCTCGGTATCGAATTTTTGGGTGGAATTCAATACGTTTAGAAAAAGTAACAGGTGTGCCAACTTTCAAGGCGATTGGTTAAAGGATGTTGGAATTCATCAATCTCGCATAAATCAAAATCCATTTATATTTATGCATATGCATGCGTATTTCAAACGTAGCCTTTGAGAGCTAATTCAATGCATCAGCATACAAGTTCGTGCTTCACTGTCCACTTATCAGAAATGAACTAATCTATCGTAACATGTATTTCTAATGAGAAACGCTTTAATAATGCATTGTATTGCCGGAGTTGCACGTGAACAAATCAAAGGTTAAAGTCTCCCATTAAAGCAAACTTTACCGAGCAAATTAGCATTGAGATATCCTGCGAGGCTTACATCCGGGTGGTGTTGGGTTCAACACTCGTTGACCGCTGCTCTGACATTGTTTTTACTTTCTCTACACGCACTATATACTTAGTGCATAGAGGTGTTGTAATGCACATACAAATTCGATACCGAGATTTCACCGGAAATACATGTTTTGGGTCCCCTTAAATCCAAAAAACGTCCGTATATGTGTGTGTGCCCTCGCCTGAAGACAGCATAGCTCCAAAACGAAAAGCTCATTAAATACCAAACTTGGTATTTAAGTTCAGTATCTTTCAAGGGTAAGACACGAAGATTTTTCAAAAAAATTCCCCCTCACCCAACTACCCTTTACATTGAACTTTTTTCGAACATTTTGATTTTTCTCAAAAATGTTTGTAACGATTTTGTTTAAAATATCGTATATTAAAGATATTTACCTGACAAATAAAATGCATATCTTGAATTTTCAGGGAATAGCCTCTGAAAACTACTTTATTCTGCATGAATTTTACGGAATTTTGCATAACTGCTAAACCGTAAGAGATGAACAAAAACTCACCACACAAAAATGGAGAGCACATTAAAACATACACTTATGTTATATATATTTTTTTCGTAGAGTTGATCGTTTTTGAGATATTAACTGTTGATAGTTTCAGCTTTGAAAAACGTATACTTTTCCCATACAGTAATTTGTCAACTTCTGTCCATACATACAAACAAAGGAACATCAATCACATAGCAACCAGCTTTTGGCTTTCACTTTAACCTCTGGTACTCCCTTATTTCGCTTCTACTTACGAGGAAGTAAGTAATAAGACTGTTTCTGCTAATTTTTTCTCAATTAGCATGAAGTAAATAGAGGCATAATCTTTTTAACAAATAATAAATGTAGAGAAAGTCATGTGAATGGAACACGTCAGATTTTTTTATTATTGTTTCCCTGGTCTTTAGGCAAATTCTGGGTGGTTTCTCTTATACCACGGTTTCTTTTCATGATTTCCCGTTCATTCCGTTTTATTTTTATTTTTTCAGGTGTACTTTCAGGTTTCGCAGTGAGAAACAGTGCCGGACAGATGGTGGAGGAAAGAGCATTCCCCGTGAACTTCAGAAGAGAAGGTATTGTATTTCACCCAAAAACCGATACCGTGGTTTCACCGCAACTGTGCGCATGTGAGTGTACGTGCGCGTGTGTGGATGTGTGCATGTACAGTATAACTCAAAAACGAAAAGTCGGTTAAATACCAAATTTGGTGTTTAAGGGGAGCTAAATTAATGTTAAAGTTTGGCCCATTATCTCAACAACTATTTATGACAATGAGCTAAATTTTTCAAGGCATATTCAGCAATAACTGTACAGTTGAATGACGAAAAATAGAATACTTCTGTTATTTAGAAGGAAAGATGATTTTTTAAACAAGGCTCTAACATTTTTATTGAAAATTGGTTTTTAAATTTCAAAACAAATAACCAATGCATGTACATAAAAACTTTTTCGTTAAACTAAAGGATATTAAGTGTAAATGTGTGATAAAAATGTCAGCCCTTTGTGACAATTAGTATCTGAGATAATGGGACATTTGTATAGAAAATTTTACTTATTCAGAAATTCCTTCCAAGCATCATTTAAAAAAATGTAACCTAACTTTCGAAGCACTGCAAAGATGTGTTTGGAAACTCTCACATGAAAGCAATATGAGCGGGATACCAATGCTGCCAATAGGTAAAGTAAAACTTTCCGATCAAAATAAAAACAGATCTCTTCTCTTATAGATACTAATATTTACAAAGTTATTATTGTTTCACCAAAAGGTTCTAAAAAGCTACTACGCAGGATTATTTTCAACAATATGTTTAAACTTTTTACAATTACTTCTATGAAAGCTATACCAAAATGGGCGGGAAACTTGAAATATTCATATTAGAACATGAAAATATAAAAAATTACGAAAATCCCGCTTCGACTCCCCTTCCGTATGTTCCGAGGATGTTACACAGAGATGTTCAGGAAAACACCCCTCCCCCAACTATAACAAACGAAATGTTTATCTTGAATTTTCTGAGAATAACCTCTGAAGACTTCTTTATTCTTGATACTTTTGTATAACTGGTAAACCGAAAAAGATAGATATAAACTTACTGCATAAAAATGTAGATCTCATTAAAACACACAATTTGTCATATATATTTGTTTAGATTCAATAGTTGACGAGATATTTGATATATGTTTTAGTTTTTAAACTAATTGAACTTTTCTCAAACGGGAATTAACGAAACCGAAGTGTTCCATTCCATGACTTTCTCTACACACTTTTGTTACAAAATATTATTGTGTTATGTACAACGGGTAATCGAGATAGACATTAGCCAAAATGTCGTATAGTTCTAAGTAGTAGGGCAATAGGGTATTACATTAAGCGATAGTCAAATCTTTTAAAAGCTAGTCGCTATGTGAACAATGAAGTTCGGTTCGCTTTACATTGCACTAAAACAAAAGGGATAAAACGAATAGCGACTCCGTTTGAGAAAAGTTATGTAGTTTAAGATTGAAACCAATAACAAGGTATATCTCGAAAATGGTCAAGTCTACAACAATAATGTATATGGCATAAATTTTTAACAGGATCTACGTGTAATAAGTTTTAGTCTATTTATTATGGTTTACCAGTTATACAAAATTTAGCAAAAATTCATCCAGAATGAAGAGATCTTCAAAAGCTTTTCTCAGAAAATTCAAGATTCACATTTTGTTTGTAATATAAAAAGATTTAATATAAGGTATTGTAATCAAATTAGTCATTTTTGAGAAAATCTAAATTTTCAAAAATGTTTCCAATCAAAGGGTAGTTTGGTGTGGGGGGATTTGCTTGAAAATCTTCGTGTCACATCCTTGGAAGTTACTAAGCTTAAATACCAAGCTTCATATTTGTCTTTCGTTTTTTTATCTATGCTGACCCTATACACATACTGCCCTTTTTATAAAAAATGTGCTTTAAATGTATTAAGGGGATCTCAGGACATGAATTTCCGCCGAAATCTCGCCATCGAATTTTGGATGGAATACAATACCTTCTCTATACACTATGAGGGAAAGGGGGAAGTAATAAAAGAAGTCTATTGTTTAAAATAGTACGATAGTTATTTTCATAGGTGTAAGTATGCTTTAATGTTAAGTACACGCAGTGTTTATCTAGATGAACTCTAGAACCTATCTTCAATCAGACGAGGTATGTATGACGTGTGTAAAGGATTATGTTGCCAACCCAACCTTTTACTTGGGCTTGGAACGATCTAAATAAAGCTCTCGTTCTTTTTTTGTATGAAATGTAGATTCTTTATTCCAGAAAGTAAGAGTTAAGCCGTCGCATGCACTTTCAGTTAGAAATATATGCACGATAGATGTTCGTTTATTACCAAACTGCTCAAAGTAAACCAGCAGTAAGGCTTTTGACCTTTGCAAATGAAGGGGAGAATTTTATTTTTACTTCCTCTGCACGTACTATTTACATAGTGTAATAGAGAAGATATTGTATTGCACCCAAAAATTCCATACCGAGATTTCATCGAAAATGCATGTTTTGGGACCCCCTGAATACAAAAAAAAAAGCATTTTTAGAAAAATGTCCGTGTTTGTGTGGGGGGGGAGGGTAGTATAGCTCTAAAACGAAAGGCCCGTTAAATACCAAACTTTATATTTAAGTTCAGTATCTTCCAAGGATGCGACACGAAGATTTTCAAAAAAATCCCCCATCCCCAACTACCCTTTACATAGAAACATTTTTGAAAATGTTGATTTTCTCAAAAATGGGTCTTAACGATTTTGATTAAAATCCCTTATATTTAAGTCGTTTACATTACAAAATATGTATCTTGAATTTTCTGGGAATGGCCTGTAAAGACCTCTTTATTCTGGATGATTTTTATTGAATTTTGCATAACTGTAAATCGTAACAGATAAACAAAAACTTATACAAAAAATGTAGATCTCGATAAACCACACAATTTATGTCAAACACATTTTTTTCGTGGATGGTCGTTTTAGAGATGTTTTTTTTGTTATTGATTTCAGTTTTAAAATACTTAAACTTTTCTCATAAGGGAACTTATCAACGCTTGGTCACGTAAAGAAACGGATTTCAATTCCATAGCAATCACATTTTAAAACATTTGACTGTCCGTGTAGTCTAGTGTATTCTCTTATTTCCCTCCTACTTATAAGGAACTAAATAATAAGACCGTTTCTGCTAATGTTTTAGCATGAAATAGAAGAACAAGCTTATTAATAGTAATCTGTTACAGAGATGTACAGAAAGTCATGTGAATGAAGCAAGTCAGATTTTTATTGCTGTAACAATATAAATGTTATCATCCCTAATGAAAAGCCAAGAACCCTGAATAAATCCCCCAATCATTAGGCAGTTCTTTGTTATAGCCGTGATTAAAATTTAGAAAAGTACCGTAATTTAAGAGATTAAATGGATAGACTTTCTTTCTGCGTACATGGCGTTTATTGGTTGTTTTACACATAAACAAAATATGCCATAGGTACACCGCATAAGCGAAAACTCTTTGAAAAAAACTAATTACTTTATACTTTCAACATCTCTATTAGAGGAGGAAGACTATCTAGGAAGATAAACACTAATTTCTCGTAAACGTAGCGTGAAAATGGTTACGGCAGGTGGTGTTTTGATACAACAGAGTAAAACAGATAACTGAACAACAGGCAGATCGATAAGATTATACAACAGAAGAATGTTATCTATTTAAGTACGAGTTAATCTGTTGCTACTGTCATCGAGTCTTTATCCAAACTCGTTTTTGTATGCTAATAGTTATGATCATTGCTTTCATTATTCAAAGCACCATGCAAAAGATTATCACGTTACCAAAGATAGAACTTCATCACCTTATTGTGTTTAACTTATAGTGCTGAATTTCATCACGGCGATGCATCTGTGAAATTTGGAAAATCCCGAGTACGAGAGATATCTTATTGAAATTTATATGTTATTATATAAAGTAGCATTGATATTTATGCCATGTTTGTGCCAATTCTAGCTTGCTTGGTTATTTAAATAAATCCCTTGTTCTACTAAAGTTGAGCCATGTAATGCATTTTTAAAGGCCTGATGTGATCCATTCACATGACTTTCTCTACATCTCTGCAACAAATTATTGTTAAAAAGCTAATGCTTGTATTTACTTCATGCTCATCGAGAAACAATTAGCAGAAATAGTTTTAATATTTGTTTCCTTGTAGTGGCAGCGAAAAAAGGGAGTACCATAGGTTAAAGCGAAAGTCAAAAACTGGTTGCTATGCGACTGAAGCTCCTTTGTTTGTATGGACACGAGTTGACAAATTCCTGTATGAGAAAAGTATGTTTTTCAATGCTGAAACCAAAAACAAGGAATATCTAAAAAGTGATCAACTCCACGAAAAAATGTATATAACGTAAAGTGTGTTTTAATGTGCTGTACAATTTTTGTGTGGTAAGTTTTTGTCTATCTCTTACGGTTTACCAGTTATACACAACTCCGTAAAACTCATACAGAATAAAGTCTTCAGAGGCTATTCCCAGAAAATTGAAGATACACATATTACTTGTCAGGTATATATCTTTAATATACGATATTTCAATCAAAATCGTTAAGAGCCATTTTTTAGAAAATAAAAAATTTCGAAAAAAATGTCATGTGAAGGGTAGTTTGTGGCGGGGGATTTTCTTGAAAACCTTCGTGTCGCATCCTTGGAAGATACTGAACTTAAATACCAAGTTTGGTATTTAACGGTCTTTTCTTTTTTGAGCTAAGCTGCCCACAGGCACAACACACACACGGACATTTTTCTAAAAATACTTTTTTTGTATTCAGGGTGTCTCAAAACATGTATTTCCGGTGAAATCTCGGTAACGAATTTTTGGGTGCATTACAATACCTTCTCTATACAGTATGTACACAGTACGTGTAGAGAAAGTAAAAATATTTATATAAAATGATGTTTTACACAAAAAGGTCTGTCATATTATATCTCATATTTATATAAAATTATTACTTTCGCACACCCTAAAACTCTTGATGTTTGAACATTTTATAATTCATTCATCAAAATTGATGCTTTACTCCTAAAACTAATATGAACATTTTCAATAATGAGCTTTTGAAATGCAAATAAAACGCAAGATTTAAACAAATTAGTGAAAAATTGCATCATGTGGAACATTTTAAGGGTGGAAAATTGTTGGAAAGAAGTTTGCAAGAAAATAAAGTTTAATCTATTAAAGTAGTCTCTAAGCATGCAACTATCCAAATTACAGTGCACCAAATGAGAAAAACTATATATTCATTTATTTTTTGGCCAAGTTTCTCACACTTGCATCACCATAAGACAATATAACTATGCATTTTACGAAAAATTATTTTGTCAGAACACCTTTGTTCAACACCGCTCAATACAGCCGTGATGTTTGAACCACAGCAAACCATCTGACATGCGGCACTTTTCTTTTGGCAGCTGTGAGTTAGGCATGTAGCACCAGAAAAAAGCAAATCAATTTATTTTTTTTTACACGTGCTATGTACATAGTGTATAGAGAAAGTATTGTATTGCACCCAAAAATTCGATACCGAGATTTCACCGAAAATACATGTTTAGGTTCCCCCCTAAATCTAAAAAAAAAAAAAAAAAAAAAACATTTTTGGAAAAAGGTTCGTGTGTATATGTATGTCTGTGGACAGCATAGCTCAAAACGAAAAGTCCGTTTAAAACCAAACTTGGTATTTAGGTTTGGTATCTTCCAAGGATGGGACACGAAAATTTTCAAGAAAATCCCCCCACTCCCAATTACCCTTTACATGAAACTTTTTTCGAAATTTTTTATTTTATAAAAAATGGCTCTAACGATTTTGATTAATATATCGTATATTAAAGATATTTGCCTGACAAATAAAATATATATCTTGAATTTTCTGGGAATAGCCTCTGAAGACTACTTTATTCTGGATGAATTTTGCGCAACTACTAAACCGTAAGAGATGGACAAAAACTTAACACACAAAAAATGTAGAGCACGTTAAAACACACAATTTATGTTATATACATTTTTTTCGTGAAGTTGGTCATTTTTTGAGATATTCCTTGTTTTTGGTTTCAGCTTTGAAAAACATACTTTTCTCATACAGGAGTTTGCCAACTCGTGTCCATACAAACAAACGAACTTCAGTTACATAGCAACCAGTTTTTGGCTTTCACTTTAACCTATAGAACCCCCCTATTTCCCTTGTACTTACATGGAAGCAAGTAATAAGACAATTCTGCTAATGTTTATCTCGATTAGTATGATGTAGATGAATTATCTTTTGTAAGAATAGCTTGTTTGCAGAACAGGTAGAGAAAATCTTGTGAAACAAGGCTGAAACAGCAGAACGTTTATCAACGGCTTCTATCATTGCTAAAGTATGAATGAGTGCGCCGTTGACGACAAAGGAATCGATCTTAGCACCAGTAGTAGTAAACTTAAGCTTTTATACATAATAAATTTATATTATATATGTGCATATTATCTAATGCTCAAATTATTACTAATATAGTGCAAACTCTGTATCGGAATAAATTAAAAATGTGAAATAGAAAATGTGATAGACGAAACTACATAAATGGGGTAGAAAAAAATTATGCCATTGCAAATGTTTGAACTGACGTTCGGTAATTTTCAAAGCGCTTGCGCTTGCTATATTTGTTTGGGACAAGAAGCGTCTGCTGCCACATTCATATAGGCGCTTTAATACTAGTCATGTTTCTTATGGTAAAGTGATTCATTTACCGCATTCAGGGTACTTCATGGCTTCTGAACCAGCTCATTGATTCATTCAGTTGGTTGGGAATTGGTTGCTCCACCTATATGTATAACTACCAATGAGCATAGCATCAGGTGGAAACACTTTTGGGGTTGTTTACTAATTGGTTAACGAAGCATGGCGCTTGTTGCATTCTTTATCAGGAACCAATACAAATACTAGACACGCTGCAGGACACAGCCTGTTAACGTGATCGACAGGCGATAACGTATGTCTCGGACACTGTTAGGTAAGTCTAGCTGTATATTGGAATTATCGATTAAGATACAGCGATTCTAGTGACTTTCTAGGAACTTTGCTATAAACACATCGGTAACATTTTGCATCCATACATGGGATGGTCGACACCAAGTGGGATGACTCAGGCGTTTCGTCTGTGGACCGCACTAGGGAGGTTTCACTACCCATAGATTTTTTTTTTTTTTTTCGGAGGTTTGTTCGGATCGCCAAGCGAATGCTGAGTTGATCTTTTTCATCCCCTTTATATCCTATCCATTCTCTTATCATTCATCCCGTTGGTTTCTTTCAGCGATAGTGCTCGCAGCGGCGTGGCAGGAGCCAGGAGCCAGGAGCAGGAACTAGTCGCCCGAGTGTACTCGGGCGGGGGCAAATCACCACGGTACCTATCCGCTTTTCTCGCGGATTTACCCGTGTGATATAAAAGATGTAGTCTAATGCAAGCGTTTTTGTCTGTGTCAAAGTAGTTGGGCAGGGTGTTTCCCTCTGTGCAGCCGGCGCGGGCTGAGTTACCTATCTGATTGGCCACCCACCCAGAGAGGGACCACGCCCGATGCTGCTTGATGCTCAAAGTGACAATCTCTGTCCCCGACTTGGACTGGTTGCCGGTATGAGCAGTGCCCCCAGCGGGGACATTGGATCCTGTACGTGGCGGGAGCCCCGGTCCGACTGTCGGGGGTGTTTCAATATGGAAATTGTTAGGACCGTGTCATTAGAATGCCTTCGCTCCTGGATCTGACGGGGTGCCACCTCGTGGGTGTTGGATACAATAACCTAGGTTCGGTGCCGAGTCTCCTCTGTCGAATCCTATTCCTAATCGCAAGGTCGACTGTTTCTCGCAACATAACCGATGAAAACAGAGCGAGCATCTCGCACTAAGCTAACTTTTAGATTTGTTCCTGACAGACACAATCTTTGAAATGTCCACACAACTAGAAGTCCAATGGATATACGAGGTACTTGAAAGTCACTCGTGGCAATTGTTTAAAGACGATGCAGTCGTTACTGAGCGTTTCTCGTACAAGTCTTTCCCTTGGCGAGCGACATGTGGTGTTGCCCCGTCTTGCATGAAGATAATGCTATGGTCATAGTTGAGTATTTTCACCTGGCGCTAAGATTTGGAACACATTTTAGTTTCTCTACACGTACAAATTACACAGCACTTACAGGAAGATTGCTTTGCAATCTATAGAGGAAATGCATATTTTGAGGAATCCTGAAACAAAAAAGTACATTTTTAGAGAAAGTTCCGTGTATATGTCTGGGTTTGTGTGTCTAAGAACAGCATAGTCTAAAATCGAAAGATAAGTGAAATACCACCCTCTTCCGAGAAAGCGACACGAGATTTTCAGTAAAATACCCCATCCAAAACTACTCTGTACAAGAACGATTTTTTTTTTTTTTTTTTTTTTTTTTTTTTTTTTTTTTTTTTTTAATTTTCGATTCTCAAAAATGGTGCTAACGATTTTGATTCAAACACTATATATTAAAGATAGTTACATGACAAGATATTTACATATTTAAAATGTATTACTCAAATTTTGTGGGAATCTCTGAATTCTGGATGAATATTGTATAACTGATAAACTGTAAGAGATAGAGAAAATCTTACTACACAAAAATGTAGGTCTCCTTAAAACACATTTAAGTGAAATTTATGTTTTGTGGCGTTAATCGTTTCTGAGACATCCCTTATTTTGTTTTAATTTCTCAAATCTTATATTTTTCTCAAATGAGAAGTAATTTTATTTTTAATTTTTTCCCTGATGTTGCAAGAACGGAATTTCAAAGACATATAATAACCAGTCTTGAAAGATTTGACTATCTCCTTAGCTTAGGTATTTCCTTACTTATTTTGTACCTAAAATAAAATTGTAGTAGAATCATTTATGCTAACATATATCTCGATTAGTAAAAATAGTTTGTTACAGAATAGGTAGAGTAAGTCACTAGCTGTAACACATCAGAATTGTTTTCAGAATTCACGAACACAATTCTTAATTAGCATACCTGCGAGATTTCAGACTCCTACGATAATCACAGTCTATGTTATGCTACGCTACGCTGAACTTTAATGAAAACCACCCAGTATAGGGCATTTTAAAGTTTAACATAACTGTTTTTGTTTCTTATATTGCGCTTCATTAAACTTTAGTATTCGTAAAATATGCATTTGGCATAAAGTATGAAGAAGTATGGATTCCATGAAGAGGCCATTTGGCCGGGATGTAGGAATCAAAGCAAGCGAGCGGTTCTAGAGCGTAGTTATATGGGACAAGAAAAACTGGCAAACCTAAGTTAGATGCTAGATAGTGTGACCTGGGAGCTCAACTTGGAAATGGAGTGGAAAATATTTGTTCGGCACAACTTCATACTGAGATAGCAGCCAAGACTTGAAAAGTACAGTAATGCTGGTAATAATAGGATTCTTCGGATTCTTTGCTAGGTACTATAATTTTTAAAGTTATCTTTTATTGCCTGTAAATTCTCAGAAAACGCTTTAAAATAATGAAAAATCTGATGTGTTCCATTTACATGACTTTATCTACATCTCTGTAACAAATTATTGTAAATAAGCTTATTCTTCTATTTACTTCATGCTAATCGAGAAAAGATTAGCAGCAATAGTCTTATTACTTGCTTCCTTGTAAGTAGAAGCGAAAAAAGGGAGTACCATAGGCTAAAGTGATAGGTAGACAAAAGCTGGTTGCTATGTGACTGAAGTTCCTTTGTTTGTACGGACAGCAGTTGACAAATTCCTGTATGAGAAAAGTATAAGTTTTTCAAAGCTGAAACCAAAAACAAGGAATATCTCAAAAACGATCAACTGTACGAAAAAAAAATATGCAACATAAATTGTGTTTTAATTTGCTCTAATTTTTTGTGTGGTAAGTTTTTGTCCGTCTCTTACTGTTTAGCAGTTATGCAAAATTCCGTAAAATTCATCCAGAATAAAGTAGTCTTCAGAAGCTATTCCCAGAAAATTCAAGATATACATTTTATTTATCGAGTAAACATCTTTAGTATACGATATTTTAATCAAACTCTTTAGAGCCATTTTTTAAAAAATCAAAATTTTCGAAAAAAAGTTCCACGTAAAGGGTAATTTGGGGTGGGGGCATTTTTTTTTTAAAATCCGCGTGTCGCATCCCTGGAAGATGCTAAACCTAAATATAAAGCTTGGTATTTAACCGACTTTTCGTTTTTGAGCTATGCTGTGCACACACACTCACACACGCACACATACCTATTTCCAAAAATGCTTTTTCTGGATTCAGGTAGACCCAACACATGTATTTCCGGTGAAATCTACGTATCGAATTTTTGAGTGCATTTCAGTACCTTCTCTATACGCTCTGTACATAGTACGTGTAGAGAAAGCAAAAATGCAGAAATAATCTGCCCTTAGTGTTTTGCTCCGGCAGATGTATAGAAAGGGAGGTATTCTGTGACACTTGCCCATGAAAGTGTTTCTACGCTAACAACACTTGGTGCCATCAAGTATTACGTGATGTTCCCATGACCCTCGGGCCCTCGCCCCTTCCTCGTGACCTACCAGAAACAAGGTCGCTGCCTGTGTGTAATTAACGGCCCAACTGAGTGACTGAGGGGATCCATAATAATGCTAGGAGGTCTCAGTCTGTATTAATTTGGTTGGCAGGCAGGCTGGGTCCCAGGCAACCACCACGGCCACCTGATGAGCTCTGCAGTCGATAGCACTCTTCCGCTCCGTGCCCGGACAGCGGCATGTCGCGCTAGCACAACCTCGTAAAAGTATTCTACTTCTCAGGCGTGTATACAAAACGCCTTAAAACTTTGTTTTATGCTACATTCACAATGAAATGTAAGCGCAAGAGTTTGGACTCATATTACTTAATGTAAGCATTCACGTTGAAGCATACAACGCAATGCAATGCAACGCAACGCAAGAGTTTGCAAACTCCAAACTTTATCCTTGCGTTACGTGCAAAGAGGATTAAGTCTGCTTCTTTTCTCTGTCTATGCATTGCCTATGAAATCAACAACAGACGATCGCACTATAAGATTTTACGTGGCCTGCTGTTCATGCATGCTCTTCTATTTGACCGTGCAGTTCCGTGCAATCTCTATTTTCCTTCAAGAGGTTATGACGGTCTCCTTGCGAATCCTTTGATTTAATGGATGTAAATATCTGCGTCTAGATTTCTTGATTCTCATAAATCGAAGGCGCAGGGAGAAAATTCTAGCTCATTAAATGTGTAGCTTTATCCTTTTCTGCAGTCTCTATGCTTGTACTATTTTCAATAATTTTGAATGAGCAAATTATTGTGACGTCACTGCCTGAGCGTCAGTTATTAGCATGTAAGATTTCTATAACATGTGAATTTGTAAAAGATAAGTGAATTTTCTTAAGGGTATTATTGGGTATGTTATTCAATTTGAAACTTGCGGTGCGCTTGGAAGATTCGTATTTAATTTACAGATCCGGAAACCCCTGCCAACTTCTTGCGTTACGCTTACGATTGCATTGTCAATGGTCTTCTCTCGCGCTTGCGCTGATGCTGCATTACGTCTGCGCTTGCATCTCATTGTGTATGTAGCATTACTTATGTTACCTTTCCAGTGCCATTTAGTCATGTTCATTACTTAAACTAGTTTGTTTATCCTAATATTCAAATTAGTGTTGAGTATTTCTTAGGCACTATATCGCTTACCTGCCAGCTGTTAGTTAGCGTAACCCTTTTTGCTTTCTGTGCACGTACTATGTGTATTATATTGCACCCAAAAATTCGCTACCAAGATTTCAACGAAAATATATGTTTTGGGGCCCTCTGAATTCCAAAACAGCATTTTTAGATAAAGATCCGTGTATGTGTGTGGACAGAATAGCTCAAAAACGAAACGACCGTTAAATATCTACCAAACTTGGTACTTAAGTTTGGTATCTTCCAAAATTGCGACACAAAGATTTTAAAGAAAATCCCCCCACCACCAACTACCCTTAACGTGGAAAAAAATCGAAAATTTTGATTTTCTCAAAAATGACTAACGATTTTAATTAAAATCGCTTATATTTAAGATATTTACATGACAGATAATATGTATATCTTGAATTTACTGGGAATATCCTCTGAAGACCTTTTTATTCTGGATGATTTTTTTTTTTATTGAATTTAGCATAACTGGTAAACTGGTAGGAGATAGACAAAAACTTATTATACAAAACACATAGATCTCCTTAAAACACAATTTGTCATATATTTGGCCGTTTTCGAAATATTCCATGATATTGATTTCAGTTTTAAAATACTTAAACGTTTCTCATACGGTCAACTCCTGGCCTCGCACAGAAATGGATTTCAATCCCATAGCAACCACATTTTAAAACATTTGACTGTCGTTTTAGCCTAGTGTATTCCCTTATTTCCCTTCCACTTACAAGGAACTAAATAATAAGACCGTTTCTACTATTTTTAGCATGAAATAGAAGAATAAGCTTACTAACAATAATTTATTAGAGATGTAGAGAAAGTCATGTGATAGGAATGCATCAGAATTTTATTTTCTGTACGCATAAAATGTACATAGTGTATAGAGAAAGTAGTATATTGCACCCACAAATTCGATACCGAAATTTCATCCGAAATACATGTTTTGAGACCCGTTTAATCCAAAAAAGTATTTTTAGAAAAATATCTGTGTGTGTGTGTATGTGCACAGCTCAAAAACGAAAAGACCATTAGAAATCAAACTTGTTATTTAAGTTTAGTTTTTTTACATTGCATTGAATTTTTCAGTCTGACTCTACTTATACAACTCCTGTCCTACACACGGATTGTGTAAAAATACAATTAAATCGACACTAATTGCCCATAATAGTTGATTCTACTATGAATCCTGGGACTTAAAGTAATTACGACATTGTAAGTCGCCATTAGGGTATGTCATCTCAAAATAATTTGAGATCACCTTGTGGTTTACCGGCAAACATGCGAGTTAGTTGAGAAATGTAACGTCGTGCCGGCATGTTGCCTTGGTGGTTCAGTGGTAGAGCAACCGGCTAGAGACCGGGAGATTCGTGGCTCATGTACCGGCTTTGGCTCGAGTTTTTCAGTCTGACTCTACCTCTCCAAAATAACTCTGTTTGGTTACCTTGGAACACGCCTTTACGATCAGCCGTGAGTACACTAAACATACAAGGTTTGGTGAAGTGACACGTGAATTTAATTAGCACATATGAGAAGAGGTTGGGCTTCGCTGCTCTAAAATGTATTTGACAATTACAGTAAAATAAATAATTCTTTTTTTGAAAGAGCGGTTTATTATATATCTTCAAATGAGAAGTCACTTTGAGTTAGATTTCACTCTTTTAGCAGGTGATGAGTCCGTCACATTAGACAGAGTGCGTTGCAAATAGTTGTGGTATGTAACAGATGTTAGATTAGACAACCCGCATGTCAATAAAACGCAGTGAATGCGGTTGCTGCACTTGTCGGCCTGAAATTGCGAAAGGGAGAGAGGAGAAGGATGGACGGAGCGATTTGGATGACAGCTGCGCAGGGGAATGGTTAGTTGCGACTTCAGACCTTAAGTTTATAGCCGTTTTCTTGGAATTTGGAGATTAGTAGTTGCAACTTTCACTGCGCCCTAATAATAAAACCATTTTTGTGGAAACGTACAAGTTAAAGAGAAAGTCTACTAGGCAAAACACAAATATATTAACAAAAGACTCGTGCTCGCCACAAATGAAGAAACTATAAGGCTACGTCAGACCGGTCAGAATACTTTACCATAATACCAATGGGAGCGAGAAGGTTAATAAAGTTTGCCAAGTTAAAGCCAAAATATTACAAGATTAAGTGTACTAAGTTTAGGTAAACCAAAGCTCGCTCTACTATGATCTAGCCCGGCGCAAGTGGCCTCGAAGAAATTGCGCCCTTCTGGCGCTGCCTAAGATGACCTCGCCTAATCAAGATCTCTGCCCCCTCCAGTAAGGGAACTCTTGACGTGTCCAGGTATGCGCAGAGAAGTCTGGACTCGCTGGCTAGCCCTCAAGCAGGTTGACACAGGAGTACTGATGAAGCAATAAGTGATGTAGAATCCATGTGTAACGGAAACGTTACAAACTACATGCTCGATGATCCGCGTTTCAGCATTTTTCTTTCTTCCTCGGTCACATTTTATGCAGAGCCGCGATTCTACGCATTGAGCGTGATGGGTCTTATCCTTGTAGTTGCGCAGTGATTTTTCCCCGCTAAACATACACTTCGTCACACAAGACCACAGCACGAGATCTTGGCGCAGCGAACTATCTCATATTGAGACATCCGCTTAAGGCTTGGGTTCCACTGGCAAAATTTACAATTTTTTTGAGCAGTACTGTACTGCCTAAATATGACAAGCAGGATTTTGTCTTGAAAAATGACGGTCTCTGTTCGGCTCATGTCTCTTGAGTGTAGCCACTACCTAAGTTCACTTCTCAGAGGCGAGGCGCGCTATGTCCGTTCGACCTTGCCCCTTGTTAACGTGATGGACACTCCCCCCCTCTCCTCTCTCCCATTTACACGATAACTCAGTCGTAGCTAAAAGTTCTGTATGACTTTCGGTTCCTTTTTGTACCAAACACACACTGTTGTTCCTATCTACGAAAATAAGCACATATGTGCAATGTGCATAATGGATAGAGAAAGTATCTATTGTATTCCACACAAAAATTCGATTCCGAGATTTCACCGGAAATATGTATATATTGAAACCCTCTGAATGAAAACATTTTTATAAATAATCTGTGTGTGTGTGTGTGTGTGTGTGGGTGGGTGGGTGGGTGGTGGGCAACATAGCTCAAAAACAAAAATTCGGTTTAATATCAAATTAGGTATTTAAGTTCTATCTTCTAAGGATGCGAAACGAAGTTTTTGAAGAAAATTGGCCTATGCTCGACTATCCTTTATTGGAATATTTTTTCGAATTTTTTTGATTTTCTCAAAAATGGCTCTTAACGATTTTGATTAAAATGCCTCCAAAAGCTACCAAAAACGAAGTGTATGAATTTGAATTTATAGGAATTACCTCTGAAAATGTTCATTCAGGATGCCTTTAGTATGCTTTTGTACAGCTGGTAAACCGTGAGAGAGAGAGAGAGAGAGACACACACACACACACACACACACACACACACACACAAAACTTACCGCACAAAAACTAAAGATATCGTTAAAACATACAATTTATGGCATATACATGTTTTGAAGAGTTAGCCGTTTTAGAGATATTGCAAGTTATTGGTTTCATTTTAAAGCTACTTAAACTTTTCAATCGGGAAGTCATCTTTCTTTTCGTCTCTTTTGTTTACTCCTAGCAAGCAAAGTAACCAAATTTAAATTGTTTCACATACTGAGCGGGTTTTAAAATATTTTGACTATCACTTACCCTGTGCATTCCCTTATTTCTCTTCTGCTCACAAAGAAGTTAGCAATAAGACAATTCTGTTAATGTTTATCATGACTTAGATAAAATAATCCTTTGTAAGAGAACTTTGTTTGTGGAATAGCAAGAGAAAGTCATGTGAATGGAACAATCAGTTTTGCAATGTATTTTAGGTGTTTTCATTGTATTTGTTTACGTTTTTTCTTACATTTCGGGTGGGGGGCATTCAGCAGTTTAGCCAAAATTAATAAGTAAAGCATTTGTTTTAGCTGACTACCTTTCTTTCTCTATCACCACATTTCCATGGCGAATTGAAATCGATTTGAGTGCACGTTCCGCATTGAAAATTGCAGGGAAACGCGGATTCAGATCTTATTGAATTTTGGATCCGATCCTCTAAGAATATGGGATCGGAACGGGATCGCATCGATATTATGTTGCATGGAGACATCTCGGTATTCAAATCATATTGAATACGCCAAAGATACTACATTCTACTACTCTTTGCAATACCCTGACTCTCGCCAGACGGCCGCGTCGTGCTCGAGTGGTTAGACTAATCGCCTCTTACCAAAGCTGCCCGTGTTCGATCCCAGGCGAAGCATGGATTTGGGTTTTCTCCGGGTTCTCCGGTTTCCCCCGCCATCGCATTCCACCGGTGATCCATCTTCATTCCATGTATCATCAGTGCCATCGTCTGCGGTACCATAGCTGTAAAGGTGGACATAAATTCTATCAAACAAAAAGAAAAGCTCGTCATTTTTTAAAATAAATTCTCCAGTAACTGGTGTAATAAAAACACACAACAGAGCCATCTTTATCGTTTCCAGAATCTTGCAATTTATTCTTCTCAAAAATATTCGCTAACTTCAAAGCCTGCTTATAATGACCAGTATTATCTTTTAACAGGTTCGCCAACATAAACCCAAGTCTATCACACAAAATATTCAATTATTTACTCTCGAAACTTGCTTATTCAAAACGATCTTAATTCGTATTAATTTAACAAGTGAAACGCGGGTCCTATTTAGATATAATTGGATTCAAATCGATTTCAATTTCCCATGGAAAATTAATATGTTTTCAACGTCTGGACTGAATCTGAGAGTATTTTATTCAAGAAGCTCACAAAATGACAAAAGAAACTGGAGGGACATATTGTAATATCTTCATCCATGTTGGTAATAAACGAAAATTGTACATATTTATTGGAGGCATGTGTAGCAACCTAGGATAAAAGTGTGGTAGGAAAATAAATCGTGCATAACTTTCTTGATTTAGCTTTTGCGCTTTGAAGCGTTTGCGTCAACAGAGAAGCTACTAAGGACAAAGATTCAAGAACGTCAGGTAAACTTTAAGGCACCACATGTAACAAAACACTGTAAAAGTATTAAGATTTAGTTTTATTCGTGCAGAAACGCCCGTGCATTATAAATTGTTTTTAGCAAATGTATACATTTTTCTATATCGTCAGGGCTGTAATTATACTGCATCTGCGATCCGATGCTCTTAACCTCAAAATGCTTGGTTGAATATGCCTTATCTGCTCATGGATTTTCAGCGAATTGTTTTTCGACATCGTGTATTTAAAGTATAGTTTCGGTTGCTGAAATTTGTCTATAAAGAACAGTATCTGATTCAGCTTCAATAAAACTTTGTTTATGCTTCAAGCTTAAAGAAATCACCGAGACTCGTTGAGGTAATGGTTTATTCTGCATTATTACTATATGATGGTTTCACCAATTGACATTACTTCAATTCGTGGGTTATTTTGTTTTCTGTCATTAGAGCCGCTTTGTAGTTGCTTACTGGTATGTTACAGACCTTTAGGGCCCTAAGCCGCAAAGCCTGCCGAGGGATATTGTTTACAAGTAGAGGAGTGTACGACGACAGGGCGTATCCGAGGGATCTGTTAAGCTAAAACCCCAATTACTTCAAGACGTCAAAACTTCTGACGACTTAAATGTTTTCCATACTTTTAAATGTGGATCGCCAGTGTAAGTCACTTAAAATACTTCTTAAGAGCGTTTTGTGTATGTGCGTGTGTGCGTATCATCAAAACTTTCCCGCTCCCCATGTAGGGGTAGCGTATCAACATTCAGCCTTCCAATCTGGAAGTGCCTAGTTGGAATCTCATTTGGGAAGAGTTGCCTGGTGAGTTATTTTCTTTCTTTCTCTCTTCCAAAGTTTATCTGATACTCATAAGACGAATGTCGGGTAACTCCAGTTCAGTGGACTAGGGTTGATTTGAGCATCCCTTCATCCATTTCATTCGCCGCCTCGGACCTGAACTGTAATAGAGAGGCTAAAAGCTTTCTCTCAGCATCAGATACTCCATGATACCAAACCGAATAATTAAACATTCCCATTTAATATTTTAATATCTTGATAACCAAGGCCCTCCGTGGTGTAGTGGTTACCATGATCGCGGGTTTAAACCCGGCGGGCGACAATAGAATTTACGGGCGTAAAACTCCTTAGCTTGGCTTCCTTCGGAAGGGAAGTAAAGCCGTTGGTCCCGGATCGTAGATTTACGGCATGTAAGAAAACCTAGCCTGATAAAGAGACTTCTGAGTAAAATTACGCTGTCTTTCACGCCCAATATAGAATGGGGCGCTGAGAGCCACAGTAGTTAAAGAGCCTCCATAAATAAAACTCCTATTTTCATTTTGCCATGAGTGTAAATTAATTTCTAGAACAAATATTACACACTCGGAGACACTGGCATATGCTGTTGTTATGACTTGGGCTATCACTAGACCGACAAAGCGGGAAAATAGATGGGGATTGTTCGTTAACTTCACGAACAATTCATTTAAAGCAATTTTCTTGAAATAAGTTGTGATAAAATTTAAGTTACATAACATAATTATAAAAGGAAAATGAATAAGTTTATCGTACCTGTTAATTTTGTTCTTTGATATCAGCCGTTTTTCTTTACGGTAAACTGAGATGTCACTGTCAAATAATTCTTCGTTGTAGTGTTTTCAATTATAGAAGAGCTAAGTTACTCCGAAAGTTAATTTAGTGAACGTTTGGTGCCGAAGGTTTTTAAAGCTATAAAATAGCTATGGACTGAATAATACTAGTATATACTAACACTACTCTTATAAATATTAAGGGGCACAACAATAGTTAATCGTACAATAACTATAATTGAAAACACCCCACTCTTTCATGCTTTTAACTCTACGTGCTAATCAGAATTCCAAACAAGCCAGTTGTGTCTGTGAGATATATTTCGAGGACAATCGTATGTGTGTGGCGATTTCTTCCGAAGCCTTCGCTTGCTGATTCCTGCGTTCCTCCTCCCGAAACACCTTTGACCGTATCATAATGCAGGGCTGCAGCATCCGAATCTCTATTCTCCTCTCGGTTCGATAGTGTAGAGAACGGCGCATATTCCACCGCAACGCGTTAATTTTCCACGAAGACTGGTATTGCAATTATTAATATTACTTATTACCTACTTTCTAATTTTCTTTAGACATGATCTTAGTGATTGCTCTGATAGCCCACAATATACACCACTGATCGCACAACGACTCTGAACTTTGCTCTAGCTAAAAATATTCCAAATTATTATTGTATGGTTTTATAATGGAGTGTTGTGATTATTTCTTTTGGTAGTGTACATTAAAGTTTCTGGCTGATATCTCCCTTATTACTTTGTGAACTATTTATCTATGGTAAGTAGAGGAAGTAAATCGTCACCGACATTTTCACAGGAAATGAAAGTTTTAAAACTTTCTCAGTAAAAGAAAAGAGAGAAAAACAGATGTGTTCCATTCACACGACTTTCTCTACCTGTTCTGCAAACAAGCTATTCTTATAAAAGATTATTCCTTTAGTGCATCATGCTAAGCGAGATAAACATTAGCAGAAATAGTCTTATTACTTGTTTTCATATAAGTAGAAGTAAGGGAATACATTAGTCTAAAGTGATGGTCAAATCTGTTAAAAGCTGTCGTATGTGAGTAATTGAAGTTCGATTCGCTTTGCGTTTCCAGAAAAATAAGAGATGAAACGAAAGGTAACTCCATCTGAAAAAATACCTAGTTTAAAATTGAAACCAATAAGAAGGAACATATAGGAAATGGCCAGCTCTACAACAAAAATCTGATATGTTCCATTCACATGACTTTCTCTACATATACTTATCAAATTATTGTTAAAAAGCATATTCTTCTACTTTATGATAATCGACATAAACATTAGCAGAAATTGTTTTAATTACTTGCTTCCTTGTAATTAGAAGGACAATAAGGGAATACACTAGCTAAAACGATAGTAAAATCTTTTGCCATGGTAGCTCAGTGGAAGAGCAACCGGCTAGAGACCGGGAGATCCGTGGTTCAAATCCCGGCTATGGCATTGAATTTTTCAGTCTGACTCTACCCATCCAACTCAACAATTAAACTAAAAATTATAGAGCTCGTTAAAATACACAATTTATGTTATGTACATTATTTTTCGTGGAATTGACCGTTTTCGAGATATTCCATTTTATTGGTTTCAGTTTTTGAAATATTTGTACCTTTTCATACGCGAAATTGTCAACTTCTGGTCATAAAAACAAAGGAACTTCAATCACGTAGCAACCAGCCTTTAAAAGATTTGACTATGGCTATAGCCTATGGTACTCCCTTATTTCCCTTCTACTTGTAAGTAGAAGCAAGTAATAAAGAACATTTCTGCTAATTGTTTCTCGATTGGCATTCAGTAAAAGGAAGAATAAACTATTTAACAATTTATTGCAGAGATGTAGAGAAAGTCATGTGAATGGAACACATTTGATTTGTTTTA
Source organism: Hymenopus coronatus (assembly GCA_030762935.1). Classification (NCBI taxonomy): domain Eukaryota; kingdom Metazoa; phylum Arthropoda; class Insecta; order Mantodea; family Hymenopodidae; genus Hymenopus; species Hymenopus coronatus. The sequence goes on from CM060884.1 coordinate 57,980,533, forward strand.
TCATTATATTCCCCACCATAAGTGATATGTTCTTCGGATATCTACTTGAAACTGTACTGCAGAGAAATCATTAGCTCAAGTTGAGGTGGGATTGGAAAAGCTTCTTTCAACTTTCACATCCCCTTTCCACTTGCGAACATGTTTACATCGACGACCTCGCTATGAAACTTCAGCAGTTCGTGGTCCCATGGATTTTTGATAAAGTAGTTTCGCCTTTGATTACACTTTTCCGTGTGCACATACCGGGTGATTCATCTAAAATTACCACCGTGGATACTTCTGAAACAAATGTTGCTTTCGATGCATTTATTTGAACAACTGGAGGGCCCACAAGGGCATTTGTGATCACTAGAGACCGGATTATATGCAACATAAAAAGCTCGAAATATGCATGAGAAATGCTTAAAATATGCATCGTCAAATAACACAAAGTAATGATTAGTTTTTATATATTATTTCTAAAACAATATACAATCAGCAGTCTTTATTTACTTCAGCAGAAAAAATCTGATGTGTTTCATTCACATGACTTTCTGTACATCTCTGCAACAAATTATTGTTAAAAAGCTTATACTTCTATTTACTTCATGCTAATCGAGAAAAAATTAGCAGAAATAGTTTTATTACTTGCTTCCTTATAAGCAGAAGCGAAATAAGGGAGTACAATAGCTTAAAGTGATAGTCAAAAGCTATGTGATTGAAGTTCCTTTGTTTGTATGGACAGCAGTTGACAAAGCTGTTTTCTAAAGCTGAAACCAAAAGCAAGGGATATCTCAAAAACGACCAACTCTACGAAAAAAATGCATATGACATAAATGGTGTGTTTTTACATTTTTTGGGTGGTAAGTTTTCTCTATATCTAATGGTTTAGCAGTTATGAAAAATTCTGTAAATGTTATACAGAATAAAATAATCTTCAGAGGCTATTCTTAGAAAAATGAACATATACATTTTATTTGTCAAGTAAATATCTTTAATATACGATATTTTAATCAAAATCGTTAGCCATTTTTGAGAAAATCAAAATTTTCGAAAAAAAATTCCATGTAAAGGGTAGTTTGGGGTGGGGGATTTTTCTCAAAATCTTCGTGTTGCATCCCTGAAATATACTAAACTTAAATATCAAGTTTGGTATTTTACCGACTTTTCGTTTTTGAGTTATCGTGTTCCAAACACACTGACACACACACACACACACACACACCACGCGCGGACCTTTTTGTGAAAATGCTTTTTTTGTTTTTTTTGACACAGGGAACTCTAAAACATATATTTCCGGTGAAATCTTGGTATCGAATTTTTGGGTGGAGTGCAATACCTTCTCTATACACTATGTACATAGTACATGTAGAGAAATTAAAAAGTATCGTTTACAAATTCGTTTACATTTTGTTACTATGATAAACAGAAACTACCAGGTATTCTTCCGAATGTTCAGTAATAAAACTGTGTCGTCGATCGCTCAAAACATTTTTAAAAAGGTCCGTTCTACATCAACTGAAGTCACTGGACAGTATTTGAATTTGGGTGTTATATTGGCACTTATTATTTCTGGTATAAGTTCACCCGTCCAATTAATAAAGCTATCAATTTGACACAAAGGTTCAAAGCCTGGGTTATTGTTCAAAATGTTTGTAAACTTTTATGTTTCCTCGGGAATACCTCCGGCAAGGAGCAGTTCACTAGACGGATTTTATTCAATACCTGAATAGAATTAATCAACGCCAAACCTAGAATTTAGAGCATCAAAACGAGAAAAAGCTTGTGCCCGCCCTTTTACATTTCTAAAATATTGTAAATATAGAACTGAATATGCATCATCACCAGTCTTTTTTTGTTAAAAGATGCAATAACCGGTGAAAAAGGGCTAAATATGCAAAAGCATATAATCCGGTCTCTAGTGATCACAGGTTGTTAATGAACTCCAACGAAATAATGTGCGAGGTGTGCACGTGACTGATATAAGTAATTTGAGATTGGCAATGCATGGTCCCCGGATAAACATAACGCAACTACATAGCGTTAAGCGTGTGGGTATCAGGTGCTGTTAAGTCGGTGTTAAAGCACAGCAGGCTGAAAATATGGCTTAGAATGTCTTTAAAACTGCTGCCCGAGTATAGAAATATCGATTTCTAGCAGCTCGTTACTAACGTTCTCAAGATTTAATGTCGCAAAAATCTGTAAAATCTCGGAACTAATCACTTGACAGTGCGACACTGAGCATTCATTAACTACGTTCTTGAGTTACGTAGCCTACTCTTGAGGGTTTTTTTTCAACTGCTCTGGTGGCTTAATGCCTGACGCGGGAAGCTGCTATCCCAAAGGTCATTAGTTCGATTCCTGTCATAGAGTAAATGCTTATTATTATTATTATTATTATTATTATTACTATTATTATTATTATTATTATTATTATTTTCATTCCAGACCAAATGCCACGATACGTGAACGATACCCGAACTCGGAAACTATCTTTCACTTGAAAGCCAGTATCATAACCACTATGCTAGGGAGATACGCTGTAATATGTCCTTTCCCCCCCCCCATGTTATGCTCTCGAATGGTTGATAAATTAGCCAGTGGCGTACCGGCACTTCAGTAACTTATAGCCGTTACTTTGAAATTTCGATAAACAGGCCATAAGTCTCCTATTTCAAATTAATGATTTAAGTAATCTACATATTCTGTGAAAATATTTCGGTCTAGTTTATGAGCACCTGTATAGCTGTCGAGTATACTCGCATTAAGTCAAACCTTTTATCACATTTTTTATTACAAATTTAAAAAGCATATCTAACAGTTAACACCATCAGCTGTAATAATGGTTCCTATTTTTTTGTCATTATATTGAATATATTTAAATACATTTACTTTAAGTTTCTATTACATCCATCTGCAACATTTTCGTATAACCTAATCTAAAACTTAACCTCAATAAGTCCATTTCTTAAAGAACGTTAATTAATACTACATTTATGAGTATGAATAACAAACCCAGCAGCAAAAATGGTAATTAATGTCTTGTCATAATAACTTTCATTTTGTTCTTCTAAATATATGCTCCCCAATGCATTAAGTTTTTCCTTACATCATTAACCTATATCCTTCATGCACTTCATAGTGGCTGCTAGTATGCTTTTATGTATTTCCAGTCTTTTGTTTGAATTGTGAAGCATTTCATGTGATTCGTAATAGGAAATGTTTAATATCTGCTATTTTATTACTTTCTCTACACGTACTATGTGCAATGTGTATAGAGAAGGTATTGTAATGTACCCAAAAATTCGATACCGAGATTTCACCGGAAATACATGTTTTGGCACCCCCTGAATAAAAAAAAAGCATTTTTAGAAAAATGTCCGTTTGCGTATTTGTGTGTGTGTGTGTGGGGGGGGGCAGCATAGCTCAAAAATGAAAACTCCGTTAAATTCCAAACTTGGTATTTAAGTTCAGTATCTTCCAGGTATGCGACACAAAGATTTTCAAGAAAATTCCCTCACCCCCAACTACCCTTTGCATGGAAAAATTGTCGAAAATTTTGATTTTCTCCAAAATGGCTCTTACGATTTTGATTAAAATATTGTATACTAAAGATGTTTACATGACAAATAAAATGCATATCTTCAATTTTCTGGGAATAGCCTCTGAAGACCTCTTTATTTTGGATGAATTTTTCAGATTTGCATAACTGGTAAGCCGTAAGGGATAGACAAAAACTTACATAATAGAAAATGTATATCGTTAAAACACACAATTTATGTTACATACCTTTTTACTTTCTCTATACTCACTATGTCCATAGTGTATAGAGAATGTTTTGCACTCCACCAAAAAATTCGATACCGAGATTTCACCGGAAATATATGTTTTAGGGTCCCCTGTATCCAAAAAAAGTATTTTCAGAAAAAGGTCCGTGTGTCTGTGTGTCCGTGTGTCTGTGAACACGATAACTCAAAAACGAAAAGTCGGTAAAATACCAGGGATGTATCTTCCAGGGATGCGACATGAAGATTTTGAGAAAAATCCCCCCATCCCAAACTACCCTTTACATAGAACTTTTTTCGAAAATTGTAATTTTCTAAAGAATGGCTCTTAACGATTTTGATTAAAATATCGTACATTAAAGTTATTTACCTGATAAATAAAATGTATATTTTGAATTTTCTGGTAATAGCCTCTGAAGACTACTTTATTCTGGATGAAGTTTTCATAACTACTAAACCGTAAGAGATAGACAAAAACTTAACCCACAAAAAATGTAGAGCACGTTAAAACACACAGTTTATGTTAGGTATATACATTTTTTCGTGGAGTTGATCGTTTTTGAGATATTCCTTTTTCTTGGTTTCAGCTTTGAAAAACGTATACTTTTCTCATACAGTAATTTGTCAACTTCTGTCCATACATACAAACAGGAACATCAATCACATAGCAACCAGCTTTTGGCTTTCACTTTAACCTATGGTAGTCCCTTATTTCGCTTCTACTTACAATAAAGCAAGAAATAAGACTATTTCTGCTAATTTTTCTCGATTAGCATGAAATAAATAAAAGATAGGCTTATTAACAATAATCATTTACAGAGATATAGAGCAAGTCATGTGAATGGAACACATCAGACATTTCTAGATGAGCATGAAGTAAACAGAAGCATAAGCTTTTTAAGAATAATTTGTTGCAGGGATATAGAGAAAGTCATGTGAATGGTACACATCAGATTTTTTTTTTTTTGTGGAGTTTACCGTTTTTTGAGGTATTCCTTGTTATTGGTTTCAGCGTTAAAAAACTTATATGTTTCTCAACTCCTGCCCCTACAAATAAAGGGACTTCAATCACATATCGACCAGATTTTAAGATTTTCCTATCGCTTTATCCTATGATATTCCCTTAGAAGCAAGTTATAACACTCTTTATGCTAATTTTTTTCTCGATTAGCATGAAGTAAATAGAAGAATAAGCTACATATTTAACAATAATTTTTTGCAGAGATGTAGAGAAGTCATGTGAATTGAACACATCAGATTTTTGTTTAATTACAGATGTCATTAAAGGTGTGATGGCGGGTATAACTTATCACAGAAGTAAGTCACAGCTAGATGTGGTCAAAAATGCTATATTACATTGTAAAATATTTTATCATATCTATTTGAGCTCATTTCTGGGACATAGTAATGTGATATTGTAATATAGACCTTAGAATTTTTTTAAAAACCATGACGTTCACGCCCTACGGCCAAGATGAGAGCCTTCCTCCTGCCAATTGGCAATAACCATTAGCTAACAAAAGAATACCTCATTAGAAGGACGAGAATGCTATGTTTCCTGTATTCCTTCATCTTCGTTCAATGTTTAAGGGGAGTCGAAATGCCCCATCTTATCAATGTTAAAGTTTGACCCATTATCTCAGCAACTATTTAAGATAATGAGCTAAATTTGTTCCAGATATATTCAGCCATACCTTTACTATTGATTTTTGAAAATCAATATTTTTTAAAATAAAATATTTCTGTTCATTAGAAGGAAGTCGCCCTCCGCGGTGTAATGGTTACCTTGCTAACTTCATATACCCAAGGTCGCTGGTTCAAACTCTGCGGAGGACGATGGATTATTTTCGGGTGTAAAAATCCTTAGCATGGCTTCCTTTGGAAGGGAAGTAAAGCCGTTTATCTCGTGTCGTAGATTTACGACACGTAAAAGAACCTAAAGCCTGATAGAGAGGCCTCTGAGCAAAATTATGCGGTGCACGCCCAATTTAGAATGTGACGCTGAGAACCACAGTAGTTAAAGAACGTCCATAAATAACACGCCATTTCATTAGAAGGAAAGGTAAACTTTTTTTAATAAAGTTCTTAAAATTTCATTAAAAATGATTTTTAAATTAACAAAAAAACTTCTTCGTTAAAATAAAGCCTATGTAGGTGCAAATGAGTGATAAAAATGTTTTATGATGTCAAAAGTGCATAAAATAAAAAGATCATATTGTGTTTTCGAAATAAAGCTCAAATTTTGAGAAGTAAATTATCACATTTCGGAAAGTTAAGTGTTTTGGAGAGTATGAAAAATGATAATGTTTCTACACTAATTAGGGCTAATATAAAAATATAATATAACAGATTTTGTTTTAAACTCATTTACCGTAAAACTGGATTTTTATGTGAATTTATTTGTATTAGAACAATAAATTTAGCGAATACAAATCTTAATTAAATAACAATGCAAGCTAGAATGTTATATATGACAAAAATATACAATTACTGTGTATAATAACTGGTATAAATTTCAATAAGATATCTTGCATACTGTGGATTTTGCAAATATCACCTTAAGTAATCTCCAATGTTCGTGCTGTTGAAGTATTAACCTTTCTTGGGACCGAAGTTTAACTTGATATATTTCGCAGCACAAAATATTAGCATCGTTGCTAAAATCCCTTTCCCGAAGTGGAACAAAAATGCCTCACTTCAGATATAATCAGACAGGCAATGTCTCAGTAATACGTACAGAAAGAAAGACTTGAAAGGATGGCTTTGGAGATGAGTGGAAGCGGAAATCCCTGACATCTTCATTTCCTTTGTCCTTTTTTGTTTTAAGGGAAACCTTTTGATGTCCCATGTCGACTGTTATATAGTTTGCGTCTAATCCTTCGAACTGAATATTTGAGGCGGAGGCAAATAACTCGTACTTTCTACCTTCATTGTACACAATCTGCTAATTTATAAAACGTTTCTTAAGGGGCAGTGGTACACCTTATCTTCGTAATGTTAAAATATACTTTGTTCACATTTCTTTTTCTATAAAACTATCAAAGCTTTAGTGCTGAAAATGTGTATACAAATAAATACTTTCTGTACATTTTTTCAAAAGATGATATCGTCATATTTTTTCTAGGTTAAAAAAAAAAGTGATGTGTTCCATTTATATGATTTTCTCTACATCTCTGCAACATTTCTATTTGCTTCATGCTAGTCGAGAAAAATTAGCTGAAATGTTCTTATTACTTGCATCCTTGTAAGTAGGAGGGAAATAAGGAAGTACCATAGGCTAAAGCGATGGTTGCTATGTGATTTAAGTTTCTGTGTTTGTATGGCCAGGAGTTGACAAAGTATAAGCATTTTAAAACTGAAACCAATAACAAGGAATATCTCAAAAACGGTCGAGAAGAATAAGCTTTTTAACACTTTATTGTAGAGAACGTCATGTGAACGTAACACATCAGATTGTTTTATTCAGGGGTCCTTAAAATATGTATTTCCGGTGAAATCTCGGTATCGAATTTTTGGGTGGAATACAATACCTTCTCTACCTACTATGCACATTGTACTTACGTGCTAAAGAAAGTACAAATTTGAAAGGAAACGTTCCAAACCTACGAAATACAGGCCATTGCCAATGAGGTAATGAGGACTAAGGTATACCTGTAAGATGGGTCTCATTTCAGGGAGGATGGACCTGGCGAATTTGATCGGCAAGGTTCACGACTCTATGCCTAAACGCCTTCGTCTACCCGTGTTGATATAATATATGTTTAAGCACTGTTAAATACTAAGCTTTCTTTAAACGAAAATAGAGGAATAAAGTTTAGTAATAAATAACTACACTGATTTGATTTTTTTTTTTTCACACAAGCTGTGTATAGAACAGGAGTTGGATAGGTAGAGTCAGACTGAAAAATTCAATGCCATAGCTGGGATTTGAGCTCAGTGGTAGAGCAACCGGCTAGGGACCGGGAGATCCGTGGTTCAAATCCCGGCTATGGCATTGAATTTTTCAGTCTGACTCTACCTATCCAATAAATACACTTTCTTTATGTGAAGATTATTATTATTAGGGAAGGGTATTAAGGCTAAAGTGATAGTCAAATCTTTTAAAAGCTGGTCACTTTGCCAAGCAATTGAAACTCCCTTCTCTTAGATGAAAAAAGATAATAATGACTTCATTTTAGAAAAGTATAAGTATTGGATTTTGTTTCTCTCTCTCGCGGTTTAACAGATATGCAAAAAGCATTCAGGTTGAAGAGGGTTTCAGGATTCTTTCCAAGAAATTCAGATATACATTTTGTCATGTAAATATTTTTAATATACAATATTTTAATCAAAATAGTAAAGCAGTTAGAAAAAAAATCGAAAATTTCGAAAAATCTTCTCGTAAAGAATAGTTTGGGGTAGCGGAATTTTCCCCAAAATCTTCGTGTCGCATCCTTGGAAGATTCTGAACTTAAATATCAAGTTTGGTATTTAACGGACTTTTCGTTTTTGAGCTATGCTGCACACACCACGTGCGCACGGACTTTTTTCTAAAAATGCTTTTTTTTTGGATTCAGGGGGTCTCAAAACATATATTTCGGTATCGGTATAGTTTTTTTTGGGTGCAATACAATACCTTCTCTATATACTATGTACATAGTACATATAGAGAAAGTAACTAGTTCAAATAGAATTTAAGTGAATTATGAGTGTATAAATATACACCCCTTTGAATTTATTTATGTTCTGTAGCTTAACGTCCTTTAACCTGGTTAGTCATATCAGACGATGAATGAAATCGGTGTAATGGTGCTCAAATGATATCGTGGAACACAGATTAAATGGAAATGGAGTTTTATTTATTGCCGCTCTTTAACTGCTGTGGTTCTCAGCGTCCGATTCTATATTGGGCGTGAAAGACCGCTTAATTTTGCTCAGAGACCTCTCTATCAGGCTTGAAGTTCTTTTACGTGCCGTAAATCTACATTGGACCAAGGCTTTACTTCCCTTCCGAAGGAAGCTATGCTGAGGATTTTTACGCCCAAAAAAACTCCATCTTCCTCCGCCGGGTTTGAACCTGCGACCATGGGTATATGACGTTCGCATAGTAACCTTTACACCAGGGAGTGCGACTCCACAGATTCAAGTTACTCGACATTCGTCTTATCAGGATAAGGAAACCTCGAAAAAAACATTAAAGTAAAGCTACACACAAAGAACGTATTTTAAAGATTAATAGTATTAGATTCTCATGCGCTTTAAAAACATGAAAAGTTCACCACCAGTATACGAACCCCAGATCTGCTGCTCTTGAAATACAAACCGCAAACCACTCAACCACTCCGCTTCGTGCTTCACTAGCACAGTAAAACTCGCTCTGCGTTTCGATTTTTCTTTTTCACTTTTTCTGCTACTTTCCCGTACTAGCAGATGAAATAATTCATTCTACTAAAAATGTCGATGCTGAGAGCCCTGGAAAATACACTAAATGAAATTAAAAACAAATTGTTTTGCATTCACATTACTTTCTCTACATCTCTGTAACAAATAATTTTTAATAAGCTTATTCTTCTATCTACTTCCTGCTAATCGAGATAAACATTAGCAGAAACGGTCTTATTACTTAGCTCCTTATGCGTAAAAGGGAAATAGGGGAATACTCTAGGCTAAACCGACTATCAAATGTTTTAAAACATGATTGCTATGCGATTGTAATTTGTTTCTTTCCGTGGCCGGGAGTGGACAAGTTCAAGTTGATAGCAATAACAAGGAATATCTCGAAAAAGGTCTCCACCAAAAAATGTATATGACATAGATTGTGAGTTTTAACGAAATCTACATATTTTGTGTGGTAAATTTTTGTCTATCTCTTAGGGTTTAAGCGCAATGCAAAATTCAGAAAAATGTATCCAGAAGAGAGGCTATTTCCAGGAAATTCAAGATATGCATTTTATTTGTCATGAAAATATCTTGGATATAAAAGATTTTAATCAAAATCGTTAGAGCCATTTTTGAGAAAACCAAAATTTTGAATTTTTTTCCACGTAAAGGGTAATTGAGGGTGGGGGGATTTTTCTCAAAATCTTATTGTCGCATCCTTGAAGATACCGAACTTATATCAAGTTTGGTATTTAACCGAGTTTTTTGTTTTCAGCTATGCTGCCCAAAGACACACACACATAGAAACACATCCTACATTTTTACTTCCTCTACACGTACTATGTACATACGTAGTGTATAGAAAAGGTATTGTATTGCACCCAAAATTCGATAGCGAGATTTCACCGGAAGTACATGCTAAAAGAAAAGCATTTTTGAAAAAAGTCGTGTGTGTGTGTGTGTGTGTGTGTGTGTGTGTGTGTGTGTTTGTACAGCATAGCTCAAAAACGAAAAGTCCGTTAAATACCAAACTTGATACCTAAGTTCAGGATCTTCCAAGGATGCGACATGAAGACTTTCAAGAAAATTCCCCACCCCCAATTACCTTTCACTTGGAACATTTTTCTCAAAAATGGCTCTAACGATTTTGATTAAAGGCATTTACACGGCAAATAAAACGTATATCTTGAATTTTCTGGGAATAACCTCTGAAGACCTTTTTATTCAGGATGAATGTTGCATAATTTTGCATAACGGTTAAACCGTAAGAGATAGACAAAAACTTAGTACACAAAAAATGTATATCTCGTTAAAACACGCAATTTATGTCACAGACCTTTTTTTAGGTAGAGCTGATCGTTTCTGAGATATTCCTTGTTATTGGTTTCAATTTTAAACTATAACTTTTCTCAAACAGTAAGTGATATTTCGAGTCATGCAAAGCGAACCGAACTTCAGTTGTTTCACATAAGACCAGCTTTGAAAAGCTATAATTATCGACATAGCCTAGTATATTCCTTTATGTCCCGTCTACTTACAAGGAGCAAGTAATAAGACTGCTAAAGTTTACTTTGATCAACATGCAAGTAGAAGAATAATCTTTTTTAAGGGAAGTTGTGTGTGTAACAGCTCAAGAAAATCATGTGAATGGAACACATCAGATTTTTGGAACAAAGTTTGTTTTTGAAACCATATATAGCTAATCTGGTTACTACACGCACAGTTTGTAATCTGATTCCACCCATTTGTGGGTCATGCACACTTCGCGTTAAAGTTATATCATATAGGATAACGCGTAGTCTTCTGTAAGAAATACTACTGTTCTTTTTGTTTTTGTTTTATTACTTTCTCTAACCCGCATGTGCAATGTACATAGTGGATAAAGAAGGTATTGTATTCCACCCAAAAATTAGATGTCGAGATTTCACCGAAAATATGTTTTGGGGTCCCCTGAGTATGAAAAAAGGATTTTTAGAAAAAGTTCCACTTGCGCGCGTGATGTGTGTGTCTGTGGACAGCATAGATCAAAAACGAAAAGGCCGTTAAATACCAAACTTGGTATGTAGGTTTAGCATCTTCCAAGGATGCGGCCACGAAGATTTTCAAGAAAATCCCTCCACCACAAACTACCCTTTACATGGAAAATTTTTCGAAAATTATGATTTTCTCAAAAATGGCTAACAAGTTTTATTAAAATGCCTTATGTTTAAGATATTTTTATGACAAACAAAATGTATATCTTGAATTTTCTGGGAATAGCCTCTGAAGACCTCTTCATTCTGGGTGTCTTGTATAACTGACAAACCGTAAGAGATAAATAGAAACTTACTACACAAAAATGTAGATCTCGTTAAAACACACAATTTGTCATCAGAGTTAACCGTTTTGTAAATATTCCGGATTATTGGTTTCAATTTTAGTCACTTAAACTTTTCTCAAACGAGAAAACATCTTTCTTCTCGTTTCTCGTTTGTTTTCTCCTCGCAAACAAAGAGTGGTGTTAAAGGAAAAGTGGAATTTCAACTGTTCCACATAGCGACCGACTTTTAAAGGATGAGACTATTGCGTTAGCCTGTGCATTTTCTTATTTCCCTTCTACTTACAAGGAAGCTAGTAATAAGACTAATTCTGCTTGTGTTTATCTTGATTCGCATGAAGTAGATAATAGAATATTTTGAATAAAAGGTTTGTTTGCCGAACAGCTAGAGGACATCATGTGAATGGAACACTTGGATTTTTCCCCTTCTACTTGCAAGGAACCAAGTAACAAGGGCAATTTCTGCTAATGCTGATCTCGATTATGATGAAGTAGACAGAAGAATAAGCTTTTTAAAAATAATTTGTAATAGAGATGTAGAGAAAGTCGTGTGAATTGAATACATCAGATTTTTGTTTTATTTGTGTAGTCCCCTTTAACATCTATTGTCATATGGAAGACTTGCATTGCTAAACTACTTGTTGACTGTACGTTCTTTAACGTTGGGTGTTTAAATCTTTGTTTTTAATTACACCCGCATTCACTCTCACAATGCATACTTGCAGATTCTGTGGGAGGATAGGGAATGGTTTTGATTAAAGAAAAATTCCTTTCCCCATACGAGAATCGAATGCGGGAAGAAGTCAGATCGCTGATTACTCGACCATGGAGGCCGTCTATTTCTTTTGCTAGCTTCAAAACCAAAGCTAGGATCTTTTTTTAAACGCCTTCAATCTTCTGATTATCTCATTTGACCGTATGTTAGGTGTTCATCAAAACTGCTTCAAGACTATATTTTATGAGAACAAAGTAAATTGTACTTCATTTAGAAGATTCTACGACTGATTAACATTCGTATGTTCCTTAAGTTATGAACCTTGATCTCTTTGGTTTATAAGGTTGGTTAAGAAAGAAACCGGGAACGAAAGCCATGCAGCTTACTGGTTCACAATAGCCACATAACAAGAACAGGAATGCATATTGATCTCAAAGTGGAAATTCGACTTTACACAGTGGGATATAATTTGGTTTTTAATAGGCCAATGCAATTTCCTCCATGGCCTCAAATTAAGCCAAAATAATGCTGGTTAGCCAAAGTCAAAATTGGAAAGAATTTCTACAAATCTGAGGTCATGGTGCTGTTTCAAGTCTATATGCACAATAGCGATTTAATATGCCGTATCCGGCAAGGATAAAGTAAAAAACGTGGTAAACATTTCTTTCCTTTCCCTTCAAAATACATGTATTCCAGTCATTCTCGGTGGTTGTGACTCACTCTATTCATTTGGAGTGAAATTCATTGCTTTGCTATTTGAAAGCGTTTGAATTTTTTTTTTTTATTTTTAAGACCATATAGGTACTCAGTTAAGTGAACCGATTTAATCAAGTGTATGCATGGTTTATATTCAACCGACCTGTTGGGAAAAGGCTGATAGATGTGATTCTATGAGATGTTGACACATTAGGAGAAATCGATATACCTAGTAGTATTGTGGACGACAAAATATATTGAAGTTTCACTTAATGAATACTATTACTTGCAAATTATCAACTCTGTTCTAGTTGAAAATATCGACAGTTTATTACAAAATAAACTAATTATGCATTCTCTAATTGTTTCAGTTTGTCTAATGGAGGAGAAGAAGCTACTAGTGCTGTTAAATCCAAAGAGCGGCCCAGGAAAGGCTAGAGAAGTGTATCAGCAAAGAGTGGTTCCAATATTCGCAGAGGCTGAGATTGGCTTTGACCTCTTCGTCACAAAGCACGCCAATTACGCGCGTGATTTTGTTCGCACAAGAGACATCTATCAGTGGAGAGGGATTGTAGTGGTTGGGGGTGATGGAATTGTGTTTGAAGTGATAAATGGAATGTTTGAACGTGAAGACTGGCAGAGAGCCTTAAAAGAAATGTCAATTGGTGTTATTCCTTGTGGTTCTGGAAATGGCCTGGCGAAAGCCATCAGCTACGCTCTTGAGTAAGTCATTGACGTTTATTTTATATCGTATATCATGTTTATAACTTGTTTTCTCTCGCAAAGAGCGGAGGAAGATTTCGGTATTCCGGCCAGAAGACTTTTTTGCCATTTACAACTTCCGTGAGGAATGGATGAGATGAAAGATCTGCAGAGTTGTTGTCCGGTACAAGAAATGATAGTGCGGATATTGTAGGATCCCGAAATTCACTTCTGGAGGCAGTTCCCAAGGTCTCCTGTCAGACTGAAAAATCCTGGTTCCAGACTTAGCAGCGAAGGCGGATGGGGAAGCTGTTACACAAGGAATATATATCATACATCACCTTGCTATCTAGTCCGAAAAGAGATATGAAATGATGGTGAATGAGAGACTGGATAAATGTGTATGAAAAAAGTCACACGACTTTCTCTACCTGTTCCTCAAACTATTCTTATAAAAGAGTATTGTTTTAAAGCATGCTAATCGACATAAACATTAGCAGAAATTGTCTTATTATGTGCTTCCTTGAAAGTAGAAGAGAAATAAGGGAATGCACTTGGCTAAATCGTTTGTCGAATCTTTAAAAGCTGATTGCCATGTGAGACAACTGAAATTCGGTTCTCTTTGCGTAGCTAGGAGTTAAAAGATATACCTTTTCGTTTGTGGGTTATTGTGTTCACAGACACACATGTATGCATACATGCGCGCGCGGACCTTGATCTAAAAATGTTTTGGAGGGGATTCAGGGGTCTCAAAACATGTATTTCTGGTGAAATCTCTATATTGAATTTTTGGGTGAAATGCAATACATTCGCCTGGTGACAACGGAAAACCACAAAAGAAAAAAAAAAAAAACCAAGTCAGAGTGGACGGCAGAAGGGTGGTTGATGTTAAAATGTTGCTGCTGAATATTTCTGGACTGTTATAAGATACTTAATTTCATAAACTGAAAATATTGCAATGAATTGTCCATTAATGGAAGTCGGACATCAAATATGTGGAATATTGAGGAATACCAACCGTTAACATTTTAGTTTCTAGAGGTCCGTCTGCCATTAAGATAACGTTAATTACCTACTGATATTATGGCCGCCTTTTCTCGATATGTCAGTCACGCCTTGGGGCACCCAATAGTGACTGACGGGGAAAAGGTGAGAAAAATAAGCTATCATCGTGTGCTCTTCTACACATAAGAGGCGCACAATATCTCAACGAAAGCTTAAGGTTCTCTCAATGATGTGTAAATGATATACCAAAGTTCATTTACTTTACTATCCCAAAGCTAAAGCACCATTTCATGCTATAAACCTCTGATGTGTTACTCTCACATGACTTTCTCTAACTGCTCTACAGACTTCGTACAAAAGATTATTCTTCCTTTTACACAATGCTAATCGAGATAAACATTAGCAGAATGTTCTTATTAGTTAGTTTCTTATAAGTAGAAGGGAACTAAAGGAATGCGCTAGGCTAAAGTGATAGTCAAATGTTTTAAAAGCTGTCGTTATGCGATTGCCATTGCAAATCGCTTCTTTGCTTGGTCAGGAGTATAACTAAAGAAAAACGGATACATCCTATCTGAGAAAAATATAATACTTTACAATTTAAACTAATAACAAGGGATATCTCAAAAACGGTAAAATCCACAAAAACGATGTATATGACATAAATTGTGTATTTTAAAGAGATCTACATTTTTGTGTAGCAAGTTTTTGTCTATCTTTTACGGTTTAATAGTTAGGCAAAATTCAGCAAAATTCATCCAGAATAAACAGGTCTTCAGAACTATTCCCAGAAAATTCAAGAAATACATTTTATTTGTAATGAAATGGCCTTATATATGGCACTTTAATCAAAATCGTTAGCCATTTTGATGAAAAACAAAATTTTCGAAAATTTCTCCATGTAAAGGGTAGTTAGGGGTGGAGGGATTTTCTTGAAAATCTTCGTGTCGCATCCTTGGAAGATGCTGAATTTAAGTATCAAGTGGTATTTAATCGTATATTAAAGACATTTACATGACCAATAAAATGTATATCTTGAATTTTCTGGTTGAAGACATCTTTATTCTTAATGAATTTATCAACTCTTGGCAATGGAAAGAAACGGATTTTATCCACATGGCAACTAACTTTTAAAAGATTTGACTAACGTTTTAGCCTACTGTATCCCATTATTTCCTTCTACTTATAAGAAAGTATTTCTGCTAATGTTTATCTCGGTTAGCATGAAGAAGATAGAGGAGTAAGGTTTTTAATAATAATTTGTTAGAGATGTAGAGAAAGGAACGCATCCGAGTTTTATAATTGCGATCTTAACGTTCTACAAATTTTGGAGTATATTTTGCTCTGAGGCCTCTTTTATCAGGCCTGAGAGTCTTTTCGTTTCGTAATCGGCTTACCCTCCCCGTATTTGTAGAACTGACACCCCCCTTGGACTTGCAAGCCTATGCCTAGGGGTCAGAAGCCTGTCGGGAAGCCAACGGCACGAAACCACAAAATAGCCAAGCATGAACATGAAGTGGATGATATGAAATGTAAGCGAAATTGATGATTGTAAGCGGTCTAACCACACACCCAGGGCGCCGCCTTGAGGTTCTTTTATTGCCGTAAATCTACAACACGGGACCAGCGCCTTTACTTCCCTTCCAAAGGAAGCCATGCTAAGGAGTTTGAACCCGCGACCTTGGGTATATCAAGTTAGCATGGTAACTATTACATCATAGAGGGCGCCCGAAAATTGTGTGGATTTGTTACTATATCGGTAAAGAGAATATCAGTAAATTATACAGAGGTTACAAGGCAGGTAGTGGAAGTGACGTCGGTCACCCTATCTGCCAGGTCGGTTTTCAGTAATATGAAGGAGTGGGAGAAGAAAATTCCTGTTTTGGTATCAAATTGCGCCACTGGCAACTCAGGTAGACGCGGTGTCACCTCTTATCATGGGCATAAACTTGAACAAGTAAGCATTCTTCGAAAACAATGCTCGTAGCTTTAACATTTACTTTCTCTACCACTTACTAAGTAGAAAATATATTGCATTCCACCCAAAAATTCTATACCGGGATTTCGCCGGAAATATATGTTTTAAGGGTCGCTGAATAAAAAAAAAATGTACATAGTGTATAGAGAATGTACACGTTTTGGGGTCCCCTGTATCCAAAAAGAAAATTTTTTAGGAAAGTGTGTGTGCGCGTGTGTCCCTCTGTTTGTGAACACGAAAACTCAGAAACGAAAAGTATGTAAAAATGCCAAACTTAATATTTAAGTTTAGTGTACTCCAAAGATATGACACGAAAATTTAGAAAAAATTCACCCACCCCAAACTACGCTTTACATGGAAAAATGTCGAAAATTTTGTTTTTCTCAAAAATGGCTCTCACGATTTTTATTAAAATACCGTAAATTAAAACTATTTACATGGACAAATAAACTGTATATCTTGATTTTTCTGGGAATAGTCTCAGGAGACCTCCTTATTCTGGATGAATTTTGCTGAGTTTTGCATAACTGGTCAACAGTAAGAGACAAAACCTTACTGCATAAAAAATGTAGATCTCGTTAAAACACAATTTATTACATATACGTTTTTTTCGTGGTTACCCATTTCTGAGATATTTCTTATTTGTTTTAGATTTAAAATGCTTAAATCTCTAAGTTTAAATTTAAACTTTTCTCACACGGAAAGTTGTAAGCTCTTGGCCATGCATAGAAATGGATTTCAACCATATGGCAACCAGCTTTTAAAAGATTTGACTATTGCTTTAGTCTAGTGCACTCCCTTGTTTACCTTCTACTTACAAGGAACCAAGTAATTAAGACAATTTCTGCTAATGTTTATCTCGATTATCATATAGTAGATAGAAGAATATGCTTTCTAATAATAATTTGTTACAGCGATGTAGAGACTCATATGAATGGAACACATCATCAGATTTTTAGGAAAAGGTCCCTTGTGTGTCTATGAATGGCATAATTCAAAAACGTCAAGTCCGTTAAATACAAAATTTGGCATTTATTTTCAGCACTTTCCAAGGATGCAACATGAAGCTGTTCAAGAAAATACCAGCTCCCTTTTCTAAACCATGACTCCAACGATTCTCTCTTTATAAGTTTAACAGGGTAAGTCATATTGGGCGCTGACCGAAATGGATGAAATGTGATCAAATGAGCCCGAAGTTTATTAAACTTAGTTCCTGATCGTGTTAGGGAAAACCCCGGAAAAAACCTTACACGGTAATGGAAATTCGAACTTTGGATGCCTTGAATGTGAGGTAGACATGCTACCCCTAACCATAGAGGTGGGCTTCTAAAGATTTGATTAAATACCTTATTTTAAGATATTTTCCTGACATATGAAATGATGTATCTTGAATTTTCTGGGAATAGACTCTGAAGTCCTCTTCATTCGGGATGACTTTTACATAATGGTAATGGTAAGAGTAAATCTTACCACAAAAAAAAAAATGTTTATTTTGTCAAAACTCACAATTACTCATCAAATACAACCCCCCCCCCCCTTCTGGAGTTAACTAAACTGTTAACTAGATATTCCTCGTTATTGATTTACATTTTTAATACCTATACTTTTTTTAAATGGGAAGTCCATAGTACTCTTAACCTATTCTTATTATGTATATAAAACCCTGTTATAGTATATGTCTGTACAACTCTGAAATTTCATTTAAAATATTATAAACATAGTTTTGGATTAAACTGAAGTAGATCAATAGGACAAAAATTAGATAACATTTTAAAATTGCAGGAAAAGAATTTACTTCAAGGTTAAGTGCATTATACTGGGTGATATGCATAGGACTCTTTGATGATTGGTGGTGAAGTGCGAAGTTTTGGTGTGGGTTCAGCTCTTGTAAATTTGTTCTGATGCAATACATTGCATATTCTGTTCTGGAAAGATTCATATGTCCATACAGAATCTGCAATTGGCTCCCACATTCTCCTGATTTAACCCCCTACAATGTTTATCTCTATGGGAATTAAAAGAGAAGGTTTACAAAATTATTATTATTATTGTGGTGGTTGTTGTTGTGGTTATTATTATTATTATTATTATTATTATTATTATTATCATCATTATCATCATTATCATCATCATCATCATCATCATTATTAGGCACCTTCTAGTCTGTCATTGCATAAATTCAAATCAAAGTTTAAAGAATAGGGATAGTCAGTCATCTCTTGCAGATATATAGATTTATTACTAAAATTTTGCCGGTTCCCATGACCATACTCACTAAATTGCCTAGCTTTGGTGTTTCTTGGCAGAGAAGCTGTGGGCATGGGTATGTGTGTTCTTGTAAAGTATGTATATCTATAAAACAGCAAAACCAATAGGAAAGCAGGAAAAAAAAAGTTGTAATTAAAAAACAAACAGAAAAAGTTCTATTGAAATTCTGTTGTAATTTTTGCTCACAATATTTTAAAAATAGAACATACCTATAAAAAATTGTATTTTTAGTTCTAAACAAACTAAAACAATGAGGGCGAGATTTCTGTGACTTTTTAAGTTATCTAAGTTTTAAATACCAAATTATTATTATTATTATTATTATTATTATTATTATTATTATTATTATTATTATTAATTATTTATTTATGTTATTAGTATTTCCATCATTTTATCAAAACATAATATACAATTTGCAAATTATACTGCAATGTTGAATTATTTTTTTCCATCTATTATTAAACTATTACACTAACTTAATTTGAATAACAAAGTGTTAGAATTTAGTGCTTCTATTGCTAGTTACCCTATAGTTCAACCTCTAGGTTGTGTGTATGGTGTAGAGCTACTATACTAACTCTTCAGTTTCTATGTTTACCCTCTTTAGAATCCTATTTCTCTTCTCTCTTATATTTCTTAAGAATTTACTCACCATTTTAATTGTTTTTGCCCTTGGATTTACCAACATTTTAATCATTATTTCTTTGTTTAAATTATCTCATCTGTTATTCCGCACATTCTCTCTATCCTTTAACCTTTCCACATTCCATTAATATCATCACATAAATCACAGCCTGCACAATTTTTTCCAAAGCATTTTAACACTAATACTCCTGCACCCTTCCATGCAAGACATATTCCATTTCTCACATAATCTACATATTTTTCCCTCCTACAATTTTTTTTAACTACAAATTTTATGTAATCTCAAAGAACTTTTATCCTCAAAGCTTGCCCATATCTCTTATTCCTCTGTCTTCCACCCTCAACCTCACTTACTTCCAAAATCCTCCTGTTATTTTTATCTAATACCAAATATTTCTCATGCTTGTTTCTTCTAATCTCAGCCCCGTCTCCCCATACCAACTCTCTTTTTCAATTGCATCTTTTTGAAACTTCTGGCATTGTTTTACTATATTATAGTCATCTAAATTGACACATCTATACCCAGTACTTCAAAATTCTCTCTACTATTTATACCATTTGTCCCTGCCCTTTCTAACTTGTCAGTGCTGAGCTCCTTGGTGAACTCTTAGGTTAAACTGTTGCAAAACATTTTATGAATTACATTAATCTTTAGTCATCCCTTTGTTACTCCCCAGATTTCTATTCTATAAAGCATCTTTGACATTTACTACTCCTTCATAAAGTTTTTTAACCAATCACTGATAATGTGCAAATTACAATAGTTATAACTCACTTAAATCATACAATATTGCTGATCAGAACAGTTTTAATTTGCCAGGAAACCAAGTAGAATATAAATGGTATAATAATACATATTAGATAAATTTTATAGGTTTAGATAAGTAGAATCAGACTGAAAAATTCAATACCATAACCAGGATTTGAACCACGGATTTCCTGGTCTCTAGCTGGTTGCTCTACCACTGAGCTACCATGTCAATGCTGTCATAGCATTAAATTCCTCAACTGACTCACATGTTTCCTGATAAACCACAAGGTGATCTCATTTTATTTTGAGTTGACATACCTTAATGGCGGCTTAGAATGTTTTAAGTCCTGGGCTTCATACTATAGCCAACTATTTATGGGGTTAATTGATTTTAATTGTGTTCTATGTAGCCATGTGCTTATTTTGGATTATATTAAATTGATATTTTGCAATTAATATATTTGTTCTATTCTTTAGGTTAAATAACTTCTATATGTTTGAATTCAATATGGCATGAAATTTCATGTTACAGAGAGCCATTTGACCAGAACCCAATTCTCATCTCTACGCTTAATGTAATTAAATGTAATCGGACACCAATGGACTTGGTTAGGGTGGAAACAAAATCGCAGGTCAGTACATGAGATAAGTTCTCCAACCTTTTATTAAATTAAGTAAAGCTCAATGCACCTTCAGGATTTTAATATTTGTGTGTTTGTCTTGTATTCAGCATGAGTTCCTTGAATCAGTGTTTCCTATATTCTGAAAGTAATAATCTATTCAGTAGCAGCTCATGAGTATACATTTGGGGTGTTCACAAAGTTTGAGAGTCAGATAGCCTTAGAAACAATATGCAGTATCAACTGCACAATATGTAGTTATGATTATGAACAAGTTGATATGACTCCAGCTAACAAAACAAGGATGCTTAAGTTGTCTTATGAAGGAAAGGGTAGTTTTGTGCTTACATAATTAAGTTCAGCATTCTAAGGCAAGAAGGAAGTAATGTAGAAATTAAATTGCAGTTGAGAAGATGAATAGTCTAAAAGATGAAGTTCTGCACACATGTACCTTACCTACTTCTGTTCTGCCAAAGTCGCTAGATGGCAGGATTAACATACTATTACAGCCACTGCTCTGTATTAAGAAATACAATGCTAAGAAGCATTAACATTGCTACCCTCCAGCAACAATGATTTCTATAGTAGTGAGCTACTATCTGATGTCATTAATGTTAAATTGTACTAATGAGTGTGAGAAAAAAAACTTAGTCATGCATGCATGCTTACCAGTATGCATGCAGCATATGTATTTAGCCCATAAGGCAAATACACATGTGCAAAAGCTACTTAAAATGTGTACAACTCATGATGTGCTACCGACATTGATGCCACACTTTGAGTTGAGAGCAGTAGCACGGTAGATTTACATGTTTTATATTTTAAATTATTGCTACGTTTAACAGTATTCAAAGAAAAAATATACAATAAATCCAAAAGGTGTCAAAAGTTAGGGTGTTCAGGTGCTCTTGTGTTCTTATATAGCAGCCATCACTGAATATATTGCATTTTTATGAGGGTTATACTAAAAGCCGTGAGCAACAATTTTTAAAAATTTTATTTTTTAGACAAACCAATTAAATCAACTTAATCTATAGATTCTTTCCATATTTTTTGTACTCATTTTTATCAGTGTTCTGCAAAATTGAAAATACTGTTACAATAGAACTCCATTCCAGCTGCCCAAAGACACTGATTCACTATTTTTCAAATATCTTCAAAATGGTGCCATTACAAACACTGGCATTTTGTTTGAGGCTTGTTACGATGGAGTCACCTTTTGCCATATTTGTCAAAAAATCATCACCTAATTTTGGAATCTCTGAAGGAGGTTTTGGGTGATGGTTCTTCTCTGAAGTTTGTGCACTTCAGTCAATAAACATGGGACCCAACAGAAACAAACTTTTCAATAACTAGACTTTCAATCTTTCTTGCATTGTGGTATGGTTTTGCAGTGATTTTATCCACAAGACATGCATGACTGTCTTCTCTATGAACCTATCAACTGATTCCTTATTGTGTTTCATGGAGACAGTTTGAGATCAACTGCTAGGATCCTAATCTTGGATGCTCGTGTTCCCATCTCCGAATATTGCAGTCATCTCCATAGGCACATTGAAATCTCAGGTGAATTCCAGCAGTAAAGTTTTCCTCTTTAACAAGGAATTCAAGATAGCATGTTATTGAAATGAAACATGACAGAATCTAATGGTGTCACAATCTGGCTGAATGTAGTATAAGGTCTGCAGATTATGATCCTGTGGTCATTTCTGTTGCATTGTTGTTAACAGTGGATTGCTCACGACACTAAGTATGACCCTCGTATGTACAATTGTGGTGTTAAAATATAATGAAGAATGAAAGAAAATGCAGCTTTTTTAATATGATTGCTTTACCGTACTGAGTTGTGTATGTTTGAACACACATGTATTTACTCTTTCATAAAATTATGTGCATCAACAATTTATTAACTTAGTCACAAAAAGTTTTAAGTATGCTAAAATAAATTTGCATATGTTAAGTTGCATCAGGCTTGGAAATTCCAATGTTAAATCTAGGATGAACCATTAACTCTTGGCTTTCTGTGCTAATGAACTATTACTTGTGATCTTTTTGTGGTCTTGTTCTGACACACGTACTGAATATTTCTTAGCTGACTTATTTTCGAACAAAACTTCAAGGCAGTGTTATAATTTTTTAAAACTTTCCTAACTTTATGGCATGTCTCCACTGCTTCAACAATCAACATACAACATTCAATGCTAAGCATAAACAACTTTAAAAACATGTTGAATCATCATCTAGTAGGAAATACAAAGTTTGGCAGAGTAAACAAGTTGTGCTTAATATCTCCTTTATTATTATCTATTATTAGTATCAATAATTGCATAAATTCTGATTGTTAAGATTTAACCTTTGTGGTCACAATATAGATGAGGTGCAAGAATTAAAAAGAAAGTTATGGTTGAGCCCTTTTCAAAACAATAGAAACAATGTAAATAGTAGTTTGTCAAGTTAAATTAGAGAATAAATGGTAGCTTCAAGAGTGTCAGAAGAACATTTCAATTGTTGCTGACGATCATGTCATTAATTTCAGAGCAACCATATCGGCTTGACCTCTTCTTTTTTTCTATGTCCTTGTGCATATATTAAGAAATTCTGGCAAGCTCATGTAAACACTTCATTTTCTTGATTTTGTTTCTATAGTTTTTAAGGGATATATCCCAGATGTGTCTTGCATGAATCTAATTAATTATCTGTATTGTCTTTTTTGTCATCCAGTCCAATTTTCTTGATATATCTGTCTACATTGTGTTTAGGTGAAGTTAGTTGGGTCTACCAAGTGCAATGACTCAGGTGGTTTCATCTAAGGCTCGCATTTGGTAGGTCGTAAGTTTGCTTCCCTTGGCTGGCCTACCTACCCATGGGTTTTTTTCAGGGGTTTCCTGGGACACCAGTTGAATGCTGGGAGGTCTCTTTCGTCCTCTGCATTCCCTATTCCTCCATGTTTCCATTGTCATTTCATTCATCCTTCATACCGTTGATGTCTTTCAGAATTGGAAGTGTTGGCAGATGCTTGGTACAGCTTGGTAGGGAAAAAGGATGCTCAAAGTGACTATCTGCCTGTCAACTATTGGGATGTTTCAATCTGGAAACTGTAGGCAACTAAAGGCAATCATTAATGAAAGGGTGCAAAGAGGGATTATAATTAAATTATTTCAAGTTCTTATTTTGTAAAATGAAATATTTCGTGCAATTTCTTCAATTAAGAGTAAAAACATTGATTGCACTTAAACTTCACTCTTGAAATAAAATAACTTACATTGGATATGTTTCAGCTGTTGTTGCCACCAAAACATGTCTGAAGTAAGTTACTTTATTTCAAGAGTGAAGTTTGAGTGTAATCTATATTTTTACTCTTAATTGATTAGTTACTTCACTGTGCATTGCCATTCATGTTTTAATTATATCATAAAGGTTAAATTTTAAATGAACTAAAAACAAATGTAGAGCTGAGGAGGTTCTGGTTTATCCTCTCTCCTCATCACTTTTAGGGGTGTTCCTTCAAGATTGCATAGGTACAAAAACTTCAGGTTCAGTGCTGAATCCCCTCTGACTATATCCTATCCCATCCTATCTGCTTGAAGTTAGTCAAACACATATCACACTCAACATGTTTATCATTACCAACGGAAAACAATTTTGTTTTGCCAGGACATGTTGAATCAATGCAAGACTTATGAGTGAGTGAAAATCAGCTTGTTGAATCAATGTTGAAGTAGTGGAGACCCAGCTTTAAAGGCAACTTGCTGTAGCAACATGTATTACTAGACTGTTAAATAAATTAATTAGTTTAGTTTACATTTAAAAATAGTGTTGTGACACTAATCCTATGCAAGTTAAAGATGGAAAGTTGAATCAGATTTGAAAAATTCCATTTTGAGTTCTGGAAAGGTAGAATCAAATTGAAACTTTAGCCTTATAGGCAGGTTTCAACCAGAGATCTTTGGCTCTTTTCTAACTGAGCTATAACCCCATTGCAACAAACTGGCTTGACATTAAATTCCCCAAATGACTCTCATATTTCCTGTTAAAAGCACAAATTTGTGCATTTGCTCCTCAATGATAATTTACAACTTTATAAACTGCAATTTTAATTCCAGGGCTTCAAAGTTGATCACCACTAGGTGAATAAATGATAATTTTCTTCCATAGATGCTGTGTTTAGTTAAAATTAGAATGATAGTATCAGACTGACAAGTTCAATACCATAGCTGGAATTTGAACCATGATCTTCAACTTTCCATGTTGTTGCTCTAACCAACTTAGGTGGCATGTTGCCATACTTCAGTTGGTTAGAGCATTGGCACCAAAAGACCCATGGTTTAAATTCCAACTGTGGCATTGAATATTTCAGTCTGGTTTTACCTTCTCACTTTGGTGTACATACAGCTTTTGTCATTTCTCAAATCTGACTCAAGTTTCCAATCATAGTCTAAACATGACCAGTGTGTAAAGCCATGGATGGATGTTTAAATGGAAAGCCAAATGATCTGGCACCATCTGCCTCTCTGTTCAACCCTCCCCTGTGTGTATTTTATTGGCATGTATAGATGGAAAGTTTGTTGTTAGCACCTCTCTGACATGGTGCAGCTTGTATCCTGTGTTAAAAGTTTTGTCTTCTGTCAATCACCAAATTAAAATGTCTAAATATGCAGATGATCAAATTTCATCCTAAAGAGCTGCTTGACTTTCATACTTCTGCATTTTATTTCAATGTTAACCTGCAACAGCATGCAAGCATTCCTGTCTCTTTCTGATTATCTGATTGAAAAAATGAAATACCAGGATGATAGTCTTACTACCTATGCTAACCATTTAAAGTTGAGGCAAAAATTGTGGTCTTATTCACGCATAAGGTATGATACAAGTGTGATTCAAATATGAGCGATAGCTTAGCCAGAGTACTGTGCAGGCAGATCCAAGTGGGACGGCGGAGTGGGGCATTGAAGGTTGGTGTGTTAGGAAGGGGAAACCAACTTGGTTAGCTGCTTTAATAGGTTCAGTACAGCCATGGGTGAACAAGACGTTCCTTTGCCAATTGTGCAATGCATTATTATAAAGTCTTTAACCACTGAAGGGGTTAAACGCTAAAGATTTTTACTTGCTTGAAGGCATAGTTCCAGAACTGAATGTTTACGTGGGCCAGATAATTTAAGGGTGGCCCAGAAATTGTACAAAACAAAGGTCATACTCAGCACCCAAGATCAAGCCTTGCAGATGATAATATCTGTCCGTTTGTGAGCTTATTGAAGGTGATTGCCACTGTACTGTTGAAGAAATTGCATCAGAAGTAAGTGACAGCATTGGGAGTACTCATCATTGAACATTTTGGATTTTAAAAAAAAAATTAGTGCTCAATGGGTTCCAAAGTTATGAGCAGCAAAAAACAGGTCAAGTTGAAGATTTGTGATTGACTTCTGAATCAATTCTGGCAAGAAGGGGAGGACTTGAAGCTCATTGTCGCAGTGATAAGGCATCACTTCACTAGGATCCAAAATGACAAGCAAGGAGTAGTGAAGAAAGGTAATTTATATATATAGTGTTTAATGCTCGCTTTTACTGCATATGACACTGCAGGTGATGACACTGATGATACATGGAATGAAGATGGATCACTGGTTGAATGCAATGGTGGGGGAAACCAGAGAAGCTGGAGAAAACTGCCCAATGCCGTTTTGTCCATCACAAATCCCAAAGGCGGTTGGTCACCTGGGATTGCATCCAGGTTGCCAAGGATGAAGCCTGCCCAGTGGAGATAAACCCACTTCTCAGCTGGAAAAGTTTTTGCAACAGCGTTTTTTGATTACAAAGGAGTTTTACTTGTTAATTTTCTTCACAAGCAACATACTGAGAATGCATCTTATATTGCCAATTGTTAAGGTCAGCAAAAGCCACCTACCAAAACAAAACACAGTGTCTGCCCATTAGATATGTCATCCTTCTCCAAGACAGTGTTAAGCCTCACATTGTGACTTTGATTAGGGACAGATCGGAGAACATGCACTGGGAAAATCTTGAACATCCTCCCTACAGTCCAGATTTATCTCTCCTCCTGGACTATTTTTTATTTGCACTCATGAAAGAATCGCTTGGAGAGAAATGTATTGAAGGCAATGAAGATATGGAGAAGCATGTGCGCAATTAGTTTACAATGCGTCCATGTTTTTGAATAAGGAAAATATTCAAGCTTCCAAATTGTTGGCAAGTGTGTAGAGTTTAAAGGAGGCCATCTAGAGAAGTAGAAAAGTTGTCACTTGTATATGTGTGTTTAATCAATAATTATAATGTAAAAATAATAACTGTTTATACTTGAATCACCCTCGTATATTGAAAGACATGCTTTATTTGACAGAGAAATACATTTTAAATGATATGAAACTTCAGACTTCCAATCTAGCTTAACATAACAAAGAAGCTCTGTAGAACTTACGAATTTGCTTTGTAGCAGTCTTTTATCTTGCAAAACTAACAATATTAAAATTCATGTTCCAGTTTGTATTTTCATTTTTATCTGTTGGTTGGGGATTCCTCTCAGATATTGACATAGAATCAGAGCGACTGCGTGCAATTGGAGGTCAACGCTTCACTGTCTGGAGTGTGGCAAGACTAATAGGTACGCAAAATCTGTGAGACAAAATGGTTTTTCTTAGAATTTTAAATTGTGTGTGTTAATTTTACCTCACTTCTCTTTCTGCCTTTTTCACCTTCCTATAGCTGGTACATTATCACTGACTTCCTTTTTCACCGTATTTATGTTATTATATTCATATATTTCCTGCATGTGCATGCCAAGAAACCCTCCCTACATACACATATGGAGTTATTCAAATTTAATCTTATATTAAATACATTAAATATTGTGCTGTATATATTATGCTTGAAAAGTTTCTAATATTTTGAGACAATATAGTAACAGGGTAGAATTTATTTACCTTAAGAATTTATGGCTAGTACAAAAATTTAATTCCTTACCAAAATACCCCAGCTTAAGCATAAAGAATACAGCAGATCTTGTCAACTAAATACAAAATATAGAACCAAAACCAGAAGACACACTAGTTTCGTTTGATGTAAAAGCTCTATATCCAGCATTTCCATACACAGCATGCTACAACATCTAACAGAATGGTTAACCCAAATAGGCATCCAGAAAATATAAATATAAAATTACCAACAACTAACAGAATTATGTATAAGCCAGAACTACTTCTTAATCAATAACAAGATATACGAAGGCTGATCAACAAAGACTGAGACTGATTTTTTTTCACAGATGTTTATTACTCCAATTCAATGTTTACATGATCTTTTTCAAAGTAGTCCCCTCCTACTTCAATGCACTTTTTATAGCATCTCTGCCATTCCTTGAACACGTGCTGCAGACCATTCTTTGTCAGGTCCTTGAGAATTGCCTCACTTTTCTTGAGCACTGCTTCAGAGCTCTCAAATCGAATACCCCTAAGCTTTGCCTTTAGTGATGGGAATAAAAATAAGTCAACAGGGTGCAAGATTGGGGCTATAAGGTGGATGAGGTACACAGGTAATGTTGAATCGAGCCAGAAACTGCATGACTTGATTTGCAACGTGAGGCCGTGCATTGTCATGATGAAGTCGTCACCCAGTCGAGAAAGTTCTGGTCGTTTCTTTGCAATGTGCTTCCTCAGTGTAGCCAATACTGACGTGTAGTATGCTGCTGTAACAGTAGTGTTAGGGGGAACTGCATGCTAGTAAATCATTCCATTACAGTCAAAAAATGTGATCACCATCAATTTCCCTGAGATGGAACAACTTTTGCCTTTTTTGGTGTTGGAGAACCTGGCGATTTCAACACTGTGCTAACTTGTTTTCCTTCAGGATCATAATGATGCAGCCATGACTCATCACTGGTGATAATTAATTTAAAAAAGGCATCCCCTCCATCAGCAAAGAGACGCAGCACCACACGGCTTGTCTCCATTTACACAGCCTTTTGTTTGGCACCCAACGAGCACAAACTCAGGTCATATGGAGATGGTTATGCATAATTGTAAACACACTGCCATATGAAATTCTCAGCACTTCACTGAGGTTATGTAATGTTATATGCCGATCCTCTCGGACAATCACATCAGCTGTGTTGAGGTTGACTTCAGTCACAACAGAAGCCGAAACACCAGGCCCACCTTGCTTAACACTGACAGGTTGGCCTTCTTTGAAGTCCCTGACACCTAAACACTGTTGCACGAGGTAGTGCATCTTCACTGTACGCTTGCTTCAGCTTTTCATAAGATTCAGTGGCTGTTTGGTTTAAACGAAAACAGAATTTGATTGCACTCTACTGCTCCTCTGGCATCATCTCCATTGTCTGGTATGCGAAATGCACATAGGTTCTACAAAATAGAGCATTACTACCAACCTACCAATACGAGAGTGCTGCCGCCTACTGACATTATACATAAAAACCCGCTCTTTTCAAATATTTATATTACAGATATGAAACTATCACGGAAGCTACAGGAAAAAATCAGTATCAGTCTTTGTTGATCAGTCCTCGTATATCCTAGAGTTGGACTTTGTATTCTAATCTCAAAACAGAATCCAGATTGCAATGTAATATATTGTATCTTATGTTAGCCAGTTGTTTCTATTAATTTTCTTTACATGAGGTGGAAAACTTCTGGGTTTTCAACGCTAATGAAAGTATTTAAGGGGAGTTAAATTTGCCATTTACATATATTTTCCTATGATTATTAAAGACGTTTGTGTTTTCAATTTTAATGAATGCAGCTGATTTTATTGTACATTTCTGAAATGTTTGTTTCGACATTAAAAATCTCTTCTAACTACAAGGGTGGTTCCGAATTTTGAATATGTAAATTATAGGTTTCCTCAAAGCATATGTCTTTGGTCGTTCTTTATTCTTTGGAATAATGTGGTGAAGTTTGCAACTTTATCTTCTTTGGACTTAATAAAGCTAACAACCACTCCACTTTGCTAAGCATGCAGTATCTGTATAACTTGCACTACTTACAACTCTGTAGGCAAAGCTGTGTAGCTGATGTCATGCATTAGTCTTAATAATAAAATTACTAACAGCGTGTTTTTCCACTGACAATGTAAAAATAAAGAATCTGAATGAAAAATTAATATTCCTTGTCTTAAAGTCAACTTATTACAAAGTATGTCAAAAAAACTATGAACCAACTGTGTGATGTTTTGCCTGTTTGCATCCTCGGTGCTCATTGCCATCTGCCCCCCAAGGGCCTACCACGGTAGGTACGGGTTTGGCGCACCCGGGGTCCCGAGCCAACCTTGACTCCCTCAGTGGGCAACCTCTGAGTGGTGAGAGAGTCACTAGGTCAAAATGCCCACCCAAAAGTAGGCCGTGCATGGAGACCCGTGTCGGTGGAAAGGAATATCCTGGTTGGTTGAAGGTTGCATATCTGAGCCTGGGCCTTCTGTCTTTTCAGTGACTAGGGAGGGTACGCAACTTAATACACCACTTTGGTTTTTGCTTCATCTAAACGGGAGGCTAGGGACTAGCCCACCCTTAGTCAATCGGCCAGGACTAGGTATTATACCGAACTCCAGGGTGAGTGGGACGGCGAGCCTGCTATATCCCCTGTGTAGCCCTGTCATCCCAGTGGGATGACCCCTTGTTGGACTCCGTGGTGGGTGGGGAGCACCGGGGGATGAAAATAAAAATTAACTTTCATGGCAAAATCAAAAAAATCCATTAAATATGGTACTGAGTTCGGAAAAGAAGTAGTCGAGTGTTGTGGTCCTCGCTACTTGATTGTCAATAGAACAGAGGAAGGAAGAAAGTTCTCTAGCGTAAGCCCTTTTGTTATTCAAAAGGGTCTTGATAACATTGCTGGTCCTGTAAAATCTTGTATAAGAGCTCGTAGTGGTACGCTCCTGGTAGAAGCAGAATCAGCATCCCAGGCTGCAAAAATAGTAAAGGCCAAAATGTTAGCTAGCTATCCAGTAAAGGTCGATTTACACAAAAGCTTGAATTCCTCACGCGGTGTGGTAAACACCCGCGCACTGGACGGTTTGACCTGTGAGGAAATTCAAGAAAATCTTGCTCCTCAAGGCGTAGCATCTGTGTATCGGGTTCAAAGAAAAGTAAATGGAGAATTCGTGCCTACGCGTACCCTGTTTATTACCTTTGATCGGGTAGATCTCCCAGAAAGGATAATGGCAGGGTATGAATCCATTGAGGTAAGACCGTATATACCGAACCCGCTCAGATGTTATAAATGTCAGAGCTTTGGCCACACCAGTGAATTCTGCAACGGCGAGTCTACCTGTGTGAACTGTGGCAAAATCTCGCATGACGGAGAATGCACGTCAGCTCCAACGTGTGTTAACTGTAACGGTGAACATCCATCAAGTTCCTGTAGCTAAATCGGTACCAAGTCGGGAAATCGCAACTCAAACCTGCGATATAAACGGGGTCACGATTGCAGAAAAGATTCTCACAGCCAGCTCACTTCCTATGCCTTCGACTTCAACATCTAAGTCAGTAGTAACATCTGAAACTGTAAAAAGCACCAACATTAAATCGCCGCCAAAGCAATCGACCTCGACCAACAAGTCTGGCAAGCTAATAATATATAAAGAACCAGAAAGAAAGTTTAAGAACACCTATGAGAGAACTGACTTCCTCAAACAAAATGTAAAGCCTATTCCCAAAGCATCAAAGAGAAACAAGAGTCCACGGAGGTCCTCTTCTGAGGATTCGACTGGGAAGGACTCAGGTCGGCGACTATCATCTTCGCCGGTCTCTATTTCCAATCGGTTCGAGGTACTCGAACCGAAATTTTCAATTGGAAAGGGGTCCTCCCAAGTGGAGGAGATGGAGGAAGGTGATACTGCTCTCACTGCCAGAAGGACAGTGACAAAGAGGCAGGACCATCCTTCAGTAGAAGGTGTCTTCCCGACACCTAAAAAGAATAAACTCAACCGACCTCCGCAGCCTTCAAAATAGAAACAATCACAATGTACAACTTATCCCATTATAAAGAACATGGCTATTCTACAATGGAACGTACGTGGAATAAGAACACATCGACCTGAGCTTGAACTGCTACTTAACCAGAACGATCCTTTGGTCGTATGTTTGCAAGAGACTAAGCTCCGTCCACAAGACAGCTTCAAAATCAAACGGTACACCCCTGTAAGGTGTGATCTATCATTGGAAGAGGGTGTACCTGCGCACGGAGGCACTATGATGCTCATCAGAGATGATATATTCGCGCAATCTGTACCATTACAGTCCGACATCCAGTCAGTAGCTGTAAGGATTAAACTGTCACATACCAGATTCACGATTTGTAATATATACCTTCCTCCAAGTGACGACCTCTCGCTCACCGATTTAAGGGATTTAGTTACTCAATTACCAACACCGTTTCTATAGGTAGGTGATGTAAATGCCCACCATCCACTTTGGGGCTCTCCTCGGTCTTGTGCGAGAGGTAAGTTAATTGCTGATTTCCTGAATAATTCTAATCTAATTCTCCTGAACACCGGAGAGCCTACATTTCTTTCTGATGCTTTCAACAGTTTTTCATACTTGGATTTAGCAGTTTGTTCACCACCATTAGCATCTTCCTTACAGTGGAATATCATCTCTGATCTACATTCTAGTGACCACTTTCCATGTCTTATCAGTCTCTTGCCACAAGATACATGTTCCACACGTTTGCCTAGATGGCGCATAGATCAAGCCAACTGGAACCTTTACTCCCGGCTGGCTGTCTTTTATTAAAAGCACGACTCTGTGAATGTTCTAGTGGAGCACCTCACAAAAAATATTCTTGATGCTGCCGAGCAGTCTATTCCACGTTCGACGACCCAAACCAGTCGTCGACTTCCAGTACCTTGGTGGACTGAATGCCGGAATGCCATTCGTGCTCGCAGGCATGCTCTCAGGATTTTCCAACGTCGTCCAACACTGGATAACCTATTGAGTATAAAAACATGCGTGCCAAATCTAGGCAGGTTGTTAAGGATAGCAAAAAGACATCATGGAGCAAGTTTGTAGCATCATACAATCGACATACACCTTCCTTTATCGTATGGGATAAGTAAAGGCGCGTGGACGGAAAAATGATTCATACGCCAATCGCCGGTCTTAAAACAGCTGTAGGAGATGTTGTTGATAAGTTTGACGTGGCCAACACTTTTGGCTGTGCTTTCGCTCAAGTGTCTAGCTCAGAGAATTATTCGCCTGATTTTCTTCCCGTTAAGGCTCAGGTGGAATCGCAAGTTTTCAAATGTTCTAAAAATCTTGAAGATTACAATCGACTCTTCATCATGAGGGAGCTAGACCATGCACTATCATCCTCGCGAAACTCTGCACCAGGTCCTGATGGAATACACGTCTAAATGTTGCAACATCTCTCTCCTGAAGGTAAGGCCTTCCTACTCGAGGTCTATAATCGTGTTTGGGTTGACGCCACTTTTCCAGAAAAGTGGCGAGAGGCCACCATCGTACCTATTTTGAAAGCTGGAAAGGACCGTTTTCTTCCATCCAGCTACCGTCCAATTTCCCTCACCAGTTGCGTTTGCAAGGTGATGGAACGCATAATCAATGGACGGTTGATATGGTGGCTGGAAACTCATAACCTACTGACCAACACCCAGTGCGGTTTTCGACGACGTCGTTCAGCAGCTGACCATCTTGTCTCGATTTCGACGCAGATAATGGATGGATTCATGAAGAACTGTCAAACCGTTGGGGTGTTCTTTGACCTCGAAAAGGCTTATGATACGTGTTGGCGGGCAGGAATAATACGTTCCCTATACAACTGGAACATACGTGGATGCCTTCCGTTATACATTCAAAAGTTTATGAGGGACCGCGTTTTCCGAGTAAGGGTCAGCTCGGTTTTATCAAATATTTTTTTTCAAGAGAACGGAGTGCCACAGGGATCGGTACTAAGCGTCACGCTGTTTGCTATAGCAATTAATTCTATCTCAAAATGTATTCTCCCAGGAATATCGTCCTGCCTATTGTACTTCTCAGCGCACACCTTTTTTGGAGCGCCGTCTGCAGCGGTGTTTAGACAACCTCTCAGATTGGAGCTCTAAAAATGGCTTTCGCTTCTCTGCTGAGAAATCACTCTGCGTGAACTTCTGGCGCCGCAGGAGGCGATTACCACCTTCGCTGCGGTTTGGCACAGTTTTACTACCATTCGCGGATGAGACGAGATTCCTTGGGTTGATATTCGATAGAAAACTGTGTTGGTCACCACATATAGCACAGCTGAAAGCGCGCTGTAACCGTTCTCTTAATATTTTACGGATACTAAGTGGCAAATCTTGGGGAGCGGATCGGACAGTCTTGCTGCGACTTTATCGCTCACTGATCCGTGCCAAGTTAGATTTTGGAAGCATAGTTTATTCTTCGGCAAGACCATCTGTGCTTAGAAGATTAGAAGACACTGTCCATAATCAGGGTATACGTCTGGCTGTTGGAGCTTTTCCAACCAGTCCAGTAGCCAGCCTTTATGCTGAATCGGCGGAACCCCCTCTGCAGTGTAGACGAGATATTCTATTAACAAAGTATGACTGTGGGCTAAAGTGCATGCCTTCGCATCCAACGTTCACTCCTTTTTTTAACACCGAGCTGGACGAACGTTATAGAAATATCTCAATTAGTCCACGGCCCCCAGGTGTTCGCTTCCGAATGCTTCTTCATAAGCACGATATCGTAATGCCTAGAATGTTTCCCAAGGGAGAAAGGGTGCACCCACCTTGGTTACTTACAACATCCCACGTAAACCTCGGGATGACGGCATACCGAAAGTCTAAAATGCATTTTTCTAGTATCCGTAGATGTTTTTTAGAATTTTTGTCAAACTACAATGACCGAACTGGTATATATGCTGACGGAAGTAAGTGCACCGTTGGTGTTGGGTGCGCCTTTGTTTATGATACCGAACAATATACATTCGGTTTTCATAGTGGCACATCTATTTATAGTGCAGAGCTATACGCAATATATCGAGCCATTCTGCACGTTGGCCGTCGAAATTTAAGTGACTGCCTTATATTGAGTGATTCCCTGAGTGCACTTCAGAGCCTTGGTGATCTCTACAACTATCATCCTATCGTGCAGCGTATCCAGGATGCCCTCCACGTTTTATATACTTCCGGGATTAATTTGGAGTGTGCATGGATTCCTAGTCACATTGGCTTGCCGGGGAATGAACTGGCAGATTTTACAGCAAAGACGGCAACCACCGAGCCCAGTACAAAAATTTCTTGTATAACATCGGAAGACTTTAAACTTGTTGTGCGCAGGGCGATACTTTCGTGCTGGCACGATGAGTGGTCAGCTCTCCGCGGAAACAAGCTTAGAGTAGTGAAAGACCTTCCAATAAACTGGGTAACTTCCTCTCGTCATTCTCGACGGGAGGAAGTAATTTTGGCTCGTTTGCATATTGGCCACTGCAATTTTACACATAGTTTTCTTTTTAAGAGTGAATCTGCTCCATTGTGTCTGCTTTGTGGAGAAGATTTGTCTGTCCGTCATGTGTTGGTAGATTGTGTTAATCTAGCACATATTCGGGAATCACTGCAACTGCCGGTCAGTCTTGCAGAAGTCCTGGCGGACGATAGTCAAGCGGTAGCTAAGATTTTTGAATTTTTATCGAAGATACCCTTCAAATTTCGGATTTAGTTGTTTTTATTCTTGTTTTTGTATTACTTTTTCTTTCTCTCAAATCACCAATCTGTGGCTTTTGCTATGACAAACTTTTTACCTTAATTTTTAGACTAATCTTTCGTTCTTATTAATTATATTTCTTATTGAGCTTTTCCCTGGCTTTTGCCATGATTTGTTTAATAAGGGCGCTGATAACTTTGCAGTTGAGCGCCCATAAACACTAACCATCATCATTGCCATCTGCTGCTATCACAGAAGGGCGCAGATGAAACCATACAACATTTTTAAAACTATTTTTTAAAGTTTTTACTTGCCAACTTTACAAAAAGAGTTGCTGAAACTGGCCACTGTCGTCCACACATTTTTGGCACCTCTTCAGGAAACTATCCATCATTCACCATAGTTCACATTCAGAAATGCTGGCAGATATTTTGTTTTAAATCAGGGTGCGTGGGTTTGTCTTGTACAGAGATAGAAATCTGAGGGGGTATGTTGGGGGACAGAGGCCACAAATCTCTACTAACACACTTTCAATTGTTCTCATTGAAAGATTGGCTATATGAGCTGTTCATGGATTGTTGTATGGCCTGGAACTTTTACACCTGGAAATCTTTCAGCAAATTGTACTTTCACTTGGCGAGCTGACTGAGTTAACACATATGAATCTTAAATAAATATATGCTGTGTAATAGAAAACATATGCTGAACCATGTACACTTTGTAACTATGTACAGGACAAAATAATAAATCGCTCATAATAACTGAACTGTACCATAACTGTCAACACAATACTGTACTTCCAGAGCAGAGCAAAACTGCGTCAGACCAACGACCTTATTTACAGCAGCAGTGAGGAATCATGTGTCCACATGCCCAGGGGAAAAACACCACACAGCTGGTTTGGAGGTTTTTGACTCACTTGTTATTAGTACATTTGCCTTTATAACTTGCATTTATCTTATTTTAGATTAAAATTATTTTATTCTCTGTATTAAAATATTTGTCCATCCTTAGAATTTTGTTTTTCTCCAGAGCTTGAAAGTTAGCTTAAAGTATTTGAGTTCCAGTTTTTTCCATTCAGGTATTTATGAATAATGTGCTCTATAAGCAACTCCACTTCGGGGATTAAAGGCTACTCTTCACATTCAAAATTAATGTGTTTGAACTATACTTTACAGAAGACATTAAAAATACACTTACCCTGTCATATGGATCAGAGTATAATTTATTGCTTAAGAAGTACCAAAGAAATTGCAATATACACACTTATAGTTTGAGAAATAATGAAGAACAACACTAAGAGGGACATTGAATAATCGTGCAGTAGATATTATAGGAAGGAAGTTATTTAATAGATAATAGTGAAAAATAATGAAATAAAAAGTATAAACCAAACGGAAGTAATTATGAAAACTATAAAAAGGTATTTAATTTAAAAATCATTTTATAGTATAGAGGAATATAAATATGGAAAATATATGTAATAATTCTGTGCATAATGTAAATAGGTTATATTATGATGTGTTCCTTTAATTGTATTTAAAAGTACAATGAGATTAAAATGAATGAATACATTAATTTAAAAACTAGCATACACAAATATTGTAAAATCTTAATAATAATAATAATAATAATAATAAACAAATAAATAATAATAAATAAATAATAATAAATAAATAATAATAAATAATAAACAAACAATAATAAATAAACCATAATAAATAAACAATGATAAACAGTAATTAAATAAACAGTGATAATTAAATAAAAATAATGATAATTAAATAAACAACAATGATAATTAAATGAACAATAATGATAATTAAATAAACAATAATAATAAATAAACAATAACAATGACTAAATGAACAATAATGATGATTAAATGAACAACAATGATGATTAAATGAACAACAATGATGATTAAATGAACAACAATGATAATTAAAATAAGAACTGAAGCTTTCCTGGCGACGTGTTAATTCAAAATCTTCTCGGCTTCTTCGAAACGTTGTTGTCAAGCCAAGTTTTTACCTGGCTAGAAGCCCGAGAAGATTTTGAATTAATGATAATTAAATGAACAACAATGATAATTAAATGAACAACAATGATAATCAGATGAACAACAATGATAATTAGATGAACAATAATGATAATTAAATGAACAATAATGATAATACTAATTAAATGAACAATAATAATAATACTAATTAAATGAACAATAATAATACTAATTAAATGAACAATAATAATACTAATTAAATGTACAATAATAATAATTAAATGAACAATAATAATAATTAAATGAACAATAATAATAATAATTAAATGAACAATAATAATAATAATAATTAATAATAATAATAATAATAATAATTAAACGAAACAATAATAATAATTAAATAAATAATAATAAATAAATAATAATTAAATAGTAATAATTAAATAAAGAATAATAATAATAATAATAATAATAATAATAATAATAATAATTAAATAAAGAATAATAATAATAATAATTAAATAAAGAATAATAATAATAATAATTAAATAAATAATAATAATAATAATCAAATAAAGAATAATAATAATTAAATAAATAATAATAGTAATAATAATTAAATAAATAATAATAGTAATAATAATAGTAATAATAATTATATAAATAATAATAATAATAATAATAATAATAATTATAGTAATAATAATTAAATAATAATAATAACAATAATAATACATAATAATAAAATACATAATAATAAAATACATAATAATAAAATACATAATAATAAAATACATAATAAAATACATAATAATAAAATACATAATAATAATAATTAATTACATAATAATGATTAATTAAATACATAATAATGATTAATTAAATAAATAATAATGATTAAATAAATAATAATGATTAAATAAATAATAATGATTAAATAAATACTAATGATTAAATAAATACTAATAATTAAATAAATAATAATAATAATTAAATAATAATTAAATAATAATTAAATAAATAATAATAATAATTAAATAAATAATAATAATGATTAAATAATAATAATGATTAAATAAATAATAATAAGTAAATAAATAAATAATAAGTAAATAAATAAATAATAATTAAATAAATAAATAATAATTAAATAAATAATAATAAGTAAATAAATAATAATTAAATAAATAACAATAATTAAATAAATAAATAACAATAATTAAGTAAATAATAATAATAATTAAATAAATAATAATATTAATTAAATAAATAATAATTAAATAAATAATAATAATAAAATAAATAATAATAATAAAATAAATAATAATAATAAATAAATAATAATAATAAATAAATAATAATAATAATTAAATAAATAATAATAATAATTAAATAAATAATAATAATAATTAAATAAATAATAATAATAAATAAATAATAATAATAAATAAATAATAATAATAATTAAATAAATAATAATAATAATTAAATAAATAATAATAATAATTAAATAAATAATAATAATAATTAAATAAATAGTAATAATAATAATAATAATTAAATAAATAACAATAATAATAATTAAATAAATAACAATAATAATAATTAAATAAATAATAATAATTAAATAAATAATAATAATAAGTAAATAAATAAATAATAATTAAATAAATAAATAATAAGTAAATAAATTACAATAATTAAATAACAATAATTAAATAAATAATAATAATAATAATAATTAAATAAATAAATAATAATAATAATTAAATAAATAATAATAATAATTAAATAAATAATAATAATTAAATAAATAATAATAATTAAATAAATAATAATAAAATAATTAAATAAATAATAATAATTAAATAAATAATAATAAAATAATTAAATAAATAATAATAATTAAATAAATAATAATAAAATAAATAATAATAATTAAATAAATAAATAATAATAAATAATAATAAAATAAATAATAATAATTAAATAAATAAATAATAATAATTAAATAAATAAATAATAATAATTAAATAAATAAATAATAATAATTAAATAAATAAATAATTAAATAAATAATAATTAAATAAATAATAATAATAATTAAATAAATAATAATAATAATTAAATAAATAATAATTAAATAAATAATAATAATTAAATAAATAATAATAATTAAATAAATAATAATAATGATTAAATAAATAATAATAACGATTAAATAATAATAATGATTAAATAAATAATAATGATTAAATAAATAAATAATAATTAAATAAATAATAATAAATAAATAAATAATAATTAAATAAATAATAATAAGTAAATAAATAAATAATTAAATAAATAACAATAATTAAATAAATAATAATAAAATAAATAATAATAAAATAAATAATAATAAATAAATAATAATAAATAAATAATAATAATAATTAAATAAATAATAATAATAATTAAATAAATAATAATAATAATTAAATAAATAGTAATAATAATAAATAAATAACAATAATAATAATTAAATAAATAATAATAATAATAAGTAAATAATAATAAGTAAATAATAATAATAAGTAAATAATAATAATAAGTAAATAAATAAAAATTAAATAAATAAATAATAAGTAAATAAATAACAATAATTAAATAAATAACAATAATTAAATAAATAATAATAATTAAATAAATAATAATAATAATAATAATTAAATAAATAATAATAATAATTAAATAAATAATAATAATAATAATTAAATAATAATAATAATAATAATTAAATAAATAATAATAAAATAATTAATTAAATAATAATAATTAATTAAATAATAATAATTAAATAAATAATAATAATTAAATAAATAATAATAAAATAATTAAATAAATAATAATAATTAAATAAATAATAATAAAATAAATAATAATAATTAAATAAATAAATAATAATAATTAAATAAATAATAATAAAATAAATAATAATAATTAAATAAATAAATAATAATAATTAAATAAATAAATAATAATAATTAAATAAATAATAATAATAATTAAATAAATAATAATAATAATTAAATAAATAATAATAATTAAATAAATAATAATAATAATAATAATAATAATAATTAAATAAATAATAATAATAATTAAATGGATAAATAAATAATAATAATGATAAATAATAATAATAATTAAATGGATAAATAAATAATAATAATAATGATAAATAATAATAATAATAATAATGATAATAATAATAATGATAATAATAATGATAATAATAATGATAATAATAATAATGATGATAATAATGATAATAATAATAATAATAATAATAATAATAATAATAATAATAATAATAATAATAATGGTAATGATAAATAAATAATGATGATGATAATAATGATAATGGTAATGATAGATAAATAATAATAATAAGAAGAATAATAATGGTAATGATAAATAAATAAATAATAATAATGATAATGATAAATAAATAATAATGATAATAATAGTAATGATAATAATAATGATAATAATAATTATAAATAATAATAATAATAATAATAATAATAAATTAAATAAATAATAACAATGACTATAATGGCGATGATGATGATAATTAATAATCATTTTACTGTCATTGAGCTCATAACAGCAATAGACAAAGTCAGAGTGATACAATCAAATAATTACAAATGATATTATATTTATAATACAGAATATGTACAGAAATGAAAGATACAATATAATACAAAGTAATACATGTCAAAAAAAATGAATAACTAATTACTATACTGAATACAACAATGTCGTCATATATACTACATAAGATTAACAGTGATACAGCATATGTGCTTATTATATTTCAAAAAAACTCTTGAAGAGAATAAAAAGGCATTGCAACAAGCCAGTCATACAATTTTTGCCTAAAAATTGCTGCCGGGCATGTCTTAAGTCTAAAGACAAAATATATATATATATATATATATATATATATATATATATATATATATATATATATATATTTATTTATTTATTTATTTTATACATTTAGACCCTAGTACTTCAAAACTCTTCTGAGTTTAGTCAGTCTACAATATGGGATATCAATATGTTGGCATGATCTTGTATTATAGGAATGTATATTTTGTCTATTTTTAATTATTAATTTATGTTATAATTTTAATTTATATTATAAGAAAATATTGTATTGAAATTGGTGAAAACTGTCTGTAAATACTGTTTATGTGTATGAAATTGTTGGTATATCTGATGTAGTTGGTACTTATGGATGAAATAAAATTCAATTGAATCTCCAGTGCATCTAATGAGAAAAATTCAATGTTAGTTTGAACTTAAACATAAAGCAAATTATTATAAAATAAGCCTTAACTCTTATGTTTTGATGCAGGACTACGCACATATCGAGGGAAACTTTGGTTCCTACCATTCACGGGTTGCAAGATACAGTCGCCTAGGGGTTATGGGGGTGGATTGACACGCAGCACAAGTCATTGTGCTGATTCTGGGATGAAGCCTGCAGACATCTTTCCAGCAACATCATATACACCAGTGCATCCAAGTCGGAGTTATTATGACTGCTCGAGTTCACACTACCGTCCATTGCAGGTTGTTTTTATTTGTTAATGGAGAATTAGAATTTCTTGCTTGTAAGCTGTTTATTTAAAAATAATAATTTTTTTAACAGTGGCAGTAGAGGATTTTTACTATTCAAAAATCTATTAACATAATTCACAAGTGTAAAATGAGTATAAATCAGTCTTTGCACAATTTCAATACTTTGGAAAAAATGTGAATTTGCATATTAATCCTAATTTTAATCCTAAGTTAGCTTTGAAATGGTTTGTTCTTTAATCAACTATCCTGATTCAAGTCATAGTTCTAGTTATTGGCAGTCAATTATTGGCATGAATAAATTTTGCTTAGTGGGCGGCATCATGGCCAAATGGCTGGACTGCTCACTCTCACCAAAGTGGTTTGGGTTTTATTCCAGGGGACTGCATTTAGGATTTATGCTGGCAGGTTTTCTGAAGGTTCTGTGGTTTTCATTCATTCCGCCAATTACTCCAAAATATTTCTCCTATCATCCATTTTTACTTTCATATTATATTAATACTTCCTCTCTCTCATGCCTGGCTATAGGTTGATCCTGCATTCCAGGTTGATCCTCTGTTTTGGATTCTTCATTCTCTGATTCATTGATCCTAGGTATTTGTATGTAAGTCCCAAATACAAGGAGAGTAAACTAAATAAAGTAAAAAAGTTTTGCTTATCTCTATTGTATGAAAACTGCCTTGCATGATGCTCAAAAATATAACTTGAAACAATGTAATTATAATTCCTCTTTTAATAAAAATTGCATGCCTTCAATTATGTATTTTTAATGAAATGACAAAGCACCATCTGGGCGGGTTTTCTATAGGTTCTGCTGTTTTCATTCATTCCAACAATTGCTCTGTCATTACCTTTCCTTCACATTTTGCCTTTATTTCATATCATCTGCTTCCTCACTCTCATGCCTAGATATGGGCTGATTCTCCATTCCAGATGATCCTCTTGTCCACAATTCCAACCCTAGGCACTTGGTGTAAGACATACATACAAGGAGAGAAAACTTGACTAAGGAAAGTAAAAAAGTTTTTATTATCTCTGCTACATGAAAGTTACCTTATATGATGCTTAAAAATACAACTTGAAAGAATATAATTATATCAATTAAGAGTAAAAACACAGTATCACACTCAAGCTTCACTAGTTGAAATAAGTAATTTCAGCTTCACTTACCACCCTTTGACACACCAAAAATTTCAAAATTTTCAAATAATGAAACATCAACATCCCCAATTAATAAGAACAGTTTAACAAACCTCCTCCAAAAAGCACGGAAGATAAAATCCCCTCATTGAATCAATCGGAGATATATGAAATCAGCTGCAAGGAATGTGAAAACATTGTATGATGTTTTAAAGAACACATGAGGTATTTAAAGCAAAAACAGACAGATAAGTCAGCTATAGCACGCCATTTTTGGACTCAAAACCATAATTTTCACAGTGAACCCAAGTTATTAAAATCCGTGCAGAATCCAATTGGATTAACAGTTTGGGAAAATCTATTAATTTTAAAAAACAAAAACAAAGTCATAAATTTTGATATACCACAAACAAACAGTCTCATATCAAAATTTAAAAACAAAGTAAATTACTTATTTCAACTAGTGAAATTTGAGTGTGATGTGTTTTTACTCTTCAATTGATTAGTTACTTCACTGTGCATTCCCATTAATGTTTTAAATCAAATTACTAATTCTTCTTTTAATAAGAACTGCATGCCCACCTTTTCATTGATGATTACCTTCAATTATGCATTTTTAATTAAGTTAGACCTAATTGATATAGTGATTAAACATTTTATTGACATTGCATGCTTTCAGGGAGACTTCGAAGAAGATCCTGTCACTGACTCGTTGAGCTTGGAAACAACAGGTCATGCATATGAGGATCTGGGGGATGGAGATGTATCAGGGCGACCCCGGCTTGATTCTTATTATTCAGCTGCATCACGCCGTTCCACATACTTCTCCACAGCAGGCTCAGAATATCGATCTGTGGCAGAGGGTTCTCTCAGAGATGGCTGTGCCAATGGGGATGACATAGAGCCAAGACGACCTAATTGCAATGTCCAGATGTATGGTCCACCTTCACAGCTTCCATCTCTCACACAGCCAGTTCCAGACCACTGGACGTGTATTGAAGGTAAGAATCATTAATATTGTAATCTTAGTAACAAAGTAATAAATATAAGTTCATCCTCACCAAGCTAACTTGTTTACCCTCTGGAATTTGAATGAACAGAAGTATTATAAAGACATAGGGCATGCAAGAAAAAATTCTTGAAGAACCAGTTTATCCTTAACACATTGAAGCCCAGGTGTTTCTTTAGTTGAAGGGCCAAAACACCCAGGGTTTTTATGCCTATTTTGAGTTATTATTTACAGTACATCAATCAAATCCGCCAAAAAGTATTGGAAGAACCTAAAAGAATGGT
Organism: Hymenopus coronatus; assembly: GCA_030762935.1. NCBI lineage: Eukaryota > Metazoa > Arthropoda > Insecta > Mantodea > Hymenopodidae > Hymenopus > Hymenopus coronatus. The sequence goes on from CM060884.1 coordinate 58,025,081, forward strand.
ATTCAAGGATTTCTCAACAAGTAGGAAATTGTCATAACTTCCGTATTAATATTTTATTTTAAATTTACAAGTATCAAATAAAAATAAAATCTGCATAAAGCAGCTTACATTCCATTTATTGAAAGTTTGAAAAACTCTCCTCAGAATCAGAATTTTCCAGAGCTTCATTTGTATACTGAATTTCAGCTTCAGTTCACAGTAGTCGAGGAAAATGTAGTATTTTAACATTTAAGAACACAAAACGTAGCAAATAGATCACCACCTTCAAGGAAAATGGCGGACTACCCGCTAGCAACCAATATTACTAAATCTCCTAAATTTCCTAATAGTTGACTAAAGCAAGGACAGATGGTAGCACAAATCAAGAAAACCAAACGATAACTGATGTATGTTCTTTGCCACATAGCCCAAGACCGAGTTAAGGTCGTGGATTTGCATTAAAAGCATTAGAAATACCTGCCTAAGCTATACTCGGGCATGGGACTCGTGAACATTTTGTATGGCCCGAGCTATACTCGGGCTTGGGCTTCAATGTGTTAAATTACTAATATATAACATGGTAGTCTGATGCGTTCCATTCACATGACTTTTTCTACATCTCTATAACAAATTATTGTTAATTTTTTTTTTCTATCTACTTCATGATAATTAAGATAAACATTAGCAGAAATTGTCTTTATTACTTGGTTCCTTGTAAGTAGAGGGGAAAAAATATAATGTGTTCCAGTCACACGATTTCTTCTAGCTGTTTGACAAACAAACCTTTTATTCAAAAGATTAATCTGCTATCTACATCATGCTAACCAATATAAACATAAGCTGAATTAGTCTTATTACTAACTTCCTTGTAAGTAGAAGGGAAATAAGAAAATACACAGGCTAACACGATAGTATCATCCTTTAAAAGCCAGTCACTATGTGAAACACTTCAAATTCTAATCTCTTTGATTGCCAGGAGTAAATAAATGAGAAACGAGAAGAAAGATGTCTTCCTGTTTGAGAAAAGTTTAAGTGGCTAGAATTGAGACCAATAATCTGGAATATCTCAAAAATGGTTAACACTGAAAAAAAATGTAAATCATGTGTTTTAATGGGCATTTTTGTGCAGTAAGTTTTTGTATATCTCTTACAGTTTGCCAGTTATACAAAAGTCATCCAGATTGAAGAGGTCTTCAGTGACCATTCCCAGAAAATCCAAGATATACATTTCGTTTGCCATAAAAATAGCTTAAACATAAGGTATTTTAATCAAAATCTTTGGAGCCATTTTTCAGAAAATAAAACTTTTTGAAAGGTTTTCCATTTAAATGACAATTGGGTGTGGGGGAATTTTCTTGAAAATGTTTGTATCGCATCCTTGGAAGATATCAAACTTAAATAGCAAAAAAGAACATGCGCACCCATCACATGCACGCATACCCACACACACATGTACATGCACACATATATTTGGATTCAGGAGGTATTTCTGGTGAAATCTCGGTGAAATTTTTAGATGCAATACAATATCTTCTCTATACACTATGTGCATAGTATGCGTAGAAAAAGTAAAAATAATTTATGGCAGTGAAATATGGGGAGTAGATGCAGTTTGGGAAGTGGTAGATGCAGGGAACAGGAGGTTTTGTACAGAAGCTTTAGTCCTGCCAAATGCCACAGTAAGAGTTTGCGCTAATTGAAATGCAGAGAGTGGGAAGAAAAGGTATAATAATGGAGAAAGCTCTCAATATTGGTATAGGTTATTAAATTTAGGTGAAAATAATTTGGAATTTCAAGAAAGGAGCTTACAGAATAATGGGTGGAGCTATAGTATATAAATAAACTTAGAGAACAGTGGTTTGGGAGAAATTGAGAGAAAGAGAGAAAGTAATGTTAAGGGTTTTTGGAAAAGAGCAAGGTATACGTTTGAGATATAAAGATACAGAATTTGTTTAGTAATATTGGGGAGAAAAGATTATTAGAATCATATACTCTGAATACTACCTCCAATTAATTGATGAGTGTTAGCAAGGTATATGATAGTGCAAACTGAGTTTTGTATTAAAATTAGCTATTCTATTGCAAATATTCTCTTAATTTCAACAAAACTTCCATTGCTTTTGTTAGGTTTGTCACTGAAAAACTGAATAGTACCGTTAAATATTAATTCTGTCATGCTATTAGCAGTAGTAAGGTGATACATGTGTGAAATTTGGAAAGTCTGCAGTATGTAAGATCTCTTATTGAAATTTGTACCAGTTAACATATGCGATAATAGTGATATTTTTGCCTGTATCTAAATTCTAGGTTGCATAGTTATTTAAATAATAATTCTTTATTGTCTATATTCATTGTTTTAATAAAAGTGAACCACGTGATTCATTTTAAAAGATATTCAGATACACATATTAAATTTTATGGAAAATAAGTTTACAATAGATCTGTCATAATATATCTTTTAGTGTTAACCCTAATTAATGTGCAAAAATTATTACTTTTCATACTTTCTGAAACTTATGATTTTTCAAAATTTGATAATTTATTTATAAAAATTGGAGTTTTTTTTTGAAAAAGTAATATTATTTTCTTTAATGTGCTTTTGAGAGACAGCATAAAAAGCTTGAATCATATTAGTGAAATATCGCATCTTGTGGAATAGTCTGAGTATACCTTCAGTTAAGTTGTAGTTAAAGTGCGCTAAGCGGGAAAAACTGTGGTTTAGAATTCATAGTATTTTATCAAACAAAATAATTTTTTAGCTTTTCACAATTTTTGGTCAAATTTCACAGATGCATCACCTTAATGGTTAGCATGTTAAACTTTTGTGGTATATTCATATATAACTTTACTTGAGTGATAAATTTAAAGTATTGAAGTTATTGAAAAAGCTAAGTGCTGGCAGAGAGAGAGTAAATAAGTACATATGTATTGCTTGCAACTTTCAGGGGAGTTTGTGATGGTTCATGCTTCTTATCAGTCACATCTTGGTTCCGATTGTTTATTTGCTCCTAATTCTAAACTGGCAGATGGTATCATATGGCTGTTGGTGATCCGAGCTGGTATCACCAGAGGTCAGCTGCTTCAGGTTTGTTTACTAAATATCACAGGTATTTGTTATGCAATTTTGATTTGTGAATTAAATGAAATTTGGGCAATTTTCTCAAGTGGTATAAATGGTGAATTTAAAACCCAAGATCATGCTGTCGCCCTCTGTGGTGTAATGGTTACCATGCTAACTTCACATGCCCAAGGTTGCGGGTTGAAACCTGGCGGAGGACAATGGATTTTTTTGAGCATAAAAATCCTTAGCATGGCTTCCTTCGGAAGGGAAGTAAAACCATTGGTCCCATGTTGTAGACTTACGACACGTGAAAGAACCTCAAGCCTGATAATAAGAGGCCTCTGAGCAAAATTAAGTGGTCTTTCATGCCCAGTATAGAATAGGATGCTGAGAACCATAGCTGTTAAAGAGCATACATAAATAAAACACCATTTAATTTAATTTCCAAAAACATGCTGAATTATTGCATAGTTTGTCAATGTTTTATGGCCTTGACCACCGTAAAGAAAAATTGCAAATATGATGCTCCATCAGAATATACTAAGAGTAACTTATAGTTTTCTGTCAAAGTAAATAAATGTATACAAATGTTATTTCGAATGTGATTTTGTACTCTTGATTGAAGTTTTAATCCAGACTACAAAAGTGTTTAATGATGAAAAGAATTTTTTTGAATTAACGGTAAAAATACAGCATCACACTGAAACTTCACCAGTTGAAGTTAATTATTATTTCAACTAGTGAAGTTTGATTATGATACTGTGTTTTTACTCTTAATTAATTAGTTACTTCACTGAGCATTTCTATTAACACATTTAAGCCCGAGCGTTTCTTTAGTTGAAGGGCCAAGAAATTCAGAGTTTTTACACCTACTTTGAGTTATTATTTACAGTACATCAATCAAATCTGCTGAAAAGTATTGCATTCAAGGATTTCTTAACAAGTAAGAAAATAGTCATAACTTCCGTATTAATATTTTATTTTAAATTTACAATAAGCATCAAATTGAGTTTGAAAAAACTGCATAAAGCTGCTTACACTCCATTTATTCAAAGTTCGAAAAACTGTGCCTTGGAATCAGAATTTTCCAGAGCTTCATTTGTATCCTGAGTTTCAGCTTCAGTTCACAGAAATTGAGGAAACTGCTGCATTTTAACATCTAAGAACACCAAACATAACAAATAGATCACCACCTTCAAAGAAAATGACACGACTACCCGAGAGCAGCCAATATTACTAAATCTCCTAAATTTCCTAATAGTTGACTAAAGCAAGAACAGATGGCAGCAATGAGACAACTACACGATAATTGATGTATGTTCTTTGCCGCATATCCCAAGACCGAGTTAAGGTCATGGAATTACATTAAAAGCGTTAGAAATACCTGCCCGAGTTATGCTCGGGCGTGGACCACATCAACATTTCACACGGCCCGAGCTATACTTGGGCTTGGGCTTCAATGTGGTAATGTTTTAATTGATTTTTTTGAAGTTTGAATTCACAGTATCACCTCTGGCCTTTTAAATTGGAGGGGAATGAGTGTCCCTTATTATTCTAAAAATCTGATGTTTTACAAACAAAATTCTTACAAAAGATTATTCTTCTTTTTACACAGTGCTAATCAAGATAAACATTAGCAAAATGTTCTTATTACTTAGTTCCTTATAAATAGAAGAGAACTAAGAGAATGCACTAGCTGTCATTATGCGATTGTCATTGTAATTCGCTTCTTTGTTTGGCCAGGAATAGAACAAAAGAAAAACAGACACTTCCTGTCTGAGAAAACTATAAGTACTTTACAATGGATACCAACAACAAGGAATATCTCGGAAACAGTTACCTTCAAAACAAAAATGTAAAGGACATAAATTATATGTTTTGAAAAGATCTATATTTTTTGTTCAATAGGTTTTACTCTGTCTTATGGTTTAGCAGCTAAGCAAAATTTGGCAAAAGTCATGCAGAATAAAGAGGTCTTCAGAGGCTATTCCCAAAAAATTTAAGATATACATTTTATTTGGGATGTAAATATATTTAATATACAGTATTTTAATCAAAATTCTTAGTCATTTTTGAGAAAATCAAAGTTTTCGAAATTTTTCCATGTAAACAGTAGTTTGTGGTGGGAGGATTTTCTTGTGTCACATCCTTGGAAGATACTAAACCTAAATACCAAATTTGGTATTTAACGGCCTTTTCTTTTTTGAGCAATGCTGTCCACAGACACACACATGCACGCCTACACGCACACATGCACACCTTTTTATAAAAATGCTTTTTTCGGACTTAGAAGACCCCAAAACATACATTTCCAGTTAAATCTTGACATCAAATTTTTGGGTGGAATACAATAAATACCTTCTCTATCTACTGTATACATTGTACATACAGTGTTAGAGAAAGTTAAAATTCTGGCAAATCTACCTGTGAAATACACACGCACGCATGCACGCGCATACACATTTGCATTCCATAAATCCTATACTTTGTCAAAAACAACAGAATGTGGAACATGTCAAAAACATTACATAATTTCAATATTTACTATATTTACAATATTATTTACACAGTCACAAGTAAAATATTTATGTAGCATTTAGATACTCATTGATGGTATAAAAAGTATGTTCATTTAAATATTGTTTCAGTTTTGATTTAAATGTCTTGTCACTGCATGTTTTCAAGTTCTGAGGTAGCTTATTACATATTTTTATACACTGATAATGTACTCCTTTTTGAACACATGTGAGGTTAGTTGATGGTAAAGTCTGGATCTTGTATTGATATTGTGAATGTCAGAATTGGTAATAAAAGAATGTTGTATGTTTTACATAAAAGGTCATTATTGTGTATATGAGTGTTAGGATCTCTAGGTTCTTAAAGATATTTCTACATGAAGTTCTTGTATGTGATCCTGATATGATTCGGAGAGTCTTTTTCTGCAAAACAAAGATTTTCTTTGAATCCGTAGGGTTTCCCCAAAAAATTATACCATACTTCATGATTGATTGGAAGTATGCAAAATAAGTAACTTTAGGGTGTGTGTGTGGGTGTGTGCGTGTGTGCGTGTGCGCGTGCGTGCCGTGCATGTAGCTAAAAGAAGATAAGAGACATAGTGCATAGCACACTGAACTTGATTTAGGGACTATTTCATTGATATGATTTTTCTAATTTAGATGGTGGTCTACTTTTAGCCCTAGGAATTTAGTGTAATCTGTAGATCCAATACACTTATTATTTAATTTATAATTGTATAAAGTCCAATAGCAATTCTATTTTTTTGCTTAGAAATTCCTATGCCTGCTAATGAGTAGTATTAGTAGTAAAATGGTTCTTTATGCTATACAAAACTAATGATGCTTAAATGCCTATGCTTTCAGTTCCTCTTGGGGCTGTCTTCAGGAACTCACCTATCAGTTCCTCAGGCAGAGATGATTGCAGTGACAGCCTTCAGACTGGAACCTGAAACACCTGGTGGTCATTTGACTGTGGACGGTGAGGCAGTGGACTATGGCCCTATCCAAGCTGAGGTTATGCCAGGGCTGGCCAATATTATGTCCCGATAATGCTAACTGTGAAGATAGATGCAATATAATGGTGCTACCAAAATATTTCCCTTTTATTCCAAAATTGAGACTGCTCATTGCTATGCAGGATGATCAAAGCATTCAAATGATATAGGCATTTTCAATGCTTTGTAAAAAAAAAATATATTCAACTTATTACAAGAGTTGTACTGAAAGGAGCATTCTTCCTTTTTGCTTCAGTAATCTCTTTCTCTTAATTTTCTTACTTCGCCGCTCACAATAAACCTTGTGTTGAAATGCATTTCTAAGCAATGTATTGCATAATAAGAGATATAACGCATAAGTAAAATAGTACTCGCATATTTTTTAGAGAGTATAGAATAAGATGAGAAAGCACTAAGTGCGGTGAAATGAAATCTATCACAATCTCATTATTCTAGTCTATAGATACTAGCAAATTTGCATATGCTTCCTATATGCAAGAACCACACCAAAAATTAATCTGCAAGTTTTTTTTTTGGGGGGGGGGGATTCATGCTTATCATCCTCTTATTTTCAAAATGTTTACATTATATGTTTTACTAGGGAAAGATAAATTCTTTCAAACCATTCTGTTACTGGTGCCATTTTTGAGAATTTTCGCAATGCTCCCTCAGGCAGTATTCCAGTAATTATACCTAATCCACTCCTACTCATCATAATTCCTGAGTAGGTAAATCTACGATTTATTTGCCTCAAAGATAATTTTTTACTCCTACTCAGTTTGTTTACTTAAAACCTCCAATTTAGTTATGTTTATTTTACCTTCAATTCCTGACTTATCTTCATTTATCTTTCAGTTTCATCTTTAACTAACTCAATATTTATTCCACCACCAAATCGTCAGCACATAAAAGTTCAGGGATATCAAAATTACCAATAACTGGCACATGATTATTAAGTTTTTGTAAGTGTTTTAAAATGCCATCAGCTAAAGTGAACAGAAATGGACACAAGTTACATCTTTGTCTTAGAACCTTTTCCTTGTCTTATCCCACAAGTTACCTTACCACATTTAACATAAAAGGTGTTCTGATGATATTAGATTAATCCAATTTGTGCTTCTACTTAATGCTTGTACTACTTATGTTTGTCTTATTACCCTAAATCTAAAAATACTGGTTATTTTGGTTGTCAGATTTAAAGTGTTAAATGTCAGTATTAACTGTTGTCTTCACTTGTAGAATCCTTTGATTTGATTCTACCGCAGTACCACAAGTTTCTATGCAAGTACAAGTACCTTCCACTACATGGTACATCAAGAAGACTTGATTGCAAAGGTGAATAACATTGGTACTAGGTAGAACAGGAAGTAAAAGTATAATAATTGGAAGATTGTTAAAGTTTTGGCATTAGGTTAGATTATTGGAAGATCAAAGTATAGTTAGACAATGTATGATTATGCAAGAGAAAATATGAATGCCAGATAATTGGGCTTTATCATTACAAAAGATTATAGAGGAAATAGGCATAGGAAACTTATGGAGTGAGAGAGAACGTCTGGAGGAAGGTTTTTGGAAAGATATCAGAAGGAGAATAGAGAATATCAATATTCAAGATATTTTAGCAGTACTAGGGATAAGAGATCCTTGATATTATAAAGGTAAATTAAAAAAGATTGGGGGAGGGAAAAATATATTGAAGTGTGTAATAAATTGGAGAGGGAGAGATGAGCCTGGTATAGAATTGGAGTAATGAAATTAAGGGGAATGAAAGCAGAAATGGGCCCATTATGTGCGGGAATGGAAAATGACCTGTGAAGATGAAATTATGGAGGGACCAATTGGTACCTAGGTGGTTACGGTTACCAAGAGAAATAATTAAAATGAAAATTAGAAAATATAAGAATGAAGATGTGAGTAGAAAGTTGGGGGAATTATTAGGAAAGACTAAAGAGAAATATTAAAGAAGAATTCTAAAATCTTAAATTCATAATTGGAAGGATGCCTTTCAGGAATAATAGTGGTTGTGATGACAGAAGTTTCCCATACTACACAGCAAAGTCCCTCAAAATGTCTGCCATTGTCTTGTGTTCTGATGTTCGTGAACCCACACAGAAGCCACCAAAAACTCCTCAACAATGAAAGCCCTGTATCTGCCATGCTTTAACTCGAGACTGTCACGTCCTTCCCAGGATAATCAAAGCTTATGGTGGGAAAGCTATTTTGTAATAATAAAAGAGTCGCAAGAAAGGGCTGGCTGGAAGTTCAGTTGGTATGCAAAAATGAGAAAAATTTTAGAAGAAATAAGAATGGGAAGTAATGGGAAATGTTTGGAATGGGAACATTGGCGTAAGAAAGGATTTCTGGAAAGAATCGAAAGCATATATTGAGGATATTGAAAAACAAGATTAGTTTAATAGTTTAAGAGATAAACATTTGCTAGAACTATATAGAAATATAAAAACATTGTGACAGCAAGAGATATTATGCATTTATGTGATAAAGCTGGAAGAGAAGGATTTGCTTGGACAAGGGTAGATGTGTTAAAATTAAAGGGATTATAAAGTTAATATAGGGTCGTTAAATTATATTGCAGCCTCTCTCCTCTGCCCGAGAGATCCGAGAGTTGCCAAGAGAGTGGTGCCAGCAGGAGTTGTTACCTTAAATAAATGCTGAAAATATTGACCATCTGTTCCCAAACAGGCAGCATAACAAGTTAAAGATGTTCTTGATTATTCACCTAAGCTCAGCAGCAGAAATCCCTGTGTAATCTACAGAAACTTAGTGATAACATTACATGGATTCTTGCTGCAAATTGTTCTGCCCGTATGTGAGCAGAAGGTCAAAATTTCTGTAATTTATCTTAAGTTACATATTTTAGTGCACCTTTGCTGGCATCACTTTCCCAGCAACTCTCGGATCTCTTGCTCAGTGGAGAGAGGCAGCCACTGGGGTTACCTTATAAATTAATGACCCTATGTGTGCCCAATGTATGGGGAAAATAAGGAAGCACTGTATTGTGTTAAGTACAAGAAAACAGAGGTATGGAGAAGGGAATTGAGATTTGATAAATAGGATAAACTGGAGATAGAGGAATTAGCTAAAATGATATTTAAAAAATAGAAGAGAATTTAATATAGTGTGTGGAAAATATCTAGGTACATGAGAAATGGATAGAATTGTGAGGCAATGTAAGGAAGATGAAATGAGTAAGGGAGAGAATGGGATAATCTAGTTAAACACCAATAACCAGGTGTTAGTGAATGAATGGATATTTTACAACTTCTTTTATACAGATTTTAAATTTTTCTTACTCTAACCTAAACTGTGTACAAATTTTAATTGCCTTCTTGCTACCTCAGTTTGCATGGTACCCAGGCCATTAGCCTCCCGAGTACTTTTGTCAACCCTTCTCTCTTTATCTCAGTCTTATTTTACACTCCTTACATTTCTTCCTTCCCTGTTAATATTTTTATAGCTACAATTTTCCCCATTTTCTCTCCCAAACTTGTTTCTCCATATAGCTAGATCCTTGCATTCTATCAAATAATGTTCTATACTTTCTTTCTCACCACACATTTCACATATATTTTTTCACTGCCTCTTAATCCTCTTAAAAATATTGTTGCTGTTCTCATCCAAGCTAGTCCTTTTTCTGGCCTGTTACAGTAATCTACACATGGTTCTGGTTCCCAGTCTCTCTTTAACCAAACATTTATACCAAAATTACATTATTCTTTCCATTCTTTCTTGTTTTCCCAAGTTGTACCAGGGCAACTTCTCTTGGCATGATCTTGGTAACCCCAATAGTTCTTTGCAAAACATTCTACATTATGGTCCACCTTATTTATGTCTGTGGTCCCCCCCCCTCCCCCCAGATCTCCACTGCATAAAACATCCTTGATTCCACTAACGCCTCATACATTCTTTCCAGCCACTTGGTTGTCATCTCTAACTTGTATTTGCAAATTCTAAATCCTAACTTTGCAGCCCTCCCTTTTGCTTCTGTTTTTCTCCCATGTGCTTCCCATTCCCCTCTGTTATTCAGGCTCACCCCCAAATATTCACATTTTTTGACACATCTTATCACATTTAATACCCACATCTCTTTTCTCAATCTATGTCCTTACTGGAAAACCATAATTTTAGACTTCCTCATATTTATTTTTATTCCCCATTCCTCACAACATTTTTGAACTTCATTTATTGCTCTTTGTAATCCAACAATTGATATGGCTTTTACCATTAAATCTTCTGCATATAGCAATCCTGGAATTTCCTTATCTGCTATTACCAGACAGTATTGGTTTCCTTTTTGGATTTTTTCTATTATGTCATCTATGAATATATTAAATAATATTGGATCAGTTTACATCCTTGTCTCAGATCAATTGTTTGCTCCATGGTTTTATTTTTTCCCCATCTTATACAGACAGACCTTTACCCAGTTATATATTTTTTCCACTTCTTTTTGTATTTTTCACTCACCCCTACCCCTAGTAGTCCTTGGTAATATAGTGGTTAGCCTGTCATGCAGGAGACCGGGGTTCGATTCCCTGCTGGGAGGTGGTAATGTATACAAGGTCCAAAGGAACAAGCAACTCTCAAGGTTACAAAGGGAAGAAAGGTATATTTTTGTATGAAATATAACAAATTTTTGTATTGTGATACAAATAATATACTGTTTTGCATTCATAACAATATTTGCATGTGCATATCTACTATATGCTCACTGTTCTTGGGTGCTAGTCTTACGCAGAAGCGAGAGCTCACCCATCTTTCTTTCCGAGTAGTCAACCAAAGAAAGTTTATTTACATGAGGCTCTCAGCCATTATGGTGAATATATTATAATTTACCTTGAACTAGCTGAGTTGTTAAATAAAATGCAGTGTACGTGCATGAACTCTCGGCTCTACAGACAGAAAGAAACCTTAGCATTGAAGTCACTAGATATCAGGGTGTATAGCATACTTGATGTCTCTCTGCTCTACTTCTGAAATCTACAGAAAGAAGACTAGGGAGCTGAGCGCCCAAGAAAGCGTGCATGCATGGTAACTGTACTATGCTATTAACATATAAAGGGACTTTTCACCCATCCTGTAGTTATGATAGTGATGACTTTTGATTTATGATTTTCCAGCTTAAGAAAGTTTCCCATGAACTCTTTTTTTCATTATTATCCATCACTTGTTTAGACAGTGTTAAATTATTACTGTAACCATTATATAAATTTAATGCAAAATACTTACCAACCAGCATCGGCTCTTTCACACGAGGACCATCCAGAAAGTGACAGACAGTTTGGCATAACTAAATGATAGTGAAAGATAACAACATAAAACTTTATTTACAAAGTTACAATACCTTGTCAGCACAATCTCTATTCTGTCAAGATATTTAATGTCACACGGTGCCAGTTTTCAATGCCGATGTTATACTTTTATACTGCCAAAGAACTTATTCATTTTTTGAATGCAAAAAATGTTCAGACAATCAAATTTTATAGGTAAATAATGCAAGTGTATAGTGATAATGCAATGAATGAGTCTTCAGTGAGGAAACATAATTTATGAATAATCAAGGAAGAACCAATATGCCCGACGAAGATCAGAATGGAAGTTCATCAATTGTTATGAAGGAATTGAAAGCAAATGTTGATAAAAGAATTCAGAAAAACCGATATTTCACTTTGGTCACCATACATGACTTTTTGGGTGGAAAAGATTTCGCAACCGGTGAAAACCTCAACATCTTGGCTCAGATCTTTAGCGGTGGAAGAATATAACAAAGGCATTGAAATACCAGTACCATGTGATAATAAATACCTTGGTAGTAATAGTGATTATGTTGAAAAATACAGTAAGGTACTGTAATTTTGTAAATAAAGTTTTGTGTTCATATATTTTGTTATTTAGTTATGCCAAAATGTTCATTACTTTCTGGATCGCCCTCGTACATAAGCGTTTAAATTGCTGTTGTTAGGTGGCAGTGAAGTTTATATAATTTCTTAGAAATTTTTTGAAAGGGACCGTCAAATACCATCTACAAAAAATATTTTGGAATGTTACAGCAAATTGGCACATGATTATCCTTTGCCAAAAAATCATTTTTCTATCATTTTCCATAAACAGTTCACAAATATCCTTTTTCGTTACAAGTCCTATACTTGAATCCATATATCAGTCATATTTCTTTCAAATTAGAATAAACCAAAGCTTAGTTTTGCTAATGCTACTCAGCACAAGTGCAGTAGGAGCTACATATAAGCACAAATTTCAGGAATATACCTGCAACCAAAAGGTTTGCTTGTTATGTAAAATATGAATTAATGTGACTTTTAAGCATTATTATGAGGCTGTAATATAACATCGAAGAATTTTTTCCAAAGTTAGTGTTCTCTAGTTATAGAGTGCTTGGCACATCTTGTTACTTAAAAAACACTGGTCACATTTGAAACAGCTTCAGAAGTGAATATAGTTTATACAGAAAAGCACAATAATTGGTAGAATGCTGGTTCATCCTGCATCACAACAGCACAAATCTATTATTTTATGCACATAAGAAATAAACGATGTAGATACATCATTTAACATAATAATAAGAGTTATATTTTCCTATAGAACTTCTTCATTAAACAGCTATAGTAGGCATTATTTAAGTTGGTTTAAAATCTGTGCTTTAGACATTTTGTGTATTGAATGCTAATATTTTTATTGGCAGAGCACAAGTGGACATTTTGCCCTGCTGTGCTTCTTTATGGTCGCTTTGCTAAAGACAGTAACAAATGAAAAAGGAAAACCATATAAATAATTGAAGGTTGCTATGGTGCTTTGCACTCTTAACACACACAAATTTTCCATCAGAAAAAAAGTGAAAAATATTACCTCAGTACAATATTTGCTTCTAGTGAACATAGTAATAAATTTCATCAGCAGTCTGCAGATATTTCTTAGATCCAGTGCCAAATAGCTCCCAGGTATTTAGGTTTCATGTTGAAAAATATGTTATATTGCAAAGTATTTATAAAATAGCTTTAGGGTAAATTTCAAATAAATTTATTATCTGTAGAAATGTAATTGAGATAACTTCCCTAAAGCAGCCTTCAGTTACAAACCTAAGGGTAATATTCACTAACATCAGTAAATTTGCAGAATTTTAAACTATTACATATACATACAACTATATCTTATATTAGTCTGTATTCATTGTTGCATTTAGATCAGTTTTCCAAAACTTATTTTTCAGTCAATTGTTTTTTCATGCAAGCCGTGTGTAGGACAGGAGTTGGATAAGTAGAATCAGACTGTAATATTCAATGCCATAGCCAGATTTGACCCACAGATCTTTTGGTCTATAGCCATGAAGCCTGGGACTTAAAGTACTTACAACATTGTAAGTGACCATTATTTTGAGATCACCTTGTGGTTTACCAAGAAACTTGCAAGTTAGTTGGGGAATTTACTGCTGTGTCAGCATGTTGCCATGGTAGCTCAGTGGTAGAGCTACCGACTAGAGATTGAGGGATCCGTGGTTCAAATCCTGGCTATGGCATTGAATTTTTGAAAATGACTACTTATTTTTAGTAACATATATTTGAACCTTGAATTTTTTATACCAGAGCCGTACCATACCAGCATCAGACAAAGCAGTAATATATTGTCAAAATGTGATTAATATTGAGTATTACTGTACGGAGTTACTACAAATGATTCATTTGTTTTCAAAATGGTATATTTTCCAAAGTATTACATGTACAATTATGATTGATACATAAAAATAACCATAATCTAACCAAGTTTCTCCTCACACTCGACAAATGTTCTATGGTTCCCCTTGGTTAACACAACATATGTCTAAGCAGTAGCCCAGTTTGTTCCATACATACTGTAGCATCATTCTGTTACTCTTTTGTTGATTAGTCACTATTTTGTAAATGCACTACACTTATGCTGCCAACTGGTGTAGACAATGTAAACATGGTGAATTTACAGTTCTTCTGATGTATTAATAATTGTTGTGCACAAAATACTGTGGAAAATATAGCATTTTGAAAACAAAAGAATCATTGGTAGTAACCCTGTATATTAATATTAATCTGGTTTTGAATTAACTACTATTTTGTATTTTTCATACAAATGTTTTTATTGATTAAAAAATTGTTTACAAATTGTTTACAAATAAAGTGTTTAATTCATTTCTGCAAGCAATGCACTTGACGTGTAGACAGTTGATGGCTGCACGCTTATACTTCAGTCACTCATGACTCACTACAATTCATGACACACAACTCACTACACTACATGCACTGGCCTACAATTCTTCCTCTTTTTATAGCTAGAAAATGAGATCACAGAACTTTCTGTAAACTTGTGGGAATTGAAGATTCAGGAAAAATCCAGATGTCTCCTGTTACTGTCATACCACATTTCCTTGTTTATTACATTCCAGCTCCACCACCACATGCTAAAATGAATGTGAGATCAGTCATATACAGCACTGTCACAATATCATACCAACATCAGACAAAACAGC
This sequence comes from Hymenopus coronatus, assembly GCA_030762935.1. Lineage (NCBI taxonomy): Eukaryota > Metazoa > Arthropoda > Insecta > Mantodea > Hymenopodidae > Hymenopus > Hymenopus coronatus. The sequence goes on from CM060884.1 coordinate 58,040,162, forward strand.
ATTGAATTATAAGATGTTTGACAATCAAGTATAAGATGAATGCACAGCAACATTCCTTTTATTGACATGCAGCTAACAGTATGCCTAGCAACTTGAATAATGAGTGCAAAAAAAGTAAAGTAACATAGATTAAACCACAGGGCAGAAAACTAGCATTTTACTGAAGCAAGCGTTGTGCCCAGCCACCACCATATGCAACATCTGTCAAATTAATTGTTTTTCCAAGTTTTTGAAGTAAAGAACAAAGGACAATGGAAGGGGAGAGATCTCTAGTTGCAGGAATATTTAATACAATCACATTTTACGTCTTTCATCTCTATCTTGTTTTTATTTTGTTCTTTTCCAGCCAACACTATGTTTAAAATTTTAAAGTAGGATAATATCAAATAACTGAAATAATTCTACTGAATACTAATATTGCTGTTGTCTGTTCTTTTTGTCACTAAAATTCTAGATAGTATAAATGTAAAAAGAAGCTAGTAACAGTGAAGTAATAACACAAATATTAATATAAAAATAATAGTTGCAACAAATCTTCACTTTTAAATGTAAAAAGAAGCTAGTAACAGTGAAGAATAACACAAATATTAATATAAAAATAATAGTTGCAACCAATAGATAAGTGAAGATTGGTTGCAACTATTATTTTTATATTAATAAAATCTTCACTTATCTTTTGGAATCCTTGGACTAGTTTCGCAATAAATCTATTGCATTATCAACATTAATTTCCTTTTTGGTCTGGTTTTTGATGTTGATAATGCAATAGATCTATTGCGAAACTAGTCCAAAGATAAGTGAAAATTTGTTGCAACTATTATTTTTATATTAATATCTAGATAATAAGTTTACTGTTGTTAGTGAATATAGACCTTAATGCTGGCGATGCCTTACCTTTAGTTAATTATAATTAAAAAAAACATGATTATCTGTTATAAATGGATAGTTCTGCAATAAAATTTCTGTCCTTCAAATTCAACGTGTCACTATAATAACAAATAGGATGTAACAGATAGTAAGAGAAAGTTTAACATAAGACATTCTGAAAGCTCTGATTCTGTTTGGAGAAATTCATATAAAAATAATGATACATTAACATTTTCTCTGTATATTTAGTACTTAAGCACAGGTAGGCTGTGATGGTTGTAGCATATTTGGTTCTTTATCTCCACTAGATAGTAATATTGCTGGCACTGAATATGGCTAAGAAAACATAATTCATTACATTTTTGTTCATTTTCATTCTTGCTCTTTCTGTAATTTTAATATTAGTTTTTAGCTTTTAATAATGTCCATTAATATAGATGCAATATAAGAAAGAAAACACAAGACATGAACTTAAATGCTTTGCTTCATCATTGTTACTAAACATATTAATTGACATATGAATTAAGTTATCTCTGAAGATTGTATAAAATATACATGCATATCAAATGTTATGATGGACAGTGAAAAGGGGACATCCTTATGACATATCTGTAATGTCAGAGAGTAAAGCTTTAAATTAACAAGAGGTGCCTTTCAAGAGAGAAGTGCATTTAAGTTTTTTCCAATAAGTAATCTTTTGCAACCCACTTCCATGGTTTGAGTTTAGTGTGTCTGCCTCACAAGGCTCAAGTTTGAAAGTTAGGATGAATTTGTCAGACAAGATTTTTCTGGAATTTTCCCTTCTCCTAAGAAGATAAATGTCTTAGGCATTAAGGATCCCAAGCTCGTTTGAGTATCATTTCGTTAATTTATTGTCCAATATGACCTAATAGATTCAAGGATGTTAAACTTCAAGGAGAAAAATTTCCTTATGGGAAAAATAATATACTCAATTCAATTCTTTATGGTCCTTTATAACAATGTTATAATGTCAGTATTATAATGTTAATACAATTGAAACATTGTTTAAGAGCATTTCCAGTGTTTATAATACAGTACAAAAGTGTATAATATAAAAAGATGGCAATAAACAGAACGCATGCAGTGAAACACATATGCATACTATATGTATACATTAGACAAAGAAATGCCAAAATAATTTAATTAATGAAGTACTATTTTGTTATTTAGGCACTTGTAGATACTGCAATATAATTTATCTACTTTAATTACATAATATGGATTTTACAATACTAACAAAGAAATGTTGTAAACCTATCATTACCTAACTAGTTTCATAATGGTACCTCATTATGCAACTAGTTTTGTAATGAAACTATACAGCGATTTTCTTAATGTAATGTATTGTGAACTATACATAAATAACAATAATAAATAATAAACAAAATTTTATTTATTATAAACATTGATAGCAATAAATGAAAAAGAAGCTAGTAACAGTGAAGTAATAACACAAATATTAATATAAAAATAATAGTTGCTACAAATCTTCACCTATCTTTTGGAATCCTTGCTTTGGACTAGTTGAATTCATTGCGAAACTAGTCCAAAGCAAGGATTCCAAAAGATAAGTGAAGATTTGTTGCAACTATTATTTTTATATTAATATTATCAGCAATATTTTTGCAATTTGATATATTAATTCTGCCATTTGTTGATGCTACATAGGATGTATAGTCAAAATAGCACTCCCATTATTTTGTAGCAATTTCTCTTTTCTTTCCAACAGATGTTTCCACAAAAGTAGATAAAACATTGTATGATATACATATCGTAACTACATATTATGATACTTGATTGCCGTAAGCCTCATTTGTAAGTTTTTCAAACATTGACATTGATATTTGATATTGTAGCATGATACATACAATATTCGTATCATAAATTACTATTATTTATAAGAAATTTATTAGTGTGTCTTTAAACTTGGAGAATGGAGCATTATTAAGGAAGTTAATTGAGTTTATTGAATAATTTTCTAATATATTTTTCATACAGCCTTAATCTATGTTTGGATTATGAGGTATGTTTTCTCTTGTGTTGTGATTAAGGGTTGACAAACATTATGGAAGTGACATGCTACTGTATACAGAATAGATTTTAATATAAAAATTCTGGGAAGAGTTCGAACTCTTTAAATGAGCAGACTTTGGTATCTTTTTATATACTAACAAACTGCAATCATTCTGATTTGAAAGTGTAAATTCTCTCTTGAAAGCCCTCTTTGCTTATATGGTCATGGGGAAGGAAGATGAAATTGGTAGGTTTTGCATACAGCACTCCTAGGATTTGGCCTTTTTTAACAACCTGGAATGAGAGTTATTATGGTTCCCTCAGTAATTTATTCAAATTAACGTCATGAGCATTTGCTATCCTCCTTATCTGGATACCATCTGTAAGTAAATGTTTTACGCATTTGACTCATCTCAGATTATGCAAAGCTTTTGCATACCAGCTGATTAGTAATTAAATTTTGACTGATAATGTTATAAAGATGTTTTGAGCATAATCGTTAATTATTATAAATTCATGGCTAAAACAAGAATGACTGCCTTCACTTAATTTTGAAAATTGAAAGATCAATAGGGGTCCCATGCACAATATTTTCTGGGCATTCTTCAAATCTTTCATTTTATCAACAGTTGCATAAGCAATGCAAATAAAATGAAACTGGTCAAGCCAAATTGCATAAACAGTAGGTCAACAGCAGAATCTGAAAGGGCCAACTGTTAGAAGTGCTGCTTTTGTCTCTTTAATATATTACAAAGACTTCAAACCTTATTCTTATCATGTTATAAAGTACTGCCTGCCTCAAGCTCTATTTTACTTTTGGTTAGATAATAATATTCTAGCAAAATTAATAAAACATCATGTGTACTGTTTACATGCTTTCATTATAGAATGCTATAACAAGCTCAAAGACTAATTAGGAAATGTAAGCATATTTATCTCATTTGTAAAATGGTTTTGTTTAAGAAATTTATGCTTTTTAGGGTTTGAATTAATCAAAACTCTAGGGATGTAATTTGTTTATTATGCATTTTATTGTCAGCCATGTACATCTAGACAATGGAATGACAGCACAAATATACAGCTTCAGCAATGACAGATGAGTAATGCCAACTTAATGGTATACTGCCAACTTCCAAATTGATGCATAACATTTTCTAGCTCCACGAAGTAGGCATTGAGTTTACAAATTTGGTGACATGCAGACATATTATTTATATGAGAGAGAGGGGGAAAGAGAATGTTTTTCATTTCCAGTCTTTGTTGTCCTTTATAACATGTTATAATGTGAAAACAATTGAAACATTTTAAGAACATAGTCCAGTGAATATGATACAGTATAACATATGCCTACTATATTTCCGTGGGGAATTGAAATCGAATTGAGTATGCTTATTGAATTGAATACTGCATGGAAACTCTGATTCAAATTGTACTGAATCCTGGATCTGATCCTCAAAGTGGGATAGGAATGAGATCAAATCGAAATATGTTGCATGAAAACACCTCTGAATTCAAATTGTTTTTAATATGGTAAAGAAACTCTTCTTCTGCTATACTCGTTGCATGCAGTAGTCATTTGTTAATATATTTTTTAAATTGCTCGGTGGTAGGTTACAGCAGAACCACTTTATGACTTCTATAGTTTGCAATGAATTCTTAAATATAATATTTAACTTCAAAACCTACAAATAATACACAGATAACAAATATGTGTTTATCAATGCAATTAAAAGTTGACCAACATGAATGGATAAATAAAATTATTCTTGAACCTTACATATTCAAACCATAAATGGACTCAAATTGATTTCAATGGTAATAGGAAAGCACTCAATGACACACTGCATACTAATCCAATACATACAGATGAAAAATGCCCCCCTCCCCCAAAGAGTGTATCAATTAAATATTATTTTGTCAATTAGGAACTCGTTGATACTGTAATATACTTTATTTATTAGAAATTTGTTAATATACAGGGTCTTTCAAAAGTCACTTTAAACTGTTATAAATATTATAATATGTGAGACAGGAAAAAAACAAAAGAAGTCACAAACTGAGCAAACAATGGGACTCAAAATTGATTTAATTGGTTATTAATGATGTGTTCTTGGGATGTCAGCCAGGTAAGTGCTGGATTTGTTTCCGAGCTTTCAATGACAATGGTGACTGAGTACGTTGTTGAAAGCTCAGAAATGAATCCAACACTTACCTGGCTGACATCCTGAAAAGAAATAATTAATGAATTTTAATATTTGAGAAGGAAAAAACAAAGAAGTCGCATACTGGGTTTTACAAAGCATTGGGAAGATGTCCTCCATTCTCTTGTTCAATATACACTATTCTTTCTGCAACTTCATGTTCGAATGACACGAGTACTTCATTAGCTGACTGGGTCTCAGCATGCACCACAGCTTCACTTCATGATTTGCAAGATTTGAGTGTTGAATGTCTCAATGCATGTTCACAGGTGCCTCATCCTAAACAACACTGTTCATCAAACTTTTCTGCTGCACCTTGTGTTTCTTCTTTAGTGCAAACTGCCCCATGTTGTAGCAATTGTCAAAATAACTGTCTTCTGTGAAGATTGTCCAAGCTAGACTCTACATCTTCCAGCAAGAATTGTAAATCGCACAATTGCCCTGCCCCTATGTTAGCCACTGAACAGAACAGTAGAGAATTTGGCATGTTTACTAGAATATCAATTAGTTGTTACAAATGTGAAACATTAATGTCAACTTCTAAGAAAAAGAAAGCTAAAAAATGAAGTTTTATTTAACACTGTCCCATTCTATGTTGGGCATGAAAGACCAATTAATTTAGCTCAGAGGCCTCTCTATCAGGCTTGAGGTTCTTTTACATGCCGTAAATCTATGACACAGGACCAGTGGCTTTACTTCCCTTCTGAAGGAAGCCATGCTAAGGATTTTTATGCCCGAAAAAATCCTCATCTTCTGCGAGGTTTGAACCCATAACCTTGGGTATGTGAAGTTAGCATGGTAATCAGTACACCACGGAGGGCAACAAGAAAGCTAAGAAGCAGATGTTTTTCACAGTAAAGTCATTCCCCTTCGGAAAAGCATTCCCTCTGACAAGGTGCACAGCTAAGACAAAATTAAAGGAAGCAGTATTAATGCTATTCCTATTAATGTCTATCTTGAATAACATGATGTATAGAAAAAAAATCTTATGTAAGGATAATTTGCTTGCAGAACAAGTAGAGAAAGTCATTGAATGGAACACATCTGATTTTTTCAGTAGTGAAGATTTGTAAACCTAGGCATAGAAGCAGGCTCACTGATTTAAACTTAAAATGTATTTTGTAATTTGTTAGTATACAAACGATAGTGCTAAACACTAATATAATAATATCTAATAGAGCCCAAAAGCTCTGTGGAGCAGGTGTACGCCAGTGAAGTATTGTACTTTGTTTCTCAGCCAAGGTGTATAATAAACATAAAGGATAGTTTGCAAATGCCATGTAAATTAAATTCAGAAATACGTATAGTCGGTGGCTGCTATATAAGAGCACATGAACACCCTAACTTTGACACCTTGAGGATTTATTGGATGTTTTTTCTTTGAATGTTGTTAAATGTAACTTATATGCAGTAATTTAAATCAACACAATGAAACTTGATATCAATTTTTGTAGCACATCATGATTTGTGCATGCTTTAAAGCTTTTGCGCATGCACATTTGTATGGCATAATTGTCTTTTGGCCAAATACATGCCACAGCATGCACACTGGAAAGCATGCACGAATGACTAAGCTTTTTTTCTATACTTTATCATTACAATTTAACTTTAATGACACAAGATGGTAGCTCACTGTGGTAGAAATAAAGGTCGCAAGAGGGCAATTTTTTTTCTTTTTTTTTTTTTAAATACTGTTTGTTTAAGGTAGTTTTGAGTACATGGTCTGATCACGAAAAATCATTAAAATACATTACATATCAATTTACAATTAAACAATCTTAGAGTTAGGTTAACATTTACAATAAATCAGAAAGTTTTGTATCCATTAGAAACTGTAGCACCTTCTTCAGCATATTGTCAATTGCATTAGGAAGACTGGAAATGCTGACTTGTTTTCTATTTCTGCTGTGCAGTGGGCAGTTTATAAGGATGTGCTGAATGGTTAGAGGCCTGTCACAGCTCGTATAGTTTGGAGGTTGGTCCTTAGCTAGAAGATATAATGCATCAGTTTGTAGTGCCCCAATTCTGAGCTGAGTGATGAGTTTTGAGAGTTCAGGAATATAGAAAAGACTTGGTGGACCCAGAATGAGCTTCTTGAAGTTGCTGTTGATTGATGACCATTCCAATTTCCAATTTTGAATGTACATGTTGATGACATTTTGGTGTGGAGAGGCAATTGACGATTCACTGATGGGATGTTTAGTTACTTCTTTTGTAGCTTCATCTGCTATTTCGTTACCTTTTATGTGAGAGGGAGTCCATACAACGGATACATTTTTATCGGTCTTATTTATATAATAGCTTAATAAGTAGATTTTGTGGATCAGTACGTGAATTGGTTTGGAACTTTGGGTGCAAGCATACACTTAAGGAATCTGTAAATGTGGTGAAGTGTTAATCCTGCTATCTTTTGACTTTGCCAGAAGTAAGTGAGGTACATGCATGTGGAAGCTCATACTTCAGACTATCCATATTCCCAACTGCAATTCAATTTTCACATTACTTCACTTTTGCCTTAGAACACTGTAGTTAATGAAGTAGGCAACAAAGAGCCACAAAACTACCCTGTCTTTCATGTATGTTATTGTTGTTGCTACTGTTGTGAGTGGCTGCAGTTGTATCAACTGATTCGTACTCATAACTATTATGGAGCAGATGTTACTTACATTTCTGGAGCTATCCGACTCTCAAACTCCAGAAGCCATTTTGATTAATGCTATGCAGTTTGCTATGCTATGAAGAATTTTCTTCCCCTGCAATACTCTAATTTGTATCATATAAATGATGCTTAAAATAAGTAATATTCACAAATAAACTCATGTTGGCATTAACTCCACGTGGTTACCACAAGTGCTGCCATTGCAAGAAGCGTCCAGCTATTCCATTGTCATGTGATATTCATTCATCCTGAATGGAACATGTAGTGCCTTCTCCCTAGAGCAAGTGGTAATGATCTCTGTTAATAGCATAATGCATTTCTGACTAAATATTAGTCTTTACACAATTTAAAGGCAATTCTGTTTTCTAGCATTCTTTAACGATTTTCTTGCATGGTAGCAGTATACATGTGAAACAAATTGTATGCATCTCCATTTCAGTGCCAAATATAGAACATAGTTGTATTAACATAGTTACATAGCAGAACAGACATACAAACAAATTTTATCTTGAGGTTTATGCTACTCTAAATTTTATTAATGTTAAAAATCTTCCAGTAGATAATAGCCAGAATTAATGTCAATGGAATGGGCTATGCCTATCATCCTATGAAGATTGAGAAGTTTTATAGCAATTCATTCCTTCCCTGTTTTACTTCTTTCTAGTGTATAAAACTTGTGTTATTAAAAATTGCATTCTATAGTAATAGCTACCATAGCATTTCAGATAGTACATTTGTAGTGTTGTGAAATGGTTACCAAATCTTTTATTTTAATGAAGTTCCTAGCTATTATCTCTAAGAGGTTTTTGTGATTTGGATGCATCAGATATAAATTGTAGGCAAAACTGTGGCCAATGAATATTTTAATAGGTTGTGGTTAAGACTTCAAAAATGAAGATTTATAATTTTAAAAGTTAGATATAAAACTTTTTCTGTATAAATATTGTAATTTAAGTAAACTTTTTTTTTTTTTTTTTGTTATTTTAGTATGCAGCTGGATGAAGACTTATTTTTATGTTTGAATGTGGAGGATGCCTTCAATAGTCGTTTTCTTACATGGCAATATGCAGACTGATTTTATCATTTGTATATATTAATATGCTCTTTGTTATGTACATATCTGTTGGTGCTTGATCAAGTTTAATTATTACTCTGTACAGTTGAGCATTTGTAAAACTGAAATAATTGTAGTGCTCTAATGTTGTTATTACTTTTGCAAAAACTTATCATGTTGCTCTTCTCCAGGTTTTCCTATCATTCTTTCTTACTGTTAATAGAAGGAAAGAAAAAAACTCCTCTACTCTGTAAATTTAAAGCATAATAACTATTACTTTTAGTGCAGCACTGTAAATAAGTTTATATTTTATTTTATTTGGAGTTATCACTGCATATCAATATAAGATACAGATTTCAAAAGGAACATTAAGATGAAAAAAGAAAAAGAAAATAAAAATATATGTACCTAGAGTCTTGAAGCTTTAAAAGCTCCCAAAATTACCTAAACTTCTAGGCCTTTAGCAAGTAGTTAATTTTAGGTACTTATTTTCTTTCTCCAAGCTGGATCAAGCTTGAAGGCTATTTAGCATTTTTAATAAGCAAATAAAACCATATTCAGAACTTCTTTATGTTCAATGGAAAAGTCTAACTACAGACTTTCAGCCTAATAACGGGCAATCTACTTTCACCCTTGCTAGCCAATATTTCCATGAGCTGCTTTGAAGTACACATCACAACTTCTTCTCATATGGTTTTAAATATTGGTGTAGGTATGTCAAAGATTGTCGCTATTGTTCCCCGCATATTTCTACAGGATTCATTAAAACTATTGAATCTTCAGAATAAAGCAAAGTTCACAATATAAATAGAAAAGAATGGTTGTCTACCTCTTTTGGGCCTAAAACTAATTTGTGAATGACAAAGCATATCATTTGGCATGTATAGTAAACCAACACAGACTGACAATTATATTAAGAATGATAGTTACAACCCTATAGCATGCAAACATGCAGTGTAGACTAGTTAACATCTCAATAAGTAAAACTGAATTCAAAAAGGAATATGATCATATGTTCAATAGAGCCACAAATAACAGAATCAGTAAATGAATAAATGGCAATAAAATTTGGATATTTAAAAGATAGAAACACACAAAAGATAATACAAAATTTATACAGTCAAAAGGTAAAACACAATTTAGAAAATTCACATATAACTTGAGAATACACGAGAAATTCAGCAATATCTTAAAGAAGTGTAACGTCCATTAGTTCCATAAAACATATTTATGTGCTATAAACAAGTGTGCAACAATTTAAAAGACCCTGTACCAGAATGATCAAAATCAGTTGAATACAGAATTCTACATTAAAAAAACAAAGACATTATAAATCAGGAACACGTGAGATTGTGTAATACTAACAAAGACAAAAATCTGCAATAGCCCATTATTTCTGATCTGTTAAAACCTGCCAGATATACAACAAACTTATGTATGGGATACTGATCATTAGAGCTAGGGTTTGTATGTAGGTACACATTCTTAACTAAAAATTATAAATATGTCCATGAGTTAGAACCTTAGCTATCATATAGTGACATGTTATTGATACATAGTTTATATATTTGAGCATAACTTTGTTTTTTATATATTTTTACCTCCTTTTTTAAAATTACATATGTGCCTCAGTGTAAAAATATAATTTTTTCCCAATTGAAATACAATAAACTCCCAGTTATTTGTGTGTGGATTATCTGACGTGCAGATTATTCATGTATCTTTGTACAGACCAATAAAAAAGGATATAAGTAGATAATTTTTTGTCCACTTGCTAACTAAGCTTTCTGTATTTGAGGCGCTGAGAAAGGGAGTATTTTATAGTACTCAATGCCTGCTTTTACTACTATGGCACCATAAGCAAAGACTCTGATGGTACATGGAATGAAGATGGTGCACTGGTGGAATATAATGGCAGGGGAAACCGAAGAAAACCCACCCCTGTACCCCTGGAAGGAGCTTTAGGAGACAACAATATAGGATTCCACATGACAATAGATTAGTTTCAATTGTTGTCTGTTCTGTGACTGTCAAAAACATGCTCAGTTTTCTTGTGCAAGGTCAACAAAGTAAGTTATTCTTGAGTTTGTAGATTAGTATAATTTGTGGGACACAATAGATGATTCATATACTGATGGAGCTGTGATTCTCTACTAGGCTTATAAGAAGTAATTACATGTTCGATGAAATCAGAACTTGACCAACATGTGCACAATGTCCTGCATTGCAGATCTTACATGTGTTGTCATTCACAAAACCAAACCTATATGTTCCACCAAGCAGTCATGTTAAGTGGCTAAGTCTGAAGTGAGCAACTGCTTCTTTCTTAGGACATATTTTTTTGTTTTTTGTACTATTTCTTTTGTGTTAGAATAATTTTTATTACAAATTTCCTTTTGAATATTATGTTAATATTTTTGTTCTATATTAATTTTGATATTTTTTAGTTTTTCATCTAATCTACAAGACTTTTTAGGTTTTGAATGTAGCACTGCACCCTTTTTGGCCAGAAAGTCTGCAGTCTCATTACCAATCACTCCCACATGAGCTGGTATCCATTGTAGTATTTCTGTTGAAAGTATTTGTCTTTATGAATTCAAATATTGGGATTATATTAATATAGCACAGTTTCCCTATTCTAGGCTGTGGACTGATTTATAACTCATTGAATTGGGAGTGGAGTATTTTTCCTTAATAAGCAATTGCACTCATGTTTACTAATGTTTTTTATACTGTACATACATTAAATAAGGTTCTAATCATGCAGTGTTATTTTTAATTCTCATACTGTAGGTCCTGTTGTGTATAATCACATGATGAACCAGACTTTTCCTCAAGTTTGAAAATGTTGTAATCTTAATCTAGTGGTGATTTGTACTAATCACAATTTTTAGAAGAATGACCAGTGACATTTTTATGCAGGTTTTGCTCTAGTTTTGTTTATAGAAGTGTTTCAAATTGGCCTTACAATAATTAACTTCTTCAAGCATGCCATTCATATTTACATAACCTTACTTTTACAAGTAATGAATGGAAACTGTGTAAGAAACACAGTAACATAAAATGGGACAAAACCAAGTAAATTTTATAATTTATTCTCAATAAAGATATTTTTAATTTCAAAAGTTTCCAGTCTGACAATAGTACATATAACTGCAGCTGAAGGGATGAAATCTAAAACAAACTTTCGCTTTAAACTTACTAAATATGTTGTAAACAAACAGCTGAATGGATTGGAATGTAAGCACTAAAATGCTCCTCATAGTAAGTAAATTGTGCTGAAATCTAATAGGTTAACACATGTTGCATATAATTATACCTAGCAATATAATAAATCAGTTTCTCTCGTTTATTTTCAGATATATATTCTATAAATCATGAAAATAAATATCATTAGATAAACATAGTACTAATTTATACATTTCTAGAAAACTAGTTTTCTTTTGCACTTATACTGACTTAAGTTTATAATAAATATACCATCCTCTATCTGTCACTATTAACTTAGCCGTCCGACCAAAGAGAAGAGTAACATGACACCTCAACAAGAAATAGCAATAGATTATATCACAAACAATTTTTAAGAGAAAGGAGTGAAGTTCATAGTTTTTTGGAGTTTTCCTTGTTGAAGCAACTTAAATGTTTGAAATTTTAGAGTAACTAGCATAAGAAATAAAATTATATATTTGTGTAAACCATATCCTCACTGGCGTTTTAAGCGCTCAGTATAGCAACATTCAAATATACATTCCTAATTCTTGGTACCTACAGTTAGAATTATTGAAAGGCATATGCGATTTATAAGACATTAAAAAGCTGAAATATTTTCAGATAAAATTTATAATTTGTATCATAAGTTTAAGTAAATTTTTGTTAATATTTCATTGTAACATTTTCATTTCATTACATTAATTAAAAAAAAATCATATCACTGTTACATACTTAATAAAGCAATAATTCCTTTTACAATTTATTATACTGACATTGTTCCAGATACAGAATCAAACATTTAATATCATTGTGCATTATACTTTAACTATAAATTTATTGTCAATGCCTTCATGTAAAGTACAATAAAACTTAAAATTTTCATTTCAAATAAAATACTTCAATGACTATGTCTTCTATAATTTCAGATTTACCTTTGTTGATGTCTACATAATGGAATTTTAACAAAGTATTATTTTAGTGCATTTCCTTAAACTGTCAAAAAATAAAACTTCCAAACACTGTTTAACCTGGAATTTAAAAAAATTGCAGATTACACAGTCATAAATATATTTTTCTTTATTGCTAATAAATACAATTAGCATTTTTAATGAAATATAGTTTAATAGTGTATTGAAATCATGTGCATTATAATGTTTTGCAATTTACTGCTTTACTGACATCAACAGAGTTCAGCATATCTATTTGAGATAAATATTTAGATCCTTATATCCCCTTCCTCTTATGGAGAAAAGAAAGTAAAATATCTCATTGCCAGGTTCTGTGGGACGATTAAGAGTACTTCATGGATGCTGAAAAAGTTATGCTCACATTAAACATGTTAGTGATTGCATTAGTAACTATAAAAATCTGATGTGTTCCATTCACATCACACTTTCTCTACATCTCTGCAATTAATTATTGTTAAAAAGCTTATGCATCTATTTACCTCATGCTAATCGAGAAAAAATTAGCAGAAATAGTCTTATTACTTGCTTCCTTGTAAGTAAAAGTGAAATAAGGGAGTACCATAGGTTAAAGTGATAGTCAAAAGCTGGTTGCTATGTGACTGAAGTTCCTTTGTTTGTATAGGCATGAGTTGATAAATTCCTATATGAGAAAAGTATACATTTTTAGAGCTGAAACCAAAAACAGTCAACGCCATGAAAAACTGTATATAACATAAATTGTGTGTTTTAATATGCTCTACATTTTTTGTGTGGTAAGTTTTTGCCTATCTTTTTCAGTTTAGCAGTTATGCAAAATTCCATAAAATTCATCCAAAATAGTCTTCAGAGGCTATTACCAGAAAATTCAAGATATACATATTATTTGTCAGGTAAATAACTTTAATATACAATATTTTAATCAAAATCGTTTGTCATTTTTGAAAATCTTCATATCGCATCCTTGGAAGATACCAAACTTAATACCAGGTTTAGTATTTAACAGTCTTTTCATTTTTGAGCTATGCTGTCCACAGACACACGTGCACAGATCTTTTTCCAGAAATGCTTTTTTTGGATTCAGAGGGACCCAAAACCTGTATTTCCGGAAAAACCTCAGTATCAAATTTTTGGGTGCATTACAATACCTTCTCTATACACTATGTACATAGTATGTGTAGAGAAAGTAAAAATTGCATTTAAATAATTGGAAAGATAGGTCTTACTTTTACAGAGTGAGTCAAAAACCTCCACACCGGCTGCACAGAGTTTTTGCACTGGGAATGTGGACACATGATTGTGCTGCTGCTGTAAACAAGGTCATGGTTCTGCTCTGCTCTGCAAAGTAGTATTGAGTTGACAGTGATATAGTGTAGTTCAGTTATTATGAGTGGTCACAAAGTGTATTATGGATCAGCATATGTTTTCTACTGCACAGTATGTATTTATTTATGATCCGTATGTGTTAACTCAGCCTGCCAAGTGAAAGTACAATTTACAGAAAGATTTCCAGGTGCAAAAGTTCTAGCCCACACAACATTCCATGAACAGCTCATACAGCCAATCTTTTGATGAGAGCAATTGAAAGTGTGTTTCAGGACAGAATTATTAGTAGAGATTTGTGGACCCCTCGGTGACCCAACCTAACCTGCTGCAATTTCTAACTCTAGAGCAATTTAACACATAGTGTATAGAAAATAAACCACACACTCTGGAAGAATTAAAACATAATATTCACCAGAAAATTGCCATTTCTCAAAGTGAACAATGGCGAGTGATGGATAGTTTCCTCAAGGTACCAAAAATATGATGGCAATGGCCAGGTTCAGCATCTCATTTCATAATGTAGGTAAGACAACGAGAACTGAGGATGCGGACAGGCAAAATGCAGTGTGGCTGGTTCATACTTTTTTGACTTGCTCGTTATCATGGATGAGTAGTTTTTTAGCTTTTTAAAGCTGATGGTTTTATTTTGCATGTTGAATGCCATACCATGTAAGGTATTGTAATAGTAACACAGAAAAAAAAAATTAAAACAAAGTGGCAATAATATACAAATAATTTAAGGGAACCCTATATTAGGAATCTCACCTTCCCCAAACTGAGGCACCTGCATATTAATAAAACATTGCATTTCATAATTCATGAACAAAACTTTTATGTAATATAGAATCTGAACCAGCTCATATTTAATCTATGTATAATTATTTAATCAGGCACTCGTCCCTTTTAGTATATCTCTAATTTCTAATATGGAACAGGACCTTCAAAAGCATGAAAAATGTTTTCCTGCTTGTAACAACCCACACAATCTTCTTCCAAGTTCAGTCACACAATTGTTATCTAGTTCCAATGTTCATCGCATGACAGAAAATAATATCCTTCCCCAAATAGGGTACTTTCCCTTATAAAATTATAATTTAGTTCACTTTCAAAAGTTTGTCAGAGTTGCATTTAGCAGCAGTTTTAATATATATTGCTTTCTTAGGCTTTCAGTACTGGCTGCAACTTCATTTTTCCTGTTGCCTGTATTTCATTGATCACATGCTTCTTATGTATTGTGCTAAAAAGATCACTCATATCCTGCTTATACAAGGTCATTCAATACATAATCGGATATATTTATTAAAATGTTTTTATCACGAGAATGGAATAAGATAGTTATTATTTTTCAACGTAAGCCCCCCCCCCCCCCTCAAGTTCTATGCACTTATGCCAGAGCTGGATAAGCTTCTCAATTTCACAGGAAAAGAATTCTTGGGGGTGTGTACATAACAGGTTATGGACTGCCCCTAGGCTTTATCATCTGCAAACTTTGAGCCATTAAGAGCTTATTTCAGCAGGTTAATGTGATAATCTGAAGGTGCTAGATTTAGAAAGTACAGGGAGTGGGGCAACTTTAGGTCTGTGATGGTATCTAATGTGAACTCTAACAAGTGCATGGTCTTGCGTTGTCATGCAGTAACAGTATGCCACCGGACATCAGTCCTCACCGCTTCCTCAAAATTCTTTGTTTCAAATTTTGATGCATACGGTTTGTATACATCTCACTGTTTATATTTTGACCTCTGTGCATGCAGATAATGTTCAAGAATTACTCCCTTATGGCCCAACATAAAGTTGCCAGCACTTCTTTCAGTTCGCACCCAACTTGGTTTTGGAACTCCTCGTTTGAACTTATTTGCCCATTCATACACTTGTATTTGATTCAAACAACTTTCACCATATTGCACTGCCATCAGATGGTGAAGTTTGATTGGTTTCTACTCTTCTGCTCACAAAAGTCTATTGACACTCCACTGCTCCATGCTGGTGCAAACCTGTATCTTGTTTCACTGAATACCAGCAATCCGTTCACAAGGCAGAGATGCCAGCCATCTGATAATAGCTCTAGGACACCACTGAAACTTAACAAAGAGGCACACACCATGTTGAAGTTTTGTATTTTTACTTTCTCCACACATACTATGTACATAGTATAGAGAGAAGGTATTGTATTGTACTAAAAACTTGATACCGAAATTTCACCACAAATGTATGTTTTGAGACCCTCTGAATAAAAATAAAACATTTTTAGAAAAAGGTTTGTGTGTATGTGAGAACACCATAGCTCAAAAATTAAAAGGCCATTAAATACCAAACTTGGTATTTAAGTTTATTATCTTCCAAGGATGTGACACAAAGATTTTCCTGAAAATCCTCCCACCACAAACTACCATTTACATGGAAAAATGTTTGAAAATTTTGTTTTTCTTTCTCTAGCTATTCTGTAACACACTATTCTTACCAGAGCCTACTCTTCTATTTCATGCTAACCAAGATAAACATTAGCAGAAATTGCTGCTTAGTTGCTTATAAGTAACAGGCAATAAGGGAATACCTAGGTTATAGCAAATCTTATAAGCTGTTTCTAGTAATTGAAATTTGGTTCTCTTTGCATGGTCAGGAGCAAAACAAAAGAACAGAAAAAATTTTAAAATTGAAACCATTTGGAAATGGTTAACTACAAAACAAATGTACATGAAAATTGCATGTTTTAACAAGATCTACATCTTTTCTATAATGAGTTTCCATCTGTCTCTAATAGTTCACTAGTTATTCAGAATGAAGAGATCTTCAGAGGTCTTTGTCATGTAAATCCGTTTAATATATGGTATTTTAATAAAATTCTTTGGAACCATTTTTGAAAAAATAAAAATTTTCTAAAACTTTTCCATGTAATAGGCAGGGAAATTTTCTTGGAAGTCTTCATGTCACATCCTTAACACATTGAAGCCTGGGCGTTTCAGTAATGAAAATGCCAAGAAACCCAGGGTTTTTATGCCTACTTTAGTTATTATTTACAGTACATCAATTAAATCTGCCAAAAAGTATTGGGACAATTTAAACTATGGCATTCAAGGATTTCTCAACAAGTAGGAAAATAGTCATAGCTTCCGTATTAATATTTTATTTTAAATTCACAACATGTATCAAATATGAGTTTGAAAAAAACTGTGTAAAGCTGCACACACTCCATTTATTCAAAATTTGAAAAACTCTCCCTCAGAATCAGAATTTTCCACAGCTTCAGTTCACGGAAATCGAAGAAAATGCAGCATTTTAACATTTAAGAGCACAAATGTAACAAACAGATCACCACCTTCAAAGAAAATAGCGCAACTACCCGAGAGCAGCCAATATTACTAACTTCCTAAAATTCCTAATAGTTGACTGAAGCAAGGAAGATGTCAGCACAAATCAGACAACTAAACGATAACTGATGTATATTCTTTGCTGCATAGCCCAAGACCAAGTTAAGGTCATGGAATTGCATTAAAAGCGTTATAAATACCTGCCCGAGCTATACTTGGACATGGGCCTCATGAACATTTCGCATGGCCCGAGCTATACTCGGGCTTGGGCTCCAATGTGTTAAGATAATAAAAGTTTAAATACAAGTTTGGTATTTAATGAACTTTTCACTTTTGAGTTATAATCCCATACACACAGACCTTTTTAAAAAACTGTCTTGTGTATTTCCAGCAAAATCTCAGTATCAAATTTTTGGATTACCTTCTCTATGTATGTACTATGTGTGGAGTAGAGAAAGTAAACATGATTTTTTGAGAGTTCAGGCATCTATATTCTCTTAAATAATTCCTATCACTCTAGTTTACTTTCTGAGAACTCATTTCTAGTTCACTCGTATCTTCTCTGTTGCTCCACCCACTATTACACTCTTCAATGCATTTAGCACTTCAGTCATAGTGAGCAAACATTAGCTCATCTCGGAGCATATGTCATATACATTTGAACCTCAATCTATTATTCCCAGAATTGTTGCTCTCCCACAGTCACTGTTGAATTTATGCAGCCCAACTGGTTTACATTACAATTAATGCAAATAAAACCTGTATGCATCATTTCTCAAAGTATAATTTTCCTGCATTTGTTCAAAAAATATCAGTCCCAAACAAATTCTATATTCAAATACTCATTTTCATGCTGGAATAATTGAAGCAATGATAGAAATTTTCAAGTAGTTGCCCATAATTTTGGAACAACCTAACCTGTTGGAGGGAGATATAAACAGATTTTCATGCCCGTTCAGTTATGTAGGGGTGGGGGGGATGAGATTTTTTTTGGTAGTGTTTAATGGCACAACAGGCAGTGACACTGATGATACATGAATGAAGATGGAGCACTGGTGGAATGCGATGGCGGGGGAAACCGGAGAAAACCTGCCCTAGCGCCTCTTTGTCCACCACAAATCTTGCATGCAGTCGCTTGGGATCAAACCCGGGCCATCTAGGTGAGAGGTGAGTGGTCTAACCACTCAGCCACAGTGCAGCCTGGGGGATGAGATGAGGTATGCAACAAGATGAGAGAATCAACATGTATTTATGGGAAGGAGATGATACCAAACCTGAAGTAGTGCTAAAATCTTTGAGAACATGTGAAATTGGTTGGTTGGTATCTAATGTTGAGCAGTTGGTAGTGAAGCCATTCGCTCTTTTGCATTCCAGTATTTTGATGTCATATTATCATGTTGACTAAAGATTGGGCAGCGCAGTAGAATGGTTTCCATCCATATCTTTAAGTGTACAGAAAGGACACAGGGGAGATCTCGCTATACCAATCTTGAATAAATGTTTATTGAGACAGTCATGGCCTGTTAGGAGTCTAAAAGTTGTTACAGAGGATTTTCTTGGTAATGTAGTGATTATGGTCGTGTTATTACATAAGTTTTCCCATGGTTTTCCTTTTGTTTGTAATAGATTATCTTCTTTAATTTTGTTGTTATATATTGATATAAAGATTCTTTTAATAGAGTGATAACTTATTGAATCAGGTGAGTTTGATGTAATTTTACTACCTTTCTTGGCTAGAAAGTCAGCTGTTTCATTACCCTGTATTCTGCAATGTGCTGGTTGAAGTATTAATCTTTTATTTAAATTCATTAGTTGTTTTATGGTTTTGTGGCATTCTGCAATATTTAAGTTATTAGTTGTTACATCAATGTGTATATATATATATATATGTTATGGATATAATAGCTGCTTTAGAGTCAGATAATACTACAACTTTTTCATATTTATTTATATGATATAGTAGGTTTTGTAAGCTCTTAAGTATTGCCAAAATTTGTAGTATTTAAATGTAATCTTTTGTAGAAAGATAAGAGAGGGCATATTGAACCTGCACCAGTACCACGCTATTTGGTAAGCTAGAACAGTCAGTATAAATATGTAGCCATTCATTGGTAGGGTATCTTAAATTTATTATTTCTGGTATCATATGTTCCAGAGCACACAAAGAGCTTTCAGATTTTGTAAACATGTGAAATTATGAATGTGTATTTATGCTAATGACATTGATGGAGGTGTGCGACAGAAACTATTAATGTGGGGAGGAAACGCTGAGAAACAAATGACAATTAAAAACCTTTTTGTTTGCTTATTACTTTCTCTAGCATATATGTATAATGTACATAGAATGCAGAAACGATATTGTATTGCAACCCAAAATATTGATACTGAGATTTCATCAGAAATACATGTTTTGTGGACTCCTGAATTGGAAAAAGATGTGCGAGTGTGTGAGCATGGGTGCAGGCGTGGGGTTTCAAAAAGGATGCCACATAAAAATTCCCTTATTCCAAACTACTTTTTACAAGGAATGTTTTTCAAAATGTTTGATTTTATAAAATATGGCTCCTAAAAATGTTGATTAAAATGCCATATAAAAAGGTGTTTATATGTCAAATGTATATCCTGAATTTCTTAGGAATAGCCCCGGATGTCCTCTTCATTCTGAATGTCTTTTGCATAACTCGTAAACCGTAAAAGATTGACATAAATTTACAGCACAAAAAAATGTAGATCTCGTCAAAACATACAATTATGTCATTACAATGTTTTGTCAAATTAATCACTTCTGCATAATTCCTTGTTATTGGTTTCAGTTTTAAACTACTTTTCTCAAATGGAAAATGATCTTGATTTTTCATTTCATCTCTCTTTTGTTTTACTGCTGGCCATGTAAACAGATCTGAATTTTAATTGTTTCATATTTAAAGGATTTGATTATCCCTTTACAATACAGTAAAGTGATATTTATTTATTTATGATATTTTATTTCTCCTATTTCCCTTCTACTTACAAGGAAGCAGGTAAAAAGACCATCTCTGCTAATGTTTATGTCGATTAGCATGAAGTATATAGAATAATAATATTTTGTGGGAATGTGTTTGCAAAACAGGAAGAGACAGATATATGAATAGAACACATCACATTCTTTTTGTACAATAATTCTGCTTCTCTGCTCAGCTTGGTTATTGACCTGGACTGATATTTCTTCCTTTCCACATATCAGTTCCCCTCTTTTACCTTTCCTATCCAGTGTTGCTTGACTCACCTCTTGTTTTCTTCAGCCCCGATGGTATTAGAGTATTTGAGGCATAGAGGATCATTTCATTTTCTTTCCTGACCATACCTTTCTTTTCTTAGATGATGTAACTGCCATTTATGGTGCCTAATTTTAAACGGCTACAAAAAAATTGAATAAAAACAATCTACTGTGCTTCCCAACCTTTGGTCAACATGATAATATGACATCAAAATACTGGAATGCATGAGAGTGCAACTGCTCAACATTAGATACCAACCAACCAACCAACCATAATTCCTCATTCATTGTTTGTTTTGCCTGTTCCCTCACAAAACGAAAAATCATGGTTGACTGCAGTTTGTGTGTTAAGACAAATAATAATTCTTCAAATTATACTCAATATCTGCATTTTATTCAAAAGTTCTATTCTGATACATTTAAAATTACGAGTTTATTTCTAGTTTATAAAATGGAAACAACAAATAACAAAGCACTTGCACATCTATCCTTTTTAAAAATTCATAGACCTCACTTCATCTGTATGCACTAGACAATTCCAAACACATTATTTTAATATATTATGAACTGATGATGTCCACAAATACATCTCACAGCATAAGCTCTCCTTTCAAATACATAACACCAAAGAACACTTGCTGGTAAAGTATGGACCACAATAAACTTGCGATTGTAACCAGAATGATAACAGATAAGTAAATGATGCAAATTATTCTTTTTCCCATAATCAGAGAATGTAAATGATGCTAATTATCTATAAGGTGTGTCAGAAAAGTTTGGTGAATGGTCCCATTAGTTAAAAACCATGCTTGTTAGGATGAGGTGCCCATAAATATGCACTGAGTGACGACATATCATCATGTGCCTTGAAGCAATATTTATATTTGTCATGTTTGTACATAATTGATAGTCTTCGTTTTTTTCCATTATTGTATGTTTTTATTAATCTATGAGCTCTTTTTGGAAAGACAGAATTTTTGTGTGTGGTGACGAGCAGTTTGATTTTGAATAAATAAGTTGTTTTAGCATTGTGCAATTTTTAACAATAATCAGGTAAGATTTTAAATTTTAATCATTTCTTCTACAAATCTCGTTAGAGGAGGTGTGAGTAGAATTCTTTGAGATAAAGACTTCTTTGATGGACCTTGTCAGGGAAGGAAGTCAGTGTGTAATTTTACACGATAATTAGTTCTTCGGCGTATTTTGTCAGAGAAGAAAGTACTTGTTATATTTGACAAGATAATTATATTTTTCCAGGAAAGCAATTAAAATATTTTCTGGAATATTTTAGCTGAGGTGATAAACGAAGGTAATAATTTAAAAAGAAAAGATAAAAGATAATTTGAGTATTTCGGCAAACCTAATTATTTTTGTCGTAATTATAATTTGTGCTTCAAAGAGAAGACAGTCGTTATGTTGATTTTATTTGCTGTTGGAAATTAAATAAAAACTAAATCAATGTCTTCCTTTTGTAAGTAATTCCTGCAACACTAACACACCCTGAAAGTAAACAGATCTCATAAAGTGCCCTGCTGACATGCTGCAGCCCCCTATGGTGCAAATACTCAGTTAATGGAGTCAGTGTGAGAACTTATTGGAAAATGGGGCAACATGTTAACATGAAGTTTTGCTTCAAATAAGGGAAAATGGCGATGGAGACTCATGTAATGTTAATACAATTGTGTGTATGTGTGTAATTTAACCCTTTAATTTGCTACATTTGCTTCTTCCTCTATTTCGTATACCGGTTTCATATCCCTTTCATTTTTACCCAAAGTGGAAATAGTTCGAATAGCCATGCTCAATAGTGCTATACGTAATGGATTGGCCGTCCATTCAAAGGAGAACATTGTAAGTTCAAATCATGGCAACTGCACTCAAATGTGCCTGTGGTATAGGATGAGGAGAGCCCAAGTAAAAATCATCAGGATGATAGGCGTGGATGATGCCATTTTGCTATTTATTTATTAAAAAAAAAAAAATTATTGAAAGAATAATATTTTTTTTCAACACAAAATGCTTGTATATATTGTTTAGGGCCAGTGTAATTAAAACTGCCAGTAAAATGTACTAAAATATTGCCTAAAAATCACTTTTGCATATATGCAAAGCAGCACATTTAAGGGTTACACTCTTTAGAGACGGAAAGGAAGGTGTCACGGGTGAGTTACATTTAGGTTGACCATCAACAAGCACTATCCCAGACAACATTGAACTAGTGCAATGGATAGTTGTGGATGATAGGTGAATGACAGCAGAAGAGTTGGAGATAAAAAGGAATATGTAAACACTATTCTTCACGAACATTTAAAAATCAAAATATTTGTGCCTGTTTGTGGTGCACAAGGACACAGGTAGAAGCAAACTCAGATGGAAATGTCTGGAGATTTCATTGACATAGCTGACAAATTCACAGTTTTTAAAAATCAAGCAACAGTCAATGGTATAATGTTCATCCTTTCTCCCACCTTCCAAGAAAGTTGGTTGATAAAATCCAAAATTAATACACTGTATACTTGCACTAATATTCTATGAGTCTTCATCACCATTTTCCGTAATTTGAAGCAAAACTTCATGTTAATACACTGTTCCGTTTTATGCTCCATTTTTTAATAACATGAGTTCTCACACTATGTTAGCTGGATCTCAGTATGCATTGTTACCCTCCATAATGTAATGGTTACCATGGTAACATCACATACCCAAGGTTGCAGGTTCAAGCTCAGTGGAGGACAATGGATTTTTTCAGGTGTAAAAATCCTTAGCATGGCTTCCTTTGGAAGGGAAGTAAAGCTGTTGATCTCGTGTCATAGCTTTACAGCACGTAAAAGGAGCTCAAGCCTTTAAAAGAGGCCTCTGAGCAAATTAAGCCATTGTATAATGGGATGCTGAGAACCACAGCATTTAAATAGCATCTATAAATAAAACACCATTTCAGCATGTTTCACTTCGTGATTTGCAAGATAGGAGATGCTTGCCGACATGTCTCTCAATGCATATTTATGTGTGCTTCATTCTAACTAAGGCAGTTTTTAACTATACCCCTGCCACTGAATCCTTGCACTTGACAGTTCGGGTGGTTTCGCATAAGGTTGGCTATGCTGCCTTTGCAGCATTGCCAGAGTAACTAGTAAACAACAGCTAATTACAAATATCTCTATCGTGTGGAATGACGAATATAAACAGTGAGCATAGTAATGCATGCTGATGAATAATGAAACTAATTCGTTGTTATTGATGTTAACTGAAAATAACAGTGATACTGTAATGCATGTAGCATACATACATATTTACGACAATATGGAATAAAAATGCAAAATAGCTTGTTACAATGAGAAAAAGGTATAACAAAGTGATTTTCACAGGTTTAGAATTTTAATGGCTCAATTCCATCCAAGTCTCCGTCGTCATCATTTTCGGAAGTATTCTTCATCATTGTCATCATCAACATCGTCGTCGTCACCAAGACATATCATTAGTGATTCACTTTCTTCTTCCAGAAGAACTCTCTCGCCACACCTCCCAGCAAAAGTCTATCCACCTGTATAATTGTGAAAGTCTTGTTATGTTCCCTCATGTACAAACAAACACCAAAACACTATCAACAAATATAAATAACAACGAATAATATGTATCTTGTACAGAAAAGCTCAACGCACGTGCTAGGAGTTAACAAACTGAGCATGTGGTTGGAAATAGCCGGATATTGCAATGGTGTGGCATCTAGATGCGTTTCCGTTGTCTGACCGACCGACCAGAATGCTTCTTTGTGATTGGTTCAGAAAGTCAAACGGGTAAGGTTTTTCATCTGTTTTCTGTGGTTGTACCAACTTAACTCCTAACTGTCAAGTGTAAGGATTCAGTGGCAGCTCGACACACGATAGGTGAAGAAGAGACAGCGCCGAACCGCCGCTGCTACGGTAGCACTCAGCACTACTCCCCCGGCAGTCGCCGAGGGTGCAGTACCCCCGTCTCCGCCAGCTGAGGCAAACTTCCTTTCGCCGCCAGTCGCCAGCGCAGCCTCGCCGCAACTGCCACCGCAGTTGCCGCTGCCTACAACACCATCTCCGCCGAGCTCCACACCGCCTTCATGCTTGAGGGCCACCCGCATTTTCTGCGACCGGGGGCCAACTCCATTGGTAAGAGTGGAGCTTCAGGACCCGGCTGACTTTGAAGCTGCTTTGACATCAGGGTTGCAGGGTTGCCCTTATTAGGGCGACTACTGCCAGTCGAAGCAAGCAGACAGGAACGCCACCGGCCCTGCCGCCGCTGCTGCACCTTCGGGCACAGCCAAGGCTCCTGCACTTCAGCGCCGCGGTGCCATTACTGTGGGACCAGCGTCTTGACGACACAGTGCACTGGGCATGATCTCCGCCGCCGTCGCCGGTTCTGTGCCACCTGCCGTGGCACAGGACACTTTACTGGCCAGGCCCAGTGTCCCCTTTACCCGAGGGACGGGCGCACCACTCCACAGCCAGTACGATCACCGCAGACCCAACACACAGACGCCACACCACCTCCAGCTTCTATTGACACAGCGACGCGGGATGCCATTCAGGACCTTCATGCGGAGATCCTGAATATCGGCGCTCGCTTAGCTGCGTTAGAAGAGGCCTTCACCAGCGTCATCTCCAGGAAGCTGCTGGACCTGCAAGCTGCCACCACCGCCGCCATCTCCACTCTGCAGTCCTCCACCGCTGAGCTGTCCAAGCGCAGCTACAGCAGGACCACCCAAATCAGCAGCACCATTCCACCGACCAGTTTCCATACAACAACCCGCTATACACAACTCCAATTTCAACAAACGCTTTATACAGGTCCCAGCAAGGACGACGACTCCGAAAACACCAGCAGATCCACTCAGAACACTGAGTAAATTCACCGTAAATCACCATTCATCTTCACCAACCACTTCTCCAGAGGGGCACTCAGGGCGCAGGTCATGTGTGTCCACTGGCTAAATTCACTATCACTCGCTGTTACTGCCACTGGCAGGCAGCAATCACTATCACCAGAAATGCGCAGGTGCTTAATGCGGTACTGCACCAGAGAGGCATGGGCCTCTTACTTCCGGTGGAGGTTTTCTGTGAGTAGTGCCACCCTGGTTCGAGTCCAGGGTGGGGAGTCTCACACTCCCAGGCTTGCCTGGGGTTAGGGCGTTAGTTGCCTTTTCCCCCATCATCAATAAAAAAAAAAAAAATCAGTGGCAGGGGTATAATTAGAGACCATTCACTGAGCTTTTGTGTCACACCTTCTGTATGTATATTGAATACAAGTGGATGGTTGACTATGTACTTTGAGATGTCATATCTTTCTTTATAATGCATATCAATTACTATTTATAATTCAGCTAGCATAATGCTGATTAACCAACTATATTATACACCAACAAATATTACATATGCTTCAGCCTAGAAAGTTGTAGCATACTTAAGGAGAACCTTTTTGAAGCTCCCAGGATCCTTAAATTTTTTTTTTTGGTGCTTGCCTTGTGGTTAATAAGGGCAGCTGATTCTCGACTTCATTTTTTCTATTTTATTTTACATCGCTTTTAACTGCTTGGACAGCAGCCTTCTAGGTCCTATCCCTGTACCATAATACTTTTCACTGCATGCTAAACCAACACCATTAGAGTACCATTAAGTCTAGCTCCCTTTCATAGGGGGGAGGTTCTGCCTCTTCAGCTGTTTCCCTAGCACCTGTGGTACTTCACGTTACTAGGGCTGGGCCAAATATCCTAGCCCCTTTTGAAATGGAGTCATTCAGATTGGGTTGGACTCGGCACAGTATTGCTTCCCAAAACTCATGGGAAACTTAGTAGACAGGAGTTAGTAACTGTTGCCGTCCCCACTCCGAGATTTTGGTAGTCATCCTCTTATGGGATTGATGTGCATAAGTGGCATAGCCACTTCTGTTCTTGTGCAAGCAAGGGAGTTGGTATATAAAATAGACACCTTGGTTAAGCGCAAACTCCTAAATCATTTCTCCTTACTTGGGAGTGTTCAATGCAACCATCAAACTCCAATAACCTATCTCTGTATATTAATGGCATGTGACTGCTCCACATTCAAGAGATGTCGAGTTTGAACTTATGTTAAAGTTAGTTAAATGGATAAGGGTTTTTTCCGGGGTTTTCCCTTATCCTGAATGTTGAGTAACTTTGAGCTATATGAATCCCAGGCTCATTTTGGCATTATTTCACCCATTATCCAATATGAACTCCCAAATTAAAGGGCATTAAACTTAACAACAAAAATTCTAGTAATATTTTATGCTGAATTTCTTTTATGCTCATGCTCATTGATGGGATATGGCTATCTCTTTAGTAATAGCTACTTTGAAAAAAGTTAACACTGTAAGAATGGGAGTAGCCAAGTTGAAGCTTCCCCAAGTTTTCTTTTCCCAGACCTCATTAAGTTTTTTTTTCTGTACTCATTCTGATTACCAATCTCAGTTTGCTGTAGAGGAGCTTTAATAGCTCTTAGTGTCATTTTTTCATTTCAAAGGAATGGCTTTTAAAATATACTCACCTTTCATCGCACACTGAGTTTATAAGTTTAACTTAACAAAAAATACGATACATGAGAATGCCATTCATTGGTGTTTACAATTGTCATTACTTTGAGAGTACATATCATTTAGAATCTTCAGCCACTGATGTTTTGTCAATACTCAAGTTGGCAAGGCTTGCTAACAAATCCTTGACTCCAGTCTCTACCTCCTCCCTTGTACTGCTGAGCGTCAGACGAGAGGAGAATGCACCGAGCAGCTCAGCTTCATCATCCTGGCCACGCTTATGGAGGAAAGTTAACATCATTTCTATTACCTGCTGCACTTCTTCCTTAACAGACTTTGTCTGTTCTGAGCTTGCTCGTTGCAGGAGTTTCAATTTGGACTGTGCAAGCTGCAGAGGGCTACGGCCATAATGATCACTACTGCCGATATCTGTACCTTTAACAATAAAAATAATATATTATTATACATTTCAAAAGCATCTTTTAAAGAAATTCTAATGAGCTATGTATATTCACATGCCTTTCTCAAACTATTCTGCAATAAACTATTCTTACAAAACAAAATGTGATGTGTTCCATTCAAATAACTTTCTCTAGCTGCTCCACAAATAAATTTATCTTATATCTACGTCATGCTAATCAAGATAAACATTAGTAGAATTGCTCTTATTACTTGCTTCCTTATAAGTAGAAGGGAAATAAGGGAGTACATTAGGCTAAAGTGGTAGTCAAATTTTTTAAAAGCTGGACACTATGTGAAGCAATTGAGGTTTGATTTGCCTTCTCCTGTTTGAACAAAGTTAGTTTAAAATTGACACCAATAACAATGAATATCTCGAAAAAGGTTAACTCTATAAGAAAAATGTACACAACATAAATTATGTGTTTTAATGACATCTACATTTTTTGTGTGGTAATATTTTGTCCATCTCATATGGTTTAACTGTTATGCAAAATTCTGTAAAACAATCAGAATAATTCTGCAAGTAATCAATGTAGATTATTCTGCTTCCATTCCATCTAAGGCCATCACCATGTCTGCAGATTTCACCACTTTTGCCTTCTTCAGGGCCAGTTCACCTTTAAAAAACCACTATTTCAATTGTATTTTTGTCTCTGGAGTGTAATAGTATATCCATGTTTCATCCACAGTTATGTATTAATGCCAAAACACTTGGATTGCAACAGAAAAGTGCCAAACCAGCTTCCAAATCAATCACATAATTGCATTTATTCTCCATTGAGAGAAAACGTGGCACCCATCTTGCCAAGATCTTTATCGGTCCTAATTTTTGGTGCAAAATTGAGAACACTGTACCTTGTGATATGCCTGTGGCTTCCACTATTTCACGAACTTTGATTCATTGGTCACTCTAAACCATATCCTGGATTTTGTCAACCATTTCGGAGGAAGTCACTTCTACTGGACTGTGCTATGTTCATCATTTGTGGATGTACGGCCATGTTTTTATTTCATTTATCTAATTGTAAATTGTTGCAGATGTGCCATGAACTTCATCCAACTCAGCTTTTATCTCTTTTTGTGTTAAGCCTTTTAAGCAGAAGTGTATAATCACCGTATGGAAATTTTTTTTTGCCCATCTTTCTAAATAAGCACAAGATTGTTGATCAATTGTCTTTGGTAATGAAACCATGTGATGGATATAGCTGAAACTTTAACTACAACCTATAAAGAGAAGATGATTGCTAAATACAAACTTTTTTCGATGCTACAAGTGTAATTTCTTGAATTTTCTAAGTACTTATTGAACGTCCCAAGCAGTAGTCTTTTGTACCCAATTTACTAATGTAGGATCAATGTACATGGGATCTCTCATCAATATACTCCCCATAATATACTGCTGCCAGCTTCTGGCAAATTATTATTGTGTCATGAATCAGTTGTTTTGGGGTAGTATGTACTCACTCATGGATAATTGCCAGTAATTGCTTTCACCTAACAGCGAGTGTTTTACATTGTCAAATAGAGCATAATCAGATGGTGCGAGATCCAGTGGATATGGTGGGTGTGGCACAACAACGAACCCCAGTGATGTCAAGTTTGCAATTGTTGCTGGTGTGTTGCCCAACATTTGTGCTGGAGCATTCCTTTAGATCACTTTCCTTGCTGAATCCTGCATCTCATATTGGTGAGAAATTACCTTGTGATTGACATTCCTGCTGACACATGGTTGACTTGGTACGTTGTTGCCATCATTTGAGCTACTGTGGCAAAATACTCAAAAGTGCATTCAACACTCTGACCTGACTACAATGTTCAGGTCTGGCTTTGCATTGAATTTTGCTTGCTTCCTCTAGAATGTCTTCTTCTTTCCATGCATTTTCTAACACATCTCTTGTATGTTGAACTACTTTTCCCCATTTCTCACTAGTTACGTAACATATTCCTTTCAACATTAGGTCCTGTACTTCACTAGAAGTAAAATGTTTATTTTTGGCTAATGTAACCTCAACTTGTTCATCATGCCTGAAGGCACTTTCAAATCACAGTGCCACTAGTGATAGGAAGTTCTAGGAAGAGAACAAGAGCAATATCCACCACATACAAAAGGTGGTAACAGTTATAAATTTAAATCTTTATGGAATCACTGTGTATTATACAACCAAATTTTTCACAGAATTAAATCAATCAGATCAATACATGCATAAAAATATGAGCATAAATTTCCAATGAACCCGTTGCAATGCCGATGGCATCATATATCTGATGGTGATGCATTTTTACACTATGATTGGTCAGCAAACTGATGAGCCCCTGACAGCTGATGACATACCCCACAAGTTTCAATCACAAGGAAATTTCTCACCGACCATAAGTTGCCTAAGAGTATCAAAGAGTTCACATTGTTCCTTGCAGAAGTCAATACATTAGCGGTAAGCCACAAGAGTACCAAAAGGGGTTTAGAGATTAGAGAGCTTCTTAAACATATGGCTTTCTCTGCTTAACAACAAACAAGCACTGTCTTTTCACTTAACAGACCATTTAGTGTCTGTTTGGTATACTAATACCTGTTCATCGCTTGTAGATTGAGCAGTATTTTTAAAACAATACAATTATAAATAATTTCTGAACACCCCTCATGTATTCAGTTGTATTAAGGAAAAAATAAAAATTAATGTTACCCAATAATGAAAAATTTGCACCTCACATTTATAACTCACATGGTTTTAATAAACATTTGTTGGCAAATGAAAACCAAAGAAATTCTCTGGTTGCAACATACCTGCTTTTAGAAGCAAAGTCACTACACCAACATTGTTAGTACATGCAGCTAGATGAAGGGGTGTATTTCCTAGAGAGTCCCGACGATTTGGATCTGCTCCATTTTGTAAAAGCAAGCTAAAAAGGAATTATACAACACAGCTCATTATTGTTACATAGAGTATTCTTAACTCAAAAATATATGTGTTAAGATCTGCCACGATTCTTTCCTGTGGAATAAAGTGGCACTCAAAACTAAGTTTTGTCATTTTAATTCACACAGAAACTGTATTACAAAGTGAGAAACGCACTGTCATAACAACAAGCAAATCTTTGATTACTTTTCCACATTGCCACCCACAACATTGATACACTAATCTTTGCATGAAATCAATTTCAAGAGACTCTTCTGGTAAAAATCAGTGTTCAGAATTTTCAGATTTGCACCTCTTCAGTGCTTCTGAAGTGATGTGGTTATAGTACAATCACCATTTCTCCCTATTTCTTGGATATTTTAAACTTATATTTTGGATTATCCTGGCTCCTGTATTGTTCTTCAAATATTTTTCATGGTAACTATTCTCTGTCCTTAATTTACATTACTGCATAATTATTTTTATAATCACGAATTTGAATTTGACATTAGCATCAATAGTTTTGTAAATGGTTATTGATTCATTTCTGTTTCAACTTACGAATATACAACACAAGTTTAACTTCTAACCTTTGGTCAACAATACTGTCTTCCAAAATATTAATATTGAGAACTGGAGATCATCTTGCATTCGTGATATATTTTTGCTGATTAGAGTCTGGGAAAAGTTAAGTTTTAAACTTCATGGGTATGGCAGTGGCGAAGCCTGGAGGAAATGGTAAAGATTGCCATCAAGCTTGTGAGGTAAGCAGCAGATTTTGTGCATTGTGTGCCAAAAAGTTAGATGTTAATGGGCCTATATGCATTCTCATTACAAAAGAGACTAAAATAAAACTAGGGGGCTTCCTTTCACATCGGTAGTTGTATGTAATGTATTGCAAGCCAACGGTCAAGCAAAAAGAGAATGTTTAACTGTGCATTTCCCTCCTCCTGCTGCACATATGCCACACATTTCATTTTTCCCCTCTGATTCTCTCTGCTAACAAAAAATGGAATTTTATTTATAGATGCTCTTTAACTGCTGTGGTTCTCAGTATCCCATTCTATACTGGGCTTGAAAGACCACTTAATTTTGCTCTCTATCATGCCTGAGATTCTTTTACGTGCCGTAAATCTATGACACAGGACCAACAGCTTTACTTCCCTTCTGAAGGAAGCCATGCTAAGGATTTTTACATCTGAAAAAATCCATCTGGTTTGAACCCACGACCTTGATTATATGAAGTTAGCATGGTAACCATTACACCACGGAGGGCGACTTTCTCTGCTATGCACAATGTATATTTACATGCAAATTTGAATTAAGTAACGCTTTTTATTTTGTATATGTTGTCTTAATAAAAAAACCATATCTAACATTGTCATTACAGCTAAGCTGCTGTCATACCGAGCACACACATGCCGGTACATTTCCACTTCAATCTCTCTCCCGCCCACAATGTGAATTGCGTGTAAATTTAAATTGCTTAAAAATTGTTTACTATGATGTGTTATATTAGGTTCTGATATTCCAATAATTTATGAATTGGCTAATGAATGTCCAACATCATACACAGTTTGCATTTATTGCTATCACAATTTCTTGTTGCAGTCTGCCAACTGGTTATGTTAACCAAACCCAGCACTGAACCATTTGATGACATGATTGCATTTCCATATACACTCAGTAGGCATCTATGGATATTATACACATTAGCCCACTCTTAGTGCATACACATTTGTGACCATAGCTTTGCATTTAAATGAACTCAAGAATATAAGTGTGCTGTATCTCTCTCTTCTTTGGCATTCAGTGCATTAAAAGAACATTAGTCTGAGGACCCGTGCGATTGATGAAGATCAGTGTAAGTATAAATTTAAATAAATTTACTTCTTCATTTAGTGCATCCTCCTTTCTGTCATTCTGCCCATTGATGATGTACAAAATATTGTCTTTTGTCATATGTTTCTCTCAATTAGTAATACAGCTTCCCTGTGAATCAAAATTAAATTAAAGCTTATTTTTAGAATGACCCTCATGCAGACTTGCCTGATTGGGAGAGCATTTGATCCCCAATTCTTAAGTCGCCCTCTGTGGTGTAATGGTTACCATGCTGACTTCATATACCCAAGGTCGCGGGTTCAAACCCGGCGGAGGATGATGGATTTTTTCGGGTGTAAAAATCCTTAGCATGGCTTCCTTCGGAAGGGAAGTAAAGCCGTTGGTCCCGTGTTGTAGATTTACGGCACGTAAAAGAACCTCAAGCCTGACAGAGAGGCCTCTGAGCAAAATTAAGCGGTCTTTCACGCCCAATTTAGAATGGGATGCTGAGAACCACTGAAGTTAAAGAGCATCCATAAATAACGCGCCATTTATTTATTTCCCAATTCTTAACTTGAAGCTTTTGTCACCTACAATTTCAAATTATTACTTTGGATTAATATTTTGAATTCGATGCCTCTATTGGAAAGGTGCATTTTATAATAAATTGCTGGCTATACTGATAAGAAGTCACTGTCACATTGATGTCCCAGATTGAGCTGCATATTTTATGCTGAAAATACATCTAAAACACAAACAGGACTATTGACCAACAGAAAAAAAAATATCTGATGCGATCCATTCACATAACATTTTCTATGTCTATATAACAAATTATTCTTAAAAAGCTTATTCTTTTATTTACTTCATGCTAAGCAAGAAAAAATTAGCAGAAATGGTTTTATTACTTGCTTCCATGTATGTAAAAGGGAAATAAGGGAGTACTATAAGATAAAGTGAAAGTCAAAAGCTGGTTGCTATGCTATTGAAGTTCCTTTGTATGGACAGGAGTTGACAAATTCCTTATGAGAAAAGTATTAGTAACAACAATTTTAATGAAAGGGTATTTTGGAACAGTGATACGTATGAATAGAACATTTCCGAGTTGGGTTTGTAATACTTAAGTATCACTTAAGTATAATATATTCAATTTTAAAGCTGAAACCAATAACAAGGAATATCTCAAAAACGGTCAACTCCATGAACAAAACATTATATAACATAAATTGTGTGTTTTAACGAGCACTACATTTCCTATTAAGTAAGTTTTTATCTACCTCTTACAGTTTACCAGTTATGCAAAATTCTGAAAAATTCATCGCGAATAAAAATGTCTTCAAAGGCTATTCCCAGAAAATTCAAAATATACATTTTGTTTGTCATGTAAATATCTTTAATATATGATATTTTAATCAAAATCGTTAGTGTCAATTTTGAGAAAATCAAAATTTTCGAAAAGTTATTCTTGTAACGGGTAGTTGGGGGTGATTTTGTTGGCAATCTTCGTGTTGCATCTTTGGAAGATACTAAACTCAAATACCAAGTTTGGTATTTAACAGACTTTTTGTTTTTGAGCTATGCTGCAAGCACACACACACGCATTCATGAACGCACATTTTTCTAAAAATCCTTTTTTAGGATTCAGGAGGTCCTAAAACATATACTTCCAGTGAATTCTTCATAGAGTTGCAAGACCACACTAAGGCTAACTTACAATCAAGGTGTTAAGAAGACAAAATCAGTGACAATTACATTTCATTTTTTTCTCACTGATAGAAACCTCCAAGAAAAATACAAAGTTATTTCGTTTAATAATTATTAAACACTGATATATGCAAGGTATTAGACATTATTAATGGATCATTCTAATTTGTAAATAATTTTTTCTTGTGAAACTTGTGTCTATGATAGAGATAGCCAACATGGATCTTTTTATTTTCAATCTAATTTCACTAAAAGAATTAACAGCTCGATCCATAATATCAATGTTACAATGGTCCCTTGTGAGTCAAGTCTTTTATTTATTTATTTTTTTTATGATGACGCATTTGTAATATTCTTGTGAAAATTAAATGTAAAGTAAGAACATACATTTTCCCACATACATGACCTGAAAATCATAGCCCCCTCCCCGCTAATATTTTGAGCCAGGCATGCCCTTGTTCCTATATACCTCTTTCACAGTAACTGATTTCTCATGTAACTATGAGGGCAGATCAAATATAAACAAATATACACAGGAATTATTTTTTTAAATTCATTGCATCAACAAACAAAAATACTCATACACAGATTACTTTTCTACATAGTGTCCTGTCTTCGATACACATTTTCTCCATTGGATTGGCATGTTTTTGATGCCATCCTTATAGAAAGAAGGAGGACGCATGCAGAGCCAGTTGCATACAAATTCTTCTACACTTGCACCATCATCAAACCACTGTCCTCCTAGTAAACAAATGGTAGTCACAGGGCGATAAATCTGGACTGCAAGGAGGGTGTTCCAGAGATATCCAATGCATTTTCTCCAGTTTTTCCTGCATTAAAGTGGCAGTATGTGGCCTCGCATTGTCATGGGAAAGAATGACATTTCGGATTGGTTGCTGGTGTCGCTTGTTGCAATAAGGCAGCTTTTGCTTCATCCAAAATGTGACAGTAATGGCTGCATAAATTTTCCTTTGTTCGTGAAGAAAATCCATCAGCAAAATGGCCATGGAGTCCCAGAAAACGTTGCAAGCACCTTTTTCCAGCAGATGGGCATGTTCTGACCTTGCCTGGACCTGCTTCATCTCCTCACCGCCACTCCATGCTTGCTTGCTTTGACTCTGAGGTGTAATGATGCACCCATGTTTCATCACAAGTCACAATGTGATTCAAGAAATCTTCTCCCTCTTCCTCGTAGCGATGCAGGTGACTGACAAACTTCCTGGCGTAACGTTTTTTGTTCCTGGTTGAGGAAACAACGAATCCACCTGGCAGACAATTTTCTGTAATAGAGTTCATCTCGGATGATTGTTTGAACATTTCCGTAACTTATTCCTAGGACAAAAACAATTTCGGATATTGTTATGCACCGATCTTTAGTCAATAATGTCACGAATGGCAACAATGTTGTCCGCGGTCTCCTCCTATGAGGTTCATTTTGCACAGCTTCTCTTTCTGCTGCAAAAATTTTAGCCCACTCGTATACTCGAGTCTTCGAAAGTGTTTCTTCCCCAAACTGTGCGTGGAGCAGTCTCAAAATTTCCAAAGGTTTGGTGTCCTCTTTTGCAAGAGATCTGATGTTGATGCATTGCACAACAGACATGTATACCTTTTGCTCACTCATGGCATACTGACGCAGTATGTGCGCATGCAATACCCCCTCTCCAGATACCCCCACCAGCATACTGACAAAGTCTCTCCTCAAAATTATGACCAACAGTAGCGTTACATTAAAATTCCCATTTATATTTGATCTGCCCTCGTTTAAGAGCAGTGGACAAGTAAGTATAAAACGTAACTTATGTTGTGTGCATATATGCATCCTTGGGTAAGGTTTAGACATTTCATTGTTAACGTTGCATCTGTACCAATCTTTCATGAATGAATTTCATTTGATATTGAATTAGTAAATTACCTTTATTCTTTTGCTCGTAAGCAAACTTTTTTTAGGATAACATGCATGAACTACAAATATTATGTATTTTAGTTATTAGAGAGAGAAAGAGAGACAGTGTATGTTACTTCCGTTTTTTAACCTCTTCAATAAACAAATAAATTATACCTCCCATTGTGCAACAAAATTTTGGGATCTTATTAACATTAATCTATTCTCTAATTACTATATTATTTACTCCTATTCCATTTATCAGTTTTGTCTTTATATTCTTAGTCTGGTGAATATGGCTCATAGCTTCATCGTCTTGTTTTATTACATTTCCAGTTCTAGTGTCTTTCCATTTCTAAAATATTACTGCATTCCTTAACCAAATCTTATAGTAATTATTTCTATTTCATAACAATTTATAAACTTTTATTTTTATTTTCATGAGCTATTTTCTATGCAGCTGTCTAAATCCTATGTGAATAAACATTGATTAAAATAAATCAAATTAAGAACTGGAATCCACACAACAAAGTTTGAAAATGACACACTCTTAAGCTTTGTTATTTTAGATATTTACTTAAAACATGTTTCATAGAATATTTCCCACAACTTTAGCTACAGTCGACTGTTCTAGCCTGGTGAGAAACTGCAGTTGGAAGTCACATCTTCCTCTGGTGGTACTTTGACAAACTTATAGTTTGGATTTTTCTAGATAAATACTATACTAGAGATCATCTTGGATAAATATGATATTTAAGATAAATATGTATATGACCATGTTTCATTACTTAATTTTTAAATTAAATTTTAAATTTTGCCATATAATTTAAACAAACTATGGGACACTTAAGCTGATTAAGTCTCTGTTTTCTTTTTTACTTAATTTGAATTTGTGCAGAAATTGATGTGGTGGGTAAGAGGGAGGGAATAACGGATATGATGTACCTGTGCAATCAGAAAAGGTTATATGGGCAGCAGCACTGCAACTCTAACAATGATAATAATAAAACTTTCTATTTAGAGAACATCCTAATATAACACACTATTGTAAGAAGTTTTAAACAAATTAAAAATTTGAATTCGCACAGAAATTCAAGTTTTGCAGCAAAGATGGAGAGGGGAATACAGAAATGTAACAGTGGAAGAATGAAAATGCAATGACAGCAGTGGCAGTGTAGCTGAAACGATGATGATGGATACAATTTTCTATTTAGACAATGCCGAATATAATGCATAATTGTAAAAATACCTAATTTGAATTTGACCATAAATTCATATTGTGAGTGGGAGAGAGATGGAGAAGGGAAAGCGTAAATGTACCAGTATGTATGCTTGGTGGCAGCTTAGCTGTAACGATAATCATTAATACAATTTTCTATTAAGCCAGCATACTTAATATATCATTGTAAAAATGTTTGCCTAATTTGAATTTGCACGTAAACGTATGTTGAGAATGGCAGAGGGGAGAACAGAGGGTGGCAACTGCTGATTTTTCCAAATGTTTTTGATTTATGTTTCTGAAGTGTTCTTTGGATGCTGTTTCTAGATTTCAATACACCACTTTTGGACAAAACATCACAATATAAATTCAGAACCATGTAGTGATAATATGATCCTATAGATGATGTTTTTAACAAAGAAATAATTTTTTTCCCGGGTTGTGTAGAAATGGTAGTAAAATGTACTGTACGCAACTGTTACACATCTTTGGTTTCAAGAGGTGCAATAGTTTTGGATTGTCACCTTAAAACTACTAAAACATATTACATGCTTTAAAAGTTTATCTTTTTTTTGTGTGGAGTTATTGTTTTTATTGTTTTCAGTGAGTAAAAGAAATTTAATATGATTGGTTGGTTAGTATCTAATGTTGAGTACTTGGCAATGAAGCCATTTGCTCACTTGCACTCCAGGATTTTGATGTGATGTTTATATATTAACCCTTTTAGTGCCAATCATGATATGATCGTGATCCAAAAATGTTGCAAAAATTGCCAATCTAATCTTGATGCCATTTTCATATGTTTTAACTCTTACCAGCAGGAATATCTGTGTACTTTCTATATCATAGTCACAGAGGAAGGTTTTCTGGAGTGTTTCAAGACCTTACCTTCACTCCAAAGCGCTAAATTAGCTAAAAATTTAATTTCTCTAGCTAGTGTCTGTTTATCCTGGCATCGTCTAGCCAAAAGTTATGAACTGATGAGAAAATAATAGCTTCAGTTCGAGATGTATTAGAAGAAGTGATTTTGAATTTTCAGACCTTATTGAAAGAGTTTCTGACATCGATGTAAAGAAGGAAGATATATATTCTTGCTTCAGCGATATAACTGTATCTGATAACAATGGACCTCATACACATGCAAATAATTGGCGTCTTATCAAAATGAATTTGTAACCATACAACAATGTGAACCAACCATTCAGCTACGCAATAACACATGTGCTAAATTATATAGTAATCTATGTTACATTTGTATTATTGCTATATACTTTCACTAATAGTGTTATCATGCTTATGTGTGAGTGTGTTTCTGGTGACCATTTTTTTTTCAGTTTCGGGTTAGGTGAATTCATTGTATTTTAAAATAAAGCACCAGACCAAGCAGGATGCTGTTTTAGTAAAGAAATATACATACTTTCATTTAATTAACCTGAACTTTCTGTGTAGTGAGATTTTGTATGCCTAATTTTTGATTATTTTGGGATTTTTAATTTTATTTTCAAAATTTTCTTTTGTTTTCAATTTTTTAAAAATATTGAAGAGACTTCCCATACAATTAAATGCATATTATACAGTTGACAAAAAGGTTTACTAAAAATGAAAAAATGATTCAGCTCTCTATCTCATTTGATACATGTTTTGTTATTAATAATTTAAAACCCTGCATTCTCCTCTAAAATTGCTTGGCACTTTTCAGATAGCATTTTGCTATTCAAGCTGGCACTGAAAGGGTTAACCAAAAGCTGGGCCGTAGTGTAGGTTCACAGAAAAGGCATTGTTTCATTAGGGTTTAATCTGTTGTCCGGCATTTTTTTTAATTTGATGTGGTCACGCTAATGCTATGAAAACTGCAATGGATGCAAACAAAAGCTTTTATGCTAAATCATGGATCTATACTAACGTACCTGACAATATCGCTATAACCTCTGCAAGCTGCTAAGTGCAACGGTGATCTCTGCTGATCATCACAACAATTTGGATTTACACCAGCCTCTAGAAATGAAGCCACTTTCTCCACATTGTTAGTAGAAGCTGCCTGCCGTAATCTTCGTTCATCTGCACACACCAATAAGCTACTTAGAACACCAAAAATATTAAAGAGCAGTTACTTAGAATATATTTATTTACTTTTTACTTTCTCTATATGCACTATGTACATAGTGTATAGAGAAGGTATTGCACTCCACCCAACAATTTCATACCAAGATTTCATTGGAAATATATGTTTTAGGGTCCCCTTTATCTAAAAAAAAAAGCATTTTCAGAAAAAGGTTCATGTGTGTGTGTAAGTGTGTCCATGAACACGATAACTCAAAAACGAAAAGGTAAAATACCAAACTTGGTATTTAAGTTTAGTATCTTCCAGGGATGCGACACAAAGCTTTTGAGAAAAATCCCGCCACCCCCAACTATCCTTTACATGGAATTTTTTTCGAAAATTTTTATTTTCTCACAAAAATGTCTCAAAACGATTTTGATTAAAATTTTGTATATTAAAGATATTTACCTGACAAATAAAATGTATATCTTGAATTTTCTGGGATTAGCCTCTGAAGTGTACTTTATTCTGGATGAATTTTATGGAATTTTGAATAACTGCTAAACCGTAAGGGGTGGACAAACACTTACATTTTTTTCCGTGGAGTTCATCATTTTTGAGACATTCCTTGTTTTTGGTTTCTGCTTAGAAAAATTTATACTTTTTTCATACAGGAATTTGTCAACTGCTGTCCATACAAAGGAACTTCAGTGACATAGCAACCAGCTTTTGACTATCACTTTAATCTATGGTACTCTCTTATTTCGCTTCTACTTACAAGAAAGCAAGCAATAAGACTATTTCTGCTATTTTTTTTTCTGATTGGCATGAAGTAAATACAAGTATAAGCTTTTTAAGAATAATTTGTTGCAGAGATGTAGAGAAAGTTATGTGAATGGTACACATCAG
Organism: Hymenopus coronatus; assembly: GCA_030762935.1. NCBI lineage: Eukaryota > Metazoa > Arthropoda > Insecta > Mantodea > Hymenopodidae > Hymenopus > Hymenopus coronatus. Next base: position 58,080,472 of record CM060884.1, read on the forward strand.
ATTTTTAGTGTTTAACATTCCTTTTAACAACCAATGATTTGCAGAATCATGAAATGATGAATAAAATGAAATGGATATAATAGGTCTAAATGAACCTGAAGACAATTCAGTTGAGTGTTATTTCTTGTAAGGTTAAAGGAAACCCACAAAAAGTTGGTAAGTAAAAGATTTAAAGTTAATCTACTTTCTAATTTTTCGTTCTCTGGCACGTAGGAAAGATACTGAATCCTATTCAAACATTTGATACAGGATTTCACCAGAAATAGAGGTTTTGAGGACAAGCATTTTTGGAAAACAGTCTTGTGTGGTATCTGTGAACAGTATAATTAAAAAACAAGGTCAGTTTAGTATTTTCCAAAGATGCGACATGAAGATTTTCCAAAATTACCAACCTCACCCCCCCCACACCAAACTACCCTTTAGATGGAACATTATGCAAATTTTTCAATTTTCTAAAAAATGGCTCTACGATTTGGATTAAAATGGTGTATATTAAAAATGTTTATCCTGAATTTCTTGAGAATAGCCATTGAACTCTTGTAGCCCCTGAACTCCTGTTCATCCTGGATGACTTTTGCATAACTAATAAACCATAACAGATAAAAAAAAACTTACTCCAGAAAAAATGCAGATCATGTCAAAACACACAACAATTTCATATACAGCTTTTTTGTAGAGCTAATCATTTCCAAGATATTCCCTGTTATTGGTTTCAATTTTAAAGTACTTAAATTTTTCTCAAACAGAAAGTCCTCATCCATTTCAAATTTACTTTGTTTTACTCCTACCATGGAAAGAGAACTGAATTTCAATGACAAATGCATTGTGATAGCTTTTAAACATTTTGACTATCGCTTTATTTCTCTTCTTATAAGGAACTAAGTAATAAGATCATTTCTGGTAAGTTTATCTTTATTGAAGAGTAAGAAGTTATTGTTGTGAATATTTATTACTTATGTTACATTGATTGGTTTTAACCAAATCTCTATCCATAAAATTTTATCTCTTTCATCAATTAGTCATATTGGATGAATATTAACTACTAATCACAGGAATAAACCTGACTAACATATTTCTTTATTTACACCACTTTGCATCTCGGCAAATGTGGGCTATTCTAGATAATGCTAAATCAACATGAGCTGAATAATGTATTGCTAAAAATAGGCCTGATATGTAGATAAAAGAATAGTTTTTTGTAAGAATAGATTGTTTGCAGAACAGCTAGAAAAAGTCATGTGAATGGAACAGCTTACATTTTTACTGGATAGGTAGGGTCAGACTCAACTCCTGTCCTAAACACGGCTTGTGTGAAAATACCATTAAACCACTATATTTTACTTTCTCTATATGCACAATGTACATAGTATACAGAGTGTCTCTGAAATACTTTTACAAACTTCAGGTATGGGTTCCTCACACCAAAAGAAAGAAAAAAGTTCATATGAACATATGTTCCATAATCCTTGGTTTTCACGTTATTCATGTCACAATGAAAGTGTGAGTTCAACGGCCTTCAGGGTCCAACCTCAAAACTTTATTTCTCTATGCACTCATAGAGGGCTTTGACCTATTGTACTACATACGGTAGATGGCGACGTGTTGCTATGGAGACTTGTTTATGTTTGTCATTTGTAATTAGCCTGTCTTCAAGGTTTCAATTGTGTACATGTAGTGAGTTAACTGCACATGTTTCGTTCCACCATTGCTGGATATTCATTTCGTGAACAGGCAGACAAGATTTTTATGTATGGTTGCGCAGATGGTAATGGATGCGAGGCTGCACAGCTCTATCAGATGGAGTTTCCAGACCGAAGACAACCGAGTGTCGCTGTTGAGACAGGAACCGTTGCACATTTTAGTCGCATTGTACGAGATGTACTGACTGGTATCTACCATGGCCAATGGATAAGCAGAGGAGGACCAGTTCCATGGCCTGCACGTTCTCCTTACCTCAATCCTGCAGATTTTTACTTCTGGGGGCATCTTAAATCATTGGTTTATGGAGCGCCATCCTGGATGCAGAAATGCTTCATCGATGTGTCATGGAAGCCTGCGAAACCATTCGAGACCATCCCGGAGTTTTTGACAAGCTGCAACATTCCATGATTCGACGAGTACAGGCATGTATAGAAGCCAGAGGAGGACATTTTGAGCATTTATTATGAATTTTGTATGTTATAAGTGTACCACTGTGTTGAACACCTCCTAACGAGAAATCAAAGGATTATGGGTCATTTGTTCATATGAACTTTTTTCCTTCTTGTGGTGTAAGGAACCCATACCCGAACTTTTTTCCTTCTTGTGGTGTAAAGAACCCATACCCGAAGTTTGTAAAAGTATTTCTGAAACATCTGTATAGAGAATGTATTATATTGTATCCAAAAATTTGATACCAAGATTTCATTTCACATGAAAAGAACACACAAAACGTCCCATTGAGAAACAGTTCTGCACATCAGTACATTAATCTAGTCGGCAATGCATGAAGTCTCCAAGGTTCAATTCCACACCTTTCCTTTGAGACAAGGGACTTCGTGAACTAATGACACCATGTATTTAAACCGACTGACACTAAAGGCTAAATAAATTCTGAAGACCCAGTAAATTTTAAATGGAAAATGTTGTACACCACCACTGTGCAGAAGAATTTCTGCATAATTGAAGGTCACTTAGCGCACAGTAGGTGATTCAGTGTGAGCAATGAACACTGCTTTACTCAAAGAGCAACCAGTTAGTGATGCCTGATCAATTGAGAGGAAGTATTCAAGATATTATCAAAAAAGAGTATGGCACTTGAGAATGATAAGCCCAAGCATACTTGGATTTTTATTATCTTGCCAAAATGAAAAATCTGAAATATATTTGGACTATTATGTTAACAGAATAAATGTGATGTAATTCAGCATCACAGTTTTCATTGAATAGAATGATACATACCTAAATGAATCTTTAACTTAACCCAGGTCTCTCTGGATGCCCGACATTTTAAACCCCTCAGCCTCCGGTGAAGTTCATGTTGTGGTGCAGGAGCAGGTAATTCTTGACCTTAAAAAGAAAATTACCTCATTACACTAATAAAAGGAATTACCAGCTTTTTTATATTTCATTATATTACAAACTAAACTGATGAGTTAAGGGTGTATGCTCGTAAATACTACATAAAATACTAAAGTAAATTCATTTCAGGGAACAAAAGTGTTACTATAAATGATCTTTCCGATTACAAACTTGAACAACTATCATTAAGAGACACTTTAAGTTTAGTTTAATATCTTCCAAGGATGGATCACCCTCCATGGTGTAAAGGTTACCATGCTAACTTCATATACCCAAGGTCGCGGGTTCTAACCTGGCGGAGGAAGATGGATTTTTTCAGGCGTAAAAATCCTTAGCATGGCTTCCTTCGGAAGGGAAGTAAAGCCGTTGGTCCCGTGTCATAGATTTACAGCATGTAAAAGAACCTCAAGCCTGATAGAGAAGCCTCTGAGCAAAATTAATTGGTCTTTCACGCCCAATATAGAATAGGACGTTGAGAACCACAGCAGTTAGAGAGGGTCCATAAATAACACGCCATTCCCATTTCCAAGGATGAGACACAAAGATTTTGAGGAAAATCCCTCCCCCTCTCCCTAAACTACCCTTTGCATGGAAAAATTTTGAAAGTTTTTATTTTCTAAAAAAATGGCTCTAATAATTTTGATTAAAATACGATATATTAAAGATCTTTTAACTTTCTGGTAATAGCTCTAAGGAGCTCTTCATTCTGGATGTCTTACCAACTGGTAAGCCATAAGAGAAAGACATAAAAAGTTATACAAAAAATGTAGATCTTGTTAAACATACAGTTTATGTCATACATTTTTTCATGTAGTTGAACATTTCAGAGATATTCCTAGTTATTAATTTAAGCTTCAAAATACTTAAACTTTTCTCATACAGGCATTTTTCAACTCCAGGCCATGCAAAGAAATAAATTCCAACCACATAGTAATCAGCTTTTAAAAGATTTGGCTATTACTTTAGCCTAATGTATTCTCTGAGTTCTCTTTTACTTTCAAGAAAGCAAGTAATAAGAGTGATTTTGCTAATGCTTATCTTGATTAGCATGAAATAGGTAAAAGAAAAAGCTTTTTAAGAATAATTTGTTACAGAGATGTAAAGAAAGTCATGCATATGGAACACATCAGACTTTCATTTTCTCTAGCCCAATGTACATAGTGGATAAATACCAAACTTGGTTATTTAAGTTTAGCAGCTTACAAGGATGTGGTACAAATATTTTCAAGATGAGCCCCCCACTCCCAACTACCCTTTACATGGAACATTTTTTGAAAAAATTGATATTCTCAAAAATGGCTTTAATGATTTTGATTAAAATATTGTATATTAAAGATATTCATAAAACAAACAAAATGCATATTTTGAATTTTTTTGGGAACACTCTCTGAAGAGCTCTTTATTCTTGTTGAGTTTTGCAGAATTTTGCAATTGTTTTACATAGCAACCAGCTTTTATTAGATTTAACTATCACTTTAGCCTAGTATATTCCCTTCTACTTACAAGGAAGCAAGTAATAGGACCAATTCTACTAATGTTTATCTAGATTATCATCACATAGATAAAAGAATAATCACATTTATTTGAGGAACAGCTGGAGAAAGTTATGTGAATGGAGCACATCAGATTTTTTTTTTTAAGTAGTTGACCAACTAAATGTGTATCTTGAATTTTCTTGGAGTAGTCACTTCATTTGTAAGGAATTTTGTATAGTCTTGTATAACTGGTACACCTTAAGCAATAGGAAAAAATCTGATATGCTCCAATCACTTGACTTTCTCTGCATCTCAGTAACAAATTATTCTTAAAAAGCTTATTCTTCAATCCACTTAAAGCTAACGAGTTAAACATTAGCAGTAATTGTCTAGTTTACTTGCTTCCTTGTAAGAAGAAGGTAAATAAGGGAATACAATAGGATAAAACAATTGTCAAATCTTTTAAAAGCTGTTGTCAAGTGGATGAAATCCCATTTTTTTGCATTACCAGGAACTGACAAATTCTGTATGTGAAAAGTTTAAGTATTTTAAAACTGAAACTGATAATATGGAATATCTAAAAAATGGTCAACTCCGCAATAAAAATGTATATACTATAAATTGCATGTTTCAACGAGATCTACATATTTTGTGCAGTAAGTTTTTGTCTATCTCTTCCAGTTTACTAGTTATGCAAAATCCAGCAAAATTCATCCAGAATAAAGAGGGTTTAAGAGGCTATTTCCAGAAAATTCAAGATATACATTACATTGTCATATAAATATGTTTAATATATGGTATTTTAATCAAAATCGTTAGAGCCATTTTTGACAAAATCAAAATTTTTAAAAATGTTTCTATATAAAGGGTAGAATGGGGTGGGGGGATTTTTCTCAAAATCTTCATCCATGGAAGATACTAAACTTAAAATACCAAGTTTGGTATTTTACCAATGTTTTGCTTTTGAGTTATCATGTTCACAGACAGACATACACACACACAAAAACATGTGGACCTTTTTCTAAAAATACGTTTTTTTTGGATACAGGAGACCCTAAAATGTCTATTTCCAATGAAATCTTGGTATAAATTTTTGGGTGAAATGCAATATCTTCTCTATACATTATGTGCATAGTATGTGTAGAGAAAGCAAAAAATACTACACAAAAAATACAGGCCTGTTTAAAAAACAATTTATTTTACATAACCTTTTTGAGCCAAAGGCTAATATCAAGATATCGATTATTAATGGTTTGAATTGTCCATACAGTCATTCTTTTAATGATCCTTTCAATTTATAGTTATTTCTCGTGATTGCATGCCAAGACCATGAATGATAAACTTTCATAAAAATAGTTTGCACACCCCAATACAGTACATAAATATAAAACATCAACTTTTTTTCTAAAAAGAGCTTAAGTAATTCTTAAACAACCACGCTGTATAATATGGCAGAATATTTTAATATCAAGTCGCTTAATAATTTAATTCTGAGGTTTGTTCTTCAACTTATAGCTTACCAATTTATCAATGTCTTCTTGTATTTTACATGATGTTTTTTGTAAGTATATTGCATTACATGTTTCGATTGAATGTTTATATTTTCACTTTAAATGCCTAATATGTAAATAATACAATGTATATGTCAATGTCATTAAATGTCAGACGCTCTAAACAGTTTAAAAAGTGGATGGAGAAAGTGAATTTATCACATCAAATTCTCAATTATGCTATGCTATTAGTTTTGTCACATCTGAAAGTTTGTATTAAAAAAATTTACAATGAGTCCTTAAAAGAAATATGATATAAGTTTAGAGCATAGGTTTTTTGTTAAAAACATTAACATATATACACTTTGAGGTAGCTTACTGCACAGTTAAGCACTACACTATATTTTTCAGCATGCTTGAGCATTGCACACTCTGGAATTCTACAAACAAAAATATAAAAACCAACAAATAAATTTGTAAAAAGCTATTCAAATTACATATGGGTAGTTATTTCGTAGAAGACAAATATTAATTTCGCTTCCTCTCTTCAAATGATCACTATCTAAGATCTACTTACTACTGCCAATGACTTCATAGCCACTTCCCAATCCAAGACTTGAGGTCTGTAAATTCAGGAAAGACAATCCTGCTGGTGCGTCAACTTCTAAAGGTGTGGATATTCTCTGCAAAGGTTGCCGGAAAAGAGGATTCTGACAACAAAGTAAGCGTTCAGAGCTGTTAATTTAAGAGAAATTGTAATGAAATAAAGGAAAATACAATCCAAGATTCATTTTTGTGCAGTACCTTGTTCCCGTCTAAATCCTGATTGTGTATTACACATCGCCGCTCAGCTGATGCAGTTGGATGCGAATGCCTACCATGTGAAAGTAGAGTGCATGAGCTAGTCTTAACTGCACTTGCCTCGAAATTTTGTGACTGTGATTCCATGGTAGCAGAACTGTCATTGCTATCATTCCCAGTTTCCACTCCGGAATCTACAGAAGTCATATGGATGTATAAATGTAACCTCCACCTCTTAATATGACACGTATTCCTTCACCTGTGGCTTAAAGAATATTAGTACCCTGATGCAATCAAATATATCGTTCACTGTCACAACTGTCTTTTAATACAAATGTTTACGTTTATAATAATGCGACTTTCTCATAACTAAAACAGCCATTTGAGATACATAGCAAAGTTCACAATGTGGTAACAGATAAACAGTTCATTTAAAACGAATAGTTCGATCAAACGAACTGGAACTGTAATTTCTTTTGCTTCTTTATTTGATAACTTCTTTTGAACTACTCGTTCATATCAGTTCATTAAGTTCAGTCACAGATATATAGAGAATAGATAGGAAATACCATACCTTATGCATTGTGGCTGTGAAGTGCCTTCTGTAAATCCGCCATATTTTGATCTCCACTTCTGAGATGAGTACGGCATTTGTGGGTTGAATGTGCAACCAAAAATAAGATTTTATGGTTTTGGATGTAAATTAAGCAGTACATTTGGACTGTAGGTTTTAAACCAGTAATGGTGAATACGTATGTGATTCAAAATCTTCTCGGGCTTCTAGCCAGGTAAAAACTTGGCTTGACACCTATGTGATGTTTGGTTGTGGTTTCTCGTATAGCGGAAAAAAAAAAAAAAAAAAACAAAACAAGGAAAAGGACATGTTTCAATGCATAGGTTAGTGTACTTATTTAAGTGATTTTCGGGCGGTATACTTAGTGAAATATATTATACATTTAAACAAAACGATTCTGAATTGCTTGTGAAGTGTAGATTTTCAACTCAGAAAGACCTTACAGAGGCGTGGTTGAAGGCAATTCGCAGACAAAATTGGCAACCTACTCCGACTTCTGGTGTGTGCTCACAACACTTTACTCGCTTGCGGTGCCACAAGTAGTAAAAGCAGGCGTTAAACACTGCAAAAAAAAAAAACAACAGTTTATTCCGACAATCTTACTTAACAGGGCAAACCAGGAGACTAAGAGAATTAGCTTTTCCTGCTTATCCCTATCATTTGCAGAAATATCCTATGTCTTGTCGTAGACCGCAAAATAGCGGAAGTACCCCAGTTTCTTGTGAAACAGTAACTGAAATGGCCAGCCAGCAAACTGATACTGACAAAAGTGCTGTACTGCAAAGACCAAGAAAGAGGAAGTTAATGTTAAAGTTGAAGAACAAAACTGTTAAGTTACGTAAAGCACGTAAAAGAATAAAATTGCTAAAGCAGAGGATTAGGAGACGGGAAAGACTTATTTGCAGTGATAGGGAAGTACTTGCTTCTTTAGTAAAAATACGAATTAATTAAAATTCTACTAACGCTTTAAACCAATTCTCTAATATATGGTACAGCCTTTGCTTATATTAACAGTAGTTTCAGACCAAGAAATTAAAATAAAATTAAGTTATGGTCATGCTGTGATGTTTATCCCAATAATTCCAATTTATAATAATAACTTCTGACAGGCCAGAAAATGTGATTGTATTAAATATTCCTTTAACTAGAGATCCCTACCCTTCCTTTGTTCTTTACCTCAAAACAATTTTGGAAAAACAATTAATTTGACAGATGTTGCGCATGGTGAACGAGTAAATGTAAATGGCGTGTGTATGGTAGCGTGTAGCTTTGCAAGATGGCGGCTGGTCAAAAACCTGTTTCAGCAAAACGCTAGGTATTTCCGCCATGTAAGTTCAGTATTTACGTAGCATAGTCCTCTTCCACAGAACAGCATATTACAAAATAAATGGTTTATGGTATTATAGTGCATGCTTCAGGATCATACCACATGCATTGCTTACAACGTAGATCTAACCCCAAAGGTAAATGAGACCCCGTTTAGTTGTTCTGTTTCTCAAATAAGACATTCTACTCCACAGTAACTGATAACATAACAAATAAAATGATATAGGCTATCGTATTTTCAGTACTTAAGATCTTTAAATACTTAAATATATCAGTGAAGGAGAACTTCTAAAGATGAATGCCAAGCAATGTCCTCCGGCATTTACAAACTGTGATGGTGTTAATATGGCCGACAACACTATAGGGAAGTTTTTACATACAAACCAACATAAAAATGTGTCAGTGAGTACATAGCGCAGAATTAAATTGCGTTTGTGTAAATTAAAGTCTGCTAAATATGTTATGATTCAGAGTTTTGAGTACTTGGTGGCTGTTAAAAGTAAATACTTTACAGTTTTAAGAAACGTAGCTTAAATCCAAAGTTAAACTCCATTTACAAAGATATGTTTCTAAAACACTTTAAATTCGTTTTAGATACCTCGAAAGTGCTGCGTACCTGGCTACAAGTCTAAATATGATCCTATGTAAAATAAATAAATTTTTCCCCCTTTCTTTGTAAATAGTACTGAAATAGGTGATAATTACTTATAAATAACCAGCTCATTATTTAGAAAATGGCTGTGTACTCATTAGCTCAGCATGTGCATGCGATTATTACACATTTCCATGGGGAATTGAATTCAACTTGAGTCCAATTCCATCTGAATACGAACCACATTTCACTTGTTCGATTTGATACATTTGAGATCATTTTGAATACGCAAGCTTCGAGAATAAATTTATGTCGGTCAGCTTGGAATTGCATGGGTGGACCTGTTAGACATATGTATATTTGGGTAGGTAAAGTCAGACTGAAAAATTCAATGCCATAGCCGGAATTTGAAACACAGATATCCCGGTCTCTAGCCGGTTGCCCTACCACTGAGCTACCTTGGCAACATCCCGGCATAACATTGCATTTCTCAAATGATTCGCAGGCTTCCCGGTAAAACACAAGGTGATCTCAAATGATTTTGAGATGACAATCCCAATGGTGACTTACAATTTTGTAAGTCACAGGTTGTCTCATAGTATTTGCAAAGCTGCATATTAGTTTGTTTAGATAAAAAAAATGAACAAAATCAATGATAAATACTTTGTTCATTAACTGAACGAAGCTTTCTCAGTGTCTAACAAATTAATTATCTACATTTATTTTCAAGTAGTGTCCATATTTCAAATACGTTAATAATTTAACACAGTTATCTTAAGTTTTTAAAATCTTAATCAAGCGAACACTAGAATCACTCTAACAACCAAGGTCAATGCTGTTTGTAGAGGCATTTATGAAAGTATGCATCTGTGGTCAGAAAGTATAGGGCATGGGAACAAAACTCATTTTAAAATTCGTAAAAATTATATTAAATAATTTAACCCAGTATGAAATGATAATTCATATATGTGCCGTCACCCTCCGTGGTGTAATGCTAGCTAACTTCAAGTATCCAAGGTCGCGGGTTCAAGCCCTGTGGAGGACGATGCACTGTTTCGGATGTAAACATCCTTTCTTTGGAAGGGAAGTAAAGCCGTTGGTCCAGTGTCGTAGATTTACGGCACGTAAAAGAACCTTAAGTCTGTTTAGAGGCTCCTGAGCAAAGGTAAGCGGTCTTTCACCGTAATATGGAATGTTAAAGACCGTCCATAAATAAAATTCCATTTTCCATATATGTGCCGTTTTCATTTATTCAAAATTTTGAAATTTGGCTAAAACGGCAATCACATGAATAAAAACTGGTAACTAAAGAAAACGCTTTAATAAATTAGCTATCAATATTTTGTAATAAAATAATAATAATAATAATAATGATGATAATACTAAGGTACGTAGAAACTAAGTACACATGCACCTAAGTACTAGTTGGCCCACATAAGCCATCCTTCGCTGAAGTTAGTTACTCTTGGATAATGTGGATGCCGAAAGGTTTGCCTAAGCATGCCAGTAAAGGGGACGTGAGGAAACCTTGCTAAACGTAAGACAGGAGCTTCAAAACTATACTTAACTGATGATATATTTGGTCCCATAGCTCCTCGCTAGAGCACTTGCTCGTTGACGTGGGGTGCCGGGTTCGATTCCTGGTCTTGACAAAGGTTCCTGTATAGAACAATGGTTGTTCCGGAGCAAACCAATATAAACATGAGCCAAAGCATATTAATAATCTGCTCCAAATTCTATCAATATCTGAGACAGCTAATTTATCAACAACACAATGCAACAATCCTTGCTTCACAATTAGAAAGATTAAATAAATGCTATATATCCTTGATTGCAATAAAGAATAATAAATATAATTGATTTATGTTTCTTTAAACCTGTGTTATAGACTGACATATCTTTATTATTGCATTATTCATAATACAACAGTCCAAATGCATGCCCGCCTTGTTGGATACATTGTAAGCGACTCTCAGTATTAGCATGGACGCCTCTTATCATTTCTGCAAGAACTGAAGCGCAAGCATGACGTATTCTTTCCGTTAACACATCTTGATTTTCTGGTTCCATTTCGTAAACCCTGGCTTTGACATATCCTCATAAGAAAAAAAAAAAAAAAAAAAATAATAGTAACAAAACCCCTAAGGAATTTAATCAGGCAATCTCGCAGGCCATTAACTGCAGCCACCACTGCTTAAACCAGTGCCTCCCAATTAACTGAAGATCTCTAGAAGATCTTCCAGATTCAGCTCATTCTGTAGGAATTGAAATACAACTGACCAAATAGTCTGGGAGCCAAATAAACTGGTCGTCTAGACTGCCGTACCATACGTTAACAACCCAGTGCGCTTTCATGTGATGTGGTCGTAGCGAGTGAGATTTTCAGTATCCCAGTAATGCAGATTATTTACAGTGCAGTCATTGGCGAAATGCACTCATCTCCCCAAAAAATCTGCCCGATGAAATCCGTATTTACGTCTACTTTGTTTAAGGACCTCTGCAGAACGATACGCGATTTTGGAAATCTTTTCCATATGGCTGTTGGTATAGGTGCAGGTTAAAAATATGCCATTTTCGTCCTTCAGAACCCTTTGTATCGAAGACCTCGATACCGCCAGGTCTGCTGCAGCTCTTCTTTGTCCTAATGAGAAATGGGTATTTATAGTTGAGAACTAATGGCTTTCATAATAATAATAATAATAATAATAATAATAATAATAATAATAATACAAACTAAAATGAAATAACTATATAACATCATTGTTTATACTACATTGTAGGTACACATATTTTAATTTAAGCTACGTAACCTTGCGTGAGATTTGATCCAAAATACCTCATAACGTTCCAGGAAACATAAAGTGCGTTGCATATTGGTCTTTCCACGACACGTTTTCTAGAACGATCCCTCTCTGTACGTCTAAACACATGCGCAGAAGGTAGACGTCTCATAGGAAAACTTTGAGAATACAGTCCTTTTAGCCCGTTTTCTTTCTTTTAAAGTGTCATATAACTATTAACAAGGCTTTTTACGTTATTATTTATGCAAGATTAAAAGGTCACGTACGAAGCCTTCGTTCCTCAACTTCAATGCGGCCCACCTGTCCTTATCAGGACGAATCCGCAGAGAGCAGTTTCGACAGCGATTTCAGAGAGTATAGCCAGATTAGAGTCGAAGTAGTAGACAAATGTGTTTAGTGTCGAACAGACGAGGGGGGGGGGGAGGAATATTAGCAGCAACTGCAAGAAAGGCAGAATTTTTACAATAATCCATTAGGTGGTACTATCATAAGTTCTAGAAAATGCTATGAAATGCACACCTTCGTCACTAACACGTTACCGGAACATTTATGGTCACAAAGAGAAGGTCTGAAATATATCGCCGCTTGTCTTTTCGACTTCATGAAGATGCTTTTTGCAGTGCAATAATTTACGCAATACAGCAAAATAATTTAAAGCTTACATTCATGGTAATTTGCATAGTCGCCCTCCGTGGTGTGCTGATTACCATTCTGACTTCATATACTCAAGATCACGGGTTCAAACGCGGTGAAGGACGATGGATTTTTTCGGGCGTTAAAATCCCTAGCATGGCTTCCTTCGGAAGGGTAGTAAAACCCTTGGTCCCGTTTTAAGATTTATGGCACGTAAAAGAACCTCAATGCTAATAAAGAAAAGGTCTCTGAGCAAAATTAAGCGGTCTTTCACGTCCAGTATAGACTGGGACTCTGAGAACCGCAGTAATTAAAGAGCGTCCATAAATAAAAACTCAATTTCACTTAATAATCGTAATTTACTTTTGTTCATTTTTATCCTAGCGATCCGTTAGCATCGTCGTCAGAGTAAGGACATATATGTTCCACCTACATGAACATCGTCTCAAGACAACGTAACAATGAGCATCTTCAGCGAAAAAACAACACTGTGTCTGGTTGGTTTGCACATGGCTGTACCTGTAAACGCTCACCGCCACACTGCACAGACCGTACCCTAAGGACTTCTGAAGCATTTGTCTTCAAGTTATGTTAGATAAACTATAATCGTCATCAAACATAATATTAATTATTCGGGGAAATGCTATATCAGGTGCTCCGAATATTAAAGGTACTAATCAATTACCAAATCCTACAATTTATGACATGATAATCAGGATGATTTAAGAGGAAATTTATATTATTCTTAGGTAACTATATAATTAAACAATATTATTCATTTCAGATTACATCGAATTGCATAGAGCGTAAACAACAGCGATCACGAGTCATCGGCGGCAGGTAAAACAGATCTATGTTTAGTCTGCACATACCAACAGACAGACAGCGATGAAATTGACAATGATTGAATGTTCTTTAACTTTGGAGGTTCACAGCGTCCCATGCTATTGAGAGTAAAATTAATTTTGTTCTTTTACAGGTTTGCGGTTCATTTAAGTGCTGTATATCTAGATACTCGACCAACTACTTCTCCTCTGAAAGACGCCACATTATGAATTTTTAAGCTCCAAAAAAGAATCCATCTGCTCTCTGTATTATTGCATAATAATAATAATAATAATAATAATAATAATAATAATAATAATAATAATAATAATAATAATAATAAACATTAATCATCCAACCACAGGCAACAATAATACAAGGTCAAAAATCGGACGTGTTCCATTTCACATGACTTTCTCTATATCTCTGCAAAAAATTATTGTTAAAAAGCTTGTTTCTTTTTACTTCATGCTAATCGAGAAAAACAGTAGTCTTATTAGTCATATTAATTACTACCATTACTTAATTACTTATTAATTACTACCATGCAAGTAGAAGGGAAATAAGGGAGTAGCATAGGCTAAAGTATTAGTCAAAAGCTGGTTGCTATGTGACTGAAGTTCTTTTGTTTCTATGGACAGGAGTTGACAAATTCCCCTATGAGAAATGTATAAGTTTTTAAAGCTGAAACCAATAAGAGAATATCTCAAAAACGATCCACTGCACGAAACAAATGTACATAACATAAATTGTGTATATTAACGAGCTCTACATTTTTTGTGAAGTAAGTTTTTGTCTATCTTTTACGGATTGCCAGTTATGCAAAATTCAGTAAAATTCATCCAGAATAAAGTTATCTTCAGAGGCTATTCCCAGAAAATTCAAGATATACATTTTATTTGTCAGGTAAATATCTTTAACATACGATATTTTAACCAAAATCGTTTGAGCCATTTTTGAGAAAATCAAAATTGTCGTAATTTTTTCCATATAAAGATAGTTGGAGGTGGGCGGATTTTCTTGAAAATCTTCGTGTCGAATCCTTGGAAGATACTGAATTTAAATACCAAGTTTGGTATTTAACGGGCTTTTCGTTTTTGAGCTATGCTACTCTCAGACAGACAGACACACACATGGACATTTTTTCTAAAAATGATTCTTTTATTGGATCCAGGGGGTCTCAATAAATATATTTCCGGTGAAATCTCGGTATCGAATTTTTAGGTGCAATACCATACCTTCTCTAAATACTATGTACATAGTACGTATAGAGAAATTAAAAAAGGAAAGGGTGAATGTAAGTCAGAAATATGTGATAAAGTGCTAACACTTATATAAACACTATTTATTTAATAATGTGTCGTATATTATAAGGGTTGATTCAGATTATGTATATATTATATTGTCGCAACAGCGATTACAATAGCAAGTAACAGTAATACTTTTGGAAATGCAAATTGCTTTAAACACGGCTTTAATGGAAAAAATACCAATGATAGTTTTATCAATATAATTATTTAATGCTGTATTGCATGCCTATTACTTTATTGACTTAGATTACCTGTGTGTTACACTGTGTTGATCTTCAATATCTGAATATGCATTTTCGGAGTTCTTAGGATAGTGTTTTCTAATAGATGAATGAAACTTTTTACATTAAGCATGCCTACGTTTTCCTTCAACAAAAATCTGCTAAAGTTCCGCATTTTAAAGACTTGCATTTAAGTTATAATGGTGTTAAATAACTACAAGGTAATTAGATGTTGTGGATTGTTAATACATAAGAACCTCAACATGTAAGCTACAAATTGAAAAATAAACAAATAAATAAAAAAAAAAAATAAAAAATGGAAAAACACAGAGTGTATGTTATACTCACTATATACTCTTTGATACTGTTAGAATGCAGATGTGCAGAACACTCTGCTTAGGATTAA
Source organism: Hymenopus coronatus (assembly GCA_030762935.1). Taxonomy (NCBI): domain Eukaryota; kingdom Metazoa; phylum Arthropoda; class Insecta; order Mantodea; family Hymenopodidae; genus Hymenopus; species Hymenopus coronatus. Next base: position 58,095,986 of record CM060884.1, read on the forward strand.
ATGACTTTGACCAAAAGTTAAGGGAAATAAACCAGCCACATGCTCCAAATTTGAGCTTTTAATAGAAATAGTGCAGAAAATAACAACCTATTGTCTCTTATTCTTCTAGCAATCATTGCATTGTCTTCGGCTAAGTTCGGAAGTAACCTCGTTTTAAAGCCGCAAGGCACCGTGTCCTTGCAAATCGTGCGGTCCTAGACTACCATTTTATTCCCGTCATTCAATTCATCGACCAGGTTACTATCCTCGACAATGTACAGTTCAATAGTAATGATGCTAAATGTCAAGAGAAATTAGGAACAGTATAAGTCTTGGAGTTTCATGGAAATCGCTACTGGCTCAATTATTTTTTTTAAGTTATATTAAAGGAATAAATTATTTTAGAAAGAATTCATACAAAATTTGCGCCGTAAAATAAGTTGTTGTTCTGTCTAATGTGGCACGTTAAGCGGAAATGGTTTGCCGCATGGGGAGAACGTTCCGGTATTAGTAACATTTCAAGACATAAAATTAATTGAAATATTGTGAAGCAGCTGAAAATATTATACATGTGTGATGTATTGTTATCAGCGGGTTAGTATACACATAAAAGGATTGCGTTTACAATTCTCCAATAAGCATAAATCCTGCAAAATTGATACGCAATGGTTATGTTGAGTTATCGACATAATATGCCAAGTGAAGTGCTGAAGGCGTGTGTTTGTCAATTTATTGGATTTTGTTTAAAGTTAAGCAGATTTAGCATATAGATCTGGACAATATTTTTGTGTTTATGTTGTTGAAAGCAGCTGTCAACACAGCGGTATGGTCTTGGATAGTCTGAAGAGTATTACAAGTAGTGAAGCATGTATGTTGGGATGTATGTTGACGAAACATTTGCTATGGAATTCACTGTGCCATATATAACAAGAATTATTATGTCGTTGTTTGTTGCAGTAAGTAGTAAAACAAGCTCATGATGCCAGCTTCCGGCGGGGATCCCGTGAGCACTGCTTTACGCTTGTCTTTGAACTCCAGCCAGAATTCCACGGAAAACAAGAATCTTGACAAAAGCCTCATAGCATCTGCTACCCGCGTTTTGTTAACTAATATAGAATATGAACCTGTTGGAAACTGCTTATCCACAGTTCTGAATCACTTGAAAAGCAAATACATTCCACTGAAAAGCCAGGATGTGAATAAAAATGGGGTGGACGTGCCTCTTTCATCACATGCTTCAGGTAGGCCAATGTATGCTGCAGGAAACTGCTCTTGTCAGATGTAGATAATTTGGGGTAGTTCTGCAAGATGACTTTATTAATTCTGGCACACATTAAATGAAGTACCAACTTCAGAAGAGTGTATTTGCTGAATGCCAGCTGCTATATGTGTGTGTGAATGAGTGAATAGAATATCTCAATAGGGAAAAATGCAATATATACCTATATTGCTTTTGTAGTTTGGCATCTTCCAAAAGTGTAACTTTTATGAAAATTTTCAAGGATATTTCTCCACCCCAAACTACCCTTTTATGGAGTAATTTGCAATATTTATTAAGTGATTTCACAAATCATTAATACTTCAAGAATCATTTTGTGGATATTTATTCTATAGTTTACATATGTGTTGCTTTAAACATTATTTACGTTTTGTATGATCTATGTATTTTGTTTCCTTGTGTTACTGCTTCATTTTTGTGTGGTTGTACACTCCTGCAAATATTTACTGTTTTATGGTCATATTTATGCCATTTTAGCTTCACTTCCTCTTGTTAGAAAACATCCTTATTGAATATCTACACTCTTCTGAAGTTGGTACTTCCAGAATTAATAGTCGTCATGCAGAATTACTGGTTGTAGATGTCAATATTTATCTTATATATATCTATATGCATAATTTTAAAGGTAGCATAAGGTAATTCTTATAGTGGGATTGACATCTTTTGCACTACCAGCATCAGTATGGTAAGCAATTTTTCTTTCTTTTTTTTTTTCCTTTTTTTTTTTGTGGAGCTTGGAAAGAAAAGGGGAAAAATAGAAGGGGAAGGGAAATTCAGGTTAAGGCAAAATCTTTGTTTTGCCATTTTTGCTGGGGGAGGAGGGGATCCCAGTTTTCTTATTTCACACTTAAAATTCATTTTTTAGTTTCATAATTGATTGTGCTCATACTTTTTAAAACAGAAAAACATTTTCGACAATGAATATTGATAAAACTTCCATGGATAATCTGGATTAGAAGGTGTTAACAATTTTTTTATATGCTGTAATATTTATATTAACATGTCATGATTTGAAATCTGCTGAATAGTTGAGATTTTGACTTTTTGGGATTGTTGGAGTTTAGGTTAAAAAATTCCTCGGTTATATTTTGCTGTCTCTCCAGGCTAAGTGTGACTGCTCCACTCTAATAAAAAATATCCCTTGGCTACATTTTGTGGTATAGGTCTCTAAAACGTTTATAGAGCAAAACTTATTAATTAAATAAGTAACTACAACGTGGCAGAATGACAAAACTACCAAGTCTTGATTATGTATGGAAACAAGGTTTAAATATCATTGGGACTCATTCTTATAACTATTTTAAGTTTTACACCAGGCTGTAGCACGATTATCACTAACATTCGTTAGTTTGAAGAAATGTGGGAAAACTGTCTACCTGTATTCCCTCTGCTCAAACTTGCCTTTGACAGTTTGTGTGGCTTCGAGTAATGTTGCCTATGTTGTGGTTATGACTTATGACTACAGCTGATTCTATCTCAATCTTCCGATAAACATAAGTAGTGATAGATAAATGACTAATGCATTATTATTATTGTTGTTATTATTATTATTATTATTATTATTATTATTATTATTATTATTATTATTATTATTGTTGTTGTTGAGAACTTGGGCCCCTCTAGAAAATAAACTAATTGTGGTTTGACTGATAGTTTGGTTTATTCTCGTTATGTTTTCACCAATTTTTTTGATCGGAAAAGCTCCGTAATTAAGTTAAACGTTAATTTATTACGTGTGCGTAGCGATCCTTTTTTGTGAATATTTATGAAGTATGCTGCCTAGAAAGAGTAGAATAGAAATAAAGAGGTCTTGTAGTACTTTTGCAATGTAAATATATAATAATACTACATGCTAAAGTGCCTAAAACCTGAGTTTTATTGTCGGCGGCAGGCGAACAGTGTTGTGGAATGCAACACCGGCATATGTCGCTAGATGCTGTGGTGATGTATGACAAGATGTTTCACGCAGATACAGCTGTTCAGTGAATTTTGTTATACAGAACTTCGGTCACTAAAATCGAATGAAACTAAGTGTGATTGATTGACTTTGCATTTATGATGACAATTTCAAAGCCTGTGGATTTCAAATTTAGCGCGAGGTTAGGTTCCAATCCGTTTAGGTTAGTGTGTGTATATAAATTTATGTTTCTAATTTTATATGGTAGTACCTCATTATCGATATTTCCAACAACTCCTAACAGCGCAATGGATACAACATTAGTTTTTTAAACCATCTCCCCACCCATAATCCCTCTCTAACCACGCCGGTCCCGTTAGAGTGCAAAACTGGCGTAAGTCACAGCGGAGAGAGTTAGTGGCCCAACTTGTAAATAATTACCTAAATAAAGAAGTCTTGTAGTACTTTTGCAATGTAAATATATAATACCTCACACTAAAGTGCCTAAAACCTGGGTTTCATTGTCGGCAGCAGGCGATCAGTTTTGTGGAATGCAACACCGGCATATGTCACTAGACGCTGTGCTGATGTATGACAAGAATGTTTCACGCAGATACAGCTGTTCAGTGAATTTTATTATGCAGAACTTCGGCCACTCTAAAATCGAATGAAACTAAGTGCGATTGATTGACTTTGTATTTATGATGACAATTTCAAAGCCTGTGGATATTTCAAATTTAGCAGGAGGTTAGGTTCCAATCCGTTTAGGTTAGTGTGTGTATATAAACAGGTAGCAACATTAGTTTTTTAAACCATCTCCCCACCCCTAATCCCCCTCTAACCACATCAGTCCCGTCAGAGTGCAAAACTGGTATAAGTCACAGCGGAGAGAGTTAGCGGCCCAACTTGTAAATAATTACCTTATTATTATTATTATTACTGAAAATAACACTATCACATATTGTAACACATCTATAATAAATTATTTAGTTTCTACGATACATAAAAAAATTGTTAATGCAAGCTGTTAAAAGAAAGAAGTGAAGATTTAAGCATGTATTACAAAGTACTTTTCATTAATCAATTTAAAATTGTAATAGTTCAATTCCAACTTATCTAATCATGATCATCTACATCATCAACGTATGTTATTGATGGTTTATTAATAATTCCATTTATTTGTTATGCTTTTCATATTATTTTATGAGCATACGATTTATTTTCTTCCGTGAAACTTAGATGCAAAGGATTTTCACTTCATGAATCATCACTCTGAGAGTGGTGTTGCTTGAGACATTACTTTTCAAATCTTGTATAATTAAATATAATAGAGCCCTAGTAATTTGAGCTAAATGGGATCGAGACTACCTCAAATTACAAAAAAAAAAACCGGATTATATGGAAATACCACTAAATCAATGGGTAATTCATGAATAAATGTTTGATGAGTGCAATAATAGTTAAAAATAAATAAAAATATAATGTAATACATACCTGTATGATATGTGCATAAATGGGCAAACATTTCCAATATTAATATAACAATTAATAATTATAACAATTCTCCACTTTTCTTTTTGAAGTCCAAGGACTATTTTACAATAAATGGATCTATATTAATAATACTGCTACTTCACTGTTACCAGCTTCCTTTTTACACATTAAAACATTTCCAAGTTACAAAAGTATAAGTTAGAGAAATTTTCCCATGACAGGGACTCCCTCAATGGGAAGTTAAATACTTTAAAAAATTGACGTGACACAGGTGGGTTCTTTACAGTACAGTATGTGCATGTACCGTCTAAAATAGTCTGTTACTGCTGTAAAATTTATGTATTTTTACTTAAGCATATTTTAATGACCACTGTTGCTGAGTAGGAATCACTATATGAATAAGCAGCCCCTGCAGTACCTGTCAGTCTGTAATAGATTATTAACAGTCATCATGATCATCAGTTGGACCATGATTGACTAAAGTTGCTCTAACCATCTTCTGGCAGGTCTTCCTTGACTCCATCATCTTCTTGGCCTATAATTTAATGCTCTTTTGGGAATTCTATCTTATTCCATTCTACAGACACGGTTATACCATTTTTCCCTACAGTCTGCTCTTTTATCAGTTAGTTTGAATATTCCCAATTGCTTCAGATATCTACACTTTCTGATTGTACATTAAAGTGTAACATGCCACAAACCTCAAGATTTTGTTTCCACAACTTCAATCCATCTCAAAGCATATTTATTTAGAGTCCAACATTCAGACCCATATAATAGTGCTGACACTGCTAAGACTTTATAAAATTTCAATAAAGATTCTTTAGGAACTTCCTTTGATGAATTTCTTATGTGTTTTCTATTTGTATCTTTTGTTTTATCCTTTACCAATGGAAACTCCTAAATAATTAAAAGCCATCACTTGATCAACAGGTGCATTATCTATTACAATTTTTGCTCTGATAGGAATTTTTTAAATAGAATGCCATTATTAGCTGTCTGAGACAATTCTGTGCATTATGAACAAAAACATTAAGTGGGACAGTTTTATTTGTACATGAAAAATTGAAAGAAAGTTCAAAATGTAACTCATTTGGAAGTGCATAAAATGTTCATGCGGACAATGTATAAAAATATGATTTTAATATAGTTTTATGTAAATTATTAGTTTTCTTAAGAACAGTCAAAGCACACAGAACCTTGAAAAACCTTGGCTCAAATTACCAGGGTTCTATGAATATGAATGAAAAATAGAATGTGTGTCTATATATATATATATATATAAACACCAACACTAACTCTATGGCACAACAGCTCACAAAGAACTACCTGGCCGCTGTGTCCCCCATCTCAGTCCATGACAGATGTCACGGTTGGGGTGCAGTATTGGAGGGTGAGATGTGGTCAGCACTTCCGACACCCCCCTCCCACTGGTTAATGTGGTCTTCATGACCTGGAGCTGCTACTTCTCCATCAAGAAGCTCCTCAATTGGCCCCCCAGGGACCTCACGAGGTTGAGTGCACCCCGGAGCAGGTGTCAGCGAGGGAAAAATCCTCATGCCGGTACTGGGAATTGAACCCAGGTATCCCAGTTGAAACACCAACACTTATCAGTAATAATAAACCCAAATATAAATATTAAATAATATGAAGGTAGCAAAGAACAACTTAATGTAAGTAACAGGTATCACAACCCAAAATGTGTTATCTGTCAATAAAGCTGTTTCTGTTTGTGAGGGAAGATCTGGAACACTGCCTTGTGTTTGGTTCAGGAAGTCTAGCAGCTAAAGGTTTTATCTGTTTTTTTGCAAGTGTACTAATTTAAATGAAATGGAGTTTTATTTATGGATGCTCTTTAACGACTGTGGTTCTTAGCGCCCCATTCTATGCTGGGCATGAAAGTCCTCTTAATTATGCTCAGAGGCCTCTGTGTCAGACTTGAGGTTCTTTTACGAGCCATAAATCTACCACATGGTACCAATGGCTGTACTTCTGTTCCGAAGGAAGCCATACTAAGGATTTTTACGCCAGAAAAAATCCATTGTCCTCTGCCAGGTTTGAACCTGCAACGTTGGTACCAATTTAATTGTTAGCTGTCAAGTGCAATGTTTCAATGGCAGCGATATGCATAAGTGTCATAAAATGGATTAAAAGCAATGAGAATGTCTTAGGAATTTATTTCACTTTTATTATGTGTACCCTTTTTCTTGGCCCTAATTTTATGGTTTATTGAGGCCCAGGAAAAAGAAGAGAAAGTTGCTCCACCTGTTTTTGTGCAGGATAAAATAGATACCCTCAGCCTTATGGTAATTAGGTTATCTAATTACTGTGAACTAACTGAATTATTAAACATGTGCATGAACTCTGGGATCTATAGACAAAATGAAACCTTAGCATTGAACACTAGATGTGTATAATATGATGTCTCAATACTCTGTATCCGAAATAACCCAAAATGAAGACTAGCCTAGTGCCCAAGAAAACCTGTGCGCATAGTAGAGCTTGTAACCTACCCTTTTTGGTAAACTTGTTTTATAGGAAAGTTATGGTATAACAAAAAGAAACCACACCATATTGCTGCAATTGCATATGCAGTCTCTTTCCATATATTCCTGGGTCATTGGGGTATAGCTCCAAAGACCCCCCATCAGCTACACTCTGCAATGCAGTTACAGTCAAATCATCTTAACATTCCCTTGTGGCTAAGGGCCCTAAACGAGTCATTTACACTGTTTGTTATTCATATACTGGCAATGAATTGCATAAACAGTTAGAGGGAGCAAGCGGCACCTGCCAAGAAAGTCTGAAAGTATTTAGGTGGGATAGATATACTAGTTTGGGTGAGCATTTTCCTTTTATATTGCACTGAATTAGTTTCTTTGGATGCAAAAGTGATTTTGCTACAATAGCTATTAGTATTAAAAGTTATTAAGTGACAAATGTACAAGCAGGATATTTAATTTATTTTTACGGTGTGCATTGTATTGCAGAGGTGTTTTCACTTAATTATACAGTACCATCGAAAGCTGAAGAGAATTGGAAATATATGTCTACAAGAAAACATTACTCATATTTTATGATGAAATTTGTAAAGTGCCTTATTTTTGAATCATGATCGGCTAGCTGGTGGGGGTAGCTGCTGCTGGTCAAGCTGAATATTCACAGACCTGAACTCAAGTGCATAGATTTACATGCATATAATAACCGTATACCTTTTTATCACAGAAGGTGTTGGAAATGTCCTCCTGCTGCCATGCATATCTCACACTTTTTAAGAAAATGTCCATTAACATGCATTAATTCTTCTTCTGAAATTGCAGTAATTTCTCTTCTGATATTATCTTTCACTTCTTCCAACACATGCAGGTGTTCCAATATATTTAATATATATAAAGTCATATATAAATAAAAGCTGCATACTGTAAGGTCTAGAGAGCATGGTGGCCATAGTTCTTTACTGATGACCCTATCCTCAATTAATTTCAACAAGAGATCAGCTGTATGTGTGCATTCAATGTCACTGAAATATTCCAGGAATGGTTTGGTTATTGTAGCCCTGTACCTCTGTCCATTAACTGTATCTTCAGAGTATAGGCCCTATAATTGAAGAGCTCATTTCCAAAACTCGCCAAGTCATGTTTTTGGTGAAAATGAGTTACATGTTTTATACTATTCAGAATGCATGGGGCTATCTATGTGTAAATTTGTTTCTTCCAAAAGCAACTTTGTCTTTATGAAATTCAGGATTGAAAATTGAGATTTTTTCCAAAACTATGATAAGTCAGCCTGCGATTTCTTCCTAACTCTTCTAAGTCTTATGCACAAGCATGGAAGTCAGCTGGTCCTCTTTCCTGCAAGAAAATTGACTCATTCTGAGCAAAGCATCGTAGTGCCAGGTTTATTATACTATGTTAAACATTCTAATTTAATACCTCCATAACATACTTAACCCTTTTAGTGCCAACGCAAATAACAAAATGCTGTCTAAAAATTGCCAAGCAATTTTAGAGCAAAATGCAGGGTTTTAAATTATTAGTGATAAAATGATCAATAATTAGGCATTCATAGTTGGCTTACCTTCCCCGTATTTAGGACTGACACCCCGCCTAGGACTTACAAGTGGATGCCTAGGGGTAAGAAAAGTCTGTTGGGGAGCCAACAGCCCAGAACCACAGAATGGAGAACCTGGAATGAGTGGTCGGCTCATAGCCAGACATGAGCGCGAGGAAGTGGATTATATGAAATGCAAGTGAAATGGATGATAGGAAAGGTGACAAAACAATTGGTGAAATGAGTGGCAGGGGAAAGTGGAGGACCTGGAGAAAACTGCCTGGATGGTGCTTTGTCCTCCACAAATTCCACATGCGGGCACTTGGGATTGAACCCGGGCTACTAGATGGAAGGTGAGCAGTCTAACCACTCAACCATGGCAGCACCTTCAATTAGGCATACAAAACCGTACTATACAGAAAGTTCAAAGTAATGAAACGAAAGTACAGATATTTCTTTACTAAAACAGCAAACTGTTTGGTCTGGTGTTTTATTTTCAAAAATACAAAAAAATGAATTCATATAACATGCAAACTGCCTTGTGGTTGGGTTGCTCTTTTCAGCAGGAAAGTCTGTGTACTTTTTATGTCATAGCCATAGAGATAGGTTTTCTGGAGCATTTTGTGGCCTCCTTTTTACATTCCAAAGTGCTAAATTAACTTAATTTTAATTTCTCTAACCTGTGTTCATTTATGTTGGTTGAAAAATGGTTGTCGTCTAGCAAAAGGTTACAAACTTGAAGAGGAAATAAGGTTTGCAGTTCACGACACTTTAGAACAAAGCAAGAATGATTTTGAATTTTCAGACCCTAATGAAAGCATTTGGTGTCAACATAAGAGAAGAGGTATAATAAATTCTAGCTCCAGCAATGAAAATGCATCTGATAACCCTTGTATGCATGCAAATAGTCAGTGTACTTACCAAAATGGATTTTCAGAGGTGCAACCAGATGATGCAACATTGTGAATCATCCATTCAGCAACACAAATCTTATGTTACATCTGTGCCCTGTATCCTATTGCTTTATACCATTTTCATTATGTTATCTTATGTGTGTGTTTTTGATAATTCTATGACCTATGCAATATTGGAGGATGATACGTAGCTGACTCCTGTGTTATGTCTGCTTTCACAGAAACAAAATCATTTACCCTGATGGGCGGCAAACCTTGTTAAAATTTGGACAAATGAGCAAATAATCTGCAGTTCAAATCTAGATATAACTGTGTTCCTCAGGATTTCCTCAGTTCTCCTAACTGGCAAATGCTGAGAGGAACCTTAAACTTAAGTCTGGAATGTTTCCCTCCAAAATTTCCTCAAAATTGATTAAAACGCTGTATATTAAAGATGTTTACATCACAAATCAAATTTATAACTTGAATTTTGCATAACAGGTAAACTGTAAGAGATAGGCAAAAGCTTGCTGCAGAAAAAATGTAAACGTTGTTAAAACACACAATTTATGTCATACATTTTTGTTGTGGGGTTGACCATTTTTGAGATATTCCCTGTTATTTGTTTCAGTTTTTTTGCCACCTCTCCACCGAGTTAAAATATTTGCAACAGTCACAAGACTTGAACTATGATTCTGCAAGGAAGCTAACAAAGAATTGCTTCAAATGGACATTTTGAAGAAATGGCGTTAATAAATAACTTCTATCAGCATACAAATGCACCCTATATTAGGATTTATTTTAAAAAAATAGTGTCTTATAACATCAGCAAATGCGGTAAACTATGAAAATAAACAGGATCCTTATATTAACGCTTATTGATTTGCTAACAACCCTAAACGAGACAATTATTTTACTTAATCTAGCAGCTAAGTTTTCTCTATATGTATTTCATTTAAGTTGCTCATGAAGGACTACACTAAAAAACTTTCTAGAAGGTTTGTATTGAATGATTTCATAATCCAATATAATTTGATCTTTATATGGGTTTTGCCATGCTGTGGCAGAGTGGTTAGACCACTCACCTCTCACCTAGGTGGCCTGGGTTCAACCCCAAGTGACCACTACGTGTGAGATTTGTGGTGGACAAAGTGGCCTAGGGGTGGGTTTTCTTCAGGTTCTCTGGTTTGCCCTGCCATCAAATATCACTGGTGCTCCATCTTTATTCCATGTATCATCAGTGTCATCGCCTGCGCCGTAGTAGTGAAAGCGGGCATTAAACACTATAAAAAATTGAATGGGTTGGTTGTTTTCTTTGTTACTGAGCAGTTAATGCTTTTTGAACCATTTTGTAGTTGTTTTTTTTGTTTGTCTATAGTTGTAACTTTTCTATGCACTATCTAATTTATTATTACTTTTAATATTTGTTACTTCTTTTAGTACTTGTAGTATTACAGTGTGATAGCATAAGGGCACCAATAGATTGGTAAATCATTATGTAAATAAAAAACAATAAGACCTAGAGAATTGAGTCTTGTGGTACTCCACAGGACATATATTTCTTGCTTGACTGCTATGCTTAATTTTTCTGCGTTATTTCAACTGCTTGCTCATTTCCTTCAAGATATGTGTTGAGCGACCTTTTCTACAGTGCCATGACATATTTACTGTGGCAGACATTATAGGAATCATTTAAAGTAAATGTTAAATTTTATTATTGGGAAGTTCAGCCAAATCGCTGTAGTTAAATGCTCTCTTTTGTGCTGCAGTAGGGATCTTAATTTTCTTTACTATTTTTCTTCTAATTTGAAAAGATAAATGTCAGACTTGGTTTATCCTAATTGTAACATGCTTTTGACATTGGAGTTTTGATGTTTCAGTGAGCAGCAGTACAAACCGTTCTAGTATGAAGCCTGAACTGGATTCTATCCTTCCATCTGCAAAAGTAGTACTATTCTCACCAGAGAATGTCCAGCTGGGCTGGAGGGGTTCTCATTGTGTTGGTGCTGGGATGATAAATGTTGGTAACACCTGCTATCTCAATTCCACCTTGCAGGTACGTAACATTAGAAAATATGAGGGATGTTTGGAAATTATCTACAAATGCATTTTAAAAATACCACTCAATCTGTGGGTACATTCTCTCATAGGACGGTGAACTGATCTTGCAGATGCTAGATGGCAATTGTGAACAAAGTGTATAGTGAAAGGACATTGCTTATTTGTTGTTAAGAGGGTACAGGGTTAAAATTTAGTTGAGTCGATTTTGTAACACTACATCACTTACTTTTTTATTTCGGAAAACATGTTTCAGAAGCCATGTCGACCAAAGGAATTGACAATGGAAACACATGGCTTCTGAAACATGTTTTCCGAAATAAAAAAGTAAGTGATGTAGTGTTACAAAATCGACTCAACTAAATTTTAATTGTTAAAAACATCACTGTCTCAAAGTCCACCATATATCAGGGTACAGGGTGTCATATTTTTGATAAAAAAGTCACTTTGTTTTTGAAAAAATCAAGTCTATCAATCTTTTTTACACATTTCGGAAGTTTTGTGGCCCAACAATGTTACTTAATAATATACATTATTTTTAAAAGCCAGCACCCTTAATGTCATATGTAAACTTTAAACCTAATTTTCTCTCATTTCATTTTTTTAGCATTGATTGGGTGTCGAGAATATTGAGAGATCTCGTGTACATTGAATAATGTTCATTATTAAATAAGGTACAAAATATACTAGTGTAAATAATTTCAGACACATATTAAGTTGTCAAAGAATGAATTATTACTTGTATTAGCGATGTGTTATATACTAAAGGAGCATTACAAGGATCTTTGAATCAACTAAATTATCAATGTATTTCTAATTTGTTACAGGCGCTGTTTCACATTCCAGCATTTGTTAACTGGCTTCATAGTGATTCACAACATTTAAGCAGCTGCTCAGTTGCAAGTGAGTATGATGTAGTTTTAAGTAATAGTCTTAGAGTGGGTTGTAAGAACATATTTATTGAGTCGTTAAATGTTGCAAGGCACCACTAAATCTGTTGATTCATTAAAGCATCCATTAAGCCATAGATAGTAAATAAAACTTATAAAATGCTAATAATTCATGAAGGGCCTGTATCATGATCTTTGGTTAAGGTTTTGATTAGATATTAACTGAAACTGTACATATCTTCATATTATGACCTTCAATTAACGCTTAACTGTAAGTTATTTATAGTATGAAGTCATGTCGGGTAACAGGGTACTATTTTGTAGGTAACCAGTCAAAACTGTATAGTCAAAACTGTTTTACATGGAAAGCTGTGTTTAATTGGATTCAGAACTTTAACACAGAAAGACTAAGCATCAAAAAGCATCCTGTGAAGATGTCAACTGAAATCATTGTTTGACTGATTTTCATCTATTCGGGCTCCTAAAAGATAATTTGATTGACCATGTTTTGAAATAATTATACTATGGTCCAAGAGGTTGTGATAGCAGCCAAAAGACTTTTTGCTGCTGGCTTTCAGACTCATAAAGAGTTGGATTAAGTGTCTGAATTGCAGGATGAATATGTAGAAAGTGAAATAAATTTCAGGGAGTTACTTTGAGTATTATTGCCTCTATTTCGTTTTGGACTTATTAATGATTCACCCTCTTATTTTGTCAAGGACTGATGAGCGTTGAGCTTTTCTCTTGAAATTGGAAATCATTGCTTTCATTTTCTTCTCTAATGGTGCAATAGATGTCAAAATAGGCAGTAGAGCAATGATACTTAAATTACAACTGGTTGATTCAATTTCAGATGGAGCAGTAAATGGTGAATGTATTATTTGTGCCATGAACAAAACATTAAAGGCATCAGAGAATAAAACTGGTGGAGTTATCAAACCATTCCTCATCTGTAACAAACTAAAGTGTAAGTAAACAGTTTTCTATATATTACTGGATAAAATAAATAGTGGTTCATTCATGAACTAGTTGTAACACTACAGTTCACACATTTATGATTTACTTAATACACTACATTTTGTTGAGATGGAATTGACTGAATACTCATACAATTAATGCAGGAATATGTTTTGGTAGGCCTTTGCCTACATTATCAACTGCTTTTGGTACACCACCAACCTGGCTATTGCTATTATTGGATACTTAAAGCAAGTCGAAGTAGTACATACTTAAGGCAAAAGCTTATGAAAACATGTTCCTGCATTAATAGTATGGTGAGAGAAAACTTTTGTGTGTTCAGTGGACTCCACCTCAACAAATTTAATCGTAAATTTCTTTACACTGTGTTAAGTTCTTTTTCCATTGAATACTTAATACACATTTCAGGAGCAAACATGTAAGGGAAGTAATACTGTATTACAGTGACAATCAGTTTACTGTTTTATAGGAACTTTAACTTTTAAAGGAATTGTGAACTATATTTTTAAACAGTTTTATTATTTATGTGTTTATTTTGGGTGGCTCCAAAAGTTTTGAGAATGTTCAACAATGTGTTATGGTAGATAAAGCAGCTTTTCCTAACATCAAATTGAAGTTCAGAGAGCAACATGTACAAGTCCAGGTATGCTCCAACAATGTGCATCATCAGCACCGTGTGTTGCAGTTGTTGCTATGCCATATGCTTGGATCGATCTCAAGTGAGAGAATTTCTGTGCTATGATTTTCTATGTCTTTAACGTTGGATTAGGAAAGAAAGAATACCTTGAAAGACTGCATCTTACATTTGAGGACCTTTGCCTTTCGCAGTCCACCATTTATCAATGATATGCAATATTTAGAAAAGGAAGGGATTCCCTCAAAAATGAAGTCCGAACAGGGTGGCTGAATACAACAACATTGGATGAAAATGTGAAAGCAGAGCGCATGTGGGAAGATCATTGTTGCACAAGAAGCCCTAAATATTGGATCAACAGCAGTGAAAACCATCCTGAAAGAAAAACTTGACATCAGGATCCCTCAACACCTCACAAATAAGCAGCAACAAGCACATGCATAAGCAATGGTGGCAGGAAATGATTGAAAATTTCAGTAGAGGAAGATCCAAAAACATATAGTATTATAATAGGTGACATAAGCTAGATTTACCAGTATGATCCAAAATCTGAATTACAGTTATTGGTCTGGGTCTTCCCTGGAGAACATCCCCCAGCAGAAGTGAAGCAAAGGAAAAGTGTTGACAAAAAGATGATCTGTTCCTTCTTGTCAGCAAGTTACCACATTATGATGATTCTGCTTGAGGGACAAAACATTGTTACCGTCTGCCACAAGAGTTCAATCAGCTGAGAAAAAAAGCATTCTACAACTGGTCTACGTGGAATTTTTTTGCACCATGATAATGCTTCTGCCCACACTACTTAAGAAACAACCAACTTTCTGCAGGAGTTAAATATTTATCCTGTCCTCCCTTAATCCAGATCTGGCCCCATATAGCTGTTTTCTATCCCCCAAAATGAAGAAAAATTCGAGATCAATCAATGGTTTGAGTGACATGCAGCTGTAATAGCTGGTCACAAAGAATGTGTTTGCACTCTCTCCAAAGAAGGACATTCAACTTTTGCAAAATAGTCTGTGAAAGGGTATAGAATGCAATGGAGAGTGTTTTGAAAATGTAGCAATGATCAAATCTAAATTTGTAATACTTTTTTTGTGCCAATTCCCAAAGCTTTTGGAGTAACCCTTGTACACTACATTCTCTTACTTGTATTTGTATTCTGCAATTTTCTTTCTGGTTACAAGCTGCATCATTACCCAACACATCTCTTATCTGGGTAACTAATAGAATGAAACAATTTTCCAACTATATCGTTATGTCACTGCCTCCACGGTGATTCATTAACAACCATTATTGCTTGTTATTCTCCCTAGTTACCAACAAAAGATTGACTCTTTCTTTATAAATTCTATGTGAATGTTGTATGTAGTTGGTCATGCATAATTTTGTTTCTTTTAATCCATACCTACTTCATCTCCCAATCAACAAATATGAACATTAAATAATACATTATCAATGATGAGCAAGGAAATATGTCAAATTGCGTTAATTAATAAAAACTTACTGTAAATATAGCTACTAACTTATAACATTTGATAAGTACATAAAATTGTAAGTAACAAAACTACTTCTATGGTTATTTTCCTTTTAAGATTTTGATTAGGCATAATATTATCTAAAATTGCTGAGGTTATGTATAGTGCTTTTAATTAAATAGTTTTGCATTTTATTCCAGTTATTTGTAAGCATCTAGTACATGGACAACAGGAGGATGCCCATGAATTCATGCGTTATCTTCTGGAAAGTATGGAGAAGGCATATCTGTCGAGGTACAAAGGAACAAAGTAAGTAATACTTCACTCCCGGGCAGAAATAAGAGAATACTTTGATAATTAATATGTTTTGCTGGAATTGAGAAAACGTGTATATTAATATTATAAAGAAACAAAATTTGTGTTTGTGTGTGTTTCAAAAGCTACTGAACCGATTTTGATAATTTTCTCACCATTGAAAAGTCCAATTCTTTCTGATGGAGCTACACTCATTCATTACTGGGCACTCATCTGACCTTACACAAGCTCTTTCCCATTTGTCGGAAGTATTGAGTATTTATTTTGTGGAGGAAATGAGGGTTGTTTTCATCCATCATTTTTTCTAACTTTGAATTACATAACTGGTATCTAAAGTCTGGCGGTTGAGAAAAAAAACATTCACTTTCTTGCACTCTATTATTTTGCTATGTTGATCGAAAGCTGGACAGTGAACTCTGTGATTTCTCTCCATATCTTCTTGAAGATCACAGAACAGACATAGAGGAGATCCTGCTATACCAATTAGGAGTAGATTTGTTGAGGCAATAATGGCCTGTTGGGAGTCTTGAAAAACTTCTATGGAGGATTTTCTTCCAATTACATGTCCTATTAACTTAAAGTATTATTCACTCAGTAGAATTAAATGAAATTCCTTTCATTCTATACTTGCTCTACCATGCACATTAAAGAACTCAGTATAGTAGGGTGACCCTTGTGTATATGGAAAAAAGTCTGAATGCAAAGTAGCAGGAAGGAATTTTACCACAGTAGATATTTGTTGTGCAAATGTTGGCTATTTCATCTCAATAGATTGATTATCCATCTTGCATTTTTACTTTCTCTACACATACTATGTATACAGTGTATAGAGAGGTACGTGTGTGTTCGTGTCTGAACATAACTCAAAATGAAAAGTCGGTAAAATACCAAACTTGGGGATGCAACATGCAGACTTTGAGGAAATCTTACAAGCACAATACACCAGGGGTACAGTCCAACTAAAATTGGAGACTCTAACCAAATATGTCATGACAATTCACATCTTCATAATGTTTCAACCAAATATTTCACATTACTGTTTATCTGGCTAAGGGTTGCTACTCTAAAGCTGGCATTGTCACCAAGTGTAACACTATGTGCTTTTACATTATGAGCTGGGGAATGGAAGTAGCCTGAGGAATATAGTTTATAATTATTCTGCACTTACCTAAATCGTAGTAGACAGGACAGATGATGAAAGGTAATTTCTATTTGAATTCAGACACTCTGAGAAAGGTAACTCTAGGTAACAACTGAAGTGTATTTACATTATGTTACAAAGAGATGATGATGATGCTGATGATAAATAATTTGGATGCAGTCATCTTAACTTTTGAACTGGGGAGAGTGACGTGTGTTTTAAGGCATGCAAAATTTCTTGAAATAATTCAATATCAAAGTATATGACAACCCCATAGAGTGATTTTAAAAGACACTTTTTTGGCCATTTTTTGAAAATTTTACATAGCCATATTTCAGAAATGGTTTGAGCTAAACGATTGAAATTCATATTTTCCGTATTAATAGTTTTCAGAGCCTTTGCTTCCAGTTTTGACCTTGGGGTTCTGACTCATAAAAAGTGTAAGTGATGTGTTAAAAATAGACTCTACACATACTCGTATAAGATAATTGGTCTTTTGAGAAGAATTGAGTTTGGTGCATGACATGGAATGAAAATGCCTTGCAGATGGAAATCAATGAATATTTTTGAACTCGTAGCTACAGGCAACCACATACATGGACTTTGTAATGTCCTCAATTTTTTTTAACCACTTAAATATCATTTACTGTGTTTTACAACTGGAAATGTAAAAAAGTGTAATATAAGAGTCAAGTTGAGATTGGAGGCGTTAAATCTTTGGATAAATGCAAATACATTCTTTTTAAGCAGCTAATGTGGCTTCAGATGACTCAAATCATTGACCTTAATTTTTACTTTCTCTAGCCCCATATGTACAATGTACATAGGGACCCAAAAATTTGAATCCGAGATTTCACCGGAAATATATGTTTTGGGGTCCCCTGAGTCCGAAAAAAGTATTTTTGAAAAAAGGTCCGTGGGTGAGTGTCTGTCTGTCTGTGTGTGTGTGTCTGTGGACAGCATAGCCCCAAAACAAAAAGACCGTTAAATACCAAACTTGGTATTTAGGTTTAGTATCTTCCAAGGATGCGACACAATTTTCAAAAAAATCCCCCTACTCAAAACTACCCTTTACATGGAACAAATTTCGAACATTTTGATTTTCTTAAAAATGGCTCTAACGATTTTGATTAAAATCCTGTATATTAAAGCTATTTTTGTCCGAAATAAAATGTTTATCTCAAATTTTTGGGGAATAGCCTCTTAAGACACCTTTATTCTGGATGAATTTTGCTTAACTGCTAAACCATAAGAGATAGAAAAAAACTCACTGCACAAAAAATGTACATCATGACAAAACACACAATTTATGTCCTTTACGTTTTTGTTGTGGAGGTAACCATTTCTGATATATTCCTTGTTATTGGTTTCAATTGTGAAGCACTTAAACTTTCCTCAGACAGGAAGTGTCCACTTTTCTTTTGTTCTACTCCTGGCCAAGCAAAGAAGTGATTTGCAATGACAATCACATAACGATAGTTTTTAAAACATTTGACAATCATTTTAGCATAGCGGATTCCCTTATTCTCTTCTACTTATTAGGAACTAAGTAATAACATTCTGCTAATATTTATCTCAATTAGCATTGTGTACAAAGAAGAATAATCTTTTGTAGGAGGTTTGTTGAGCAGCTAGAGAAAGTCATGTGAGTGTAACATATCAATTTTTTTTCTTTCATTTTGGGGAATAGAGAAAAGCTGCATTGGGCCGGATCTGGATCTAGGAAGGATGAGACAAATACCTGACTAGTGACTCTTTCAGAAATTGGGTTGTTTGTTGTGTGGCGTGGGAAGAGGCATTGTCATGGTGCAACAAAATTTTGTGCATACTAGTCGTAGGATGCTCTTTTCCTCAGCTCATTGAACATTTGTGGCAGATGTTTTGTGGTGTACCATGCAGCAGTAACAGTGTTTAGACCCTGGAGTAGAATCTTCACAATGTGGCCACTTGCTGAGAAGAAAGAACAGCTCTTCTTACCAATACTTCTTGTTCGGTTCACTTTTGTTGGGAATTTTCTGCTGGGAAGACCCAGACCGATGACTGTCAATTAATTTCTGGATCATTGGTAAATCCAGCTTTTGTCACCTATTGCAATGTTAAATATGTTTTTGGATCTTCCTCTATTGAATTTTTCAATAATTTCCTGGCATCATCACACATATGCTTTTTTCTGCTCATTTGTGAAGTGGTGGGGGATTCAGAAGCTGTAGAGCTTCCTGACGTCAAGTTTTTCTTTCAGGATTGTTTTCACTGCTACCGAGTTCATATTTAGGACTTCTTAAATATGACCATATGTGCAATGATCTTCCTGCAACAGACGCTCTGCTTTCACCACATTTTCATCCATTGTTGCTATAGCCAGTTGGCCAACCTGCTTAATCTTCATCTTTGAGGGAATCCTTTCCTCCTCTAAACTCTGCATATCAACAATAAATGGTGGATTGCAAAGGGCAAAGATCCCCAAACGCACAATACAATTTCTCATGGCATTCTCTCCCCCTAAACCAACTTTAAAGTCATAGAAAATTATAGCATGGAAATGCTCTTGCTTGAGATCCATATCCTATGGCATATCAACACCTGCTATACATATGCAATGATAATGCACTTAGTTGGAACTCACCCAGACTTAAACTTGTTGCTGTCTGAATTTCAATGTGAAGTTAGGAAAAGCTGCTATGTTATTTTTTATGTTTGGAGGAATTTAGTAACAGTGACGGTCAAATTATATGTGGTATTAATTTGTTGAATTTGTTTTTTTAACACTAGATCACCTACATTTTTATTATGAGGGACTAGTTTCGAAAACCTATGCTTTCATTTTCAACTTCACGGGTCCAACTGCCGTTGCAAATTGCATTTGCCTGTGCTCTCTTCTCTGGTGGCGAAATGATGAACTTCTTAACTAAGCTGTCTACTGGCGGGATTTCAAAGTTTTTAAGGTGATCTTTGTTTTTCCATATGAGGATGTTTTCCCAGGTTGCGAGTTCATTGTGGCCTGAATGGGTTTAGCAATTTTGGATTTGGATCTAGATTGTGGTTTTCTTTCCAGAAGTGAAATGCTACTGCCGATTTATGTTCTTGTTTCAATTTTAGGTTTCTAAAGTGCTCTTTGGATCCGATTTTTAAACTTCTTTTGGTTTATCCTATGTAGAACTTTTCACAATTTGTGCATTTGATTTGATATATTCCTGACCTATTTTCTGGTGGAATTTCATCTTTTATTTTTGAATTTAGTAACTTTTATGACAGAAGATCTGTTTATTGGAGCCAGATGTTTTGTTCTTTGAAGATTTTTTTGAATTGACTATATGCTCGGGGGTGGTAAGTGAATTTTGTGAATGTGTTGATATTGTTTTTTCCTGCTGTTAGGGTAGTTATTTCTTTTATGTTTTTCTTCCCCTTTGCTTTGTTGAGTTTCTTGTATACAAGGTTCTTACTGTATCCATTTTGTTCTGCTGTTTGAATTATGACATAGTGTTAAAAAAACCAAGTCAACAAATTAATACCACATATAAAAGCTGCTATGACTTATCACAACTCACTGTTGCCCATTCTTAAAGCTTTTGGAGTGACCCTCGTATCAACATGTACTACAGCCTAACTTATAAATGAGAAAACCGTCATGTTATTTATGGAATATATTATCATACAATTATTGCAAAATCTCATAACTATTTAGAACTGTAAACTAAGAAAACCTCCACTCTGGCAATGGAACAAAAATTCCTAAACTATTTTTGCTTTAATTTGGTGCATTCTACTTCCTCCTATTTCTGATTTATGTAAACCGCTAAGAGAAATTTTATTCAGTTTGATTCCAGTTAGTTGGAGCAGGCTCTAACAAAAATAAATCCTTCACAGTAGGGAACTTGTGTCATTAGCACTGATTGATTGGTATTGTTTTATTCCAGATTGGATGTTTACAGTAAAGAGACAACTCCACTGAATCAGATTTTTGGAGGCTATATTCGCACAGAAGGTAAGCATAGTGACTTAGAATAATCAGCAAGTTCCATCATGCCACGTTGGTGTTTTGGGCCACTTTTAACAATGGTTGTGTCATCAATGGAATTTATGGTTTGCAAGTTCACCACTATGCAAATGGTGACGAAGGATGAACTCATCCCCCATAGTTGGCATCATAGGACAAAATCATGCCTTGCAGATGTGAAAATGACAGAATTTAGCCCAGGAACCTCTCCTTTTAAGGTACGGGTTCTTTTACATGCAAATAAATATTATACAGGATCAATGGCCTTACTTCCCTTCGTAAAGAAGCCATGCCACTTCCACCCTCTGCTGTGTTTAAACCTGCAGCCTTGGA
Source organism: Hymenopus coronatus (assembly GCA_030762935.1). Taxonomy (NCBI): domain Eukaryota; kingdom Metazoa; phylum Arthropoda; class Insecta; order Mantodea; family Hymenopodidae; genus Hymenopus; species Hymenopus coronatus. The sequence goes on from CM060884.1 coordinate 58,117,396, forward strand.
TATTACTAACCACTACACCAGAGAGGGCGAGTGACTTAAAATAGCTCAGTACAAATTATTGCAAAAGAGCTCCATAAATGAAAATCCTTTACTTTTCCAATATTTTGTGGTACTTACATATATTGTTTATTGCTACTAGGTGATGGATTGTATAGTAAGGTATTGCTAACCTCTGGAATTAAAACAATATTATTACTATTATTATTATTATTATTATTATTATTATTATTATTATTATTCAAAATAAATATTTTCTCCCAAACCATTAAATCTGTGAGTCCATTTAAGCTTTTAATAATTTAACATATAAGGGCACTTTAGGAATATTAAATACAAACATTGATAAATCAGCTGTGGCAGAACATTTATGGAAATTTAAGCATGAAATAAATCCAAAAGTTATTAAAACACTTAAATAGGCCCATAGATTTAGTAGCGTGGGAAAAAAAAAATTAAAGAATAAAAGTCGCACAATAAATTTTGATACATCTTCAACTAATTCTGTCACCAAATTTTTTTTTAATTCCATTAGTTGGCAATAATCTATCAACTAGTAGCAGTAACATTACAATGTAAATAAACAATAACAGCAAAAAGAAAAAGTTAAGCTCAAGATGAAATACAATTTAATTGTAAAACTAGTCTTTGGTTTAAAAAACATAATTGAAGTTTTGTTACAATTATTAATCATTATATTAATATAATTCACATTTTGTTTTGAGGCAAAAAGCCTTGAAATGCTGTTTCGTGGGTTTCTCTTATTACACAAAAATAGAAGAATGCAGCTAATTGTAGTTATGTTTCTGAATGGTAAAAGCCAAAGAACTAAGTGCAACAAGAGTTAAATATAGAAAGAATGATCATGGGTTCTATTTGTATTTTTTCTGAGTTTTGCCCATACTGCATTGGGTATGCCATATAAAGGAATCCATTAGTATTGTATTTCAGTGAAATTGAGTATTGTTCTTAACTGTTATAACTTGTGAAGAAAGCAATTAGTAATTATCGCAATATTAACTGTTCGAGTGCCAAGGTATCCTCTCTCTCTCTCTCTTGAAATCTTCTGTTTGGTGGTGGAACAGTAAACTTCTTAATCAGGTGTCAATGGACAGGATTTCAAAATTTATTTGTTGGTGATGGAGTTTTGTTGAGTCACGGTTATTTAGAGTCACCTGTACTTTTAAATGTTGGATAACAGCGAAATTTTCAGGAACACTTGTCAACTTCAGTGGCTGGGTGACTGAAGCTCTCTCGTTTTTGCTTCCTTCTCCTCTTCCTGCTCAGTCCTGTTGCCATCTGGTGTTAGGGGTGCAAAGTTTTAACTCTTTGTTCAATGGCAGGATTTTAAAATTTCTGTTGTAGCTGTTTTTGATGAATGGTATTTTTCTCCAGATGTCCAGCTCTATAAGTGGTTTTAACAGTTGTGATTTTCTGCCCAATCATGGTGTGTGATACTGCAGATTTATGTATTTGCTTTAGTCTTATGTTTCTCTGGGGTTTTCTCCATCTGATTTCCAAGTTTCTTTTCATTTTGCATATGTAGTATTTCTCACAATCTTCACTACTGAACATATTAAAATCTGGAACCTATCAGAAGATTGAGATGTAGTGTTAAAAATACTGACTCAACAAATTAATACTACATATGGAATGTTTTATGTTAATTTCAGAATCACTATCAACATGGGTATGAATTTGTGCACACATTTGTGGTTCTAATCCTGCCGGTCCTCCATGACTCCTCCTTAGTCCTGATAACTGGACTTGGAATGTTTCCTTTCCAAATTTCCAGTTTCAGTAATTGCATTAAAAAGAAAGAAGAAGAGTGTTGAAATGAAACGATTACTGGGTGATCTATAAAGGGGTGCTACTGGTATGCATAAGGTTTTATTTGTTTATTTTTGCTGTTTACTGCTTTCCAAAGAAGTAGTATGTAATAATCAAAATGGGTTTTGTTTCAGTCACCTGCTTGCAGTGTAATGGTGTATCTACAACCTTCCAGCATTGCCAAGACCTTCTTCTAGATATCCGTCGCGCAACCACTTTGGATGAAGCATTGGCATCATACTTCTGCAAAGAACGTTTGGATGGAGAAGATGCATATCGCTGTGAGCGATGTCATCGGAAAGTTTCTGCAACTAAGAAGTTTTCAATGGAGAAACCCCCTCAAGTACTCTGTATACAGTTAAAGAGGTACATTAATTTTATAGCATGCTTTCTTTAACAGTCTTAATAAATAGCACTCTCTTCCATCTCCTCCCAAAGTACACAAATGGAAGTACTTTTGGAATACCTTGGGTTTAAAATTAAATCATGTTTGGGAAAAATACACAATGGTTATACAGCTATAATTGACAAAAGAAGTTTTTCACCTTCTGCATGTTTAAGATTTACTTAGTGTTAATTTAATTTTTCTTTCATACAAGCCATGTGTAGGACAGGAGTTGGATAAGTAGAGTCAGACTGAAATATTCAATGCCATAGCCAGGATTTGAACAACAGAATAGCTGGTTGCTCTACCACTGAACTACCATGGCAACACGTTGGCATAGTATTAAATTTCTCAACTGACTTGCATGTTTCCTGGTAAACCACAAGGTGATCTCAAATTATTTTGAGACTACAGACCCCAATGGTGACTTACAATGTTGTAAGTACTTTAAGTCCCGGGCTTCATAGTATAGCCAACTGTTATGGTCAATAAGTGTTAATTGCTTTTCACACAAGCTGTGTGTAGGACTTCATCTACTTTCACTGTAGCTTTGCAGTATTTTATTCAAGTATTCTATTTAACATTTTTTCCTCCAGCAAAGCGTCAGGAAAACAAAAACACAAATCTTATTTTTTTTTAATACATAAATCTATAGTTATATAACTTAAATATTTCCACCATTGATAGTGTTTATGCTGAGTTTAGAACTCTGAAATTGTTTATACTGGATGTAAAGGAGAAACAAATTTGATGCATTCCTTTCACATGACTTTCTTCACCTCTCTGCAATAAATTATTGTTAAAAAGCTTATGCTTCTATTTACTTCATGCTAATCAAGAAAAAATTAACAGAAATAGTCTTATTACTTGCCTCCTGTAAGTAGAAGAGAAATAAGGGAGTACCATAGGTTAAAGTAATAGTCAAAATGTGACTATTGGTATGTGACTGAAGATCCTTTGTTTGTGTGGACAGGAGTTGACAAATTCCTGTATGAGAAAAGTATGTTTTTCAAAACCGAAACCAAAAACAAGGAATACCTCAAAAACTATCAACTCCATGAAAAAAATGTATATAACATAAATTGTGTGTTTTAATGTGCTCTACATTTTTTGTGGGCTAAGTTTTTGTCCATCTCTCACAGTTACCAGTTCTGCAAAATTCCGTAAAATTCTTCCAGAATAAAGTAGTCTTCAGAGGCTATTCCCAGAAAATTCAAGATATACATAATATTTGTCAAGTATATATCTTTAATATATGATATTTTAATCAAAATCGTTAGAGCCATTTTTTAGAAAATCAAAATTTTTGAAAAAAGTTCCATGTAAAGGGTAGTTTGGCGTGGGAGGATTTTCTTGAAAATCTTCTTGTCGCATCCTTGGAAGGTACCAAACTTAAATACCAAGTTTGGTATTTAACAGTAATTTTGTTTTTGAGTTATGCTGCCCACAGACACACACACACACACACACACACATAGACATTTTTCTGAAAATGCTTTTTTTTTTTTTTGGATTCAGGGGGACCCAAACATGTATTTCCGGCGAAATCTCAGTATCAAATTTTTGGGTGCATAACTATACCTTCTGTATACACTACGCACATAGTGCGTATAGAGAAAGCAAAAAAGACTGACTCCCTCTGTCCTGAAATATCAAGAAAGAAGACTGCTATTTAAAATGAATGGCACCACTGCCAACATAAATATTGGACAATGCAGTAAAGCTGTAATAAGGAAAAGCTGTAGTAGCTTTAAGCCACAGTGAAACATTTGAGAAAGAGACTAACATAAATGCATTTTTAAGCTCTTTATGTCTTTAGTGTTCATTGTTTCTGGTTATGTAAACTACCTTCAGCCAAATTAATTCAAATTAACAGGATTTTACTATGCTATTAAAACTTAGTATTGAATGAAAAATTACAAGATGCCTGCAAGACATGTTTGAAGGTAATTTGATTGGAGTTTGGGTATAAAGTTTCATTCAATTAAGTTTCAATATTATTATATTTTACTGTGCTTTTCCAAGTGATAATTAAATACAACCATATATGTATGATAATCAATAAACATTTTTGGTGAGAAATTGGATCACTTGCATGACATCAGTATCAGTATTATTTGGATATAATTGCTGTACAGAGGTTAGTAACTACGATACATATTTTGATTAGAAATTGTTCTAAGTTGGAATTTGTAATACTAAAATATCACTAATAGGTAATGCTACCTGGACATGTTTTGATGCTTGTTCATCTCATCATCAGCATTCCTCAATTTAAGGAACCTTTTTGTTTTGATGGTTTGTGAAGGGGTTGGCTAGAAGTGATTAGTGTTCTTGCTATATACTTCCTAAGCGTATTGTATGGCAGCAAATCAAAATTCATTATATTATAAACTAACTGAGTGGAATTGTTACACAAGAGACATCACAAAAGGTAATTTTCCCTGGATATATTTTGAAACTGTGTTTGCATCTTCAACAGTTGCTAATTACATTCATTTCATTCTTTAGATTTTTCGTGATTGCATTTTCCTGAAATGTCTAATTCTGTTGAGTGTCTTGCGAGTTTTATTTCATATTTTGTGTGTTATATTTTTATTTATTTCTGGTTTGATGACCAAAAGTGGAGGGCAATGACAGATTTGTCTGTCTGTTTGTAATTGCTCTTAGATTTTCTTTCACCCTAGTTTCTAAATTTTCTTTCGTTTGCCTATGTAGAATGTTGCAGCCTGCACATTCTGTTTTGCATTGTATTTTCATCCATAGAAACACATACATGTTATAGAACATGTCAATTTAAGTTACAAGAAAAAACAAAATTATAACAAGATGCATACAAGATTAAAATACAGAAATATAAGATTTAACAAATTTTAAATATAAAAGGAAATAATATACAAAATTAAGTCATAAAGACAATATTTACAGATTGTTAATTTACACCAGTTTGTGATGTATAAATTCATCTACACTATAAAAGCTGTTGTCCATTAAGAATTTAAACAAAACTTTTTTGAATTTTAGTTGGGATTCAATATTCTTTATATGTTGGGGTAATTTGTTGTATAAATGTAGACCAGCATATGTGAAGCTATTTTCATACAGTTTGGTTCTATGTGAATTTACAAATAAATTTTTCTTCTGGTGTTATGTGTATGAACTTCAGCATTTGTTTTGAAGGATTGTATATGCCGTAGTTTTTGGTGATCTGAAATAAGATCTCTTAGGTTGGTGTACCATATTTTTTGTGGGCTACTTTGGGGAGCCAGTGTGATGTAAACATTTTTCAAATTTTTTTTGAATTTTATATATAGTTGTGGATGTTATATAATTTTCTTGTATTTTATTTGACTTGGGGATATCTGAGATTTGCCTTTGTTGTTTGAACTTTATTTTCTTGTCAGTTGGAAGCTGAAGCATAAACATGTAATAGAAATCAATCCAATTCATCATGGAAATTGAATCGCTTGCATGCCATTAGTAGTAGAAGTGGGTGTTAAACGCTTTATAAAAAAAACAAAAAAAAAAACAACAACAACAACAACATGGAAATTGAAGAAAACAACAATTTACCTAACTTGCCTGGGTAGAGTGGGGGTAGCATGTCTGCCTCACTTTCAAGTCATGAGTTTTAATCTTACCTAGGGTGAGGTACTTGGATAAGGGTTTTTTCGGGTTTTCTCTTATCCTAAGGAGATGAATGTTGAGTAACTTTAAGCTCCATGGATCCCATGATCATTTGGCATCATTTCACCGATTTCATTCATTGTCCCATATAACCAAACAGTTTAAAGGACTTTAAGCTATACCAGAGATCACAATCATGAAACCTTTTGAATTTGCTATAAACCAAGCCAACATATAAAACAATAGTTACAACCCCATAACACACAAACATGAAGCATTAAACAGCCTAGCCCACAGATTAGTTTTCACACTATTAAAAGAGGAAACATTAAATTGAGTTTTATATATGGATGCATTGGACATGAAAGAGCACTTAATTTTGCTCAAAGGCCTCTTTATTGAGCTTGAGGTTCTTTTTACATGCTGTAAGTTCATGAAATGGGACCAATAACTTTATTTCCCTTCTGAAGGAAGCCATGTAGGATTTTTACCCCTGAAAAAAATCCATCCTCCATCTGTTATGAACCCATATTCTTCGGATCCAGAGGCTAGCATGTTAATCACACACATTATTAATCACTGTTAATAAACATCTGCAGCAGTTAATAGTGACTTCATTCCCCAAATGCTAAGAAAATAAAAAAGTTCAAACAACAAAAGCAAATCCAGACATCACAAAACTAAGCCAAACAAAAGACAAGCCCATTTTTAATAAAATTATATATGATGCATGACTACATCACAAATTAAAAGAACTCAAAGTAACTTAAAAAATGCAGTGCACCAATCTAAAACATCAAAATAGAATGTGCAGACTGCAAAAAATGCAGAGGCAGAACTAATTTAGAAATAAGACTGAAGGAAGATGTAAAGGCAATTTGATACAGACAAACCTGCCATTGCCTATCACTTCTAGTCATCAAACCATGAAATAAATCAAAATATAATACTTGTAAAACCTGTAAGATATGCAGCAGAGTTACATATTTGGGAAAAAATTCATATCATAAAAAATCAAAACAATATAATAATTGATTTACAGAAGTTAGTAACTGTGATGTGTATTTGAATTAGAAGTTGTTTGGAGTTGGAATTAGTAGCACTGGAACACCATTAAACAGTAATTTTATCTGGACATGTTTTAGGACATGTACGCCTCATAGTCGGTATTCTCCAACTGATGCAACATTTTTCTCAGTGATTTTTAAGGTATTTGGCCTAGATGTGGTTGGTGCTTTTGCTATGTACTTCCAAAGGGTGCTGTGTGGGGCAAATCAAACTTCATTATGCTGTCTTGGCTCTTTACGACTGCAACAAACTATACATAAGAAAAACTAAACAAGAATGAAAGAACATCTGAGAGCAATTAAATGCAGACAGATAAATCTGGCATTGACCACTGCTTCTAGTCATTAAATATAACAGTTATAAAATCTGCAAGATGCGTAACCGAATTAAGATATTTGGGAGAAAATCCACACCATAAAGAACAAGACAACATAATGAATTTCAATTTGATGCCACACAGAACATTTTTGAAGTACCTAACAAGAGCACCAATCTTCAAAAACCACCGAGAAAAATGCTGCATCAGTTGGGGAAAACTGGAGATGAACACATGCCTCAAAACATATCCAGGTAAAATTACCTTTTAACGATATTTCATTGTTATTAATTTCAATTCGGAATGATTTCTAATTCAGTGCAATATTTTGATATAATAATATGACCTGGAAGTACGTAGCAAGAGCACCAATCACTAAAACAAACCACTTTAAAAACCACAGAAAAAAATACTGCATTAGGTGGAGAATTTTGACGATGAGGCAAACAAGCCTCAAAACAGGTCCAGGTAAAATAGATTAGTGATACTTCAGTGTTACTAATTCCAATTCAGAACAGTTTCTAATACTTCAGTAGTGACATTAATTCTGGACACTATTTTTGTTAAATTAACTTTCAAATTTGATTATTACATTCAACTCTCATTTATGATTATTCTTATTGGATATATTATAGCCAGAAGTGTTATCATAATACAGCACTGAACCATTTACTATAAACTGGAGCTTAAATGAGTTACTTTGGGCCAACTAGATAGTAAAAGGTTCATACTATATTATGGTAACACTTCCTAGCTATAATTTACTGAATAAGAATGATCCTGAAAGAGTTTAATGCAATATTCAAATTTGAAAGTTGATTTAACTAAAATGTGTCCAGAATTAATGCCACTACTGTATTTGGAGTTTACAATATTTATCCATTTTATCTGTTACGTGTTTCTGTGCATGCCTCAGTTAATTACTAATTTTAGATTAGCGCTTTCATAGAATGTTTTATCAGTGCTCAACCCTCTGTCATACCTTCTTCCTGGAATGCTGCTTTTTGTACACTCTGCTTATATATGCATGAATAGTACTACTTAACTTAATGTTAACCTATTTCTCTTTTTGTATAAGATGGATATTAACATTTTATTTTCTTTTTCTTCAGGTTCAGCATATTAGGTGGCAAAATCAACAAACACGTCTCATTCACCCAGAGATTAGATCTTACAAAATTCTTATGTCCCCAATCGACCTGCCAGGGACCTCTTCCTCTGACGTATCGCCTGGTGTCCATGGTAACACATGTTGGACCCTCGGTTCATTGTGGTCACTATACGGCAGTAGCTCAGACATCCACTGGACAATACTATCATTTTGATGATGTCATTGTACGCCCTATTTCACTTCAGTCCGTGTTGGATACAAATGCATACATAATGATGTATGAACGTGAGCCATACCACACACAACATTCCTCAGTCAGCAGCACGTCTGTTTCATGTGTATTAAACGGACAGAAACAGAACAGCTTAGCTATTAGAGGGATGACAGTTGGAATGAACAGCAAGATAAACTCTGCCAAGCTTAAGCCAGGTTCCTTGGTGATGAACAGTCGTAAAACAGAAGCTGAGTCAAATAAAAGCAGTGTGACAAGTTTTGGGCCAGTACCGTTACCTCCTGCGAAGGAAAGGTAAGTTCTTGATTACTCCTTTCTCTCCTTGTACAGTCAACTAAAGTGTGGATGTGTGTACATATTAATATTGTGTATATTTGTACATAAAACCACGTGTATGAATCATATATAGGAAAACCAGTCAATTTTATTGAATGTTACGTGTTAAGTATTAATGGGAACTAAATTCTTCTTAGAATATTTCTAAATATTATTGTCAGCAAGGTATTGTTTAAACAATTCTGTGTTACTTTCAAAGGCAAAATTTATGACAAATAGAACAAAAGAAATAATGTCTAATGCAATACAACCACACAAGTTTCTATACCATCAATAAATGTTTAGGCAGAACTCACTCCAAAAACTTATTTTGAGTTACAGCCAATTTCAACTTTAGAATACTAATGAAAAATAGTAAAAATGGTTTACACACTTCTTTCTCAGGGAGTACCTTAATTGTGTTTTCTGAGAAAGAAGTTTGTAAACCAATTTTTTATCATTTTTCGTAGCTCTTCTAAAGTTTAAAGAGGCTGCATCTCAGAATAAGATTTTGGGCTTAGTGAGTTCTGCCTAAACGCTGATGATAGTACAATTACTGTATTTATCCAAATACCAGACAATCTTGAATGCAAGATGACCCCCATTTTTCAGAACTTAATTTTGGCATTTAGCATATTATCTATACAAAAAAAAAAAGACATAACTTAATGTTTAAATTAAATTTAAAGTTTGCCATATATTTTGAACAAACTAATGCACACTTAAGCTGATTAAATCTCTTATTAATATTATTATTACTATTTTTATTTCTTAATTTGAATTTGCTTGGAAATTCATGTTTTGAGCGGTTGGCAGAAAGGGGAGTAATAGAATGTATGGCATGGATGCAACGATACAATATGACATTAGCAGTGGTGACAGCATAACTGTAACAACGATGATGGATATGATTTTGTATTTAGACAACGTACTTGATATAACAGATAGTAAATGATTTTTACCTAATTTTAATTTGTTCAGAAATTCACGTTGTAAGCAAGGGAGAAGGCAGAACAGAAATGTACTGCATGTGCGAAATGATAAACCGTGATAGTGGCGGTGGTGGCAGGATATCAGTAACGACAATGGAAATAATTATTAATATAATAATTAATAATTGTAACAAATCCAATGACTAGTTTCGCAATAAATTGGTCTATTGTATTGTCAGCATTAGTTTCTTTTTGGTCTTGTTTATTTAAATTGTTATGGTTATTGCTACTAGGTGGATTGTGTACTAAGGTATTGCTAACCACTGGAATCAAAACAAATTTGGTGAGAGAGTCAATTGGTGGTATATCAAAATTCATTCCATGATTTTTATACTTTAATATAAATATTTTCTCCCAAACCATTAAACCTATGGGTCCATTTAAGTGTTTTAATAATTTAACATCTGGATTTATTTCATGATTAAATTTCCAAAAATGTTCTGCCACAGCTGATTTATCAATTTGTTTGTATTTAATATTAAAAAATCCACCTAGTAGCAGTAACCATAACAATTTAAATAAACAAGATCAAAAAGAAACAGACCAAAAAGTAATGCTGATGGTGCAATAGACCAATTTATTGCAAAACTAGTCCTCAGATTCCAAAAGATAAGTGAAGTTTGTTACAATTATTAATTATTATATTAATATTTGTGTTACTTCACTGTTACTAGCTTCTTTTTATCTTTATAAAATGGATATGCTTTTTTATTTAGTCAACATACTTAATATAACAGATGGTAATTTTTTTACCCAGTTTTAATTTGCTCAGAAATTCATATTGCAAGCAAGAGAGAATGGAAAAGTACTGGTATGTCTGTTTTCAGTGGTGATGGTGATGGCTTAGCTGTAACGATTATGGATACTTTTCAATTAAGAAAGTATACTTAGTATATCATAAAATGTTTTATCTAATTCAAATTTACGCGTAAACTCATATTTTGAATGGAGAAACAGAGAGGGGAAAAAAACATTGTCTTGTATTCAGATAAATGCAGTATATGTACTATCCATTAGAAAAACTTCATATAAACAGCATTTTTTTTCAGTAGCTATGCCGGTATATTTTTGCCCAAAGGTTTCAAATTAAGTAAGGAGTGCTTAATTAGAACTTCCTGAAACAGTATTTAAATGTTTATTTGCAGTTGCAAGTACTAGCTATAAAAATAGAGGCGAAACAGGATTAAGTGTTTATTTGCGATTACAACTGGCTATTAAAATACAGGAGATGCAGAACAGCAAACTTTCAAGCATGTCCATTTGATGATGTTTGGAAAATGTCTAAACTTGCAAAATGACATTTTAAATAGCCAAAATTACAAACAAAGGAAACAAAATTGTATTATTAAACTCAATTTTTTACTTTCTCTACACGTACTATGTACCTAGTGTATAGAGAAGGTATTGTATTTCACCCAAAAATTTCATACCAAAATTTTATGGAAATACGTTTTGGGACTCCCTGAATCCAAAAAAAATATTTCTAGAAAAAGGTCTGTATCTACTCCTATCTGACTAGTTATGCCATCTCTGGGCGCAATCAGAACTTACTCTCTGGATTAACCTTGTATAATATATTAATCAAAATAAAATTTATTATTGAGAAGTCAGAAAACTAAAGTAATTTTTATATAAACACTTTGTAGGAAAGTCAACTTGAACACTTGCTAGCTTCACCGTTTACTTGCACGCTAATTTAGTAGAACAGATATCATGAGCATGAAGTAATATCACCTGTTAGATTGCTGGATCAACTCTTTAGTAGTTTTGCTAATGGTCTGGGATGTCTCTGATAGCCTGTTAATGAATCATATATAAATCTTCTCCCATACTTGAAGTTCTTTGGCTTTCTGGGCTGGTTTCAACTTGATATTGGTTCCTGTTTCGTGTTTCTGGGTCAAAGTAGCTAACATGTCAATTTACTTATTGCATCAAATTCAGTCATAATGCCACTAGCAGCCCAAACAACAGATCCTTGAAACCTGTCCTACCAATAATGTAACAAATGGAGCAATATGAGTGTTCAAAGTTGATTCATATTCTATCATTGTAATTATTTGCTTAAATGTGTGAAAGTTGATTTTAAATTTAAATCAAAGCTTTACTCTATATAGAATGCTCCATACCTGTTTCTGTATTTTTTTTTATTTAGTTACTGATCACAGAAACATCGTAACAATGCCATTGCTCCGCTAAGGAGCTACAGGAAATTAATTTACCTTTGTAAACTAAACAACTAAGTAATTTGGCATTCCATTAATTACCGCTAATACAGCAAAGCCTCTTTATCAATTAAAAGTATTTTTGACTTAATGCTAATTGAAGAAAGATAACGGCAATAAATTAAAAATAATTTTAAGTTCCCATGGTACCGCAGCCACACGATCTTCATATTTAACTTATTATGTAACATTATTCATTATTTATCTTTGTGTGCGCACGCATGCACTCATTTGTGTGGCTGCACACACACACACGTAACCCCCCCCCCACCCAGCCACCCACCCATCCCACCCCACTCACCCACACACGCACACACGCACGCCCACGTGCACGACAATGTCCACCATTTCCTCCAAATCTCACTTTGTTTACTCTTCACGAACAATGTGTGGTACATTTTCGGTGTCACTTGTTGAAAAACGTCTTGCACAAGAGCTCTGCTAATTTAAACATTTTGCACACTTTATGCTGTTTTTGGAAACACCAGTAGATTCTGCATTAAGCTGAGAATATTATCTAATGAAAAGGTAATGTTATTTTCACAAAACTTATTATAAACACCAGATATTCACTAGGAATAATTCTTTGTTTGCTTAAGTTTCACTACACTGGTATTATAAGTTTCCAGATTGCTTGCTGACCAGAAGCAGCCGTTGAACTGCACAACGGGTTGGTATATAAAGAGATAATGATAAAATCATCTGTAAAAGGTGTTCATTAATCGAATTGTATTATTTAGACAACATTGCATAGTGTAATACAATATTTCTGTACTCGGAATTTAAGAGAAACTATTTTGTGATGGAGAAAAGCAGTAAAAACTGCAGCAACCAGTCATAGCCATTCAACATGTTGCTTTTGTTTACATTACCGGTGAAGTAAGGCTGGACGGAGAATAGTAATGTATTTGCTACAGTAATACTATTATCCTGTGCTTTGTGTTTCCTGTGTCTCTTAGCTTCTTGTTCCCAGCAGAATTCTTTTTACTTTCTCCATACGCACTATGTACATAGTGTACAGAGAAAGTATTGCACTCCACCAAAAAATTCGATACCGAGATTTCACCGGAAATATATGTTTTAGGGTCCCCAATATCCAGAAAAAGCATTTTCACAAAAAGGTCCGTGTGTGTGTGTGTGTGTGTGGGTGTGGGAGTGGGTGAACACGATAACTCAAAAACGAAAAGTCGGTAAAAACCATACCCTCTACATGGAACTTTTTTCGAAAATTTTGATTTTCTCAAAAATGGCTCTAACGATTTTGATTAAAATTTCGGATATTAAACATATTTACCTGACAAATGAAATGTATATCTTGAATTTTCTGGGAATAGCCTCTGAAGAGTAGTTTATTCTGGATGAATTTTACTAAAAGTTGAATAACTGCTAAACCGTAAGAGATGGACAAAAACTTACTACACAAAAAATGTAGAGCACATTAAAACACACAATTTATGTTATATACATTTTTTTCGTGGAGTTCGTCGTTTTTGTGACATTCCTTATTTTTGGTTTCTGCTATGATAAACGTATACTTTTCTCATACTGGAACTTGTCAACTCCTATCCATATAAACAAAGGAACTTCATTGACATAGCAGCCAGCTTTTGACTATCACTTTAACGTACGGTTGTCCCTTATTTTGCTTCTACTTATAAGGATGCGAGTAATAAGACTATTTCTGCTAATTTTTTCTGATTAACATAAATTAAATAGAAGTATAAGCTTTTTAAGAATTATTTGTTACAGGGATATGGAGAAAGTCATGTGAATGGTACACATCAGATTTTTTAGTATCCCCAGTAATAATGCAAACGTGGAAAGGTATTAATGTTCAATAGACCAAAGAGATCAATTGTACTTAAATTAACATTACTTCTGAATTCTGACAGCTAGCCTGGCATGTGTTCTGTGTTTGGCCTGACAGCTAGCCCTAGCATGTGTTCTGTTTGTGGCATAAAGGCCTGGATCTGTTATCATGACAAGCAAAGTTAACTTAACACATTGGAGTCCAGCCCAAGTATAGCAGATATTTCTAACGCTTTTAATGCAATTCCACGACCTTAACTCGGTCTTGGGCTATGCGGCAAAGAACATACATCAGTTATCGTTAAGTTGTCTGATTTGTGCTGCCATCTGTCCTTGCTTTAGTCAACTATTAGGAATTTTAGGAGATTTAATAATATTGTCTGCTCTCAGGTTGTCACACCATTTGATCTGTTTGTTACATATGTGCTCTTAAATGTTAAAATGCTGCATTTTCCTCGATTTCTGTGAACTGAAACATAAATTCAGGATACAAATAAAGCTGTGGAGCACTCTGATTCTGAGGGAGAGTTTTTCGAACTTTGAATGAATGGAGTGTAAGCAGCTTTACACAGTTTTTTTCAAACTCATATTTAATACTTGTAAATTTATAATAAAATATTAATACTGAATTTATGACTATTTTCTTGTTGAGAAATCCTTGAATGCCGTACTTTTAGATTGTCCCAATACTTTTCGGCAGATTTAATTGATGTAATGTAAATAATAACTCAAAGTAGGCATAAAAACCCTGGGTTTCTTGGTCCTTCAACTACTGAAACGCCCAGATTTCAATGTATTAAAAATAGACAATTGTCTTTTAAAATTACTTCATTACTTCAATCGTCAAAGCACAGTTTTACTCTTCTAACAATTATCCATTGTTAGGTAACTCTCACAAAGTTTTAGCTTTGTTTACCTTTCCTCTTTTGATTAGCTGACGAACAGCTGATGGACTAACAATGCTACATGTGGCATTGCAGAGATGCACATGGAAGGAAAACAGCTGTCAGAATTTGGAAGTAATGTTAATCCAAGATCAAATGTAGACACATTGATGTCAATAATAACTATTCAATACAATTTCAATCTCTAAATTGACAGTTATTTATACCTATCTGTCAGAAAAATATACATTGCTTAAATGGTTAAACTATTAAATATTCCTGATATGAGAAGAAAAAATTTAAACATATGAGTATCTTGAAGATGAAGCTACTACTGCAAATCATGCAGTAACACTGAGATTACAATAATATTGTATTGGGAAACATATTAAGCTCAAATTGTGCCACTAGTTTTGAGTATTAGTGTAACACTAGACGAGAATAATTTTAAATGAAATAAAATACCTAGTATATTTTCTTTTAAATGGCTCTCTTATTGCTTTTTTAAACCTAAATAATATGCAAAATTTATAAATGTTAGTGCCCAAAAAATTCCTCAATATGATTTGAATAGGCTTTTAGTGAAACAGTCCTCTCTTTTCTGCCCATGAGATATGGTCACCCTATACTAGGCTGGCACACAAATTTGACTTATAAAAAGACAAATAGAGGTGTTGGTAACCAGAGATACTTATTGTGTCTTAAAAATGCTGTAGATTTAATTTGAAGAATATGATCTTGTTGGCAGATTGGAATGAATTTTGAGAGGGAATTTTTTGATACCTACGAGGGCCGTTCAGAAAGTAGCCTCCGGTTGATTGCAAGAAATTCACCAAGTTAAATAAAAATATTTTAATATATACATCTTACAACTACATCTTTGCACTATTTTTCTACATAGTTTCCATAACGATTGAGGCACTTATCGTATCTGTTCACAAGCTTTGAAATTCCTTCTGCATAAAAATCACCCGCTTGTGCCTGGAGCCAGCCTGTGACCGCAGCTTTGAGCTCTTCGTCGTCATCAAACCGCTGGGACCCGAGCCATTTCTTCATATGCATGAAGAGGTGATAATCGCTTGGCGCCAGATCTGGGCTGTAAGGTGGATGGTTGACAACGTCCCACTTGAAGGACTCAAGAAGGGCTGTTGTTCTGCGAGCAGAGTGAGGACGGGCGTTATCGTGCAAAAAAACGATACCGGAAGTCAGCATACCATGGCGTTTGTTCTGTATAGCCCGTCGTAATTGTTTTAGTGTTTCACAGTACACATCTTGATTAATGGTCGTCCCACGTTCCATGAATTCAACCAACAACACCCCTTTTGCATCCCAAAACACCGTTGCCATCAATTTTCGGGCAGAAAAATCTTGCCGGGCTTTTATTGGTTTGGTAGGCGAATTTGAATGTGCCCACATCTTTGATTGTTCTTTTGCCTCAGGGTTCACGTACTTAATCCAGGTTTCGTCCCCGGTCACGATTCTGTTTAACAATGGTTCACCTTCGGCCTCATAACGTGACAGAAAGTCTAATGCAGAGGCCATTCTTTGAGTTTTGTAGTGGTCGGTAAGAATTTTGGGCACCCATCGTGCACAGAACTTACAGTAACCCAATCTTGCTGTCACTATCTCGTACAAGAGAGTCTTAGAAATCTGTGGAAAATCAGTAGACAACTCCGACATTGTGAAACGTCGGTTTTCACGAACTTTTGCATCAACTGTCTGAACGAGTTCGTCCGTGACCAATGATGGTCTACCACTCCTCTCTTCATCATGAACGTTTTCTCGTCCACTTTTAAATAAACGTACCCATTCACGGACCACTCCTTCACTCATAACTCTTGGTCCGTACACGGCACAAAGCTCACGATGAATAGCTGCTGCAGAATATCCTTTGGCTGTAAAAAACCTTATAACAGCACGCACTTCACATTTGGCGGGGTTTTCTATTGCTGTACACATTTCAAACGGCCACAAACACTAAACTAGCGCAGGTACGACTTTCACTCGACCACGGCTTGATGCCGACTGACCTGCTGAGTGCGTGAATGCACAGATGGCGTCGCTACTCCCCCCACTACCCGCACTGTGACCGATCGGAGGTTACTTTCTGAACGGCCCTCGTATAAAGCTAGAAATATATATACTTGCCAACTCTTATGGTTTGCCCATAAAATGCACAGGAATGGAGGCCTATCTTTCGGCTTCAAAGTATTACAGATTTTCACCATGGACATGACTAAAGATTAAATTCTATTGCATTATATTATAACTTAAGATTACAGACAAATATACCATGGTAATTGATATGCAGTGCTATGACAGGCCATAGCTTATCATGTGTTTATCCATCTTTATGATCATAGTCCCCTTCACAGGTCTGCAACAAAATGCATAGCATGTAGATTTAATATTTGATTGCATCACTGGGTATCTATATTAACCATCAGTAAAATAGGAGCACACATTCAATATTGAATTGGAGTTGTGCATCTTTTTTATATAATCCTTTTCACAATGTTTCCCTTATTAGTTCATTTAATGTATGAGAGCCATCTAGAAAGTATTATTTGGCATAACTATATGATAACGAAAGGTATCAACATAAAATCTACAAAGTTACAGTACTTTATTTTATTTCTCAATGCAATTTCCATTCTGTCAAGATATTGACTATCATGTGGTACAAGTTGTTCAATGCCAATGCTATACTTTTCTACTGCCAAATAACTTATTTGTTTTTTTGAATGCACAAAATGTTCAGCCAATAGAATTTTATAGGCAAATAATGCAAGTGCATGGTGATAATGCAACAATTCCTCCTCTTCAGTGAGGAAATGGCGCATAATTTGTAAATTGAACCATTGTGTGTGAGAAAGAACCAGAGTAGAAATTCATCAATCGTTATATAGGATTTGAAAGCAAATGTTGATAATAGAATTAAGGAAAACCAGTGTTTCGCTTTGGACACCGACATGACTTTTTGGTTGGATAAGACCTCGAAAGAAGACCTCGAAAGTGCCAATGACATCTTAGCTCAGATCTTTAGCAGTGAAAGAATACATGTGCATTGAAAAACTGTTACCACAAGACAGTAAATACCTGATAGAAATGACGATTACGTTGAAAAATAGAGTAAGGTACTGTAACTTTATAAATAAAATTTTGTGTTGATAACTTTTGTTATTGTTTAGTTAAACCAAATCATGTCATTTTCTGGATGAGCCTCGAATCTGCAAATTGTCTGGCTAGATGTACCCTATATGTGCTGCTCAGTTTGTTTGGCACCCTGGGCTAATTGAATTGAATTTATTTCCACTTAGTAATACCGTTAGTTTCTACAAACTATTTAATAATCATTGACTATCAAAAGAAAATGCAGCAATATTAAATATTATTGCCTTCTGCTAAGTTGTTGATTAAACAACTGTTCCAAATAGTTTCAACCTTGTGGTTATTGAACTATCAGGCCAGCATACATCTAAAGATAAACTCAATCTCTACCGAGATTCAATTATATAACTATATGGTTTGGTTCCCCATTTTTGTTTATTTTGTTCCATCATTTTTTTTTAACCGTGCCTAGGTAATACCCCCCTTATCTCTATTGGTAAATTAGTCCTTTTTTCAATCTTAAATTTTCCTTTCATTGCTTTGGCATCTTCACATTCCAAACTAGTACGCCAATATGTATTCCACAGCTTGGGCACTACTCTGTTTTTAATCTATTCTTATTGCTTTGAGTTTCACCACCCTTGTTCAGGCTGTTTCCTCCCTTGACCACCTGCCTCCTTTATTCACATTATTTTCTCTATCCCATAATTATCCTGGCCTTATAGCTCAATTGAGCAGTCTTTTATTAACCTTAGCCAATTGTACTCATTTTTCCTCCTCTTTTGTTGTTGCTGCTGCTGTTCTTTTTTTCACCTGCCTTACTTTCTCTCGTTGCCTTAAAAAATCCCCTATGCTTTTATTTTTCTTTTCTTCTTTTACTATCATTTTAATTGCTGCTCTTTTTCCATTAATTTCCCATTTTTTCTCCCATACTTTTTTTCTCAACTTCACTAGTTCTTCACGTTCTGTACTTTCACTGCCTCCACATAGTTCACAAATTCCACTCTTTTTCCTCAGCCCCCTTAAGTACCATGTTTTCATCCTTGCTAATGCTTCCTGTTCTAGTGTACTGTAATAGTTGATGTACCCTTCTCTTTTCATTAACAATTAGCAATTTTTTCTTTAGTGTTCCCCAAAAAACTTGTCTTTCTATGCCTTCCACTCTATTTCTTATTGTTGTTTAAAAGTCATTGGTATTCCTTTCCCCTAACCTCCAGGTAGCTCCCATTCCAATCTTTCTTCACCATTTCTTCTACTCTTGCCCACCAAATTATTTTTTATTTGCCATACTCTGATGTTCATTGCACATCTTTAAAATTTCTTATTCTTGTATCTGACATCTAAACCAGAATTTTAATATCCTTTCCAGTGTTACTCCCTTTCTTGTCCTTTCTAGTCTACTAAAAGCTACTTCCTTATTTACCGATCTTGACAATCCTAATAGTTCAGCCATTCAATAATGGATGATGTGGTGTAAAGTCAACTTTTTCCTGTAATTTGTTTATCTTACATACATTCTATGGCTGTGGGATATGGGCTTTGTGACATTTTTGTTTATAGTTCATCATATGAAAAGAGAAATATGGGCCAGAAATCTCTTTATAGTCTAGAAAATGTCTTGCTTTAATGCATGTTTATTATTGTACCAGGAAGAATTTTAGCATATAGTGTAAAAAAGCAGTACTACCAGGTCTTCAAGAATTCTTATAGAACAAATTTCCATTTATTTTTCATGTAATTTTGTACATTTACTGAACTGAACATTTTATACAATCTAAATTTCATGTCGTAAAATTATGCTTTGTGGATTAGAGAGTTTTACATGTTTCGATTTCAGGAAGTTGGCAAGTATGAATATGTTTAATAAAACAAATAAGAGATGGGATTAATTTTTCTTTGTGCATGGCATGAACTTATCAGAATATGAAAGCATGATACAAAGTTTTTTAAAGCATGGATTTTTGCAATGTTTTGAAAATCTCAAACTTTTTGTAGGTAATACTTGCCTCAATTTTTCTATTTTTAGTTGAGGAGTGTGCATGGTTTGATTGCCAAGCAAAACTGTCTGTGATGTATCACAGAAAACAAAATACTGAGGAGTATTATGGAATGTATTTTCTCTGAGATATATGTATCAATTCATGATAAGTATAGAAGAAGTTAAAATAAAACTATTTTAATTAAATTTGTGTGGAGAGAGAAAGGTGCTTATTTGCACCATACTTTTTATAAGGGTTTAAAATGTCATATAAGTTTCCATTGAAGAGTGAAAATACTTTAGTTGAAAGAGAATTTGTTTTTTTTTGGGGGGGGGGAGAAATTACTTAACTTGATAAGCAACTTGTTGAACATGTCCATACCCTGGAATTCTCTATTATGATCAACAAATCACTCTGAAATGATTCATGATTCAGGTGTCAGCCAAAAACTTGAGTTGACAGGAATAAGTACATTCATTTCTGCTCCGCTTAGAATAATACAGTCTAAAGCGGTCCCCAGTTTTGCTAAAAATATCCATAGTACAAGTGACTCTAAATTAAAGTTATGAAGTTTTTAAAATTGGAAAAGAGATTCATATGATTTAGATATAGCAGGACATAAAATATATTAAAAGTAACAAACATATGTATACATTGCGTGATTAACATCTTATTTCATTTATGTATAGTATAATAACCAAAATCAATATACTTATACAGTTGTGGTTCTGGACGCTTTTTGGTTAAATTAACTTTCAGATTACAATTTTGAATTAAACTCTTATTCAGGGTTATTCTTACTTGACGTACCAGAAAGTGAAAGTGGAGCTTTTAACACAAACTGGAGCTTATTTGTCCATTAATGGCCTGATTTGGCCTAACTTTTGAAAATATATATAGAATATTGTATCTAATGTGAAAATTGGGATTATATCTGCACGTTATAATAGAAGAACCTAAAATTTGGAGAAGCTTACTAATTGTTATGATTATGAAATTTCAACACCATGAACACCATAACCTTAAATATACAGATTTCCCCAATTTTGCACTGACTATTATAAAACAGTAATAATGAATTCATTATATTTCATATTGGACATAGCATAAATTAAAAATCAGGATTTTCAAATGTACTTTTTGCTATATTTTGCATCCAATATGAAATATTAAGAGTTATTACTCTCTCATAATAGGGTTCTCAAAATTGGGAAAACTTGGATATTTAAGATTATGGTGTTCATGGTATTCAAATGTCAAATTTTGAGCTTCTGTAATGTGAGAGCAATAATTCCAATTTTCACACCTGATACAATATAAAATAAAATATTTGTGTGTATATTCATAAAGTAAAATATTTTCAAAAGTTGGGCCAAATAGTTCATTAAGCCAAATTAGCTCCAGTTTGCAGCAAAAGGTTCATAATGTATTATGCTAAGTCTTTCTGGCTATAATTTACAAGATAAGAATAATCCTGAATAAGAGTTTAATACAATACTGTAATCTGTAAGTTAATTTAACCAAAAAGTGTCCAGAATTAATGCCCCTACTCTGTCTACAGAACAAAATCTTGCACATTCAATTCTTTTACTATCTCTATAATTGCTCCACTACTGATTGCAGTTTCCTAGCACGTGTGCGCTTAAATAATTTGTAAATGGAATCATTCACTTCTCAGAATTTCAAACTTTGTTTGTTTACTTTTCATTCCATTTCATGTGTTTTCTTCCCATTCTTTTAAAAAGGCTTTTTAATTTTTTTTTAGAAAGAACATTCATTTGTGTTCAGCCACATTAGTAAATGTTGACAAATGTACTTGCAGAAATTCCTTTCTCATTCTCAAAAAGCAATTTTCTCCTTTATTCCAATGTTAAAACAACCTTTGCCCTATCACACATTATGATCTTCTTTGCACATTCACTGATTGAGTACGATATATGAATTGGTAAAAACAAGTGGAGTTGTTTCACAAAGGAAAAACATCCCACCCACAAATGACTTCATAAATCGGTCTTCAGATCCCAGAGTAGGGACTCATTTCTTGTCCTTGAAGACTGATTTTATGGAAGTGAGAAGCATATGTTAAACTCACATAGAGAATTCTAGACTATGAAGCTCACTAAATCTGTGAAGAAAGAATTTCTACTAAATTTATAAATGACAAAGAATTATTCCTAATCTGTGGCCTGTTTGCATTCTAGTTTATTGTGCTGGCATAAAATGGGGTCCTTGTGATAAAACTTGATTCTGTTTGCAATGTATTGTCAGGTGGGAGTAGAATGACTGACTGACATGATAAAATGGACACATTAGCGGGTTGGAACGATAAGGGGCAAGACATTATAAGAAACCTCTCAGGTTTTCTTGCTTACCATGCAATAACCAATGGATGAGTCTGGAGGACAGCTAAAACAACTGGTAAATGCTGAATATGGCTAGTCTAGTGATTTTTATTATTGAATATAGGGATTCATCTCCAGATTCCATGTGTCAATCGAAGAGCTTTGTGTATCTTCGTGAAAATTGTGCTCACAATGCACACGAAAGAACAGTACAATGGTTTGTGACTGACTGCACAATGGTTAACTCATGAATACTGAAAATATAACAATGTTATAATAGTGGCCAAGAGGTTAAGAAGGTCTTGCTTATACTCGTAAGTTTCTAGGTCAGATCTTGCAGTGCTTGTCATTTCTTTATAATGATAATTTTGGGACTGGATATTTAGAACATATTGTTGCATTAATATAACTTCGGCATTTGAAGTTATGGGCGTATCTATGCACACAAAAACATAATTTTACTAACACTCGTGTTAAATAGCTAAACAATTATGTGTAAATAAACTATTATCTTCTAAAACTAAAATATGGGCTGAGGGTGTTTGAACCCTCAGCCTGTATAAGTGCTGCCAATCTTCGGGGCATAGACAAAATTAAATGCCTGCAATAAGTCTACCACTCTGTTATCCTGCCTCTCTGAAAATCAATTTGAAACCTTTTGAGATGTGTGGACAGAATGATTAGCCTTTACAATTTCAACAATTCCATCAGGATATCATATCCTCATAGAGGGACTCTAAATATTATTGAGTATTACCTGTACTGCACATCGAGACTGCCCCTTGATATCCAGCCTCAACTTAAAATATATTCACATGACCATGATGGAATTGTGAAACCTTGTATTTTGCATTGTATCAGGACCCCTTTGGACAATAGACAAATTGTCTTTGCCTTAGATGTGGAAGAAAATGTCTCCTTGTCTGAGAATATCACGTTATTCTAGTTGCAGTGGACATGTTCCTGTTGGGTTGGTTTGGGATGGTTATGTTGGATGGCTTTGTGAAGGGTGTGTTTTGAGTGAAAAAAAACAAAAAAACAAAGTTTCTACCTTCTTAAAAAATCAAATTTGCCCAAAATTGAATTCCTAAAAGTGTTTAAAAATATTTTTTTTTAACAATACTAATTGTATTGTTTGGTAGAATGAACTATTAAAGAAGCATCATTATAACTATCATATTATTAATTGTAGCGAATGTTGTGTATGAAATAAGTATGTCTAAAATAAATAGCTGCTATGTGTTGATTTAACATCATTAAAAGAAGGGGGAAAAAATATTTGCTAAGTGCAAGACGTGAACCTGCGACCCTCAGCAGAGGAGTAACATACATTTTGTCACAGTGCTACAGTGAACACACATAGAAAGTGGAGATTTAGCAATGCTGGGCAACACAAACTTATCACGTTTGGTGTCATTAATATTTTTAATTATTTTTGATAGTTTGTTGAAGAAGCTTAAGTTATGTATTTGATTATGTTTATTGATCATATGGGTTAGTAATATTAAGATTTGGAAATTGTGACAACTTGTTGATGCCGCTACACAACTGTATTGTGGATGGTATACTCAAGACACTCTGTCAGGTAGGGCTTAGACAAGTCCAGACGTGCCTCACTTTTTTGTCCACGGGTGTATATAAAAATTGATGTATATGGATAATTTTCATTTTTTTTCAATTTGAAGATTTAAGGAGTAATTACAATATTATATTTTTCTTTGCATTATTATTATTATTATTATTATTATTATTATTATTATTATTATTATTATCTGTATAATACATTTCATTGAAATTGTTGACATTGTTAAGGATAACTTTCAACCCAGAAGAAAAATGTATACATAATTTGCATGTGGGGAAAAAAAAAAAAAAACCTAGCCCAGAGCTTGGTTGTAGCATATTCTGAAAGCAACTTCTGAAAATCAAAGACAAGCCTCTTTGATGGTTTCAGGGTGAAAAGCAATTTGTAGTAAGTAATGACTGGCCATTTAATTCAAATGTGTGAGGTGGCTGTTTAAAGGAGAGGATATTAACAAAGGCTTTATAGAAAAAATTAATTGTTTCCACAGAAAAAATAATTGTATTATGGTGTCCATTAAATGAAGATGACAGGTTAGGCAGGTTTGACAGTATTTTTATGCAGCATACATAAACTAAAATAAACTGCAAGTCTGCAGGAATTTCTAAGCCTGCCTATGTTGAACCAGAGATGCCAGAATATCTAGAAACACCAAATTGCCAGTTAATGCACTTATATTATATTCAATGGCTAATAAAATTAATCAAAACATTAAATCATTCCTATTTATGCTGTTATTTTTTTATTTTTTAAAATAATTGTTGCTTTATTTTCTTTGTTTTATTATGGTCTTGTGGGTTTGATTCATACTTCCAATTCAATGCCAGAGATAACAAAGGTTACATAGCTATCTCTGTACCATCTGCTTGTGAGTTGTTTGTTGTAGTCTTATAGGAAATACAAAATTTAACTCTTTCCAGCTTGGTTTATTTTCAATTGAAATCAGTTATGAAACCATTGGACATACTAGGATTACTTGTGTCCTTAGTAACTTATGCTTCTGATTTCTGAATCTTTGTTCAGTTAGCTAACGTACTGAACATATCTGGCCAGATTTCATTTCAGGCATTAACTAGGTTGATAATCGCTGCCCTGCTACCACATCTCTGGTTAAAAATGGAGAGGGCTGACATATAATAAACAGTGATTGGCATTTGTAGATGTTAATGGGATTTTATTAGTACTGCAACAGAACAGATTTTTTTACATTTATATAAAATGTCAACATTCTTTTCTTTTTTATTTATTTTAAGCTAAAATAATGTTAATAAATTGAAAGAAAATTCCGAAGTGTATACTATAAAGGTAAGAAAATTATCAAAAGTTAACACTGTTAAGTCCATTTCTTTTCAACCTAACCTCCAAAACCAGATACACATAATGATGCTAAATAGCACCTTTGGGTTGGAAAGCATTAATGGTGGGTGGCAGGTGGAGCTGGTATACACAATGAGAGTCTCTCCCTGTCTTAGAGTGTTTTATATTAAGACTATGAGGTCTGTTCAAAAAATTCCAGAACATTCTTAATTTGGAGCGAAATGCAGTTGGCATCTTTGCACTTGCTTGTGTTTAATGTATAACTTCCGGAAGTTTCATCATTCTATGTATGTTAGTTATTGTTCGTGTTGTATCAAGTAGAATGCTGTGTTGCATAGTTTGCAAATTTCGAGTCAAGGAGCAACACGTCTGCATTAAATTTTGCGTCAAACTCAAGAATAGCTTTACATAGACACTCCAAATGATGCAGGAAGCCTGCAGTGATGAGTGCTTAAGCCATACTTGGTGTTACAAATGGTTCACACAGTTTAAAAATGGCTGGGTAGAAGTTAAAGAAGCCCTCACCAACAAAATTGTGCATGCCATTTGAAGACTGACTGTCTGAGAAATTGCAGAAGAATGTAACATTTCAGTTGGATCAAGTCATGAAATCCTGACACAGCATCTTGAAATGCATTGCGTTGCCACCAAGTTTGTCCCATGGTTCATGAGTCAAGACCAGAAAGACCATCGCCACGCAATTGGTGAAGAGCCTTTGTATTGCACAAATGAGAACAAGATGTTCCTTAAGAGAATCATCTGGTGATGAGATTAGGGTCTATGGTTATGATTTTGAGACCAAGTTTCATTCTTCACAGTAGGTCAGGTCAAATGTCAAAGCTATGCTGATAGTTTTCTTTGACTTTGAAGGATTAGTTCATCATGAATTCGTGCCACAGGGACAAACTGTTAATCAATGGTACTATCGAGACGTGTTGCGACACCTAGAAAGTGTGGGGAGGAAATGTGGCGAGACAATTCATGGTTCTTGCATTATGATAACACATCCGAACATTCATCCCTGTTGGTGTGTGACTATTGCACAAAAAACGATATCACTTTGCTGCCTTATCCTCCATACTTTCCAGATCTGGCCCCTGCAGACTTTTTTTTTTTTTTTATTTTTTTTTATATTTCCAAAGTTGAAAACTCTTTGAAAGGACAAGGATTTACAACAATAGACAAGATAAAAGAAAATTTGCAGATGCTGCCTCGCCCAATCTAGAAAGAGGTGAACAAAAATTGCTTCTGGAAGTGGAAACTGCGTTGGGAGCAGTGTATCAATTGTGGAGGAGCAAGGAGACCATGCACAATAAGTAAAAGGTAAGCATAGAAACATTTTGTGGACAAAGTTCTGGAATTTTTTGAGCAGATCTTGTATGTGAATCCTCGCTGTAAAGTCAGTGATAGAAATATAATTTGGGGCCACAAAGTTCACTTGCCCTCTAGGAAAGAGAATAACTTATAAAGAGCATTTTATTTTGAGACTTGTAATTGTCGTACATTAACTGGTTCAGAATTATGGAAGTGCATTGAACTTGTCTTTTAAAAAAGAAATCTAAGTTTATTGTAACAAAATAGATATCAGAATAAGGTAAGGATAAAAAAAGAAAGGCCCTCAAGTTGCTGATTTTATATTTTTATTGGGGATTTGTTTTCTTGTATTAGAGGTGAAAATATCAGTTTCTGTAATTTAATTCTAGCGTTTATGTTAGTTTATTGGTTGTAATCAAAATATCACTTAAACAAAGTACAAGCAGAGCAAGTCAACCAATAACACATAAACAAGAATTGTTGCAACACCAAGGCAGGAATACAATTTACACATATATTCTTCTCTTTGCTTAGTCTACTCAAAGTTTATAACTGTTATGAAGGAATGGCTTTCATATTACTTTATTTACTTAGTAATACATACCAGTTTTTGTTTGCTTGAGTACTACAGTAATGCCCTCTAAATTGTTAGTCATTTCATCTCATCATGCGTGTAACTTTGCTCCACTCTTTAAAGTGTGGTAACATCACACTTATACTGCAGTGGTGAGATACCAGCTGCCATCAAATTTTGTACCTGTCATAGTAATGTAATTACCACCTTTACATTATGTTTAATTTTTGTTCATTTTAATCCGTGAGTGAAGCTTTGCTTTTTGATGTTGAATTTTTCAGTCTGCTACAAATATCTAAATAGTGTTCATCAGGCATCATAAAGCTTTTCAATTATCATTTTCTGATGGAAAGTGCAGCTTGCAACTTTCTGAATGCAGTCCACTAACCTATCACTTTGCTTTTAGATGTACATGCCAATTGTCAAGTTGAGTATTGATGCTTATTCTTTGCGGTTGTAATTTTGACTTTGCTACCTGTAGTTGTGTATAAAATGATCCCTTAAAGTAATTCTGCATCTCTTTTAATATGGTCATAAAATTTTTAAACTCAATATTTAACATTTTGTAATGAAAATTTGCTTTGTCATGCTCTTCCAATACCTTTAACACCCCTTATTAGGCAATGGAAAGCATTTTCTTTTTCTCTCCACTAATATTGTACCTGTGCAAGCCAGCCTGGTAATCATCTTCCCGATCAGAGCTTGGTGATCATTTGTTTGTATTTGCAGGATATTAGCTTCAGATAGGAGATGCTGTAAAATTATATTTTCAGCTCCGGTGATGGTGCAAGGCATATTTATGAAATCCATGACTTCAAAATTATTCTCATTAATAACTGGAGAATTGTGATGGGTTAGGTTCTTTTTTGGGCTCATTAAATTTGCAGTTATGTTGTTTTTTGTAATTTTTTTTTTGCTTAATATGGTTAAAATAAAACAGTATATTGTAAATAAAAAAAAACTGCTGAGAATTGAAGATGGGAGGGCAGAAATAAAAAAAAAAATAACATGGTAATTTTTATCAAGAAAACTTCATGAATTGATAGCTACCTTCTCTTAATATATAGATTACATATATTGTTACAGAGGCATCTTAGTTGTATATTTTAAGTCGGAAACCATTTGGTCTCAAGATATAAAATACTAGTTTAAGGATTAAGATTTTAAGGTCAACATATCAATGATCCATTTTGTTTCATCTAAAATAGGATGCAAACAGTGACTGCAGACATCCCGGAGTTAACTTTATTACATTTTATTATTGGTAAAATTTGTGACAATAACTATTTCAGTTTCTTAGATTACCTATTCCCCCACTCCCTTTTTTTAACTTGATAAGATTAATGCCAAAAAACCTAAGAAAGGATGGTGTTTTATGAAGCAGGTTCTAAACAAAGTTCATGCTTTTAATGCTTGTATAATCTAAGATGTTAAAATATGTCTCAGACCAAAGCAGTAAGATTCATTCAGCAGCTCTTAGACAAACAAATGTATGAACTTGGAGCACCCAATATATAAAACAAAAGAAGTTTCTTTGCACCAAAAAAGAGTGAGAGAGGGGGTGGAGAGAGAATGAATCTCCACAGCTTGGAATTCGAATGCAGTGGCTATAAATAACATTTATAATGTATAAATTATTCCTTTGCTTATGTAATATTTTAAAGGGAATCTCATGTGCATTGTCTTATCCATTTTTTATTAAAACAGAAAATTGTTAAGCTATAATTTCTTAATCCAAGATACAAATATTTTCAGGTCAAGAGACCTCTTTGCAGGTTGTATAAGTATTATCGGTCACTATACATATGATTATGGCAGATTTTGAAGAGTACTAGCATAACTTAAAATTCAAACATATAAAATATTGTGGCTTCATTATATTTCCTACCTTTCAAATGGGCACGAAGCTGACAGTCGGGAATTTACACACATACATTGGTGTGAAATTGGCAAATTGCTGAAAGTGGTGAAATTTTAGCAATTTTGTAATAGAATGAGCTGATGTACAACTGATTTGTTTTTGCTAACTTTGGTTACTATTCCAAATGAGCAGTCTTATTCAGTTTTCATTATTATTTTCATGTATGGCTCTGTTATTTTGAATCTAAGCATTATTTGATAAACTGCAGATATTTCTGAAGGATGAATTTTAAAAAAGCTGCTATGAAATTCTACCTAAGAGCACTTTGTTCATTTCTTTAAAAAGTTAAAACAAATGAATAGTTCTGTGATGTACCTTTTGAAGCATAGGGAAGAGAGCAATAAAATCCATTAAAACAGTAACTTCCCAATGCTCCAAATCTAAAACCACATTAATTACCAATAGCATCCATCGTTAACTATCGGTGTATGTTGTTATATCTGTCAGCTTTGGAGCAAAAAAGAAAAAAGTGGAGTGATATTGAAAGGAGATTTACTCAATCCTACCCATACATTTAATATGAATGTTTCAATATTGTGCCAGATGTATAAATATGTCAATTTGCCTCTTCAGATGGCAAAAACACAGATTGAGGTTCGTAAAAGGTTGATTGTGTGGGTGCCAATACTGCATGCGCTTGAGTGGAAAAAAAGCATGTTAATTTTAAGGTTTTGGGACAATGGTTTAGTAATTTTTTGACTTCTGTATGTTTAATTGTATAAGTTAGGTTTAAGTTAAAATTTGTATGTTTTCTATTTAGAGTTAAATATGTCAAATGCTTAAATAATTTGACAGCTATAAGAGGTTTGCTTGTTTTAAAAGGGAAAAAAAAACAAAAAAAAAACTATCAAAATAAATTATGAATTAAAAAAAGATTATTTAGAAAGCAGTAAGGTAGAGCAAGTCATTGTTAAAATGGCAGACACGCTGATATTTTTCCAGGGACCGTGTCGTGTTTGACTTGCATCAGCCGACTGCAACACCACCACCATCACAGTTGGTGGCAAACATTAAGAAGGGCAAAGCTCTTGAGGCACCTCCCCTTCACCAGCAGGAGCCAAGCTCGTCTGCCAGTCTTGTCCCATACTGCGAGTCGGGTGAGGACGAATCTAACGAGTCAACTGACTCGGAAACAGCAGAACCACCTGGTTTGGACATGCCTAGTCTTAGTGATGTGACTCAGAATAAATCTTTGGTGCTGCATTGTAAAGCACAGTCTAAAAGAACCAATAATGTTGAGAGTGTAGGTAGCCAAGGCATGATTCCTGTAGTTAACAGTCATCCAGCTGTAAATAAAAGTGACAGTGGTATCCAGAGCAAAAACGTAAATGGCTTTGCAAATGGTACAACTGTTCTCCCATCTTTGGTAAACAAATCTAGTGAAATGTTGAGGATAAAGCATGACAGTTCTTTACCAAAAAAAAGTGGCTTGGTGCTAGTTGATAAACATAAAACCAGTAGCACAGGTATCGAAACGTGTGATTTTCGGAGCAAGAAAAGTTCCTCTCCCTGCAGCAGAAATGCTAATGAAAACCCACCTTCAACAAAAACAGGCATTCAGCAAACACCTCAAAGCAAAAGCAACTGTTTTACCCCTAGTAAAAGCATTACAGAAAGTTCTGTCTCAAAAAGACAAGATGGATGGCCAGTGGAAAGTGGAGGAAACAAAGCACTCTTTCTTGATGGGTCCACAAACAAGGATAAACAAACTTTGGACTTGGCTTCGAGCAAAGAAGTAGCAGCTGGCAGTGTGAGTGTGGCAGGAAATCTCCTGGTTAATACATTTCTTACAGCACGTGGAAAACATGCAAGTGGTTGGCAGGTAACAGACTTGTTGCTTCATAGTCCCTCAGTAACCAGCGAGAGCAGTACCACCAGCAACAGTGTAGCAAACTCAACAACAGGTTGGGATGTATCAGATGTCGTTCAACCCAAGACATCCAAGAAACAACATCCTCAAAAATCCCTTTCAGAGAGTGTCAGTAGTAACTTTCTTTCCATAAACTCTTACAAACCAGCTCACCAGAATACTGAGCAAAAACATAGTTTGAAAATTCATACAAGCAAAAGTTCACCAGATAAAAGCTCATTGGATCGAAACAGAACAGCAACCTTACCAAAAGTAGAACTACATATGAATGGTGAGCTATCCAAGTATGATCATAAAGCACTTCCGAAAAAAAACTTCTCTACCATCGAGGCTGGCATTACTTCAAGTAAACCGAGTTCAAAACATAAGGATAAAAGCAGTGCTGATGAAACAAAATTCATTGACAAGAAACGGGATAAGAAGCTGAGGAAGTTAAAGAAACATAAAAAGTGAGTGAGTTTAAGTATTACTTCAGATTTATTTAGCCATAGTAATTAATAAAATTACATTAAGTGTTAGCAGTGCACCAAAGCAAAATTTTTTCTGTGTCCTGGTACCAGTACAAGAATGTGATGGATAGTTTTATAACATATTAATACAGAATAGTGGTATGTTTAAGAATAAAAAAGAACTTATTTTAAAATTGCAAGTAACTGGAAGTATTTTTCTGATATTTTTATTTCAGAAATAATTTGTTAATAAAGAATATATTAATTTTCAAAATATTTTCTTTCTTGCACATTATATAATTAGACTTTTATATGTAGATTATGTATATTCAGTATCCATTTTAGCAGATTAACATTGGTTTTTACTCAGATTAGCCTATTGCTTAAAGCATATTTATTTTAGATTTTCATTCATCACATTCTTTAAAATGTGAATTTTTTGTTCTTATACTAATAAGACAAATAGCTCATAATTTAGATTCTATTTTATAGTTATTTAATAATATGTTAATGAACCTAGAGGGGAACTACCCAGGCTTTTATCAATCATTATGAAATGTACACTTTCTGTAGTCCAGTAGTTAATAACTTTGCAGTTATCAATTAGATGCAGAATCATAATTTAGGCTTTTATATACAATTTTTCAAAATTGAAATTGCATGCTCTAACACACGAATATATTAGAAGTTTTGGGTAGACGTTGATGTTTATAGCTGCTTTACAGTTCATGTTCTCATTTATTATAGTTATTATTTTAATTTTATGTAGTTAAAAATTAATTTTAAATTATTGTGCATGCAAATAAATTATTTTGCAGCTGTCTTACATTGGCATTAGTTGTAGTAGTGTACTTCATTAGTCACATGTGTAAAAAAAATTCCAGATGAAGTTTTAGAATTTTAACAAGATATTGTTATGTTAGGTAAAATATTGGTTATATTGATCTAAACAGGCTTCTCTATGTTTTCTAGTTTTTCATTGTTAATCTTCTGCTGATTCCCACTTGTATACTGAAGTGTTTGGAATCTGTTGTTTTCTTTTTTGATCTTCATGTGTTAATGTATTGCTTTGCAGCTCAGTTCAGTTGTATTTTGAGTTTGTGGTTTGTGTCCTAGCTTCTATTTTTGGTATCAGTACACTACAAGTGTCAGTTTTCTATGGTGAAGTTTTTCAGATTCACATGTGAAAGATATGGTCTTCAGCGTAATATGCACATTTTGCACTGTTGTTTGTACATTCCATTTTTAGTTCCAACACCACTTAATATAGGCAACTTTTGAAAAAAGATGATGATGAATTGATACAGACATTCATCTTTCCAGTTAATGTTTGGATTACTTAATGGTGTGTTTCTGGAATACCATTTCCACATTAGCCCCTTGCACATTTGAAAACATAAAGATGTGCACATTACATCATATAATCAGGTTGAACATGTGTATTAACTGAAGTCTCCAAGTAAGCTAAATGAAACAGCTTTGACATTAGAAAATTAAATCATACATATTGGCTTGTCATGAGCTATATCTATTAATCTGCTCTGCCTTTTGAATCGTTTGTGTTTGAGGGAGAAGGTGAGATACTAAAAGACATATTAAATTGTTTTAATATGCTTTAGAAACATTATTGGAATTATTAAGACATGAACATATATTAAATATGTAAATGATTGTGCACGATAAGAATAGAATCTTTCATAATAGGTATATAGATTGATGTTACTGTTGCCATAATTTTCTTTCACAAAATGTGGACAAAATTTTGTGAGAATAGATTGTGTGTATTGTGCCTGAAACAAGTTAAATGACCAAAACCAATTGTACCATCATTAGATGATTACTGTAACCAAAAACTATTACGTAATTAACACTTAGAAAACTTTTTATGTAACAAATTGCAATATTGATGTTACTAACATCAATGTAACAACTAGAAAGAATATATGCATTTATACTTATTCTATACCACAGTTAAAAGAGGTAATGTCTCTTCGCAAATTATACTTTTTCAATTTGCGCTCTATAAAGAGCTTTGTTTTAAGCAAGTAAATTATGAATATTAACAACAAAAACAAATTAACTACTAAGCAGCACTCAGCTTTTCAACTAATTTGATGAGCTACAAACTAAGAAGTTTGAAGTTTATCAGAGAGGTAAAGTGATTTTTAGTCCTGCATTAAGAAGTACTTCAGAGGGGAGAACTGCAGATGCTTGATACTTTTATTATTACTCAGTGAAAATCTGAGAAACTCAGTTTTCTACAAGATTGGTAAACTCTATTTGCAAATAGTTTTAAATTGGCAAAACTTGTGTTTAATTATTTCTTAAAAATACTATGAGATATAAGACAGTAAGATGTGGTTCAATTTACAAAAATTGTCTTTAAGCAATAAAGCAATGAATGCTGTATAGCATGAAGTGTTCTATTACCCATTCAGAAGGTAGGTTGCATTTTCAAAATATTGAAGTTTCTCCCCATGTCAAAATTGAATATCTGTGAACTTAAAGCTTCAAAATTTATCAAAGGTTTAGTGCAGTTATGATCAGAAAATGGCAAGAAATAATATTGTATGACATAATATTCGCTAAGTGTAATGTTTAGTTTATTTTCAGCACTTTATATATATTTGTAATTTTACACAGAATGCATAGTGTACATTACCAGTAGTTTATTTTTAGGAAAGACTCCAAGCCTCACATGTTCTTTTTCACTTTTTCACTTTTTCTATTAATTGCCCACATCTGTTGCTTTTTATACGGTGAATATCATAACACTGATATTGAAGGGATAACAGTTGCCTGCTGATCTGTGGATCTGGTGTAACAACTCATGGATTCATGTGTCAGTAGAAATTGCGCTCTGTAGAAATTGGACACTAGATATTAAATAACAGCAAGATTACTCACCATTATCATAGA
Organism: Hymenopus coronatus; assembly: GCA_030762935.1. NCBI lineage: Eukaryota > Metazoa > Arthropoda > Insecta > Mantodea > Hymenopodidae > Hymenopus > Hymenopus coronatus. The sequence goes on from CM060884.1 coordinate 58,151,562, forward strand.
AGAGGCTGGAAGTGCTGACCTCTTGTCTTATACATATTTAATTCTCATGAAATTCAGTTCTTCCACACTAACTTGTTTAGAATGTTTTGTTTTAACTTCATCAAGTGTATGCAGATTAGTTGCATAACACTTTATTTTCAGTGTTCCCCAGAAATAAAAATTAACACATTAGATCTGGATATCGACGAGGCCGCAAACCCTTGCTTATAAGTCTTTTGCCAAATGTACGGTTCAGTTTCCTCATAGAAATTATTAGCATTATGAGCTGTGGTGTTATCCTGCTGAAAATAATATGCCATTACAATTTCTTCATGTTCACAACAGAACGGTTCAAAATTAGATGCAAGGCCTATCAGTATTAATTGTTTCTTAAAAATAAAAAAGAACTAACAGTTCTTTTAGCACTAATAGCACTTCACTCTCCCAATTTTTCGTTGGCAGGGGGCTTCGTAAATGATATCTGGTTCTTCTGATGACCAGTACCTGTTATTACATGAGGCTACATGGCCATTTGGATGAAACACCTCATCAGAAAAGAAAATGTTCCCACTGTTGAGTTTAGCTAAGATCAGGCTACAGAAACAGTCTTTTGTTTTAATTTTTAAGCTGTAATTGGTGAGAAATTGATATTACTTAGGATTTTAATTTGAGTAATTTCATAGCTCTGTTAGCTGATGCTCTCAAAATTCCTGTTCGCTGTTCTATACGCCTCAAAATGTTGTAGGACTGCTTTCCAAGGCAGGAGTCTACTGATTTTGTCCAGTTTTTCCTCAGTAAGAATGTGACAATTTTGTTTACTTTTCTTGTTATTTACAAAACTTGTTTTGTTAAACCTATCCACTAAATGTTGTATTTTTACACAGAAGTGGTCTGTCATGAAATTTTAAGTCTAAATTTTTGTCCCGTTTTTTCCTCTCAAGTTTTTATTTTTTTAAAATGCGTTTAATATAAACACACACTTGCATTATGAATATACAACCATAAATTAATTAAATTAAATTATTAATCAGTCATTGGGTCAAATACAAATATTACTAGACTTTGTCACTTACATTCATGTATACAACATACTGTAGTAAGAACACGTATAAATACACACATTCACTCCAAGGTCTAGACTCACAATGGTGTATCTGTCTATTTTGGCAGAGGAAGCCAAACATGAAGTTGGAAATTTATGATTTCTTGATTTCTACCAAGTGCCTGTGGCACAGAAGGCCAGAAATTGTTACACCAGACCCACAGGCTGGCAGGTAAGTTATCCTATCGATATTAACTGTAAAAGTTGCCATCGTTTTATTACAATGTGTGTGTGTTTTTCTAAACATCCTATTTATAGTAGTTCTGAATGTATTTGTGCATTTCATCTTAGATTCATCCTTCCACATTTCAATACATTAATTTTGTGCATCATCTTTCAATATTATGCACCTAAATCATATTCAAAACTACTTCCCTAAGCTTCTCAGTATCCATAGAGATGTACTTATCCACACCACTCCTTTTTCTTCTTTGCTAACAGTAACTGTAGTTTATATCGACCTTAAAAATACAGTATGAGATGAAATGGGATATCTATGTCACTAACACACACACACACACATATATTCATCCAAGTTTTTCTAAAGAAAACACGTTTTTCAGTAGAAGTCCAATACTTGCTGTTTCTATGTTTATAAACTAAAGTGTAAAACACACCAATATTTTTTTTACTTAGCTAGAGGAGTAAATGAATGACAAATTTGAATTCTCTGTCTTTAATTAGATCAGCATTATGGGTTTTTAAATTAAATATTTTTGCAAAATTCCACACTATGCAGTAGAAAAGTCAGGCAGCGAGAAACATTTTGTTATTGGGTTTACAATAGCGACCAAGCAAGAGACAATGTTTAGGAGGACTGTAGTAAGTTTTTAAAAGAAGCTGGATCTTGTAACTCCCTTCATTGAATGTGTATAACAAACAAAAGTCATTTTATTCAGCCGACAGGCATCAGGCACAAGATAGGCGGTAAAGTTTAACATCAGTTGTAATCAGTAATACATTTATAACAAGTTAAGATGTTATGTAGATTATTTATTTAACATTTTACAGAAATATTTATGCTTGTGGAGAGAGAAGCTATGAAGATGAAATGTTAGTAAATTAAGAAAAAACGTTAAATGTTAATGATAGTGTTAAATTATTTAAATAAAATGAGTATTACTAACCCAATAAAAGAAACAGCTAAGACTACTGGTTGTTCAGAAACAGTATATAGGATAAAAGAATAAATGAAAGGACCTCTAAGTACGCTATGAAAAATAAAGAAAAGAAGAAGGGGGGAAACAAAAACACACTGGGTTAACATGATATTAGGGAATAAACCAAAGGAGAGTGAGGGGCATCTTTCATTTTTTGGTGTTATTCCACCCATATTGAATGTAATTTAGTCAAAGGTGATATCTTACCAACTTAAAGCTTTTATTTTATTTCTCTATATTTATTATACATATTTTTATACCTGTAAAATTGTATTTTGAAGTACTAGAAGTATAAAGAGGGGAGATAAAGAGCAGGTGAAAATTAAATGTCTTACAATAGCCTTAAATAGCACTCCAGATGTTTCACTATTTGGTGATATTATCATTCTCAAGATATTAGAGCAGTAGAAAGACTGCAACTGGACCAAAGCTGTAAGCATACATATGACAATAGTGCACCCCATTTAACCTGTACTATCTTTTAATTGTAAGATGTGCTAAAGGCATCTGTTCTTCTGCCAATTTAAGTTTAATGTTTTTTTTATTTTATGGCTGTAAATAAACTAGGAAAATTGTATTTGTCATATTAGTAGATGATGTGAGAACATAGGTCGCCCTCTGTGGTGTAACGGTTACCATGCTAATTTCACACACCGAAGGTCATGGGTTCAAACCCGGTGGAGGAGGATGGATTTTTTTGGGCGTAAGCATCCATAGCATGGCTTCCCTTGCAAGGGAATTAAAGCTGTAAAAGAGGCCTCTGAGCAATGGTCTTTCACATCTGTATAGAATGGTATGCTTAGAACCACAGCATTAAAGAGCATCCATAAATAAAAATCCATTTTTCGTGAGAACGTAATTTGATCAACAGTATTTGCACTAAATTTTTTAACAATTTAATAGTTATAGCATAGTACAATTCAAACTGTCCATTTTGATGTGCAAAAGAATGCTTTCATTATCGCATGACTTGCCTTTGTAGCATGGCTGCCTCACATTCAAGAGGTCTTAGGTTTGAGTCTCAGATAGGGTGAGTTCCAAATAAGGCTTTTTGCTGTGTTTCCCCTTATCTTGAGAAGATGAATGTAGAGTAGCTTTAAGCTTTATGGAGTCACAACTCATTTCACCTATTTCATTCATCATCTGGTATGACTTACCAGGATAAAGGATGACATGTTTCAAGACTTCACATGTGCTTTGGGCAATTATGGTTTTAGACACCTAGTTCCCTTTCTGTTAACCTGGCAAATATAGAAATGGAAATGGCATTTTATTTATGAACGCTCTTTTAACTGCTGTGCTTCTCAGCATCCCATTCCATACTGGGCATGAAACAGCTTAATTTTGTTCAGAGGCCTCTCTATCAGGCTTGAGGTTCTTTTACGTGCCATAAATCTATGACACGGGACCCATGGCTTTACTTCCCTTCTGAAGGAAGCCATGCTAAGGATTTTTACGCCCAAAAAAATCCATCGTCCTCTGCCAGGTTTGAACCTGCAACCTTGGGTATATGAAGTTAGCATGGTAACCATTACACCACGGAGTGCAATACAAATATAGAGGATTCATAAAGAGTGTGTGCACAGTTGGGAGTTTTGTCCACTCACAGCTTGTTAAGAGCAGCATATCATTGTAATTTTCTTCTTAGTTTTATCTGTCACTAATTTGCAAGATAACTTGAGCTCAGCTGAAAACATAATTTCAGGAAAATAGAGTAAAAAATCTTGCTAATAATATGAGGGTTTATTCAAATGTAATGGTAATTGAGCCAAGAGAAATGTGCAGGCAGATCTGAGGGAGATGGTGGAGTGAGGTTTGAAGGTTGGTGTGTTATGAAAGGGAAACCAGTTTGGTTAGGTGTTTTGATAGGTTTTAGTATCAACAGTACAGCCATGAATGTACAAGAGGTTCCTTTGCCTATTGCATAACACACAAACATTTTAACCAATAAAGGTGTTAAACCTAAATATCTGAACTTGTTTGAAGGCACAGTTTGGGGACACTACACTGTTCCAGAAATGAGTTTACCTAAGTCAAGCAATTTAAGGGTAGCCAAGAAATTGTACAAACGAAGATCATGCTCGGTGCCAAGGTCAAGCCTCTGTTTCTGAGCTGGAAAAGTTCTCGCAACAGTGTTTTTTGACTACAGAGCAGTTATACTGGTTGGTTTTCCTCATAATTGATGTACTATGAATATGGCCAATTGTTAAGGTGATTAAAAGTTACCTACCAAAACAAAAGACTCCATATACCCGTTACAGAAGCTGTGCTTCTCCAAGTCAATACTAAGCATCATGTTGCGATTGGAGGACATGCATTGGGAAACCCTTGAAAACGTCCACTACACCCTCCCACACTATTTTTTGTTTGTGCCCATGAAAGAATTGCTTGGACGGTAAGGAACACATGCGCAATTGGTTGACGACACTCCCTCAAGGAATATTTTAGTTTCCAAATTGTTGGCAAAAGTGCGTAGAATGTGAAGGAGGCTATGTGGAGAAGGTGTAACTTGTGTATATGTTTAATCAATAAATAGGTATTTTAAAAATTACCATTTATATTTGATTCACCCTTGTATTATCTGTTATTTTGTGCTCTTTCCATGTTACTGGATGTTTATATTCAACATAGTTTTGCCTTTATAATGCTTCCAAATCTTGCTTATAGCACATCTTCTGCATTAGAAACAAGTATAAAAATTGCACATAGATGATGATAGTAATGATTTAGAACGCTGAAGAAATATGGTGCAATGAGATGATTAATAGGGGATAACTTTTAATGTCCATTTTTTCAGGAAATTAGAAATCTGTATCCCTACTACCCTTATGCTAATGATATGGCTGCTCAACTTTAATTAATGCCAGAAATTTGTGCTTAACACTTTAATGACTGCTGTTTGCATGGAAGCATATTCCTAAAAGTGCCCCTATCAATGCTATTCATTTTCTGTAACTTCCTTGAATTCTATATTGTGGTACAGTAAAGCTGTGATAGTATGACATTGGAGCTCTCTAAGAATAAAATTACAAAGTCTCCATAAGTATTACAAAATTAGTTTTTAGTTGCATTTTGCAAATGTTGGACAACAAAATACAGTTCCTGTGAAATGGTGTCAAAGTGTTTTCTCTAGCTTATAAATTATATATATTTCCGCAGATAAGACAATAGTTGAATCATAAAAAAAGGTCGCCAATATTCAGAGTCTTCTTATAGGCCAGATAAAATAAAAAACATTGAAATTTGTATAAACTAAAACCATTATAAAATATACAAATTGTTCACCAATGTACAAATCACCTACCAGTGTATTTAAAATTCTGCAAAATCTTTGCATTTGTCATCTCAGGCAAACAGCTCCTCAGGTACATTCCTTGCAGCAACGCAGTTATTTGATTCTTTAGCATGTGTTTTAGGACTTTTAATTTGAAAACTTGCTTTATATTTCCTTTTTAATTTGGTTCCATGATTGCTTTACAAATTTTATGCAGATGACATAGTACAAATTTTTTGAACACACAACCTACAATGAAACTTATTAGAGGTACTTGTGTGTTTGTGATTCGACAGATGCATCTATTGGCAAAAACATAATAATGCTGAAGAAGGCTTTACCCTTATGCTTGCATTTGTAATTTTTTGGTTTATAGCTTAACGTCCTTTAACCTGTTTGGTCATATCGGACGATGAATGAAATTGTTGAAATGATGCTCAAATGATGTCGGGGTCCATGGAGCTCAAAGTTACTCGACAATTGTCTTCTCAGGATAAGGGAAAACCCTGAAAAAAAACCTTATCTGGGTAACTCACCCGAATTGAAATTCAAATTCACAACCTGTTGAATATGAGACACACATGCTACCACCACACTACCCAGGCGGGTTGTAATTATTTATGGCACTTTTGTGATTGTGAAACAATTGCAAGACAGTGCTGCCAGGTGTTAAAATTTGTTCATTCAAAAGATCATGAATAGGACATAATTCTGTATACGCTACCAGTATTATTATCTAGATGATGATTGATGATGTAGGTGAAAAATTCACAAGCTGTTCACAGTTTGGGAGTTGTCTTATGGGACAGATATGTGCTATAGAATTTATACCTTGTTTTATCTGAAGGTGATCTTATCTTTGGAAATATATGGTAATTGCATATAACACAGTCCTTTTTATTACAGTTTTAAGTATTATATTGGTAGCTCTTCCAGTATTGTCTCTTGAATAGCATACTGTGGCTGCACTAGTGTCACATAAAACTATGTTGAGATTAAGACTTAGGGATTTGGTTGCAGAATCACAGCTGTGGTTTTACTACACAGCTTTTTCTGTTTTTCCTTGACCATCATCATCTTTTATTCATTCATTTTTTACAATTGTTGAATGAGAAAATTGTGTTTTGAGTCTGGTGATGAGCAAATGGTCTCGGTTCCTTTGATGATATGGCTTTCTTTAAGCTCCAAGTTGTTTCTTTTTCTCTTATTTCAAATAATAACCATTTTCTGTATCAACCATTACTTTTGATCTTCCTTATTACTCTTAAGGCAAATATATTCATGAAGGCTGCTGTACGTTTGATAGGTTAAACAGTATGAGCTAATGTTATAGAAGTTCAACACTTTCTTTGCTGTATTAATGCATGTACCCATTCTCTCATGCCTTGCTGTTAGCCCTTAATATGCACTTTTTGTTATAATGCTGTAGTAACATAAATGTGCATAGAATTACATTCTAAATTTAGCCAAATGTACAGGACATTTTAAATGTGTGCACTTCTGCTAGTGTATAAGCCATTGTGTAAGAAGGACTTTTAGGTCATTCTGTGTATCACTTCCGGATTCAAGGATTACTTGGAGCTTAAGTTTTTTGTGATCTAACAGAAACAAGAGGTAAACATTTCGAAGTAAAATTAGACTTTGTGTTTTTATGACATGTTGAATTATCAGGTATGTATAACAGCATTCTAACTTTGCTTTATATTTATTACTGGAGCATAAACTTGAAACTGTTACAAGGGCAGAAGGCTGTAGCACTTTTGCCGCTTACTGCTAAAATTTAGGTACTTTAAATTTTTCTGATTGTCTATTATATGATTGATTTATACTCAGTGTTCATTTATTTTTGGTCTACAGTGGACAAGTATTTGAACACTAGGAGTTATGTCCCACAGATTACATTAGGGTGGTTGTGGTAACAATGACTTTAATAAAACAATAAATAATGTGCAGCATTTGTGTTCAACTGCTGCATTTTTGCAAACTTCAACATTCTAACCATAAATTAAATATCACCACCACAATTCATACTTCTTTCCTCGAGCAAAACGATAAAGAGTGGTGGAATGAAATTATTTAGTTTGTTTTTGAGAAATATTTTTAATTCACTCAATAAGTAATGTTTATATAAAGAAAAACATAAATGCAGGCTTTCGCATGGAAGAAAGGAAACAGTAAGACCAGAACTGCTGCAAGAATTCTTATTAAAAATAACTCTACAAATTTGTTACTTAACTTCCAAGAACCCTCTTATTCTTTTCAAGAATCTCTGGAGTAACATTCATCTTTTGCAGCATAATGTATAACTGCTGTATAATGAACACACTTCTCTGGCACATGAGAAGTACAGCAAATTTTATCAAAGAATGGTAATATCTGCAGAATTATAATATCAGCTTCTATAGAAAATTTCTTCACATCTTATTGCTTTGCCACTTTATATAAAACACTGATTATCAGTTAGCTATGGTATCATTATATTAAACATTATGGGCAATAAAGACCACAAATAAATGAACACTGGGTACTTAATTATGTTTCAGAACTGTTATGATTGGCTTCATGCAAAAAATTGTTCCTTATTTTGCCTTCTTAATAAAGGTACATGTGAATTGTTGAAGTATACTTGTATTTACCATATGTGGTTTTAAACTGGTTATTAATTTAAAAACTGGGATGCTGCAGTTAACAGTAAGGATATGTTGGAGTCATAATGTTTGCAGAAAAGGGGGATATGTTTAGAATTAATGAAATTTATATTTGAATTTTGAAAATAATAAAGAAATTGGCATAATAGTACAATGAAGCTGATGCCCTTTAGAAGATGAGAGATTCAAAATTGAGAGTCTTATCCTACACATAAAATATAGTGCTTCAGCAACTTGATGTTTTGGATACATCAACAATGGAAAAAGAAGGATAAGCGAAGGAAGAGAATCTAAAACTGGATTCTACTAAGTTGCTCAATAATAGAGATAACAAAATGAAAGTAATGTTTTTAAGGTCCTCTGGTAAACTGGAATAATAAAGGGGTCACCAATGCAAATATACTAGTTGGATGATTAACAAAGTTTTATAATAGACCTACATCCAAATAAAATTGAAATCTATTTTGTAGCCAATTCTCATTCAGCTTGAAACAATATTTATATTAACTGACACAGAATGACTTAAAGCCATTCTTTTTTTTTTCTTCCTTTTTCTTTCTTTTGAAGTGTGTTTGAAGCATTTTATGATGTGTGTTTAAATCCACATGTATGTCATGTAACTGATGTTAAAACAGGAGAGAAAAAGTATCTGCGGAGGATGGTGACACAGGTTCACAAGAGGAAGATGACTATGAGTGGGTGGAGAAAACACGTGAAACCTTAGAACTGGAATCAAACCGACAAGAAGTTAATGGCAGCTGTTGGGATGGCACCCATAAATCCAATGTTATTAATCACTTGACAAATCTGTCACATAGAGGCTATGGAACATCAAATGGTAAGCTGCTTTTGCATGTTAATTATTGATTTATGGAAGTTACGGTCCTGGAAAATAAAATTAATACTTAATGGAACTTAGTTAAAAACAACATTAACAGCAAACATTATTCATACATCTCCAAACACAGTTAAATCAAAAAAAATTTTTTACTTAAAATGTTCTTGCCTTAAAATTGCTGCATTAAAGCCAAAAACTTAAAAACTTAATGTTTCACTGGAAATGAAAATTTTAGATCCCTGAAAAATTGAAAAAGAATTTTGTGTGAGAGATAGAGGAGGGATGGAGGGTGAGAGAGAATACAGGTCAATACAGGAGTGGAAGGTTGAAAGAAGGAAAGGGTACCCTAGGGAACAATGGATGAATCCTTGCGCCCCATTCCTGCCGCCAAAATGTGAGCAGTCATTGTACCATGTCCAGCTCCCAGCCTTTAAGGGAAACCTGGTCTCTGGGTCCCATTCCATTGATGTATGTGGGTGATTTAAATATAAATGGTAACTGAGCCAGAGTATTGTGCAGGGAGATCCGAGCCAGATGGTGGAGTGGGAGTTGAAGGGGAAACCAGATTGGTTAGCTGCTTTGATAGGTTTCAGCATCAGTATAGCCATGAGTGAACAAGAGGATTCTTTGCCTGTTGTGCAACACATTATTATAATTAAAGCTTTTAATCAAAGAAGGGGTTTAATCCTTGAAGATTTTAACTTTTTGAAGACATGGCTTAGGGATGCTACACTGTCCCAGAATCGAATGTTGTATTTCTTGAACATTTTTTTGCATTTTTACCTGCTGTTGGTTGATAAATTAATTTTTTATATGTAACTTTTGATTTTTGTGTGGACAGAGTGGTGATTTGTTTTAATGTGAATTTCTTCTTATGTGTTTTTTTTTTTTTTTCTTTTCTTTTCTTTCCATTTTAAGTGAGGTGAGTGTCACTATCCCAACTCATACTATTCTTCTTGAACTACTTCACATGTCTCAAACTTCTGAGTTATTTCATACATACTTTAATTGACAGTGAAATGTAATTTTCAAAATTCAAACAAAGTATTGTAAGGAATAGAATTGTGGAAACCAGGTTAAGTGCAATCACTGTTTTGGGCACAGTAATTGAAAGATACCAAAAGCTCATATATCAGCACAAGATACAGCTTTGTACATAAGCTAAGGTTATTCGCTCCCATACTCCTAATCTATCACAAGCCACAGCATCTGTGTTTATATTTTGTATAGGCTAGTCGTAAAATCACAATTTTACATTCAGACATTTTGTGAACATTCATAATTATTTAACAGCACTGTAAGTAGTTAAAATAAGTAGTATTAAATAGATTATAAGCAGCTGATTGTGAAAACAATGCAAATTTTAATACAAGTTTCAGAAAAAGCAGATGTTGCATATCAATTTGGCCATGAATGACTTGCAATATAGCCAAAATTAGTTTTAAACTTGCAAGATTAGAGTAGTATCTAAGGAATAAAACTGCATCATACAACTTGTCACCACATTTATATCCTGAATAAACATTCCAAGTTTTATTTAAAGTTTGTACAGCTGGCCCTAAGGGATATAAATATCTTCAAACACTGAATATTTCCAAAGCTGATTCAACGTTTCAACTTAATGCCTGCACACAACATGAAAGAATTATCTAAACAACCTAATATAATAATCTGGCATTTTTGCACGTAGTGTGTTGTTCATTTTGCACTACCCAGGGGACACGTGTAGCTTAAGGGATGCTATGGACATGAACAACTTTGTCCCCTTACCATACTTAGGTATCACTTTTGACAGAAAACTGACCGTGAAAGATCATGTTGAAAAGCTTGTAAAAAAAGTAAACTGCAAAGGAAGTATTTTAAAAAGATTAGCCGGTTCAAAATGGGGCAGCTCAATTGACATCTGAACAAGATATATAATGCCTATATATAGCCAGTACTGGTACCCGCAAACAAAGAAATAATTAATAAATTAGAAGTAAGCCAAAATAACTGTTTAAGAATGGTGATGGCACAGCTAAAACAATGCCTGTGCCTGCGCTGCTTACTGGCACCAATAACATGCCAATAAAAGATGTCAAATTTAAGGCAGATGCAAATACACACGTGGTTTCATACATTGCACAAAGTGAAAACATGGTAAATAATAAGACTTATTTGGAACAAAACTTTAATTATTTAAAACTAACTGAAAAATGTGCACCAAATCCAACCAGAACAAACCCCATTGATTATTAAACATAGACATTGATCTGAACCTAACAGAAGAAATAAACAAAAGTAGTGACTTATCTGAATTATGTAAAATCTGCACATTGGAAGACTTAAAACTACACTATCCTGAGACAGAATGGATTAGAATTTATACTGATGGTTCAGCTGATAAAACAGGTAACAATGTGGGTGGAAGTATATACTGCAAATATTTCTCCCACTATTTTACATTGCCACCACCATGTACAAAGATGGAGAAGTGGTGGCAATTAAAATTGCCTTATGACAACTGCTGTATAGAAATAATATACAAGAAAAGAAGTTAGTCATTCTGTCAGACTTCTGTGCAGCCATAACAAGCTATTGGAAAATACAATAGTCAATATGAATTAACTGATATTAAAGAAATAAGATCACATTACAAAATACTTAAAACAAAATTCCAACAAGTAACCTTGAAGTGGGTCCCAGCACATGTCGGGCTTACTGGGAATGAACTGGCAGATGTACTGACAATAAAGAGTGCAATGAAATATCCAAACTCACAAAACAAGTTCGTATAAGTGAAAAATTGAACATGATTGGAGGGATTGTAAAGGATAATTATGACCAACAAATTAAAGAAAACATAAATGATAAAATGTATTTCAATATAATAGAACAAAACATCCTCCACGCTCTTAGAGGGAAGGCAGAATGACATTTAGATTGCTAATAGGACATGGTTGTCTAGCAGAACATCTTCATAGATTTGGATTTAAAGAAGATAATCTGTGCAATACTGGTGATATCTTTAATGCTGAACACCTTATTAATTGTAAAGATTTGAAGGAATCCAGTCTACACAATTTATATTGGCTGGCAAGGGAAAAATCGAGAAGATAAAAATCCTGCACGTTGGAACGACACCTTATCTAATAACCATTTCTCTGATTTTCATCACAGGGAGATTGTTTCATTGAAAGTGAATTTCAATCACCATATCTCTACTAATAGAAAATATCTAAGAGATATGACTTATCTCTCAAAGAATTATGTGATTCCATGCAATGTGTTGGATCATTAAGTTTGTCTTCTTATAAGAAATCTATTGCTATTCTTGAGAACCTCAAAATGAAAGTATAATAAAGTACATTCAGTGAAGAAGAGAAGACGCTAAAAGGCCAGGAGAATTGTAAAAGAGTTAGACAATATAATGAAAATTCTGGAAACAAAGAGAGAAAATAGAGATGAAAATTAACAAAATTGAAAGAAAGAAGAAATTTGTTGTTTTAATGAAATGGGTAATTTTCTTCTTTGCTAACATTCAGGTTCTAAAGTGTTTTCATTTCATATTTTTGTTTGTAAGCCTTAAGATTCTATTAACTTTGTTAATTACTAAAAATGTCTATTTTCTGGTTGTATTATATTTTCACATATTAAGAAATGTCTCTTCTTGTTAATGTTGATGCTGACACCCCTTGGTTGAGAAATATAAAAAAACTAAAATTATTTGTTGTTTCCAGTTACAACTTGGGCAGGGGAACAGAGCCGTATGGATGAAGAGCTTCAGCGAGATCGGATGGAAGACAGAAAGAGGAATTATGACAATTGTTATGATGACGACATGGATCGAGGAAGGGTAAGTAATACTGAAAGAAAGGAAATAAGTTATTTCATAATGAGCACAACATATTTTAAGCATGTGTGTGCGTGCATGCATAGGCGGGTGGGTGTGAAGTTTCATTTGAAGTAATCTGGTTACATATATACACAGAACTAATATACCTCCTATGCATTTGCAGTCCTAAGAACACTCACTATATTTTAGGGAAGTCAATTAATAATGTCAATATATACTAATCATCCTCACCAGATCACTCTTTGTGGACTTGTTGGTTATAACGTTCTTCATCTGATTGCTGGCTACTTGGATTTGTTGACAAACTATCTCATATATGTCATGTAGTCAGTCTAAGAGATGCTCAACTAGATTGCATGGCAGAAGCAGCTCCCTACCAAAGACCAAGCAGGTGGTGTTGTGGGTTGAAGAGTGATAGGCCAGCTAGAAAAGAGTAACCCGATATGCCAGTCTCTTTGTTTATTGTCCATGACCTTCCTCAAATGTTCTTCTAGAATCTTGAAGTACATCTCAACCACACCATGTCGTTGGACTGTGGGTGGGGAGGTGTTGTGCGTGTCTTGTGCACTCCAAGTTGCTCTAGTGTTTCCCTCGTCAAGTTGGACTCAAAAGTTGCTGCACTGATTGCTGTAGAACAGTTCTTCTACAAGGCAGTTTGTGAATGGTGTGAACCTCTGGCAACTTGATGAAATACTCCTGCCTGTCTGACACAGGGAATGGCCAGCTACTTCATTGGCTATTGTTCAAGGGTAGCACCAGGTTATACTATGTGCACACCTTTTCTTGGGCGCTTGGTCCCACAATTCCAGAATTGGAATAGATTTCTCTGAGACATGAACTATGCTACACCCTAGTATCTAGTGGCTTCAGGGCTAAGGTTTTATTCTGTTTGTAAATCCCAGAGTTCACACTAATGCAAGTTACCAGCTGTGTTTAGTTTAGTAATTCAGCTAGGTTGTGGTAAAGTAGATAATCTGTTCACCAAAATGGCTGAAGACCTCAAAGAAAGAAACTTTCTTTGGTTGAAAAAAATAGAAATGGTGTGTTATTTATGGACGCTCTAACTGCTGTGGTTCTCAGCATCCCATTCTAAATTGGGCATGAAAGACCACTTACTTTCTAGGCAAGAAAGGTAGTAAAATTACATTAAATTCATCTGATCCAATAAGTTATCACTCTATCAAAAGAATCATTATATCAACATATAATAACAAAATTAAAGAAGATAATGTATTACAAACAAAAGGAAAATCATGGGAAAATTTATGTAATACGGCCAGAATCATTACATTACCAAGAAAATCCTCTGTTGCAAGTTTCAGACTCCTAACAGGCCATGCCTGTCTCAATAAACATTTATTCAGAATTGGTTTAGTGATATCTCCTCTGTGCCCTTTCTGTACACTTAAAGAAGATATGGATAGAAACCATCTACTGTACTGCCCAACCTTTAGTCAACATGATAATATGGCATCAAAATACTGGAATGCAAGAGAGCAAATGGCTTCACTGCCAACTGCTCAACATTAGATACCAACCAACCATCTTCAGGAAGCTTCACAGCTCTCATTTCTCTTATAGTCACTGAGCACCAAGCGCTATCATACCTCAGATTTGCGCACCCGTGATGAAGGAGTTGTCAGTTCCTGGAACAAGCAACTAGGCAGTAGATTCACCAGAGCTTTGTTCACCAGCAGGGCGAAATCGTGTATTGTCTCCCCTGGCTGTTGTAGCCTTGTCCTCCACCCCCGTCAATATACTGACCTGAGGAGATTCATATATATACAAATACAGGGTGTTAATGAATTATACTGAAATATTTTCACAGAATATGTAGATTATTTAAATAAGTAATTTGAGATAGGACTTATGTCCTGTTTATTGAAATGTCGAAGTTACGGCTTTAAGTTTCTGAAGTGCCAATACACCACTGGCTAATTTATCAACCATTCGAGAGCATAACATGAAAAAAAAAAAAAAAAAAAAAAAAGAGGGACATATTACAGTGTATCTCTCTAGCATAGTGGTTATGATACTGGCTTTCAAGTGAAAGATAGTTTCCAAGTTCGGGTCTCATTCACGTATCGCGGCACTTCGTCTGGAATGAAAAAAATAGTAATAAGAAACATTTACTCTAGGACAGGAATTGAACTCATGACCTTTGAGATAGCAGCTTCCTGCATTACGCATTAAGCCACCAGAGCAGTTGAAAAAATGCCTCCAGAGTATGCTACATAACTCAAGAACATAGTAAATGAATGCTCAGTGTCGCACTGTCAAGTGATTAGTTCGAGATTTTACAGATTTTTGTGACATTAAATCTTGAGAACGCTAGTAATGAGCTGCTAAAAATTGATATTTCTATACTCGGGCAGCAGTTTTAAAGACATTCTAGACCATTTTTTCAACCTGCTTTGCTTTAATACTGACTTATCAGCACCTGATACCCACACGTTTAACGCTATGTTTATCCGGGGACCATGCATTGCTGATCTCAAATTACTTATATCAGTCATGTGCACAATCTTGCAAATTATTTCGGTGTAGTTCATTAACATCCTTGTCAGTTGTTGTATTGTGATGCTATTGATGAACATCCTGGATCCTGGTCTTGAGTTCTTCAATTGTGTGTGGATTTGTTTGTACACTTTTCCCTTTAACAGGTCCTATAAATAAAAGTTACAAGTGGACAAGTCTGGTGACTAAGCCTCTGCTGATTGTCCTCTCTGGTGTAAGCATTTTGTTCACACAGGACAATGATGCAGCTGATGTGTGGCATGTCACACTGTACTGCTGAAAGCAACATAACCGATGCTCCTCTTCTATCAAGATTGAGTTTTCCAAATACTGTTGTCTCAAAGAATCTGGAGATTGTGGGGGGCCCCTTTTTTTGGAACTTTACGAATAGAACATGAACCTGCTCTTAAATTGTTAAATAATTCTAAATTTTCTCAGAAGAAAATATCCTCTTTCATAATAGCATTCAATCAGTCTTTTTTTTTAATGTTGTTTAACCTAGTTGGTCATATTGGACAATGAATGAAATTAGTGAAATGATGCCTAAATGATCTCAGGAGCTTAAAGTTACTGGACATTATTCTTCTCAGGATAAGGGAAAAAACTGAAAGAAAAACCTTATCCAGGTAACTCGCCCTCAGTGAGATTCGGACTCGCAACCTGTTGAATGTGAGGCAGACACACTACCACCACACTACTTAGGCAGGCAAATCAATCTTATTCTATCATTTAGTGATAAGAGTAATGATTTGTAACTTAAAGATTCTTATAGCAGTATGAATAAAATTGCTGTTTTATTCAGCAAAACTGTTCCTGTGGTAACAGTGAATGGAAAATACAAAATAAAAGCAAAAGTTTGCCCAGTATGTGACTTCTAACTTTAAATATATAATATTATTAATATATGTTTTGTTTAATATGTAGTTCATTTACACCTAATTCTGTTTTCAGGTGAAGAAGATAAAGTATCACCATTCAGTGCAGCATCACAAATACAATCGTTTCCAGGAATACCACAATTTCAAACATTGGACTAATAACAATAATTATGGTAGCTGTGATTACCACAAGTCATACAGCAACAAGGGCTATTATCATCATAACAATTTCTCACCTCGGCACAAGGTGTATAATGGGCGAAGTAATGGTTACCATCATGGAGGTAAATACCGCAATCACTATTCGAAGAGGGACAGTTGGCAGTATTGAATATAATCCCTCAAAAGTGTTAGTACAAAGCAATTATTCATGAGGAAGTTGTGACGACTGTTTTATAAGCATACTTACAACCCAAACATGTTACATGGTGACTAAGAATGGTTGACAAGGTGCAAATTAAGAAGAAAGCAATTTAAGAAAGTGATAGGATTGCATTGTGACTGCAATGTTGGTGTAGGATTTAATGCATCCATAAAACTCAAATAAGTGAATGTTAATACATTTTAAACAATTTAACTCATTTGGTTGTACAGATGTGAACTTCCTATTACATATATACACACATTGTTGAACTCAGTGAATGTGATAAAACAGGATGGTATGAATGACATCCTGTGTGGAGTTGTATATTTACCTACTTCTGTAAGTTTAGCAGAGGATTCTACCCATGGTGGTCATTAGGTAGAGAGTAAAATTCCATAAAATGATTTATAAAAACTTATTATTGTACTGTACTACCATAACTTTGAAATTTGGTTCTACTTCGTAATACTTTCCTGTATAATTTCCAGTGCTAAATGTACAGCATGAATCATTTTGCTACTGTAATTGCACAGCAGTTGTTCCAAATGCCATTTGTGTTTGAAACATTACGAAAGTAATGTTCAGCCACTTCCCATTTGCAAGTCCTATGAATTGTTTTTAACCTTATTGGTTAAATAAAATAGCCTATAGAAAAATAAATGAATTTAAAGTGTATCGGCAATCAGCATATAGGCACAGAAATGGAAAGTGGTTGATAACTTTTATAAATATACTTTTTCCTTACTTTGTGTCATCCAAGAGGGTCGGAGAGGGAAGGGGGGGAAACAAAAGTGTACAAACATTAACATTTTATTCATATGTGCATATGTTTATTTAAACAGTCATTTTTAATTTTGTACAAAATGGATTTATGCATCACTAAGTTTAGAATTGTTACACTCTGTAACATGAGTAATAAACGGTTACAGAGACAAAAAAATAGCATGTATACAGCAAGTTTTGTTTTGCTTACAATCCGGGTTTATGATGCATTGTTCATTGAACATAATTAGCATTGCAGTATTTATTTTCATTATTGTACCATGTTAAGCTGAGTACACTTACAACAGTTGGGTGTAATAAAGAAATTCTGCAGCAATTTGTGTGTTTAAGCAGTATAGCATATTAGAAGGCTGCTGCATCTGTTTCGTTTGATACACGTTTCTTACTCAAAATGGTCTTACATTGGACATTACCTCGTTACGGATGTAGTTTATATATTCATTGTGAACCTTAAGTGTATAATACAGTTGGTTATGTGAACAAAATGCTTTGTTCTTTATTTATACTTTTCTTTTATGTGTTGAAGAGTTCTCTTCTAGATTCAGACCCCACTTTCCTTGCATCAATGTAATGTGTGAGTAATTCTTTTTAATGTACTATATTGCATGAATTTTGCTGTGTGCACTAGGGAAAGTGAATAAATGTCTACATGTATTTTATAATTTATTACTACAGCAGAGAACAAAACTTATATATTACATCATTTTTCAATACAGTCTGCTTGCTTTTCTACATATAGTCCAACATACCAGCCTCCTTATATCCTGAGAAAGAAGGGTTTTTATGAGCATGTCTACTGAGCATCTTTAAGGGAACTTTATCCTGAACTTTTGACAAAAGTCATATTTTTAAAATTTTCATAAAAAAATTCTCAAAAAGTTGTAAAATCATGATTTAATAGCAGTTTTTCTGTTTTGACCATTTAAATGAATATGTGCAGGTAGCATATGAAATTTTAAAACTTATGTTACTTATTTTGTGTTCTCACAATTTCACCTCCTTAAAATGTTCCTTGTGAAAAATGTTCTGTTCAAATTTTCAGCATACATTCTTTGAAGATGGATGAAGAGATCTTTTCTTGACAATTATAGTTATGGATTTATTATACATCAAGGGCGCTCAAACACACAAACTCTCATGCATACAAACCGAGTTACAGAGGTTCTTTGCACCATGCACTCTCCTTGGACATTTTGCAGTAAAGAAATGGCAGGGGAGTGAGGAGAGGAAGAGACAGGCTGAGTAAGCAAGGCAAGCTTAAGGAAAGAGAAAGCATTGCTATTGCTAAAAATGAAAGATGGGGGTTTGCACTGTGGTCATCTAGCACAGGCACGCACCCTGAGAGGCACTATTATATATCATTGATGTTCAGAAAATAAAGATGTTATAATACTTCATTTGATAAGCGAGAGTGGAATTTGTAACACCACATCACCGAAAAACACGCACTTGGATGCATTTGTTCATTCTCAACAATTTTTCCACTGCTCATGTCGTTAAGCTGTAGATTACTGGTGCTGCGCTTTTTTTTTTTTTATTTATAAATGGTTAAGTTCTATAGAATTAAATGGGGATTTAATTACATAATTTTGTTTTGCTCAATAATCTTTGCAGAGATCAAAACTTTCAATTTTAATTTTGTCAATAAACTGCTAGCAGCAATGGGTAGTCCACTTTCACCTTTTCTTGCTGATCTTTTATGAGCTATTTTGAAATACAGGTCACTAAAGCATTCCCTCTAATTTTTAAAACATTATATAGGTATGTAGATTATATTTTTTCTATTATTTTTGATAAGTATGAAAATGATGCTTTAAAACTTTTAAATTTACAAGAATAAGTTTTAAAATTCACATTGAAAATGAGTATCTCCTTTCCTTAATTTAAAAATAATACATTAAATTTTGGCATCTATATTAGAGTTACAGCACTTTTCCACATAAATTTGCTGTTTTTATTAGTTTGATTAATTTACCCCTTAGTAAAAGTTGAAATGTCAGAAAGCTGCCAAGAAGGTTTCTACTCTTAAGAAAATAAAGAAAGGATAGTTACATAAAAAAAATATATATAGTTATCATCCTTGGGCAAATAAAAAGTTAACAAACATTTTTAAGGACCTTTGCACAATATTGACCCCTCAAAATAAATACAACAAAGAATTTGTTAAGCTTTTCTAAAAAGATAAAATTTTAAAAAAATAAACTGATATTTATCAATTAAATTGTGTTTACATGATTAGACCAAAACATTATTTGGAAACAAGTTTAGAAATATTGACTAAAAACTGACTGATAAAAATAATTTTCAGTCATTTTAACCATGAAACCAACACAAAAGCTACATAATAAAATGCTTAAATGGACCCATAGATATAATGGTTTGGGAAAAAATACTTATTTTGAAAAACAGAGATTGCGTAATGAATTTTGATATAGTACTAATTGATTCTGCCACCAAATTCCTGTAGATGGCAAATCCATAGCAGCAGTATCTGTAGCCATAAATAAAGAAGCTGATGAGCCAATCAGTTTGAACTGGAAAACATGTCTAATTTATTCATAGAGATAAGTTTTGATACAATTTTTTTTAATAAGTCTGAATATTTGTGTTGCTTCAGTTTTTATGCTTTGTTTTGGCACATTGTTCAATTTTTGTCTCTCCTCTTTTGCTTTAAAAAGGCACTCTTCATTAGTTGTAGTAATGAAAGCGTTGGTGCATGCATAGTTTGTCTCTCAGCAGAGTATACCTTTTTAAGAGGCATCAGGAAACTTATGGAAATACGAGGTATGTACAGAAAGTAAGTTCCGTTTCAATTTATCTCCGCTGCAGTGCTGTGATCGCAGTTCCGCACATGCGTGGTAGATGCTCTGTATCAAGGAGAAGAAACGTGTGCCATTTTGAGATTGCTGTCACCCACATACGCTTTGTTGTGCTTGTTTACAATGTCGGTGTTGATTGAAAATCCTGCCGCTTGTGAAATCAGATCTGTGATTCGTTTTCTGAAAGTGAAACCAATTGAAATTTATCGGCAAATTTGCGAAGTTTATGGACAAAATGCGATTAGTGATTCAATGGTGAGAGGATGGGTCCGACAGTTCAATGAAGGATGTAGTGAAGTGCACGATGAACGAAGTGGGCGTCCATCTTTGGTTACAGAAGAACTGGTTCATGCGATTGATGACAAGATCCAGGAAAACCTCTAAGTTTACAATTAGTGCTCTTGCTATGGAATTTCCCCAAAGCTCACGATCACTAATTCATGAAATTGTTACCGAAAAACTGAAATTTCGTAAACTTTGCTCACGTTGGGCACCAAAGATTCTTACTGAGCAACACAAAACAAAACGGATGAGTAGTGCAGTTCAGTTTTTAACCCGTTATGTTGAAGAATTTCTGACACAGTCACAGGAGATGAGACTTGGGTTTCTTACGACACCCCTGAAAGTAAGCGGCAATCAGTGGAATGGAGGCACACTTCATCCCCAGCAAAGGTTAAACCGGAACAAATCTTGACACTTCAAAAAATGATGTGCACAATGTTCTGGGACTGGAAAGGCATCTTACCGCATGGTCAATCAAAGCAGATGTTTATTGCGAGACACTTAGGAAATTGCGCTGCACAATACAGAATAAACGCCGAGGATTGCTGTCAAAAGGTGTTGTTTTTCTTCATAACAACGCATGACCACACACTGCAAATGTGACGAAAAACCTCCAACAGGGATTTGGTTGGGACGTGTTTGACCATCCTCCTTACAGCCCTGACCTCGCTCCTAGCGACTTTCATCTGTTCTTACATCTCAAGTCTTTCCTTGGCGGTCAACACTTCAACAATGACAAAGAGCTGAAGGAAAATGTTTCCAACTTTTTGAAGACACGGGCGGCAAACTTCTATGAAGAAGGTGTACAAAAACTTGTGCCATGCTATGACAAATGCCTGCAAAATTTTGGCAGTTATGTGGAAAAGTAGTTTAAGAGTTGTAGAATTTTGTGCAGTAAATAATTATTCTGTATCTGTATACAATTTAATTTTATTACCAAACAGAACTTACTTACTATGTGCATTTTGAAACAAGGATTTGTAATTTTTCGCTTACAATTCCATTTTGCATAATTTGTTGCACACACAGCAGAATTCAAAGATCAAAGTTTACAAAACAAGAAGAGGACTAATACTTTGGAATGCTTTCTTTCGGGCAAAGAAAGTTAAGGCATTCAAAACTTTATTCATTACCTATAGAGTTTGAGTGGCCAGGTCATTATTTTAAGCAGATGGATCAGAAGGGAAGTTTCCAGGTACTTTCAGACTTGGATTTTATAATTTCTATCACACTGATTCAACCAAGCAACACATTTCTTCTATGTAGAAAGAAAAAAAAAAGTTTTCATAATTTGTCCAGGATTTCTGCACATTTCCATGCAGGATGTGAAAGAATTGTAAGAGGGTGCATTGTGTAGCTGCATTTTTACTTTCTCTATATGTACATAGTGTATAGAGAAGGTATTGCACTCCACCAAAAAATTTGATACCAAGATTTCACTGGAAATATATGTTGTATCCAAAAAAAGGTATTTTCAGAAAAAGGTCCTTGTGTGTGGTGTCTGTGAACACGATAACTCAAAACCGAAAAGTCGGTAAAATACCAAACTTGGTATTTAAGTTTAGTATCTTCCAGGGATGCAACATGAAGATTTTGAGAAAAATCCCCCCCCCCACCCCAACTACCCTTTACATGGAACTTTTTTCGAAAAATTTCGATTTTCTAAAAAATGGCTAACGATTTTGATTAAAATATAGTATATTAAAGATATTTACCTGGCAAATAAAATGTATATTTTGAATTTTCTGGGAATAGCCTCTGAAGACTACTTTATTCTGGGTTAATTTTACGGATTTTTGCATAACTGCTAAACCATAAGAGATGGACAAAAACTTACCACACAGAAAATGTAGAGCACTTTATAACACACAATTTATGTTTTATATATTCTTTTCGTGGAGTTGATTGTTTTTGGTTTCAGCTATAAAAACTTATACTTTTCTCATACAGGACTTTGTGAACTCGTGTCCACACAAACAAAGGAACTTCAGTCGCAGAGCAACCAGCTTTTGACTATCACTTTAACCTATGCTACCCCCTTATTTCACTTCTACTAACAAGGAAGCAAGTAATAAGACTATTTCTGCTAATTTTTGCTCCATTAGATGAAGTAAATAGAATAATTTGTTGCAGTGATATAGAGAAAGTCATGTGAATGGAACACATCAGATTTTTATGTTTTTAATGTAATGTGTTAGGAACAAAGTGTACATACGTATTCAGTTACATTAAACTCTAAAATGTTCTGGAAATTAATTTAAAAAAAATCTGATGTGTTCCATTCACATGACTTTCACTACATCTCTGCAACAAATTATTGTTAAAAAGCTCTTACTTCTATTTATTTCATGCAAATTGAGAAAAAATTAGCAGAAATAGTCTTATTACTCGTTTCCTTGTAAGAAGAAGCGAAATAAGATAGTACCATAGGTTAAAGTGATAGTCAAAAGCTGGTTGCTATGTGACTGAAGTTCCTTTGTTTGTACAGACAGGACAAATTCCTGTATGAGAAAAGTAAGTTTTTCATAGCTGAAAACAAAAACAAGGGATATCTTAAAAATGATCAACTCCCCGAAAAAAATGTATATAACATAAATTGTGTGTTTTAATATGCTCTACATTTTCAGTGTGGTAAGTTTTTGTCCATCTCTTACGGTTTAGCAGTTATGCAAAAACCCGTAAAATTCATCCAGAATAGTTTTCAGAGGCTATTCCCAGAAAATTCAAGATATACATTTCATTTGTCAAGTAAATATCTTAAATTACAAGATTTTAATCAAAATGGTTAAAGCCATTTTTAAGAAAATCAAAATTTTCGAAATTTTTTCCATGTAAAGGGTAGTTTGGGGTGGGGGATTTTCTTGAAAAATCTTCGTGTCGCATCCTTGGAAGATATCAAACTTAAATACCAAGTTTGGTTTTTAACAGCCTTTTCATTTTTGAGCTATGCTACACACACAGACATTTTTCTAAAAATGCTTTTTTTGGATTTAGGGGCTATCAAAACATTTATTTCTGGTCAATTCATGGTATCAAATTTTTGGGTGTAATACAATACCTTTTCTATACACTATGTACATAGTACGTATAGAGAAAGCAATAAAATGAAGGAAACTTATTAAAAGTGCATTTTCATTTTGTTCTAATTAATGTTAAGACTCATTCTTTTAATTTTTACAAAGTCTGTTTCCAAAATTTTTCTAGATTGGCAATCAATCATAATTGCAAAATGTTATGTACATCAGGGATAAAAATAAAGTCATGCCTAGAATGACAGATTCATCTAAGTCATACACAGACTGCGATACAGTTAGTGACAGCAACAAGTTGTCACAAATTCCAAATCTTAATATAACTAATGTATATGATGATAACACATAAAATCATATTCAAATACGTAACTTAAGCTTCAACAACAAACTATCAATATTAACTAAAAGTATTAATAACAAAACATGATACAATTGGGAATGCCATCTTCCATGTTTGTTCACTGTAGTGTCATAGGTTTGCATGTAGCAAACTTTCTTTTTTTAACCTTCTCTTGATGTTGAATCAACACATAACAATCAGCACTTTAAAACACACAACTATGTTATATACATTCTTTTCGTGGGGTTGATTGTTTTTGGTTTCAGCTATGAAAAATTTATTTTTCTCATACAGGAATTTGTCAACTCCTGTCCATACAAACTAGGAACTTCAGTCACATAGCAACCGGCTTATTTCGCTTCTACTTTCAAGGAAGCAAGTAATAAGACCATTTCTGCTAGTTTTATAAATTGATGTATTTTACCAATATATTCCTTTTATCGCTTCTGTTCCCAAATCTAAAAGCTTCACATTAATTTCATAATTACCAACATAATTACTATTTTCTCATGTCCCAATTCTTTCTTCACTCTTCTGATATTCGCCATCTCCTTCATTGCTTCAAATTTCCTGTTTATTTCCACTTTTTTCTATATTTTTTCATTCCTATTACTGCGTTTTACTTTTTTCTAGCATGCATGTATGTAGTAGCCAGAGGAGGAGTTGTCATCCACCCAAAATTCAATTTGAGATTTAACCAGAAGTATGTTTTGAGGTCCCATGAGTCCCAAAAAAGCATTTTTAGAAAAAGTCTATGCACAATATAACATTAAATACCAAACTTGGAGCTTATGTTTAGCATCTTCCAAGGTTATGACAAAGATTTTCAAAAAAAAATATTTGCCCACCACAAACTATCCTTTACAGGGAAAATGTTTGAAAATGTTGTTTTTGTCAAAAATGGCTCTCATGAGTTTTATTAAAATTCCATGTATTAAAGATATTTACACCAAAATTAAATATATATTTTGAATTTTCTGGGAATAGCCCTGGATGAGTTTTTCAGAATTTTGCATAATGGTTAAACTGTAAGAGATAGACAAAAACTTGCCACACAAAAATGTATCTCATTGAAACACTTAGTTTTTGTCATATACGTTTTCTTATAGAGTTGACTGATTTTGAGATATTCCTCGTTATTGGTTTCAATTTCAAAGTATCTGCACTTTTCTCAAGTGGCATTATGCAAAGCAAACCAAACCTCAGTTGTTTCATACAGTGACCAGCGTTTAAAAGGTTTGACTATCGCTTTAGTCTGGTATATTCCCTTATTTCCTTTCTACATACAAGGAAGCAAGTAATAAGACCAATTCTGCTATTGTTTATCTTGATTGGCATGATGCAAGTGAGAATAGTTTATATATGGAACATCTAGAGAAAGTTATTTGAATGTAACACATCTTATTTTTCTCCAACTCTTCCAATTCTCCAAGTGCAGGGTTCATTGACATGCTCCTTATTACCTTCCTCGGGAGCTACTCAATACACTGCTTGGTATTTCATCTTTTATTATCAGGAGAAAAATGTCTATTCCCATGATTTTCTCTTTCTTAGTTTAGTTCCGCATGGAAACCGACCATTAATATTGAAATTAGTTTGCTAAGAAGACAAAAGATACAATCTAATCAGCAGCCACAGTAGCTGAGTTTTCTATGAGGTCCATCATTGCCCAGCACAGTATATATATACAGGCTATTTTACCTGATTGGTCACTCATCATCCTGATGAAGGAACAGATGTATGCTCCCAAAACATTAAGGGCTCCACCCTTGAAGCTTGAGAAAACCTAAAGGAAAGCTCTTATAGAAAATATTTAGTAATATAATCAGATAATCACTACTAAATTCCAAAATGGGGGGTCATCTTGTATTTGAATAAATTGGTAAGCTGCTCCAAATTTTCACCAGGATTTGCATGTGCCACTAACAGTATATGATCCAGGAAACTCAGGATACAAAAGTTCAGATTGGATAGATAAAATCCAGGAGTTGCATATTCCTAAGCAGTGATTGAAAAAATGCACTTTCTTTATAAAAATAAATCATTAAAAGAAGTCATTAGTTAAAAAAATCTAATTTGTTCCATTCACATGATTTTCTCTAGCTGTTCCAAATTAAAAGATTTCTTTTATGTCACGCTAATCAAGATAAACATTAACAGGATTTGTTTTTTCCCCATTTATATAGCCCCCTTTAACATTTAAGGTCATATCGGGGGCTTTGCACTTGTAACAACTTGTCTGTAGATTCTTTTATGTTTGGTCTAAATCATTTTCCTCAAGCACACACACATTCACTCTCAATACATACTTCCAGACTCTGTGGGGGATAGGGAATAATTCTGGGTAAAGAAAAATTCCCCACCCCTGCCGGGAATCGAACCTGGGACCTCCGGGTGAAAAATCAGCTTGCTGACCACTTGACCACAGAGGCAGTCTAACAGGAATTGTTTCACATAGCAATAGCTTTTAAAAGATTTGCCCATTGCTTTAGGCTAGTGTATTCTCTTATTTCCCTTCTACTTTTTAAGAGATACCATGCTTGTTTGAGAACAGAAGATCAACATTTCTAGCCTCTATTATAAGGTAAGGATTTTAGTCTGTGTCTGCCTGCATAGTTTTCCGGCAACTCCCAGCTCTCTCGCGGATTGTTAGAGAGCGCATGCATAAGTGTGTTACCATATAAAATAATGACCCTGATAAATGAGGTTCTATTAACAAGTTTCTAAGTTACATTTTGCTGGAACCTAAAGAAATTAATGCATAAATATGAATTACTTAGCACTGGGTTTATAAAGAAGATTATATATACAAACTGTGTGTACAGATTTTATTCTTCATATGTTTCACTGTGTTATTTCATGGTATAGTGTAAAGTAACTTATAAAATATCCAAGTTTGAAAAATACAAAATAAGAATGATAGCTTGCTGACATAAATTGTTCATCCCAGTTGGACTGTCAGGAGCATTCATTAAGATTTTATCACTAGTGATGCTAACGTGCAACCCATTTGCAGATTGGACCACCAGCAGCAGTATACTTCAATGTTGCTGAATCACAAGTTATATTGCATAAAATATTTCTGCAGTGTATATTTACATGTTAGAATTTGTGCTATTAACTTTAGGGGCACTGACAATAATAGGTTTGGGCCTGTCACAAAATAATAGTTTCTTCTTAACAATAGCTTTAACATGATACAGCACAATTTTTTTACCATTTTTGTTTAACTTGTTGGTCTTTTGTTGTTCCAAAACAGCTATTGGTTTATCCATCACCAGCTGTTCTCCCTGCAACATATGGTGGCCTATCATCATCACAGGTTTTCCCTGGAAAGAAAGAAATCAGTTTTAATTACATGCTGAGAAAAATTGAATTGAATCAATTTAATACCACTTGAAATACAATTAGTTCTATAATACTATTTTACAATCTCTTGACCAGACAAAGAAAATACAGCAATAATAAATAATACTAGTCCTGAGTTGCTGTTTAACTAAGTGGCCTGAATAATTTCAATCTTGTGGTTATTCAGGGTACCGAAAGTACTGAAAAGTAACAAATTTAATGGTTTGGAAAATATAAGGTAACGAATTCACGTTCAAACTTGGCGCTCGTAATTGCACTGCTGGAAAAAAAAAAAAATTGCAACCACTGCAATTCCCATAAAAGGTCTTTCCTCTTCTATCTTCTGGCAACATGGTTTGATCATGTGATATGCTTATGTGCACAAGTAAAACTAGTAGTTTAGTTTCTTTTAATTCACGTCACTCTTTTATAAAAAGATTGCAAATGAACTAAAACAAGTTTAGATCAGAATTAAAAAAAAAAAAATAAACACCTTATTAATCATGTAACATTGTAAATATAATAAACATGAATATTCTAAAATGCATGTGTATGAGTAGGTTTTTGGAAACAGATTGCAAAACTGACATCTCTGAAAATTCATTATCAGAGTTATTATTTGTAAATAAATGTATTAATAAGTATGAATATATAAAATTCTTGACATATGATCTACATCCTAGTTTTTTTTTTTGTAGTGTTGAACGCCCGCTTTAACTACTTATGGCACCACAGGCGGTGACACTGATAATACATGAATGAAGATGGAGCACCGGTGGAATGCGATGGCAGGGGAAACCGGAGAACCTGGAGAAAACCCGCCCCAGCACCGCTTTGTCCACACTTCAGATATTTTTTTAGTTGGTAACATCCATAAGAACACTTAATTTCAATTTTCATGCTAATGATGATTGTCATTGCTTGGCTACTAGTTTTAGTTGTGTATGCATGTTCATTTATTGCATTTCAGAATGTCAGCAACATTTAAACATAAAATTTTGTGTTTTGTTGAACAAATCTCCCTCAGAGACATTCAGAGCAATAGAAGAAGCTTATGGTGAAGCACTGAGGAAGAAAACTTAGGTGTATGAATGGCATAAATGTTTCAGCCAAAGTTTTCAAATGCTGCAGAAATGATTGTACATGTCACAAGGGCCGTACCACATGCATCTAAAATGGCTTCCAGTCTCTTTACACGTGGTGGCAGAAGTGTGCCACTACAGAAATATTAAAGTTCTTCCTAATACGAGATTTAATATTGAACAGTCGACTTCCTTATGAAATAAGTATACAATAATAATTTCTAATACATACCTGCTTATTGTAATGAAGGTCACCAATATAGTCATATTTTGGGGGTACTTCTAATCCTTCTCGTAATCTTAGTTTACCTTGGAATTCCAAAATGGCCCATTCATCAACATCAGGTGCCCTGCAACATGACATTTTTGAGTAGCTTTTAGAATAATCTAAAGAGGGCAGTGTTATCCTCTAAACCAGTTATTTCTAAACAAATGTTCTGTTATATTGTACTGGTCATTTGGAATTACATGACACATGTGTTTATGATCTGCAGTAGATAAAATTAAATAAATTCCTCCAGCCCCCAGAGATACAAGGTTGAATAGCATTCAGTTTTCCTCTAAAGATAGTGGAGAGAGGTTGTATAGTGTTTAGCGCAAAAAGCAGTGAAGTCCAGCAAAGACCAGGAGATAGGTGGGTAGAACATTATATACTGTCAAGTGAGAGAGATTGTGTACAAGGCTTACCTTTTAAATTGATTAAAATATTGTATTGATATTTTTGTGACAAAAAAAATGTATATTCTGGATTTTATAGGAATAGCCTCTATAATTCTGGATGGCCTTTACATAAAGTCATGTAAAGAGATAGATAAAATCTTACTACATAAAATATTTAAATTTCCAATATATCTTTTGGTGTAGTTAACCATTTCCAAGATATTCTTGTTATCAATTTCAATTTTAAAATACTGTTTTTCTGAAATGGGAAGTGTTTTATGAAATTTTAATACAGTGACTTAGTGACCAGCTCTTAGAGATTTGATTATCATTTTAGCCTAGTGCATTCCTTTACTCCTCCTGTATTTTACAAGGAAATATATAATAAAACTATTTCTTTTAATGTTTACCTTGATTAGCATAATTATATAGAATAATAGGCTTGGGTACAATAGTTTGTTGCCGACTAGGTACAGAAAGTTATGTAAATATTATACATAAGATTTTTATCTTTTAGATGATTTATATTTAATGTTTGGCACAATCTTTGGTGTTATACCAAAATTTCCCTAGACTTGCTCTGTTTGCCAAAGAAACATTATGCTGCTCTTGCAGAATTTTGCCATTACTGCTGTATCTTCATGGCTAGCTGCTGACTATTGCTCTCTTAAACCTTACCTCCCTTCCTATATACACATAGTTCTGTGCAGGTCATGTGTCATGTCATTCTGAATGAATAATACTGGGAAACACTCTACTCTTACTTAGGAGGGTAACATTAAGGCCAATTCAACTTGCCGTAGCAATACAGGGTGATTCAAAAATACTTTTACAAAGAGCTAGATGATAATAATTATCCTTATTTAGTTGAAATTAAGAAAGAAGAAAAATAATTGTTATCACTTTCAACTATTGGAGGATTAATAACATTAAATATTTGAGGATTTTATATAACTTTTGTTTCAATAATTGCTCATGGATTATGTTCTTTATTTGGAGACAGGTTCTTTACATAAAAACAAGAAAAAATGTTTATATAAACACATACTCCAACCCTTTGTTCTCAGTTTATTGAGGTTCAAAATGCTATATTTTATTTTTGACGTCAGCTTGTTATGCGATGTCCCACACAAACACCTCTTATAGCAAATGATCCAAATGTTCTCCTCTTGCATCTAGACTTGAAAGGAATGTCGACCACTTCCAGTCGATGTGGTATGATCTTGCAGGCTTCCATGACACGTAGATTAAGAGTTTCTTCATCTGGGATGTCTGCTGCATAAACCAATGGTTTAAGGTGCCCCCAAAAGATAAAAATCCAAAGGATTGAGATCAGGGAACATGCAGGCCATGGAATGGGTCCCCTCTACCTATCCATTTGTCATGCTAAATATCAGTCAGATGCGAAGTTGACTTTGTGTCGTCATGGCTCCTTGTTAACATTTGTTATTTATCAGATTGTAATATATTCCCCCAGCACACCTTACAAGTGCAGTCTTCAGGGACTTCATTCAGGACACTTTCCCAGACTTATTAGAAAATGTACCTCTGCAAACATTAAGAAATATGTAGTTTCGCATCATGCTCTAGCACATTTTAGACACACTGGCTAGTATCTAGCATGGCAAATGGATAGGTAGAGGGGGACCAGTTCCATGGCTTGCATGTTTATTTGGATTTTTATCTTTTGGGGCACCTTAAAAAACTGGTTTACGCAGCAGACATTCCGAATGAAGAAATTCATAATTTGCATGACATGAAAGCCTGCGAAGTCATACGACACCGACAGTGTTTGACATTCCATGCTTCAGTGAGAGCATGCATGTCTAGATGCAACAGGATGGCATTTGGATCATTTGCTATAAGCGGTGTTTGTGTAGAACACTTCCTAATAAAACCACCAAAAATAGAATACTGTGTCATTTTAAAATGTTTTGATTAACAGCATTTTGAACCTTAATAAATCGAGAACAAAGGGTTTTGGGACAAGTATTTATATGAACCTTTTTTCTTGTTTTGATGTAAGGAACCTGTCCCCAAACTTTGTAATGGTATTTTTGAATGATCCTGTATAGACTGGATTTTTACTTTCTCTACACGTACTATGTACATAGTGTATAGAGAAGATATTGCACTCCACCCAAATAATTTGATTCCAAGATTTCACCAGAAATACACGTTTTAGTGTCCCCTGTATCCAAAAAAACATTTTCATAAAATTGTGTGTGCGTGTGTGCGCGCGTGTGCGTGTGCGTGTGCGGGTGCGTGTGTGCGGGGGTGCGTGTGTGCGTGTGCGTGCGTGCGTGCGTGCGAGCGAGAGAGAGAGAGAGCGAGAGCGAGAGAGAGAGAGAGAGAGAGAGAGAGGGAGAGAGAGAGAGAGAGGGAGAGAGAGAGAGAGAGACTCGAAAATGAAAAGTCGGTAAAATACCAAACTTGGTATTTATGTTTAGTATCTTCCAGGGATGTGACACAACAATTTTGAGAAAAATCCCCCAACCCCCTAACTACCCTTTACGTGGAACTTTTTTCGAAAATTCTGATTTTCTCAAAAATGGCTATAACAATTTCGACTAAAATATCATATATTAAAGATATTTACCTAACAAATAAAATGTATATCTTGAATTTTCTGGGAATAGCCTTTGAAGACTACTTTATTCTGAATGAATTTTATGGAATTTTTCATAACTGCTAAACCGTAAGAGATGGAAAAAAAACTTACCACACAAAAAATGTAGAGCACTTTAAAACACACAATTTATGTTACATACATTTTTTTCATGGAGTTGATCGTTTTTGAGATATTTGTTGTTTTTGGTTTCAGCTTTAAAAAAAACTTACACTTTTCTCACACAAGAATTTGTCAACTCCTGTTCATACAAACAAAGGAACTTCAATCACTTAGCAATCAGCTTTTGACTATCACTTTAGTCTATGGTACTTATTTTGCTTCTACTTACAAGGAAGTAAGTAATAGGACTATTTCAGGTAATTTTTTCTGGATTATCATGAAGTAAATAGTAGCACAAGCTGTTTAACAATAATTTGTTGCAGAGATGTAGAGAACGTCATGTGAATGGAACACATAAGATTTTTATGTATTAGATTTTGATGAAAGATTCACAAACTGAATGCTGTTTTAAACATCAAATATGGCTATAAAGCAACTGGAGTAAGTTTTTTGCCAACTGCCTGTAGCCTTAGTAGCAATGATTCCAAGGGGCGAGTGTAACCTGTTTTGCCCTCCAATGTAGAACCAACAGTGTAGCTGTAGTAGCCATTCTAAGAACCTCTGCACCTGAGTTCCATAGGAAAAATGTGTGAAAGTCAAACATGTATGAATTTGAAATTCCTTGTAATATCGACCACAAAAGTTTTCAAAAACCCAAGTTTTTGATTGGTACAAATCATTCAAGAAGGAAGAAAAGTGATTCAAGATGATTCATGACCCGGCCGCCCTCAGACATTAAAAATGGATGAAAATGTTGCAAAAATTCATGAAATATAGGAAAGATAATAGCTTGAGCATTGAGCCATTAGTTTAATTGGTTAACCTTGACAAGGAAACAACCGATTTTGCATTATGACCTTGGTACAAAAAAAGTATTCAAAAGTTGTTCCAAACTCTCACTCTAGAGCAACGGTTCCCAACCGGTGTGCCCCGGCACCCTAGGGTGCCGTGTGATTGGCTAAGGGGTGCTGCGAGATATTGAGATAAACAAAACAAAAATACCTTCTACTGAAGCCTTAAGTCTTGTAAGGTCTTGAAATAAAATAAGTCAAATCAATTACTCTCATGCACGGCAGATGGTGATAGTGGTCGATTCATTTCAATAATTCAGTTATACTAGTATCCCACAGATGGCATTACAGCTATACCCTGCCGAACATTCCCGAGACTACTCGCTTCCTCACGAACATTCCTGAGACTTCGACAGATGAATATATAAAAGTGTACGCCACTTGGCGCTTTCAGTTGTCTTCCTCGCGTTGATTCACAGTGTTTAGCTATGGATAAGTTCATTATTAAACGTAAACGCCAGGACAGTGAAAGTGAACAGTCGGCTCCTACTGCTTGCTTTAAGAAGCCAAATCTTACAATTTCTCCCGGACCGTCGAATTCACCACATAAAGAAGACAAACGAAAGAAAAGAACATACCAGGACAGTTACTTAGCGTATGGATTTAAGTGGAATAACAACGAGGAAAACCCTATCCCTGTGTGTTTAGTTTGTGGCGAAACACTTAGCAACGACGCCATGGTACCTAGCAAACTGAAGCGGCATCTTACAACAAAGCATCCTAGTGTGTCACAGAAAAGTGTAATGTATTTTTCACATATATTAGAAGGGGAGAAGAAAACAGCTGTGCGAATGGTAAAGAGAATGACCATAGGTGATACTGCTCTTGAAGCCTCATTTAAAGTAGCAGAACTGATAGCTATAAAAAAGAAACGTCATACTCTTGGAGAGGAAATCATTGGCCCTGCATGTCAAGTTATAGTTTCAACAACACTTGGCAAAGGAGCAGCTAATCAAATTTCGAAAGTTCCTCTGTCCAACAACACAATCAGCCGCAGGATATCTGAAATGTCATGCAATATCAACGAACAAGTCACGGAGAAAATAAAAACTTATAGAACATTTGCTTTGCAAGTAGATGAGAGTCTCGATATTGGTGACAAACCTCAACTCCTTGGTTTTATCAGATATATTGATGAAAAAGATATTAGTGAACAGTTTCTGTTCTGTAGACCGCTGGAGACAACAACCACAGGCCATGATATTTTCGTTTCTATTAATTCCTATCTCAATGACCATGATCTTTCATGGAAAGACTGTTGTGGTATATGTACAGATGGTGCACCATCTATGTCTGGGAAAATTAAAGGTTTTACTGCCAGAGCTCTCAATGAAAATCCATCCATTATTATAACTCACTGTTTTCTGCATAGAGAGGCATTAGTCGTAAAAGCGTGTGATGAAGATTTTGCTGAAGTGTTTAACCAAGTTGTGAAAATGGTGAACTATATGAAGTCTCGACCTTTAAAGTGCAGAATTTTTGAACAGTTATGTCGCGCAAGGATGCAGCTCATACCTCTTTGTTACTTCACACAGGAGTAAGGTGGTTGTCGCGGGGTCGTGTATTGAACCGGTTTCTTGAACTTAAAGAACAGCTAAAAACTATTTTTAAGGATGAAAATCAAGACACATTTCATGAGCTCTTACTAAGTGATTCTTGGTGTTTTGAACTGTCGTATCTGGCAGATATTTTTCATAAGCTGAATGAACTGAATGTTTCGATGCAGGGTCGACATGAAACAATAATCTCCTCAACCAATAAAATGAACGGTTTTAAAAGAAAACTTAGTTCTTAGAAGTCTGCAGTTCAAAAAGGAGATTTGTCGAACTTTCCATCTCTTCTTAATGTGGCAGGAGATAAAGATCTGGGTAAACTGAAAGACCGCATTTATGACCACTTATCAAGATTGCAAGATGCAATAAATGCGTACTTTCCAACTATTTCCACTACGAATCTCGACTGGGTTGTCTCACCATTTGATTTCGTAGATAGTGCAGAGGAAATAGATTTCACTGCTTGCAAACGAGATGAATTTATTGATCTTTGCGCTGATTCCACACTCAAAGGTAAGTTCACCAAGAGTGAGGCGTCGGTGGCTAGTTTTTGCCTTCAACGGAGAGAGGAGTACCCTAACCTAATGAAGAAAGCAATTAACGCACTTTTGCCCTTTTCAACATCCTATCTATGCGAGAAGCCTTCTCTGCTATGGTGACAATAAAATGCAAAGCAAGAAATAGACTGAATAACCTTGAGGATGATTTGCGTGTTTCACTGTCAACTGTAAGACCCGACATCACATATCTGTGCTCTAAGCATCAATCACAAGTTTCACATTAATCATTAATCGAACAAAATTTATTGATGTATTTTTACTCAGTAATTGTAGTAAAGTTTACTGTATTATGTTATGGTGTGCATTATTATTATATAATATTTCAATAAATTAACATATTAAGCTTAATTTTCTTTTAATTCAAGGAAGGGTGCCCCTGGTGTTTAATGTTATTCCCAAGGGTGCCGTGAACTTCAAAAGGTTGGGAAACACTGCTCTAGAGCAAGTACATGAAAATGAACATTTGTGCTGATCACCTTGAAAACATTGAAAATGATATTGAGAATGTGATCACATCTGATAAAATTCGGATATTTCAATATGAGCCTGAAACAAAGAACCAATCCCTGCATTTAAAGACTTCCTCTTGTCCAAAAAAAGAAAGCATACATGAACAAATTCAAGGTCATATTGAGTTTTTTTATGAGTCATTCAGATTGTTTGGTGCAATAAGGACAAACAAGGTTTTAGAAAACCTCTGTGAACAGGTCAGATGGAAAAGACCTGAAACATGGAAGAACATAATAGAATAGCACACGCACTGCATTACTACTCTTTGCAGTATTCCATTAGCATCTTTGTTCTATCAGCAATTTTTATGTGAAATGATATTGGTCACAAAGTTCGCTGCACATTCTATAGAAGGTTCTCTACAGAATATAGGATTCTAATGGTGTAACCTATGTATAGAAATATCCAGAATGGCCCAAGTTCTACATAATAACCCAATATGTACTGGTTCCTATTAGACTTCAGGACTTTAAAATATCTGCTTTTTAACCAATAAAGAGCATGAATACCTACTATCAAATAATAATATGCAAAAATTAACAATAGCTAAAACGTAAGCCCTGTCTAGTTGTGAAACACATTATTGGAGAGTATATACAGGTAAATATAAATGATGGTTGCAGCGCACGCACGCACGCACGCACGCACACACACACACAACAGTCTTAAGAAATAGTTTAAATAACTTATACTGGCGATCCAAATTTGAAAGTGTTGAAAACATTAAATTATTGTAAGTCGCTACATTGCTGAAATTTTTAATTCTTAGGATCATTGGGGTTTTAGCTTCACAGATTCCTGGGCTACGCCCTGTCGTCGCTCCGCAACTGCTGCACTACTCTACTTTACGCTTTGCGGCAGTAACTACAAAGCGGCTCTAATGACAGAATAACTAAAGCACTCACGTAATGCCAAGTGGTGTAAACATCGTATAGTAATAATCATATACATATTATCAACAAAGATGACAACTAATAAAGAATAAAACTGATCACAGTGATTTAGTTGCGAGACCTATACTTACGCTTTGATAAAAACCTGCATACTTCGTGTACTAATGTATATTATTTTCAAGACTAAAGAAGATTGTCAACCTTGGTTATAAATAAGCGAATCAATAATGTTTCAGAATATTAAAAATCGATTTCCTTTACAAGACAACAAAATTACAACACTTTTCGGTCACGAGTTCACGTTTTTCCGCCAATTCTCGATTTTCTTTTATTTTACAGAAGTAACAACATTAGAGTCCACGTTTCGCATTTGTACCATCGTTAACTATGATTTTTTTTACTTTTATAACTAGTACGTATTATAAAATTGATTGGATAATTATTCTTGCATATATACAATTTTTCTTAGATTTATTTCAAATTCTGTATATGGCTAATACATATGTTTATAGATAGTTTAGTTGTGCTCTTATTCATGAACAGTAGAATGTTCAAGATTTGTTTGTGTTGGCAGAAATTGCTGGTCAGAGGAATAACAAAAGCAAAGAACGTTAGTCACATTGCATGTTGTGAACCGTGTGTAGTGTAGTACATGTTAAGTGTTAAAGAAAAATAGGATATTAACCATCCTGTAATGGAAATCTGCTATTTTTCAGAATACTAGAATGCAATACAAAGTTTTAGGAAGCCCTCCGAGCTAGTACTCAGAATGTAGTTAAAGTGCACATTGAAGTTAAGGAATCATGTAAATAAATGAGAACTGCACAGTTCAGTTGACACATTTTAAAAATAGGTACTATTTATGAATGAAATCGAGGTACCTGAGAGTTCGGTTTTAACTTACCGGCTCGCCAATGGTACTCACGTTTTAATTCATCAATCATCTCAACTGTTATCAGATAAAGACTTGGAAGAAGGTGTTTGGGGGGTCTGTTTGAATGGTGAGTGATTTTCACGATTTGTGATCGAAAAAGCTTCAAACAAATGCATTGCAAAGGACATGAACATTATCTTTTAATTATGTGTTTGCAGCTAAAGCTATATATGATACTGTTTAGCGGTCTGGTAATTTATTCAAATTGATTAGACACTTTAGAAAACGTGTTCCAGGAAGAAATGAAAATGGGGACTAATTTCAGCTCAAAGAAGCTTTATTTATTTTCTGAGGTTACAGCAGCACTTTTAAAATTGCAGAATTGAGCTAGTTTACTATTTAATGTATTTGTTCACTTGGATATAGGTATGGAAATTGAGTTACTACCTTTATTTGTTGTGTAAGGTTTTACCGAAATGCTATCATGCAGTTAAAACAACTAAAAGGAATATTAGTTTTGTTTATGTATGATACTAGTTTGTTTAGTCTTTTAAGCATTAAATATGGAGTGTAAAAGAGTCACTTAAGATCTTTGGCCTTTGGAATTTAGAACTGGTAGAGCTAAACTTTTCTTTAGCTGTTTTTAAATAACCCAACATTAATGTATTAACTGTTCTATAAAATCAACAGACTATATACATATCACCTGCACTTGTGGTGCTGAAGTCTGTGCGTTTGCCTAAGTATCCAAGATTCTGGATTTAATCTTAAATACTGAATGATGTTTTCTTGAAGTTAACCAAACCAGTGAATCATTGAGCATTTGAGATCAGAACTGTGCATTTGGAGCACTCCTTTCAAGCTGCGGAAGTAATTCATCATAGCAAACAGTTTGGCACTTAACCTGTCAATCCTATGCCTCCCAAGGGCAGTATATGGTATGGAATTTAATTTAGATTTTTGGTACTATCTGTATTCTTTCTGGTTTGACACTCAAGCCCTTAATGGTTGTTTTACTCGCAAAATGCTTAAAAATTCTGGTAATTATTATATTGAGTGTAATGCCGAAGGATTTAGGAATATATAAAGCAAACGTTGCTCTGGTGAAGTCATATTGTCCACCTACCTACCTTTGCAACCTCACTTACGTATAGCAAAGTAATGCCATTATCAACTATTTTCTCTGCTAAGAACACCAAAAATAGCTCTAAATCACTGTCGGCAACCTGTGAAAATGTGCTAAAATGAAAATCAGCT
The DNA here is from genome assembly GCA_030762935.1 of Hymenopus coronatus. Lineage (NCBI taxonomy): Eukaryota > Metazoa > Arthropoda > Insecta > Mantodea > Hymenopodidae > Hymenopus > Hymenopus coronatus. Next base: position 58,189,732 of record CM060884.1, read on the forward strand.
ATTCTTGGTAATTTGGATGGGTTTAGGCCTCATAGATCCCACATCTAGGCCATGGTTCATTGGGGTTTAGCTTCATAGTTCCCATGGCTAATCTTGTTACTTCGTGTTTGTTATACTCCTCTACTTCTGAAAAAACATCCCTTGGCTACACTTTGTGGCTTAGTGCCCTCAATCCCTTGGCTGCGCTTGACTTGTGGCCCTCTACCCCTGGGCTATGCTTTGTGGATTTGGACCTTCTACCCTTGGCTACGTTTTGTAGCTTAGTGCCCTCAACCCCATGGCTATGCTTTTGCAAGAGTCATGAGTGGGTAAAATGAAATGGCCTGTTATTTATGGACGCTCTTTAACTGCTTTGGTTCTCAGCATCCCATTCTATATTGGGCGTGAAAGATCGCTTAATTTTGCTCAGAGGCCTCTCTTATCAGGCTTGAGGTTCTTTTACGTGCCGTAAATCTACGACACAGGACCCACAGCTTTACTTCCCTTCCGAAGCAAGCAATGCTAAGGATTTTTAAAACCGAAAAAAATCCATCGTCCTCCGCCGGGTTTGAACCCGCGACCTTGGGTATATGTAGTAGCATGGTAACCATTACACCATGGAGGGCGACCATGAGCGAGTTTAGAAACCATTGGGAAATTAATGCATTTTATCATGTTCCTTATAGTTTTATGAACTATCAACCCAAATTGAACTCTAATATGAATTTCTTCTATAAAATGTTCTCTACCCATAATCGCTAAAGTTCTGAACAACAAAAATTGGTACAAACTTGCAATGCACCAAAAGTTAAAACTTTGGGTTTCTCATAGTGACAGCATTGACTCCTGTTGCCTCTAGTGGATAGAGAAGGTATTGTATTTCACCCAGAAAATTGATGTAGAGATTTCACCAGAAATTGAGGTCTCCTGAGCTCTTTTAGAAAATGGTTTGTGTATGTCTGTGGACAGCATAGCTCAAAAACGAAAAGAATCTTGAGTACCAAACTTGGTATTTATCTTTTGTATCTTCCAAGGATGCGACACAAAGATTTTCAAGAAAATCCCCCCCCAACACCCAAAGCACCCTTTAGATTGAGAATTTTGTTTGTGTTAAAAATGGCTCTAATGATTTTGATTAAAATATTGTATATTAAAGATATTTACATCACAAATAGAATATATATTTTTAATTTTCTGGAAATAGCCTCTGAAAACCTCTTTATTTTTAATGAATTTGCATAATGATTAAACGATCAAACAGACAAAAACTTACTACACAAAAAATGTAGAGCTCGTTAAAACACTCAATTTATGTCATATATGTTTTTTATGTAGAATTGACTGTTTCTGAGATATTCCTTGTTATTGGTTTCAATTTTAAACTTTTTCAGACCATAAGCTGCATTTTGTTTCATCTTCCTTGTTTTACTGCAGGCCATGCAAACCAAACCAAACTTCAATTGTTTCACACAGGACCAGAAATTGATAAGATTTGACTATTGATTTAGCTTAGTATATCACATTATGTTCCTTGTACTTGCAAGGAAGCAAGTAGGACAATTTCTGCTAATGTTTACCTTGATTAGTTTGTCATAGATAAAAGAATAATCATTTGTAAGGAAAACCGTTTATGTAACAGCTAGAAAAAATCATGTGATTGAAACACATCAGATTTTTTGATATCAGCATTGCATTATTGTAAAATTAGAATTATGTTTTGTGCGCAGGTGCAGAGATACTTCAGACACCATTGCCACGTCAACCACCAGAAGCCTATGAATCACATAATGATGATGATTCATTTTCAACTACACATATATCCAAACAGTCTGCTAGGGCTATACCCAAGGAAGAGGAGGAGAAAGAGGACAAGGAAGAAGAAGAGGCAGCTGCAGTTATAGGAACCCAGCTAGTGAATGGGAGTCAGGATTTAAGCTTAGTAACAGTATGTTTGACATTCTTTACTTCTTTCTCGCTAATCTCAACTGTAATTTAAATCCCAATTGGTTGTGATCATTTGTTCCCAAGTATTTTGTTTTAATGGCGAATAATTACAAAGCTGAGTGCCCAGTTCGTCATTGTACAATTATTCAGTTCATCACTCTTGTTGAAGATTTAACTATTATCAAAGACAATTAATTGATTAAATAGGATAGTGCCCTAACTTCAGATTTACCATATTTATCCAAAGACAATGTTGGTTTTTTTTTTTTTTTTTTTTTTTTTTTTTCCTCAAAATATTAATGTTCAGAACTGGGGGTCGCCTTGCATTGTGAGTCGCCCTCCGTGGTGTAATGGTTACCATGCTAGCTTCATATACCCAAGGTCGTGGGTTCAAACCCGGCGGAGGACGATGGATTTTTTCAGGTGTAAAAATCCTTAACATGGCTTCCTTCGGAAGGGAGGTAAAGCCGTGGGTCCTGTGTCGTAGATTTACGACACGTTAAAGAACCTCAAGCTTGATAGGCCTCTGAGCAAAATTAAGCAGTTTTTCACGCCCAGTATATAATGGGACGCTGAGAACCACAGCAGTTAAAGAGCATCTATAAATAACACGCCATTTCCATTTCTTGCATTGTGATATACGTTTTCCGAATACGTTATGGAGAAAAAGTAAGTTTCAAATTTGTTGGGTACAGCAGTGGCAAAGCCTGGGGAAAATGAAAGGTGTAGATTACTGCCAAGGTCTCAACATGCGACAGATTTTGAACGTTTCGTTTTGCACTGAAAATTTACTGTTAAGAAGGCTTTGAGCATTTACATTGGAAAAAAATTACTTTCCGAGACTAAAATAAAATTACAGGACTTCCTTTCACATCAGTGGTTGCGTGTATTGGGAGTCAACAGTCAAACAGAAAGAGAGAGCTTAGTTGCACATTTCCCCTCCTTGGGCCTAACATGTACCGCGATGTGAATTTACATGCAAATTTGAACTAGGGGAAATGCTTTACAATATATTATATTAAGTATGTTGCGTAAATACAAAATTATATCCAATATCATTGTTTCAGTTTGGCCACTGCCACCGCCATGTACTTGCACCTATACTGTACATTTCGATACTCCCCTCTCTGACAACCGCTCAAAATGTGAATTTCCAAATTAAGTATAATAATTAATAGATAATTAAAGGACTTAATCAGCTTAAGAGTCCATTAGTTTGTTCAAAATATATATGGCAAATCTTTAAATTTCATTTAAAAATTCTTCTTTTTATATACCTATATCTTTTACACATATCTTATGTAGATAATAAGCAAAATTCCAAAATTCTGAAAAATGGGGTTGTCTAGCATTTGAGGTCGTCTTGTATTCGGATAAATACGATAAGTTCAGATAGCAACATGTGCAAGTGTGGACAAGCCTCAACAATGTACATCATCAGCATCATGTGTGTATGCATAGCAGGTGTTGCCATGCTATATGCTAGGATGGATTTCAAGCAAGACATTTCTTTGCTTTGGTTTTCTATGACTTTAAAGTTGTTTTAGGGGAGTGAATGCCTTGAAAAACTGCATTGTGCATTTGAGGATCTTTGTCCTTTGCAATCCACCATTTATCAATGGTATGGAGAGTTTAGAAGAGGAAGGGATTTCCTTGAAGATGAAGATTGAGCAGGATGGCTGGTTACAGCAACAAAGGCTGAAAGTGAGAAATAGAGATGTTGCAAGAAGACCGTTGTTGCCCATATGGTCAGATTCAAGAAGTTCTAAATATTGGATCAGCAGAGTGAAAACAATCCTGAAAGAAAACTTGGTGTGAGGAAGCTTTGCTGCAGCAGGATCCCCTGATATCTCACAAATGAACAGAAACAAGCATGTGTGCAATGGTACCAGAAAATGATAGAAAAATTTAATGGGGAAAGATCCAAAAATATATTTAAGATCGTAACAGATGATGAAAGCTAGATTTACCAGTATGATCCAGAAACTAAATGACACTCATCGTTCTGGGTCTTTCCAGCAGAAGATACTCCAACAAAAGTGAAGCAAACAAGAAGTGTTGACAATAAGATGATCTGTTCCTTCTTTTCAGCAAATGGGCACATTGTGATGATTTGCTGCGGAGTAAGCAGTCGCAGTATCCATAGCATTTGCAAATGCTCTTTTAAAATTGTGAGAGTGCTCTCAACTGATATCTCAAGGATGTGTGCAAGTTGTCTCAAAGTGAGACGTGAGTCATCACAAATAATGAGCCCTACTGTGTTGATTTGTTTCTCTTATAGCAGTGACAGGTGCACCTGTTCCTCCCTGCAATTCAGCATTTTCCTGGCCATTTTTGAAAGCATGATGCCAGTGGAAACATGCTTTATGAGATATTGCAGCATCTCCATAAACTCTCTTCAGATCATAATTGTTGTCCTCTGTGGTGTAATGGTTACCATGCTAACTTCATATACCCAAGGTCGCGGGTTCAAACCAGTGGAGGCCGATGGATTTTTTTTTGGGTGTAAAAATCCTTAGCATGGCTTCCTTCGGAAGGGAAGTAAAGCCGTTGGTACCATGTTGTAGATTTACGGCACGTAAAAGAACCTCAAGCCTGATAGGCCTCTGAGCAAAATTAAGTGGTGTTTCACGCCTAATTTAGAATGGGATGCTGAGAACCATAGTAGTTAAAGAGCTTCCATAAATAACATACCATTTACATTTAGATTATGGTAGGTTTCCGTAGCATTTTTCTTCAAGAGAACACAAAACTTTATTGCATAATGCTGTTCATGAAGATCAGCTATGACAATGTTTAGAGGTAATAATGAAACACATTCACTCTCACAGTTTGCCAACAGCTGTGAAATTTCCAGTGATTAGCGATAAGATTACGTAGTTCAATGACGTAAAGACAGATGTTGCAAGCAGGCACTGAACAGAAGGAAAAAAATTCAGTCCCAGTCTTTATTGAACATTCTTCGTACTATGGGTCTCATTTTGTTACCGGGTTTGTGTATCTTAGGCAGGGCATACCCCCTGGACAAGATTGGTAGAGCTGGCTTTAATTTGGATTTGTGTTTTCCTGTTATAGTCTTACAGTCTGATAAAGTTCCCATACTGCCTTTATACATTTATTCAGTGGATTGGTTATTTCTTCATATTCTGGGTTGCTAGCAAGGTTTCTTTATGGCTATAATCTTCTTCATCTAGAATTACTGCTTGGTTGCATTTATTTGGTTTTGCATTTGCTAATATAATATGTTAAAACCAGGTTATAAGCATACAGAATTAGATGCTGGGAGATCTGTATCATGATGAAAAAGAACCATATTATGAATTTTGATTTATCACCATACAGCAACTTTTGGAAGTTCCCAGATCCAGCACCAGATGCCTCCACAAATGATGCACCACCATCCTCATCGTTGACATCAATGCAGTGAGATTCAGTCTGAATTAAGGGTTGAAAATGGAAACAAATGTTCCCAAAACTGGTCCCAATAAGTAATTATCGAGTGATGTTATGTGTTACAAAAACTGACTCAAATTCTTTTCATCTAACATTAATCACATCACTGTCACAAGCTTCTTTGCATATTTGAAAAATTTTAAATATTGCTAATTTTGAAAATATTATAATAAACTCAAATACAATAGTAATTGGAGATTTCAATGCTCATTCAAGATAATGAAGTTATGACAAACCAATCAATGCTGGAAAAATCTTGGAAGATCTACTAAATTCAACAACTGCATTTATCAAAGATCTACCAATCATTATCCACTCTTCTGGTGCTAATAACAATCCTGGCTATATTTCAGTATTCTTTAATTTACACTCATTAACCTCTAAAGAAATCCTAAAAAATCATTGTTCAAGACACAATACAGTAATTGCCACTTTTCAACTTGAAAAGAAAAATTTAACTACATTAAACTATAAACCTAGATGGAAGTTTAAAAAATCAAAAAGTAAATTGGAAACGAAATTGAAAAAAATCTCTAAATGAATACATAACTTTATAATGTCCATAGAGGTACAATAGTTGAAGAAAGGAATGTTTTATTTGTGTTATGCTTGAATTAATGTTTAAGCTCTCTACAGATGGAACTGAGATGAAAAAGGAACTGATTTAGTTTTGGTGATTTTGTTTTCGTATTGTTATTTAATACTTTGTGGTATGTTGTGAATATTTTATGTTTATAGAAGTTTGTGGCTTAGGAAAGAGCTAGAGCTTTTTTAAAATGTTTTTTTGTGTTTCAGCTTGCCAGTCTTACTGCAGATTTGAAGTCTGAGGATGAAAAAGAGGTGCAGGAAAGTTCGGTAACATTAGAGAAAATAGAGGACTTTGTGGAGCTAGTAACTACATACAGATGTCGCATTTGCCCATTTACAACTCCTAATCAGAATGAGCTTGTTCAACACTTCAGGTTACAGCATGTTCAGGTAAGTACAGAAATATGAGAGGAAAAAAAAAATATACAGATTACAGTCCAAAAATATTTAAAAAAAAATTAGAAAGCAAAAAACATAAGTGGTTGGAATGTATTGGATTTAGATTTAGTGTGACACGTTTAACTTTCGGTTCTGGCAATATAACAATGTCAGAAGCAAATTATGCATCAACACCTTGTGAATTGTTTCTCTTTAAAAATATATTTTAAATGTATTAATGGTTTGTAACAAAGTATCTATGAAACTTTTCCCCTAAAAAGTGGAAAACATTTAAGCACTTTCTCTTTATTGATAAAATTGGTTAACAATTATTAATATAAAAATAATAGTTGCAACCAATCTTCACTTATCTTTTGGAATCCTTGCCTGGACTAGTTTCGCAACGATTTCATTGCATTATCAACATATCCTTTTGGTCTATTGCAACTATTATTTTTATATTAATATTTGTGTTATTCTTCACTGTTACTAGCTTCTTTTTACATTTAAAAATTGGTTAACAATTGTTTAATAATATGATTCTTTGCAAATTTAAATATTAAATAATGGAGTGAACAATTGTACAATATTTGAGATGTTTTGTCATATGTACTACAACGTTCGATTTCTCCATTTTGACTTTCATGCCTGTTATGTATTTGAATGTTGCCCACTTATTTAGCTTTATTAATTTCCAACTATTCAAAAGGAAAATTCATACTATAGGATTCGGTCATTATACTTTAACTTCTTTTTCTTCTAATTTTGATATCTATTAACTCCCAATTAGCTGAAAAGAATGAACTGGTACTAATTACTATGACTACATACTGAGAAAAACTAGCTTCCCCACCTTGGCCTCTGAACTCACTCCGGAAGTCTGATCCTTTTGGGCGCTTATGGTGAACTTACTGTCTGCCAAGCATAGAGTTGCCCAGGGAGGAATTCGTAATTAATACAGTCTTTTGCCGCTAGATGCACTCCATCGATGAGGAACCAATCAGCGTCATCTTCTACATATACTCCACTACCAAGGTCGTTAGGCAGAAAGATGAGATACTTTGACCTAGTTTGATCTATGGAGCATATCGGAGTTGGTTTATGGAGGAAACGTTACAAATGGTGTATAATAAAAAAGCTGAACTAGGCAGAATAGGGTGTAAAGCAAAAATAATGACAAGAACCCTGAAATATTGGTTTAGGGTAAAAAATTTAGAAAAGAATAGCATTTTGAAATATTATCCAGTGACACAAGAAAGTGAGGTGAGGAAACACCTGGGTTAATAGAATTAAGGAATTATGGAAAAAATTGGCCTGGAAGGGTAGAGCAAGGAGAGTTGATTTTGGAAAGAAGTTAAACAAAGAAATTATATGAAAATGCAGGAGATATTAGATACAAGAACAAATTTAATGAAAGAGTGTTTTTCAATAGTGATACATATGAATAGAATATTTTTAGTTGAGTTTGTAACGCTTAATTATCACTTATACATAATATCTATTACAAGAAACAAGTGCTTCAACCAAAAATTAATAGATAAAAAAAATTAAAAAATTCAAACAACAGAAATTAATCACCGAAACCACAAAATTGAGCCCAGCAATAGATAAACCTTGCTTCAAAAACTTTACTTATCATCCAAAACTACACCACAAGTTTAAAAAAATATTCAAAAAATATAAAATTATACTTGCCCTCCAGAATAAGTTCAGCCTACAAAAAATGCTCTGCAACAACCAAAAAGACCAAATCCCAGAACAAAAAATCAGGAATCTACAGAATAAATTGCGCAGATTTCAACAAATTTTACATTGGTAAAACAAAAAGACATCTTGAAACAAAATTTAAAGAACAGATGAGAGCAGTAAAATACAAACAATCAGCCTTTGCACATCACTTTTGGTCTACTAGCCATGAAATAGTATCTAACATACACCTTATAAAACCCACCAAATATGCGGCAGAGCTCGATGTCTGGGAAAAAATCCATATCATTAAAATCAATACCATGTATTCAACTTTGAATTGCCGCCACAAAATATATTGTGGAGGTTCGTCACTCAGCCACCAGGGACCGTCACACCTCAACATAGAACACCCTGTGGAAATTCAGTTGGAAACCATTGACAATGATGCCCACTTGGCTTCGAAACCAGTCTGGAAAAATTATACGTAAGTTATAACTAAGTGTTACAAACCCAACTCAAAAATATTCTAGATATTAGATAGCTTCAGCTATAAAAAGTCGCTGAAGATATACAGGAAGCTAAAGAAAATATGGGGTAGGAAGATTTATATAGATAAAGATGACAAGTGGATGAGGGAAGGTTCTGCCTGGGCCTGAACAGGAGAGTGGAGTTGAAAGCTGCAAGAGGAGGTTTAAATATAGAGGAATGCAAGACAACTATTGGCATTTAATTCTAGAATGTGAAGAAATTAAAGAAATGAGAGTAAAACTACAGATCGACAAATGGGCTATTTTATCAATAGAGAAAAGGGGAATAAGTTAGTGAAAATGAAAGCTAGGCACCTTAGAGTTTGGGGAATGTCTGGGCAAGGTTAAAAGAAAATGTTGAAGAAAATAAATACAAATGGGGATCTAGATTGGCTAGAAGCATAATTAAATATAGAAATGGAGGCCATCTCTAGAGGTAAGTTAGCCTGATAGTTGAATAACCGCAAGGTTGAAACTATTCAGTCCATTTGGTTAAACAGTAACTTAGGAGGAGTCACTAGTTTTTAGTATTGCTGTATTTTCTTTGTATGGTCAAGAGATTGTAAAATAGTATTAAAGAACTTATTATATTTTTAAGAGGAAGTACAATTCAATTCAATATAATAAATAACTGGTATAGAAGTTAATTCAGGTTCCTTGCCAGGTAAGCATCAAGGCTAGAAGCCAGACTCTTATTAGTTTTGTTCCTTTTTTATGAAACCTCTCTTGTTTCTTTATTGGAGAATAAATTTTCTCTCTGTTTTGAAAAATTTTAGTGGTAAGAGATAAACATTAAAAAGTAGCATTGTTGAATGTGCAATTATTTTAATAAAATGAAGGTATGACAAACCATTTTATTCAATATGTTGAATATAAACTAGTAACTATGAATTTTTAATCTTCCTATCACACAGATAACTTGTTGGGACACCAAACTCTCTTAAGTAAAAGCAAAATGGGGCTCCATTGATGAAGCTTTGGCTATTATTATTTGTGTCTGCCTTAGGAATGTAATGAAAATGAAGAAAAGAAGTATTTGGTTGAGGCATACCCTGGTTAATCAGCACAGGTGTGAAAATACCTTGAATGAGCATAAAATTGAGGATTGTTGCTTAAAAAATTCCTTGAAAAAGAATGGAAATGATTCAAGTTTGTTTTGAACAAGGTAGCATCTGCAGTTCAGTACTGTATTGTGGGTAGAGTGAGGCACGCGCTCTCTCTCTATTTTTTTTTTTTTTTTTCTGGTGTTGCCTTTGGAACAACAAATTGCACATAATTGTCTGCCCCTATTTTATGCCTTTACGCTTTACATGAGATGTCCCACATGATGGCCTCAACATATTTTTTTTTTTATATATAGCCCCCTTTAACATCTAAGTTCATATCAGAGGCTTTGCACTTGAAACAACTCATCTGTAGGTTCTTATTACATTTGGTTTAAATCATTTTATTTTCCTCAGACTTCCAGACTTCGTGGGGAATAGGGAATAATTCTGGCTAAAGAAAAATTCTCTGCCCCAGCTGGGAATCGAACCCAGGACCTCTGGGTGAGAAGTCAGCTTGCTGACTACTCGACCACAGAGGCAGTCTCAACATAATATTGTTGATTAATGAAAGTGTCTTTTCTTTGTCTATTCCATAACTTTGTGGAGCAAACCAAATCAAGTATATAAGGACAAAACCATGCAAGTAAATAACAGAACTACCAAACATATGATGAAGAGCATGCAGGAATCTGAAGTACATTGTTGCCAAATCTTGCCCAATCAGATGCAAGAGTACATTGCTTCCCAGTGAAAGTATCCAATATGTTGAAAGTATCAAGTGCAAGACTTTCAGTTACTATGTCAAGGGGCTTCGAAATGCCCTATCTTGCCAATGTTAAATTTTGACCCATTATCTCTGCAACTATTTAACATAATGAGCTAAACTTTAGAAGGTATATTCAGCAATACCTGTACTGTTGATTGATGAAAAATAGAATACTTCTCTTGATTATGAGGAAAGGTATGATTTTTTAAAATAAAGCTCTTAAAATTTTATTGAAAAATGATGATTTTTAATTTTTTAAAAAATAACTAATCCATATACATAAAAGCATCTTTGTTAAAATTAAGTGTATTTAGATGAAAATGTGTGGTAGAAATTTCAGCCCTTATTGTCAAATAGTTTCTGAGATAATAGGTCATTTGTATAGACACTTTCACTACTTCAGAAATTGCTTTCAAACATCACATTAAAAAAAATTAAGCTAAGTTTCCAAACATAACTTCACAGTGTTTCAAAACTTTCACATGAAGAAAATATGAGCGGGATGCCGATGCTGCGGATAGCTAAAGTAAAACTTTCCAATCAAAATAAAAAAAAAAATCTCTTCTCCAACACTTATATTTACAAAATTTTGATGTTTTTCCAAGTGAATGTACCAGAATATTCTAAAAAACTACTACATAGGATTATGTTTTTAAACTATTTACAATTAGCACACTTCTATGAAAGTTACACCAAAATGTGTGGGAGATTCAACATATTTATATGCAATTAAAACATGAAAATAGAAAAAAATTATGAAAATCCCATTTCGACTCCCCTTAAGTCAATCCTGTGATTCAAATCTGGCAAAAATGGAAAATGTTAACATGTTACATTTAACAAATTTCATTAAATTTGAGTGAGAAGTAGATATTGAGTAATAACTTAAATATTATTAATTTGAAACATTTCCAGATCAAACTAAATGGCAGTTTACAGCAGATAGATGGATCAGAAGTTTCAGAAACATCAACGCAGCTTCCCACGCAAGATGATATTGACACAAATGCAAACAATAGCACTACCATTAACAGTGTGCAGCCTGTAAGTGAGAAGCTTGTGTATCTCTGTGGGCAGTGCAATGAAGGATTTGCCAGCTTAGAGGAATGCAAACAGCATATGATGCAGGTAATTTTAATAAGATTTTAGGAAATGCACATGCTTTCTAAATGCCAATGAACTCCAAAATTGATAGTAGTGCTTCTTTATTACTTTCTCTGCCAATTACCATTTTATATTGTATTTCACCTAAGAATTCAATACCAAGATTTCGCTATAAATGCATGTTTTGAGGCCTTATAAATTAAAAAAAAACACACTTTTAGAAAAGGTTCGTGAGTGTTTGTGAGTGAATGGGTGGGTGGGTGCATGTGTGCATAGCCCAAAAATGAAAATTCATTAAATACCAAATTTGGTATTTAAGTTTTTTATTTTGTGCCAAAATTAGCTGCTAATGAGCTAATTTTTTTCTCATTAGTAAAAAGATTAATCTCCGAGATTAAAATAAAATTACAGGACTTCCTTTTCCATTGGTGGTTGCATGTAATGTTATATTGGAATTCAATGATCAAGCAGAAAGAAGAAGCTGCGCATTTACCCTCCTCGGGCTGCACATAAACCACAATGTAAATTTACGTGCAAATTCAAACTAGGTAAAGTGTTTTATGACATATTAAGTATGTTGCCTTAACAGAAAATAGCATCCATAAATAATCATCGTTATAACTATGCTGCCACCGCTGCTGCTGTCACGTTTTATCATCTCATATACTGTACATTCCGTTTTCCATCTCTCACGCTCGCAATGTGAATTTCTGTGCAAATTCAAATTAGGTAAAAACATTTACGTGTTATATTAAGTAAATGTCTAAGTGCAAAATCATATCCACCATTGTCATTACAGTTGCGCTACCATGACCACTGCTGCCGACACCACATTGTACCATCCATACATTTCCATACTCCCCTCTCTGGCAGCTGCTCAAACTGAATTTTCACACAAATTCAACAAAAATAAATAAATAAGGGACTCAATCAGCTTAAGTGTCCATTAATTTGTTCAAAATATGGTTGGTTGGTTGGTATCTAATGTTGAGCAGTTGGCAGTGAAGCCATTTGCTCTCTTGCATTCCAGTATTTTGATGTCATATTATCATGTTGACTAAAGGTTGGGCAGCGGAGTAGATGGTTTCCATCCATATCTTCTTTAAGTGTACAGAAAGGACACAGAGGAGATCTCACTATACCAATCCTGAATAAATGTTTATTGAGACAGTTGGGAGTCTAAAAGTTGCTACAGAGGATTTTCTTGGTAATGTAGTGATTCTGGTTGCGTTATTACATACCTTTTCCCATGGTTTTCCTTTTGTTTGTAATATATAATATATAATGTATTGAATATTTTTGAGTTGGGTTTGTAACACTTAAGTATCACTTACGTTCGTTACAAACCCAACTCAAAAATATTCTATTCATATGTATCACTGTTTCAAAACACCCTTTCATTAAAATTGTTCTTATATAATGTATTGTTTAAAATATAATGCAAACCTTTAAATTAAAATTAAATTTTTTTCTTTTTTTATACATATGTCTTTTAAGCATATCTTATGTAGATGAGATACTAAATTTCAAAATTAAGTTCTGAAAAATAGGGGTCTTCTTACATTCGAGGTTGAAATGTATTCGAATAAGTATAGTAAATTTTTCCAATGTTTTATACTTTGCTCAAATGGCAACTCCTTTATTTTTATCTCCCTCCATCATGGCCATGTTAAAAAGCATAGCAACCAACTTTTAAAACAGATTTTACTATTGTTTTAGCCTATTTGGGAGGTCCTGGTTTGATTCCTGGTACTAGTGTGGGGATTTTCTCCCTTAGGGAGGCCTGATCTGGGGTGCACTCAGTTTCAGAAAATGGCTTCTAGGACTTGTGTGTTCCCTTAATATTTTGGATAAAAACATTGTCTTGTTTTCGGTCGTATATGGTAGATAGAAGATAAACCTTTTGTAAGAATAATTTGTTGCTGAATAAGTAGAGAAACTCACATGAATTTTACTCATCAGATTTTGTATTATTTGTAGAGTAGCTATGAAAATAAGTAATTTGAAGAGAGAGTCCTATGACTATGATACACAATATTTCTTCACTCTGTTCTACAGGATCATGAATTAATATTATATGAAAATGCCAAAACAAATGAAGAGGAGAAGCCAAATTTGGTGAATCAGGAGCAAGAAGTTGATAATGTTGTTGGAGAGAGTGATTCAGCGCTAAATTCTGCTGTAGATGGCCCACAAATTAAATCTGTAATCCCAGCAACAAGTAAAAGGAAAGGACGCATGCCTCAGAACCTAGAAAAAGAATATTTGCTAAACAAGAAGCAAGTCAAGTCTGCAGCAGGAAATGATAAACTGAAGTAAGTGTTAAGGAGCTTTTCTTTTTAACATTATTTTGAAGGATAGCACAATCCAAATACAATCCATTTTCAAAATTTTAATAACTGATCTTAATATTTGGTCTCGTTCAGGAAATGCAAATGAAATGACTAAAGCTGACAGTTTAATATTTTGTTTTGAGTACTAAATGCATGAAATACAATGATTGGAGGAAAATGACTCCAAATAGATGGTAGAGAAAAAACTGACCTAAGCTTGTTGGACTCTTTTTATTTTACTTTCTCTAGCTGTATGCATATACAATGTACATAATAGCTAGAGGAGGAGTTGTATTCCACCGAAAAATTCTATGTCGAGATTTCACCAGAAATATAGTTTTGAGGTCCCCTGAGTCCGAAACCTTTTTAGAAAAAGGTGTGTGTGCATGCGTGCCTGCCTGCCTCAAAAACAAAAATACTGTAACATACCAAACTTGGTATTTAAGTTTAGTATCTTCCAAGGATGTGGCATGAAGATTTTCAAGAAAATCTCCTATCCTTTACATGGAAAAAAAATGATTTTCTCAAAAATGGCCCTGATAATTTTGATTAAAATACTATATATTAAATGGCAAATAAAATGTATATCTTGAATTTTCTGGGAATTGCTTCCAAAGACCTGTTGATTCTGGATGAATTTTGCTTAAATTTGCATGATTGATAAACCATAAGAAATAGACAAAAACTGCACAAAAATGTAGATCTCATTAAAACACCCAATATATATCTTATACATTTTTGTGGTGGAGTTGACCATTTTCAAAATATTCTGTTTCAATTTTAAGCTACTTTAACTTTTCTAAAATGGAAGGTCATCTATTTCTATTCCAAAGGAAGCTGTACTAAGGATTTTAATGTCCAAATGTCCTCCGCCAGGTTTGAACCTCTGATCTTGGGCACAAAAAGTTGCCTGATAACCATTACACCATGAAGGGCGACAGTGATGGACAATGCAATGTTCGTAATGAATCATAGAACGGGCACTTCTGTTGTTACTGGTGGTTTGGTTGAAAAAGTAATTAAGGCAATTTGTGAAAACAGACGGTTCACAATAAAAATGCTTTGTGATGTGTTTCCACAAATTTTTGAAAACTGTTTTGCATGAATTATGACAAAGTTCTTAAATGATCCCAAACTGTGCTACTGTTGGGCTCTGAGGATGATTATGAATGTCCACAAAACGAAGCGACTGGACAGTGCTTTGACATTTCTTAACTGATTCAGAGATGAGGAAGATGAGCTCTTAAACAGGGTAGTGACCTGTGATGAAACTTGGATTTATCCTGTCATCCCAGAATCGAAACAAGTCAATGGACTGGAGGCACACAGGATCCTCCAAACAACAGAAGTTCAAAACAATGTTTAGCACTAAAAAGGACGTGCACTGTGTTCTGGGACCGATAGGGCATTCTGCTTGTTAAGTTCCATCCTTTCAGTACGGTACGACAGTATGAAATATTGAGAAATCCTAGATGTACAATTCAAAACAAAAGCTTGGAATGCTGAAGGCATTGTGTTGCTTCATGGCAATGCACATCCCCATGCTGCTGGTGTTACACAAAACCTTATTCAACAATTGGTTGGGTGCAAGACCCAGCCCGGATCTAGCACCACTTGTTCTTGAACCTGATGCATGATGAGTTCGGAGGAAGGTGCTTTGACAGCAATGGCGAAGCAAAACATGGTGTTCAGCAGGGACTGTCTTCATTGGTGGCAGCTTGGAGCTTTCTTTGAAGAGAGCCATCAAAAGTTGATTCCTCCCTATGACAAATGCCTGAACAATGATGGCAACCAGGTCAAAAAAGAAGTTAAGAAATGCTCTTTCATGTGCAAATGTTGTTGTGAAAACAAATATTTTATCCTTTTTACTTTCTCTAGCCCATATATACAAAGTACATTGTGGATAGAGAAGGTATTGTATTCCACTAAAAAATTTGATATCAAGATTTCACCAGAAATATATGTTTTGAAGTTGCCTGAGTCCAAAAAAAGCATTTTTAAAAAAAGGCCTGTGTTTGTGTGTGTTTGGGGACAGCATGCTCAAAAACGAAAACGTGGTATTTATCTTTAGTATTTTCCTAGGATGAGACACAAAGATTTACAAGAAAATCCCCCCACTACCCCTTACATTTTTGAAAATTTTGCTTTTCTCAAAAATGACGTAATGATTTTGATTAAAATTCTGTATGTTAAAGGTATTTATATCACAAATAAAATATATGTTTTGAATTTTCTGGGAATAGCCTCTGATGGATGAGTTTTACAGATTTTTGCACAGCTGTTAAACTGTAAGAGATAGACAAAAACTTATCATACAAAAGATGTAGATCTTGCTAAAACATAATTTATTTTACATACATTTTTTATGTACAGTTGGCCATTTCTGAGATATTTTTTGTATTGGTTTAAATTTTAAATTACTTATGCTTTTCTCAAACGGGAAGTGGCATTTCATTTCATCTCTCTTGTTTTACTACAGATCATACAAAGTGAACTGAACTTCAACGGTTTCATACAAGACCAGCTTTTAAAAGATATGACTATCAATTTAGCCTAGTGCATTTCCTTATTTAACTTCCACTTATAAGGAAGCAATAAGATAATTTCTGCTTATGTTTATCTTGATTAGCATGTCGTAGATAAAAGAATAATATTTTGTAAAGAATATTGTTTGTTGAACAGCTAGAGAAAGTCATGTGAATGGAATGCATAAGATTATTTTCCAAACCAGTACTTACTTCCAGGATATGCCTCATATAAGAATAGTTTGTAGAAGGATGGATAGAATGACTATCTTTTGGTAGAGTGTTTAATATATTGATTATAAATTCCAGGTGTTCAGAGCGTGGATGTCAGTACAAATTCAACAGTGAAGAAACACTACACATGCACCTGTTATGCCATGGTACATCACAAGAAAAAACTAATTCATCATTAAGAAAAGACTTCAACTGTTATGTTTGTGGAGAAAGGTAAAGTAACTATTGGCATTTATTGCCAGTGTCTGAAAAGTGCCAAGCAATTTTAAAGGAGAATGCAGGATTTTAAATTATTAGTAATAAAATGAGTACCAAATGACATAGAGAGCTGAATCTTTTTTTCATTTTTAGTAAACCTTTTTGTCTACTATATAATATGCATTATATGTATGGGAAGTCTCTTCAATATTTTTAAAATAATTGAAAACAAAAGAACATTTTGAAAATAAAATTAAAAATCCCAAAATAATCAACAATTAGGCATACAAAAACTCACAACACAGAAAGTTCAAGCTAATTAAATGAAAGTATGGATATTTCTTTACTAAAACAGCATCCTGCTTTGGTCTGGTGTTTTATTTTTAAAATACAAAAAAATGAGTTCACCTAACCTGAAACTGAAAAAAAAGGTCACCAAAATCATGCATATACTTAAGCGTGATGCCACTACTAATGAAAACAGCACATAGCAATAGGATACAAATGTAACCCAGATTACTGTACAGTTTAGTGCTTGTGTTGAATAGTTGATTCACATTGTATTCGACGTCTGGTTATACATCTGTAAATTATTTTGATAAGTACACTGATTATTTGCATGCGTATGAGGTCTGTTGTTATCGGATGCATTTTCATCGCTGTATCTAGAATATATATCTTCCTCTCTTACATCGATGTTAGAAACTCTTTCAACTAGGTCTGAAAATTCAAAATTTTTCGCTTTCTTGAAATACATCGTGAATTGAAGCTCTTATTTTCTCTTCAGTTCTTAACCTTCGGCTAGACGATGCCATGTTTCAACCCATAAACAAACACTGCAAAGGAAATTAAATTTGGAGCTAATTCAATGCTTTGGAGTGAAGATAAGCTCCAGAAACGCTCCATAAAACCTTTCTCTATGGCTATGATGTAGAAAATACAGAATAAAGAAGTCAGACTTTCCTTCTGAAAAGGGTTAAAACGTATGAAAACGGCATCACGATTAGATCATGATTGGAACTTTTCACAGAATTTTCGGATCATGATTAAATCGTGAATGGCACTAAAAGGGTTAATGTGCTGTCTAGAACAACAGGCATAGAGTAGTAGAAATAGAGCTATATATTACACAAAATAGGGGATTATAACTTTATCTGTATCTTTTAACTGTCTAATGGTTGTTCTGTCACAATGCCATTTTGTAAGCTAGTGACGAGAACATGCATCAGATTTGAAACAATTCTAGTCTATAACTGAAACTTGAACCATGAAGTCAGCCCAGTAAGTCAAAAGGCAGATTGCACTAGGGCTATTTTTACTTTTTCTGTCAAGTATTATGTATAATATACATAGGTGGAGAAGGTATTACATTCCACCCAAAAATTTGATACCAGTATGTTTTTTGAGGACCCCTAAAAAAAGCATTTTTAATAAGGGTCTTCCATCCGCACATGCATGCATGTGTGTAGGTGGTGTGTGTGTGTGCAGCATAGCTCAAAAACAAAAATCCTATTAAAAATCAAACTTTGTATTTAAGTTTAGTTATTCCAAGGATACGTGTTGGTAGCATAGCTGCTCACCAAGTGGGAGACCTGAGTTTGATTCCCGGTACCAGTGTGGGGATTTTCCCCCGCTGGGAGACCTGATCTGGGGTGCAATCAGCCTCATGAGGTCCCTGGGAGCCAATTAATGGAGAAGTAGCGACTCCAGATCATGAGGATCGCATTAACCGGCTGGGGTTGGGGGGGGGGGTTCGAGGTGCTAATCACATCTCACAGTCTAATACTGCACCCCATGCCTGACGTCTGTATATAAAATGTATATCTTGAATTTTCTGGGAATAGTCTGAAGACTTCTTTATTCTGGATGAATTTTGTTGAATATTGCATAACTAATAAACTATAAGAGATAGACAAAAAATGTGCATCTTGTAAACCCACAGTTTATGTCATATACATTTTTTTGGGGTTGACCACTTTTGAGATATTCCTTGTTATTGGCTTCAGTTTTAAAATATTTAAGCTTTTTTCACACAAGAATTTGTCAACATCTGGCAATGCAATGAAACAAATTTTATCCATGTGGCAACCAGCTTTTCAAAGAGTTGACTATCACTTTAGCCTAGTGTATTTCCTTATTTCCCCTTTACTTTCAAAACAGAAATTAATATACTATTTCTGCTAATGTCTATCTCAATTAACATGAAATAGATAGATGAGTAAGTTTTTTAACAATAATTTGTTACAGAGATGTAGAGGTAGTCATGTGAATGGAACACTCATATTTTTTAGAGTTGTTTTTGGTGCTACTCCCTTTCCCCTCTTTTTCTTTAGCCTTATTGAGCCCCTTTTCCACTTTCACTCACTGCCATCACTTCAGCTTATGCCTCTATTTCTTCTCTCTCCCTTATCATCATCTTTTGCTGCATATGCATTAGTGGCTCCTTCACCTTCTGGTTGTTGCTCTTTCCTATGTTTTTCCTGTCATTAACTTTACTTTTCCCTGCTTCACCGCTTACATAGACTCCTTGCATTTTGTGATTCTAATAGTCAACTATTATGGTCAATTAGTGTAAAAACAATTAAATTAACACTAATTGACCATAATAGTTGCCTAAACTGCGAAGCCTGGGACTTAAAGTACTTGCAACTTTGTAAGTTGTCATTGGGGTTGTCATCTCAAAATAATTTGAGATCACCTTGTGGTTTACTGTGAAACATGTGAGTCAGTTGAGTCAGCATGTTGCCATAGTAGTTCAGTGGCAGAGCAGCTGACTAGAGACTGGCATTGAATTTTTCAGTCTGACTACTTATCCAACATTAAGCATATAATCTCTAAATTTTAAAGTAATGTTGTGAAGTTTTGTGCAACAATTTTGTATAATCTAGGCATGTCAAAGCAAGCTTAGCAGTGCGAGGGCTGATCTTTAGTTACCAACTAAAGATGAGGGCTTTGCCAGTACAAACGAGAGATGCAAACAGATAATTTATGTCATGTGATGAGAGTAAATTTTGTTTTGTTTTTTAAAACTGCAGGTTTGACAAGTGGCGCAACTGTGCAATACATCTGTGGAAAATGCATGAGCTGGATATTGATCTTCTTAGCTGTCCAATCTGTCATACATACAAAACAGTAACTGCAGTGAAGCTGGAGACACATGTGAAGATTCATGGTGAGGTTCGGGCTTATACTTGCCCAGAGTGTGGCAAAGGCTTCAAACAGGCTTCCCAGCTGCGTAACCACCGTGTCATGCATTTAGACAGGCATGCTGGACCAGTACCACGTTGGTATGTTACTCTCTGATAATCTTTTGTTATGATTAAATATGCTAACTATTAATCAATGAAAAGAAGCTGAAAACAGTGATGCATAATTGAAATTCACTTAAGCTGAGTCAGAACTAATAACACTGACATCACTTATTTTACTCATTTTTAACATGTTTTGAGAAATGGTTATTCCCACTCTCAGAAGGTGGTGGTATCAGTATTACTAGTCTGATACATCTGAAGCAAATTACACTGAACGTAATTTTGCTTTCCATATTGATATCAAAACACCTGATTTGACTGCCTCCGTGGTTGAGTGGTCAATGAGCTGACTTCTCATCTGGAGGTCCTGGATTCGATTCCTGGCTGGGGCAGGGAATTTTTCTTTAACAGAATTATTCCCTATCCCCCACAGGGTCTGGAAGTATGTATGTGAGAGTGAATGTGTGTGTGAGGAAATAAAATGATTTAAACCCAATGTAAACAACCTACAGACGAGTTGTTTCTAATTCAAAGCCCCCGATATGACTTTAGATGTTAAAGGGGGCTATATAAGCGAAAAAAAAAAAACAACAAAAAAACCACCTGATTTGAATTTATGAAATAGCTATATTTATAAGATGACCTCAATTACTAGACAGCCCCATTTTTCAAAACTTAATTTTGGAATTTAGCATATCATGTATAAAAAGAAGATATAACGTAATGTTTAAATGAAATTTGAAGGTTTCCATATATTTTGAAGAAAATAATATACACATAAGCTGCTTAAGTCGCTTATTATTATTATTATTATTATTATTATTATTATTATTATTATTATTATTATTATTATTATTAATCATCCAAATACGAGACATTGTTTTTCCCAAATATTAATTTTTTAGAACTAAAGGTTGTCTTGCATTCGCAATATGTTTTCTAATAGTGCAGGAAAAAGCAAGTTTCAGATTTTGCAGATGTGGCAATGGTGAAGCATGGGGGAAGTGGTAAAGATTAAAGATTACAGCTAAGGCAGTTTTTGTGCATTTTATTTCATGCTGTAAAGTTAACTTAACAGACCAAAGATTATAAGCATTCTCACTGGAAGAAATTTCTCTCTGGGACTAATAGAGGATTTCCTTTCACATCGATGGTTGTGCCTAATGCATTAGAAGCCAATGGCAAACATAAAGAGGGAGGGTTCAGTTGCAGGTTTCACAGCAGACATATGAGGTATATTTCCATTCTTGCCTCTCCATTCCATCCATGAATTTTTGTGCAAATTCGAATAGCTTAAAAATGTTTACCACAATGTGTCACATTAAATATATTATCTAAATAGAAAATCTTATCCATCATTTCTTACAGTGCATTGCCATTACCACAGCCACCTATCACACACAATGCAGTACATTTCCATGCTCCACTTTCCCGCCAATTACAAATTTCTTTGTAAATTTTAAAAGGTAAAACTGTTTATAACAATGTGTTATGTTAGGTATACTGTCTAAATAGAAAAGCTTGTCCATCATCATCATTTAAGCTCCGCTGTCGTCTCTTACATACCGATACATTTCTGTTTTCTCCCCCTCCCTCTCACCTCATCCATTATGCGAATTTCCATGCAAAAAAAAAGTAGTTTGATCAAAATATATGTTGAAAATATGTGTTTAAAAATTAAGTCTTCTTTTTAAAGAGATATTCTAAATTCCAAAGTAAGCTCGGAAGAAAGGGGATCATCTTTTTTTCGGATAAATATGCTAAATTAAATTAAAATTTATTGACTTTTTAAATAGCTGATTTTGCCCTCAACCTCTTTTATGCTCTTGTGTACTTATCTATATATTGAAAGTGTTTCTAGAAAATGTAATTAGGATTAATGGGATGAGATATAAATGGAAAAATAATACTTTGTGTGAATTATGTGTAGAGCAGCTATAAAAATGTGATAAAAGTTTACATACTAGATGTTTTTTAGGTATGCTTCAAGGCGTTGTGATATCTGCTTTAAGAGCTATGCAGACTCCAAGTGTCTGAAGAAACACATTCAAGCAGTTCATAGCAAGTTAAGACCTTATGTTTGTCAGGTGAGTAATCTGCGTTGTTTGGAAATTATTAAACCTTCACTGTTGCTAACTTCTTCAATTTGAAATTACATCCATCACCAAGCGAGGTGATGCCATGGTAACGTGTGTCACTCTCATTTTTACATTTTACATTTTTACATTTACGGTTTTGAGATTAGACACAAAATCCTACTCCAGGATGTAGATCAAGTCAGAAATCACATTTATTGGTTACTCTTGATAATTATTAATACATTTACTTACAAAGATTAACTCTGATATTTGAATTTTTCAAAGCTGTCACTTTTGTATAATTTACAATCACATGTCTGTTTCCATTTGTACAGTATATATTCTTAGAATATTCATATATATTATATTTACAACACTGTATTAATTATTACTAGGATTGTTTTTATTGTATGAAATCTTCTTCCTTAGAGGTGTGATTAATGAGGTATCTTTTTAATTCTGACCTAAACTCGTTTTTGTTTATAAGCAATTGCTTTATAGTAGCTGGAATTGAATTAAATAAAACTATCCATTGTAGTAAACCCCTTTTTGGTATGTCTGCAAATTATTTATTGGTCTATGTAATTCCTGTCTATGTGTAGTCTCTTTGTTATGTATTCAAGGGTGTATCAAAATAACCGGAATGAATAAATTGTATTTAAATAAATTGCCCAGGAGTGCAATGGTTACTAGCAGCAAAAAGGTGAAACCTTTGTCCTCAGTACTGTGAATGTCAGTCATACAGAATGATTCATTTGGGAGTTAGATCGGGATACAGCAGATGGTGTTTACTGTACCCAACATGGAACTGAAATATCAGCAACACGCATCGATGAAGTTTTGTGTTCTTCTAGACAAAACTGCTAGAGAAACCTAAGAAATGGTGCAGCAAACATATAAAGACCATGCATTAGGCAGAACACAAGTTTCAAAGAGGGTTATGAAGACCTTCAAGATTCTCTGCACTCTACAAAAACGGAAGTCAACATCAACATAATTATGCAAGAAGATTGTCACATAACAATTGTAAGGTTGCAGAGATAATGAATTTGTGTTTTGGAACTATAGAAGACATAATTCGCAATACTCTTGGCTATCGAAGAGTTGCATCAAAATGGATACCTGATGTACTAAAGGATGAATAGAAGGCTTATCGTGTCATGACATGCCAACAATGACTTGGAAGGTTATGACAGGAGCCATATTTTCTGAATAGTCTCTGAATTCACTTGTGATGAGAGTTAGTTTCACTACGATCCCTTAAAAAAAACAGGAGAATTCACATTGAAAACATCCATCAGGCCCTAGGCCTAAGAAGAAGATCATGCACCTCATATTCTTCAACAACCAGCTCATTCTTTATGACATGTTGTAACTAATCAAAGCACAGTAATGGCTGCTTACTATTGTGATGTGCTGAAAGGGCCACTGAAGAGAAAAATCACTGAGTAGTGACCAAATCTTGCACCAAGACAATGGCCGGCTCATCGAGCATGTGTGACTCAAGATGTCATCAAAGAATTGGAATTGAGATAAGCCTCCTCCACTGCATTCTTTGGATCTCGCACCTTGCGATTTTCAACTCTTCCCTAAAGTGAAAAAAGGAGCTTTGTGGTCGCCATTTTCAAAGTAATAAGGAGTTGGATAACATTGTCATGGGTATACTGAACAGACAGTCAAAAAAGGGGTTCAGTGAGTGTTTTGAACAATGAAATAGCTGTATTTCATCAGAGGGAGAACACTTCGAAAGTTTGTAAGTAAATTTGAATGAAATAAAGCAATTATGTGTTAATAACAAAATCAGTCCAGTTATTTATTGATACACCCTCATATGTGCATCATTATCCTGCGCCACTGCTAGAGACTTACGTTTGTGAACTTGAATGGATTTGCATGCAAAAAGGGCATATAGTGTGCAATGGGAGTTTTTAAAAAAGCATTAAGCTGCTACCCAAGCTCTAATTGCTCCCACAATGGAAGTGTTTAGATTAGTTTGTTCACTTTGAATTTCGATTACGAGGTATACAAATTCGTTAACTTGAACTCTAGTTTTGCATTTGTTATACCATCTGCATGGGTTTAGATTAAAAGTTAAGTTTGTTGTTTGGGCAATTGCAGACATTTGATGCATGCCAATAATTGTGTCTTGGAAGTTTTGAAGGTGATTGAGTTCATGTTCGTGAAGGGCTCTTCGTGAGTGAATTATGTATATGGTGCCAATTATAGTGCCTTGTAGTGTAGTTGAACGGAAATCAAGATGTAGTTTCCATCCTAGCATTGTTCCCGAATCTGGCACTGTCCATAATTTGATGCAGTGGTATCGATCAGTTTGCAAATTGCTTTCAATTGCATGATTTATAAACTTTTCTGGGTTACGATACAGCTAGAATGTATTCGTAGGCTAATGGAAATTTCCAAACATTTGGGAGGTTCCAGATTCAAACTTGTGGCCTGTGTGTGAGAAAAATTTGATGTTGAAAATTTGGGCAAAGTATTATTTTTCCTCTACCTAGGGTCTGTAAGAGGTTGAAAAGTTTACAGTTTCATACTTATTAGGCATCTCTTAAATTGCAAGGCAAAGATTTCCATAGAACACTTTTCATGCGAAATGTTTAATTAGATTTTGTTTTCTCAAAAATGACTTTAGAGACCTTCATAAAGATATCACACATCTGAAACTGTCATGAAAAATGAAATGGTGTCTTAAATTTTTTGTAAATAGTTGTTCATTCATACTATAATTTCTATAAATGGAAATGGACTATTAACAGAGAAGAACTATAAGTTCATGAGCATTTAGTAGTAGTGGTAGTTACAGTAATATGTTACTTTTTTGTATAACTTAAACTGGACTGCCCACTGAAAAAGTGGCCTGGGCCAAATTCTAGTGGGCAGCACAAGATAAGTATTTCTTAGTGATTCAATAAACTTGAACTACCATTGTGAATTTCATTAGGGCATTGAGATTAAGCTGGTTTGGTCATGTTAAAAGAATGGGAGACCAAAGACCTGTGACAAAAATATAAAAATTGAAACTCTTGGGAACCAGAGCAACAGGCACACCGAAAATCTGCTGAGAAGATGATGTCATGAATGATTGAAAAAATTGAGGATACCAAATTGGACTCAATTATACAGAACAGAAATTCCTGGAAAAAAAATTATTGAAATGGCCAAGTTTGAAGTTGTAGCGCCTTAAGAAGAAGATCGTGAATAACAACATATTGTGTTAAATGTATGAGTGGGATTTATTGTGAATATTTATATGAATGCTTAATAAGCTTACTACATGTGTATTGCGGTTTTTTATAGGTGTGTGGGCATGCATCCGCAAGGAAAGCAATGCTGCAAATGCATCTGCGCCAACATACAGGAGAAAAACCCTACAGCTGTACACTGTGCGAGTACAGAACAGGAGATCACAACTCATTGCGACGGCACATCATGCGTCATACAGGTCACCGTCCATATAGATGTCCACATTGTGATTACTCTGCAATCCAGACCAACTCATACAAGAACCACTTACGCAGCAAGCATCCAGGCATGCAGGGCCTTTATAACTGCACCAAATGTCCATTTAGAACTGTCAGCCAGGAGTCGTTCCTTCAGCACATGTCTGATCACAAGAACGGTTTAATCAGTTCTACACCAATGGAAGGTAAGACTACATATAACATTTAACAGCTCTCTGAATGGAAAATAACTGAAGCTGTATTAGGTAACTTGTTGTATTTATAATCATTTTATATCACATATAGATGGTTCCAAGTAGCAACATTATAATACATATTTCTGAACATATAGAATTGTTTAATTGTATTTATTACCATAGTAAATATAGGATCATTAAATTATAAGGTAACCCCCTCTTTCGACCTCTCTCCACTGTGTGAGAAATTCGAGTGTCACCAGGAAAGTGGGCCAGAAAGGTGCACTGGAGTCCTTACCTTAAATAAATGCTAGAAATATTGACCATCTGCTCCCAAACAGGCAGCATAACTCAGGATTCCTGCTGCTAAGCTTAGATGAGTCAGGGAGAATATTTTTGCAAGTTGTGCTGCCCATATGTGTTACATTTTTGTAATTTATCTTAAGATACATATTTTAACATGCCTTTGCCAGCACCACTTTCCTGGCAACTCTCGGATCTCTTGCGCAGTGGAGAGAGGCTGTGATAAAGGTTACCTTATAATTTAACTACCCTATAATATCAAGTTGCATTTTGACAGCATGTTGTCAGCCATGAAAAATGTTTTCCTGTCAGTATACTCTTATGTCTATCAGAACTATTTTAAGCTTAGTAACCTTTATTTTGGCGAATATATCATACCTTCTCAACATGGTGTTCAGCAAGATTACACCAGGTCTGTTTGCAATCACAGTTCATTCAATTGCTTCTTTTATTAAGAACATGTAACATCTGATATTTGGATGATGGTTCCATTGCTGAATAGTTCTTTCATGTATGAAAAATATTTTTGTACAAGCTGCAAGTATTGGTCTCCATCTGAACTTCTCCAAGTGTAAATTAAATTTCCTTGCCACCACTCAGGACCAAGTTGATTTTCTTTTCAAGAAATGTATTGACTTGCTTATGAAATCTAGTTCATGGTGATGTTGAATACTTGCTCCCTTGTGCTGCAATATCTCCTGAAGTTCAGCAGCAAATATTAACAGAGAAGACATCAAAATTGAAGTTCTTTATTTCATGCCTTTCCATGATTTCTGGACATTCCACTTTCTTCCTTCTCTGCACCTTTTTCTATTCCACTTTTGATGTATTCCATGTGCTGTCCTACATCTTGGCATGAAATTCCATTATTAGAAGCTTTGACTCTTTCTTAAAACTGGACTTGAATTCAATTTGAATGTTCTTTGAATGAAAACACTTGGTTGCAGGGCTTCTTTACTAGTTAGGGCAGCTTCTGCATCTGTTGGGCTGTGAATTTGGTGATACCTCCCTTCTTAGTGTCTTTCCTTGGTTCTGCTCATCTCATTGAGGGTCTCCTTTCTCCTGAATCCTGATGCTACTGTCCAAGAAAGCACTTCTCAATGGACAAATATGGCGAATATGGAACTTCCTTACATTGACAGAAAAGCATTCAGGCTTCTCTTCACTTGATTCTCCAGCAAGCAACTACATGTCTTAAATACAAACCCACCTGTTTCCTCTGCTGAATCAGACACATAGCTAAAAGCCAACCTATCTGCCAACACTCCTGTAAAACCTTTCCCCAATACTGATATTAGATTAATTCCCCTTTAATTCATTGGATTATTAATGTCTCCGTTTCCTTTAAATATGGGTACAATCATTCCTTTCCTCCATCTATCATGAAATTTTTTTTCCCCCTGGAACATCATATTGATTAGTCTAATATTTGCTTTCTGTTATCTTGATACCACACTTTCCAAAATTCACCTGGAATTCAATCAATTCCATACACTTTGTTATCAGCTTCTGAATTTGTTCCATCATCTCTGACTCTTCTATATCTATGTCTGTTCTATGTGATCCCATGCCCCGGGAGCTTCACACGCACACATACAACTCTTATGCGATCTCATCAGCAACTCTAATAAATTTATCACTAGTAATGCTTTAGAAATAAACCAACCATTTTTTAACATCATTAGTTCCATTAAAGTATAGTGGCACTATTTTTATTACTCCAAAATGTCATTGAGCTTCCTCAATAGTTTATTAGAAAATTGGTCATTTGTGTTAGAAAATGCTAATCTTAAAAAGTTCTTTAAGTTAAAAACTTAGAAACAAACTCATATATGTAAGAAACATAGAAACCACATGACTTGTAAAAGCTGCTAAATCAGCATGGGTAGCAATTTGTAGAGCAAAATTTGAACATAATTCTTCTGTGGAGTAGAGCAGAAGTTCAGAGTACAAATTGGCAGATGTAGATTTGATAGCATATAACATTTTTAAAAAGGTATTTAAAATAAAGGTATTATTTTGCCTAAAACAGTAATTTATATATCAACCTAAAGAACAAATTACAAAATTGCACAATAAGCTAAAAAAAGTTGTGTTGTAATAATTTTCACTATTAAGCATTAGCCTAGACGGTTTTTAAGTGTATTTAAAAGTGTCAACTTTACTAACATGGAACTCCTACGGGATGAAATTCTGAGGCACTGGTGGCAGTGATATGACCTTGCAGTCAACAACATTGTTAATAAACAAATAAAAATTGTGTTAGCAGTTGACCAACTAAAATTTTTTTTTTAATTGTTTCTTTTATATAGCCCCTTTTAACATCTAAGATCAAATCAGGGGCTTTGTATTAGAAACAACTCAACTATAGGTTCTTTACGTTGGGTTTAAATAATTTTATTTCCCTCAAACTTGCTCACATTCACTCTCACATACATACTTCCAGACTCTGTGGGGGATAGGGAATAATTTTGGTTAAATAAAAATTCCCTGTCCCAGCCGGGAATCGAACCCAGGACCTCCAGATGAGAAGTCAGCTTGCTGACCATGGAGATAGTCTCCAACTAAATTGAACTGGACACTGACAATAACAAACCCAGATGACAATGATTTTACTTACCAGTCCAATCTCATATATTGAAATAATGACATTGCCATTTAAGTTGGCAAATCTGGATTTTGTGATAGCTATTCCTGTGGAGAAGAAAATGCACAGTTGTGCAAAAAAGTTACCTATATCACTGCAGTCTCTTGCTAATCAATACAATTTTTGGTGAATGATTAGCAGAATGTGGACGTAGAAATAAGCTAATATGATAGAACCGGTTGAAAAATTTAATGCCACAGCCGGGATTTGAATACGGTTCTCCTGCTCTCCATGCGGTTGCTCTAACCATTAAGCTACTGTGACAACTTGCCAGTAAAAGAACTCCAGTGGTTAGAGCAATCGCACGGAGAGCGGGAGACCGTGTTCAAATCCTGGCTGTGGCATTGAATTTTTCAACTGGCTCTAATCATACTGCTTCCCCTGTATACCTTTCAGTATATACAAAAAGAGGAGCATTACTGTTTAATAAGAGAAATAAGAGTTTACATTTGTTTGTAGGACAGGTATGGACATAATGGTAAAGGATAAAGAAGGTTGTATGATTTTTATTTCTAGGTGAAGTGGAAGTTTTTCCAGAGAATGTAGCAGCTGCCCAGTTGATCTATCGGTCCCTGAATGCCTTCTCAGCAGATGGCAGTCCTCTGCAAGTAAATGTGACTAGCAGTGCAACATCAGAGGATGGCACAACACAGACAATCACCATCCAAATTCCAACGCAACAAGACGTTGGTACTGAATTGCAAGGGGATGATGAAACACCACATTGTTTCTTGGCAATACAGCAGGACGAGGAAGAAGAGGGTGTGGATACCGGTGGTATCACCATACCAGCTGAACCAGATCCTGTGCCGCTATTAGAAGGTTCCTAGCATCGGCCTTATTGAAAATTTTAAGGTGGGTTAACCTACAGAATTGTAGTTCTACCTGAACTTTATAAGGCAAAATTTTAAATCTCATTATGCTTCTCTCTCGCTCTCTCTCTCTCTCTCTCTCTCTCTCTCTCTCTCTTAAACTGTAATTTATTATAGATATGAAAGTGTTAATAGTTGTTATATACATTGTGAAACAAATCAGAAAGGTAAGTTAATTGGTGTTACAATGTAAAATACTTTGAAATTAAAATTATAATGGTTACTAAACTAAAAAAATTCTGATGTGTTTCATTCACATGACTTTCTCTATATCTCTGTAAATTATTGTTAATAAGCTTACCTTTTATTTATTTCATGCTAATCAAGAAAAACTAGCAGAAATAGTCTTATTTCTTGCTTTATTGTAAGGGAGTACCATAGGTTAAAGTGAAAGCCAAAAGCTGGTTGCTATGTGACTGATGTTCCTTTGTACGTTCTCTCATGATGTTCCTTTGTTCGTATGGACAGGAGTTGACAAATTCCTGTATGAGAAAAATATGCGTTTCAAAGCTGAAACCAAGAAAAAGGAATATTTCAAAAACGATCAACTCCACGAAAAAAATGTATATAACATAAAGTGTGTGCTTTAACGTGCTCTACATTTTTTGTGGGTTAAGTTTTTGTAGTTATGAAAAATTCATCCAGAATAAAGTAGTCTTCAGAAGCTATTCCCAGAAAATCCAAAATATACATTTTATTTGTCAGGTAAATAACTTTAATATACGATATTTTAATCAAAATCGTTAGAGCCATTTTTAAGAAAATCAAAATTTTCGAAAAAAGTTCCATGTAAAGGATAGTTTGGGGTGGGGGGATTTTTATCGTGTCGCATCCCTGGAAGATACTAAACTTAAATACCAAGTTTGGTATTTTACCGACTTTTTATTTTTGAGTGTTCACAGACACACGGACACACAGACACACACACACATACACACATACACACACACACACACACACACACACACACATGGACCTTTTTCTGAAAATACTTTTTTTGGATACAGGGGAGCCTAAAACATATATTTCCGGTGAAATCTCGGTATCAAATTTTTTGGTGGAGTGCAATTTATTCTCTATACACTATATACATAGTGAGTATAGAGAAAGTAATAATTAGCATAAGAAATACACGGCCACCTATATTCATACATAAGGTGTTGTATATGAGAGTTGACCTTACTAGTATGGTTGAAGGTTTGCACCCCAAAGGACCAAAATATATTTGTGGCAGGTCAGCTTATGCATAAAGATAAAAACTCTGTATTTCTGTTTTATTTAAAAAAAAACTGATGTTATTTTATTTCTGGGTTACAGGATAATTAACTAGCAGATGCCATACTTTTTTTCAGAAGACATTACAAATTGACAAGACAAATGGATTGCAGCATTGTGTTTGAAGGTATGAATTGAAGCTTGAAACAACAAATTGTCAAGAAAGTGAGGAGCATATGAATGTACAAAATTTATTTTATAAATCCCTTTCTTTTTAATATTAAAGGTAAGAGCTTAGAGCAATTGTTACTATGTAATGTTTATCACCTCTTTTGAGGAGGTGAAATAATTGTAAGTGATTTGAATATAATAACTCAGCAGTATTATACGTTGACTATGGCAGATAATCTATAGATTTGTCACTTACAGAATGATCTGCTGTATTGCATCCTTGGATAGATGCATATTATTTTCATTAAGTTTTTTGTGTGTGTCAGTGTTTTTTATACAAGCCCCATGTTGCATATGTAAGACTTTTTCTCCTATGTCATTTTCAGAGTGAAACTCCTCAGTAATCAATCTACTACTCTTTGAATCTGTTACTATTCCTCAGTCACATTTTCTATAATCTTATTATCTCCTTAGTATCTAGTTAATTTTGGCATAAATTTCAAGTATGCCTTGAATTTCTCTTTTTGTATCAACATACAAATCCATGGGTGCCAACAGATGAACAATCATAAGTTATCTGAAGTAACTAATCTAAAATAAGTAGGTCAGTCCATTTTCACTAGATTTTTTGTATATGCATTAAATATTATAAAGTATTAGGAGAATGTATTAATTTCACCCATTTTTACATTAAGTGAAATGTATTGAAAGAAAAGACCAGTATTAACATGAAGTTCATGCAAAGGTGAAAATGATTGTTGTGAATAACAGCTCTAGTTCTTCTGTTTCCAATAAAATACCAGTTTTTCCAAATGTTCCAAAATAACAGTCTCAAAGTGATAGGATGTTAAATACATTACACACATACACAGGAACCGTTTAATACCATCTTGCACCATTCACAATGAATTTACAAGATAAACTGTATATGGCATGTAGCTGAATAATTTGCAATGTCGAAAACCTGGCTTGGGCTGCAAAATTGAACATGTCAAAGAATTTGCAGCCAGATCCTGCCAATTTAAATTTTGCTTGAGCAAATACTGGGTGATTTATATAGAGCTGAAACATTTCTTTCATTAATTGTTGCAAAACGTGTTATGCTAGTGACAATTTATTATATCTAATTGTAGAGGAATTTTGGGAGATTATTTACCTTTAAATGCCCTCCATCTTTCATAAGACACAACTCAACAGGTCGTTCCATGTTACTGGCCACTCTTTGGAGGACTCTGTTGTCAATAGCTTGAATCTCCTTTGTGATGTTGTGCTTCAGATCGTGCAAATATCTGGGGACGTGTGGCATAAACCCTGTATTTTAAATAACCCCATAGAAAGAAGTCCGGTGATGTCAAATCCGAGATCTCGGTGGCCACAAGTCTCCTGGAAATTATCCGGTCGTCAAAGAAACTTGCAATTAGGTTCATGGATTCATTTTATGTATGGCATGTAGCGCCATCTTGCTGAAAATAACCTTGACTCAGCTCTATATCGTACTGCATTTTCACGTTGACTACAAGAACAAAATGTCGAAACAGCTGCCAACAATGCAATTAGGAATAAAACATAAACATCTGCACATCTAGTGGCAAGGAATCAAAACTCCAGAACATTCTGCTTAATTTGATGCTAAAATTGGGTCATTGAATGAATTTCCAACAGAATAATTAAAGAAAGAAATGCGTCAGTTCTACATAAATCGCTCTGTATTTCCATTAGCAAAGTGAAAAGGTATGATATTCAAGGTGGAACCAGACCTAAACATTTCAATTTATGTTTCTCCATCGGGCTAAGTCCTTTCAGCACTGAACCTCTCTTGCCTTGTTTATTGTGCACCTGTGGTAATAAAAGCCATGGTAGCTAAGATGAAGAGCATTGGTATGAAAAGATATATGTCTTGGTTTGAATCTTGGCCATATTGAACTTTTCATGTCTTTTCATTTTTTTAGTCTATACAAGGCGTACTGTTATTAACATTTTATGTACCACATTAACTGAATACTAAACGGCCTTGAATGCAAGGTGACCCCCATTTTTCAGAACTTAATTTTGGAATTTAGTATATATTCTACATAATACATGTTTAAAAGACATAGCTACATAAAAAGAAGAATTTTTAAATTAAATTTATAGGTTTGCCATATATTGTGATCAGACTAATGGACAGTTAAGCTGGTTAAGTCCCTTATTTATTTATTTTTTGCACTTAATTTGAATTTGCATCGAAATTCACGTTTTGAGAGGTTGCCGGAGGAGGAAGTATGGAAAATGTATGGTGTGGATGTGATGATACAACATGGCGGTGGCGGTGGCGGTGGCGGTACGTGATTGTGACGACAATGATGGATATGACTTTGTATTTATACAACATACTTAACATAACACATAGTAAATGTTTTTATCTAGTTTGAATTTATGCAGAAATTCACATTGCGAGCAGGAAAGGCAGAGAAGGGAGAATGAAAAGTATGGTATATGCAATGATAAAACGTGATGGTGGTGATGGTGACATCATAGCTGTAATAATGATTATTTATGGGCGCTATTTTCTGTCAATATACCTGGTATAATATATTGTAAAATGTTTTACCTAGTTCGTTTGCACATAAATTCACATTGCAGTATATGTGTAGCCCGAGTAGGGGAAGTGTGCCGTTAAACTCTTTCTGCTTGGCCATTGATTTCCACAACATTACATGCCGATGTGAAAGGAGGCCCTGTAATTTTATTTTAGTCTCAGAGAGTAATCTTTATTCCAATGAGAATACTCACAAGCTCTTTAACAGCTAATTTTTGACGTTGTGAGGTTGGCAGTAATCTGCACCATTTTCCCCAGGCTTCGCCAATGCCATGCCCACAAAGTTTGAAAGTTATTTTTTTGCTGCATGGTATTTGGAAAAAAGCATTGTCTTGTATTTGGATAAATACAGTATATTCAGCTAGCACAATGTTCCTTTTATGCCTTTCATCTCTCAAAAGCAAATTTTGGGTGCAACAAATATGTTGGGTTCATCTGTTTAACATTGAAATTTCTGTAAATTTTGCAAAAAGTTGAAGGATAAAACTTTAAACATTTTTTATTTTGGATGACGCTTAAGCCAGTCAAATTTAAGAATGTATTATGTGCACTTTTACTTATAACCTCAATGACAGATACCACAAAGTGGCACAGAGAGCGTGAAGAAAAGACATGTTTGCAGTAAGATCCAAAGATAATCTTGCATCACAGTTGTGTGCACCTGCCATAAAATGTGCCATATGAAAGTTTGCAGTTTTCAAACTTCATAATAATGTTTTGTATGATCCATTGTAAATGATTTCAGTAACCCTTATTAGCCATGCAGACTTTTTAGTGTTATTGCGTTCAACCTGTTGGATAGTTGTGGTTACTTGTTTTTTTTTGGTAAGGGTTGTAGTTATAAAATAGAATTATAAAGAAGCTGCAGTGATGGATTTTAAGGTATAAGTAATTGTTCAATTAATCAGAATATAGGTTGTTTTTTTCATTGTTGATAACTATTTTTCATAAGCAATTTTTATCAGCTTTTACAAACAGAGTAGTTTTGTATTTGTCATATGCATATTTGCTGTGACAATGCCCTTTTGTCTCCTTGTAGAAGGCTGGCAGTTTTTCTTTTTTCTATTGCCTGTTTGCAACTAATTTTCGTGTTATTTTACAGTTGGCCTTAAGGTTTGTCTCTTGTCACATAGGTTTTACTTCATTAAGCTGACATATCAGTGCTGTTCGTTGCAGTTGGTCTTCCAGTAACATAAAAGCCAAAAGCTGTTAGAGGAACATGCCTATCAAAGAATTTTTTTTTTTTTTTTCCCTCAAAGAATATTTAGTTTTGAAAACATTAGCATATGGTAAAAGTTGACAGTTGATCATTCACTTTTAAGTATGTTTAGTTTGTCAACTGCATACATTCCATGTTTGGTAGTTAAGATAATTCATAGGAGAAATTTGATTAAAAATGTGACCTTAATTCCCCCCCCCCCCCTTTTGAGGAATAGAAAAATTAGGGTGGATGGGACAAATATCTCACTCCAGTAGAAACTGGGTTGTTTCTTGTGCTGTATAGGCAGAAGCATTGTCATGGTGCAACAAAATTCCACAGAGACCAATCTTAGGAAGTTTTTTTTCCTCAGTTCATTGAACCTTGTGGCAATATTTTATGGTGTACCAGCCGGTAGTAATAGTCTTTTGCCCCTCAAG
This sequence comes from Hymenopus coronatus, assembly GCA_030762935.1. Taxonomy (NCBI): domain Eukaryota; kingdom Metazoa; phylum Arthropoda; class Insecta; order Mantodea; family Hymenopodidae; genus Hymenopus; species Hymenopus coronatus. The sequence goes on from CM060884.1 coordinate 58,224,901, forward strand.
CAGAATTGTAACAACGTGGCCACCTGCTGAGAAGGATTTTCTTACCACATTTCTTTTTTACTTCCATTATTAACTTTATTTCCTTTGGCAGTTTATTATGCCATATAATTCCTTTATATTTCGTACATTTTTCAAACATTTTTAATCTGTGGCTTACAATACTATATTCATCCTTATTCCTAGTGTTATAGGCATGATTATCAGAATTTATTTTGTTATAATGTATCTTAGTATATAATATGGCTTTAAAAATGAATAAACAAGGAAATGTCAGTAATCTCATCCTGATAAATTCTGATTTAACACTTTGTCTTAATTTTAATTTTAGCATAATGCGAATTGCCTTTTTTTGCAGAACTAAAATTCTATTTATACTTTCCTGTAGTATCTGCCCACAGTGTCACACAATAGTTGATGTAACTCATAAATAAACCATGATAGAAGTTTAATAGTACATTAATATTACAAAAGGCAGCCATATATCTCAACAAATAAATAACACTATTCAACTTTTTACAACATTTGTTCAACATGGGCATGCCAATCAAGATTATTGTCTAATAGTATCCCAAGATATTTAATAGTTTCCACTTCCTCCAAGCTTATTCCATCAATATTAACATCAACCTTAAAGTCATTTATTTTGTTAGATATAAACATATGCTTGGTTTTGTTAATATTAATATTCAGATTGTTGTATTTTAATATTTGAGTAAGATATCTTGTAATGTCTTGCAGGAACTAATTATGTCATTAATATATATTTTAAACAACAAGGGTCCAAGAACGGAACCTTGTGGTACTCCATTTTTAACAGTAATTGTGGATGATTTGCATTTACCATCCTTTCCTTTTATTTCCACTTACTGTTTTCTATTATATATGTATGACTGTATCCATTCTAATGCTACTCCTCTTACACCATACATTTCTAATTTCCTAATCAGACTATCTAAATTAACGCAGTCGAAAGCTTTACTCATACCAATTAGCCTGTAAATCTCATTCAGTGTTACTTCTGTCCACTTCTGAATTCTACTCTTAGGCCCTAAATTGCCTTTAGAATTCAGGTCTTCCTTCACCTCACTCGCATATGTATTTGTTTCTGTAACAATGAGAGACACTAAGTCAGCAGTAAAAAATTTTGTGAAAATGCCAATTGATTGGCTGTCAGACGTCAGCTGAGCTTGGGGTTGTACACCAGAGGCTGTGCTCATGAAAATATGTCTAGTTGTTTTGGAGTCATTTTGACTACCCCACAATATTGCTTCTTCACGAACACCTGAAGGAAGAGAGTCACTGTCTTTCTCACTGCTACCTATATCCTCGACGCCCCCCTCAAAATCTGAAAACTCGCCGTCAATTTCAAAGTCACTGTCATATAGCAAAAAGTCCTCCACATTATCTGAAGTTATTTCTGAAGCCCGTACACTGCCTAAGTTAGCTAAACTGCTAGTCGAACCCATGGTTAGTACTGAGATATAACATTTTCAAATGTGCTTTTCTGATAGCTAAAACAAAAAACTGTGAACCCCGTAGCTACATGGCTCTACCATAAATCCCCGCTGTGTATTTATTCTAAGGCGTAAATAGAAATGCTAACAGAGAGGTTTTATTTCTTTGCAGCTTGGGTTTTCCTCACAAACACACACATGCTATACAAGTCTGACTCACAAATTAGGTGCGTTCAATGTACAGAATGACTTTTACTACACGGAAAAAGTTAGTGATATTTAAACTTTTCTTAATATAGTCTTTCTTTTGTTTCTACGATAGATGTATAGTGTCTTTAATGAGCTTTAAGCCAGATTTTGTTTCATTAAAATATCTTAATAAATACCAAAGATACAAATGTTTATGTACGAAGCATATTTACCTGCATTTAACAATATAAATGCTTTGAGTTGTTTATTGGGTATCCATTACCAGCCGTGCAGCGTTTAAATGGCCATCGCTCAAGTGGTTAAAACTTTTAGCGCCAGCCTGAATAACAAAATGCTGTCTGAAAAGTGCCAAGCAATTTTAGAGCAGAAATGAAATAAATGAGTACCTACCAAATGACATAGAGAACTGAATCTTTTTTTATTTTTAGTAAACCCTTTTGTCTACTGTATTATATTTGTTATGTGGATGGGAAGTCTCTTCAATATTTTTAAAAAATTAAAAAGAAAAGAAAATTTTGAAAATAAAATAAAAATCCCAAAATAATCTATGACTAGGCATACAAAACCTTGCTATACAGAAACTTTAGGTTAATGAAATGAAAGTAAAGATATTTCTTTGCTAAAACTGAAATCTATTTTGGTCTTGTGTTTTATTTTTTAAAATACAAAAAATGAATTCATGTAACCTTAGAAAGCTGAAAAAAATCACCAAAATACACGCATAAGCATAATACATTTAATAACGAAAATGGCATAAAGAAAATAGGATGCAGATGTAACATAGATTACTGTAGCACTTTTGTTTTGCATTGCTGAATTGTTGATTTACATTGGCTGCATCATCTGGTTACACCTCCACAAACTATTTTGATAAGTACACTGCTTATTTGCATGTGTATGAGGGCCGTTGTTATTGGATGCATTTTCATCATTGAAGAATGTCAGAAATGCTTTTATCAAGCGAAAAAATTCAAAATCACTCGCTCAGTTCTAATACACCATGAACTGCAGCTCTTATTTCCTTCTCGGTTCATAACATTTTGCCAGATGATGCCATTTTTCAACCAACATAAACAAATACTGGCTTAGATAAATTAAATTTGGACTAATTGAGCACTTTGGAGTGTAAAGATAAACCCCAAAATGCTCCAGAAAACCTTTCTCTATGGCTATGCTGTAGAAAATACAAGGACTTTCCCTCTGGAAAGATCTAAAACACAGGAATATGACATCAGCTCTTTAGAAATATTAAATACAAACAAATTGATAAATCAGCTGAGGCAAAACATTTTTGGAAATTTAATTATGAAATAAATCCAGATGTTAAATTATTAAAGCACTTAAATGGACATTATAGATTTAAAGGTTTGGCAGAAAATATTTATATTAAATAATAAAAATCATGCAATGAATTTTATTACACCAATTGATTCTCTCATTAAATTTGTTTTGATTCCAGTAGTTAGCAATTTCTTAGTACACAATTCACCTAGTAGCACTAATGATAACAATGTAAATAAACAAGAACAAGGAGAAATTTGAACTGAGATGCAATAAAGCTTTTAATTGTGAAACTAGTCCTTTGGATTTAAAACGATTACTATTTATTGTTATAGTAATAATTTAAATTGTTGTTTACTGTATGTCTAAATTGAGATCCATGCGTTCTACAAGTACACATGCTTTTCCCCCAAGGTGACCCCTTTCTAACATTTCACACTCTCAGCGAGTTAATCCAGGATAAAACAAGGTGAGCTACAGGTTTTTCTTAAAATTGAAATTCTAATATTGATTCTGTTTCCAATCTGCAATTTTCAGGCACAAGACTTTTTCTTGCTTGGTACCTTAATTTAGTATCTTGCAAGTATTGTAACTGCTAACTCTTTTTTGTTGAAATGCTGAAAATGGCTTTACAACTTAGAGCTGCATGTTATGAAGCTGCAAATGTTTAATAAAAACTTTATTTATTATTTTGGAAAATATGAAAAATTCTCAAAACGTTGCAGAAAAATAAAGGTGTACATAATTTCAAAATCATGTCAAATGCAGCAAAATATTTTTTCTTTAAATTCAACAACTTTCTCGTTTATCATTAAAAACAAAAACTCTTGCCTATGGGAAAAGATTATAGCATGACAGTGAATTCAGTATGACAAAAGCTGTCTTTAATTCCCAGCTATATGCAGACAGACCCCTGTGAATCATGAGTATCTCTGTCCTCTTTTGGCACCCACACAAGCTGGGACAGCCTGCCCTAGGTTACCAACACAAACTGGAATAAGAATGGAAATTGCATCTAAAGGGTATCTGTGTTTATGCAGGTTTTTTAATTCATGCATTAAAAAATAGAGATGATATGAATTTATTGAATGCTTTGGGTGTTTCATTGTTAGCAAATAAGCATAATGCTGGAAAATGGCATTTTCAAGTATGACAGCCTGAAGTTTAGCTTGTTTAAAGACTGTTATTTTGGAACTTGATGACCCAGCTCTTGGATAGTTTTTTTTTATATATTCAGAAGTGTTTCAAAATAATTTATTTTTCTGTGATCTCCATGGAAAGTGTTTGAAGTTTTGAACTATAGGAGTGTATTACTTTTGTTTTTCATTTTGAAGTGTATAACATTATTGTTTGTAATGGAAGATGATTGAATAATACTTAAATCTAGGGATAAAGATTATCCCCATGTGAAAAATATCTTAAGTCCTTTAAGGTTTTAATTTGTCTGTTATATGGAATTTTAAATTCATAAGCAAATAAGATGTACATATACATAAAATAAATATTTTTCTGGTTAAGGATTTTGCTGAAAGCATATTTGCCAGAATTAAAGTGGAAGGTAATACAGCATTTTCTTACAGACAACTTGGAATTGCCTTAGAAATACATAGTAGTGAGACTATTGTGTAATAATTGTAAATATATAATGTGATTTCATCTAGAAATTGATTAGTCATGGTTTTCTTACAATCAAGAAAAATGTTATTTATTGTATTCTTACAGAATAGTTGGACATTACGTCAGTTGTACATAGATTTTCAAAGCTCTGTGTTATGAAACAAACCAGTGAAATAAACATGTTCTTAGTTATCCCTTGTATTTTTAAGTCTCCTACCGATTAAGCATGCTTAGCAATATTAGTTGGACCTTCATAACTACAAGGGTGGATCGGAAAGTAATGCACAATAATTTTTTTCTGCATTGGTATTGCAGCTGGGATCTGTAGCAAGAAAAGCATGTACTATGCAGAAAAGTTGGTGCGCATGTTATTGTGTTCCTTTTGTTAAGAGCAGTGAGGTGTGTGATTTTTGTGAGCTAAAGGGCTTAACCCGAGAGAAATTCATAGAGATATGCATGGGAACAACTATATAGACTATAGCAATGTCTCCAGGTGCTGGACATACTTCAAAGATGGCCATGATAACCTTTGTGATTTGCCAAGTTCCAGAAGGTTGGTGACAGCTGCAACCTTGCAGAATGTCTCAGCCATTGAAGTGGAAATTCTGATTGACCAGCAGAACCAACTGTTAACCATATCTCAACATTTCATATGGTGCGATGTAGAACATTGTGCAGGTCACATGGAAGTTTTTTTTTTTTTTTTTTTTTTTTTATGTAGAATTTAATACCCGCTTTTACTACAAATGGCGATGATACTGATGATATGTGGAATGTAGCACTGGTGGAAGGTGATGGCAGGGGAAACCAGAGAACCTGGAGGAAACCTGCCCCTGTGCTGTTTGTCCACCACAAATCCCACTGTGTAGTTGCTTGAGATCAAACCTGGGTCGCTTAGGTGAGAGGTGAGTGGAAGTTCTTAAAATTAGTGTTTGTTGGGTGCCTAAGAACCTGGCAGATGACCATAAGGCCCAGCGAATGATCACTTATTATGTTATGCTGTAGAAGGGCATTCATGGGTGGTAAGTGGGAACACCACTACATGCCTGAAACAAAGCAGGCCTCTATGATAATGTTGCTTCCCGATAAAGAAAAAATTCAAAGTGACTTTATCTGCTCATAACTGCTTGTCACAGTATTCTGAGATATGAATGGTGTTTTATTGGTGGAATTTTATGACACGTAATCATGTGAATGCCTACATTAAAACTTTGGTACAGTTGGGTTGTGCCCTTCAGGACAAATGCTGTAATATTAATGCTTACAGTGCAAACTGTATGATAATGTTCGCCCCCACATTGCTGCTGATATTTGTGAGAAAATCAACAAATTTGGTTGGGAGGTGCTCCAGCATCCACCATATAGTTTAGACTTGATACTGTCGGACTTTAATTTGTTTGGTCCCATGGAAAAATTCCTAGCTGATCAATGTTTTTTGTCAGATGCAGAAGTGAAAACGGCTATCCTCAGATGGTTGTACTGGATGAACTTCTATTATAAAACTGGTATCATAATGAGAGAAATGTGTTGAGAAGGTTAGTGAGTATCGCATAGAAACATATCCAAAATGTCATTCATTTGTGAATTTGTTTGTAATGGTACCCATTAAGCTTATTGTAAAAAAAAATTGTGCATTATTTTCCGATCCACCCTAGTGTTTAATTTGAATTGCAAACAATTTTTATAAGTTGATTACAGATGTAGGTGTTTACATTTTGTTCTTCTTGGATATCAACAAATGCAGTGCACCATTTTCTGTATTTGGGATGTAATGAGGTGTTATCAATAAGAGCAATATACACAAACTAGAGTAAGCTCTACTTCTGTAGTAAACAACTATAATGAATGGGTTTATTTATGAACCAACAGTGATATTTTACTGCCAAGCTAAGACGCTATGCTGCCGCTTCAACTCTCAACCCTAAGTAAGGTGAAACACAAGAATTTACATAAAGGTTTTCACTCTAAATTTTATACTTTTTGAGTTGAGATTTTTGTTTCGTTTTTATTTTGCATTAACTCTAGGTTTATTTTTTCTCATTTCCACATACTACAGTAATATTTGTGTGTAATTTCGCCAAAAATTGTGAAAAATTAAAACAATAATTTTTTATAATAAAATGATATGAATGCTAAACTGTGTCATTGTTTTCACTTAGCATATTTGAACTACCAATTAACTGAAGCTATAAATGGACAGACATATATGCTTATTAATTGGTATGACCAGTTTAAAACCGTGTTTGTTCACAAATTTTTATCCACATTTTTCCATACTTAAAATGCTCTACATTATGCAATTTTTTACTACTCTGTTTCAACACTTTTGTAATTGTTCTCAAAACTACAGTTAAGGCAATTACCATATACTTTTTCGAAATAAAACCCCAATTTTGAGAAAAAATTATTAACTAAGAAAAAGAGTTTTTGAGAGTACAAAAAGTAAACATTTTTCTACGATAATTAGGGGTTAATATAAAAAGTCAGATATGAGAGATCTATTCATAAAATCATTTACTGTAAAACTTGGATTTTTATGTGAATATTTTTAAAAATACATAGTGTGGAGCATTTTTATTAGAAATATGAATTAAGACAACCAATTATTATTTACTGTATTTATCTAAATACAATGATCCCCATTTTTCAGAACTTAATTTTGGAATCTAGCAAATCTATATAAAAAGAAGACATAACTTAAAGTTGAAATTAAATTAAAATGTTTGGCATATATTTTGAACATATTAATGGACACTTAAGCTGCTTAAGTCATATGTTTTTTACTTAATTTGAATTGCGCAGAAATTTACGTTTTGAGCAGTTGACATAGAGGAGTACGGAGACTATGGGTGTAATGACACAACGTGATGGCAGCTTAACTGTAATGGAGATGGTGATTTTGTATTTAGACAACGTAGTCAACACTTCGGAAATGTTTTTATTTAATTTAAATTGCCACAGAAATTCACATTGTGTGCGGGAGATGGAGAAGGGAGAATGAAAATGTTCTGTTTCTTAGCACCATTCCACCATGTGGAGCTTCTGTGCTTCAGACAAATTATGGAGCATCCATCTTGAAGAAATGTTTTACTCGAGTGCTTATGAAGGACTCCACAAACTAATTGCTAATGTGAGCTAAATTTCCTTGTCAGTTATTGGATTTTCCCTGATCATTGTTTCTGTGGCAGTTTTCTCAGTCACTACTGGATTTGGTCTGTCTCTTAAATTTTGCAAATCAGATGAATACAGTAGCACATGAAGGAGAATAGTCCTAGAAAATCCCCTCAAACACTCAAATGAAAATTAAAGCCACACTTAAAATTTTATAACAAAAATGTCTATGAATTTCCTTGCAAGGATATTCATAATTTCCTGATATAAAACATAAAATACAGGAAAATGAATGACACAACAGAGTTCTGCCTGTTACCAACACAATAAATACCACTGACTTAGTAATTATGACTAGCAACAACTTTTAGGGTAGCCAATTTTAATTTTTAGCAGCAGAATATAAGGAAAACTGAGATAGAAGTGCATTAGGTATCAGGTGAGAGTTCTAACATTTGTAACATTGATGGTTACATTTTATAACAGATCTCTCACAATTAAACAAACAAACAAACAAACAAAAAAAAAGACAGTTCTTTTCTTTCAACTGGAAATCCATCCTACAATTCATGAATATCTATGAACTACAGTAATTACAAAGTTAAACACCTCCAGACAATAATAAGAACTGTGCTTTCCTGGCGGTGTAAATCTTCAAAGTTCTCTCGGGCTTCCAGCCAGGTGTAAATATGGTGAGGCACCAACATTTCGGGAGCATGCATTGTTCCCGTCTTCAGGTTACTGAATGAATGGAACTGATGTGGTCTTCTTATATAGATATGTTCGTGGGTTCTGTGCGGGCCAATCTGCATGCCAAGGCGCCACGGTGAGGTGGAGTGGAGCACAGACGTGAAAGAAAATTCTGCTTGGAAACTGACGTTAGACCTGCAAAAAAAGCCAGCAGAGAAACACAAATCAGGCCCTTAGAAGAGACTCCTGAAAATCACAATGTTTTCTTTCACGTCCGTGCTCCATTCCACTGATTGGCCTGCATGGAACCCACGAACATATCTATATAAGACCACATCAGTTCAATTCATTCAGTAACCTTGAAGATGCGAACAATATATGCTCCCAAAACTGCCTCACCATATCTACACCTGGCTGGAAGCCTGAGAGAACTTTGAAGACAAGTTTTACATCAGTCATAATGCAGGTAATGTAATTTTTTCATCTAAATGAATATTTGGTCTAGAATTACAGCTAGTCTGGGTGGCTCAGTTGGTTAGGCATTGGCCTTCTGATCCCAAGGTTGCAGGTTCAAACCTGGCCCAGATAGTTGATGGTTTTTAAATGTGCTTAAAAATGTAACCCCATGTCAGTAGATTTACTGGCCTGTGAAAGATCTCCTGCAGGATAAAATGTCAGCAATTGACAGCACCTTAACATACAGAACATTTTAAGACACATAACCTCACAAAAAAGTACTATGCACCTTGGGCACTTAGTTTTAGGAAGAAGCAAGGGCTAAAGGTAAGAAAAAAGAGATTACCTTCTTTCCACAGAAGTGAATCAAAGAAAGTATGTTTCTTTGAGACCCTCAGTCATTATGGTGAATAGGTTACTGTCTAATTTACCACAAACTACTGACTTAAACAAAACACTGCATGAACTCTGAGATGTACAGACAAAATGGAACCTTAATATTGAAGCCACTAGATATCAGGGTGCATCTGAATGTTGTCGCTTTGCTCTGCTTCTGTAATTGCTCAAAATCTACTCAATGCAGACTAAGAGGCTGAAAAGGGGCATACATAGAATATAATATGCTGCACTAAGCAGCAAATGTGGTCATAACAGATACACATTAACAAGTGTATCTAACCCATAAAAGAAAGAACATGTACAATATGGGAAGGAGGATAGTAAAGAGGAACCATTTTCTACTTGCACATTTATTTTAATGTTTTAAATTCTTAAATGTTTACATGTACATTTGTACTATAAAGGAGTGTTTGACTTAATTATCACATATAAAATCCTGTTGAATTAAATTCTATTTAGCTTCTAGATATTTTTATTCAAATTATGAGCAACATATAATTATTAAACTCTACAATTTGATATACAGGGGTTGGGACATATACATATATCTCTTAATACTTTAAAACTACATTTTTGTACTCTGGTTGCTTATTCTTCCAGTTTGCAATTCATTAGTGCCAAAGTGTTAGGAGGAAACCTACTTTTTACAATAGCATGCAAGGCTCAGATGTGCACATTTTATTAGAAATATCTGTATTTAGTATTTAAATCAGCTGTAATCACTAGAGACCAGATATGATGATATAATTTAAGTTTAACCTGCTACTTTTAGAGCTGTTTTGTATTGCCTATTTTAGCTTATAATACCTATTTATATATATTTTTTTCTTTCCAAAAATAAGTGGATTTTGTTGAAAAATCAAGGGGAAAGGTATTAAAATTCATGCAATTGACATCTGATGAATTCATGACATAGCAGCAGCTTGACATTGCTTATAGTTTACTGACTTAAAACTCTCTCTTACTACTTTCTCTATGCAAATTAATATAAAAATATGAATAATTACAAGAATTTTATTCTTATTAATTTTAACAATTGGGCTTTACCATGAATTAGATCAAGGATTTCTAGAATGAGCCTCTTGATAATTAGGGTTGTAGTTAAATATAATATTTAAACATTTAAATATAACATTTGATTTGCATTAAAAAGTATTGAAATATCAACCATGTACATTGTGTATAGAGAAGGTAGGTATTGTATTGCACTAAAAATTCAATACTGAGATTTCACCGGAAATATATGTTTGGAGACCCCCTGAATGAAAAAAAAAATTTTTTTAGAAAAATGTCCATGTGTCTGGCAGTATATGTATGTCTGTGGGCAGCATAGCTCAAAAAGGAAAAGTCCGTTAAATACCAATCTTTAATTATTTAAGTTCAGTATCTTCCAAGGATGTGACACAAAGATTTTCAAGAAAATTCCCCCATTCCAAACTACCCTTTACATGGAAACATTTTCGAAAATTTTGATTTTCTCAAAAATGGCTGTAACGATTTTTATTAAAATATCACATATTAAAGCTATTTTCACCATAAATAAAATGTATATCTTGAATTTTCTGGGAATAGCCTCTGAAGACCTGTTTATTATGGATGAATTTTGTGGCATTTTGCATAACTGGTAAACCATAAGAGATAGACAAAAACTTGCTTCACAAGAAATGTAGATCTCATTAAAACACACAATTTATGTCATATATGTCTTTTTCGTTGAGTTGGCCGTTTTTCAGATATTTCTTGTTATTTCATTTTAAAGTATTTATTCTGCTCTCATATGGGAGCTTGTCAACTCCAGGCCAGGCAAAGAAATGGATTTCAATCCTATAGCAACTACATTTTAAAACATTTGACTGTTGGTTTAGCCTAGTGTATTCTCTTATTACCCTTCTACTTAAAAGGAAGCGAGTAATAAGACCCTTTCTAGTGATTTTTTCTCTCCATTAGCATTAAGTAAATAGACAACAATTTGTTGCATAGTTGTAGAGAAAGTCATGTGAATGGAGCACATAATTTTTCTATAGAATTATTCAACTGACACATTTCTGATACTGGTGAGGTGAGACAAACCACCTGGAAACGTTTTTGGTGCTCAAAAATGTGCCGTCCGCTAGGAGACATAATCTAAAAATGGAAAATTTTAAAAGTATATTCTGTTTTTAAACAATACTTTAATTTCCTTCCAACTCCTGTAGCTTCTGCCTCCTTTCTGACTGGGCTATGTCATGTGATTCTTGGGAAAATTTGGAAAACTATTTTGTATCTAGTTAGTACATACGGTACTATTATAATTTTTAAACTACACAAAAGAAGTAAGAATTATAGCAGGTATTCCAAAATACTACTGCAAGCTGAATATTTTGACTCTAGCATACACACACACACACACACACACACACACACACACACACACACACACACACACACACACACACACACACACACACATATATATAGGAATTATTATTCATATCAAGAATAATGAAGCTAATTACATCACCAATTTAGAATTTCACTAACACAATATACATAAGAACAAGTTGCTTGTAACTTCTTGTAAAAGAAAATTATTTGAAACATCCTTCAAATACAACAGCTTAAAACTATGTATATAATCAATTACCTGAATATTTAAAGAACATTACTTCAGCAAATAAATATTTAGTAGAAATGTCCAAATTTTTAAAACTGTGAACAAATGGCTAGAATATTGTATGAGAAAACATTTCATGTTTCGTTTGACTATGAGCTGAAGCTAAAGACAGACAATGGTCTCAAAGGATGGTGAATTAACCTAGACAAGTTGTATTGTCTTAAGACAAATATATCCAAATTATGTTCATGTTATATTCTTGTTTATATACCTTGACAATATAATGTTTTAGCTAGGACCCATTATATGTGTGTACATTTATTGGGCACATTTTATTCAATACTGTATGATTTATATGTTTATTTCAAATAGTAGCATGGAACATCCAAAGGGTTCATATTTTTCACTAATGTCTCCTTTTGCAGGCTGCATTGTATATATTTGATGAATTTTGCATCTTTTTAGTGCCTTTTTGCTGCCTATATTGAACTTTTAAGTGCCTAATGTCAAACATTCTAGTAATCACCTAGCGTTCATTGACTAAACCATTCACCGGTGGGGTGGGGACAAAGTAAAAGGTGGTGATGGAAACATACATGAGGTACTTTTATATTTTAAGTGTATTAAATATTCAAACAGATATGCGATAATATAGATTTTCACTGTTTATAAATGAAAGAAAATTTTCATTGGACCTGTCAGGTTTTGGCATCAACAATTTAGGACATGATCAGTTAAGGGTAATATGTTGAATAAATGGTCTCTGAAAATGAATAGTGGGGTTTCTTGAATTGCTTGTAATATAGTAGAATGAAAGTACCTTCAGTTAATTCAGCTACTGTAATATTGCATCACATATTATTTTCCCTTTCGTTTTAAAATAATTATTGGAAATTGATGACAAAATAAATTACTGAGATTCAGATTTCAATTAGTCTACATAAAAGAATCAGGATAGAACAAAAACTAACAGATCAGCTGAAAACATCTTAATCTTGTTTTGCCTCTAGCTGTTGTATATTGAAAAACTTGTTAATGTAAATCATTTTGAGGTTGAATTGCATTTCACAAAATATATGGGTAAATGCCCTCTGTGTGGCCATACTATGGGTCACTTAATTCTCAAGCGTTCCTGCAATTGTTCAGGAGGCATGAGAATTAAATTTGTCATATGCTTTCCTTTCCATTCAAGAAGGTCTGGCATATATCTGCTCACCTCACAGTTTTGGAAACCAATATTTCTGCAATCATTGTAAACCAACGGGAAAATATTGCAAACACAACTTCAATACACTTGCAGAAAATGTGTTGTTATTGTGTTTTATTAAGTAATGGAACTGAAGTAAAACGCTCCTAATGTTGGTTGCTTTGCTTACGAAGGTAAATTGAATCAGCAACAGTCGTGCTGAAGTGGTTAGCGCGTGTTTCTGTCGAATACCAGAGAAGCCGGAAGGTGGACCTGTAACATTTAACTCTCGTTGATGTCGTTTTGTTTGCCTCAGTCTAGCTGAGTCGCGAGCGTTTGAGATTCTCGATGCTGCAGTTCTCAAGCGACTTGTTGCCAAGGAAGGTATGAATCCTTAAATTACAACAAATAAGGAAACTAGATCTGTATTTCTGGAATGCTTTTTATTAAGCATTAACCACTGATAAAAAGGCCGATGGCTACAAATAACAATCAGACTATAGAATATTTCCAAACTTCGCGTATATCACATACGGCTCGCGTCTTTCTCGTCCGAAGAGGAAGCGCGTTGCTTGCTTCCTACTCCCATGAAGCTTTACGCTTTAACAATGCTACACATATAAATTTACATTTTAATACATTTCCTTCACTTAAGTAAAGTTACATTTGGCTATATGTTTTTAGCAATCATTACATTTTATAACATGTCTCCCTTTTAGAAATTTATTATTTTCTTATACCGCACTTGGCGCGTTTTCTGCTTACCCAAATTTATCCTGACATACATTGGCTAGAAATTATAATTACAGTTTATTTCTCTTTACACCCCCTTTTTACTTTCTCTAGCCCCTATGCACAATGTACATAGGGATAGAGAAGTATTGTATTCCACCCAAAAATTTGATGACGAGATTTCACCGGAAATAAATGTTTTAGGACCCCCTGAGTCCAAAAAAAGCATTTTCAGAAACAGTCCGTGTGTGTGTGTGTGTGTGTGTGTGTGTGTCTGTGGACAGCTCAAAAACGAAAAGTCCGTTAAAAACCAAACTTGGTATTTAGCTTTAGTATCTTCCAAGGATGCGACACGAAGATTTTCAAGAAACCCCCCCCCCCCCCCCACCCCAACTATCCATTACATGGAAAAATTTTTGAAAATTTTGGTTTTCTAAAAATGGCTCTAACGATATTGATTAAAATATCGTATATTAAAGATATATACCTGACAAATAATATGTATATCTTGAATTTTCTGGGAATAGCTTCTAAAGACCTGTTTATTCTGGATGAATTTTGCTTAATTTAGAATAACTAGCAAACCGTAAGAGATAGAAAAAAACTTACAATACAAAACATGTAGATCTTGTTAAAATACACAAGTTATGTCGTATACCTACATTAATTTCGTGGAACTTACCGTTTTCGAGGTATTCATTGTTATTAGTTTCAGTTGTGAAATACTTATACTTTTCACAGACGGGAGTGTTCGGTTTTCTTTTGTTCTACTCCTGGCCAAGCAAAGAAGCGACTTGCAATGACAATCGCATGACGACAGCTTTTAAAACATTTGACTATCACTTTAGCCTAGTGCATTCCCTTAGTTCCAGTCTACTTATAAGGAACTAAGTAACAAAATTCTGCTAATGTTTATCTCGATTAGCGTGGTGTTGAAAGAAGAATTGTCTTTTGTAAGATAATTTTCTAGAGAAGCTAGAGAAAGTCATGTGAGTGTAACACATCAGATTTTTTTCTAAGGCAGTTCCCAAGGCTCAGATCCCTTAGATCTGTTTCAGATCGAATCCGCATAACGTCGCCCTCCGTGGACTAAGAATGTAAAAGAACCTCAACCCTAATAAAGGAGCCAATATAGAATGGGACGCTGAGAACTACAGCAGTTAAAGAGCGTCCATAAATAAAGCTAAATATCAATTTCAATTTTCCCCTTCAAATTTTGTTGCAGTTGATTTTAAAATCACAATGAAATGCCAGTTCGATAGAGCAGCTAGTTGTTTTCAACTTCGCGAAGCTGCAGCAGAAAGCGTGACACCGATTAAAATACGAACAACTGAGTTCAATTCAGACACTAATTATACATTTCTTTAAACTTCATCGCTGACTTTTGATGAAAGTTGCCTGGACGCATTTCGACAATTCGTCCATTGTCATGTTATAGCAGGTCTGCGAAGACGAAGATGACAGTGGATGAATTGTCGAAACACGTCCAGGTAACCTCCATCAAAATTCAGCGAAGAATTTTAAAGAAAGGACGTCCATAAATTTATAACGTGAAATTTTCACTTTTAATAGTGCTTCTTGTCCTAAGTCATCATACATAGTGCTTGTTGCATGCTGGGTTTAGTAACCTATTTATTTGTATTGGTGTTTTGTGCAAGGATGCTATAGCAAGCAATAATGTTTGGAAAACTTTTTTTCTTGTATGTATATGTGCTTCTCCAATAGAACTAGCAATAGCTAGTATCTATAATCTTCTTTATAATACGCCCCATTTAAAAGGGAGCGGCTAATTTTGCTGACGTCACACAAAATTGGTTCTTTCAGCATAGATTTCAGCATCATCATGTTTATACCCTCCTTGGCATTAAGAAATCAGTGTTTAATACACTGGAATATAATCTTTAAAGTGATATCCTTAATTTAAGGTGAAATATAAGCAGACACGTGCAGTATGCATCAATCTCAAGGCGCTGAATTTGCAGTGGTTACTGGATCCTAACGGCCATCATTTTCATGGTCTTGGGCGTCTTGACTGGTAATATGACTTTGCCATCCTCGTCCTTAAACTCGTCATATTTGATCTCAGCAAGTGTTTTCATTCCAAGTTTGGCAGCCATTCCTTGAGTGTTTGCTGCGGTGAATAGTGTAGCTGTAACGGTGAGTCCTACTGCTCGGCCCAAGTCGAATCTTGTCCTGCAAAATCAAAAGACATCTTGTATTCAGAGAATTTTAATGTAAACTCCTGTCACTGCATCTTTGCACTTGATAGCTTGCATTTAGGTTGGCACACTCGTAAAAACAGATACAAAGCTTTACCCGTTGGACTTCCTGAACCAATCACAAGGCAGCATTCCGGTCAGTCGTTAGAAAGCGGAAACTTCTGGCCATTAGCAACCCGTGCTTCAGATTGATCTCCAACAGTACTCGAGTTATTTGCAAGATAAATATTATTCGTTGTTAATTATATACAGGCAGTGCTCGAAATGGGCCAGTACTTTTCTGCATCAGCGAATTTCATACCGACACCTTTTATTTGAGAAAATTATGCCGGTGTGTTATTTGCCACAAGTTATATCAAACACTAAGTATTAAGAGTAGTGCACCATATCATACACACTCTGTTTATGCTATTCGAATCACAGTTCACATAAGTTTGGATCAGACGGTATTTGCGTCTGCAGACGCATACTACTCCATCAACAATACACTAATATTAACAAACCGGAACCTTAATGTATAGAAAACTATCTCAAGTGGATCCCTTACAAGCTAAAGTTTATAATCTGGTCACCAGTTTGTAAAGAAACACAACAGAAGATAGTTTAAAACACTCATAAGAAACATGAATACATTAGACAGACTAACGGTGATATACTAGTTAACCTGAGATTACAGTAGTAAAGTTAGTGATAGTGCGGCTAGTGCTTCTAGTATTAATGTTTGTGTTTCTGAAACAACTGATTTAAATTCAGAAAAATTTCCTACATATTGGAACCGAGTGATTGACTTATGATTCACAATAAGAAACTAGGTTGCAGGGTGTGTCATGATGTATGTTCTACCGTTGGTATGGACTGGTTGCATGTTTAGATGGTGGACACGATCAACAATGCATCACATTTTGCGATTTACTGCAGACTATGAACACCAAATGCAAAATGTATAACTAATTTTATCGTAAGAAAGTATACCGGCACCTATACAAGGTGGTTCACCTGTTCCTTATTTTTTTGGAGATAGGCAACACTTCATACTCTGAAAGCAATAAGGTCGAAATTACCGTGCTTGCAAACTATTTGGTAACCACACAAATCTAGTCTGCTCTTCATCGGAAAATAGACCTTAGCAGCAATAGTTACGCCCATTCCAGAAACATGCGTGTAATTACTCCTGTTGCAGTACATGTTACATCAATAGGATCGCTGTCATACGTTCTGTAACATAAATTATAATGAATGAAGGCTAAATGAACGGCTGAAGCTACAAAAAGGGTCTACAACAGCTATAAAGTGATCAGATGCGGAGAGGGAGGCATGTGTGACACTATACCTACAAGTTTTAACGCAGCAAGCGGGCGCAATGATTGTAGCTCAACTGCTTAATTTTATGTTCCCAATCACCTCCAGTGTTTCAGCTGTTCAAGTCCCAAAGTCTGCGTGAATTTTTTTGTTTTTTGTGTATTATCCATCGAGGTGCAAAGTTAGTTCAGTGTTTGTCACTCTAATACTTCTGGGTGTAAACAAAAAACGGTATACGAAAGAAGAATAAACGATAGTTCATTTCACGTATCCTACATTCTTTGATTGTTAATTTTTTTCTATTTATTTTTAAAAAAAAAACTTCACAAAGACATTTAAAAATAAAGGAAATTTTCAAAACGTATAAACTTAATAAAAACAATTTCAAAATACTAGAACACCTGACATGTTATCGATTGTTCTTCGTAGTTCTCTACAAAATTTGGCAGCTGGAACCCTCGGCGGGTTAGCGAATACTACCGGAAAACTGCAACGTGGGTCTCGGGAATGATGTTTTCAGGTTAGACTATAATCTGCAGGTTGCATAAAACCAGAGAATAAGGGACAGGTGAACCACCTTGTATATTTCCCATTTCGAGCACTGTATACAGGTATCTAATTTTAATTACATATTTATTTATATATTTCATTTATATTGTTTATACAGGGTTTAGAGTGCGACAATGCTTCAGAATGTTGCCGATTACCGAGTGATTGGATTGAACGTTTATGCTTCTGAGCATGGCGATGAGATTTGGTTGGAATTGAGTCTTTACAAGCACTTTGCTATACCATGCTTATATCTGTTCCATTTCTCTCATTGTAACAAGCAAGTTTGTATTCATTTGCTCGATATGCCAAAAGTATGTAAATTATTGTGCATACGCTGCAGTATATCATGCGTATGTTATTTGCAGCCAACAATAGCGATAACAAATTACAGTTATAATTCTTCGGCATTCACACTGTGAGGACGCGATTTTAGACATGATACAAAGGTTTATAATCAGCTGTTGTTTATACTAACTGTAACGCTGCAACCACTATACAGAATGATTCAAAATACTGGTAGCTTTTGGGTATGGATTCCTTGCATCGAAACAAGAAAGTATATTTATATAAATATATGCTCTAAAACCCTTCGTTTTCATGTTATCAATTTATTAATGAAAGTATCTAATAACTTTATTTATGCATCGTTAGAAGGCTTTGGTCCATTTTACCTTATGTTGCCATGGCTGTTTGTTTACATTTGTCGGTTATGTAATACATTCCCCCAACTCGCCTTACAGGTGCTTTTTACTTTTTCTATACGTACTATGATGTACTTAGTGTAAAGAGAAGGTATTGTATTGCACCCAAAAATTCGATACCGAGATTTCACCGGAAATATATGTTTTGAGACCCCCTAAATCAAAAAATAGTATTTTTAGAAAAATATCCGTGTGTGTCTGTCTGTCTGTTTGTGTGTGTGTGTGTGTGTGTGTGTGTGTGTGTCTGTGGGCAGCTTAGCGCAAAAACGAAACGACCGTTAAAGCCCAAACTTGGTATTTAAGTTTGGTATCTTCCAAGGATGCGACACGAAGATTTTCAGGAAAATTCCCCCACCCCAACTACCCTTTACATGGAAAAAAAATCGAAAATTTTGATTTTCTTAAAAATGGCTCTAACGATTTTGATTAAAATATCGTATATTAAAGATAATTACCTGACAAATGAAATATATATCTTGAATTTTCTGGGAATAGTCTCTGAAGACTACTTTATTCTGGATGAAGTTTACGGAATTGTGCATAACTGCTAAACCGTAAGAGATGGAAAAAAACTTACTGCACGAAAAATGTAGAGCGCGTTAAAACACATAGTTTATGTTATATAATTTTTTTTCACGGAGTACATCGTTTTTGAGACATTCCTTGTTTTTGGTTTCTGCTTTGAAAATCGCATACAGGAATTTGTCAACTGCTGTCCATACAAACAAAGGAACTTCAGTGACATTGCAACCAGTGACATGTAGAGAAAGTCATATGAATGGTACACATCTGATTTTTTATTATGTTACATGCTCCATTACTTAGTAATATTAATGTTTTAGTTTTCTTTTAGTGTTCGTTTCTATTATATCAGGTGAGTTCTTAGAATACTTATACTGTTAGTATGGCAGTGAAGCTAAGCATATTTTCTAAAAGATAATTATTACATGTTTACAAGTGTTCTTTGAGTTATAATCATCGTGCTATTTTAGTTTATCAAAGTCTATTGACTTCACAAATCTTGGTGCATTTCGTTATTAGTGCGTTGTCGGCAGTTGTTTACAGAGACTTCATTCAGAACACTCTCCCAGACTTATTAGAAGATGGGTGCCTGCAAATAAGAACTTGTGGTTTATGCATGATGGGTCTCCAGCACATTTTAATCTAATTGTTCGAGATGCTGGCTGTATTAGAATGACAAATGGATAAGTACAGGGGGACCAGTTGCATGTTTCTCGCAACCCCAATCCTTTACATTTTTATTTTTGGGATCACCTTAAACAAATTGATTTATGCAGCAAACATTCCGGATGAAAAAACTCTTAATCTACGTGTCACGGAAGCCTGCGAAATCTTACATCGACTGAGAGTGTTTGACATTTCATGCATGTCAAGACGCAAGAGGAGGACTTTGCAGCATTTGCTATGAGCGGTATCTGTGTTGAGCACCACCTAACAAGCTGACAATGTCCAAAATAAAATAAAGTGTGACTTGATTAATAACATTTTGAGCCTAAATAAATCGAAAACAAAAGGTTTTTGGGACATCTGTTTATATTAACATTTTTACTTTCTCTACACATACTATGTAAATAGTGTATAGAGAAGGTATTGCACTCCACCAAAAATTCGGTACTGAGATTTCACCGGAAATATATGTTTTAGGGTCCCCTGTATCAAAAAAAAGCATTTTCAGAAAAAGGTCCGTATGTGTATCCGTGTGTCTGTGAACACGATAACTCAAAAATTAAAAGTCGGAAAAATATCAAACTTGGTATTTAAGTTCAGTATCTCCCAGGGAAGCGACACGAAGATTTTGAGAAAAATCCCCCCACCCCAAACTACCCTTTACATGGAAAAAAATTCGAAAATCTTTATTTTCTCAAAAATGGCTCTAATGATTTTAATTAAAATGTCGTATATTAAAGGCTTTTACCTGGCAAATAAAATGTATATCTTGAATTTTCTGGGAATAGCCTCTGAAGATTACTTTATTCTTGATGAATTTTACGGAATTTTGTATAGTTGCTAAACCGTAAGAGATGGACAAAAAATTACCTCACAAAAATGTAGAGCATATTAAAACACACAATTTATGTTATATGCATTTTTTCATGGAGTTGATCGTTTTAAAGGTACTCCTTGTTTTTGGTTTCAGCTTTGAAAAACTTTACTTTTCTCATACAGGAATTTGTCAATCCCTGTCCATACAAACAAAGGAACTTGTCACATAGCAACTAGCTTTTGACTATCACTTTAACCTATAGTACTCCCTTATTTCACTTCTATTTTCAAGGAAGCAAGTATTAAGGCTATGCCTGCTAATTTTTTCCCTAATTGGAATGAAGTAAATAGAAGGATAAGCTTTTTAACAATAATTTGTTGCAGAGATGTAGAGAAAGTCATGTGAATGGAACACATCAGCTTTTTTTCTTGTTTTGATGTAAGGAATATGTCCCCAAACTATGTAAAAGTATATTTTTGAATCATCCTGTACAGTGAACATTGAGTGCAGCCACCCTGTCAAGTGCAAATATTCAGCGGCGTGGGTATACATATATGAGTTAAGCTCTTGCCATATGAGAATAAACTATAACAATTAAAAGAAGTATTCATGCATTTTCCTCTCTGTTACGCTCGTGTTTCGTTTCTCGAAAAGGCAATCCTCTATTTTAGTTAGGCCTAAGAGCTACTCTCACAAAGGGAATTTCAAATGCCTGAGAAAGGTTTCTTGCACTTAGTGAATGGTGTCAAGTACCCATATATTGTTACGTTTCGCAAGCATTAATTGATTTCACTTAAGTGAGTTGAGCCTTGTTGGTACCCAGCACATATACAACACGTATTTATTCTTCCGAAAACTCCCTTGAAGAGAAGGGGGAGTGATGTTTGTAGTACACAGCTTAGTAACATTCCTATACGGCGCATAATATGAATACTAAGTACCAGTTTGCATTTTATTTTATTCAAGCAAAAGAGTAAATAAATTGTAGTAAATAATGCAACTCTACTGATCTGAAATAATATCTATTATGGATATAAAACATTCATATTACAAATATTAAGCATGTATTGTGATGAATTATTATTATAAAAGCGTAATAAAGCGTAATTCCAAAACAGCATCTGTATGGCATGACTGCTTATTACAATGGAATATTCCTCACGGGGTCGTCTCCTTAGCACGGTGGTAGCGTTGCTGCTTACCAAGCGGGAGACCTGGGTTCGATCCCCAGTACCGGCGTGGGGATTTTTCCCCCGCTGGGAGACCTGGCCCGGGGTGCACTCAGCCTCGTAAGGTCCCTGGGGGGCCAATTGAGGAGCTACTTGATGGAGAAGTAGCGGCTCCAGGTCGTGAGGACCGCATTAACCGGCCGGGAGGGACTCGAGGCGCTGACCACGTCTCACCCTCCAATACTGCACCCCATCCATGACGTCTGTAGTGGACCGAGATGGGGGACGCAGCGGCCGGGCGGTAGGCCAAGGTTCCCCGTGAGCTGTCGTGCCATGGAGTTAAGTTAATATTCCTCACGGTTTGTAGCGCCACGTTAAGAATAAACGTGGACATTAATGTTATGAACAGGGAAAGGCTTTCTAGACCTTTCCAGTCCCACTAGAGCGCTGCAGGTTGTGAGCGTACGGACGTGAGGTTAAGGTTGTGCCGCGCTATCATAGCCGTCCCAGGAGTATAGAACATACACAAACACTGCAATACCCCCCAAAAAACAAAAAAAAAAACAAAAAAAAAACAAACAAACAAAAACACAAATCAAATATTCAGTTAATGGAAACTAAAGAGAATGCTGATCTGCCTTCCAGGTCAAACACACTACCAGACAGGGAAAACGCATTTGGTAAAGAATTGTGTTAAATGACGGTGTCCGATGACATATCTTTACACAAGCTGCAAAATCACACATTCGTTGCATTTATGGAGAAACATACAGAATGTAAACTACCTTCTGAAAGAACACTCCAATTTTTTTTGTAGTGTTTAACGCCCGCTTTAACTACTAATGGCACCGCAGGCGGTGACACTGATGATACATGAATGATGATGGAGCACCGGTGGAATGCGATGGCGGGGGAAACCGGAGTACCCGGAGGAAACCCGCCCCAGCGCCGTTTTGTCCACCACAAATCTCACATGCGGCCTCTTGAGATCTAACCCCGGCCGTCTAGGTGAGAGGCTAGTGGTCTAACCACTCGGCCACGGCGCGGCCGAACACTCCAATGATATGTATGTAGTGCTATGAGGAGTAGGGAAACCGTGGCAGATAATAAACTATAGATTTCCATGGGCGAAACACAAGAGACCGGGTTCGATTCCTGGTTGGGGCGGGGAATTTTTCAGAAATATTCCCTTCTCCCACAGAGTCTGGAAGTACGCACGTAAGATTTATGCCCAACGTAAAAGAACCTACAGACGAGTTGTTTCCAATGCAAAGCCCCCTATATGATCTTAGATGTTAAACGGGGCTATATAAATGAAACAATAAAAGAAAAGCAAAAAGAAACACAAGATTCGGCTGATATTCCACGACTGTTGTAATTGGTATACTCTCTCCTAATGGACCAGGGGAAACATTTTTTTAACGTGTGAGGGGCTTAAAAAAGTAAATTGTTTGACAATAGCACATTTATTTGAAACTCATTATCGATTTTGTGGCCTAATGGAATTTTGTTTCAGAACAGCTATTTCAAGACTTAAGAACCATTCAGAATAATTATAAATATTTACCTACACATTATTGCTTTGGAATATAGGAAACTAGAACTTCCGGAAGCCATTCGTCCTGTACAGGAATTTGCGACAAATATTTCAGAGCAGCTCTATCAGTGAGGAATAAACTCGAGAATGTGCTTGAGAAAAACTCAGGATACTCAAAATTGTGTGATATCAGCAGTGATAAAAAGCAAGTGAAAAATCCAACCTACAAAATAGAGAACAATTACACATAAGTGATCTGAAGTTTAAGTTTGCTCCCACTACATCTTGTGACGTGGAGAAATCATTTTCGGAGTATAAATCGTGTTTCACCCCTAACCGGAGAAATTTGTTTCTGAAACATTAAACATGTAAATGGACATAGATAAAGAAATATCGTTTCTATATAGAATATTATGAGTAGCTTAAAGAATTCAATGTGTCAATAAGTTTGTTTAGCCCGCCTGGTAGCGTGTCTACTTCACATTCAAAAAGTCGTGAGTTCGAATCTCGTTTAGGGTGAGTTGCTCGGATAAGGTTTTTTTTCGGGATTTTCCCTTATCCTGAGAAGACGAATGACGAGTAACTTTAAGCTCCATGGACCCCGAGCTCATTTGAGCAACATTTCACCAATTTCATTCATCGACATGACCAACCAGGTTAAAGGACGTTAAGCTACAAAAAAAAAAAAAAAAAAAAAAAAAGTTTGTATTGTTTTGTCCTTTTTTCGTACCTTAGTGTGCAATTTAATGTCTGCCCTTCATCTTTATTACAATGTTTAATTAGATGCCCATTAAAAGCTTAACATACACTTTATATGTGACTGTACGTCCTTCGATTGAGTGCTAAAGAGCCCACTTTGTTTACGTTCTTACTGCTCGTCTTTTCGTGGGTTACAGTCCGCGTGCACTAAACTTGAAGAAGCAGGTCAGGAAATGCCTCTCCCTGTAATGTTTTTCAAATGGGAAGAGTTCTACGCTGCAGCAAATGAGATGTGTTATCGTGCTCTGAGTTGCCAGGTCAATATCTCCACTTTTTTCATATTTCCCTCTCGCTCGCACACTGAGCATGCAAGTCTGCCTGGCGACATAATGTTTATTCATGTGTATTATGAAAACTATTTGAGCTAAACATCTGTGGCTTTTTCGGTTCTGCTACGAACATTACTCACTATCTTCCTCGTGAAAATTGAATATGTTGTCTTAGCGCAAGTAGTATTTATGAGAGACGGAATCACTCAGCATATTACTCCCTAGTTTAGCGCGAATGAAATATGTCTACACAGCAGCACTCCGATTGGATGCCGGCTTGGTGGCGCTCAAGGACAAACATCATCCCATTTGAAAGTCACTTAGTTGCGAGTATGCGTACCGTAATTTTGGAGAGCTGAAATGATGGCAAGTAAGGTGGTGCATTCTGAAGATAAATATACCATCGTGCAGATTTGGTGCTTGCTTTTGATATCTACCGAATGCACGAGAGGCATCCAGAAAGTGACAGACGATTTTGCATAATTAAACAATAACAAAATTATCAACACAAAGCTTTACAAAGTTACAATCGTCATTGCTATCAAGGTATTTATTGACACGTGATACCGGTTTTTCCATGCCAAAGATATGAGCCAAGATGTCACTGTCACTTTGAGGTCTTCATCGGTCCAAAAAGTCATGTACGGTGTCTAAAGTGAAACACAGGTTTTTCTGAATTCTTTTATGAAACATTTGCTTTCCACACCTCTATAACGATTGAGGAACTTCCATTCCGATCTTTATCGAACACACTGGTTCTTCATTGATTATTCGTAAAATATGCGCCATTTCCTCACTGAAGATTCGTTCATTGTATTATCTCCATACACTTGAGTTTTGCCTATACAATTCGATTGACCGAACATTTTGTGCATTCAAACAAACTAATAAGTTCTTTGGCGGTAGAAAGTATAAAATCGGCATTGAAAAACTGGTACCACGTCTGGACAGAATGGAGATTACGTTGAGAAATAGAGTAAAGTACTGTAATTTTGTAAATCAAGTTTTGTGTTGATATCTTTCGTTGTCATTTAGTTATGCCAAATCGTCTGTCACTTTCTTAATGGCCCTCGTATCAGGCATTGGGACGAGAGGACAGATAACCATTGGACGTGCCTTACTCACCCACATTTTCTTTTTGAGTGACGAAGGTTGTTTTGATACAACAAGCGCAGTGGTGGCTTCATTCCACCTGCGCGGTAGTAATAATTTCTACGTTGAGTTAATTATTTTGTTTATATTAAACATATTTTGCAAATAATTATTACTACCACTTACTGTAGTTAGGTAAATTAGATCATCTTTATGTTTATAGCCTTCCTTTATTTTATGCTGCTTTATGATTAACATACTAAATTATTTCCCTTTCACATCAAATAAAGCAGCCAATTTCCATTGTTATTTAGCCTTAAAGTATTTCAACTATTTGATCAACATAATAAATCGTTTGGTTTTAAACTCAATAGCAATTTGGCATGACACCGTCTCTCTGGAGATTTCACTCAGGAGTGTGTATGGCTTTAATTTCAGTTTTTTAAACTTACGTTCGCTCTCCAACTATGAGAAATAGTTTAAAATATACTTCAGATATAGTGTTACTAAATACTACAAATAATTATGAATTAAATCGCATCAAATAGATCTAATATACACTCAAATTTTAGATAAATTCAGTTCCTGATACCTAATAAACCAATAAGAAACGAACACTCTAAATGATGGAATTATATCGTCCCGTATTTTGAAATTGTAACTAAATATCTGTAAGATCACCAGTTTGCTTTATGCTTCTGATCATATTGGCGTTTGATATTTAACGCTTAATATTTGTATTGAAATCCGCGTATTAAACAGTAAAATTTCGTAATTTTGTAACTTACAAAAAATTCTCTCCATCACTCTTAATGAAACACGTTCTGACGAAGCCATACTCACCACTGAATGAGGCGTGACGAAAACAAAGGTAAAGCTGAAAAGCATTAAGGCCAGTGGTGTGAGGCAAGAATGCTTTCAGTGGAGTGGCCCTCTTGAGCCGATTTTGCCCAGGCCTGTATTATATTCTCCAAGGCTTTTGCACGATGTTTTTATGGACAGAGCACTTTTATGTTCACACGATGTTAAGATTAGTGCGAATCATTTGAGGAATTTAATGCAATGCCAGCATGTTGCTTAGTGTTTAGAGCAACTGGCTAAAGAGCTAGAGATCCATGGTTCAAATCGTGGCTATGTATTCAATTTTTCAGTCTGACTCTATCTATTCAACTCCTGTCCTACACACGGCTTGCGTGACAAAAAAAAAAAAAAAAAAAAATGAACATCAATTCTGTTGCCATTTTGTCACCACTACAATATAAATCATATAAAATGTTAAGTAGTGTATTTGATCTAAGAGACTCTGCAACCCTTTACTAAATCTTTCAGCAATATCATTCCTAATAACCTAACATATCCCAAAAAGCTGAACTGTGTTTGAATCTCGAAACCTGTCGTTCACCTGTCACGCAGTCTTTTGTCTCCGAATCCAATAGGAATGGCCCAGGAAAGAGTCTTAGTCTAAAACTGAACTAGAGTCTGCAATCTCGCATAATGTCAGCTTTTAAAACATTTGACTATCGCTTTCATTTGGTTCCCTTCTATTTATAAGGAACTAAGTAATAAGCACATTCTCGATTAGCTTGGTGCAGAAAGAAGATAATCCTTCGTAAGAAGTTTGTTTGTAGGACAGTTAGAGAAAGTCAAGTGAGTGTAACACATCAGATATTTTGTTTTGAGGGGGAGCTTAAAATATATCTGGTCTGTATAATAAATGCATATTTGATTATTCTTTGTTAAGTGTCAAACGTGCTGGTTATGCTTTACTAACGACTTGTGAAAAATGTTTTCCGGAGCAAAGGTAACTTTTTGCATCCGTGTGAAGTGCACTTGAAACTTTACGTATGCTTTTGGGGACAAGTGTCTACAGGTTTTAAGCTGGGCAAGCTACGATTTTATCTCCCTGCATCTTGCAGTTAGGTATTGATTTGCACTTTAAAACATGGATGGTTTGCCCAAACCGGTGACTCTGCCATTACTAAACAAGGGCATTCAAACTCGAAGCAATTTTATCGTTTGCAGGGGTTTACACAATTTATTATTCTTTTCGGTTCAAACTTATTTGGTATAATAACCATAATAATACAATACTCTGAAAACTAAGTACATTAAGTTTAACACAAATAAACTGTAAGTGTTAATTTCTTTACCAGGTACATAGTAGTAAAGATAATATTTTATTCCACCCAAAATTTCAATATCGAGATTTTAGACTGTTCTGAGGCCCCTGAATACAAACAAAATCATGTCTACACGTACTTATGTATAGAGAAGGTATTGTAATGCACTCAAAATTATGTTTTGGGTCCCCCTGAATAAAAAAAAAAATTAGAAAAAGGTCCATGTGTATCTCGTATGTTTGTCTGTGGACAGCATAGCTCAAAAACGAAAAGACCGTTAAATATCAAACTATGTATTTAAGTTTGGTATCTTCTAAGGATGCGACACGACCCCCAACTGCCTTTTACATGGAACTTTTTTCGAAAATTTTGATTTTCTCAAAAATGGCTCTTTTGATTTTGATTAAAATATCGCATATTAATGATATTTACCTGACAAAAAAAAACATATCCTGAAATTTATGGGAATAGCCTCTGACTACTACTTTATTCTGGACGAATTTTACGGAATCTTTCATAACTGGTAAACCACAACAGATAGACAAAAGCTAAAGCTAACTTAATGGAAAATGTAGAGCTCGTTAAAACACACAATTTTATTATATACCTTTTTCGTGCAGTTGAACGTTTCTGAGATATTCTTTATTATTGGTTTCAGCTTTAAAATACTTATACTTTTCTCATAAGGGAATTTATCAACTGCTGTCCATACTAACAAAGGAACTTCAGTCACTAGCAACCAGCTTTTGACTATCACTTTAACTTATGGTACTCCCTTATTTCCTTTCTACTTACAGGGAAGAAAGTAATAAGAGCATTTCTGATAATTTTTTTCTCGATTAGCATGAAGTAAATAGAAGCATGAGCTTTTTAACAATAATTTGTTGCAGAGATGTAGAGAAAGTCATATGAATAAAACACATCAAATTTTTAGAACAGATCCATGTGGGATTCTATGTTTGTTTGTGAATAGCATAATTTAAAAAAAGAAAAGCCAGGTAAATACCAAACTTATTATTTAAATTAAGCGCTCTCCAAGAATGTGACGCGAAGATTTTCAAGGCAATTTCCCAATTCAAATTACCTTTTACATAGAACAATTTTTGAAATATTTGAGTTTCTAGTAAATTGGCTCACCAAAGCTCAGGCGTTTCATCTGAGACTGGCATTCGGGAGGTCCGGGTTCGCTCCCCGTTGACGGCGCATTCTGGCTCTGGGTTTTTCCGTGGTTTTCCTGGGGCCGCTTAGGAGAATGCTGGGATGCTGTATATCTACCATAGTTCCTTTCATTCCTTTATTTTATTTCTCTTCTTTATCTTTCTGGTCGGGCAGATTCGAGGTTTTGCAGGCAGATGGCACGGTTGCTTGTTCCAAATGAAACTCGCTTCTCCCTGATTGCGCTGGTTGAGGCTAGGTGCCGTTGTAAAGGCTGCTTTCGGCCTCCCGGCCTCCGTGGCGCGCCAGGGCTGCAATCTAGTGTACTGTTAGGGACTTCCGTGCGTCTTTGCGTTTAGCTCCGTCGTTTCCTGTGTGCTGGACTGTGATTTCTCCTCCTCTCATATCTTACCCCGGGGGGAGTAGGCCGCAATAGATCATTACCCGGTCGCAGTTCCCCTCCCCCGCTGTTAACTACAAATTGGCTCTAAAATAAATGTATATCTTGAATTTTCTGAGATAGCCTGTGGAATTCCCTTTAATTTCATTTTGTATACATTTATATAATTAGAAAACCATAACAGAGAGGCAAAAGCTTACTGCAGAAGAAATCTGGATCTGATTAAAATACACATTTTCCTCCAGATGGTTAGCCGTTTTGGAAATATTAAATTCTATAATTTTATATTATTCCGAATAATTGTCATATTACGGTCATGCATTTGTTTTATTCACACGAGGCGTGTGTAGGACACCAGTTGGATAGGTAGAGTCACACTGAAAAATGCAATACCACACGGATCTCCTGGTCAGCTGTTCTAATCACTGAGCTACCAAGCAAATATGTCAGGATAACATTAAATTCTCCAACTGACTCACATGACCCCAAGATTAATTAACCCAATAGTTGGCTAAACTAAGAAGCCCGGGACATAAATGTACTCACGACATTGTAAGTCGCCTTTGGGGTTATGGAATATCAAAATAGTTGGAGATCACATTGTGGTTTACTGGGAAACATGAGTCAGCTGGAGAATTAAATGCTGTACTGGCATGTAGAAATGAAATGGCGTTTTATTTATGGACGCTCTTTAACTGCTGTGGTTCTCAGCGTCCCATTCTATACTGGGCGTGAAAGACCGCTTAATTTTGGCCAGAGGCCTCTCTATAAGGCTTGAGATTCTTTTACGTGCCGTAAATCTACGACACGGGACCCACGGTTACTTCCCTTCCGAAGGAAGCCATGCTAAGGATTTTTACGCCCGAAAAAATGCATCGTCCTCCGCCGCGTTTAAACCCGTGACCTTGGGCGTATGAAGTTAACTGGTAAGTATTACACCGTGGTTCAAATCGCGGCTCTGACTCTACCGATCCAAACTATCCAACGTGGTAAAATTATTTACGCAGATGTTTATCTCAACTCGAAATCATAAGTTTTTGCAAGAACAATTTGTAACAGGGCGGGATGGCTTAGGCGGTAGTGTGTGTGGACCATTTCGGTAAGTTCCAGGGCCGATCAATCTGATTGGAGGTATTTTCGGAGTTTTCCTCATTCCCTAAATGAATGCTGGGTTGGATAATTTGATCCGCGACTTTTCCTATCATCCCTGTCATCACTCCTTTCACACCCTTGTCGAATTTAATTTAATTCGACTCTGTATTTGAATAGGTTAATGTCCTCTAGCTCTATAAAAAGACTTTACAACCAATTTCGTTTCACATTTTTTTTATTTTTTTTTTATTTTATGGACGCTCTTTAACTGCTGTTGTTTTTAGCGTCCCATTCTATACTGGACGTGAAAGACCGCTTAAGTTTGCTCAGAGGCCTCTCTATCAGGCTTGAGGTTCTTTTACGTGCCGTAAATCTACGATACGGGACCCACAGCTTTAGTTCCCTTCCGAAGGATTTTTACGCCAGAAAAAAATCCATCGTCCTCCGCCGGGTTTGAACCCGCGACCTTGGGTATATTAAGTTAGTATGGCAACCATTACACCACGGAGGGCGACTCGTTCGTTTCGTAGTCGGCTTACCCTTCCCTTATTTTAGGGTTGACACCCCCTAGAACTTACAAGCGGTTGCCTAGGGGTCAGATTTCTGTCGGGGAGCCAACGGCACAAAACCACAGAATGGAGAACCTGCAGCGAGTGGGTCGGCCCGTAGCCACCAGATATGAGCGTGATGAAGTGGATGATATGAAATGCGAGTGAAATGGAGATAGGAAAGGAGATGATGGAGCAGTTGGTGGAATGAGTGGAGGGGAAAACCGGAGGACCCGGACGCCGTTTCGTCCACCACAAATCCACATGCCGGCCCTTGGGATCGAATCCGAACTGCCTAGTTCGGAGGTGAGCGGTCTAACCACTCGGCCACGGCTCATGTCTTAAACGTATTCGGTATTATCTATTCTTTTTTATTCACGCGCGCGTGTCGGAATGCCACTTTGGAAGGTCGCTAACACATTCCAAGCAGTGGAGAAGGATAGGAGCCCGAGTCCTAGGTCTGACCAAACTCCTTGGATGTACAGACGACTTCCAACGCCAACCCCCCACGGAGAGCTGATTTCCGCGCAGTTACCACCACGGAATGGCGCCATCACCGCAGTCCTCGCCGACCCTCACAGCCCTGAAAGAGACGATGGATGAAATGGAGTCGAAATGAAGTTTAAGGCAATGAAGAAGTCTTCCGAGCATTTGACTAGTGACCCGGAAAAAAACCCGAAAAAGCCCATGGGTCAGAGAGGTCGGCCGCGGCAATTGATCACACGACCTCAAGAATGCCAGTCCTGGCTCGGTTAACCTTCCGGTGTACTATAAATGTGGTTTCCTAGAAGAGGTATGCGGGATTGTACTTTCATCGCATGACTCTTTCTTACGTTGCATGCAACGTGTATTTATGCCCTATTTTTCAATAGCGTGTGGTGGTACGATTTGTTACCCCAGAAACTACCGTAAAATTAAAATGTCACTATCATCGGCAATTGACAATATTGACCACAGTTGCCGCCATCGCTGCCGCCGCCAAATACACGTGACATTCAACAATGCCAACAAAAAACCTGATGTGCTCCATTCACATGACTAACTCTACATCTCTGTAACAAATTATAGCTTAATAAGCTTATTCTTCTATATACTAAATGTTAATTGAGATAAACATTAGCAGAAATGATCTTATTATTCCCTTATAAGTAAGTAAGAGGAAGTAAGGGAATACACTAGGTTAAACCGTCTGTTAAATGTGGTTGCTATGGGATTGAAATCAATTTCTTTGCGTGGCCAGGAGTTGACAGTTCCCATAAGTATTTTAAAACTGAAACCAATATAAAGGAATATCTCAAAAACAGTCAAACTTCACGAAAAAAAAATCCGATGTGTTCCATTCACATGACTTTCTCTACATCTCTGCAACAAATTATTGTTAAAAGCTCATGGTTCTATTTATTTCATGCCAATCCAGAAAAAAAATAGCATATTATTACTTGCTTCCTTGTAAGTAAAAGCGAAGTAAGGGAATACCTTAGGTTAAAGTGACAGTCAAAAGCTGGTTGCTATGTGACAGAAGTTCCTTTGTTTGTATGGACAAGAGTTAACAAATTCCTGTATGAGTAAAGAATGTTTTTTAAAGCTGAAATCAGGAACAAGGAATGTCTAAAAAACGATCAACACCACGAAAAAAATGTATATAGCATAAATTGTGTGTTTCAACGTGCTCTACATTTTTTGTATGGTAAGTTTTTGTCCAGCTCTTACAATTTAGTAGTTATGCAAAATTCTGTAAAATTCATCCAGAATATACTAGTCTTCAGAGACTATTCCCTGAAATATCAGGATATACATTTTATTTGTCAGGTAAATATATTTAAAATACGATATTTTAATCAAAATCGCTAGAGCTGTTTTTGAGAAAATAAAATTGTCGAAAAATGTTACATTTAAAGGGTAGTTTGGGGTGGGAGGATTTTCTTGAAAATCTTCGTGTCGCGTCCTTAGAAGATACCAAACTTAAATACTTTCTTTTTTGAGCTATGCTGCCCACACACACACACACACACACACACGGACATTTTTGTAAAAATGCATTTTTTGGATTCAGGGGACCCCAAAACATGTATTTCCGGTGAAATTTCGATATTGAATTCTTGGGTGCATTACAACAGCTTCTCTATACAATATGTACATAATACGTGTAGAGAAAGTAAAACTGTATGCAACATAAATTGCGTGTTTTAACGAGCTCTACATTTCTTGTTAAGTAAACTTTTGTCTATCTCTTGCGGTTTACTTTAGTATACGATATTTTAATCAAAATTATTTGAGCTATTTTTTAAGAAATTCGAAATATTCGAAACATTTTCTATGTAAAGGGTGGTTGATGAATTTCTTGAAGTTACTGAACTTAAATACCAAGTTTGCAATACTACACACACACACCACACAGACACACACACGGACCTATTTCTAAATTTTTTTTTTATTCAGGGGGTCTCGAAACATATTTCCGGTGAAATATCGGTACTATAAAATTTTTGGGTGCAATACAATACCTTCTCTATACACTATGTATATAATATGTGTAGAGAAAATAATAACAATTAGAAAGTTAAACCTTATAATCTCTTAATAAATGTATTTTAATTCAAAATCTATGTTCACTCAATTTCAATAATTAATAATGATACTACTATTATTTATTACTGCTAATTATTGTTAATAATAATAATAATAATAGTTTACATAGATAGATACGAAATCGAATCTATATGTACGTATTAGTATTAATTTAAAACGCTAATATATGGTTTTAGCGTGTCTACCTTTAATTCAAGAGATCCGGAGTTCGGAGTTACTTGGGAAAGGTATTTCTAGGGGTTTGTCTTATCCTGAAATGTAAACATCGGGTAACTTCAAGCTCCAGGCCCATCTGATCATTAGTTCACCTATTCCATTATTTTATCGTCCGATATACCCGATTAAAGGATAGCATAAAATCAAATATTTAGCAATTGTGATACCATTATAAGTTCACTTTCTAAAACCTATTTTTCCCAGAAAACAATGTGAAGGGTCGCTATTGTATAGGCATGTTGTAAATTGACGAATGGGATAAACTTTGAAAAAGGGGGAGGGGAACTGATGTGTTCCATTCACATTGCTTTCTTGTTCTGCAAACAAACTATTCTTATAAAAGATTATTCTTTTATCTGTATCATTCTAATAGAAATAAGCATTAGCAAAAATTGTCTTAGAACTTACTTCCTTGTAAGTAGAATGCTAAAGCGATTTCAAAATCTTTTAAAAGCCGTCGCTTTTCTATTGACATTGAAATTCAATTCTCTTTCCATGTCCAGGAGGACGACAAAAGAGATATGAAACAGACGAGAAGTTCCTACTTGAGCACATTTCTTTGTTTTATTTTAAAATTGATACCAATAACAGGGAATATCTCGGAAATGGTTAGTTCTACATAAAATTGTATATGACACAACAGCTATAGAAAAGTTATCCAGAATGAAGAGGTCTTCAGAGGCTTTTCCCAGAAAATTCAAGATATACATTTCGTTTGTCATGAAAATATGTTAAACACTCGTACTCTAAGAAAAATCGTGAGCCTTTTTGAAAAAATCAACATTTTCAAAACAATTTCCGTGTAAAGGGTATTTGAGGGTGGGAGATTTTCCTAGAAATCTTCGTATTGCATTCTTGGAATATACTAAACTTAAATACTAAATTTGGTATTTAACCGACTTTTCGTTTATGAGTTATGCTGTGCACAAACACACCCACAGCTACATGCACATGGACCTATTTCTAATTTTTTTTTAATCAGGAAGTCTCAAAACTTGTATTTCTGGTAAAATTTCGGTATTTAATTTTTGTATGTAATACAAAACCTTCTCATTGTGTATACGTGGCTGAAAAAGTAAAAATACTTAGAGTCAAAAAGAGCTTCGAAAAACCCGGCACACTACGGACGAAGCGCATTTATATAAAATCAAGGATAGAAGGTACAGAACCGACGTAGGAACATTTTCTTTTGTTAATAGGACAAATGAATTGCCTGTAGCAGCCTTTCAGGGCTGCCATCTGACCTTAAAGAAGTTTAGAGGTAATTTAAAGAAAATAAATGTTAGATAATTAAAGGAAATATTGTGAATTAATTAAGAATCTCAAAAACTGTTCTGTAACTCGATGTTGAGGCTTCATAGTAACCGTCTATAAACATGCTGGTAATTGACATAAGTATTGTTATACATTTTAATGACTAGTTAGGTGTTTCAAAAACCACATATGTATAGTATATTAGTTGTATTACTATTATTAATTGTAATCTTACTATTGTAAGTGTATTTTGTACATCTAACTCTGCCACTGGGCAGTATACAATTACATACATGCGAGGGCTGTCCCACAAGTACCCAGCCCAATAAAGAAAGCACAAACATTTTGGGGGAAAACATCTTTATTTCTCTGCATAGTCTCCTTTCATCTCGATACACTTTTCCCAGCGATGCTCAATAGCTTCAATAACATGTTTATGGTGAGAACTATCAAGGTGTGCAAAATAGCCATCAACTGCAGACTCTATCTCTTCGTTGTTTGCAAATCTTCATCCACCAAGCCATTTCTTCAAGTTTGGAATCAGAAAATAATCAGAGGGGGCTAAATCTGGTGAATAGGGTGCATGAGGAAGTAACTCGAACTTTAATTCATTGATTTTGGCCATGGCTATAATGGACGTGTGGAATGGTGCAATGTCCTGATGAAACAAAACTTTTTTTTTCGCTAAATGCGGCCGTTTTTACTCGATTTCATCACTCAAACGCTGTAACAAGTTCACATAATATTCACAATTGATTACGTTTTCTTTTTTGAGATAATCAATGAAAATTATCCCTCGTGTGTCCCAGAAAACTGACGCCATGACCTTGCCTGTAGATGGAACTGTCTTCATCTTCTTTGGAACCGATTCTCCCCTACCAATCCACTATTTTGATTGTTTCTTCGTCTCAGGTGTGAAGTGATGGACTCAGGTTTCATGCATCGTTATGAATCGACGCAAAAACTCAGCATTATTGCGGCGAAACATTGCCAAACACTCGACTGAAACATTCTCACGACGCTGATTTTGTTCTATTGTGGGCAAACGCGGCACCATCCTTGCACACAACTTTCTCAGAGCCAAATTTTTAGTCAGTATGCAATGTTTAGAACTTTTTGAAATGCCTCAATGTCTGCTAGCTCGCGCACTTTCAGTCGACAGTCATCCAATACCATTTTGTGGATTTTCTATATAATTTCTGGACTGGTAACCTCATTTGGTCGATTACTGCAATGTTCGTCTTGGCAGCTCGTACGGCCGTGTTTAAACTCTGATACCCAATATTTCACTGTTGTAAACGAAGGAGCACACTCCCCCAAAGTAGAATCTAGCTCAGCTTAAATATTAGTTGGACTAAGACCTTTCAAATGAAAGTATTGCATCAGTTAACGTTGACCAGTTTTATCCATGTTTACAAATTTTCTGAGAGCATTCACTAATGATGGCTGCCAAACAAATGCTAAACAATGTAAAATCGTCAAACTTTAAACTTAAGCTTTCTAAGGTTGGTACTTTTTACCATTGTTGTTTGAAACAACTGATATCTACATGTCAGGTCGGATACTTCTGGGACAGCCCTAGTACATAAATCAACTGCGTATTTACAGAGTTAGATATTGATGAACTCACTTAAGTATTTCGAATCCAAGACCTTGCCCACGATGTTCCCGTCCTACCGAGAGACCAAGTGCAGTCATGTATTTATCAACTCCAAAGTGTTCATGAATTCCGGCCATGTCGCTGGACTTGTTCAAGGCTTCCGCTAGCTTCTTCATAGCACTGCCTTTATACTGAAACAGAAACATTGCAAATTACTGACATATGACTTTTGCTATCCATTATTCAACAAACTATTCTTACAAAATGGGGAATTATATTTTATTATTTCAAGCAAGTCGTGCATAGGACAAGGCTGTAAAGATAGAAACACTGAAAAAATCTAGTGTGTTCTATTCGCATGACTTTCTCTACATCTCCACAAACAAATTATTGTTAAGAAGGTTATACTTCTTTTTACTTCATGCTAATTGAGAAAATTTAATAGAAATAGTCGTATTACTTGCTTCCATACAAGTAGAAGGGAAATAAGGGAGTAACATAGGCTAAAGTGAATAGTCAAAAGCTGGTTGCTATGAGGTTGAAGTTCCTTTGTATGTATGGGCAAATTCTACGACACGGTACCAGCGGTTTTGCTTCCCTTCCGTGCTAAGGGTTTTTACACCCGAAAAAAATCCATCGTCCTCCGCAGGGTTTGCTTGGGTATATGGTACCCATTACACCACGGAGAGCGACGCACATGTTTAGTGTATTGAGAAATACCCAAACTATCGATTCCGAGATTTCACCTGATATAGACGTTTTAGGGTCCCCTGTATTTTTTTAAAAAAGAATTAGAAAGAGGTCAAGAGGTCAGTGTTTGTGTGTCCGTGGGTCTGTGTCTCAAAAACGAAAAGTCGATAGAATACCAAACTTGATATATAGGTTTGGTATCTTCCAAGGATGCGACTCGAAGATTTTGAGGACTCCCCCTCCCCCCGGAAAAACTACCCTTTACATGGAAAAATGTTAGAACATTTCGATTTTCTCAAAATATGGCTCTAACGATTTTGTTTAAAATGCTGTATATTACAGATATTTACACGAGGAATAAAATATATATCTTGAAATTTCTGGAAATAGCTTCTGAAGACATTTATTCTGGATGCATTTTGTTGGATTTTGCATAACTAGTAAACCGTAAGAGATAAATAAGAACTTACTGCACAAAAAATGTAGATCTCGCTGAAACATACAATTTATGCCATATATTCGTGAAGTTGACCATTTTTCAGATATTCCTTGTTATTGGTTCCAGTTTTAAAATGCTTAAAACTTTTCACATACGGGAACTTGTCAATTCCTGGCCATGCAAGGTAACAGATTTCATCCACAGGCAACCAGCTTTTAAAATATTTGACTATCGTTTTAGCCTAGTGTATTCCATTATTTCCCTTCTATTTACAAGAAAGCATTTCTAATGTTTATCTCGTTTAGCATGAAGTAGATAGAAGAATAAGCATTTTATTAATAACTATTTGTTACACAGACGTAGGGAAAACCATGTGAATGGAACACATCAGATTTTTTTTCAGAAGAACACAAAACCAATTGACGCTCGTTTCAACTTGAAATCCATGATAGGTCATTGAAACACTTGCTTACACAATGGCTCCCTCAGATAAATTTAACAGCACACGGGCAATGTTGGGTATATACCAGCGTCGGTCAAGATCAGACCTCTCCGTTACCATGAATGGTGCATTTTTGCGCATGCGTGTTTAAACAAAAACAAAACAAAAAACAAAAGCAAAAAAAAAATCCCTTTAATTTTTGACATATGCTCGTAATGCTTATTATACCCAAAGATAAACGTACTAGCAGTGCTCTCGTGAAAAACTAATTATTGGACAGAGGGCTTTACTATCAGTCGCAAACCTATATTTTGTCAAGTTTGGTCGAAGAAGGTAAGCACTTGTTTTTATATATTTTATTAATCTATTAGTACTTTTCAACTTTGTTGGTTTGAAAGTGCTGCCCTCCTAGCCACGTCTTCAGTTCAGCGAAAAGGTGAAAGTCGCTGGATGTCAGGGCAGGACTGTACGGCGGGTGATCGAAAATGTCCCATTGAAATTGTTCAAGGAGCCAATGGGTTGTGCCAGCAGTGTGTGGACGAGCGATGTTATGGATCAACTCAATGCCTGAAGTCAACATTCCTCTTCGTTTGTTTTGAATGGCTCTCCGCAAACGTCGTAAAGTACGAAGAACTTCAAAACAACGTCAATGCTATTTGAAATCATTGGCGGCAAATATTTTTGAAGCGGATATTGAAAAGCTTGTACACAGGTACGATAAATGTCTCAATCTTTTCGGTGATTGTGTTGAAAAGTAACCCTAAGTGTACAAACCTTTTAGTAATAAAATAATTGTTTTTTTTTTATGAACTTGTCTTTTATTTATAGCCTATCGGAGGTTAAAAAAACGGCCCTCGTATTTACAAATACATTCATCAATTAGTTAAAACATTACTAAACTATAAAGCATGTAAGTGCAGACACCGTACATTGTCCAAAATATGTTCGAAACTCGTGCCTTATTGGTGTAAAATATTTTCAAGCTTTAACCATATTTGCAGGCATGCTTTCACGCTTTTTATTGTATATGAATCCACACCACAACCTAGTAATCAGAGAGAGAGAGAGAGAGAGAGAGAGAGAGAGAGAGAGAGAGAGAGAGAGAGAGAGGGGGGGATCAGTAATAATGATGATGAACTATCAGTTAATAGATGAATTAATCATTTATTACCTTAGAATCATCATCTTCCTCATCTTTGTAGCAAACGCCAAGCATGTTGCAGCCGGCAATCCGGCTTTGCTTGTTAGTCGTGGTGGCTGGGTCAACGAGGGCCACCAGGGCGATACGGTACTTCAGATAACTTCGCCATTCATCCTGAAGCTCTCGCAACGACACAGGATCATCTGCCAGGCCAATGGAGGCGCAAGTTGGTTCATCCCGCAGAAAATCTCCGCTCATGTGCTGGATTATTTCCTCATGAAGATCCTCCGTGGCATCCTGTATTCGGTAGCGCGGTAATTTACCATTTATTGGCTTCCTGCCCTCGTACCAGCGCCATACTGTTGGGAAAGCTACAGAGGCTGGACGTGTCCATTTCTTGCTCGTATTCTCCTCAGGCTTTGGCATGGTGCTTCTGGTGTCAACCTCGTCACCTGTAGGTAGCATTTAAATTATTAAATTCAAGAAACTAAGACTTGAAAGTTAAAACTAGGCTGAAAACTAAAGTACGAGTGTATTATATAATAATAATAACAATAATAATAATTGGATAAGTAGAGTCAGACTGAAAAATTCCGGAATTTAAACCACGGATCTCCAGGTATCTAGCCAGTTGCTCTAACCACTGAGCTACCATGGCAACATGCTGGCATGACATGAGTTTCTCAACTGACTCAAATGTTTCCGGTAAACCACAAGGTGATCTCAAATTATTTATGACGACTTACAATGCTGTATGTACTTTAAGTCCCAGGATTCATAGTATAGCCAACTATTGTGGGCAATTGGTATTGGTAAAATTGTTTTTTCACACAAGTCATGTGTAGGACAGGAGTTGGATAGTTACTTTTTTTAATGTTTTTTCACGCGGAAAGTTGTATACTCCAGGCCCTACATAGAAACGGATTTTAACCACTTGGCAAAAAGCTTTTAAAACATTTGACTATAGTTTTAGCCTAGTGTATTGCCTTATTTAGCTTCTGCTTACAAGGAAGCAAGTAATCAAGACAATTTCTGCTAATGTTTATCTCGATTAAATAAAGTAGATAGAAGAATATGATTTTAACAATGATTTGCTACAGCGCTGTAGAGAAAGTCATGTGAATGGAACACATCAAATTTTTATAGTTACATCTTTTTAATACACAGAACATGTCAGAAGATAAATGAAAGTATTAAACGAATGTGGAAATTACCTCAGATCTCTAGGCCTGCCTGTCACTAGAGTGTGAACTTAGTCGAATTATAAGGTATCGTAACATTTCAACCAACCACTTAACTTGAACAGAATTTGAAGCTTGACCCACAGTGTGAGAAATAAGGACACTTACTATAATGCCAGTTTTATTTATCTCATCACAGATATTCCAACTAGTAATATTCCTTCGAGTGTTAAAGGAGTTGCAGAAGTCGACGGTGCTATTTCAAGATAAAACCCGCCAGTGGAGTACTGGCGTGAGCAGTAAAGTAAACAGCACAAAAGTTTGCATTGTCAAATATATCTAATAAAAAGCCGGAAAGTTATTTTACTGTTACTTTATAGATTTTTAATTACTCTACACGTACTATGTACATAGTGTATGGAGAAAATACATATTGTATTGCACCCAAAAATTCTATAACGAAATTTCACGGGAATTACATTTTTTGAGACTCACTGAATCCCCCCCCCCCCAAAAAAAAATTTTTAGAAAAACATCTTTATTCATGATGATTTTTATTGAATTTTGTATAACTAGTAAACCATAAGAGATAGGCAAAAAATTACTACACAAAAAAGGTTTATCATAATGAAACACACAATTTATGTTATATACATTTTTTCATGTAGTTGATCGTTTTAGGGATATTCCTTGTTATTGGTTTCAGCTTTAAAAAACTTAAACTTTTCTCATACAGGATACAAAGGAACTTCAGTCGCATAGCAACCAGCATTTGACTATCACTTTAACCATGGTACTCCCTTATTTCGCTTCTACTTACAAGGAAGCAAGTATTTCCGCTATTTTTTTCGATTAGCATTAAGTAAATAGAACAATAAGCTTGTCAACAATAATTTGTTGCAGAGATATAGAGAAACTCATGTGAATGGTATTTA
The DNA here is from genome assembly GCA_030762935.1 of Hymenopus coronatus. Taxonomy (NCBI): domain Eukaryota; kingdom Metazoa; phylum Arthropoda; class Insecta; order Mantodea; family Hymenopodidae; genus Hymenopus; species Hymenopus coronatus. Next base: position 58,266,034 of record CM060884.1, read on the forward strand.
ATGGTCTTTTTGTTTTTGAACTATGCTGTCCACGACTCACACACACACACACACACACACACACACACACACACACACACACACACACACACACACACGCGCGCGCACCTTTTTCCAAAAATGCTTTTTTTGGATTCAGGGGGACCTAAAACACGTATTTCCGGTGAAATCTCGGTATCGAATTTTTGAGTGGAATACAATACCTTCTCTATACACTATGTACATAGTGCGTGTAGAGAAGTAAAAAAGCATTTTAAGAAAAATGTCAGTGTGTATCTGTGGGCAGCATAACTGAAACGCGAAAAGTGTGTTAAATACCAAACTTGGTTTTTGGGTTTAGTACCTTCCAAGGATGCGACAGAGGTCGTGTGTGTGTGTGTGTGTGTGTGTGTGTCTGTGGACAGCATAGCTCAAAAACGAAAAGACGTTAAATACCAAACTTGATATTTAAGCTTGGTATCTTCCAAGGATACGACACGAAGATTTTCAAGAAAATCCCCCCACCCCCAACTACCCCTTACATGGAAAAATGTTCGAACATTTTGATTTTCTCAAAAATGTTCCTAAAGATTAATATCGTATATTAAAGATATTTAACTGACAAATAAAATATATGTCTTGAATTTTCTGGGAAAAGCCTTTGAAGATTACTTTGTTCTGGATGGACAAAAACTTACCACACAAAAAATGTAGAGGACGTTAAAACACACAATTTATGTTAAATACAATTTTTTCGTGGAGTTGATTGTTTTTGAGATATTCCTTGTTATTGGTTTCAGATTTAGAAAACTTACTTTTCTCATACAGGAATTTGTCAACTCCTGTCCATACAAACAAAGAAAGTACAGTCACAAAGCAACCAACTTTTGACTATCACTTTAGCCTATGTTACTCCTTTGTTTTCCTTCTACTTACATGGAAGCGAGTAATAAGACTATTTCTGCTAATTTGTTCTCAATTAGCATGAAGTAAAAAGAAATATACGCGTTTTAACAATAATTTGTGGCAGAAATATAGAGAAAGTCATGTGAATGGATCATATCAGTGAAATATCGGTATGGAATTTTTGGGTGAAAAGCAATACATTGTCTATAAACTATGTGCATAGTACGTGTAGAGAAAGTAAAAATACAACGGCAATGCTAATAATACGGTTCTATAGAATACCACTTTATCTATATCGACTCTATGAACTGTTCATTTCTGCTAGGAGGTGCCTTTTGATGCAGAGAGTGAGCTGTTGTAACCATGACAGCGAATTATTTTCGCATTCTTGCTCATGATGGAAGTTGAAAGTTTGCCTTCAGCACTTAGCGAACTCAGATGATGACCGCTTTATGAAGTTGTAGTTGTAACTTCTGCAGGAAGACTTCCCTTTAAGGAACAGGTTGCTTTCCACAGCCCCCTTGGGTGAAACTTTCGGTCTGCTTTGTTCAACGAGACCATTAGCGATTACATTGCTAAGAGCAATAGAGTAATTCAGTACTGTTGATGTCAGAGGATTAGACAATGAAGCTACTCCAACCGGCCATTCTGGCCCAGAAAACTCGCGTGTGTGTTTAAATTAAATTGAGTATTATTTATGGACCCTCTTGAACTGCAGCTGTCCCATTCTATAAGCGTGAAAGGCCGCTTAATTTTGCTCAGAAGCCTCTTCATCAGGCTTGAGGTTCTTTTACGTGTCCTAAATCTACGACACGGTACCAACGACTTTACTTCCGTTTCAATCACAAATGGAAGTCCCGTTCATTCTAATTGAACTTTTGAATAACTGATAAAACGTAAAAGAATGACAAATAATCACTACACAAAACATGTAGATCTCGTCAAAACACACAATTTATTTCCTTTACATTTTTTGCAAAGCTAAATGAAATGAAATGGCGTTTTATTTATGGACGCTCTTTAACTTCTGTGATTCGCAGCGTCCCATTCTATACTGGGCGTGAAAAAGTGCTTAATTTTGCTCAGAGGCCTCTATCTGGCTTGAGGTTCTTTTACGTGCCGTAAATCTACGACACGGGACCAACAGCTTTACTTCCCTTCCGAAAGAAGCCAGTTAGCATTACACCACGGAGGGCGACTTTACAGAGCCAACCAATTCTGACATGTTCATTGTTATTGGTTTCAGTTTTAAAATACATATATTTTTCTCAAAAGTAAGCCGTCCATGTTTCTTTTGTTTTACTCCTGACCAAGCAAATTTTAATGACAATCGCATAGCGATAGCTTTTAAAACATTTTACTATCACTTTACCCTAGTGTATTCCCTTATTTCTCTTCTATCTATAAGGAACTAAGTAATAAGTTTCTGTTATCTCGATTGCCACGGAGTAGAAAGAAGAACAATCTTTCGTAAGAAGTTTGTTCGTAGAACGGATAGAAAAATTCATGTGAATGTAACACATCGGCATTTTCTTTATTTTTTCATCCTAGTCATGCAAGGGTAATTTTCGCCGCCATCACATAACGACCAGCTTCTGAAAGATTAGACTACCGCGTTGATCTAGTGTATTCTGTTACTTCCCTTGCACCTTTAGGAAAATATTAATAAAATAAGTTCTTCTAATGTTTATATTGATTAGGATGAACTAGATAGAAGAATATGTTTTTGTTAGAATTAGTGAAAGTAATATGAATTTAACACATCAGAAATGTTTTATCAATTTTGACTGGCCGTATTTAAATTGATATCTACATGATTATAAAACATGTATAAAAACTTTGTAAATATTATTCCCCTAATGACTCAACCAGAGCATTTAAGCAGTTGACTTCAATTGTTATTTTCTCTACACTTATTATGCAAATAGTTATAATAGAGAAGATATTATGTTGCACTAAAATTCGATACCCTGATTTCACTAAACATACATTTTTGGGACCTTCTGAATCCAAAAAAAAAGCATTTTTAGTAAAAAGTTCGTGTGTGTGTATGTGTATTTGTGGGCAGCAAAGCTCAATAACAAAAAATCCGTTAAATACCAAACTTGATACTTAAGTTCAGAATCTCTCAAGGATGCGACACGAAGATTTTCAAGAAAACCTCCCCACTCACAACTACCCTTCACATGGAAACATTTAGAACATTTTGATTTTCTCAAAAATAGCTCTAACGTTTTGATACAAATCTTTTATATTTAAGAGATTTACATAACAAATAAAAAGTACACCTTGAATTTTCTGGGAATAGACTCTAAAAGATCTCTGTATTCTTGATGATTTTTTTTTTTGAAATTTGCATAACTAGTAAACCGTAACCGATACACAAAAACTTGCTACACACAAATGTAGAGCTCATAAAAGCACAACATTTATGCCATATACATTTTGCTGGAGTTGACCGTTTTCGAGATATTCATTGTTATTGGTTTCAGTTTTAAAATACTTCAATTCCTAGCAATGCAAAGAAAGGGGTTTCAACCCCAAGGTGACCAACGTTTACTAGATTTGTATTCAATTATTTGCCTTCTACTTACCAGATAGCATTTCTGCTAATTTATCTCGATTAGCATGAAGTAGTAGGAAAAATAAGCTTTTTAACATTAATTTGTTACAGAGATGTAGAGAAAGTCATATGAATGGAACACATCAGATTTTTCTTCTTTTTTTAATTGCCTGGTTCAACAGAAAACTAAGTGGTATGTACGGCATTTTAAAAAGAATGGTTAAACAATGAACAGTTAAAGGAATGGTTGTTAGAGGTGCCCGGGAAACCTAGTAGTGAGCGGTGCAAATATTGCCAATGCAACGCGAATGTGCGCTTGTCAATTTTTGTCATGGAAAAAAATAAGAAACATTTAAAAGCAGCTGAACCTCTTTTACTTTCTCTAAACGTACTATGTACGTAGTGTGTAGAGAAGCTTTTGCAATGCACCCAAAATTTTGATATCGAGATTTCACCGAAAATACATGTTTTGGATCCCCCCAATCCAAAAAATAATTTTAGAAAAAGGTCCGCGTGTGCGTGTGTTTATGGGCAGCATAGTTCAAAAACGAAAATACCGTTAAATACCAAACTTGGTATTTAAGTTTTGTATCTTCCAAGATTGTGATATAAAGATTTTCAAGAAAATCCCGCCACTCTCAAATACCCTTTATATGGAAATAATTTCGAAAATTTTGATTTTCTCAAAAATGGCTCTAACGAATGGCTCTAAGATTAAATTATCAAATATAAAAGATATTTATCTGACAAATAAAATGTGTATGTGGACTTTTCTGGGAATAACCTCTAAATACCTTTTTATTCTGGATGATTGTTTTTGAAATTTGGCATAATTAGTAATCTGACAGACAAAAACTCACTACACAAAATACAGAGCTCCTTAGAACACACAATTTATGTTATATACACTTTTTCATAGAGTTGAACTTTTTGAGATATTGCTTGTTATTGGTTTCGGTTTTAAAATACTTAAACCTTTTTCTTACAGGAACTTGTAAACTCCTGGTCCCTCAAAGAAACGTATTCCAATCCCATAGCAACCTTATTTTAAAACATGTGACTGTCGCTTTAGTCTAGTGTATTCCCTTCTTTCTTTCCTTTTTTTTTTTTATTATAGTGTTTAACGCCCACTTTTACTATTTGTGGTACCGCATGTGGTGATACATGGAATGAAGATGGAGCACCGGTGGAATGCGATGGCGGGGGAAACCGGAGATAACCTGCCCCTGCGCCGCTTTGTCTACCACGAATCTTAATGCAGTCGCTTGGGATCGAACCCGGGCCGTCCAGGTGTGATGCGATGGTGTAATTCGGACACGGCGCGGCCGCTTCCTTATATCCCTTTTACTTATAAGGAAATAAGTAATAAGACCGTTTCTATTAATGTTTATCTCGATTAGCAAGAAATGGAAGAATAAGCCTACTAACAATAATTTGTTACAGGGATGTAGAGAAAGTCATGTGAATGGAACACAATAGAGTTTTACTTTCTCTACACATACTATGTACACTGTGTGTAGAGAAGGTATTGCACTCCACTCAAAATTTGATACCGAGATTTCACCGGGAATATATGTTTTAGAGTCCCCTGTATCCATAAAAAGCATTTTCAGTAAGAGTTCCATGTGTATGTGTGACGTGTGTCTGTGAACACGGTAACTCAAAAAACGAAAAGTCGGCAAAACACCGCACTTGGTATTTAAGTTTAGTGTCTCCCAGGGATGCGACACAAGATTTTGAGAAAAATCTCCCCAACCCAAACTACCCTTTACACGGAATTTTTTTTCGAAAATGTTGAGTTTCTCAAAAGTTGCTCTAACGATTTTGATTAAAATATCATATATTAAAGATATTTACCTGGCAAATAAAATGTATATCTTGAACTTTCTGGGAATAACCCCTGAAGACTACTTTATTCTGGATGAATTTTACGAAATTTTGCATAACTGCTAAACTGTAAGAGATGGACAAAAAATTACCGCACAAAAAATGTAGAGCACGTTAAAACACACAATTTACGTTATATACATTTTTTCGTGAAGTTGATCATTTTTGAGGTACTCCTTGTTATTGATTTCGGTTTTAAAATACTTTTCTCATACAGGAACTTGTCAACTCCTAGTCACGCAAAGCAACGGGTTTCAATCCTTAGCAACTTCATTTTAAAACACGTGACTGTCGGTTTAGTTTAGTGTATTCCTTTAATTTTTTTTATTTTTACTTTCTCTACAAGTAATATGTACATGGTGTATAAAGGAAGTATTGTATTCCATCCAAAAAACCGATACCGAGATTTCACCGGAAATACATGTTTTAGGACCCCCTGAAATCAAAAAAGGATGTTCACAAAAAGGTCCTTGTGTGTATGTGTGTCTGTGAACAGCATAGCTCAAAAATGAAATTACGTTAAATACCAACTTGGTATTTGAGTTTGTGTCTTCCAAGGATGCGACAAGATTTTCTAAAACATTGCTCTAACGATTTTGATTAAAATCTCTTATATTTAAGATGTTTACATGACAAATAAAATGTATATCTTGAATCTTCTGGGAATAGCCTCTAAACACCTCTTTATTCTGGATGATGTTTACAAAAAGGTCCTTGTGTGTATGTGTGTCTGTGAACAGCATAGCTCAAAAATGAAATTACGTTAAATACCAACTTGGTATTTGAGTTTGTATCTTCCAAGGATGCGGCAAGATTTTCTGAAACATTGCTCTAACGATTTTGATTAAAATCTCTTATATTTAAGATGTTTACATGACAAATAAAATGTATATCTTGAATTTTCTGGGAATGGCCTCTAAACACCTCTTTATTCTGGATGATTTTTGTTGAATTTTGCATAACTGGTAAGCCGTAAGAGAAAGACAAATCTTACCACACACAAAACGCAGATCTCGTCAGAACACACAATTTATGTCCTTTACATTTTTGTTATGGAGGTAACCGTTTCCGAAATATTCCTTGTTATTGGTTTCAGTTGTGAAGTACTTCTCACATGGTAAGTGTCCGTTTTTCTTTTGTTCAATTCCTGGCCAAGCAAAAAAGCGATTTGCAATGACAATCGAATAACAATAGCTGTTAAATCATTTGATTATCGGTTTAGCCTAGTGTATTCCCTTGTTTTCTTCCTACTTATAAGGAACTAAGTAATAAGAACATTCTCTTAATGTTTATGTCGATTAGCGTTGTGTAGAAAGAATAATTATCTTTTGTAAGAAGTTTGTAGAGCAGCTAGAGAAAGTATATTTTCTAAAGTTCCTATTATCTAGTGTGACTAGTAAGTAAGAAAACTGAGTTATACGTCCTTACCTTGTGAGCGTCAGAAAACAAGTGACATTGCGTGCAATAAACCTGACAGCCAGAGACTCCCTTATGTAAACATCATTTCTGCTCTAACCTTGAACCAGAAGCCATCATGAACTTGGTGTTAAATGAATTATACACGATGTGCACAACTAGGTCACCTTTATTCTCGCTCCAGTTTTGAAGCATGTCTTGTAAGACAGGCAATAATGACTCCATCATTGATCACTACACTTGAATAAACAAATGTGCTGGACTTGAGTATCTGAACACGTGACTGTGCGATTACGTTATCCTTGGCATGAAGATAATATGCATCGAAATTATCGTCAACTGCTGTAATATGGCAACTCAATAAGGTCGTTTTAACTAACAGCATGCAACTGATATTGTAATGCAGTAAGGAAGCAGGCATTGCAGCTGGAAATTCCTACCGATTTAGTTAACTGAAGGCTGTAGAACACAATGAAGCTATCAGGAACATCTGATGTGTTCAATTCACATGAGCTATTTCTCTGTAACAAATTATTGTTGAACGGCTTATTTTTATAACTACGCCATGCCAATCGAGGTAAACATTAGCAGAAACTGTCTTATTACTTGGTCCTTTGTAAGTAGAAGCGGGGGAAAAAAATCTAATTTGTTCCATTCAATTGATGTCCTTCAGCTGTTCGGCAAACAAACCTGAAATTCAAAAGATTAATCTGTTTCTACGTCATGCAAATCAAGATGAATATAAGCAGAATTAGTCTTATTGCTAGCTTCTTTGTAAGTAGAAGGGAAATAAGAAAATGCACGGGTTAAAGCGATAGTTTAGGCCTTTAGTAGCCGGTCGCTATGTGTAACAATTGAAATTCCAATCTCTTTGCTTGCCAGGAGCAAACAAACAAGAAATGAGAGGAAAGATGTCTTCCCGTTTGAGAAAAGTTTAAAATTGAAACCAATAATCCGGAAAACGGTAACTCCACAATAAAAAAAGTATATATGACATTAATTGTGTGTTTTAATGAGATCTAAATTTTTGTGTTGTAATTTTTTGTATCTCTCTTACGGTTTGCCAGTTATACAAAAGTTACCCAGAATGAAGAGGTCTTCAGAGGCTATTCCCAAAAATGTCAAGATATACAATTTTTTGCCATAAAAATATGTTAAACACAAGGTATTTTAATCAAAATCATTAAAGCCATTTTTGAGGAAATCAAAATTGCAAATCTTCGTGTCGCATCCTTGGAAGATACCAAACTTAAATGCCAAGTTTGGTATTTAACGGTCTTTTCGTTTTTGAACTATGCTGCCCACACTCAGACACAAAGATACACATGGGCATTTTTCTAAAAATGAACCTTTTTCTCTTTTTGGTTTCTCAAAACATGTGTGTTCCGGTGAAATCCCAGTATAAAATTTTTGGGTGCAATGCAATAGCTTCTCTATACATGGTTACCATGCTAGCTTCATATATCCAAGGTCGAGGTTCAAACCCGGCGGAGGACGATGGATTTTTTCGGGTGTAAAAATCCTTAGCATGGCTTCCTTCGGAAGGGAAGTAAAGCCGTTGGTCCCGTGTCGTAGATTTACGGCACGTAAAAGAACCTCAAGCCTGATAGAGAGGCCTCTGAGCAAAATTAAGCGGTCTTTCACGCCCAATATAGAATGGGATGCTGAGAATCACAGTAGTAAAGAGCGTCCATAAATAACACGCCATTTACATTTTTTCACTATACACTGTGCATAGTACGTATAGAGAAAGTAAAAATTTGATGTGTTCCATTCACATGACTTTCTCTACATCTCTGTAACAAATTATTGTTAGCAAGCTTATTCTTGCATCTACTTCATGCTAAGCAAGATAAACATTAGCAGACACTGTCTTATTACATAGTTTCTTATAAGTAGATGGGAAATAAGGGAATACACTAGGCTAAACCGTGGTCAAATGTTCAAATGTTTGGTTGCTATGAGACGGAAATCGTTTCTTTGCGAGGACAGTAGTTGACAAGATTCCTAATGAGAAGTACATTAAAACTGAAACCAATAACAAGGAATATCTCAAAAACGGTCAACTCTTAGAAAAAAATGTATATGACATAGATTGTGTGTTTTAAAGAGATCTACATTTTTGTGTAGTAAGCTTTTGTTTATCTCTTACAGCTTACAGTTACACAACATTCAGTAACATTCATCCAGAATAAAGAGGTCTTCAGAAGGTACTCCCAGAAAATTAAAGAAATACATTTTATTTGTCATGTAAATATCTTAAATGTGATAGCCATTTTTGAGAAAATCAAAATTTTCCAAATAATTTCCATTTATATGGTAGTTGGGGGCGGGGGATTTCCTTGAAAATCTTCGAAGATACTGCACTTAAATATCATGTTTGGTGTTTAACGGGCTTTTCGTTTTTGAGCTATGCTGCCCACAGACACAAACAAAGACATTTTTCTAAAAATGCTTTTTCGGATTCAGGGAGTCCCGAAACATGTATTTCCGGTGACATTTCGGTATCGAATTTTTGAGTGCAATATAATACCTTCTTTATACACTATGTACGTATTACGTGCATAAAAAGTAAAAATTAAAGTTGTTATTTCATATCGTCACCATACATTTTACAATTTGATCATAGAAAATATATCATCTCTGTACTACGTTTAATTACAAATCTGATGTGTTCTGTTCACATTTTTCTCTATCTTGTCTGTAGCAAACTATTCTTACAAAAGCTTATTCTTATTATTCTTATATATTTCATGCTAATTTAGATATACATTACATACTGGGTTTATTACATAATTCCTTGGGCGCAAGCACAGGAGAAAAACAGAACTCATCTCATCTTGAGATTGGAATTCGGATCTCGTGGGACTGATTAACGCAGCCGATATCTCTGATCCCGGTTTTTTCGTTTCTTTTCCCGGGTCAGGTTTCTTCATTCCCTCGAACTTCCTGTCCTTTCATTTCATCTCCATTTCATCCATCCAGTCTCTTTCAGAGTTGTAAATGTAGTAGCGCCCTTTCGTGGTGATTACTGCTCCGGAAATAAAGCTCTCGGCAACGGAATGTCGTTGGGAATCGTCTGTAGACTCACGGAGTTTGGTCAGACCAGAGGCGCGGGTTCCTGGCGCTCCCCGTGTCGAGATGAAGAACTTCTTGGAATATGTTAGGACCCACCACGGTGGCTATCCCCCCGCCATCCGGTTTTTGGCCCTTTGAAATAACTCGCATCTCATCCTATCCACCCGGGGTATGATATGCAATAAGCCAATCCCCTCCGACACACCACACACACGCAAACACACGCAAACACACACACATACACACGCAGTAAGAGAATGACGAGTATGACCTCCTCTTTATTAACTCAAGACGAACTTAAACAATTCCAAATAAATCAGAAAAGTGCTTGAAATGTACAAATCCACAAGGAATGTATTCAGTAAGCCAATGACTTTGGAATCCAAGTAACCGAGAATTGGACCTTTAAAGACACATAGGCCAAATCGTTAGCCATGCATTTAATAATCTTGGATTTAGATTTTGAAATTTCAAATACCTTAATAGTTTTTAACCTTAAATTTACTCTATAACTAGCTTTTACCCACAGTTTCGCCTCCGCCTACATTGATTGAATTGGAGCAGCATTTTATGGTATTTAAAGTATACAACTTTATTTTCAAATTTTCTTCCTATGTATGCAATATTTCCAGAACTTGCAAGACTCGTGTTTCGCATTCTTTGTGTGAATATCAGGGATATTTTAATATATATAATAATCAGGGTTATTTGTAATAATCGGGACTGTAAAAATTACAATTATAAGAGGCGAAGGGAACGAATCACTATAAAACCCTCTCTATCAGCCCTATCAATAATTCTTGGATTGATTGTTGGGGTTCTTTTATGTCTGGAATACAAACTTTATCCGCAGTGTAACACGGCGCATTTGGCTCGCCATATCGTTTTTTGTTCAGGATTTCGAACAGATAGTCATAGAATCGATCTGTATTCTATTTTGGACGAAATAAGAGCAACTTGGTTGTGTGAAGGCAAGACTTATTCACTGCTTCACGCTTGCCTGAAAATCGTTTTATTCCAGGTACTTAGATGGACCAGCAAATATACGTTGGTTACGCCCCTTAAACGACCATTAAAACTATCTAGGTATTCGTTCTTCACTTTTACTTACCGTAATATCCTATTACAAATTTTGTGACATTTTCAATAAAGTACGCGAAATGTTGAAATATATCAAAGGTATTTCGTTTGCTTTGGTTTCTTAAAACAATTTTCATTGTTTCGCTAGATATCAGACAGGTGGCGATCAAATCTTTGAATTATTCTTAGTTGGCGTTGATACGCTAAAATTCAAACCTACCAATATTTGAATACAAATTATCACTAGTCATTAAAATATTGTAGAACCAGAGCCAAGCGCCATTTTAGGTTAACGTGTGTAAATAATTGATTTTTCTGGACACATACTCTTAATAATTTCTCTTGGTTTTACCAAAGCATGCGAGCGAAGCGAGCTTGAGCTATGTTAAGTATATGCTAATGTGTGTGTGTGTGTGAATAAATAAACTGATTTTCGTATGTTCAATTTTTAGTAATTTCTTCTGGTTTCTTCTCTGGTTAATTTTTATACATTGGTAGCAACTATATTTCATTGCTTCTGGCTCGGAAACGGTCATTTAACGCCTAAAAGCCTGTTATATCTCCCCCCCATGCAAATTTTCGTAAATTTTGCTATTTAAAAAGTGACATGAAGGCCGTGGTGGGTTATACCAGTCCAGGTGATAACATATTGGCTTCTAGGCGCTCCGCTTCGGATAATAAGGTGTATTTCACTTCTTGAAAAGCCTTACATATATGATGCAACAGTACTTTCACTGTTACTGTGTTTTAAATTATATTTTTGAAGCAACAAACAAACGCTTATATCAAAATACGTAATACCATGACAGCGAAAGTACGCTGCGACCCAACACAGTCCTTTGTAAGCCGATATTGCAACGTAACGGGTCCCCTTAGGAAGATAATCACATTTCCCTTACGTGCGGAAGAAAAAACTCTGATGTGTTCCATTCACATGACTTTCTCTACATCTCTGCAACAAATTATTGTTAAAAAGATTATGCTTCTATTAACTTCATGATAATCGAGAAAAAAATTAGCAGAAATAGTCTTATTACTTGCTTCCTTGTAAGCAGAAGCGAAGTAAGGAAGTACCATAGTTGGAAAGATAGTCAAAAGTGGGTTGCTATGTGACTGAAGTTCCTTTGTTTGTATGAACAGGAGTTGATAAATTCCTTATGAGAAAAGCATATTTTTAGCGCTGAAACAAAAAAACAAAGAATATCTAAAAAACGATCAACTTCACGAAAACAATGTATATAACATAAAGTGTGTGTTTTAACGTGCTCTACATTTTTTGTGTGGTAAGTTTTTGTCCATCTCTTACGGTTTAGCAGTTATGCAAAATTCATAAAATTCATCCAGAATAAAGAAGTCCTCAAAGGCTATTCTCAGAAAATTCAAGATATGCATTTTATTTGTCTTTAATATACGATATTTTAATCAAAATCATTAGAGCCGTTTTTAAAACATCAACATTTTCGAAAAAAGTTCTATGTAAAGGGTAGTTTGGTGTGGGGTATTTTTCTCAAAATCTTTGTGTCGCATCCCTGGAAGGTACTAAACTTAAATACCAAGTTTGGTATTTTACCGACTTTTCATTTTTGAGTTATCGTTTTCATAGGCACACGGACACACACACACACACACACACGGGTCTTTTTCTGAAAATGTTGTTTTTGGATACAGAGGACCTAAAACATATATTTCCGGTGTAATCTCGATATCGAATTTTTGGGTGGAGTGCAATACCTTCTCTATACACTATGTACATAGTACGCATAGAGAAAGTAAAAATCACCTTGTATGAGAATATCACCATGGATCGTTTATGAAGGGTGTGTTTGGTCCCTTTGAGAAAGGTGTGACAAATAAATAAATAATCAACCTTAAAAATGTTTCAAAGCATTGATTTTCTTAACAATACCGACTTTTAGTATTTCTGTGCACCACATGCTTTCGTGTGCAGCATATTGATGTTCGGTAGAATAAACCTTTAAAAAAGCATCATAATGTTAACTGTATCGAATGTCGTATATGAAATAAGTATTTCAAACAAATAGCCGCTATGAGTTGATCTAAGACCGTTAAGAGAAGGAAAAAAAAAAATGCTTGCCTCATGCGGGAAGCGAACCTGCGACTCTCGCCAAAAGAGTAACCTTAGTTTTGTCATAGAAATACAACGAACACACATCGAAAGTGGCTGGTTTTACAAATCAACTGAATCATGTTTTGGGTCGTCAATATTTTTCGTTAATTTTGATGGTTTGTTGTTGAAGAAGCTTAAGTTATGTATTTGATTATTGATCATATGGGTTAGTAATATTAAGATTTGGAAATTGGGACAACTTGTTGATACTGCTACAGAACTGTATCGCGGGTGGTGTATACAAGGCGCTGTGCCGTGAGGCTTAGGCAAATATGGCGTTCCAGACATGACTCATTTGTTTTGGCGAAGGCTATACATATGGGCTAGAAAAAGTTAAAATGTATATTTTCTTAAAGAATAGAATTAACATTGTTTTATTATGGCAACGTGTTGGGGACAGAAGGTTAAACTAAACATCGTGAAAACTCGACTTTTTAATCAGGTTGGCTTAAGAGATAATCCAATTATTACTTTTTCTACACATACTATGTGCATAGTGTACAGAGAAGGTAGTGCATTCCACCCAAAATTATATACCGAGATTTCACCGGAAATAAACGTTTTAGGGTCCCCTGTATAAAAAGGATCTTTAGAAAAAGATACGTGTGTGTCTGTGAACACGATAACTCAAAAACGAAAAATCGGTAAAATACCATACCTGGTATTTAAGATTAGTAACTACCAGGGATACGACAAGAAGATTTTGAGAAAAATTCCCCACCACAAACTACCCTTTACATTGAAAAAAGTTCGAAACTTATGATTTTCTCAAAAATGGCTCTAAGGATTTTGATTAAAATGCCGTATATTAAAGATACGTACATCACAAAAGTGTATATCTTGAATGTTCTCTCAATAGGCTCTAAAGACCTCTTTATTCTGGATGAATTTTACTGAATTTCACGTAACTGGTAAACCGTAAGAGATGGACAAAACTTACGACACAAAAAATGTAGATCTCTTTAAGACACACAATTTATGTAAGTTTTTTCGTGAAGTTTATAATTTCCGATATTTCTTGTTATTTGTTTCAGATTTAAAATACTTAACTTTTCTCACACGGAAATATGTAAATTATTTTACATAGAACGGATTTCAACCACATGGAACCAGTTTTTAAAAGAATTGATAAGCATTTTAGCCTAGTGCATTCCCTTATTAACTTCTACTTACAAGGAACCAAGTGATTAAGACAATTTCTGCTAATGTTTATCTCGATTATCATAAAATAGAAGAATAAGCTGTTTAACAATCATTTGTTACAGCGATATAGAGAAAGTCCTGTTAATGGAATCAGTTAACGCGCCCCCCCTCCCGACCTAGAATTTTTATTCAAATTTCAGAGATGCATCACTTTGATAAGCCAAAAATCCCTTAAGAGACAACGTTTTCAATTTTTTTATTTCACTAATTAATTGTTAATACATTCAGCTTAAGTTCCCAAAGTTTCATAACCTAATTCAATTTATTTGTGGTACAAATAAATTAAAAACTTAGGACTTGTCATGCCACGCCCACTTTTTCTGCTTGCTTGATTATCAGCTTTGGTCCCCTGTTTCTCTATATTTCTTACAGGCAAACATAGTTATGACTATTTAGAAGGTATGTTTCTTTAGTTTCTGACCAGAAAGAAGAAGCTGACTATTGTTATGGTGGATTTTAGGCAGTATTAAAGTATGTAGATCACTCCCTAAATAAAACATACAAAATTTTCTTTTCTCGTTTTCTCAGTTTTATAATTTTTCACACTTATGTACCTTTTTCTAGAAAGTATTTGAGATATTGCATTGAAATTTTGTACCCACACATTTCAGTCCACAATGAGTATTTTGGCGCAGCTAGTTTTCTTTTGATTTAGATTCTATAGGTACTATGCTATGAAATACATAATAATTTGAAATAAAAAAACTCGCATACCTTGAAAAATAGAGAATAAACTTCTGTGCCAAAATATAGCATAATTCTAATACACTAGCAACTTCACCAAAGAGATACTAAGAAAAAGGTATATAAGTTTTTTGATGTTTTGAAAATTCCAATGTAATGTAATTTCTTTATTTGTTGAGAAAATTACTTATAAAATAGCATAGTCATAGAAGATATCAAGAAAATTAACCATGCAAAAGTTCATTGCTTTAGGACAAAAACTGTGGTCATGGTAGAATTTTTGTTGTGTCAAGGTTTTCTGCCTACGTCCCCCCTTAGGTATAAACAGAACGGCGCCGTGGGTGAGTGGTTAAACCGCTCGCCTTCCGTCTGGGCGGTCCGGCTTCGATTCCAAGCGCCTTCATGTGGGATTCTTGGTGGACGAAGCGGTGCCTGGGTGGATTTTTTCGGGGTCCTCTGGTTACCCCCGCTACTCATTCCACCAATTGCTCCATCACCACCTTTCCAATCATCCATTTCGTTTCCATTTCATACGAGGGCTGTCCCAGAAGGCGCACCAAATTTTGGGGGGAAAACATCTTTGTCTACATAGTCTCTTTTCAGCTAAAACACTTTTCGAAGCGATATTCAATAGCTTCGATACCCTGTTTATGGTAAGAACTATCGAGATCTGCAAAATAGCATAAACTGCAGATTCTACCTCTTCATTGTTGCCAAATCTTCTACCACCAAGGCATTTCTTCAAGTTGGGAAACAGAAAATAATCAGCGGGGGCTTAATCTGGAGAATAGGGTGCATGAGGAAACAATTCGTACTTTAATCATTGATTTTGGCCATGGCGATAATGGACGTGTGAAGTGGTGCATTGTCTTGATGAAACAAAACTTTCTTTTTCGCTAAATGCCGCCGTTTTTGCTCGATTTCATCACTCAAACGCTGTAACAAGTCGCATAATATTTGCCATTGATTACGTTTCCTTTTTTCAGATAATGAAAATTATTCCTCGTGTGTCCCAGAAAACTGACGCCATGATCTTGCCAGCAGCTGGAACTGTCTTCGCCTTCTTTGGAGCCGATTCGCCTCTTCCAATCCACTGTTTTGATTGTTCCTTCGTCTCAGGTGTGAAGTGATGGACCCAGGTTTCATCCATTGTTATGAATCAACGCAAAAACTCAGCTTTATTGCAGCGAAACATTGCTAAACGCTCGACTGAAACATCTTCACGATGCTGTTTTTGTTCCATTGTGAGAAACGCTGCACCACTCTTGCACACAACTTTCTCATATCCAAATTTTCAGTCAGTATGCGATAAAAAGGACTTTTTGAAATGCCTGCAATATCTACTAGCTCACACATTTTTAGTCGACAGTCATTAAAATACCATTTTGTGGGTTTTCTTTACAATTTCTGGACTGGTAACCTAATTTGATCGACCACTGCGACGTTCATCTTGGCAGCTCGTACGGCCGCGCTTAAACTCTGCTACCCAACATTTCACTGTTGTAAACGAAGGAGCAGACTCCCGCAAAATAGTATCTAGCTCAGGTTTAATATTAATTGGATTAAGATCTTCCAAATGAAAGTATTGTATCACATAACGATGACCAGTTTCATTCATGAGAACATTCACTAATGGTGGCTGCCAAACAAATGCTAATCAATGTAAAATCGTCAAACTTCAAACTTAAGCTTTCTAAGGTTGGCAATTTTTACCATTGTGTTTGTTTGAAACAACAACCGCTATCTGTATGCCAGGTAGAGTACTTTTGGGACATCTACTATATCATCCACTTACTCATGTTCATGCCTGGCTATGGACCGACCTCTCCATTCTGTGGTTGCGTGCCGTTGGCTCCCCGACAGGATTCTGACCCCTAGGCATTGGCTTGTAAGTCTTGGGGGGGGGTGGTGTCAGCCCTACAAATATGGGGAGGGTAAGTCGATTACGGAACGAAAGTATAAAGAAGTTGAGGATGTTAGAGTTTTAAATAACAATAACGTATGAAATAGGTGTGAATGAAGTTTAGCCATTAGCAAGCGATAGAGTTAGAGATGGTTTAGAGATGTTGGCAACCAAGAATTGTAATCATCTCCAAATTGCAGCAGAACCGCGGTTGTTTGGATTGCTGACAGATTAAATTATCTGGGTTGCCAACACTCGAGTCTGAGAACAGTACATGCAATATATACATTTACGAAGTACAGGCAAAACTTGAAGTTCCTTCCTTCCCTCAAGAGGTACTTTTGCGTTATAATGAGTTTCTCAAGTTAGCGTCATTATGTCCCAAGAGAGTCGATCTCCCTTTTTGCTCATTTCTGGAGCAATAATTTCTTCGTCGCGTACTTTTACAGGACTTTACTAACTCAATTAGATAACACCTCCTAAGAACTCTTGAAATATTTCCTTAGGCACCTTAAATACGGAGAGTAAATGCTTGCAGGGAAGTGCTGGAAGTTGGAACGTTAATTAGCATGTCCTAAGCACTTTATTGTTAATATTTTTACTTTCTCTAGTTAGTACAGAATTCATAGGTAGAGAAGGTATTGCATTTCACAATTACCAGGGTATCACTGAAAACATACGTTTTAGGGTCCTCAATATAATAAAATCTGACGCGTTCAATTCACAAGACTTTCTCCGCAACAAATTATTTTTAAAAGCTTATGATTCTATTTTCTTCATACTAATCGAGAAAAAATTAGCAGAAATAGTCTTATTACTTGCTTCCTCGTAAGTAGAAGCGAAATAAGGGACTACCATAGGTTAAAGTAACAGTCAAAATCTGGTTGCTATGTGACTGAAGTTCCTTTGCTTGTATGGACAGGAGTTGACAAATTCCTGTATGAGAATAGTATAAGTTCTTTAAAGCTGAAACCAAAAACAAGGAATATCTAAAAAATGATCAACTCCAGGAAAAAAATTAAATAATATAAATTGTGTGTTTTAATATATTCTACACTTTTTGTGTGATAAGTTTTTGTGCATCTGTTACGGTTTAGCAGTTATGCAAAATTCCGTAAAATGTATCCAAAATAAAGTAGTGTTCAGAGGCTATTCCCAGAAAATTCAAGATAGACATTTTATTTTTCAGGTAAATATCTTTAATATACGATATTTTAATCAAAAGCATTAGAACCATTTTTGAGAAAATAAAAATGTTTGAAAAAAGTTCCATGTTCCCGAAAAAATCTATCGTCCTCCGGTTTTGAACCCGCGACCTTGGGAATGTGAAATTAGCATGGTAACCATTACACCATGGAGGTGTATATTTTAAGTATGGTATTTAACGGACTTTTCGTTTTTAGCTGTGATGCCCACAGCCACACATACGGACATTTTTATAAAAATATTTTTTGGATTCAGGGGGTCCCAGAACATGTATTTCAGGTGAAATGTCGATATAGGATTTTTGGGTGCAATACAATATCTTTAGAGAAAGGTCCGTGTGCGCGCATCTGTTTATGTGTGGTGTGTGTGTGTGTGTTCGTGTCTCTGTGAATACGTTCATTCAAAAACAAAAACTCGGTTAATACCAAACTCAGCATCTTCCAAGGATGCGACACGAAGATGTTCAAGAAAATCTGCCACCCCAAACTAACCTTTACATGGAACATTTTTCGAAAAGTCTGATTTTCTCAAAAATGGCCCTACCATTTTGATTAAAACACCATATTTTAAATATATTTAAATTACCAATGGAATATATATCTTGAATTCTGGGAATAAGCTCTGAACACCTTTTCAATTTGGGTGACTTTTGCATAATTGATGAGATAGACAAAAACTAACTATACAAAAGATCTCGTTAACACACAAATTATATCATATATATTTTTGTAGAGTTAATCATTTCCGAGGTATTCCTTGTTATTGGCTTAGATTTTAAAATACTGTGTCTTAAACTATTCATCAGTTTCTGTTTTGTTTTACTCTAGGCCATTCAAAGAGAACCGAATTTCAATCACATGGAAACCATCTTTTAAAAGATTTGACTAACCCTTTAGCCTAACGTATTTCCTTATTTCTCTTCTACTTATAAGGGACTTATTAACACCATTTTGCTAATGTTTATCTTGATTATCATGAACTATATAGAAGAATAAGCTTTTATAAGAATAGTTTGTACAGCATGGGTAGAAAAATTGATGTGAATGGAACACATCCGATTTTTAATATAAGCCTTGGTATAATATTCCAGTTACCATTACTATTTGAGCCGTTTTCACGCCCCTCTACAAGTACTGGCAAACTATTTTCGCCTGACATCAGCTATTCAGCAACCCACATGAGAACCTCCTTGCTGGGATAAGATCTGAAAGAGTTGGTGTCGCTAGAGGGCAACCTATATCTTTTCCTGCTGTTCCTGCTTCTGGTGGTCGAAGATGAAAGGTGGTGGAGGTTTGGGCTCGCATACGGACTGGGAGTGAAGTCAGTTCCGGCATGTTACCTGCCTGAGGTCGAGCCATATTTTATCGACAGGCGGAATATGCGTTAGCCAGACAGCCTCAAGGTAATTTTGATGGGCAAAATTTAAGGGTAAATACCCTTTCGACAAATCTAAATTATTTTCTTTATCTTCAGTTGTCAGCGATGGCTTTACACATAATCCAGCATGGAACTAAGTTACACGATCGCTAGAAAGCTTCAAAATTATAATGAAAGGGATTTGTAAATCCTTCAGTACATGGCAGCAAGTTAACAACGTATGAATTTAATACAAGTGAATAAATTTGTGGAATGGAATTTCTATCTTCTCATTAAACATTTCAGTTCATTGTTTTCTATCAGCTAAATATAAGAAGATCCATGCATTCATATAACACTTTATTGAAGAGAATAGTCAGCACATGTTACTATTATGGTTTATAATTACAGAGTTACCTAGAAGACTTGAGGCAATATTATATCCTAACCTCAAAATCTGCCGAGATCTTGTGAATTTCATGTCATGGTAATATTTGATGTTCAAATGTTTTTGTTCTCTGGTATTCTGAAGTTTAAATCGCTGGGTGCAATGTTTATTATTCCTTGTGCTTTTGTCGTGTATAAGTGTTTTGATTTTCTCTATGCGATTTTGTTCTTTCAACAACAAGTATCACACTTGCGTGTTGATTTTCTTGGCTGTGATTATAAAAAGAGGCTTCTAACAAGCATATAAAGGACCACTTGGATTATTAGCGAGAATTCGCGAGGAATTATATACGCACAAATATTTTCAGCGGGATCGTTGAGTAATTTCCGCTCATTTGTATTAAAAATGAAAGCATATTATTCAGATTTTCCCATCGGAGCTTTTGGAAGAAGTCAAGTGTTGCAAGAGAAAGAATATTCGTGTTCGAACAAAGCTCATAATTGCATCGGGCGATTGCAGTTTCGTATAAGAATTGTACGAGATAATTGTGAATAAACTACAATTTCACAAAGGAAATCTTAGTGATGGATTATTTAAGAAATCAACAAGTAGGCTGGATCTGTGAAGCCCATCAAGCCCATTAAAACGCCCTGAGAAAAGAGCAATTACTAATTCAAACTAGCACAGGCCGAGCAGATTTCTATTTCAAATTTAGTGCGAACACCAAAAGGATCTCATGCTTCAGACTATACATTAAGAAGACATAAACCTGGAGAGAGGAATGGATTTGCAGGAATATGGTTAATAACTTCCATGCAGAAAAACATACTCATGGTCGATAACAGAATTATAAATGCGGAGAATGAGTTGTTCATAGTCAAACCGTTTCCAATGGAATAAAATTAAAAACTTGTGTAATAGAAATGCTAGTTGATGGAATAAGAAAAAATTCCAAAATTTAAATTTCGTGTTATAACATTGCAACATTAAGAGCGGTAAAATATTCTCACTCACTCACTTATGCTCATCAGCAAGGAATTCAAGGATTTTCTAAGTGATCACTCTAACCTGGCATTGATTTCATCTAGTTACTTTCTTGATTTAGTATGTAGTACATAGTACATAGAGAAGGTATTGCATTCCACCCGAAAATTCAATACCGAGATTTCACTGGAAATACACGTTCTAGGGTCTCCTGTTACCAAAAAAGAAAAACAAATTAGAAAAAGTCCGCCGGCCCGCCCGCGCGTGGTTTGTGTGTGTGTGTGTGTGTGTGTGTGTGTGTGTGTGTGTGTGTGGAAGCACAGCTCAAAAATAAAAATACCCTTAAATACTAAATTTGGTATTGAAGTTTAGTATCCCTCAAGGATGCGACACGAAGATTTTGAAGAAAATCCACCACAGCAAAAATGGAAAAATTTTCGAAAATTTTGATTTCCCCAGTAATAGCTCTGATGATTTTGATTGAATATCCTAAGATATTTAAATGACAAATAAAATGTATATTTAAAATTTTCTGGGAATATTCTTTGAAGTCCCCTTCATTCTGCATAACCGGTAAACCGTAAAAGACAGACAAAAACTTACTCCTTAAAAAATGTGGAGGCTCAAAAATTACCTATTTTTAGACCTGCATCAATATGAGCTTTAGATTTAATTTTCCTTTTCAAAATTTATGCTATATACATTTTTTTTTAGTTATCCATTTGCCACATATATCGTGTAATTAGTTTACATTTTAAAATATTTAAGTTTTCTCATACGGGAATTTGTCAACTCCTAGCCTTGCATAGAAATAACATAGTAACCGGCTTTTAAAACATTTGACTATCGCTTTAGCCTAGCGAATTTCCTTATTTCCCTTCTACTTACAAGGAACTATGTAATAAGACAATTTCTGTTAATGATTATCTTGATTAATACACAAGACAATAACCTTTTTAAGAATCTTTTTTTTAACATATATAGAGAAAATAATGGGAATGGTACACATCGGATTTTTTTATTTTGAGTTAATACTGTTCTCCTATTAAAAGTTCTTATCTAACACAATCACACGTGTAGTTTTTCTTGCAGGAGGTACAGAGTTTGGAAAATCTTCGTGTCACATCCTTGGAAGATGCCGAATTTAAATGTCTAGTTTGTTATTAAACAGACTTTTCGTTTTTGAGCTATGCTACCCACAGACACATACACACGGCCACTCGCCTCTTAGCAAGGTAGCCCGGGTTCGCTACAGGCGATCCCATGTTGGATTTTTGGTGGAAAAAGTTGCGCAAGAGCGGGTTTTCTCCACCAGTGCTCCATCTTATTTCTATGAATCACCAGTGTCTCGCCTGTGGTGCCATACGTATTAAAAGCAGACATTAAACACTAGAAAACACACACACGCGCGCACGCGCGGGTCTTTTTCTAAAAATGTTTTTTTTATTTTCTCTGCACGTACTATGTACATAGTATATACAGAAGGTATTGTAATGCATCCAAAATTCGATACCTAGATTTCACCGCAAATACATGTTTTGGGTGCCCCTGAATCCAAAGAAAGAATTTTTGGAAAAAGGTCTCTGTTTGTGTCTGTAGAAGCGTAGCTCAAAAACTTGGTATTTGATTCAGTATCTTCCCAGAATGCGACAAGAAAATTTTCAAGAAAATTCCCCCCCCCACCTCCAACTATCCTTTACATGGAACAATTTTCGAATATTGTGATTTTTCTCAAAAATGGCTCTAACGATTTTGATTAAAATATCGCATATTAAAGATATTTACCCAAAAAATAAAATATATATCTTGAATTTTCTGAGAATACTTTATTCTGGATGAATTTTACGGAATTTTACAAACCTGGCAAACCGTAAGAGATAGACAAAAACTTACTACACAAAAAATGTAGATCACGAAATAACACACAATTTATGTCATATAGGTACATCTTTTTCGTAGAGTTGATTGTTTTGAGATATTTCTTGTTATTGGTTTCAGCTTTAAAAAACTTGTACTTTTCTCATACAAAGGAACTTCAGTCACATTACAAACAGCTTTTGATCATCACTTTAACCTATAGTACTCCCTTATTTCCCTCCTATTTACAAGGAAGCAAATAATAAGACTATTTCTGCTAATTTGTTCTCGATTAGCACGAGTTAAAAAGAAGTATAAGCTTGTTAGCAATTTTCCTGCAGCGATATAGCGATAGTCATGTGAATGGAACACATCAGCTTTTTTTTAATATGCAGGGGGCCATAAAATGTGTATTTTCAGTTAAAATCTCGGTGTCAATTTTGGGCTAGAATGCTATAGCTTCTCTATGAGCTATGTACGAAATAGAATAAGTTAAAACACCTGAGTATAGAACGATTGAGTTGGCGGATTGATAGAAAAGAATTCTACACAAAGGGAGACCGTCAAACTGTACATGGCCGCGCCGTGGCCGAGTGGTTAGACCGCTTGCCTCTCACCTAGACGGCCGAGTTCAATCCCAAGCGATCGCATGTGAGATTTGTGGTGGACAGAGTGGCGCAGGGGCGGTTTTTTTCTCCGGTTTCCCCCGCCATCAGATTCCACCGGTGCTCCAACTTCATTCCAGTGTCATCGCCTGCGGTGCCACAAGCAGTAAAAGCGGGTGTTAAACGCTACCCCCCCCCCCCAAAAAGGCTGTATATATTTTTTTATACATCCAAGGTCATATCGGGGGCTTTGCACTTGAAACAACTCGTCTGAAGGTTCTTTGACGTTTGGTTTAAATCACTTTATTTTCCTTAAACACGCACACATTCACTATCACATACATACTTCCAGACTCTGTGGGGGATAGGAAATAATTCTAGGCAAAGAAAAATTCCCCGCCCCAGCAGGGAATCGAACCCAGCTCGCTGACCACTCGACCACGGAGGCAGTTTGTATAGCGTTTGGATTGGAATGTTGAGTTGTTGAGTGTCATTCATGAAGCACTGTATTTTTAATGGTTCTGTAAACTTCTTCAGCCGTCTCTTCTGAGGTCTCCTCTACGCCAGGTAACCATTTACTTATCGTGCGCCACGCTATTGTGCACCGGTAAATTAAATTTTAATCGTCGGATGGAATGAATAAAACGAATGGTAGTGGAATGGAATATTCTACATGCGATGATTTGACCTTGCTATGCCAGCCTACTCCATGTCATTGCAGTTACCAAGCGAACAAACAAAGGATGCATTAAATATTCAGCACATTTTCAACAACTGTGCTTTGCATATGCGTCACCATATAAAGAGTAAGATGGTAATGGTTATTAAAATACCGTATGGTTTAAGATATTCACATATACATAAAATGTATGTCTTCAATTTTTTGTGAAGTCTTTTTCGTTCAGATTGAGTAATGATAATAAAAAAAAATCTGACGTGTTCAATTTACATGACTTTCTCTACATCTCTGCAACAAATTATTGTTAAAAAGCTTATACTTCTATTTACTTCATGCTAATCTAGAAAAAAATAGCAGAAAGCGTCCTGAGAATTTTAAATTCGACATCGAAATTTGAGCGGAACAACCTGCTATGTACTTAGTAATAAAATGGGTAAACCATGTTTCGCAAATAACTGACCGAGGAATTCCAGTACTTCATCCCGACGCGGGGAGCGCTGGGAGCTCAAGCCTCAGATCTCATCAAACTCCCTGAGTATACAAACGACTTCCGTCGCCGATAGCTTGCCTTTCCAGCGTGTAGTCACCACCAAAGGGAAGGTACCACCATCGTAGTCCTCGCCGACACTGGCAACCCTGAGAGAGAGCTGTTAGATGAAATAGAGATAAAATAAAGGGACAGGAAGTACGGGGGAATTAAGAAACCTCCCCAACATTGGCAAAGTCACCCGGGAAAACCCCGAATAAAAACCCATGGGTTAGTCGCGGGAATGAATTCCACGGCCTCCCGACATTATGTGACTTCTTTTCCTATTACTTTATCTAACGTACCATGTACATAGTGTATAGAGAAGGCATTGTATTGCACCCAAAATTCAATACCGAGATTTCACCGGAAATCTATGTTTTGACACACCCTGAACCTCAAAAAAGGCATTTTTAGAAAAAGGTGTGTGTGTATAGAGGGGGTGGCATAGCTCAACGAAAATTCTTCTTCCAAGAATGCGACACGAAGATTTTCGAGAAAATCCCCCACCCCGACTACCCTTTACGTGGAAACATTTTCGAAAATATTGATTTTCTCAAAAATGACTAATGATGCTGATTAAAATACCGTATATTAAAGATATTTACATAACAAATAAACCGAATATCTTGAACTTTCTGGTAATAACCTCTGAAGACATCTTTATTCTAGATGAATTTTTCGGAGTTATGCATAGCTAGTAAACTGTAAGAGATAGACAAAAACTTACTTAACAAAACATGCAGAGGTCGTTAAAATACACAAATTATGTTATAACATATTTTCATGGAGTTTATCGTTTTTGAGATATTCCTTGTTATTGGTTTAAGTTTTAAAATACATAGACAGAGAGACACTCATATACTGATTTTTAAAATTATTTCTTTTGGATTTAGAGGTCTTCAAAACAAGTATTTACGGTGAAATTTTGATATTGATTTTTTGGGTGGTATTCAAGGTATCTTCCAAGGATGTGACAAAATCCCCCCACCCCAAGCTACTCTTCACAAGGAAAAATGTTTACAAATTTTATTTATTTTATTTTATTTATCGGTTGCACAAATCTGGTTAAAATACCGTATAATATATTAAAATACCGTATAATATATTAAAATACCGTATAATATATTAAAATACCGTATAATATGTTAAAATACCGTATAATATATTAAAATACCGTATAATATGTTAAAATACCGTATAATATATTAAAATACCGTATAATATATTAAAATACCGTATAATATATTAAAATACCGTATAATATATTAAAATACCGTATAATATATTAAAATACCGTATAATATATTAAAGGCATTTACATGACAGATAAAATGTATAACTTGAATTTTGTGAGGCTAGGCTCTGAAGAACTATTCTCTTTGGATGAATTTTCCATTACTGGTAAATGGCAATCAAAACATTTCCAGCTTAAAGAAGTAAATCTTAATAATACACACTCTTTATGTAATATACATTTTTTGTAGAGTAAACTGTTTTCGAGCTATTGTTTCAGTTTTATATTTAAATTTTTCTCAAATGAGAAGTCATCTGTTGGTTCATCTCTCTTTCGGTTTACTCCTAGCCATTCATTGAAGATCGAACTTCAATTGTTCAGCAGCGACCAGCTTTTAGACGATTGTCTATCGCTTTGTCTCTTTTGCTTAGAAGGAAGCAAGTAATATGACAATTTCTGCTAATGTTTATCTCGAGTAGCATGTTATAGATAAAAGAACAATGTTTGTTTGCAGAACTGGTAGAGAAAGTCTTGTGAATGGAACATATCAGCTGCTTTGGATTCAAGAATCCTGAAATCATCATGTATTTCCCGTGAAATCTAGTTATTGAATTTTTGAGTGAAATACAAAACTTCATCTACCTACATAGTATTTGAAAGAGAAGATAAAAATGGACTCATTTTCGAAATAAATGCATTTCATTTAACTAAAATTATATTTTTTCCATTTGTTATGTGTTATCGCAGGTCGAATAGATAAATAAGTTGGTTCAACGACGGTTTAAAGCAAATAACTTCTCTAATCTCTTTAGGGAGTGTTAAGTAAGGTTATAAATACTTATCAGAGCATTAGATTATCTATTTTGGAATATCATTAATTTCCGTACTCTTGGCGATGTTCCAATGTTATTCGGCAGGCCTAACAGCTGTTGTAGAGCCATTATTAAAACACTGAACAGCCGTTTTCTCACATTTCATTCTTTTGACATTTTGCCATCCTGGATTTCTACCTGCATAGCTTAGAAATGGATGTAGTATGTGAATTTCATTGGAGATGTCACTTATTTCCATGTAATTACTTTGATCTTCCTTTTTGTAATTATAATAAATTATTAATTAAGTAGCCTAGCTGACAATGGTGATAGTAATCGTCGCATAGACATTATTGCGATAAACAGAAGAAAATCAGAAGCAGAGATAATAGACTCGACCATCTGCTTTGAGCTGAATAAAGGCCAACCTCAATAAGTTCATCTGGAGAAACAGAAAATATATGAGCCCACCATACCATATTTTAATAAAAAGTATAATCTCAGAAAAATAACAATAGTGGGCCTATTTTTTGGATTGCGAGGAAGAATTACAAATATGTTTGTGAAATAGAGAGGGCAAAATATAAAATTAACAGAAGTATGGAACAAGCAATCCCGGAAAACATCATAAAACATTCCGTAGCCATTTTTTGAAATCATGTATATGCTTTGAACAGAACGTAAAATGTATTATGGTTTATAAACCGTTTTATTTTTGTAGTTTTTTTTTCTCTTTTATTGTTATAACTTATATTGTTGCACATATTTTATAAGGTGTTACAATTTGTTCTCATAGCTTAATTTTATACAACTATTATAACGTATGGTAAAATATTTTTTGTAATAGTAACCTATAACATCTTTTGTTAAAAACCTCTAAATGTATATTGTTCTGTGCCACTTGACAAACTCATTTATGAGTCAGACTAATAAAAAAATAAAATTATTGAATTTCTAGAGTAGCATTAATATTGTAATACATTTATGGAATGGTAATATAAGACACAGGTCGTCTCCTTAGCGCGGTGGTAGCGCAGCTGCCTACCAAGCGGGAGACCTGGGTTCGATCCCCAGTACCGGCGTGGGGATTTTTCCCCCGCTGGGAGACCTGGACCGGGGTGCACTCAGCCTCGTGAGGTCCCTGGGGGGCCAATTGAGGAGCCACTTGATGGAGAAGTAGCGGCTCCAGGTCGTGAGGACCGCATTAACCGGCCGGGAGGGGCTCGAGGCGCTGACCACGTCTCACCCTCCAATACTGCACCCCATCCATGACGTCTGTAGTGGACCGAGATGGGGGACGCAGCGGCCGGGCGGTAGGCCAAGGCTCCCCGTGAGCTGTCGTGCCATGGAGTTATGTTAATATAAGACACATCCAACTTTATTAAAAAGTTGAAATAGTTCGACAGTTGGACTTTAAGCCATTAGATTTATTATGGCTGTTTTCAAAATCACAATATGGTATATTACTCTGGTGAAATGGAGCTAATTATATATTTAGGTCACAAAAGGCTCATAAATGTTACGAAAGGTTTAACAGAAGCTCATACCACAAGATTTTGCTTGTATTACTGTATCATGACCTCATGTCTTTAAGATAATCCTAGATTAAAAAATCTGATGTGTTCCATTCTCATGACTTTATCTATATCTCTGTAACAAATTACTGTTAAAAAGCTTATGTTTCTATTTGTTTCATGCTAATGAAGAAAAAAATTATTATTTTTTTTTACAGTTACGCAATATACTATTTTATGTCGAATATACAGCACAAAAATACGACTTTTACTACCTGTGGCACCGCAGGCGATATTTCATAATGTGTAACATATTTTTTCTTGAGGGAAATTACCCTACCTGTTCGGGAAAGGACATTATTCATCCCATTTATAAAGGGAAGGAAGCAATTGGGAATCTGGATAACTATAGGAGTTACTCTACTGCCAATTATGGAGCACATTTATTGCAGAGTGTTATATAATCGCATAAAGGATTGGGAAGCTAAATTTGGAAAATTAAAGACACACTACCATAGACGCCGTTTTTATATGAGACACTTTATGGGCAGAACAAATGTTAATTAAACGGGAAACGCTTCATTGTGCATTTGTGGCATTTAAGAAGGCATTTGACTCTATCATTCGAAATGCATTGGTATGAACTACGTAGAAAGGAATTATCACATAAAGTGATTAGAGCATTGCAGGCAATCTATCAAAATGTCGAATACTGTGAAAAGTATACGACAGAAACAGAGTGTCGGAGAGCTGTCTAAGCAATAGGAAAGTGAGGCAGGGCTGCATTTTATCTCCCTTACTATTTAATATCTTTGTGGATGATATTACTGATGCAATGATAGCAGAGAATGTTGAAGCTACAGTAGTAGCAGATTCGCAGATCCCAGCACATTTATACGCATACGATTTAGTGTTGTGTTCTACGACAGTTAACGAGTTGCAACGATGACTGGTCAAACTTAAGAATTATTACAATGAATGGCTACTTAGTTAATGTGAATAAGATTAAGGAAATGACTTTAAAATGGTTCTGTTATAGCAAGGAGGAGACGTGGACATTGCAGGACAGATACTGGACAATGTTAAATCTTATATGTACTTAGGACTCACATTTGAAAGGAATGGAAAACGGACAAAACACATTGACATCACGAAACACAAGGGTGAAAGCAACGGAAGCTCTCTGGATACGCTGCAGAATTTCAAATATATACGTAAACCTTATTGGAAACTGTATACGGAGCGACAGTTAGATCCACGATAACATTGAAGGAGAAATATGGAGGTGGGAACAAACAGAGAATCTGGACCAAGTGAGGTCCCAATTTTTGAAAGGAATTTTTGGTGTAAAGAGGGGTACGGCCAACTGAGGAATAATAGGAAATTCGGAACGCATAATGAAAGGGTAGAGTGCAAAATCAGATCAGTTAAATATTGGATGAGAATCGTTCACGGAAAGCAATCTCTAATTGGGGCAAATTTCTACTATGAACAGTTGAGAGTGGAAGGTAAAGGTAATTCGACGTGGGCATCAACATTAAAGAAAGGTTCGGAAACCATTGGGATGGGATACATTTGGATGGCGGGGCAGGCAAACAGACGGAGTATTTGTAGAAGAATTAAGAACCGCCTCTGTGCTATTGACAGACATCAAATAAGTGCACAATCCATGGAAAAGGCTTCATTGGAAGTACAATCTGGGTTAAAATCGGAGTGGGGTATGGTGCAGCACATCCAAACATACTGTAATGACTACCATACTAACTTCATATACCTAAGGTCGCGGGTTAAAACCCGGCTGTGGTCGATGGATTTTTTTCAGACGTAGCATGGCTTTCTTCGTTGGTCCTGTATTGTAGATTTACGGCACATAAAAGAACCTCAAGCCTGATAGAGGGGCCTCTAAGCAGAATTAAGCGGGTTTTTACGCCCAGTATAAAATAGGACGCTGAGAACCATAGTAGTTAAAGATCGTCCATAAATAAAACCCCATTTCGATTATCAGAACAAATACTACAATCGTTAGAGAGAGACTCGCGTGAATTAGTCTAGGAGCATGGCGGACGATAAAAATTACAGATGAGAATGGTATGAGAATCTACCACATTTGAGGAAGGAGAGTCGTGGACCCATATTTTGGCAATGTGTAGGGATACGAAGGAATGGAGGGAAAAGTATGTACTGCGATCCTTTACAACCGCAGGCACGGAAGACTTGGACGGGCTAGGTAAATTTCTATTTAAGACAAGACAACTGAGATCTAGGAAGACTGATAATAGGGAAGAGGGGGGCGATAAGAAGAGCGAAACAAAAGTGATTATAATGTTTTACATACACATATTTTATGTCATACTTTTCGATCATTACTGTGTTGTGGTGTTAGTATTATGTGTATATATTTCTCATAAGTGTATTTGCCTACTATAATAGGACTATACGTTAATGCATCTGGATATAGTGTACCCTGTGTTGTAAATTTAAGTTACTGTATTTGAATATCTTTGTCCTTTTACTTTCGTTTTTACTCTTCTAATTGTTTGTTTTTTTAATATTACTTACTATTTTGTGTATTGCAAAAGCACGTGCAGTCTGTGGACGTGCGGTTGATGAAGCTCAATGCATGATACTGTTATTTCAATAAATACACTTATTCATTCCAGAAATTGATTAATTTCAGATCTGGAGAGCGCATTTTACTATTTTTTGGCTTACATTCTACTGAGAACTCCAAGAAATTGAAAACCTTACCAAGAAATTTCAGCATACATCTCACCTTTCAATATACACCCCAGAGCGCCTAATGCATAAAAATCTTCGACTGAAAAAAAAAGAGAGCAATTACAATGTAACTAACTTTGCAGCTTGCCTATAGTTCTCTGATGGCGGCGACAGAATACGTCTTTGAAAGCTCGGAAATGAATCTAATACTTACCTGGCTGACATGCCGAGAAGAAATCATTAATTACTTTAAATTACTTATCATATTAAGAAGTAATAAATGTTTACATAATTACCAGCTCTGAAAAGTATGTAAGTAATGTGGTTTCATTAATCAAAAATGGTGCTTTTTTGGTTTCTCATTAATAAATATAATGCATTTTTGGTTTCTCTATCTACAAAAATGTTTATATTCTTTTCTTGTAAACATACTTTGATATTTATGTCATTAATAAACTCTGAATGCTCTTGGCTTTGTTCAAAATGTCAAAAGGATTACAATTCAATATTCATAGTTTTATCATTACCTTCCATTTTCCTCTATAAGTGTTGAAACAAATTAAACAATATCTGCCTAGCAATATATTACGTTAAACATCTGTGATCTCTGTTGCATTATTTAACAAATTTATTTAGCAAATTTATTAATTATTTTTACGAATTTTAATGTTAAAATTGGATAAAACTCTGTATGTGACATGTGTTTAGTGTTATTGTAACACTCGTAAAACTTAGCTCATGCGCTAAACATGTACTCGTGTCACAATCGCTCAGATTATACTGTTACATAAATAACTGTTTAAAGCTTCCGAATAATGCAACAATTTCGTCAAATTTTTCCTCTGTTAGAACCAGAATTTTACGCATCTTAGGTTTAGCGATCCCGCTGTTCTAAATTTATTAATGAGATGTTTGACTGTATCTATATTTGGTACTGGAAATGCAGGAAATATATTCTGAAATAACTGCCTACACTCTATATATGCGAATCAGGTTTTTTCGTATGTGTCGTACATAAAAAGTCTTTGTTCAAGCCTGCATTTTTCGATAGCCATTTCAGTGGACTAATTTCAAGACAGGAACACAATAACAATAAGAATACTCTAAAGCAATTGACACATAGACCTTGAACAAAATTTCATTTTTGAGCTGCACAATGAATAAACTCTACATTTTACAGCACGAACAGAAGGTGGCATTTGACAGTTGACGTTCATAACCGAAAAATTGACCATGCCTTGAAGGGCTATTCACTGCTAGGGGAATATATCGAGGTCACTACGGTGGAAGCGAATCAAACATACACCCATCATTGTAAATTTGAGTTTTATTTATGGGCGGTCTTTAACTACTGCAGTTCCTAGCGGTCTATTCTACATTGGGCATGAAAGATCGTTTAATGTTTTTCAGAGACCTCTTTATCAGGATCGAGGTTCTTTTACGTGACGTAAATGTGCGACACCATGGGTGCTGCACTGATCCCAGTATGTCTGGTCTCCCAGGACCCAATGCATAGTATAAATGAGTAGACTAACCGGGGTGCTAATGCGGAACCCGACCACTAACATGTTCTTCTCACTAACATAGCACCTCGTCTGCTTAGCTTTGTATGTTTAGTTAGATTGGTTTACAAACAGCTTGTGCATGGGAAGACGATGTAAACTTGAGGATGATCATCGACGGGGGTGGCGAGAGTAGGGCGCCCCACCATTGAAAAATAGAAAACAGAAACATTATTTTTACAGAGCCACAACTGGTACCTGATTAAAACAGTTATCACCCTTGAATCCTCTGCAACATACAATCAACATCACTGGCGCACTGTACCGCTACGAGATAAGACTTCTAGAAGTGGACGGGAAGACAGCTGGAAATAAATAACGAGGGCTTTAAACGAAATACAAAAACAGGTAATCATGACATTATGTATATTATTATATAACATAAATACATATTTGTACATGAGATTTACACTAACAATAAACCAATTTCTCTGCTTTACATGCTTATACAGTCATATCCGCATCAGTTGCACACATACCTAAACAGCACACACTCACACAGCTATATTTTTCACAAAAATAGTATGGTACACAGCACGAAAGGAAAGAACGCACATATGTATGTATATCACAATTTGGGACAAGTCATATTGTGGAGAAGAAACACAGAGTCTGATTGGAAACAGTCTCAGACATGACAATTTCTTTTCCACAAGCTCCGATTTTAAATAACACAATATCATAACAATGGTGGTTTAAATTTAAAATAAACGCGGACCAAGTTTATTAAAGCAAACATTCATGTTCTGCCTTAAGGTTCGTACAGTTACATTATTATTTTGGGTATTAAATGAGCTGGAATTTCAAATCTGTGCAAATGCACATGTAAGATGGTAAATTAAAAAAGTGACAATATCATATATGATCTTTTCATTCGAACATTAATAGTAATACCCGTTTTATATGTGTTTGTAAATATACATTAGGTTTGATAGGTTTGGTTATCATACTTTTATATATATATTGTGAATATCTGAATAATAACAATAATGACATTTCTGGTGATGTAACAGTTATTATGATTCCAACACAGAAAAGTTTGGACTTGGAACATGAAGCATTGTCAAGTTAGGCGGCGTAAACGCTGGTCAAGTTAGATATATTTAAAGCTAGTGACAGCAAAAGTAGTTTTAGATGTGGAAGTTTACTAAACCGACCAGTTCCGTTTTAATAGGCAGATATTAAACTAAGGAAATCCACACAGATTGTATTAAACAGGAATTGACACCACCTGCATGTTGATATGGACTTTTTGAAACATTAATATTTGTTTTGATAAAATATAAATATAATAATCCACAATACTTTTTTCAGCATTAACTTCCTGGCCTATCTACACAAAACAATTATGTGAATCCAGCTAGTTGTGAGAAAAATAGCTAATGTGTTCAAATACGAGTACAAAAATGAGCTGCAGAAATAAGGGTGGTTATTATAGAATAAGCTAAGGGTCTTTTGTTTTGTTTTTAGACTCCTTTTGGAAAGAAGTCAAATCAAGAGTTGTATGAGAATGCCGAGTGTTCTTCATGAAACTGGCTGAACACAACTTGGTATCTCTATTATGGGTGCCATTCATGTAATGGAAGATCAGACAATTTGGGATTATCGATGCACTGACAGCTGGAAAACGTAAGAAATACCGAGGATTCATACTCAAAAATAACGATCTCTGACTTAAAGGCAGAACTTATGAACTGATTTCTGTGAATAGTGTCTAACTTCTTTCAATGGTCTGATTGATGACAGAACCGCTGTCTCATTGAATCCTCATACAAGATGAGCAAAGAAGTTGTTTCAACTTGTATGAGATGGAAAATGGGAAATCAAACGGTGAGTAATTGTTGTGTGACTGCGTGTGACTTTCAAGTCAAAAGATAAAATCATGGGCTTGTACAATTGCATGAGCTTCATAAGGTCTATCTTCCTTGATAAATATGCAGGAACTCTGAGATACTATATGGTTAAGGGATGTTAGTGGATCAGTAATCCTTGCTTAGGACTTCGTCAGCCCACCCTTTCTAAACTTAAGCAAAATTTTTGAGTTATAGAAAATATGAACTTAAAAGAAAGATACATTGAAATGCCATATGAAGCGAAGCCTATTCTTTCTAAATATGCTTATGCGTCGTAGTTAGTTTCTAGGCGAAAAAAGGTAAGTTTGCTGTTAAACCTGTAGTTATACCACTCATTTGTTTTGTGAACTATCATCAAGCGTATCTATGCTATAAGGTGCTCCTTTTATCATCGATGCTTAAAAGTGATGAACTACTTATTGACCTATTTTCCATTTCTTTCACTGTCATTGATCAATGAGCTGCTTCATAGATGTCCATCCAATTTCGTAAACGTGAATGGGAAAGAGCGTGCAAGTGCTAAACGAGCAGACACCTGATGTGGGAATTTGCATTACTGTGCACGTCATAGACAAGTAATAACTTCCTTTAGAGCGTTGCAACATGAAAGTGGTCGCATTCTTATTTAAACAACGATCTATGAAATCAGCCAAAGTCAATTATTGAAGGTCCCAAGAGTTGGACACATACGAAAGAGCAAGTAAATGATATAGTGCAATCTAGGCTGTTTGAGTCTAGGCCGGGAGTCCAAAGAGTCCAAAAATATCACAGCAAAACACATTTTGTAACAGCTGCATTACAGTATTCTCGCTAATTCTTACGGATTAAACGGTAACCCTAAGACCTTAAGAATAATGCGGTTTAACAATTTAATGCATATAAAAAGCAATCAAATAACAATTAACAGCTACAGCATGTCTTCACCGTAAATAAAACGATATATGCATAAAATAACAACGTTTTAAATTTGTTAGAAGAAAGCTTTTCTAAGAAAGAACTCAGGTACTGATGTTGAAACATTACTTTGAATGTAAAACATATTTGTGAATGTTTGAAAGACAATACAAAACACAATAATTAAATAAAACCCACCTGAATTTTCATGAAAACTATTTGAAGGTCTTCCTTCCAGAAGCAATTTGTGTAGGGTGTTACAAATGATAATAATTATTTCTTTGGCTTTACCAATATGATTAATTTTTATACTTTTGGTTGAATTAATAATACTGAACATATATTTCCCCAGTTAGTTGCAATTTTTCCTCTGTTTTCTACTCCATAAAATACTATATTTTCATCAAATAGCATATTTGATTATCAAAGCTTTAAAGAAATATTTGAATATTTATATCTTAGTCCATATCAACATTATGGTATTGTACAAATCCGCAATTCCTGTACAAAATCTACTGCAGAGATTTCCCATAAAACTTTGTTTAAACAGGAAAATGTTCTTCATTTATGTGATCTCTGTCCATTAGTACCTGACACATTTCGAATCTTGGTGAAAGTACAGTTTTATTTTCTCAACCGCGAATC
The DNA here is from genome assembly GCA_030762935.1 of Hymenopus coronatus. Taxonomy (NCBI): domain Eukaryota; kingdom Metazoa; phylum Arthropoda; class Insecta; order Mantodea; family Hymenopodidae; genus Hymenopus; species Hymenopus coronatus. The sequence goes on from CM060884.1 coordinate 58,301,697, forward strand.
TAAAATGATATTCATAGTGAAACTATTAAGTTAGGACATGCTTGTTTTATTATTTACTAATAAATATCCCATTGCTTTTGTATTTACTCTAAGGATGACCAGGTATCTTATATTTTGATGGACCATCTTGTATTTGTGCATTTTTAGCCTTTCTACCTTTTGTGCGAAGCATGTTTTACAGGGTGTTTCTTTGAGAGAAATGACTTTTTTGATTGAAAATTATTCACTACTATAAATATTAATATCTTCAAACGATTAAGAACATATGAAGACAGTAATACTCGCTTTCTCCAATATATAAATCGATTATTCATGCATTAGCCATCTGCTACAAAAATCAACATGAAGTTGGTAACACTGTTCCCAAGAAACTAGACTGAAAACAAGTAGAATAACTGATGCTGATGAAATAATATTGAAAGAAATGTGAAATTGTGAAATAATTTATAAAGTTAGTTTTGGAAACGTGACAAATCCATGCAAGAAAAAAATGTAAGCAGAGTTTGAACTATTTTTAGTGTTTGCATTAATTAAATTTGTAGAATATTTAGAATAGATTTTATATACATTCTTTGAGAGAAAAACTTCAGATGAAAATACATCTGTAAAGAGTCTTTTTTTTTGATAAAAAAACGTGGGATGTTCTTTACAGTTAATAGAGGAGGTTAGAAGGGAATGTTAATTATTAAAGATAGTGTACGTCAAGTTATGCCAAGCAAGTACTCAAACCCAAATTGGTAATATTTTACAATAATTATTTTAAGACCTTTTACTGGCAATAATTTGGAATAATGGAGGCAGGTCATCTTAATAATTATTAACGTTATTGTTAAGTGAACATCAATATAATCACTTTTCGTAACCGTTAAAGTGGTAAAGATGAGGTATTATGTAATGAGAAACTTGAATTACGAGATACATACTACCTTAACTTCAAATAATTAAGAGTGCAACACCCATAGGATATTCCTGAAATGTGTCAGGTCCCAAGGAGTGACATGACTCTACCATTTGAATCAAATGCTGCGGTGGCAGCTCTAACATCATATATGCTGTGACTTGTACCTTTCAGCAGTATGTCCACAAGTTTAAAGGAATGAGACTTTGAGCTCTAATAGCTCATCAGTGTTATCAGTAATTAACAATTGTCAGTTACAAGTATTCTGTGCTCACTAAATAATAACGCAGTCAATGCAATGCTCAGCATACCAAGTGTTCCCCTTGTTTTATACCCGTATTTTATACAAAGCGAAGTCCTTGAGTTTCACAAGTTCTTCACTTTGAGCACCTAAAATCTGTGCTGCAATAGTTCCACCACCTCTTCTGGAGAGTTGGCTGTGGAAGAGGAAACAACAGGCTTGTTCATTTACATGCACATAACATTGCATTGATCTACCTTTTACAGCGTTTCAGTAATATGTCAACAGTATCTCGGTCTGTACCTCCTAGAACTTTTCTACCAGATTCACGTTAATCTTAAGTCTAAAACACGACTTTTACGAACTGTTCTCTCTCACACTCACACATGCATACTTGGGAAAGATTATCACATCAACAGCAAATTAACTTCTTCGTTCACTAAAGAAATAAATGACACCAAACAGTTTTTCTGATACAGAAAAGCTTAAAATGTATAAGAGGACTAGATAGGAAATTGTGATATACTGAACGACTGCAATTAAAGGCGGTTGATTTGTGAGGTTAGATTTCGATAATTATTTCGTGACGGTAATGTTCTGACATTTATATTTTTACCCTCATTAATAATATAATTTTGTATGAATATAAAAGAAATAATAGGGCTGATAATACCGATTTTGGGAAGTTCTCGAAGGTTATTTACCTGTATGATAGCAATGCGGAACTTACATTTGAAACACAGTGTTGCTTGTCTCCGTTTATTGACATTTTTAGCCAATGACCAAAAGCCCTCGTAGCAGCACAAAAAGTATACTTAAACGTATATCGGTTTTCTCCCCGACGGAGACTTAGTCTTATGATGTGCTTCGACACACGCAACTCCCCGAGTTAAGATAAGGTACCGCTGATAAACAGTTGCCAAATAGTAATTCTTGTTTACCCAGACTAACGTACATGCATCATATACTTCTGTATTATAATATAAATTCATTGCAGTTGCCTCATACAGTTACCTCTCTCGTAAGTGTTTTATTGCATGTAGGAATTACTTTCACCGCTCCGTTTCCCGCTTATACCCATAGTACAGTGCATAGTATGTGTGAAACTGCAATGCCTATGAGTTACCCTAAATCCCCGAAGCTTCCCTTTCCAATCACATTAGTGATATCTGTTGGAGTCGGTTGTTTTTAACAATCATGATGATGACTGAGGCGCCGTGAAGCGCCATGTAACCACTCTGTGACATTTGGTGGAAGCGCTAATTTTTGGGAAAAGTCGCACTTCAGGCGACACCGTATCGGTGGGTGTAGGGTCATTGAACTCACCCCTACATTTGGTGAAGGTGCCGGATTTATTATAGTCACAGTTATTGAAGATATGGACCCGCACATACAAGAGGATTGGGGCTTAACTTTTCCTGAAAATATGTTTAAAAGATCCAATAAAATAAGACAAATAACGCACTATTGTTGACTGTGATTAGGTTAATTCCTGTACTCTAGCGACCACACATCAAAACATTTCCAAGCCATTTAGCAAATAATTTGTATTCTTCTCGCTAGATAACAGACAGGGGTGAGGAACTAACAGTGGAGGAGAAAAATGGTGACAACCTCACTCCACTATTTTGTAAATGCAAAACCAATCAGTGCACGGCCGGGAAAACTAGGAAAAAACCCACGGGTCATTGGGCGCCTCAGGATCGAACCTAGGCTCTCCTGAATGCGAGTTGCAGGCGTTTCTGTGGCGCCTGTTCGCTGGTTATTTTATGTGCAATTCTTTAAACCCTGCAGCATTTTTAAATTAATTTCTGCCAGCCTGTATTGTGTTACTTCGTTTGTAAAGTGAACAGACATCAGATGTTTCGCACCCGTTGTGCTTCACACAACACTTCACTCCGGAACGAAGATCGTTTATAACCGTCAGCGCATTCCCTTGTGAAAGAGCAGCTGAACTGTCGGTCTCGAATACAGAGCAAACAGAACGGGCACTTGAACATCTTCATTTCGCAGTTCAAAGGGATAAAATTCTATTCAGAGCTGTAAAAATTCTTTACCGTAGTTAAAAGCAGCCGATGAACTGGCACTATGAGTAAAACTTCTGTTTCCTCCATACATATGGTGGTGAGTCGATGTGATACGTACATTCTCCTGGAGATTCACACCGCTGAGAAAATAATCATGGATATAGGATAAAAAGAATCTGATGTGTTCCATTCACATGACTTTCTCTACATCTCTCTAACAAATTATTGTTAATAAGCTTATTCTTATATCAACTTCATGCTAATCGAGATCATTTTTAGTAGAAACGGTCTTATTACTTAGTTCCTTATAAGTAGGATAAACCGACAGTCAAATCTTCTAAATGTGGTTGCTATGGGATTAAAATCCGTTTTTTTTGCATGGCTAGGAGTTGACAAGTTCGCTATGAGAAAAGTATTTTAAAACTGAAACCAATAAATCGAAATATCTCGAAAATCAATTATCTCTACGAAAAATGTATATTACATAAATTCTGTGTTTTAACGAGGTCTGCATCTTATGTATAGTAAGTTTTTGTCTATCGCTTAGGGTTTACTAGTTATGCAAAAGTCATAAGGGGTCTTTAGAGACTATTCCCAGGAAATTCAAGATATACGTTTTATTTGTCATGTAAATATCTTAAATATAAGAGACTTAAATCAAAATCATTAGATAAAATATGCAACAGGATAATAAAAATAGAATAATAAATCCTAAAATGTCTTTGAATGGGATCTAAAGCCTTTTTTGGGAATAGGTTCTAAACTCTTCTTCATTCTGAACGACTTTTGTATAAATGCTTTGGAAATAGAAATTGAGTGTTATTTACGCTCTTTAACTACTGTGGTTCTCAGCGCTTCCTTTTATACTGGGCATGAAAGACTGCTTAACTTTGCTCAGAGGCCACTTTATCAGCTTGAGGTTCTTTTGCGTGCCGTAAATCTACAAAACAGGACCAACGGCTTTACTATCCTTCCGAAGGAAGCCAAGCTAAATATTTTTACGCCATCGTCCTCACCCGGGTTTGAAACCGCGACCTTGGGTATAAAGATTGCCGATCCCGGTGGCCGCCCTCGCTAAAGTGACTCGCTTTGGCGCTTCGTGGTGCACAGGATCGTGGGTTCGAGTCCCGCCTTGGGCATGGGTGTTTCTGTGTTTGTAAATGTGTCTATGTTTGTGTATGTATATGTATATGTAAAGGATATTAAGAATAATATTAAGAATAATAAGGTCTACTAAGGAAATATAGGAAACTGGAAAAAATGGAGGAAAAAGGAATACAGCGCCGGAGTCCTGATAAGCCTCCGGAACTGTATTTTTATAAAAAAAAAAAAAAGCTAGTATAACTCTTAATGCCAGTCTCCATGGCCGCGCTTGCTAAAGTGTCTCCATTGGTACTTCGTGGTGATGCGGATCGTGGGTTCGAGTCCCGCCTTAGGCATGGATATGTATGTGTGTGTGTGTGTCTGTATTGGAACAGCAAAACGGTAATCGAACAGAAAACAAAGTAAATGTTAGGAAAATAGAAAAAGGGGTACACATTGCCGGAGTCCCAACTAGACTCCGAAACTGTATTAAAAATACACACCACGGAGGGCGACTTCTTTGTAATACCTAATAAGGGAAAAAATCGGCACAATAGCAATACATCTCACTCTGTAAAATAATTAAATTAAGAAGTCGTTTATTTTCCTGTATAACCGAACTATTCAGAACGTGATTTATTGATGCGGATGTTAATGCTGAGCGACTACAACGCCCTCTTTTTCTGTCTGAGCAGGATTTCGCTCAGAGAAACCATCTGAGCAATGCAATGTTATTATATCGTGCTACTAGAACACTTTGCATGCACTTAACTCGTCCCGTGTTGCAGAAACTGTCTGCTACAGAAGAGTTACTTTGTTTCTGTGAAGTGACGCCAGAAGGCATCTACAAACTTACATCTCACTGGCAGTAGTTAGTTATAAACATACTTCACACTGAAAGCGACGCCACGCTCGTCCCTCCTGTATAACTTAACGGCAACAGTATGGATTTAGTAACAAAAAACTGTCTGAAACTTGCTTACGTTTAAAAGGTCTCGGCCCCAAACCGAGAAATTGAATACATGTATTTGTGAAGGATATCATTTTGCAAGTGGCTTCTTTAAGAAATTTACGTTTATTTATATATGTTTACTTTCTCTACAAATACTATCCACATTGCAGGTAAAAAAGGTATATATTTCAACCAGAAATCGATGTCAAGGTATCACTGGAAATACATATTTGAGGTCCCCCGAGACAAAAAGAATAGAATACATTCCGCGTATGTCTGTGGAGAGCATACCTAACTCAAAAACGAAAAGACCGTTAAGCACCAAATTTGGAATTTATGTTTAGAATTCTCCAAGAGTGCTACACGAAGATTTTTCAAAAGAATCTCCCCTCCCCAAACTACCCTTTACATGGAATATTTTTTGAAAATGTTTTTTCTCAAAAATGACTAACGATTTTGATTAAAATAGAGTATATTAAAGATATTTACATTACAAATAAAATGTATATCTTGAATTTTCTGGAGACTTTTTCATTCAGTTTCATTTCAGTTTGCGTAACTTGTAACCCGTAAGAGATAGACAAAAACTTACTCGACAAAAATTGTAGATCTCAACAAGATCCACAATTTATGTTACAAATATTTTTTGCAGAGTTAACTGTTATTAATCTTGGTTATTGGTTTAACTATATAAACTTTTCTCAAACGGGAGATCATCTTTCGTTTCATCTTTTGTGTGCAAAACAAACCGTTTAACAATTATTTCACGTAAGATTTGATTATCGCTTTAGCCCAGTGTATTACTTTATTTCTGTTCTTATTTAGAAGGAACTAATAAAACCATTTCTGCTAACGTTTATCTCAATTTTCACAATGTAGATAAAGCAATTATCTTTTGTATCTATAGTTTGTAGAAAATCATGTGAATGTAAAACATAACATATTTTATATATACAGGATTGAGAGTCATTTATTTTATTATGTTCTGTGAGGAGAGTTTAAGTTGATGTTCTGTCCATAGGATTTCGTTATCTGTAGATAGATTGATGCTCACTGTCTCCGCTGATAAGTAAAGCGGGTAAAACGAAGGTCGCTCAGGCCAGTTCTCCACTTGTAGGTTTTAACTTGAAATGACCCCGTTGAGTTATGCAAATATTTTAACGCACGAAGGGATATCTGCACACTCAAACACGGGGCAGCTGGGCCACCCGTCGTTCAATAAGTTCTTATAAAACAAAAGAAATTACACTCGTAGCATCGAAAAAAAGTTTGTATGTTGTAACGGTCGTCTTTTACTAGATGACAGTTAAAACTTTCAGCTATATCCATCAAATCGTTTCGATGCCATAGGCGATTGAATCAACAATCTTGTACCTCCTTAGAAAGATGGAAAAAAAATGAGTTTCGTGCGATGATACTAAAATTCCTTAACACCGAAAGAGATAAAATCTGAGTTGGACGAAGCTGATGGCATATTTGCTCCTGCGTTTGCAACAATTTACAATTAGATAAATGAATTTAAACGTCGCCGTACATCCACAAATAATGAACATCTTTCCAGACGTCCAGTAGAACTGAATGACAGGATATGGTTTGAGTGATCGACGAATCAAAATTCGCGAAATACTAGAGATCGCAGACATATCACAAGGTAGTGTTCTCAATTTTGCAGCAAAATTAGGTCTGACAGAAGTCTCGACAAGATGGGTGCCGCGTTTGCTCTCAATGGAGAGTAAAAACAATCGTGTGATCGATTTGGAAGCCTGTTTTGTACTTTTCCGTCGCAACCCTGATAAGTTTCTGCGTCGATACGTAACTGTGAATGAAATATGGATACACTACTACACTCCAGAGGCATAGGTACAGTCAAAACAGGAGGTTTTTAAAAGGTGAAAGTGGTGAAATCTGCAGCCAAGGTGCTGGCTTCGGTTTTTGAACGGAGAAATCAAGGATAAAGCCCTCGTCTGGCAAAGAAAAAGTATTCTCTTCCAATGAAAAAATGCAAGGGTGCACAGCTGCGCAGTTTCAATGGCGAAAATTGTAGAATCAGGGTTCGAATTATTACAACAACCACCGTATTCATCAGATTTGTTTGGCCCTCCAGCGATTTCTTTTTATTTCCAAACTCGATTTGACGATTCACGTCAAACGAAGAGGTCATCTCCCAAACAGATGCCTATTTTGAGGACCCTCCGAAATCCTACTTTTTGGAAGGCTTAAAACAATTGGAGAAACGCTGGAAAAATTGTATCAAGCTAAAACGAGATTATGTTGAAAAAAAAAGAAGGAGCAATTTACCAAAAATAATTTGTTTTTCTATCTTTTTCTAAGAACTTGCTGAACGGTCTATGATGATAATAGTGTTTCAGATGCATTGGATATGTTATCTAAACAGCACTAATCTCATTCAGTCCCTGGTTTAACTAAACATACAGGTTATCATAGCAATTTGCTTTTCCTCTAGGGAGTCACTGCAGACTTTCAACTCCCTTGAGGAAAGCAAACAGTGCGCAAGTTCTTAAAGTGACGCATCTGTGAAATTTGATTAAAATTGTGAAAAATTCAGACATTACTTTTTTCATAATAACATATCGACATTTTAAACTTTAAGGAAAGGTATTGTTATACTCATTTGGAGTATTCTTAACTACTGATTATCTGAAAGAAATGGAAATGGAGTTTTATTTATGGACACTCTTAACTGCTGTGGTTCTCAGAGTCCCATTCTGTACTGGTTGTGAAAGAGCGCTTAATTTTGCTCAGAGGATTCTTTATCAGGCTTGAGGTTCTTTTACGTGTCATACACGACACCAACAGCTTTTCCTCATTTCCGAAGGAAGAATTTAGCCGAAAAAATGCATCGTCCTCCGCCGGGTTTGGGTATATGAAACCATTGGTAACCATTACACCACGGAGGGTGATCCTCATTTACTGAGGTTATATATAAGGAGACGTATGCTTACTGTAACAATGTCTTTACTGATTCAAAACTGGTTACAAATGAAGCATTTAATTCACTGCTGCAAACAATTCTCTCGACGCTGCGACGCGAACACATCAGTCGAGGTGTGACTTACAACTCATTACTCATTCACACTAAATTATCTTGCAATTCTTCCTTCTCTTTTATAGCTAGACGCTACAGAGCGTTCCGAAGTTACTGGAAGAATCTGGCGTGCGCCAGACGTGTCGCGTTCCAAAGCCTCCTGTGTGCTTACACATTCCAAGGTCTCCATCTCCGCCGACTCACGTGCCAAGGCAAACGTGAGAACGACCGCAAAATGGACATTCTCAGTTTTATACCTTATTTTCTTGCAAACTTTTCCCCAACGCTTTTCCATATTAATAATGCTTCACAGGATGCAATGTTTTTACTAATTTTTGTACAATTTTATACTAACTGCAAATGGTCACATAGTTTTCCGAAATAATTGGGAGAAATAAATTAGGTATTAAATGTTGAAAATCAAGATATTATAAGGGATAATATAAAAATACGATATGACAGATATATTTGGTAACTCATTTACTGTAAAACTTGAATATTTTATTTTAATAGTTTAAAAATTCATCGCATGGTTTAATTTTATTAGAATAATGAATTTGTAGAATAACGTTGTTATTCGAACAACTATACAAGCTAGAATTTTGATAGATGGAAAAATATTAATTATTGTGTGTAACAACTATATACATTTCCATAAGCTATCTTACATATGTCGATTTTTCAAATTTCACAGATGTATCACCTTAACTGATGCGTTAAAATGCAGGAAAAATGTAGTGGTAAGAGCAATTTACGAATATTACAACTAAAAGATGACTTCAATACATCTTTTGTTTCATGTGATACATTTATACCATGCCGTAATTTAGATTACATCTTAGGGAATGATATGTGTTGAAGCGGTGTTTAACTCTTAGTCGGGATTAGGATTTGTATACAGTGTTTAACGCTCACTTTTACTAACATGACAGGCGAGGACACTGGTGATACATGGAATGAAGATGGAGCACCGGTGGAATGTGAAGGCGGGGGAAACCGGAGAACCAGGAGAAAACTCGACCCTGCGCCGCTTTGTCCACCACAAATCTCACTGTGGTCACTTGGGATCGAACTCGGGTCGTCTAAGTGAGAGGCGAGTGATCTAACGAGTGGGATTACGATGCACTTTAACCTGATGTGACTGGACGTAACGCGCTGGTAAACTGAAGACCTATTAGGAGTTACAGGAAGTTTTCTTGAATTGTAGTTTTATATTACTTCATGCTACTGCTTTACGTCTATTGGTTCTAATTACCATGTGGCATCACTTAACATAAAAGTTTGACACTACCAGATTATTAAATTACGCTGCGATGTGTTAAATCACGTTAAGTATACCCTCAATAGGTCCATTTAATAAATGTGTTAGAATTTCAGGTTCTGCCTCGTTAAGCTCATCGTAATCCTGGTATTAACTTAAGGTAATGCTTTAAAATGTATCCTTATAAACGGCATCTTCCCAGTGATTTATATAACTACTGTCCGGTATGTGACTTTTTTCCTATCTCAAAAACATATTATAATATTTGTAAGTTTGAAGTGACTTTTGAAGGATCGTATATTATATCCTACAATAGAAAAGATACTCCTTATCAGAAGATTCATTTGAAGAATTTCTCTTCATTACCCATCCGGTTGAAATGCTCTACCCCTACAATCACCCCTTCCTTTTTCCTTCCACCTGGCAGAGAAGCGGAGAGGTTACGTGTGCAAAAAATACTTGTTCTCCCAGTCACGATTAAACATTAGCCGTTCACTTATATTGCACATGTAAGCCACCACTCCACTGAATAAACCGGTTTCTTTGACTATATGTGACTAATGAGAGTAGTGGGGACGAAAGGGAGGGTAAGTTCACCCCTCTTACCCTTTGCCTGTGCTAAGGAGACAGTGCATAAAACAGCGTAACGATTATGTATATTTATCCACAAACTACAATCCATGTAGATGGGGTAATAAGTGTTACTTCTTGAAAAAAATATGTCTTTAGGGTTCCGGAACTGATAATGTCTGAAACGAAGTTGCTATGCAACGCTATAATTATTCCTTTTATTGGGTTCTTTAAATGATAGAAATTAAATTATAGCCGCTCACTTCTATACACGGGAAAAGGGAGGACCAGATGTAGTTAAATACCCACAATTTTCACCGCTTGGGGGGGGGGTGGAGTGTTTTATCCTGACTATTTCACTTTTACCACGTCACAATACCTTCGGCCAATAAAACGTCGGGAGTATTTTAAAAAAATAATGGCAAAATTGTATTATTTCTCTAATATTTGTTTTTGTTTGTCACAAATGCCATAATACACGCTCTGCGATCGTCATTTGTGTTCCGCATAGGACTCAGGTGATAATGGGTTTAGTGTCTCAGAAATTCAATTAGTATTTGATTGCATTCATTCCCTCTAAAGTATATATGCTTTCTCAAAAACTGAAATAGTTAAATACGACGAAATTTGAAGTTTCTCTGCATAAATGAAAACCTCTAGTTAGATTACTGTTGATAATAGCCCACCTATTAAGAAAGATGTGGTATTTAACAGATGCGTGGTGTAAAATGAGATAATTACTTATATTTTAATATTATTCGAGTGTTCCAAATTGATGTTATACTTTTAGAACCTGGGGCAAAATATACGATATTCTTGACAGGAAATTCGCAAGAATTCCAGATTGTTCGCCTCATGCTGCATCACAATTGGAAACATAGCACCCACTAAAGTAATTGGCAAGTAGAATTTAAGTGAACAAAACAGAGGGCAATAATATTACACCCACTGACTCACGAGAATACTACAAATATACACAGACTTGTCTGAACTATAGCACGAAATGAATTTTAGAGACACACAAACTAAAATACTGCGCAACATTTTACCTACAATGCTAACTGGGAAGATAGAGGTTAAAGAAATCATCTCTCTGAAGACCTGCAGAGAACAGCAACGCATCAGAATTATTCAAAACAGTTTCTAATTGCTATAGAATACACTTTATAATCATTTTTACTGGAATCAAAATTAAAACTATCAGTTAAAACATACTTCTCTTTCAATATGCTATAGGAACTCGGTGAACATTAATTTGCTGTGATGTGATGTCTTTCTAAACATACCAAAGTCTCTCTCACACAAACGGAGTTTTCTGATTCCTATGGCCTTATTTTCTCCACTTTCTGCACCAACGACGGCGATCGACTTAGCAGCTGAAGTATTTCAGCAGGACCGAGCCGGGGACATGCGCTCCACTCGCCCCGCCTCTAGGATGACGTCACCTGGAATCCGATCCTTCGATGCCAGGGTCGCTATCTTCACCGACCGAATGCGGATTCCGATTTCCACCAGCGCCACCCACGGTACAGTTGTTGTAGGAGGGTGATCTTCCTCGATCGACTCCTACACCCAATCTGGTCCCGAGCTGTGAGCCATCCGAACCACGACGCCTTCCACCCCCGCCTAGACCGCCGCCCTGACCACCACCTGACTGTCTTAGTTTTCGTCCACAGAAACATCTGCAGATGATCCGTTTGAAGGCGAAGCGGAAATCCTTGCTAAACAAGGCGTATATACAGGGATTAATCGCAGAGTTGCAGTAACCCAACCAGAAGAGAATTGAGAAAACCAGAGGATGGATGCAGGGCTCGCAGAAGGCGCGAACCAAGTACATGGTGAAGAAAGGCAGCCAGCATACGATGAAGCCTCCCACGATGATCCCCAACGTCTTGGCTGCCTTCGTCTCCATTCGGAAGCGCTTCACTTGAGCCTTTATGTTTCTTTTACCCATCCGAGAGATCAGTTTAGGTTTACTGTTGTTTCCCCCACTTCCCCCAGCCCCATCGTCGAAGGTTGGAGAAGGAGAGAGATCTTTACCTCCCCCAGCTTCCTCAGGTCCTCCTGGTGCCAAAGTACTAGTATCGCTGCTTCGTCGACGTGCCCCGAGGCCGACGCCAATGCTACAGCGACGATTGGAATGCGAAGCCAGTCTTTGCCCAGTTACTCGGAGGTGGCAGTTAGGGTCTCGATTGCGATATAAGGCCGCACCCGCCGCCTCCCGCCCATTGGCGGTGTAATGCACGGCATAGAGCTGCGAAGATGGTGGTGATGAGTTTGAGGAGAAGCTAGACTTCTTGGAGCTGTTTGGTGACGGAGAAGATGGTACGCCGCCGTTATTGTTGTTGGTGTTCGCCGCCGCTTCCGATGCGATAGCGTCGCTGCTAGGATAACTTACACTGATCTTAATTCTCTCGTGAGTAGGCTGCGATTTACCACCTCCACGTGGAGTGGTGTGATGCTGTCCGCTTCGCCTAGCACCGCACTCTGGAGATTTGACCGCAGCAGTCGAGGTGGTGCTGGGCGATCCACACACACTACTGCCTGCTGCGCTCGTCGTCTCCGTCGTTGTGGTGGCCGTGCTGTCACTGTTGTGACCCCCGTGTCGTACCATTGAGGATCCGCGTCCCCTGCAAACATATCACTGCCATTAGTAACCCACAAATGAAAATCTTATTGAAACTCATTGATCTAGAAATTGCCACTGTTTTGACCCTAGCCAACCAGGAAAGTAAAACTTAAAATGAAACATTACTCAATTTTATGATAACCAATGGACTACTTCTGCGAGATAATCCATGGAGCAGAGATGAATAGAATAAATCCTCAGATGTTAAGTTCTAATGCATACGTGAAAGTACTATTGTGTTATAAGCTAACAGATAAGGGAAACGCATAACATCAATTCTGCTTCACTTTTTACTTTCTCTAGTCCGCATGTGCAATGTACATAGTGGATAGAGAAGGTATTGTATTCCACCCAAAAATTTGATACAGAGATTTCACCGGAAATACATTTCGGGACCACCTGAATCCAAAAAGAGCATTTTTAGAAAATAGTCCGCGCGTGTCTGTGTGTGTCCGTTAAATACCAAACTTGATATTTAAGTTCAGTATCTTCCAAGAATGCGACAGGAAGATAATCTCATGTTTAAGATATTTACATGACAAATAAAATGTCTTAAATTTTATGGGAAGAGCCCCTGAAGACATGTTTATTCTGGATGAATTTTGTGGAATAACTGGTAAACCGTAAAGATATACAAAAACTTACCCTTAGAAAAATGTAGAGCTTGTTAAAACACACAATTTACGTTATTATACATTTTTTCGTGAAGTTGACCATTTTTTAGGTATTCCTTATTATTAGTTTCAGCTTTAAACTACTTATACTTTTCTCATACGGGAACTCCTGTCCATACAAAGGAACTTCACTCACATGACAACCAACTTTTAAAAGTTTTGACTATCATTTTTATCTATGGTACTCTTTTATTTCGCTTCTACTTACAAGGAAGGAAATAGCATAAAGTAGATATAAGAATAAGCTTTTTAACAATAATTTATTGTAGAGATGTAGAGAAAGTCAAGTGAATGGAACACATAAGACTTTTATGATAACTAATACATTACTTCTGCGAGATAATTCATTGAATAGAGATGAATGAATAGAATAAAACCTCAAACTTTACGTTCTAATGCATGCATACGCGAAGGCACTCAGGATGAGAAGATGGGTGTCGGCCTAATTGTGTTATAAGCTGTGTAAAGCGTCAATTCTGACTCACTTTTTCGTTCACTGTCACGTAGACATTGGGTGGTTTGATCAGCGTGAACTATATATTTGAATACAACATCTATTGATATGTTAGAAAGGAAATAAATGTGTGAAATAATATTTAGAAACACAGAAATAGCAATGATAAACTGTAATAAAATTGGCTGAACCAGGGAATGTGACTGTTTCCAACATTTTTGTTTATGCATTTTTTATTAACTTTTTAGGAAAATTAATTTACTGAGTGTAAAAAAAAACTGATGTGTACCATTCACATGACTTTCTCGACATCTCGCAACACATTATTGTTAAAAAGCTTATGCTTCTATTTGCTTCATGCTAATTCAGAAAAAATTAGCAGAAATAGTATTTAGTTGCTTCCTTGTGAGTAGAAGGGAAATAAGGGAGTACCATAGGTTAAAGTGATAGTCAAAAGTGGTTGCTAAGTGACTGAAGTTTCTTTGTTTGTATGGACAGGAGTTGACAAATTCTTATATGAGAAAAGTATGTTTTTTCAAAGTTGAAGCCAAAAGCAAGGAATGTCTCTAAAACGACCAACTCTACGAAAAAAATGTATATGACATAAATTGTGTGTTTAATCGTGCTCTACATTTTCGGTGTGCTAAGTTTTTGTCTATATTTTAAGGTTTAGCAGTTATGCAAAATTTAATAAAAACCATCCAGAATAAAGAGGTCTTTAGAGGCTATTTTTTCCATGTAAAGGTTAGTTATGGGTGGGAGGATTTTCTTGAAAATCTCCGTGTCGCATCCTTGGAAGATCCCAAACTTAAATACCAAGTTTAGTACATAAAGTATTTTCGTTTTTGAGCTATGCTGCCCACAGACAGGCAGACAGACAGACACACACATAGATACACACGGACACACATACGGCCATTTTTCTGAAAATGCTTTTTTTTTTTGATTCAGGGGACCCAAAACATGTATTTCCGGTGAAATCTCGGTATCGAATTTTTGGGTGCATTACAATACCTTCTCTATACACTATGTACATAGTATGTGTAGAGAAAGTAATAAACAAAAAAAAACGGTCACAGTTATACAATTTTCATAACTTCCCTAAAACCTCTTTCATCTCTCTCTCTCTCTCTCTCTCTCTCTCTCTCTCTCTCTCACAGTTACAATAGAATTACAATGTTCATGGTATCATTATGGGAAAAGATTTTATTTGGGCATAATTGCTTAGTAATTTACTTTACAATGGCTCTGAATAGTGTAAAATATAATTTAACGTCAAAATATGCGTGGGATTCCATTTGATACTGAGCACACACATGCGTTCATACTTTCTGATTCATTCGTAATGTATCTATACGTATGTAACTTTGAAATATGACCTTTCAAATCTCATTGCTCAACAGGTCAGAATATTTTCCTCGCGGTTTTTAGATATGAATTTTCTATGTGGAATTTTTGAATGTATTAATTTTACTACCATATATAGATATATAAATTAGTTCAGTACATAGAATTGTATTTGCTGAAATTAAAGTGATGTTTGCTGTGGCCTAGGCAGCTTTAAAGCACTGGAATCATATTATAATATATGTTTATGTTGTTATAGTACATGGTATAAACTATTAGATGTTTCTGAAAACAGCACGTTGTGTATTAGTATGTGTTTTGCTAGACCAGTTGGAAATGCATGTACAGTAATTTTCAGAACCCTCGGCGTGACTTTATAGTTTGAGTTTAAGTGGTTTGCGGTTGGAAACCTCTTCCTCTTCCCTAACTGAGGTGAGAATCTCGACTTGCAAGCAGAGTCTTCGAGTCTCCAGGAAATAGTGATTTTACTACGTTGCCTCGCACAACTAGTACAGGCTTGTCTTTTGTTAGCTAATGGTTATTGCCCTCTTTGAGGCTTCAACAAGGCAACATGGGCAAGAGGTAGCCTACACAAGCCTCTTTACTCGAAGGGTAGTATAGCCGAAACCTAGACCTTTTCACTGCTAACATGTTTTTATCTGAGAAACACATCCTTGCTGAGTTAAGGGGACATATGTTGAAATTCTGATGTGTTCCATTCACATGACTTTCTCTTCATTTCTGCAGCTAATTATTGTTTAAAAGCTTATGCTTCTATTCACTTCATGCTAATCGAGAAAGAATAGCAGAAATAGTCTTATTACTTACTTCCTTGTACGTAGAAGCGAAATAGGAGAGTACCTAGGTTAAAGTGATAGTCAAAAGCTGGTTGCTATGTGACTGAAATTCCTTTGTTTGTATGGACAGGAGTTGACAAATTTCTGTATGAGAATATTATAAGTCTTTTAAAGCTGAAACCAGAAACAAAGAATATCTAAAAAACGATCAACTCCACGAAAAAATATATATAACATAAATTGTATGTTTTAACATGCTCTACATTTTTTTGTGTGGTACGTTTTAGTCCATCTCTTACGGTTTAGCAGTTATGCCAAATTCCGTAAATTTATCCAGAATAAAGTAGTCTTCAAAAGCTATTCCCAGAAAATTTAAGATATACATTTTATTTGTCAGGTAAATATCTTTAATATACGATATTTTAATCAAAACCCTTACAGCCATTTTTGAGAAAATTAAAATTTTCGAAAAATTTGGGAGGATTTTTCTCAAAATTTTCGTGTCGCATCCCTGGAAGATACTAAAATTAAGTACCAAGTTTGGTATTGTACCGAATTTTCGTTTTTGAGTTATCGTGCTCACAGGCACAGGACCTTTTATCGAAAAAGTTTTTTTTTTGGATACAGGGGACCCTAAAACATATATTTCTGGTGAAATCTCGGTATCAAATTTTTGGGTGGAGTGCAATATCTTCTCTATACACTATGTACATAGTAGGTGTAGAGAAAGTAAGAAAACTGATATGTTCCATTTAAATTCGATTTTTCTAACTGTTCCATATACAAACAATTCTTACAAAATATTGTTCTTTTATGTACGTCATGCTAATCGAGATAAACATTAGCAGAATTGTTTTTTACTTGCTTTCTTGTAAGTAGAAGAGAAATAAGAAAATACATTAGTTTAAAGCGAGAGTCAAATCCTTTAAACGCTGGTCGCTAAGTGGAACAATTGAGGTTCGGTTCGCTTTGCATGGTCCCGTTTTAGAAAAGTGAAGTGGCTTGAAAATAAAACCAATGACAAGGAATACCTCGAAAACGGTCAACTGCACAAGAAAAACACATATGAGATAAATTATCTGTTTCATCTAGATATACATTTTTGTGTAGTAAGTTTTAGTCTATCTCTTACGGTTCAATCCCTATGAAAAATTCTGGAAAAATCATCCAGAATTAAGAGGTCTTTAGAGGCTATTCCCAGATAGTTAAAAATATAAATTTTATTTGTGATATAATATACGATATTTCAATCAAAATCTTTAGTCATTTTCGGGATGGAAACATTTTCAAAAATTTTTCCATCTAAGGGTAGTTCGTGAAGGGGCATTTTCTTTAAAACCTTCGTGCTAAATTTCTGGAGGATACTGAACATAAATACCAAATTTGGTATTTAAATATATTTTCGTTTTAGAGTTGTGCTGTTCATATACCACAGACAGACACACATGGAGATTTTTCTAAAAAGCTTTTTTCTTACTCACGGGAGCTCAAAACATATTTCCAGTAAAATATTGTCATCGAAGCTTTGAGTGGAATACAGTATCTTCTCTAGCTGCTATGTACATTTTATATACATACGGCTAGAGAAAGTAAAACGCTTTTTAAGAATAGTTTTTTGCAGAATATGTAGAGAAAGTCATTGCAGCATTTCCTTTACCTACTGTAAAGTATTTCAGAAGGAAGCAATTAGGTAAGATGCGGAAAGAATTCAGGTAAGGGGCGTTTCCTCTATAAACAACTTGGCTGACGGTATTCAACTGTTTCCAGTCACGTAGATCATAGAAAAAGAATGCTAAACTTTTCTACTTAACTTTGATTTCGTCTTAGTAAACTTCTATTCTGAGATTAAAACCCAACTCTACTCATACTACTTCGCTACGTTCTCTACCATGGATATACGTAGTTGAAGGTATAGAAAGTATTGCATTCCACCCAAAATGTTGAACCAAGATTTCGTTGGAAATACATTTTTGAAACCCCTTAAATAAAAACGCATTTTTAGGTGTGTATATGCGTCTATTTGTGTGTGAGACAGCATAACTAAAATTTTTATGTGTTCCATTCACATGACTTTCTCTACACCACTAACAAATTACTGTTAAGCAGCTTATTCTCTATCTACTTTATGATAATGAAGATAAACAGTAGTAGAAATTGTCTTAATTACTTGCTTCCTTGTAAGTAGAATTACACTAGGCAAATCTTTTAAAAGCCGGTTGCAGGGCCATGAGTTCACAATTTTTCGTGTGAAAAATTTTAGTATTTTAATCTGAAAAAAATAACAAGGAATATCTTAGAAATGGCCAATTCCACGAAAAAAAACTATATGGCATAAATTGTGTGTTAACGTGATCTACTTTTTTTGTGTAGTAAGTTTTTGTCTATTGCTTACGGTTTACCATTTACCCAAATTTTAGCAAAATTCATACAGAATAAAGAGATTTTTAGAGTCTATACCTATAAAATTCAAGATATACATTTTATTAGCCATATAAATATATTTAATATATGGTATTTTCATCAAAATCGTTGGAGCTATATTTTCGCAATTTTTTCCACTTAGAGGGTAATTTGGGGTCGAGGGATTTTTCTAAAAATCTTCGCGTTGCATCCCTGGAAGATACTAAACTTAAATATCAAGTTTGGTATTTTCCGATTGAGTTATTGTGTTCACAGACACACAGACACACACACACACAGAGATGGATCTTTTTCTGAAAATACTTTTTTGTTGTTGGATACAGGGGACCCTAAAATGTCATTTCCTCTGTGATGTAGCAAAATCAAGCCTTGCACATTGCAGATTTTATGTTGAAGGGAGAGTGGTGGGAGATAACCAATTACGGGTGCGGATTGAGTAGCAAGTCGTGATCATTTTCCCAGAAAAAGATGCATCCGAAGTATTGTAAAAATTGTGCAAGAACCTGTGAGTAGGTGTCAGCTGCATATGTATGTATGCGTGAACAGCATAAATAAACAAATTGAGGTCTTCTATTCACTGGATTTTATGTACATCTCGTAACAAATACTTATTTTTAAGCTTATTCTTCTATCTACTTCATGTTAATTGAGATAACAGAATTAGTCTTATTACTTGCTTCCTTGTAAGTAGAAGGGAAATAAGGGAATACACTAGGCTAAACCAACAGTCAAATGTTTTAAAATATGGTGGCTATGCTATGGGATGTCGCCCTCCGTGGTGTAATGGTTACCATGCTAATTTCATATACCCAAGGTCGCGGGTTCAAACCCGGCGGAGTACGATGGATTTTTTCGGGCGTAAAAATCCTTAGCATGGCTTCCTTCGGAATAAAAGTAAAGCCGTTGGTCCCGTGTCGTACATTTACGGCACGTAAAAGAGCCTCAAGCCTGATAAAAGAGGCCTCAAAGCAAAATTAAGCGGTCTTTCACGCCCAATTTAGAATGGGACGCTGAGAACCACAGCAGTTAGAGAGCGTCCATAAATAACACGCCATTTTATTTCATTTCATTTTGCTAGGGGACTGAAATCAGTTTCTTTCCGTGGTCAGCAGTTGATAAGTTGCTGTATGAGAAAAGGTATTCTAAAACTGAAACCAATACAAGGAATATCTCAAAACGGTCAACTCATTGAAAAAAATCGTTTCCAAGATATTCCGTGTTATTGATTTCATCTTTAAGCTATCTACTTAAACTTTCCTCAAACGGCAAGTCATTTTCCTTTTTCGTCTTTCTTTTGTTACTACTAGTCAGAAAACCTAATTTCAACTATTTCATGTAGGGACCGGTTTTTAAAAGATTTGACTATCGATTTAACCTAGTGCATTCCCTTATTCCCCTTCTACTTATAAAGAAGCACGTAATAAAACTTAATTCTGCTAATGTTTATCTCGATTAGCATGATGTAGATCTTGGCTGATAAGATAAGCTCTACCCCTACAAATGCTCTACATTTTTCCTTTCACCAGGCAGAGAAGCGGAGAAGTTATGTGAAACAGTGGCGGTTGTTTAGGATTTGGATCATTCGCCTTTTGCGACATAATCAATTGCATCTTTTGAACTTAAGAGTTTATTAGATAATCACAAAGATAGATAACGGCAACTAGAGAATATGGATGAAAAACCATCTTGAAGAAAAAAAAATACTTGTTCTCAGTCGCGATTAAACATTCGCTGTTCACTTATGTTGCACATGTAAGCCACCACTGCACTGCACGGGGCTAATACCGGAATGAACCGGTTTCTTTGGCTCTACGCAACTGATGAAAGAGAGTAATGGGGTCGTGAGGGAGGGTAAGTTCACTCTTCTTGCGCTTTGCCTGTCAGTCCTGAAGTAGATTAAATAATAAGCCTTTGTAAGAAACGTTTATTTGCGGAACAGCAGGAAAAAGGCCTTGAATGAAACACATCAGAGTTTTTGATTATGTACTTCCATTGAAATCTGCCTATCAAATTTTTAGGTGGAATACAATACTATAAGCTCGTGGTAGAGAAAAGAAAATTGAGGAGTAGGGACGCTTGTGCATTTAGAAAGATTTAAGTTTTGAAGCTTTTGCTCAAAAGTTAGTCCAGATGTTGCTTGCAAGCACAAAGATGTCGAAGCAAATACTTTAAGCATCGCCCACCTGCAGGGGAATCCATCTTTGTAGCGACCGTCCCCCTAAAAGTGAACTTTTCTGTGCATTTCCATCACAAAGAACTGTTTGTCTATGTGATTCTCGCTAGTGTCTAAGTAAATGGGCGTGCCGAGATTGCATTTATCAATGAGTCCACAGCAACTATTGATTTTTCTTCTCAAAGATCCTGCTTCATCTCGCTAATGCGTCCTTCTGATTTAACGTTAAGGGAAACGAAAAATAAAAAGCAGAAATATATTGTATGGAATACAGATGAACAGAAGTGTAACACCGTTTGGAGGTAGGAGAAATAAAGAACAATACAAGCTATAAATGAACAAATAATTAAAACGAATTGCAGGCGGTCGATGGCAGACTACGTTATGCCATTTATATATACCTACCAAATATGATACATTACAACATAAAAATGCCCACTGGGTAGTGTGGTGGTAGCCTCACACTCAACAGGTCGCGAGTTCGAATCTTGCTTTGGGTGAGTTACCCGGATAAGTTTTTTTCCCCCTTCTTCTTTGGAGTTTTCCCTTATATTCAGAAGAGAATGTCGGGTAATTTTAAGTTCCATGAACCCGAAGACATTTGGGCATCTTTTCACCAATCTCATTCATCGTCCGATATGACCAACCAGGTTAAAGGATGTTAAGCTACAAAAAAAGAAAGAAAGAAAAGCACAAAACAACATAAAAATGAAAAGTCGATGTTACCCTCACACGAATTTCTCTACCTCTATCTTTCATTAGCGGCTGTGTAAATTATTCTTACGAAAGTTTATTACTTTCTCTACACGACTACATAGTGTACAAAGAAGGTATTGCATTACACCCAAAAATTATATACAGAGATTTCATCGGAAATACATAATTTGGGACTCCTGAATCAAAAAAAAATTTAGAAAAAGGTCCGTGTGCCCGTATAGCTCAAAAACAAAAAGACCGTTAAATACCAAACTTGCTATTTAAGTTTGGCATCTCCCAAGGATGCGACACGAAGATTTTCAAGAAAGTCCCCCAACTTCTTAGTAGCCTTTACATGGAACTTTTTTCGAAAATGTTGATTTTCTCAAAAAATGGCTCTAACGATTTTGATATTCAAATATCGTATATTATAGATATTTACTTGACAAATAAAATGTATATCTTGAATTTTCAGGGAATAGCCTCTGGAAACTACTTTATTATGGATGAATTTTAAGGAATTTTGCGTAACTGGTAAACGGAAGAGATAGGCAAAATCTAACTTAACAGAAAATGTAGGGCTCACTAAAACACCAATTTATCTTATATACATTTGTTTTCGTGGAGTTGATCGACTTGTAATTAGTTTCAGGTTTAAAATACTTATACTTTTCTCCTACAGGAATTTGACAACTCCTATCCATACAAGCAAAGAAACTTCAATCACATAGCAACCAGCTTTAACCTATGGTACTCCCTTATTTCCCTTCTACTAAGACTATTACTGCTAATTTTTTCCTCGATTAGCGTGAAGTAAAGATAAGTATACGTTTTTTAACAATAATTTGTTGCCGACATGTAGAGAAAGCCATGTGAATGAAACACATAAGATTTATTTCGGAGTTTTCCCTTACATTCAGAAGACAAATGTCGAGTAATTTTAAGCTCCATGGACCTCGATGTCCTTTGAGCATCATTTCACCAATTTCATTCATCGTCCGATATGAACTGCCGGTCCCCATGGCCGCGCTCGCCAAGGCGTCCCGCTTTGGTGCTTCGTAGCGCTGGGGATCGTGGGTTCGAGTCCCGCCTTGGGCATGGGTGTTATATGTTTGTGTATATGTGTGTGTTGTAAAAAGTAGGAAAACAGTAATAATACGGCAAAACAAGGTAAAAAGATAAAGGTAAATAAAAGTAGGGTATACAGTGCCGGAGTCCTGATCAGACTCCGGTACTGTATTTTAAATATATATATAAAAAAAAAATATGACCAGGTTGAAGGACGTAAAGCTAAAAAAGAAAGAAAAAAAAGACAACATAAAAATGAAAAATTAATGTTACGTTCATACGAATTTCCCCACCTTTTATCTTTGATTAGTGACTGTGCAAATTATTCTTTCGAAATTTTATACTTCCTCTACACGTCCTATGTATGTACAAGTGTACAAAGAAGGTATTGCATTCCACCCAAAAATTCGATACCGTGATTTCATCGGAGATACATGTTTTGGGCCCCCCCTTAATCCAAAAAAGCATTTTTAGAAAAAGGTCCGTTTGTGTCTGTGTGTCTATGGAGAGCATAGCTCAAAAACGAAAATTGCTATTTAAGTTTGGTGCCTACCAAGGATACGACACGAATAGTTTCAAGAAAATCCACCCCAACTACCCTTTACATGGAACTGTTTTCGAAAATTTTGATTTTGTCTAAAATGGCTTTAACGATTTTGATTAAAATATTGTATATTAAAGGTATTTACCTGATAAATAAAATGTATATCTTGAATTTTCTGAAAACATCCTCTGAAGGCTACTTTATTGTGGATGAATTTTACGGAACTTTTGCATAACTGGTAAACTGTAAGATAGACAAAGGCTAATTTAACAGAAAATTAGAGCTCGTTAGAACACACAATTTATGTTATATACATTTTTTTTTTTTTTTTTTAGATATTCCGTTTTATTTGTTTTAGGTTTACTTATACTTTTCTCATACAGAAATTTGTCAACTCCTATCCTTCAGTCACATAGCAACCAGATTTTGACTATCACTTTGAACTATGGTACTCCCTTATTTCCCTTCTACTTATAAGGAAGCAAGTAATAAGACTATTTCTGCTAAATTTTTCTCGATTAGCATGAAGTAAATAGAAGCATACGCTTTTTAACAATAATTTGTTGCAGAGAGATGTAGAGGAAGTCCTGTGAATGAAACACATCAGAATTTTAGAAAAAGATCTATATGTGCGAGTGTGTATGTGGACAGTATAGATTAAAAACCAAAAGACCAAAAAATATCAAACTTGCTATTTAAGCTTGGTATCATCCAAGGCTACGGCATGAGAATTTTCAAGAAAACTCCCCCATGGAGAAAATTTCAAAGGTATATCTTGGATTTTCTGTAACAGCCTCTGAAGACCTCTATATTCTGAATAACTTTTACATAACTGGTAAACTGTAAGAGAGAAAAAACCTTGCCATACAATAATGTAGATCTAGTTAAAGCACACAAGTTATACTATATACATTTTTTCGTGGAGTTGGCCATTTCCGAGATAATCCTTGTTATCGGTTTCAGTTTTAAAATCATTTTTTTTTATACGGGAACTTGTCAACTGCTGGCCATTCGAAGAATCAGATGTAAATCCTAGAAGTGCTGGTTTGCTCTTAAAGCATTTAGTCTAGTGCACTCCTTTATTTCCCTTCTGCTTACAAGGAAACACGTAATGTTAATGTTTAGCTACAAATATATAGATAGAAGAATAAGATTTTGTGTCAATAATTTGTTACAGAGATGTAGAGAAAATTATGGAATGGAACACTTCAGATTTTTGAATTAGGGGCCCTCAAAACTCATTTCCTGACATTGAGAAATCTCGGTGAAATCTCGAAATGATTTTCTCTGCATACTACGTGGTAAAGAGAGTAAAATCCTGAAAGAAATCACACGACAAACTCATATTTTTGTTGCCTTTCATATCTGCCCATAAAGAAGTAAGTGAGTATTCTATATTTGATGTATGTGAACAGAAACCAGAAAACGCGATGATAAATGACTTTTATGATTAGCTTGTCGATAACTTTGTATCAGAGGAAATGCGTTTTCCTCTCCCCGTCTATTTTGGGCAGGGCAGCAGCAGCTACTAAAAACATAACCAATGCCTGCGAGTCCTTTCATGAAAAAATCTGATGTGTTACACTCACATGACTTTCTCTACATCTCAGCTTGTTAAAGAGCTTGTGCTTGTGCTGCTTTGCTTCATGCTAATCGAGAAAAAATTAGCAGAAATAATCTTATATTACTTGCTCTTTGTAAGTAGAACCGAAATAAGGGAGTACCATAGGTTAAAGTGATAGTCAAAAGCTGGTTGCTATGTGCCTTTGTTTGTATGGGCAGGGGTTGACAAATTCCCGTATGAGAAAAGTATATGCTTTTTAAAGCTGAAACCAATAACAAGGAATATCTCAAAGGCAATCAACTCCACGAAAATAATTTTATATATCGTGTAAATATCTTTAATATATGATATTTTAATCAAAATCATTAGAGCCATTTTTGAGAAGATCAAAATTTTCGAAAGAAGTCTCTTGTAAGGGTAGCTAGTGGTGGGGGGATGTTCTTGTAAATCTTCGTGTCGCATCCTTGGAAGGTACAAAATCTAAATACCAAGTTTGGTTGTTAACGGCCTTTTCGTTTTTAAGCTATGCTGCGTACACACACACACGTACATTTTTCTAAAAATGCTTTTTTTTTGTACTCAGGGAGTCTCAAAACATGTATTTCCAGTGAAATCTCGGTATCGAATTTTAGGTGCATTACAATACCTTCTCTATACACTATGTACATAGTACGTGTAGAGAAAATAAAAATCTGATGTGTTACACTCACATGATTTCTCTAGCGGCTCTACAAACATCTTACAAAATATTCTTCTTTCTACACCATACTAATCGGAATAAACATTTGCAGACTGTTCTTAATACTTACTTCCTTTCTGTAGAAGGGAATTACAGGAATGCTCTATGCTAAAGTGATAGTCAAGTGTTTTAAAACTATCATTATGCGATTGTCATTGCAAATCGCTTTTTTGCTTAGACAGAAGTAGAACAAAAGAAAAACGGACACTTCCTGTCTGAGAAAAGTATAAGTATTTTACAATTGAAACTAATAACGAGGAATATCTCGAAAACAGTAGACTGCACAAAAAATGTATATGACATAAATTGTACATTTTAAGGAGATCTACATTTTTTGCATAATAAGTCTTCGTCTATCTCCTACAGTTTACCAGTTATGCAAAGTTCTGCAAAATTCATTCAGAATAAAGATGTCTTTAGAGGCTATTCCCAGAAAATTCAGCATATACATTTTATTTGTCTTGCAAATATCTTTAATATACGACATTTTAATCAAAATCGTTAGAGCCATTTTTGAGAAAATCAGTATTTTCGAAAAAATGTTCCATGTAAAAAGTAGTTTGTGGTGGAGGGATTTTTTTTGAAAATCTTCATATGGCATTCTTGGAAATACTAAATTTAATTACCAAGTTTGGGATTTAACTGTCTTTTAGTTTTTGAGCTATGCTGTCCACAGACTGACACACACACGGACTATTTACACTGTAGGGCATACGGGGCTAGAGAGTATAAAAATCTGAGGTATTCCCTTCATATGATGCCCTCTAGCTGTTGCGCAAACAATCTTTTATCAAAAAGATGAATATTTTTTCTAACTCATACTAATCAAGATAAACATTAGCAGAACTAGTCTTATTATAGCTTCATTGTAAGTAGAAGGGAGATAAGAAAATGCACAGCCTAAAGTGACAGTTTCATCCTTTAAAAGCCGGTGGCTAGGTGAAACAATTGAAATTCCAATCTCTTTGCTTGTCAGGAGTAAACAAACGAGAAACGAGAATAAAAAAAATGTCTTCCCATTTGAGAAAAGTTTAAGTGGTTTAAAATTGAAACCAATAATCCGGAATATCTTGAAATTGGTTAACTCTACCAAAAATAGATATGACATAAATTGTGTGTTTTAATGAGATCTTCAATTTTTCTGTAGTAAGTTTTTAACTGTCTCTTACTATGTCAAACATTTCTTTTTTCGTGGAACTTTCGAGTTATCCCTTGTTATTGGTTTCAGTTTTAAATTATTTAAAACTTTTCTCACATTGAAATTTGTAAGCTCCTGGCCATGCATAAAAACGGATTTCAACCACATGGCAATCAGTTTTTACAAGATTCAACTATAGTTTTATGCTATACATTCCCTTATTTTCCTTCTATTTACAAGGAAGCATGTAATAGTACCAATTTTGGTAATGTTATCTCGATTAGCATGGAGAAATGGAAGAATAATTGTTATTATTAACCATTATTTGTTACAAAGATGTAGAGAAAGTCATGTGAATGTAACATATCGGATTTTTTTGTGGAGTTATCCAATTCCGAGATATCCTCACAAACTACCCTTCACATGGAACATTTTGTTTTTCTCCAAAATACCTCTAACGATTTTGATTAAAATACCAGATTACAAATAAAATGCATATTTTGAATTTTCTGAGAATAACCTCTGAAGTACTTATTTTGAACAAGATTTGTAGAATTTTGCATTGTGGTTAAACCGTAGGAGATAGACTATACTTACTAAAAAAAAATGTCACAAATTTTTTCGTGGAATTGTCCATTTCTGAGATATTCTATGTTATTTGTTTCAGATTCAGAATAGTTAAAACTTTTCTCTCATGGAAATTTGTTAACTCCTGGCCATGCATAGAAACGGATTTCAACCACATGGCAACCATATTTTAAAAGACTTGACTATCGGTTTAGGCTAGTGTATTCTCTTATTTGCTTTCTACTAACAAGGAACTAAGTAAGAATACCCTTCTGCTACTTAAAATGTTATCAAATGGAAGTCAACTTTCGCTTCATATCTCCCTTGTTTCACTCTCAGCCACGCAAAGAGAAACCAATTTTAATTGTTTCATATTGCTTTTAGAAGATTTACTTTCGCGTTTGCCTAGTGTATTCGCTTATTTCCCTTCTACTTATAAGGAAGCAAGTAATACGATCATTTCTCCTAATGTTTAACTCGGTTAGCATAACGTAGATAAATGAATAAGCTTTTGTAAGAACAGTTTGTTTGCAGAAGGTAGAGATATAGTACATACTGTATAGAAAAGATATTGCATTCCACCCAAAAATACGATACCGAGATTTCACCGGAAATGCACGTTTTAGGGTTCCCAGTAGTAAAAAAGACATTTTTAAAAACCCTGCGTGTGTGTCTGTGAACACAACTCAAAAACGATGTCGATAAAATACCAAAATTGGTATTTATGCTTAGTTTCTTTCAAGAATGCGACACGAAGATTTTCGGGAAGATCACCCCACTCCAAATAACCCTTTACATGTAAAAATTGTCAAAAATGTTTTTTTTTAAAAAATGGCTGTATCGATTTTGATTAAAATACCACATATTAAAATTATTTCCATCACAAATAAAAAATATATCTTGAATTTTCTGGGAGTATCTTCTGAAGATATGTTTATTCTATGTAGATGGATTTTGCGTAACTAGTAAACCGTAAGAGATAGACAAAAATTTACTTCACAAAAAATGTGGATCTCGTTAAAACACACAATTTATGTCATATACAATTTTTTCGTGGAGTTGTCCATTTCTGAGTTATTCCTTGTTATTTGTTACAGATTTAGAATACTTAAAATTTTTCTCACACGGAAATTTGTAAACTCCTGGCACTGCATAGAAACGGATTTCAACAACATGGTAACTAGTTTTTAAAATATTTTACTAAGTTTTAGGCTAGTGTATTCCCTTATTTGCCTTCTACTAACTAGAAACTAAGTAATAAGACCTTTCAGCTAATATTTATCTCTATTAGCATGAAAAAATACAATAATAAGCGTATTTATAATTTACAAAGATGTACAGAAAGTCATGTGAATGAAATACATAAGATTTTTTGGGGAGTTATCCATTATCCATTTCCGAGATATTCCTGTTATTGTTTTTAATTTTAAACTACTTAAATTTTTATCAAACGGAAGTAAACTTACGTTTTATATCTCTCGTTTCACTCCTAGCCACGTAAAGGGAAACCAATTTTAATTGTTTCATATAGCAATAGCTTTTAAAATATTTACTTTCGCGTTTACCTAGTGTATTCCCTTATTTCCCTTCTACTTAGAAAGAAGCAAAGAATAAGTTCAATTGTGCCAATGTTTATCTTTAATAGCATTTCCTTTTTACTTACAAAGAAACAAGGAATAAGATCAATTCTGCAATGTTTATTTCTAATAGCATAGATAAAAGAACATTCTTTTGTATGGATATTGTTAGCTAGTTGGTATATTGGATAGCTAGAGAAAGTTATGTGAATCGAACCCACCAGGTTTTTACTTTCTCTAGCCCCGTATGAACAATGTACATAGGGATAGAGAAGTATTGCATTCCACCCAAAAATTCACGAGATTTCACCGGAAATACGTGTTTTAGGACCCCCTGTATCCATAAAATGCATTTTCAGGAAAAGGTCCGTGTGTGTGGGAACACGATAACTCAAAAACGAATAGTAGCTAAAATACCAAAACTGATATTTAAGTCTTCCAGGGTTACGACACGAAGATTTTGAGAAAAATCCCCCCACCCCAAACTACCCTTTACATGTAACTTTTTTCGAAAAATGTGATTTTCTTAAAAATGGCTCTAACGATTTTGATTAAAGTATCGTATATTAAAGATATTTACCTGACAAATAAAATGTATATCTTGAATTTTCTGGGAATAGCTTCTGAAGACCTGTTTATTCAGGATGAATTTTGCTTAATTTGCCATAACTAGTAAACCGTAAGAGATAGATAAAAATTTACTATACAAAAAATGCAGATTTTTTTAAACTACACAACTTATGTCATATACATTTTTCTCGTAGAGCTTACCGTTTTCAAGGTACTTATTGTTATTAGTTTCAGTTGTGAAGTACTTATACTTTTCTCAGACAGGAGTGTCCGTTTTTCTTTTGTTCTACTCCTGGCCAAGAAAAGAAGCGATTTGTAATGGCAATCAGGTAGCGACAGCTTTTAAAACATTTGACGATTGGTTTAGCCTAGTGTATTCCCTTATTTTCTTCTTACTTCTACGGAACTAAGTAATAAGAACATTGTGCTAATGAGTACCTCGATTGGCAAGGTGCAGAAAGAAGAATAATCTTATGTAAGAAGTTTGTAGAAGAGCTAGAGGAAGTCATGTGAGCGTAACACATCAGATTTTTTCTATCTTTATGTTAATTTTGTGCTGTTACTCTACAAAGGCCTATCGAGTGACTCACATGCAACAGAAATGTGGGCAGTGAGGCGATTAAGGGTGTGAGTGGGTGTGTGTCGAACGTTTGCACTGTCCAGGGACTGTACGTTTCTAATGTTAACTGTATAACGTTGTTAAAGTTACGTGTATGGAAGGACAATTATGCAAAACGTGTTCATGTGGGAGAGCACTTTGCATCCGACATATTTGTATAGTTAAAGACTAGGCGCATCCTCAGCCAACAAATTGATTCTGTCTGCGGCGGGTTCACAAATGAGACCGTGTTCTCATGCAAAGAGAATCCTCGCAGCCAGATATGGATCGTGGTGGTTGAAGATAAAGGCACATTAATATTAATGGAACATTCTACGCTTTTGATGGAAGCCATTATATTCGGCCGGACGAGGCTTTGTAAATGAAACCGGCCATCCTCAACAGAACATTCCCATGAACCGTTTCCCTCAAGTGAAAACTTAGCTCTTTTTTTATAGCCTGAATGTCGACACCTTATTCGATTTGCACAAGCCTTCAGCATTCTCTCTCTTTTCTTGCTCCATGCAGTAAATAAGTTAGTCAGCTCGATCTTTTGAGAGAACCTTCTGTCCTTAACTGCTAATATTTATTTTATTCCTTCGTAATAGTTCTCACGTTTATAGTTACCCTATTTTCCCCTTTAATTTCTCTCCTTTGTCTGATTTTAAGAAAAAGTATATCTGTCTTGTGTGCGTGAGTACCTATAGACAACATAGCTCAAAAACGAAAAGACCGTTATATACCAAACTTGGTATTTAAGTTTGGTATCCTCCAAGCGTGCGACACAAAGATTTTCAAGAAAATCCCTTACCCCAAACTACCCTTTACATGGAAAAAAATTCGAAAATCTCGACTTTCTCAAAAATGACTAACGATTTTGATTAAAATCTCTTATACTTGAGATATTTACATTCCAAATAAGATATACATCTTGAATTTTCTGGGAATGACCTCTAAGGTCCTCTTTATTCTGGATGATTTTTATTGAATTTTGCAAAAAAGAGATAAGACAAAACCTAACGTAAAATACGATATAATACACAATTTATATCATATACATTTTTTTCGTGGAGTTAGCCGTTTTTGAGATATGAGGGCTGTTTGTTTTTCAACTTCGATAGTCTACAAATAAAAGACAAATTCATAGAAAACAACTATTTTATTACTACAAGTTTTGTACACGCATGGTTTAACATAATCACCGAACAGATTGAGACATTTATACCTGTGCACAAGCTTTGCAATACCCGCTTCAAAAAATGTCCCCGCCAATGACTTCAAATGAGCATTGACGTTGTTTTGAAGATCTTCGTTCTTTACGACGTTTGCGGAGAACCATTCAAAACAAACGAAGAGGAATGCTGACTTCAGGAATTGTGTTGATCCATAACAAACGCTCGTCCACACACTGCTGGCACAACCCATCGGCTTATTAAACAATTTCAATGGGACATTTTCGATCATCCGCCGTACAGTCCTAACCTGGCACCCAGCATGTTTCACCTTTTCCCTTAACTGAAGACGTGGCTAGGGGGGCAGCACTTTCAAACCAGCGAAGATCTGGGTGCCAGACACCTTGGAATTGCACTACCCAGAAACACCGCTGGCGCTAGTGTTGCTGTCACTAATTGAAGACTCTTGGGCATAGGCATCTGGAGGGCATAACGTGCTTTTTGTCATACGTTCAGTACGCTTCAAGGGCTTTAAAAGTGAGTGTTTTAAAATTATTAGGGTTTAATAATTAACATGTTGCATTCTTATGCTGCATAACTGCACCAACCAAAAAAAAAAAAAAAAAAAAAAAATGATTCCGAGATCACTTTCCATCGGTAAGAATAAATTTAACATTTGTGATTTGTGTTCCAAATTTATTCCTCGTGGCTTTCCTCAAAAGCCACGCTATCCTCTTCACCAAGCGCCGCTTTCCCGAAAACTTCCCTACATTCACGTATCTCAACCGAAGGATACAATGGACGAACACCATCACCTACTTGGGGGTGAAGCTTGACAGGGGCATCACTTTTGGGGAGCACATCGGGGAACTGAGGTGTCGGGGTCATGGGGCTACGGCCTCCTTGTACCCGATGCTGAAGTCCACGATGCCGGTTCCCCTTAAGTTGCGCCTTTTGAGGGCTCTCATAGTCCCCTTGCTAATCTACGCCTGTGAGATCTGGGGCATGGCGGCAGACTCCAGTCTGCTGTTGCTTCAGCGGGTACAGAATAGATGTCTTCGGGCTATCTATTCTGTGCCTCGTGGCTTTCCAACGAGACTCCTGCACGAAGCCTCTGGTCTACCATACCTGGAGGACGAGATTAGGCGTCGGGCAACAAAATTCAACGAAGGGTTACCATTCCATCGGAGCGCTCTCGTTAGGTCTCTTGGGGATTACAATCCCACAAACCGCCGCTTCAGGCGATACCGGCATCCCCGCATGGCTTGCGGGCATCCCCAGTAACGAAGGAGCACCTCCAACAGCTGCTATGGCTAAGCTCCTTATAATCCTTCAAGAGTTGCTTGGATTCAAAATTGAAACCTCAAAACAAACATTTTGATAAACACTCACCAGCGGTGCACAAGGGCCGTTGCACCATCATAGGCAACCGCCGAGGGGCAACACTTGCCTCCTCCTGTCACTCCACAACCCCAACACTCACCCGCCATCCTGCAAAAACCCACAATCCCGTCAGAACGTGGTTAAGTTCTCTCCGAGAACAGGGACACGTCTATCACACCTCGGGCTGCCCTCAGCCTGCCAATTGCTCTGGTCTGGTCATTTAGTCAGTGATAATCTATTTTAGGTTTCCAATATTTATCTAAACTGGCATGATGTGGATAAAAGAAATATTTTGTAAGAATAGCTTATATATGGAATAGCTAGAAAAAATCATGTGAATGGAACACCTCTGATTTTTATAGTGGGTATGTCGATTCCTCTTTCGATTTACACAAGCCTTCAGAATTTCTTTCTCTTTTCTTGCTCCGTGCAGTAAATAATTTAGTTAGTCTGGCCGATCTTTTAGCGCAGTTTAGAAGAGAAAAGCTTCCGTCTCTAACTGCCAACCTTTATTTTATTCATTCTTCTTATTTCAGTCGTTTATACTTATCTTCTTCCATTTCTCTTTTTCGTTTCATTTGATTTTCACCGTTTTTATCAATATCTACTCGGTGTCTTATTGCAGTAGAGTAAGATTAGATTGTGTTTTGTAGGTTCATGATGGCCAAGCAAACCTTGAACACAGAACATGTCAAGGCATACAGATTTAAATACACCAAGTTTACATTTAAAGTGCTCATATTATATTAATAGTAAAATTTCAAGTACATTAATACTCGAGACAGACATTAAACATTAAAACTTATATCATTTGGCTTTTACAGCCTTTTCACTACACTGCTTACATCCTTGTATACAAAGGTGTCTAAATTTAATGCTAAGATCTGCATTCTGAAAATATTACATACGTATATAAAATATATCAATATCAATTCTCAAAACTACATACAAAAGGTAAAATGTAACTCCATGGCACGCAATTCACATGGGACCTTCGCCAACCGCCTGGCCACTGCATCTTCCATTTTGGCCCAAAGGCATCAATGCAATGCTGAAGAGTGAGACGTTATCAGCTCCCCGAGTGTCTCCCGGCCGGTTGATGCGATCTTTTCGATCTGGAACCACTAGTTCTCAATCAAGTTGCTCTTCAATTGGCCCACCCCACAATGATGATGATCATAATAATATAAATAATAATAACAATAATAATAATAAAAAAATTATAATTTAGACCCTCCGAAATATATTTAACCCCAGAGTTTTGCCCAAGCCGAAAGAAAACACACTTTTGCCTACCCTTGGCGGCTACGCAGTGAAGCTTCGCTGTGCTTTTAAAGACCATCTGTCCCTCTGCGAGTTTCCTGCAGACTTCAGTAATCGACGCAAAGTGAAGAAAACTATATATCATCTTAAAGTTTAGAATTCATGTCTGTTTATTAAGAAAAAACAATAATGTTTCAAAATTTTCGATCAAATTTCACAGATGCATCACGGGTTCAATCCTAACTGACTGCATGAGGGAGGTGTGGTGGACAAAGCGGCTCTGGGCTGGGTTTCTGCGGATTCTCCGTTTTCACCCGCCATTCATTCTACCCTGCCCCATAGTCACCTTTTCTTTCACCACTTTCCCTCATTTCATACCATCTCCTTCCTCACTCTTATGCCAGACATCGGGCTAATCACCCATCATGGCTAGTCTCCCTTATTCAGGATCCGTCTGATCAACAGGCATGTGAGTGGCTTGCTGCTACCTGGGGGATGTAACTCCTCCAATACGAGAAGGTTAAACAGTGAAAGAAGAATAACAATGGAACAACAAACAATTCATATGGGTGTAGTTAGTGAATTAAACTGACTGTAAAATGCATATCCCATATGTTGATGTTTAACATTGCATCGTGCGGAATATTTTCATAATCGTTTAAATGTTGGATGTAATATGTATGTGTTCCATTCACATGACTTTCTCTACATCTTAATAACAAATTATTGTTAAAAAGCTTATTCTTTTATCTACTTCATATTTTAATCATGATAAAATTAGCAGAAATGATCTTATTACTTACCTCCTTGTAAGTAGAAGAGAAATAAGGGAGTACTAAAGGTTAAAGTGATAGTCAAAAGCTGGTTGCTATGCGATTGAAGTTCCTTTGTTTGTATGGACACGAGTTGACAAATGTTCGCATGAGAAAAGTATGTCTATGTATTTCAAAGCTGAAACCAATAACGAGGAATATCCCAGAAACGGCCGCTCTACAGAAAAAAAAAAAAAGTATATGACAAATTATGTTTTAAGGAGATCTACATTTTTTTGTAGTAAACTTTTGTCTGTATGTTGCGTTTCACCAGTTATGCAAAATTCAGCAAAATTCATCCAGAATAAAAAGGTCAGACGCTATTTACAGAAAATTCAAAATACCTATACATTTTATTTGTCAGGTAATTTTTTTAAACAAAATCGTTAAAGCTGTTTTGAAGAAAATCAAAATTTCCGAAACTTTTTCCATGTAAAGTGTAGTTTGAGGTTTTTAGAAAATCCTCGTGTCGCATCCTTGGAAGATATTAAACTTAAACACAACGTTTGGATTTAACGGACTTTTCGTTACGCACACACTGACCTTTTTCTAAAAATGCTTGTTTTGGATTCAGGGTGTTTCAAAACAGTATTCCCTGAGTTTTTAATTATTTTTTCACATAAGCCGTGTGTAGGACAGGAGGGATAGGTAGCAACCGGCTAGAGACCGGAAAATCCGTGGTTCAAACCCGGCTAGGACATTGAATTTTTCAGTCTGATTCTACCTATCCAATCCTGTCCTACACAGGGCTTGTGTGAAAACCTAATTATAAATCAATACTAGTTGACCATAATAGTTGGCTAAACTATGAATCCTGGGACTTAAGTACTTACAATATGGTAAGTCGCCATTGGGGTTGTCATCTCAAAATCATCACCTGTGGTTTATTGGAAAACATGTAAGTCAGTTGAGAAATTTAATGCTATGCCGGCATGTTGCCATGGTAGCTCATTAGTAGAGCAACCGGCTATAGATCGGGAGATCCGTGGTTCAAATCCCGGCTAGAGTAGAGAATCAGAGTCTACCTATCCAGCATTCCCTGAAATCTCAGAATAAACTTTTTGGATGGAATACAATACCTTCTCTATAAACTATTTACATAGTACGTTTACAGAAAGTAAACGTATTAGAATTGCTCAAAAATATTAAAACTAAAGTTGGCATTTTTAATTTTATGTTTATATCAAATTAGTGATACACTTAGAAACAAATGTATGAAAACTTTTCAGACGCTAGATGCTTTTCAAAATTCAAGATACCTATACAGTTTATTTGTCAGATAAATATATCAGAGATACAATTTTTAAACAAACTCATTAGAGTCATTTTTTAGAAAATAAAAATTTCCGAACATCAAGGGTAGTTTGGGGTGGGGGATTTTCTTGAAACCCTTCGTGTCACATCCTTGGGACATACTAAATTTAAATACAAAGTTTGGTATTAAATAGACTTTTCATTTTTGAGCAATGCTCAAGATGCACACGCACACACACTGACCTTTTTCTAAAAATGCTTGTTTTGGATTCGACAGGTCTCCAAGCAGTCTCTTCGGTAAATCTCGGAATCATATTTTGGGTGGAATACAGTACCTTCTCTATACACTATTTACATAGTACGTTTAGAGAATGTAAAAATATTAGAATTGCTCAAAAATATTAAAGCTAAAGCTTGGTATTTTGAATTTTATGTTTATATCAAATTAGTGATAAAGTTAGAAGCAAATGCAATGAAAACTTTAGTATTCATTCGTCACAGATGCTGCCCTAAAAAGGCAGTGAATAGAGGCGCACATCTGTTGTTGACACACGCTACATGCTTTTGTCTGCTATTACTTCTCCATTAATTTACAATGACATGAAAACCACTGAACAGCGTTCTAAATTTGTGTTGAAAAGCGACGACAACAATTAGAGTGACCTGGAAGACACAATAAAACAATAAAATGTTGCACTGAACCAATCGGACGGAGTTAGAATAAATGAATGTGTAATGCGAGAGGGCGAGAAAATTATGCAAACGTAGCGTAAAGTGAGCACGCCGTCCGTTATAAATGGGGCAGAACATCAGTATCGCTCTGTTTAACTTTGGGCCCTGTTAGGTCAGCCTGTTGTTTATACACTTTCTCGTATGAATCATTTTCATTTTTGTTATGCATATAATTTATATGTTCTCTCTCTATTTACATTACTGTTTCACAGTATTTTAAATTGCAATTTTGTCAACAGTATTTGCTTTTAATATTTTAATATCTTTATTTAATTATGATTAGTTTTAACATACAACTAAAAAATTCCCATTTTAGTTCTCCCTCTTTCAATATTACTTTTTATGCATAGTACAAATCAACCTTTCTGACCCCTGGGTTAGAGGTTAGAGTATGTTAACTGCGGAGGATACTTCGGCAACTGCGTCCAAGTATTGCTCTATTGTGGCTACCCCCCCCCCGCCGGGGGTCACCCTCCATGGTGTAATGGTTACCACGTTAACTGGATTGGAACCCGGCGGAGAATGATAGATTTTTTCTGGCGTAAACATCGTTAGCATGGGTTCCTTCGGAAGGGATGTAAAGCCGTTGGTCCCATGTAGTAGATTAACGGCACGAAAAAAAGAACCTCAAGCTTGATGGAGAGGCCTCTGAGCAAAATTAAGTTATCTTTCACGCCCAATATAGAATGGGACTCTGAGAACCACAGCAGTTAAAGAGCGTCCATAAATAAAATCCCAATTCATTTCCCCCCGGGGGAAGGAATGAGAGGAGGGAAGACCACAGACCAGCATACAGAAAACGGTGGAGCTAAGCGCAAAGACACACGGAAGTCCCTAACGATTTCACTAGATGGCAACCCTAGCGCTCCACGGAGGCTACACAGGTGGCCGGGAGGCCGGAAGGAGGCCTGTACATTGGCACCTAGCCTCAAATAGCGCAACCAAGGGAAGAGCGTTTCACTCGGAGCAAGTAACAGTGTCATCTGCCTGCAAAGCCTCAAGCCACACCTGCGCCGACGTCAAAGTTGAAGAAGGAAAATTATATGAAGAAATGAAATGGAAAGGAACCGTGGTAAATAAACTACACCCCAGCATTCGCATAAGCGACACCAGAAAATCCACGGAAAAATACGAACCTCCCGAATGCCAGTTCCAGCCGAAACGTCTGAACCACCTGGCTCGGTGACCAGGGTGGAGTATTCCAGGTGTTTTTCCGAATACTGGAGAGGATTTTTCATTCCCCCGCACTTATTGTCCCTTCATTTAATCCCAATCGATCTCTTTCAGGGTGAAAGTGTTATCGAAGGCTGCGGTACAGCACAATTTCGTGCAAATACAGCTCTCGGGGGCGGAATAACATTAGTGGTTGTCTGCGGACCGTCTATTCGGGACTGAGCTACGAACTCCTGGCACTCCCCGCGTCGATGAAGAACTGCTTGTGAGCTGCTATGGACCCTCCACGACGGCTCTCTGTCCAGATATCGGTCGCCCACTGAAATTACACTCATCTCATTCTTCCTCCAGGGGTCTGACATACAGTAAGCCTACGTCTGCAGTGTGGAATACCGCTCCGAAACGCACGTAAACCCACAGGACCCAAAAATTGGATACCGAGATTTCACGTCAAATACACACTAGATCTCCTTTAAAAAAATAAATAAAAAAGTGTATGTGTGTGTGTGTCAATACGAAAACTAAAAAAAAACGAAAAGTCGATAAAATACCAAAATTGATGTTTAAGTTCAGTATCTTCGAAGGATACAATACGAACATTTTTAGCAAAAATCCCTCCTCCAAACTATCCTTTACATGTAAAAATTTCGATTTCTTCAAAAATGGCTTTTGGATTAAACAGGATAAATAAAATGTATATCTATAATTTTCTGAGAATTGCCTCGGAGGACCTTTTTTTATTATGGATTAATTTTGCTGAATTTTGCACAACTGTTACATCACTTAAGAGATAGACAAACATTTGCCACACAAAAAATGTACATGTTGTTAAAGCACACTTTATGGCATTTGCGGAGAGCCATTCGAAACAAACGAAGAGGAATGCTGACCAGGAATTGTGTTGATCCATGACAACGCTCGTCCACACACTGCTGGCACAACCCATCGGTTCCTTGAACAATTTCAATGGGACATTTTCGATCATCGACCTTACTGTCCTGACCTGGCACCCAGCGACTTTCACCTTGACGTGGCTGGGAGGGCAGCACTTTCAAACCAACGAAGATCTTCAGAACAACGCCAATGCTCATTTGAAATCATTAGCGTCAACATTTTTTGAAGCGGATATTGCAAAGCTTGTGCACAGGTACGACAAATATCTCAATCTTTTCGGTGATTATGTTGAAAAGTAATCTATAAGTGTACAAAACGTTTAGTAATTAAATAATTGTTTTCTATGAACTTGTCTTTTATTTATAGCCTATTGGAGGCTGAAAAAAAAAACGGTCTTCGTAGATTAGTGGCCGTGCCAATTCCTTGTCCAATTCTGAACACATAGTTTCATTTTCTGAAGAAGAAGATTAGTTTTGTGTGTGTGTCTGTCTGTCTGTGGGCGGCATAACTCAAAAACGAAACGACCATTCAATACCAAACTTGGTATTTAAGTTCAAAATCTTCCAAGGATACCTCACAAAGGTTTTCAACAAAATCCTCTCTACCCTGTAATGGAGGTTGAAAAAAAAGACCCTCGTATTAATGTAGGCTGCATGTTATTCTTCAATACCGTTTCTATCTGCTGGTGTCACCTTATTTGTACTCATTCCTTTCAAGGCTCACGAGCTTGGAACACAACTATATGCAAGCTGCTGGAGTTTTATGGACTGCTTCTGGGGAGATGGTGACCCTAACTGGGGAGGGGCTAATTTTGAGCACGGAAGGAAGCGTGCAATTTCTCATCTCTCAAGGTCGTGACTGACAGCTGCTCCGTGTGCAATATACCGCAAGATTTCTGCGAGATTAATCACATGCCTGAAGCTCTTGCATAAAGGTCAGGTCAGACATTGAGATAATAACGGCAAAGAGTGGCATTAATCATCGGAGCGCCCTGGCATCCTTTACTGTTAGGCAATAAGAAATTCAGATACATAAGCTGTGCAGCGCTGCGCACTAAACCACTCAAATGCAGGTATAGTGAACAAGTATTCTATTACAGGCTATGTAATATTAAAAAAAATCTTAAGTGTTCCATTCACATGACTTTCTCTACATCTCTGTAACAAATTATTGTTAAAAAGCTTATGCTCCTTTTTACTTCATGCTAATCAGAAAAAAATCTGATGTGTTCCATTCACATGACGTTCTCTATATGTCTGTAAATTATTATTGTCAATAAGCTTATCTTTTACTTATTTCATGCTAATCGAGAAAAATTAGCAGAAATAGTCTTATTTCTTGCTTTATTGTAAGTAGAAGCGAAATAAGGGAGTACCATAGGTTAAAGTGAAAGCCAAAAGCTGGTTGCTATGTGACTGATGTTCCTTTGTTTGTATGGAAAGGAGTTGACAAATTCCTGTATGAGA
The DNA here is from genome assembly GCA_030762935.1 of Hymenopus coronatus. NCBI lineage: Eukaryota > Metazoa > Arthropoda > Insecta > Mantodea > Hymenopodidae > Hymenopus > Hymenopus coronatus. The sequence goes on from CM060884.1 coordinate 58,341,480, forward strand.
AAAAAATATAAGTTTTTCAAAGCTGAAACCAAGTAAAATAAATATCTCAAAAAGGATCAACTCCACGAAAAAAATGTATATAACATATATTGTGTGTTTTAACGTGCTCTACATTTTTTGTTTTTGTCCATCTCTTACGGTTTAGTAGTTATCAAAAATTCATCCAGAATAAAGTAGTCTTCAGAGGCTATTCCCAGAAAATTCAAAATATACATTTTATTTGTCAGGTAAATAACTTTAATATACGATATTATAATCAAAATCGTTAGAGCCATTTTTTAGAAAATAAAAATTTTCGAAAAAAGTTCCATGTAAAGGGTAGTTTGGGGTGCGGGGATTTTTTCAAAATCTTCGTGTCGCATCCCTGGAAGATACTAAACTTAAATACCAAGTTTGGTATTTTAGCGACTTTTCGTTTTTGGGTTATCGTTTTCACAGACACACTGACACACGGACACACACACACGAACCTTTTTCTGAAAGTACTTTTTTTGGATACAGGGGACCCTAAAACATATATTTCCGGTGAAATCTCGGTATCGAATTTTTTGGTGGAGTGCAATACATTCTCTATACACTATGTACATAGTGAGTATATAGAAAGTAAAAAATAGCAGAAATAGTCTTATTAATTGCTTCCATGCAGGTAGAAGGGAAACAAGGGAGTAGCATAGGCTACAGCTGGTTGCTATATGACTTAAGTTCCTTTGTTTCTATGGACAGGAGTTTACAAATTCATGTTTGAGAAAAGTATGTTTTTTAAGGCTGAAACCAATTACAAGGAATATTTCAAAACGACCCACTTCACAAAAAAATGTATATAACATAAATTGTGTGTTTTATTGTGTTCTATATTTTTTTGGTAATTTTTGTCTATCTTATGGTCTACCAGTTAAGAAAAATTCAGCAAGAGTTGTCCGGAATAAAGAGGTCTTTAGAGGCTTTTCCCAGAAAACTAATGATATTCATTTTATGAGTCAAATAAATTTCTTCAATACACGATATGTTAATTTAGAACCATTTTTGAAAAAATCAAAAAAAAAAATCGAATTTTTTGCCATTAAGGGTAGTTTGGGGTGGGGGATTTTCTTGAAAATCTTCGTATGCATTCTTTAAGAATATCAAACTTGAATACCAAGTATGCAATTTAACGGTCTTTCAGTTTCTGAGCTATGTTGTCCACAGGCACACGCAGAGACTTGTTTCTAAACATGCTTCTTTGGACCTAGGGGGCCTCAAAACATATATTTCCGGTGTAATCGCGGTGAAATATCCCTGTATGCATGTGTACATAGTACGTGTAGACAAAATAAAAATATAAAAACGTCTGCAGAAGTGGTGTTATTACTTTGTTCCTTGTAAAAGAAGAGAAATAAGGGAATATACTAGGATAGAGCCGGTAGCTATGATTCTCTTTGCATAGCCAGGAATCAACCAAGAGAGAAAAGAGTAAGTTTCAAGCTGAGATTAATTATAAGGAATATCTCAGAAATGGTAAATTCCACGAAAAAACTATATATGTTAAAAAGTCTGTGTTTTAACGAGATTTATATTTTTTTTAAGTAGTAAGATTTTTTCTATCTCTTACGGTTTACGTGTTATGCAAAATTCAGCAAAATTGAGGATATTCTCAAAAAATTCATGATACACATTTTAAGTGCATGAAAATATGTTTACTATACAATATTTTAATCAAAATCGTTTCAGCCGTTTTTGAGAAAATAAAACATATTTAAAATGTTTGTCATTGTAAAGGCAGTTTGCCATGAGGGTATTTTTCTCAAAGTCGTGTTATATTCCTGGAAGATAGTGAACTTCAATACTAAGTTTGGTATTTTGCCGACTTTTCGTTTTTGAGTTTTCGTTTTCACAACACACGGGAACACATACTCAGAAATGTTGCTAAAACTGCTTATTTGGATACGGGAACCCTAAAACCTGTATTTCTGGTGAAATATGGGTATCAAATTTTTTGGTAGAATGCAATGTTTTCTCTACACACTATGTACATAGTACGTGAAGGGAAAGTAAATACATGACAACATTTACAGAAATGCTTTTATTACTTAGTTCCTTGTAAGAAAAAGGGAAATAAGTGAATATATTAAGCTAAAGTGATAGTGAAAATATTTAAAAGCTGGTCGCAATGTGGCACCATTGAAATTCGGTTATCTTTGCATGGCCAGGAGTAAACAAGAGAGCTATGAAATGAATATCACCTCCCCTTTTGAGAAAAATATAAGTATTTTAATTCCGATAACAAGGAATATCTCGGTAACTCAACAAATAATTGTGCATTTTAACGAGATATTTCTGTGCAGTAAGATTTTGTCTATCTATTATGGTTTACCGGTTATGCAAAGGTCCTCCAGAATGAGAAATGCAGAGGATATTCCCAGAAAATTCAAGATATGCATTATATTTTCATGTAAATATCTTTAATATGTGGAAGTTAATAAAAATCGTCATGGCACTTTTTGAAATAATAGATATTTTCGAAATTGTACCATGTAAAATGTAGTTTGGGGCGTGAGGTTCTCTTGAAAATATTCGTGTCGCAACCTTGAGATTATGCTGAACTTAAATATAGTTTAGTATTTAACCGATATTTCATTTTTGGGCTATGCTGTTCACACAGATTTGCACAAGGGCATTTTAAATGCTTTTTTGGTACAGGTGGTCTCAAAACGCATGTTTTCGGTGAAATCTCGATATATAATTTTGGTTGGAATATAATGCCTTCTCCACATACTATTTGGATATGCGTGTGTGTGTATGTGGTCGAGGAAGTAAAAATATCAATCTTCTGTAATCATTTGTGCTGCAAATGTTTCTCATATTTCGTTAATATAAAGAACGTATTACTTTCTCCACAAACCTGGTGGGCACATATCCTGGTGGGCTCCTGAAGTGGGGCTGGTAGATCAATGTGGAGGTTGCTTCGAACGGAATCTCTGAGAGGCGACGTTCGGTGAGTTGCGTCTGGGCGGTGGAGATGCGCTACAACCTTTTGCTTTAATTGTTGAATATTGTTGTCTATACAGGTTAAACGTCGCAGAAGTCGGTTTCGGTGTTTGAAAAAATAGAGAAACAGATAATTTTCGGAAGAATTAGGCGCTATATAATTTTCGTCTCCTGCTACAGCGTAAGTATCCAAAGTTTCCCAAAATGAAATTGAGTTTTATTTTTAGACGCTCTTTAGCTGCTGCTGCGGTTTTTAGCGTAGCATTCAATATTGGGCCTGAAAAATCACTTAAGTTTTCTCTATCAGACTTGAGGTTCTTTTACGTGCCGCAAATCTATGACACGGGACCACGGCTTTACTTCCCTCCCGAAGAAGTCATGCTATGCATTTTTACGCCCGAAGAAATTCATCGTCCTCCGCCGGGTTTGAACCCAGAAACTTGGGAACCAGAGACTATGTTACTCCCAGAATACGGAGGACCAAAACGTTTTCTAGCTCACACAGCGAAAAGTATATGAAAATTTCTAAAAATACGTATGAGTAATTTTACTTTCTCTAGCCCCATATGTACAATGTACTGAGTAAACAGAGAAGGTATTGTATTCTACCTAAACATTCGCTGTCGAGTTTTCACCGGAAATATTGTTTTGGGGTCCCCCAAGTCCAATAAAAACATTTTTAGAAAAAATGGAGGTGTGTCTGTCTGTGGGCAGTATAGCTCAAGAACGAAAAGAACGTTAAATACCAAACTTTGTATTTTCTCAAGAAAACCCTTTACTTGGAAAAATGTTAGAAAATTTTGACTTTCTCAAAAATGGCTCTAACGATTTTGATTAACATACCATAAAGATATTGATATCCCAATTAAAATGCATATCTTGAATTTTCAGGAAATAGCCTCTGAAGACCGCTATGTTCCGGATGAATTTTGCCGAATTTTGCTTAACCGCTAAACCGTAAGAGATAGACAAAAACTTACTATATAAAAAATATAAACACACAATTTATGTCCTTTACATTTTTGTGGAGGTAATCGTTTCCGAGGTATTCCTTGTTATTGGTTTTAATTGTAAAGTACTTACACTTTTCTCCGACAGAAAGCGTCCGCTTTTCTTTTGTTCCACTCCTGGCCAAGCAAGGAAGGGATATGCAATGATAATTGCAAAACGACAGCTTTGAAAACATTTGACTATCGCTTTAGCCTAGAGTATTACTTTAGTTCCCCTTTACTTATAAGGAATTACGTAATAAGAACATTCTATTAATGTTTATCTCGATTAGCATGGAACAGAAAGATATATAATCTTTTGTAAGAAGTTTGTAGAACACTAGAGAAAAGTCATATGGGTGTAACACATCAGATTTTTTTAAATTCGTGAGTGTAGTTAGAGATTTACTGAGAACTAAATAAGAAAAACCTCCATATTTGGACACACATGTATGTTAGACACCTCATTAGCTTGGACATATTTTATTGGAGCCGGACATACTCATATGGATTTACACGTTCAATATACCCTGTATGTTGTACATCACTGAATCATGGGCAATACTTGATGTACTATTTCTGCTATGTATGTGGGTTGCTAGAGTTAAATTGAGTTCAACTTTTGGTGCTCTGTTTTGCTCAGTTTAATGAGGACGGATTTTCTTTACAACTGTTTATCTGCTTCTGGAATTACTCATTCCTGGAATTCATTCCTTCATTTCTGGAATTAATCATTTGGTCCTTTTGTAACTGCACCATTGTGGCTAATGAGTGAGGTACACATTGACTGTTATTATGCCCTTGTGTCCATAAGCACAGTTTAATGAGAGACTTCTTTCTTTGCAATTGTGATCTAGTACTTCAAATTCCTTGTACTCGCGTTTTCTTTTGTGTGGTTGAAGTTGAACATTCAGGGAGAGTTTTATCAACCGAACAAAATATTGATTCAGATTAACATGAGGCGATTTCCGTTTCTGAAAATCCACCCACCCATCAAAGAGCTCTTGAGTGCATTAAGAAACTTGAGAATGCATTATGGCGTAAATTACGCAGAAAGAAACTATCAGGTAAAATAATCGGCGTATGCAGTCAATCAATCAACATTTTTAATTTTTGTAAAGTATGACAAAAGTAGAGTATCGGAGCGTTGCCTAATTAATCTCTTTGTGGATGACATTACAGACGCAATGCTAGCACAGAATATCGAAGCACCAGTAGTAGCAGATTTACAGGTACTTACACTTTTGTACGCTGACGACTTAGTGCTGTGCTCTACGACAGTTGACGGACTGCAACAAGGATGGGCAAATTTAAGGATTGTTGCAATGAATGGCTATTTACAGTTAATTTGAATAATACTAAGTCAATGACTTTTAAAAATGAGGAGACCTGGACAATGTTAAATCTTTTGTGTACTTAGGACTCACATTTATGATGAACAGAAAATGAACGAAAAACAAGGAAAGGATGAAATCAGCGGAAGCTCTCCGGATACAGCAGATCCTACAGCAGAACGGATACTGGACAGTAAGATCCACCATGACATGTGGAGGAGAATAGGGTGTGAGAACAAACAAGGAATCTGGATAAAGTGAGGACTCAATTGTTGAAAAGAATTCTGGGAGTAGGGAGGTGTAAGACAACTGCGGAAGAATGAGGGAATTCGGGGTACATGGAATGAAAAATAAAAAGTTAAATATTGGATGAGAATCTTTCATGGAAACCAAACTCTAGTTAGGGCAGTCTGAACAGCTTAGAATGGAAGGTAATTCACGTGGCATCAAAATAAAAGATTTGGAAGTCATTGGGATGGGATACATTTGGATGTCGGGGAAGGGAAACAGATGGAGTATTTGGACAAAGATTAAGAACCGCCTATGTGATATTGACAAACAGCAAATAATTGCGCAATGTATGGAGAAGGTTTCGTTGGAAGTACAGTCTGGGCTAAAATCGGAGTCGGGTATGGAGTAATACTTCAGGACAGGTACCAAGCTCAGTAGACGGACCAGGAACATGGCGGATGATAAGCATTATTGACGAGGTATGAGAATCTACCCCATTTGCGAGGAGGCAGTGTCTTGGGCAGATATCTTGGCAAGATGGAGGGATATAGAGGCATGGAGAGAAAAGTATTTACTGCGGCCCTTTACCACGCGAATGAAGAATTGGTTCTGCTGGACTCTACTGGTAGGCATAGAAGACGCGGAGTGGATAGATACATTTTTGCCTAAGGCCAGACAGCTGATATCTGAGAAGGTTGATAGTAGGGAAAAGTAGGGAAAAGGAGAGACGATAAGAAGAGCTAAAAAGTGATTATATATATATTAGTTATGTATTTTAGTTATCTTTGTCGCTCATGTTTTGCTGAGATGTTAGCATTATGTATATACATCTCTCTTAAGTGTATCTGTTTACTATAATAGGACACATTAATGAATCAAAATACGGTTTGTCGTTTATTGTGTGTTGTAAATTTAAGTTGCTATATTTGAATGTGTTTGCATTTATTTTATTTGTGTTCATTTTTTTATTTTTTGTTTTTAATATTGCTTATTATGATATGTATATTAGAAAAGCATGTTCCGACGTGGATCCGTGCAGTTGATGATCAGTGTATGTATGCTGGTATTTGAATAAATACACTTATTCATTCATACATATTTACTGTATTTCGACTAATGTGATTTAACAAGTAAAGGACTGTAACAATACGATGTTTTTATAGAATTTTTTAATTTAAGCATACAAATGTAAAATAATAATAATAATAATAATAATAATAATGATAAAAACAACATTCTTTCTTCAGGCATTGGACATTATTGTCTGTAGCCGTATACATTTCTTTGTATCTAGTATTATATTGTTTATAATTCTTAAAACTAAATAGTAATCCCTCTATATCAGAATCTAAGGAGCACGATTTCTAAAATGTTTACTGTTTTTGCAAACATTTTATTTTTATTTAAAAGTGTATTCGCAAATAAAACTAGCATTGTTAATTTTGTTAACAATAGTTTTGGTTCACATTAAGTTTTAAATGTGTAGAAATGTTGTAAAAACTAAAGTTTAGAAAATGACTTTTAAAGTTAGCATGCAATTTGTACAGGAAATTTGACTTGCAAGCTTTTTTAGAAGTGTGTAGCTTTAAAAAAGGTTACTTCCCTCTCTCTGGCGGCTTCCAGGATTTAACTGCAGAGTGTGATGGTAAAATATCCAGGTGCTTTTGAACAGAGAAAACAAACCAAGGATAATATTTTGCTTGTTCAGTTATGGAAAAGAAACAGAACGATATTGTGCTGCCATCTTCAATACTGTGCCATTACTATGCAGATTACTATGGCTCTATAGGCAAAACGGGAATTTGAATTAGACTAAAACATCTTACGAAAATCTGTAAAATTACAACAATTTTTACTTTCTCTACACGTACTCTGTACATAATGTATAGAGAAGATATTGCATTACACTAAACAATTCGATACCGATATTTCACCGGAAATACATGTTTTGGGTCCCCCTAAATTAAAAAAAAAGCATTTTTAAAAAAAAAGATCCCTGTGTGTGTGTCTGTGGACATCATAGCTCAAAAACGAAAAGACCGTTCAATACCAAACTTGGTATTTAAGTTTGGTATCTTTTAAGGATGTGACACGAAGATTCTCATGAAAGTTCTCCCACCCCCAACTATCCTTTACGTGGAATTTTTTCGAAAATTTTGATTTTCTCAAAAATTATTCTAACGATTTCGAATAAAATTTCGTATATTAAAGATATTTACCTGATAAATAAAATGTATATCTTGAATTTTCTGGGAATAGCCTCTGAAGACTTTATTCTGGATGAATTTTACGGAATTTTGCATAACTGCTAAACCGTAAGAGATGGACAAAAACATACACAAAAATTTAGAGAACATTAAAATACACAGTTCATGTTATATGCATTTTTTTCGTGGAGTTGCTAGTTTTTTAAATATTCTTTGTTATTGGTTTCAGCTATAGAAAAAACGAATACTTTTCTCGTACAGGAATTTTTCAACTCCTGTCCATACAAACAAAGGAACTTGAGTCACATAGCAACCAGCTTTTGACTATCACTTTAACCTATGGTACTCTCTTATTTCGCTTTTAGTTACAAGGAAGCAAGTAATTGGACTATTTCTGCTATTTTTTTCTCGAGTAGCATGAAGTAAATAGAATCATAAGCTTTCTAACAATAATTTGTTGCAGAGATGTAGAGAAAGTCATGTGAATGGAACCATCACATATTTTACAGCGAAATCACAATAACAGTAGCGGCCATGACCACCATGACATAATACACACCTCAATGTTGGATTTATGTATGGCACGTGGTCTAAGGCACAATTGGTGTAGCTAACCTATCAAAGCAAGGATCGAGAGAAGCAGTAGAAAAAGATGGTGAGGGCCCAAGTAAAACAATCGGCGTGATAGCATTGTTGATTCTGACGGATTTTGATTGAATGCAGAAACATGCACATTACAATTTGGTTCTTTTTTTGTGACTATTTCCTTCATGACGCATGCTGTAGGAAGTGGCCAATCCAGTACATAGGCGCGTAAAATTCCAACCAATCGGTACTCATTATCTCTGTAGTTTAATCACTTTCTTTATACACCCGCGAGCAATTGTTTCTGTCTGAATATCAGTGTGCAGAGATATTCCCGTACATAATGGCAGAAGTTCCAATATACATATTAATTGCAATCATGCTTTACAAAGCGACAATAGTAGCAGTATACAAAGATATCTGAAATGTTGATATGGACATCAAGTTGCAGTGATTTCGGTGCAAATCTACGTCAAGACAAATGGGATTTAGGGAATATTATTCTTCGTGTCCATATAGGCTAATCATTGTTTTATTTACGAAATAGTCACTCGAGCTACAACTTTTCTCTAGATAAAATGGAGCTCGCGTTTCGGCAAGATGTGTAGTGCGTTTACTCTCAATGGAGAATAAACGCAATGGTATGTTCGATTCGGAAGCTGATTTGGCACTTTTCCATCGCAATCCTGGCAATTTTCTGCGTCGATACATAACTGTGGATGAAACATGGATACACTATCGTACTCCAGAGACAAAAGAAAAGCCGAAACTATGCTTTTAAAGGCTCCGAAGAAGGTAAAATTGGTGACATTTGCAGACAAGGTTATGGTCCCGGTTTTTTTTGGATGCACGCGGAATCATCTACATTGATTACTCACAGAAAGAAAAAATGATAAATGGAGAGCATTATAAATCGTTACTGAACGGAGAAACAAAGAAAAATCGCAAAGAAAAGATTCATTTCCATAAAGACAATGCAAGGATACACACCTGCGCAGTTCCGATGGCGAAAATGGTGGAATTAAGGTTCGAATTATTACATCCACCGTATTCACCAGATATGGCCCCCAGTGACTTTTTTTTTTACTTCCCAACTTGAAAAAGTGGCTCGGCGGAAAACGATTCACGTCTAACGAAGTCATCTCCCAAACATTTGCCTATTTTAAGGACTTTCCGAAATCCTACTTTTTTGAAGGCTTAGAACATTTAGAGAAGCGCCGGAAAAGTGTATCGAACTAAAAAGAGACTATGTTGAAGAATCTGATGTGTTCCAATCACATGAATTTCTCTACATCGCTGTAACAAATTATTGTTAAAAAACATATTCTTCTATCTACTTTATGATAATCGAAATGAATATTAGCAGAAGTTGTCTTAATTACTTGCTTCCTTGTAAGTAGAAGGAAAATAAGGAAATTCACAAGGCTAAAATGATAGTCAAAGCTTTTAAAAGCTGCTTGAAATCTGTTTCTATGCAGAGCCAGAAGTTTACAGCTTTCCGTGTGAGAAAATTTTAAGCATTTTAAATTTGAAACAAATAACAAGAAATATCTCAGAAGTGGTCAATTTCACGAAAAAAACGTATATGACATAAATTATATGTTTTAACGTGATCTACATTTTTTGTGTAGTAAGTTTTTTTCTATCTCTTACGGATAACCAGTTACGCAAAATTCAGCAAAATTCATTCAGAATAAAGAATTTTTAGAGGCTACTCCCGGAATGTTCAGGGTATAAATTTTATTTGGCATATAAATACCTTAAATATACGGTATTTTAATCCAAATAGAGCCAGAAAAATGTTACATGTAAAAGCATAGTTGGGGTGATGGATTTTCCTCAAAATCTTCGTGTCGCATCCTTGGAAGATATAAACTCAAATACTAAGTTTGGTAATTTACCGACTTTACAATTTGGAGTTATCGTGTTCACAGACTCATGGACACAGCTCACATACGGAGCTTGTTCTTCAAATGTTTTTTTTTTTTTTTTTTTTAATACAGGGATCCTAAAACGTGTACTTCCGGTGAAGTCTCGGTATCTAATTTTTTGGGGCAATACAATACCTTCTCTATACACTATGTACACAGTACGCGTGGAGAAAGTACAAATTAAAAAAAGCTACGCAAAATAATTTGTTTTTATATCTTTTTCTAAGGATTTACTGAACGCCCTTCATACTGTGGAATTTTCAAAAAAATTGTCTTCTTCTTCCGGGAATCGAACCAGGAGCTCCGTATTTAAAAACTTTTTAAAGTAGTTTTTAAAGCGTATTTTAGCTGATGAACACCACAGACGTGAGCAGAGAAATTGAATTTTTGATGCAGGGGTGAAGAATTAAAGTAACATTTAACAGAAGTTACCTAAGGGCTACCAAATGGGGGTGAAGAAACTTGAATTATCTGGTTTCATTGTGCAGCCAGCAGGTATATTGGACTGTTGGAGTCTGAACTTTGTGTTCACATTGTATTGTGTTCTCACTGCCGTAACTGCTAAAAACCAGGTCATGTTTTCAACTTTCGTCTCTATTCAATAGAGAGAATTCAATCATAGCTTCTGAATTTAATAAAGGCTGTTTCGAACAGGGAAGGGAAAAATAAAGAATCAGGTGCGGTATAATGAAAAGGTCATCCCCAATTGAGTGCTGTAAAGAGTATAGCAAGACAATGAAAAAAGGAGATAAAAGGAACAATAGCTTGTCGAACTCTAACATGCACAGTTTGTGTTTTACGACTGTGCTGTAACGAAGATGAAGTAGAGAGAGAAAAAAATAGTCGCAGATCTCGCAGTCAATTCTCCTTTTCGCGTATACTGTGAGACATTCACTACCAATTTCGGACAATGTGACTCCGCAATACGAGTACAAACATACATAAGCTAAGTCAAAAATGTCGATCGACGACCAACAACAGATTATTCACATGAACTTTCTCTACATCTCTGCAACAAATTATTGTTAAAAGCTTCATGCTAATCGAGAGAAAATTAGCAGAAATAGTCTTATTACTTACTTCCTTGCAAGTAGAAGCGAAATAAGGGAGTACCATAGGTTAAAGTGATAGTAAAAAACTGGCTGCTATGTGAAAATATCCATGTAAAGGACAGTTGGGGGTGGGGGATTTTCTTGAAAATTTTCGTGTTGCATCCTTGAAAGATACCAAACTTATATACAAAGTTTGGTATTTAACGGTCTTTTCGTTTTTGAGCTATGGTGTACACAGGGACACACACGGACCTTTTACTAAAAATTCTTTTTTTGAATTCAGGGGGACCCAAAACATGTATTTCCGGTGAAATCTCGGTATCGAATCTTTGGTATGGAATGCAAAATCTTTTCTATATACAATGTACATAGTACGTGTAGAGAAAGTAAAAACTACTGTTTTGAACTTGGTAAGAGCCAAGTAATGTAATGTTCAGTTATAAAGTATTTTAGGCTATTTTGGCGGCCGGTGTCACCATGTTTAAAAACTGTACTTTCCGGACTGTTATGCCATTTACGTTAAAATCTAAACCAGGTCTAGAGAGAAACGTGCAAGAGGTGTGAGCTTATCCTGTCTTTCAAGTCATGTAGAGTTATAAAAAAAAAAAAAAAAAATAAAAAAATAAAAAAAATAAAAAGCGGTTCATTCAGTGCGTTGGTGGCTTACATGTGCAATACGGTTGAACGGCACGTAACCTCTCCGCTTCTCTGCCAGGTGGAAGGAAAAAGGAAGCTGCGATGTATGGACAGAGCATTTCACACTATGGTACTCATCTTACCGGCTCTTATCTAAACCATCCGTTTCGCTGACCTTTACGGCATCATCTTCAGTGGCAGTACTGTAAGAGGTAAATGCAAAGATGGAGCGGAGGGCAGGATAATTATTCTATTTAGAAGGGGTGTGGGTAACAGGTAACGCACAGGTGTGTCCAGCAGCCGAGTGAAGGTCAACCAGCTGTTGTTTGTTTACTAAAACCGGTTTCCAGGTCTTGCTTATTCCGTAGCCGCTGTCCTTGTTTAAGTGTTTTTGTTTGTTTGTTTGTTTTTTTTTTAGCTTAAGGTTCTTTGATCTAGTTGGTCATTTGGACGATGAATGAAATTGGTGAAATGATTTTCAAATGATTTCGGGGTCCATGGAACTTAGAGTTACTCGACAACGTGTTATCAGAATAAGAAAAAAAAAACAAACAGAAAAAACCTAATCTGGCTGACTCAACCTAGGCGAGTTTCGAACTCGCGATCTGTTGAATGTGAGGCAGACATGCTATCACCATACTAACTAGGTTCAATTACAAAAACGTCTCTCTTGATAAGATTGAAATATTCTTTTGTTTTTACCAGCACCTTAGTATCTTGAACTTTCATCTGTGGCCCTATCTAAACACGTGCTCCGCAATTGCTGAACAATCTGGCTGCACTAGGCGAACATGACGTTAATGTTCTCCTACACGCTTTTTAACAGACCTTCCGGCTACGGGATAAGCAAGACCTGGAAACACAAACATTCACAAGCTACTGACACTCCAGAATAGAATAATACGAATAATTGCCAAAGAGCCCCCGGTAGCACCGGCTCGTCTCCTACATGAGTTAAAAATTGACTCAAGTGAGCAATTCATCAAATGCCTAAACTATAAGCTATACAAACGTAAAACAACAAACGGACATGTCCTAATTCAAGAAATAGACAATTATGTAACAGAGGAAAATAAGCACAAGAAATCGCTATCCTTGTTTGACAGAACCTTCGGCCTGGACGAACCCAGAACAGAAGTACAAGAATACTTCGACATGTTATTAAGATTTCTGCCATAAGAATTACCCATGTCCATGTTCGCAGTAAGTAAAATTTGGCAGTCCTCGAAGTCCTTGCCCTATAAGTCGCCTTGACCCCGGGGAGATCCCCGATGGATGATGACCCGGAAATGAATAATGGAATGCCCTGTTCGGTGAATACGTCGGCGCAACTAAGACATAGTATTAAAATATATTAATAACCTTATTAATAGTTAAATTTAACACTACTGAATAATTGCTTATGCAATTAATGATCCAAATAACGACTATCAACAATTGAGCAAGAATCACAGAAAGTAGAACGAAGCATCCACCTAAAAGGGGGAGGAACATTTTAGATTCTAGCAAATCAAAAGTTAATTTAATTATTACATATGTGATTTCGTGCTTGTCACAGGACAGCATTTTCAACATCATGCCATAAATTATACTATCGAATATACAACAATGGACTATGTCCTCTGCTGCTGGGCAGCTATAGAAGATGCCGAGTCTCCATCCGATGACAAACATCTGAAGTATCATACATTCCCACACCTTGAATTTTCAAGGACACAATCAAGGCTACGACCATGTTTGGTTCTCTGTTCACACCTGGCATGTGCCGATATGGCCGACCATTACAACCTTCTCATCGAATCAGCAGGTGCAAAAGCGGTACTGCTGCTCTTCCACCACCGAAGGGTTTTTTTAAGTGGATATATTCACGGTTTGACGACCCCCACACTTGGCAGAGTTTTCCCGTCTGACGCCTATAAATGGACTTTTGCCCTCCACCCCCCCCCTCCTTCAAATTTATATTTGCATTTACCTCGTACCTTGACTGCCACTGAAGGTGCTGACCGTAGAAGTCGGCGAAACGTTTGGTTTAGATTTTAATGACCACAACTATGGCACAACAACCTGGAAAATACAGTTTTTAAATATAATATTTCGTTATACATACAAATATTTCGTTGTACTCAATTTATTGTGTGGAGTTTAACCTAAGTATACGATTTTGCCAAGTGTGTCTTTGCCAGCACGTGGTAGCTACAACAAAATAAACTTTACTTCCATCTCCCCTCAAACATTGGGGGAACATGAAAGCTCTTAAAGAATATTGATAAATTATATATATTTCACGCAATTATCTAAATAAATAAAATTGAGATACAAAATACGTATTTATTAATTATATTAATTTAATACAGAAAACAACCTGGATTATATTGAACATCTTGTGAAAGTTTATAAAGCAATTAATTTAAAAAAAAATCATAATTTTATTCACCTATTTTTATTTGCTTATTTATTTATTTATTGAAAAGACACCGTCGGATTTTCTGCGTGTGGAATTTGCCCCTACAACCCTCAACGAATTCCAGAGCATACCATTGCAATTTCTGATAATGCAATAGAAGCTTCAGCTGTGACCCAAATGTGATCCATGACCCTATTACACTGTTGGCTGTCCCCTGAAAAAGCAACGATGATGATACTATTTCGTTTGAAGAAATCGAACATTAGGAAACCGAAGCCGACCGAAGAAAGAAGCAATCGGTTGAAATATTGACACCAGAAGACAAAAGAGAAAGGCATTAGACCATTCTACCAAAACAAAAAGGGGGAAGAACAACAGAAGAGAAAAAGGAAAGAGTGTTCCTCATCCTCCTCAGCCACCTCAATTCAGAATATTGGCGATGCTACAATGACGACATTGAAGATGACAAAAATTTTTGCACTCAATGTAATGGATATTATTTAGTTAAGACGGGACCAAAATAAGATTTGATTCAGTGGTTAAATGTAAGAAATGGATACACGTAATCTGCAACAAGGGCAATGTGTTATGTAGAAAAATCTGATGTGTTCCATTCTCCTGACTTTCTCTACTTCTGTGTAACAAATTATTGTTAATTAATAAGTTTGCTCTTCTATTTACTTCATGTTAATCGAGAAAAAGTTAGTGGAAATAGTCTTATTACTTACTTCCTTGTAAGTAGACGCGAAATATGGGAGTATCATAGGTTAAAGTAAAGTCAAAAGCTGGTTGCTATGTGACTGAAGTTCCTTTGTATGGGCACGAGTTGACAAATTCCTGTATGAGGAAATACAAGCTTTTCAAAGCTGAAACCAAAAACAAGGAATATCTAAAAAACGATCAACTCCCCGAAAACATTTATATAACATAAATTGTGTGTTTTAATGTGCTCTAAATTTTTTGTGGTTAAGTTTTTGTCCACTACTTACGGTTTAGTAGTTATGCAAAATTCATCCAGAATAAAGTAGTCTTCAGAGACTATTCCCAGTAAATTCAAGATATACATATTATCCGAGATTTCACCAGAAATACATGTTTTAGGGTCACTTGTATCCAAAAAAAGTTATCTTCAGAAAAAGGTCCGTGTGTGTTCGTGTGTCCGTGAACACGATAACTCAAAAACGAAAAGTCGGTAAAATACCAAACTTGGTATTTAAGTTTAGTATCTTCCAGGGATGCGTCACGAAGATTTTGAGAAAAATCCCCCCACCCGACACTATATGGAACTTTTTTCGAAAATTTTGATTTTCTAAACAATTATTCTAACGATTAAAATATCGTATATTAAAGATATTTACCTGAGAAATAAAATGTATATTTTGAATTTTCTGGTAATAGTCTCTAAAGACTACTTTATTCTGGATGAATTTTGCATAACTACTAAACCGTAAGAGATGGACAAAAACTTAACACACAAAAAATGCAGATCACGTTAAAACACACAATTTATGTTATAAAAATTTTTTTCGTGGAGTTGATCGTTTTTGAGATATTCCTTTTTCTTGGTTTCAGCTTTGAAAAACATACTTTTCTCATACAGGAATTTGTCAACTCCTGTCCATGCAAACAAAAGAACATCAGTCACATAGCAACCAGCTTTTGGCTTTCCCTTTAACCTATGGTACTCCCTTATTTCGCTTCTACTTACAATAAAGCAAGAAATAAGACCATTTCTGCTAATTTTTCTCGATTAGCATGAAATAAATAAAAGATAAGCTTATTAACAATAATTTGTTACAGAGATAAAGAGAAAGTCATGTGAATGGAACACATCAGATATTTTTATTTTTTTATAAAAATACAGTTCCGAAGTCTGTTTGGAACTTCGGCGCTGTATTCCCTTTTTCCATTTTCCTAACATCTACTTTGTTTACTGTTTGATTACCGTTTGCTTTTTTCTGCTAATACACACACCTATAGAGATTTTACAAACAGTGTTCATGCATTGCTTCTCCGAACAGTCCCGCTGAACTAGACACACTGTTGAACCTAATTTCTGCTTTATTGTTTATGAAAAGGTGATTTTATACTACAAGAACGATGACAAACTGAGCTTGAAGTATTTACTCACTAACGAACCGGACCATTCTTTTAGACTCAATTGCACTATTAAAATCGGATTATGTACTGCAGTTTACGTAACGTCCCTATGGAGATGTTACAATCAATTCATATTTTAACAAATAATGTAAAGAAATATGGGATCTTTAAAACGTCACTTCAAACTTTAGACCCCTATAACGATTATAGTATTTGGTATAGGAAAAAAACAGAAGAACTTACATGCTGGGTAAGCATTGGGGTTTTATAGACCTTTGGAAGATGTCCTAGTTACATTGTCATTCTTTTTGAGATTTCATGCACATCATGTCCTGGAATATTAACATTTTCTTGTGATATAGCAACTTTCAGTGGCTGTTGGATTGTTGGTGTGAGGAAAACTCGTTCTTTAAGGTAACCCCACAACTAAAGTTCGATCTGATTAAGTCTGGATATTGCGGCGGCCACTTTGTTGGAACTTTACGAACGGAACATATACCTAAATTGTTAAAGAGTTCTATATGTCCTCAGACGTTGGGTAACACTCCTTCTGCTTACACAATAGCATTGAATTAGCTGTATTCTATCATTTAGCGATGGGACCATAATTTGTAACTTACAAATTCTTATAACAGGTTAGGTGCTGCCCGCCCCGGGTTCAAAGCGACAGCCCCATATCAGTAGATTTACTGCGAGTAAAAATAACTCCTGTGGGACGAAATTGCGGAACACCGGCGGCGCTAATATGATCCTAGCTATTGACAGCGTCGTTAACAAACAAACAATATGTAAACTTTTTAAAGCAAGCAATTAAAAAGTCGTACTTTGTCATACTAGTGCGGTAAAGTGTGTATACAATACCAACTGGTTTCATGACTAGTAACATTGCAATTAACCTATGTATTTGCAGCCGTCAGCTGTTCTCAGCACTGAATGCTTTGAAGAAAAAAATGAATATCGCAGCCGCGCTGCGCATCACAGATACAAAGTAGGTAAAAATAATCTAATAATTAATAATTTGTCTATAAATATTGACGACTTCTAAGAATAGAGTATGACACGCGTTTTAAAATAGTTTTATATTGCTCGTAGGTTTGCAAAACTCGATCTACGGTCTCATTTCGCATTCTTCTTACTCACAATATAAAACACTATTTTAAACACATATATCATAAATAACTGTAATCTTATAGCAGTATGAATAAAATTACTAATATTTTATACAGTAAAACTGCAAAAGTGAAGTAAAAACAACAAAAAACCACAAAGGGAAACAAACCTCATTGCTTGCTCAGTAGCCAACTTCTTTTGTTTTTATATCTCAAATATTATATTTAAGGCGGTTTCAAGTTTTAAGTGAATTTTGAAAGAACCTATATAACACTGAGGTTTTTGAAGTTCTTGGCTGCTTTCGAGGATGGTTTGAAACATTTAGAGCTGTGACTGTACCTGTGAATGCGCAGAGTAAGTCTCTGCTCGTCGAAACGGTTGCCGACGCCCTTCGTGGTTCGGAAGCCTTGGTTGATGGCTCTCGTGGTCTGTACGGCGGCTCGATAGATCCGCCAATAGAAGAACAGCATCACAAACATCGGCAAGTAGAAGGAACCCAGCGCTGAATAGACCACGTAGCCTGCATCGTTTGTAAGCTCACATATCCAAGGACATGGCGGTGCCATCTGTAAAATGATTAGTCTTTTACTAAATGATAAAAGAGGTAATATATTCTCCTCTGTTCTGATAAACTAATATTTATTTAGGGATTCTCATTTAGGTTAGAAAGTAAAGTTTATAATATAATTTACAATAGTAAGTACTCTAACATATGCTTAGAGATATATGTTAGAAATAAAACAAAAAAAAAATCTGTGTACCATTCACATGACTTCCTCTATATCCCTGCAACAAATTATTCTTAAAAAGCTTATACTTCTATTCACTTCATGCCAATCAGTGAAACATTAGCAGAAATAGCCACATTACTTGCTTCCTTGTAAGTAGGGGTGAAATAAGGGAGTACCATAGGTTAAAGTGATAATCAAAAGCTGGTTGCTATGTCATTGAAGTTCCTTTGTTTGTATGGACAGCAGTTGACAAATTCCTGTATGAGAAATGTATAAGTTTTTCATAGCAGAAACCAAAAATAAAGAATGTCACAAAAAACGACGAACTCCACGAAAAAAGATGTATATAACATAAATAGTGTGTTTTAACGTGCTCTACATTTTTTGTGTAGTAAGTTTTTGTCCATCTCTTACGGTTTAGCAGTTATTCAAAATTTAGTAAAATTCATCCAGAATAAACTACTCTTCAGAGGCTATTCCCAGAAAATTCAAGATATACATTTTATTTTTCAGGTAAATATCTTTAATATGCGAAATTTTAATCAAAATCATTAGTCACTTTTGAGAAAATCAAAATTTTCGAAAAACGTTCCATGTAAAGGGTAGTTGGGGGTGGGGGGATTTTTCTCAAAATCTTCTTGTCGCATCCCTGGAAGATACTATACTTAAATACCAAGTTTGGTATTTTACCTACTTTTCGTTTTTGAGTTATCGTGTTTACAGACACACGGACACACACACACACACACACGGACTTTTTTCCGAAAATTCTTTGTTTTTAGATAAACAGGGCCCTAAAACATATATTTCCGGTGAAATCTCGGTATCGATTTTTTTGGTGGAGTGTAATACATTCTCTATACACTATGTACTTAGTGCCTATAGAGAAAGTAGTAATGACTTTTAAAGGGTGGAATATGTCCCATTGAAATTGTTCAAGGAACCGATGGGTTGTGCCAGCAGTGTGTGAACGAGCGTTGTCATGGATCAACACAATTCCTGAAGTCAGCATTCCTCTTCGTTTGTTTTGAATGGCTCTCCGCAAACATCGTAAAGTACGAAGATCCTCAAAACAACGTCATTTGAAATCATTGGTGGCAACATTTTTTGAAGCGGGTATTGCAAAGCTTGTCTCAATCTTTTAGGTGATTATGTTGAAAAGTAATTATAAGCGTACAAAACTTTTAGTAATAAAATAATTGTTTTCTATGAACTTGTCTTTTATTTATAGCCTATCAGAGGTTAAAAAAGGGCCCTCGTACAATTCTTCTGCTGATTTCATAATAAACAAACATATTTAGTATATTATTGTGAAGTTAAAATGTCGGTGAGAGAAAATACAATGAAAGGTGTAATTTTTTCAGCATGAGGTTTTGAGTAGTGAAAAAACGAACAGCAGGACTTTGACAAATACAATAAATGAATAATAATGCTATATACACAAAACATTTGATTTCGAAAAAAAGCTAATTTCCCGCCAAATCACATTTTTTGACATTTTATTACCAGAGCATCGCCTAAAGTACATTGAAATATATCTACTAGTGATGATCCTGAGAAGAAACCCAATAATAGCGCCATCACGATGATACTCGAGAAAGTGTTGGCTCCGAGTAATATCGACTCTTTGTTAAAGCCAAGCTACAGATATTTCCGATCGTTACCGCAGGCGAGACAAAAGAAAGGACTATTTGGTTACTGAAATGGCGTCACCTGTGCCTTAGTATTGACAACGGGCAGTACTGGATATTGCAGCTGTTAATCTTGCATTAGCTGACCGCAAATGATACTATAATTCAGGATTCACAATTAAATGCATAACTAAAGTGGCTTTTAGCCAACACGATCCTATACTATGAATTAGAGTCAATAATTCTCTTGAAATAATTACCTCTTGACATTTTAAACCCCAATAAAAATCTGCAAAATGATTCATATCTGAACAAAACTTTGGATATTTACCATTTAGAGTCTAATAAATATGAGGGCCATCCAGAAAGTGAAAGGTGATTGGCATAAATAAACAATAACGAAAGTTAACACAAAACTTTGTTTACAAAGCTACAGTACCTTACTCTATTTTCCAAGGTAATCGTCATTATTATCAAGGTATTTACTGTCACGTGGTACTCATTTTTCAACGCAGATGTAATCTTCCACTGCTAAAGAGCCGAGCTAAGAAGCCACTGCTACTTTTGAGGTCTTCATAGCTGGGAAATCTATTCTATCCATAAAGTCATGTACGGTGTCCAAATGAAACACCGCTTTTTTACTTTCTCTATACACACTATGTACATAGTGTATAGAGAAAGTATTGCACTCCACCCAAAAATTCGATACCGAGATTTCACCGGAAATATATGTTTTAGGGTCCCCAATATAAAAAAAAAGCATTTTCACAAAAAGGTCCGTGTGTGTGTGTATGTGTCCATGTGTCCGTGTGTCTGTGAACACGATAACTCAAAAACGAAAGGTCGGTAAAATACCAAACTTGGTATTTAAGTTTAGTATCTTCCAGGGATGCGACACAAAGATTTTGAGAAAAATCCCCCCACCCCGAATTACCCTTTACATGGAACTTTTTTCGAAAATTTTGATTTTCTCAAAAATGGCTCTAACGATTTTGATTAAAATTTCGGAAATTAAACATATTTACCTGACAAATGAAATGTATGTCTTGAATTTTCTGGGAAAAGCCTCTGAAGAGTAGTTTATTCTGGATGAATTTTACTAAATTTTAAATAACTTCTAAACCGTAAGAGATGGACAAAAACTTACTACACAAAAAATGTAGAGCACATTAAAACACACAATTTATGTTATACACATTTTTTTCGTGGAGTTCGTCGTTTTTGTGACATTCCTTATTTTTGGTTTCTGCTATCAAAAACGTATACTTTTCTGATACTAGAACTTGTCAACTCCTATCCATATAAACAAAGGAACTTCATTGACATAGCAACCAGCTTTTGACTATCACTTTAACCTACGGTTGTCCCTTATTTCGCTTCCACTTACAAGGATGCGAGTAATAAGACTATTTCTGCTAATTTTTTTCTGATTAGCATAAAGTAAATAGAAGTATAAGATTTTTAAGAATTATTTGTTGCAGGGATATGGAGAAAGTCATGTGAATGGTACACATCAGATTTTTTAAATTCTTTTATCAACATTTGCTTTCAACTCCTCCATAAAGATTGCTGAACTTCCACCAGATCTTTGACCTGTACACTGGTTCTTGCTTGATTACTCGTAAATTATGCGCCATTTCCTCACTGAAGATTCGTTCATTCATTATCACCATACCCTTGCGTTATTTGCCTATAAAATTCAGTTGACCGAACATTTTAGGCATTCAAAAACACGAATAAGCTCTTTGCCGGTAGAAAAGTATAGCTTCGGCCTTGAAAAAGTAGCACCACGTGACATTAAATATCTTGACAGAATGGAGATTACGTTGAGAAACAGAGTAAGGTACTATAATTTTGTAAATAAAGTTTTGTATTGATATTTTCTGTTATCATTTAGCTATTGCCAAATCGCTGTCACTTTCTGGATGGCCGTCGTATTATTGTTTATTTAATAACTTTTTAATGGTATTCCTATTAACTTTCTCGACTGTTTAAAACAAATCTATACAAAAGTTAGAAATTAACCATTCTCTTGGAATAATAATCTCTTGACGACACTTTAAGCCCCGTAAAATCTATAATACAAGCCATATTTAGACGAAACGTTGAGCATTTACGTTTTAGAGTCTGATAATTCGCAAAATCTATTCCTATTAACTTTTACGACTATTTAAAAACAGAACTACATGGAAGTTAAAATTGTAATTTTTTTTTCGGATGGCATGAATTATTAGCTATCGATCAAAAACGTGTGTTCCATTCACATGCTTTTCTCTGCATCTGAGTAACACATTTTTGTTGAAAAGCTTTTTCTTCTACTTATTTCATGCTAATTGAAATAAACATTAGCAGAAATGGTCTTATTACTTTATTTCTTGTTGATATACATATAGAGAGTAAATATGGGACTACGTTAGGCTAAAGCGGTAGTCAAAGCTTTTAAAAATCGTTTCTTTGCCTGATCAGGAGTTGCAAAATACCTGTATGAGTATAGTTCTGTACTATAAAACTGAATAAAATAACAAGAAATATCTTAGAAATGGTAAATTCTACGAAAAAAACGAGTTTTAACGAGATCTACATTTTTGTGCGGTTAATTTTTGTCTATCTGTTAAGGTTTACTACTTATGGAAAATACAGAAAATTTCATCTAGAATGAAAATTCCCAGAAAGTTCAAAATATACATTTTAATTCTATGTTAATATGTATATTTTATACGCTATTTTAATCAAAATAGTTGGAGGCATTTTTGAGAAAATCAAAAGTTTCTACATTTTTTCCATGTAAAGAGGAAATCTTGTGTCACATCCTTGGAAGATTCTAAACTTAAATATCAAGTGTAACATTTTTTCACACGTGGAAAATTATAGTTATTTTACAACTTAAACGGTTGAATGTGCTACATTCACATGACTTTCTCTATCCCTTGCATTTATTTGTGATTGTAAAACTATCTTACGAAAGCTTATTTGTGTATCTACTTTATTTTAATCTAGATAAACGACTGTATAAATAACTACTAGCATTATTCTTTAAAGCTTGAGCCAGACTGAAAAATTAAATGCCACAGCCGGAATTTGAACCACGAAACTGCCTGTCTCTAGTGATTGCTGTAACAACTGAGCTATCATGGCAATATGCCGGTACGGCATTAAATTCCTCAACTGACCCGCATGTTAAATGCTATGCCAGCATGTTGCCACGTTAGCTCAGAGGTTAGAGCATCCGGCTAGAGACCGGGAGATCCGTGGTTAAAATCCCGGCTATAGCATTGAATTTTTCAGTCTGACTCTACCTATCCAACTCCTATCCTACACAAGGATTGTGTGACAAAATAATTAAACCAACATTATTCGTTATAGTTACAAAGAAAATAACTGGCAGAATTTAGAAACGACAAAAGTATTGAAAAACTCAAACCATTAAAAGACGAATATCTCGGAATGTCACAATAACCATTTAAATATATTAACTCCATGGCACGACAGCTCACGGGGAACCTTGGCCGACCGACCGCCCGGCCGCTGCGTCCCCCATCTCGGTCCATTACAGACGTCATGGATGGGGTGCGGAATTGAAGGGTAAGATGTGGTCAGCGCCGGTTAAGCGGTTCTCATGACCTGGAGCCGCTACTTCTCCATCAAGTAGCTCCTCAATTGGCCCCCCCAGGGACCTTACGAGGCTGAGTGCACCCCGGGCCAGGTCTCCCAGCGGGGGAAAAATCCCCACGCCGATAATGGGGATG
Organism: Hymenopus coronatus; assembly: GCA_030762935.1. Classification (NCBI taxonomy): domain Eukaryota; kingdom Metazoa; phylum Arthropoda; class Insecta; order Mantodea; family Hymenopodidae; genus Hymenopus; species Hymenopus coronatus. The sequence continues at coordinate 58,365,131 of CM060884.1, forward strand.
GAACCCAGATCTTCCGCTTGGTAAGTAGCTGCGCTATTTAAATATACTGTGTGTATTAAATATATCTGATTTTTTGAGGGGTAACATTTTATTAACATATTTTAGATTATCTATTACACAAAATATGCAAAATTTAATCCGTATGAACAGCGCTTCAGAAGCATTCTTCATAAAATTAAAATATATATTTTATTCTTCAAATAAATATGTATAACATATTGTAGTTTAATAAATTCTCTATAACTGTTCATCTGAATATTTAAAATGACGAACATTTTTGCAAATTTCACCTACTTTTTTTTAAACTTTATTTTTGTATAACTTAAATATACTTAACTTGAATAAAAAATGTGGTTTTTATGCGGCGTTACGTTTTAGGGTTATGCTGCTCAAGACACAGACGAAAATGCATGGATCCGCGGCTTTTTCTAAACATGTTAAATGTTTTATTTAGGGAGCATTACAATTAAAACATATAGAACTGTTAACGCAGGTAGATTTAACGATTACATCCTCTGTAGGATGCACGATAGAAAAATCAACTCACAGAGAATTTTCCCGCCATTTTTGTTAACCCTATTTAATACTGAAGTTACAGTGGCTGATAGGTGATATTCTTTCCTTTACAGTTCACACACCTAGGTTTCAGGCCATGCCATTAATTTAAGAGGGCAAGTTGGCCTATAAAAGGCCAGTGTCACCTCCTGCGTGACCATGCACATTTTCAATTCATTCAATGCTTTGTCATAAAACCGCGATGGGACGCAAAAAATGGAACTAATATGATAACGCAGGAATATAGCGCTCGCTTGTAATATTTCGCTTCTTTTTACATATGAATGTGATTTGAATTATATATCCTGGAAAAGAAAACGAATCCAAAGAAATAATGGCTATATATTATTAGTTTGAAAGTAAATCATTTAAAGATCGGCAGAATTTCCAAATAGAAAGAGGGGACACAATTCAGCTCACATAACTTGATAGAATTTTGTATTATATTTCATAATATTTATGTTATATTATGAATTATTTTTGGTGCTTCTAAATAAATCAATTTTGATATTTGATGTTTATAAATTAACCCTTTTAAAATACTCTTAAGGTTGAGACAGTAGGTACATGTCTTGTCACGGAGCTAAGAGTTATTCAGAAGGGAAAGATAAATTATAGCTAATAATATAAATGATACCAAGAAGGGGTCTGTGACAGTGGGCAGCATAGCTCAAAAAACGAAAAGTCTGTTGAATACAGAACATGGTATTTATGTTCAGTATCTTCCAAGGATACGACACAAAGATTTTGAAGAAAACCTCCCACCCCAAACTACCCTTTATATGGACAAATTTTCGAAAATTTTGATTTTCTCAAAAATGATTAACGATTTTGATTAAAATATCGTATATTCAAGATATTTACCTCACAAATACAATATATGACTTGATTTTCTGCGAATAGCCTCTGAAGTCTTCTTTATTCTGGATGAACTTTGCACAACTGTCAAACCGTAAGAGATAGAAAAAAAAACTTACTTAACAGGAAATGTTAATTAAAACACACAATTTATGTTATGTACAGTTTTTTGTGAAGTGGATCGCTTTTTGAGATATTGTGTGTTGTTCGTTTCAGCTTAAAAAAATCTGATGTGTTCCATTCACATGACTTTCTCTACTTCTGTATAACAAATTATTGTTAATAATCTTATTCTTCTATTTACTTCATGCCGATCGAGAAAAAATTAGCAGAAATAGTCTTATTACTTACGTCCTTGTAAGTAAAAACGAAATATGGGAGTATCATAGGTTAAAGTGAACTCGAAAGCTGGTTGGTATGTGACTGAAGTTCCTTTGTTTGTATGGACAGGAGTTGACAAATTCTTGTATGAGAAAACTATAAGTTTTTCAAAGCTGAAACCAAAAACAAGTAATATCTCAAAAACGATCAACTCCACGAAAAAAAATTATAAAACATAAATTATGTATTTTAATGCGCTCTAAATTTTTTGTGTGGTAAGTTTTTGTCCATTTTTTACGGTTTAGCAGTTATGCAAAATTCGTCCAGAATAAAGTAGTCTTCAGAGGCTTTTCCCAGAAAATTCAAGACATAAATTTTATTTGCCAGGTAAATGTCTTTAATATACGATATTTTAGAGCCATTTTTGAGAAAATCGAAATTTTCAAAACAAGTTAGAGCCATTTTTGAGAAAATCGAAATTTTCAAAAAATGTTCCATGTAAAGGGTAGTTTGGGGTGGGGTTTTTTTTTCTCAAAATCTTCGTGTCGCATCCCTGGAAGATACTAAACTTAAATATCAAGTTTGGTATTTTACGGACTTTTCGTTTTTGAGTTATCGTGTTCACAGGCACACGGACACACACAAACACACACACACACACACACACACACACATTACACACACACGGACCTTTTTGTGAAAATGCTTTTTTTTTTGGATATTGGGGACCCTAAAACATATATTTCCGGTGAAATCTCGGTATCGAATTTTTGGGTGGAGTGCAATACCTTCTCTATACACTATGTACACAGTAAGTTTAGAGAAAGTAAAAAACTTATACTTTTCTCATACGGCAATTTGTCAACTCCTGTCCATAGAAACAAAGGAACTTCAGTTTCATAGCAACCAGTTTTCGACTATCACTTTTACCTATTGAACTTCCTTATTTCGCTTCTACTTACAAGAAAGCAAATGATGAGACTATTTCTGCTATTTCTCGATTGGCATGAAGTACTTATATAGAAGCATAAGCTTTTTAACAATAATTTGTTGCAGAGATGTAGAGAAAGTCATGTGAATGGAACACATTAGATTTTTTACATTTATTATTGTCATTAATTTATACTTTCATTCAATTGCAACATTTATTTGTAAAGTTATATTATCATATCTGTGTTAATAACTATTTCTGTTTATGTTAGAGAATCGAACATGGTCAACCTCAAGTGTTAATGTATTTAATATTTTTTGTTATCTATGGCCTGTATAACATAAATGCTGATCTGCCAAGAATAAAATTAAAAACACATTACACTCCATTATTGAAAAAAATATGTGTTCCATTCACATGACTTTCTCTACATATCTGCAACAAATTATTGTTAAAAAGCTCTTACTTCTATTTACTTTATGGTAATCGAGAAAAATTAACAGAAATAGTCTTATTAGTTGTTTCGTTGTAAGCAGATGCGAAATAAGGGAGTACCATTGGTTAAAGTGATAGTCAAAAGCTGGTTGCTATGTGACTGAAGCTCCTTTGTTTGTATGGACAACAGTTGACAAATTCCTGTATGAGAAAAGCATGTTTTTCATAGCTGAAAACAAAAACAAGGGATATCTTAAAAGCGATCAAATCCACGAAAAAAATATATATAGTATAAATTGTGTGTTTTAATGTGATCTACATTTTCTGTGTGGTAAGTTTCTGTCCATGTCTTACGGTTTAGCAGTTATGCAAAAATCCGTAAAATTCATCCAGAATAAAGCAATCTTCAGAGGCTATTCCCAGAAAATTCAAGATATAAATTTTATTTTTCAAGTAAACACCTTAAATTTACGAGATTTTAATCAAAATCTTTAGAGCCATTTTTTAGAAAATTAAAATTTTTGAATTTTTTTCCATGTAAAGGGTAGTTTGGGGTGAGGGGATTTTCTTCAAAATCTTCGTGTCGCACCCTTGAAGGATACCAAACCTAAATGCCAAGTTTGGTTTTTAACGGTGCCCACAGACACACACGCAGACACAAAGAGACATTTTTCTAAAAATGCTTTTTTTTTTTTTTTGTTCATGGGGTCTCAAAACATATATACATAGTACGTGTAGAGGAAGTAAAAAATAAAAGTACACGATTATGAAATTTATGAATAATTATTAGCAGGAGTCCTCTGTGTCTCTTGTTAAGAAATGTGGTAATTTTCTTTTCAGCGTTTTGTGTGGAACTTTGATATGCAGGTTAAATGCTCGAACACCAGTAACGTCGCTTAATTTGTTGAAGAATGTCTTTGAGAGGTGAAATGTTTTTTATGAGTCACCGCTTTGTGCACACGGTTGATAATATTGTCATTTTCACGGTGGTGTACAATGTGTGAGAGGACATAAGTTTTCTACAATGTTATTTAGACTAAAGACCTCACAGAGAACGTATTTCTGTCTGTAAACCCCGAGCTAATGCCACCAGTGCCGCTTCCTATAATTCTAATCAGTCGTTTTCCTTTTCTGGTTCAGCCTTCCATTTATCACGGACAGTAGCTCGAAAAATAAATCATGGGGTGTAATTTGGAACAACTGTGTTGGACAAGTGCAAAAAAGAAGGGAAGGTTGATAACAACAGAAATAAAACGGAGAGAGAGTTCCTGGCACACACACACGACGTGGCAGGATCGATTCTCGATGAAGTTGGCTGCAAACAAATAACAGTGCAGGCTGGAAATAAACTCTTATCATAGCTCGCCTCTTCACATGATACTCAGTCATGAATCCGATCCAAAAGCGCAATGCACATTTTACCCACACGGACCAAAACAACATTAAACACTTCTGACGAGAAGCCGCATAATAAATCACACGAAACAAAGCATTCCATTACTTTTCGGTTTGAAAAAAGTCTGGTGTACTCCAAACAACTTTCATTATAAAATATTACTCTTATCTAGTCATGCTAATCCAGATAAACATTACCAGAATTGGTCTTATTACTTGCTTCTTTGTATATTGAAGGGAAATAAGGGAATGCACAGGCTGAAGCGATAGTCAAAGCTTTTAAAAACCGGTCGCCATTTGAAACAATTGAAACTGTAACTTTGTAAATAAAGTTTTGTGTTCATATCCTTCGTTATTATTTAGTTATGCCAAAAGGTTCGTTACTTTCTGGATCGCTCTCGTATACTAGTAGAGAAAGTAATAAAAGAAAATCTGATGTGTTACACTCACATGACTTTCTCTAGCTGTTCTACAAACTTCATACATAAGATTCTTCTTCTCTCTGCACCTTGCTAATAGAGGTACTCATTAGCACAATGTTCTTATTATTTAGTTCCGTATAAGTAGGAAGAAAATAAGGATATACACTAGGCTAAACCAATAGTCAAATGTTTTAAAAGCTGCCGTTATGCTATTGTCATTACAAATCGCTTCTTTTCTTGGCCAGGAGTAGAACAAAAGAAAAACGGACACTCCCGTCTGAGAAAAGTATAAGTACTTCACAACTGAAACTAATAACAATGAATACCTCGAAAACGGTAAGCTCCACGAGAAAAATGTATATGACATAACTTGTGTATTTTAACAAGATCTAAATTTTTTGTACAGTAAGTTTTGGGCTATCTCTTACGGTTTACTAGTTATACCAAATTAAGCAACATTCATCCAGAATAAACAGCTCTTCAGAAGCTATTCCCAGAAAATTCAAGATATACATTTTATTTGTTATGTAAATATCTTTAATATTTGATATTTTAATCAAAATCGTTAGAGTCGCTTTTTAAAAAAGTTCCATGAAAAGGATAGTTTGGGGAGGAGCGATTTTTCTCAAAATCTTCGTGTCGCATCCCTGTAAGATACTAAACTTAAATACCAAGTTTGGTATTTTAGCTACTTTTCGTTTTTGAGTTATCGTGTTCACAGACACACGGACCTTTTTCTGAAAATGCTTTTTTTGGATACAGGGGGTACTAAAACTTGTATTTCCGGTGAAATCTCGGTATCGAATTTTTGGGTGGAATACAATACTTCTCTATCCCTATGTACATTGTACATACGGGGCTAGAGAAAGTAATAAGAAGTGCAATTCTGGTTTAATTAGTAACCAAGTAACTTCAATGTTAAAATTCTCAAGGGTGTATATGAATCACAACCTCTCACTCCGAACAAAGAAGGAACCAAAGCAGGCTGAAAGAACTGCAGCACCTCCACCTGCTTAGATCTTAGCTTCAGCCATTATCATTTATCATCCAGAAAGTTTGAAAAGAACATTAGAAGATATAGCCCACGCTATGCACTACAACATCCAAGTCTCTAAGTGACTTACCAACTTGATTCAACTATTTTCAGAGTGACATTTATTTCGCTCTTAGTAGTAAGGCAATGCAGCTATGAAATATCACCAAACATCTGATGTGTTCCAGTCACATAACTTTCCTCTCGAATCTATAACCAACTATGCTCACTATCTTCATCGTGTTAATCAAGGTAAACACCAGCAGAATGATTTTATTGCTTAGTTGCTATAATTGGAAGGGAAATGGAACACATTGGTTAAAGCAATAGTGAATCTTTTAAACACTGGTTGCTACATGGTTGGTTTGAAATTCAGTTCGCTTTGCATGGTCAGGAGTAAAAAAAAGAAAGGGATGACACATTCCTGTTTGAGAAATGTTTAACCAGTTTAAGGTTGAAACCAATATCTACGAATATCTCGGAGATGGTTAACTCCACAGAAATTGTGTGTTTTTACTGCTGTGGCACTGCAGGTGATATCACTGGTGATATATGGCATGAGGATGGAGCACCGGTGGAATGCGTTGGCGGTGAAGCCAGAAAACCCGCCTCTTTGTCGCTTTGTCCACCACAGATCTAACATGCGGTCGCTTGGGATAGAACCCGGGCCGTTTAGCTGAGAGGCGAGTGGTCTAACCACTTGGCCACGGCGTGGCCCTAAATTGTGGTTTTTGTTTACGAGAATGAAGAGATCTGTAGAGAAATATTCTCAGAAAATTCAAATGAGTATATAAGTATATAAAATATTCGGTATTTTAATAAAAACTGTTAGAGGCAATTTTGAGAAAATAAAAATTTCGAAAATTTTCCAAGCAAAAACTAGTGTGGAAAGGGGATTTTGTCAATCTTTGTATTGCATCTTTGTAAGACGCTCATTTTAGTTTTGTGTTGTATACAAACACACACACACATACATGCACATTTTTATAAAAATAGAGAACTTTAAAATAGCATTTCCAATGAAATTTCAGTATCAAATGTTTAGTGAAATATTCTGCACCTATGCACTAAGATTGATCTAGAGAAAGTAAAAATCGTAAAAATTAAAACTTACATACATACACACAATATATAAACAATAAATTCAAAGGAAAATGTAAGTTTTACTTTCTCTAGCACGAATGTGCAATGTACATGGTCCATACCGATATTTCATCCGAGATATGACTTCATGAATTAAAAAAAAGTAGAAAAAGGTCATTGCATAGGTGTCTGTGGACAGCATAACTTACAAGCGAAAATCCCGTTAAGTAGGTACCAAACTTGGTCAATAAGGCGCCAAGTATGCGTAATAACGCATATGAATATTTTAATAAATACACACAAAATGTGATTGAACAGAATATAGACGAAAATGTAAATTAACTTAGAATCAATGCAAAATACTGTAAGTGTTGTTCATTATTATGAAATAAATAAAAGCAAAAGGGTTTTAACAATAATTTGTTGCAGCGATGTAGAAAGTCATGTGAATAGAACACCTCAATTTTTTTGTTCTTGTTTTGAGCGCCTGCATTTGAAAGCTTGCATCATCTTGAGCAACACGCTGCTACTTAATGCACTTTCAGTAAATACTCCGAGCTGCAGTTGCAGGCTCGTTACTATGAGTCGGATTTAATGATCCGCATTGTTAACCGCAGTATTTAACCCAGCATGTGGTATGCGGTGTTTTGTTCAACGGATTTATTACGGTTTATTTAAGTCGCAATCCATGTTTATACAGTTTGTGGTTCATTTCTGCTAATTTAATGTAAATTTCAGTAAAATCCCTCTCTCATTGTAGATCTGCTGAATTCCGACACCAAAGTCAATAACCCAGAGTGGAATTATACTGTAACAAAGCTCAGCTGGGTAGTTAGAGCCTGTAAGCTTCTACGTTCACAATTATTGTCAAATTATAACATTTTAGAAATGGCTAAACGTGTATATATAAGTAAGATATCTACGCAAAAAGTTAAACCCTCTCTGTAAAATTGGCAATCATATGATGTTGATGATGATGATAATAATAATAATAATAATAATAATAATAATAATAATAATAATAATAATGGTTTTTAATCCTTTTAAAAACTAATCTTTATGCAATATTTTACTTTATAAAAATAGTGCCTGAAATAGCTTAATTATAATTCCTCTTTTTAATAAAAATTGCCTGTGCACTTTTTCACTGAATAGATATTGAAAACACTGTGTAACATTGTCCAGCAACAGTATGTTGAAAATATTATTAGACAGAGCAACAAACCAAATACAAGAATATTGCTAATTATTTTACTCTTCGTTAGATAACAATTTAAAATAGTTGAAAGAATTCCCGCTATTATCTTAATTTTTAATTTCTCTACAGTAAATGGATAGAGAAGGTATTGCACTCCACACAAAAATTCGATATCGAGATTTCACCGGAAATATCTACACGTTTTAGGGTTCCCTGTATCCAAAATATAATTATTAGAAAAATATCTGTGTGTATGTGTATGTAAACACGATAACTCAAAAACGAAAAGTCGGTGGACTGCCAAATTTGGAATTTAGGTTTAATATCCTCCAGGGATATAACACTGCCGGTACATGGAAAATAATTCTAAAATTTTGATTTTTTTCAAGATAGCTAACGATTTTGATTAAAACGTCGTATATTAAAGATATTTACATGACAAATAAAATGTATATATTGAATTTTCTGGGAATAGATTCTGAAGACCTCTTCATTGTTGGTGACTTTTGCATAACTAGAAAACCGTGAGATATACATAAAAACTAACTACACAAAAAAGTAGATTTCTTTAAAACAATACATTTTTTTTCATGAAGTTATGACCATTTCCTAGACTTTTCTTGTTATTAATTTCAGTTTTAAAATACTTAAAGCTTTTCTCATATAGACATTTAACAACTCCTGGCCAAGCAAAGAAACGGATTTAAACCATATGGCAACCAGCTTTTAAAAGATTTGACTATCGCTTTAGTCTATTGTGCTCCCTTATTTTCCCTTTACTTAAACGGAAGCAAGCAATAAAGACTATTTCTGTTAATGCTTATCTCGATTATCATGTAGACAGAAGAATAAGCTTTTTAACAATAATTTGTTACAGAGATGTAAAGAAAGTCATAAGAATGGAACACATCAAATTGTTTTATAATAAGTGCTAAGTTTTAAACAATGGTAGCAATCTTTTATGATGCATGCGATTATCTGGGTATGCCGCCAACCATTTTACATCTATACTTAATCATTATATTATATAAAATTAGTTCACAATATACTTTCACTAATTAAACCTTATGTATTTGTTTTGTATTTCATCTTAATTTTCCATAAAATTTACCTATATCTCCTAGCTGTCCTTGGTCCTTGAATATCTTTTTTATCCGTACCTCATTATCTCTCCGCAACCATTTCTATTTGATAATCTCCGTACTTCATTCATCGTCCCTTTATATTTAAACATTATGTGCAGTTTATCCTTCTCCTCCCCACAACTGGACATAGTCCCTGCCTCACTCCTCCTGTCAAATCTTTCAGCTTCTATATTATTAGTCGCAACCATGCCACTACCGTTCTCTCATTTCTATTGCAAAATTTAAGATCTTTATTTAAACAGGGCAGCGAAAAGGTAATTGTTATATAATGGGAGGGAGAACCTTTAATTTTTACTTTCTCTAGCCCCGTATGTACAATGTACATAGGGATAGAGAAGTATTGTATTCCACCCAAAAATTCGATACCGAGATTTCACCGGAAATATATGTTTTAGGGTCCCCTGTTTCCAAAAAAAAGCAATTTTCACAAAAAGGTCCGTGTGTGTCTGTGAACACATAACTCAAGAATGAAAAGTCGGTATAGCACTAAACTTGATATTTAAGTTTAGTATCTTCCAGGGATGCGACACAAAGATTTTGAGAAAAATCCCACCACCCCTAACTACCCTTTATATGGCATTTTTTTCGAACATTTTGATTTTCTTAAAACTGGCTCTAACGATTTTGATTAAAATAGCGTATACTAAAGATATTTAACTGACAAATGATATGTATATCTTGAATTTTCTGGGAATAGCTTCTAAAAACCTGTTTATTCAGGATGAATTTTGCTTAATTTAGCATAACTAGTAAACCGTAAGAGATAGACAAAAACTTATTGTACAACAAATGTAGGTCTTGTTAAAATACACAAGTTATGTCATACACATTTTTCTCGTGGAGCTTACAGTTTTCGAGGTATTCAGTGTTATTAGTTTCAGTTGTGAAGTACTTATACTTTTCTCAGACGGGAGTGTGCGGTTTTCTTTTGTTCTACTCCTGGCCAAGAAAAAAAGGGATTTGTAATGACAATCGCATAACGACAGTTTTTAAAACATTTGACTGTGGCTTTAGCCTAGTGTATTCCCTTATTTTTTGCTATTTATAAGGAACTAAGTAGTAAGAACATTGTGCTAATGAGTACCTCAATTAGCAAGATGCAGAAAGAAGAATAATCTTATGTAAGAAGTTTGTAGAACAGCTAGAGAAAGTCATGTGAGTGTAACACATCAGATTTTTTCATAAAGAAAACTTGAAGGAACCAACGTGCAGAATTATCTAAAGTCCCATCGTGGTGCAGCTGTGAGTAATCATGTAATTATATGGGAAACAAAACTGAATATGACTGCCTCCGTGGTCAGCGAGCTGACTTCTCACCCGGAGGTCCCGGGTTTGATTCCCGGCTGGGGCGGGCAATTTTTCTTTAGACAGAATTATTCCCTGTCCCCCACAGAGTTTGGAAGTATGTATGTGAGGGTGAATGTGTGTGAGCTTGAGGAGAATAAACTTATTTAAAGCAAACGTAAAAGAACCTACAGACAACGAGTTGTTTTTCACATGCAAAGCCCCCGATATGAACTTAGATGTTAAAGGGGTAAAAATGAATATGTATTTACATGACGAACTGAAGGGAGGGGCTGCTCATCTGTCAGCACTGGTCAGCTTGATGAGTAAATGACCCAATCTGGTATCTTTCTTATTCCTTACCAGATTCTCTCTTTACACTTTCCTATACAGTCTTCCTCTTGTTATTTTTTACCCTAATGGAATTGGAGTACTCGAAGCCTAAGGGATCACTTTCTATTTTTACTTTCTCTAGCCTCATATGTAATGTACATAGTGATAGAGAAGTATTGTATTCCACCAAAAAATTCGAAACCGAAATTTCACCGGAAATATATGTTTTAGGGGTCCCCTTTATCTAAAAAAACATTTTCACAAAAAGGTCCGTGTGTGTGTCCGTGTGTCAGTGAACACGATAACTCAAAAACGAAAAGTCGGTAAAATACCAAACTTGGTATTTAAGTTTAGTATCTTCCAGGGATACGACACGAAGATTTTGAGAAAAATCCCTCCACCCCCAACAACCCTTTATATGGTACTTTTTTCGAACATTTTGATTTTCTCAAAAATGGCTCTAACGATTTTGATCAAAATTTCGTATATTAAACATATTTACCTGACAAATAAAATGTATATCTTGAAGTTTCTAGGAATAGCCTCTGAAGAGTAGTTTATTCTGGATGAATTTTACGGAATTTTGAATAACTGCTAAACCGTAAGAGATGGACAAATACTTACTACACAAAAATGTAGAACACGTTAAAACACACAATTTATGTTATATGCATTTTTTTCGTGGAGTTCGTCGTTTTTGAGACATTCCTTATTTTTGGTTTCTGCTATGAAAAACTTATATTTTTCTCATACAGGAACTTGTCAACTCCGATCCATATAAACAAAGGAACTTCATTGACTATCACTTCAACCTATGGTACTCTCTTATTTCGCTTCTACTTACAAGGGAGCAAGTAATAAGACTATTTCTGCTAATTTTTTCTGATTAGCATGAAGTATAAGCTTTTTAAGAATAATTTGTTGTAGGGATGTAGAGAAAGTCATGTGAATGGTACACATCAGATTTTTCTATATCTTCTTTTCTTATAAAATTAATATAATGCTAGTTCGTCTCTAATTGGTTACTGTGAAGAAACTCGGTGGATAAATATCCTTCTAGCTAGGTCCGATGGACAAGTGCGGCCCTCCATTCATATTGGGGGTCGTGAATAGATGATGTAATCGCCAAAAGGTAAAAATCTGGTGTCTGTAACAAAACGATTGCAATCTGCACATTACTAATAAAAATAACTTATTTAAACTTTATGCATTCTAAGAATTTCTATGAATGTATGAAAGAATTCCTTGGAACATCTTAGCGAAACGCAGAACACATTGGCATCCTAAAATATTACCTTATAATTAGGCTTCGGACTTGACGTACACTTGTGTGTTGTTTACAAGCGAGCGGAGAGGCGAGAAGCGGACATCGGATACGCTATCGAGTTTCTGCTATTGTTTGACACAGAAGTAAAAAGTTCTGTAGTAGGTAAACATAAGTTTTTGTCATAAAATACACAACTAATAAATATGTACTGTGATTTACATCGTGGACAACTATTTGCGATGAATTACAATGTTTTCCGAATGTATCCAAAGCAAAGATAATTACTATTTGAATTTGTATCTTCAGAAGAGGCTGTGTGGGGGAGAGGGAGGTCCCACTGAAGCTTTGTGTACATGTAATTATTTTCCAGCGAGGTTGGAAATAATTATAAGCCTACTTATAATCTAGAGCAAAAAGTCTAAAATACTGCCCGAAAAATCAGGACAAATGGTCGCTTTATTGCATTGGCAAGCATTGCATATCCTAATAAATATTCATTTGTTTTATGTTGAATAATATGCATAAATAATTAACATTAGAACTAATGACACACATTAATGTCACTTCTACAATTCTTATACATTATTAACCATAAAAACATGTTTACTTAAACATTTGATTTGTGTATTCCACACTTTATATGTTTTAACGATCACCTAAGTTTATAAACATTTGGCCCAACCATAAAATATTCCCGATGCCTTACCACTACCATAGGTGAGCGGTAGAGAAAGAATACCGGATCGTAGATTTGCTGTATTCAGTGAGCTAAATACTGCAAAAGGGGAACGCGTTTTGATGTATTAATTAATATACGTGTTAATTAATATATTTCACTTGGCTTTTTTCAGACTTGGTGGTGCAATTGGTTTCAGTAGGTTTCGAATTGCTTTCACAAAACCCGCTCATCTCGATATATTGATTTTTACATTCTCTATCGAGTACTGTGTTGGCCTATAGTAGGTAGAGCAGGTATTGTATTCCACCCAAAAATTCGACTCCGAAATTTCATGTGAAATACATTCTTTGAGGGTTCCTGAATAAAAAAAAATAATTTTAGAAAAAGGTCCGTGCATGTGTGTGTTTGTATGAGATTGTGGTCGGCATAACTTAAAACGATACTTGGTATTCAAGTTTAGTATCTTCCAAGTATGCGAAGATTTTCAACAAAATCTGCCGATCTCAAACTACCCTTTACGTGAAAAAAAATCGAAATTGTCTTTTTCTCAAATCTGACTAACGATTTTGATTAAAATATCGTACTGGGGAAATAAAATGTATATCTTGAATAGCTTTTGAAGACCTTTTCATTTTGGATGGATTTTACAAAGGTCCCTTACGGTTTACCAGTTATGTGTACAAAAGATATCCAGGATAAAAATAAGGCTTCAGAGGCTATTCCCAAAAATTTAAATATACAAGATACTATTCGTAATGAAAATATATTATACATATGGTGCTTTAATCAAAATTACTACAACCATTTTGAGAAGATAACATTTCTGAAATGGTTTCCCTGCGAAGGGTACTTTGGGGTAAGAGATTTTCTTGAAAATGTTCGTGTTGCATCCTTGAGAAATGCTGACCTTATACTAAGTTTCGTATTTATTGGAATTTGCATGTTTGAGTTATGCTGCTCATAGGCACTCCACTACACGTATATTTGACAGTAGGTGTGACTCACCACACATCCTCTCTTTGACTGGAGTTGGGGGAAACAACGTAGTGACATCAGCACATCGCAAGAGTTACCTCGGTTTATTGTGAAGAATTTATAGCTGTGTTGGAAAGCATAATTTGCACACATTAGTTTCAAACATGCGGTGGGTTGAGTCCGTTCTGGATTGTTTTTGCCGAGTTGTAGAATAGCAGAGTGTCCTTAATGACAACGCTCACTGCCATTAAAATGTTTTTGCTGTAGCACAACTGCAGGAATGGGTGGGAAGCTCTAGAGAGGATTTCCAAAATCACTCTCAATGTATCTCTTGGGATTTTGACTTACGGTTTCGAAGGATTAAGGAGGACTTGCAAATTCGCAGATTCTCAGATAACCAGGGCATTTCAGCAGCAATAAGACTACTGAGTAAAACCAAGCTCCTAATGCCGCAGCATCAAGTCTTGGTATTTCAGTTCAGCAGCTTTCAAGGATACGACTAGAACATTTTCAGGAAAATATTTCATCGCAAACTACATTTTGCATGGATGATTTTTTGATTTGTCGATTTTTTCAAATTATTCTAACACTTTTACTTTCTTTACACGTACTATGCGCATAGTGTATAGAGACGGTATTGTATTCCACCCAAAAATTCGATACCGAGATTTCACCGGAAATACGTGTTTTGGGTCCCCCTGAATCCAAAAAAAAGAACTATTTTTGGAAAAAGGTCCGTGTGTGTATGTTTGCGTGTGTGTGTCTGTGGACAGTATAGCTCAAAAACGAAAATACTGTTAAATATCAAACATGGTATTTAAGTTTGGTATCTTCCAAGGATGCGACACAAAGGTTTTCAAGAAAATCCCCCACCCCAAACTACCCTTTACATGGACAAAATTTCGAAAATTTTTATTTTCTCAAAAATTTATCTAACGATTTTGATTAAAATATCGTATATTAAAAATATTTACCTGACAAATAAAATGTATATCTTGAATTTTCTGGGAATAGCCTCTGAAGACTACTTTATTCCGGATGAATTTTGCATAACTGCTAAACTGTAAGAGATGGACAAAAACTTAACACAGAAAAAATGTAGAGCACGTTAAAACACACAATTTATGTTAAATACATTTTTTTCGTGGAGTTGATCGTTTTTGAGATATTCCTTTTTCCTGGTTTCAGCTTTGAAAAACTTATACTTTTCTCATACAGGAATTTGTCAACTCCTGTCCACACAAACAAAGGAACATCAGTCACATAGCAACCAGCTTTTGGCTTTCACTTTAACCTATGGTACCCCCTTATTTCGGTTATACTTACAATAAAGCAAGAAATAAGACTATTTCTGCTAATTTTTCTCGATTAGCATGAAATAAATAAAAGAGAAGCTTATTAACAATAATTTGTTACAGATATAGAGGAAGTCATGAGAATGGAACACATCACATTTTTACGTCTAAAGGCACATACATTTTGAGCATTATTCAAATGTTAACCATTTCGTTCATTCAGCATGCGATATGAGCTGCTCAGTTAACGGACGTACACGTAGGTCCGGTAACTGAGTTACTGTGTTTAGAGCATGTGTACACAAAGAGCGCTCTTTGAGCGTGAACGCTCGGTAGGATAGAAAATGACGTAGGACAGTTTTAAAGCAGTTGTCTGGGGGACTGTCTGTTGTGTGCAGCCGGTTGCTAACGCTCCCTGCTTACGTATCCTTCTATAATGGAGGAATCTAAAAGTGACCATCAGGAAAATACTTTCAACGTTGCGTGGGGAAGCGATACGTTTTTCATAGCAGCTGCCTTACAAAGTGCTTGTGATGGAGCGGTGTTCATTGATTACGTTGAAGTATTAATTGAAATTCAAAATGAATTTGATTCTAGATTTCAAAACCTTGATTCACTCGAGAAGGAATTTCAAATTCTCGCAATTCCTTTGTCAACATCAGTTGAAACGGGGTCTCATGATTTGCAGCTTGAACTTATTGATCTTCATTGTGATATAAGAGCTAAAGATCGTTCCAAGACTACACAGGCTAGCCGCAAAACTTGTCTCAACGTTTGGCTCGACATACGCCTGTGAACAACCGTTTTCTATCATGCACTTAAATAAAAACAGGTATCATTAAGGTCAGTACTTTTTCTTTCAGCTGCCAATCTCACAAAACCACGTTTTGATGACTTGGTAAAGAGACATGACACATTTTTCCTAACCATAAATTAGTGAAATAATATTTTAAGAAATCATTCATGAAAGTTTGCACTTCTTTTCTTGCACGTACTGTACGATACTTCTCCTCTCTATCCACTCGTAAACAAGAGCGCTGCCAGTACCTGTACTCCCTCGCGAAATGCGATCCGGCTTCGGGAGCGCAAACTCTGACGTCAGAGAGAAAGCAAGACATCCAGCGACACCAATGGTCTCGACTCCGGGTTTCTCTACTTTTAACACTACTGACATGTGGTAAAAGACATATTTTTAGCATCAACTGTCTAAAAGCATTTTTTTTCTAATGTTTACCCCGATTAAGATAAACTATTGTAAGAATAGCTTGTTTCAGGACAGGTGGCGAAAATCATGCGAATGTAACAGATTACACTTTACTCACTAGCCTTGTGTGGAATTTGTTAAGGGTTGAATTCGGGATTGACTTTTCTCCACATATTTAATTGGCAATTTCTGTTGATGCCTATCTTACATCCAGGAGTTGGTACGCGACAAGTGAACCATTGTGGGAGGGAGAGGCATGATTGGATTGTCGGTGGTTTTTTAGGGTCATTTATTTTGCACACCGCACCATTATTACTTTCTCTACACGTACTATGTACATAGTGTATAGAGAAGGTATAGCATTCCACTCAAAAATTCGATACCGAGATTTCACCGGAAATATATGTTTTGGGTCCCCCTGAATCCAAAAAAAAATAGTTTTTGGAAAACGGTCCGTATGTATGTGTGTGTGTGTGTGCGCGCGTGCATGTGTCTGGACAGCATAGCTCAAAAACGAAACATTCGTTACATACCAAACTCGGTATTTAAGTTCAGTATCTTCAAAGGATGCGACACGAAGATTTTAAAGAAAATCTCCCTACCCTCAACTACCCTTTACATGGAAAACATTTTGATTTTCTCAGAAATGGCTCTAACGATTTTGTTTAAAATAGCGTATATTCAAGATATTTACCTGAAAAATAATATGTTTATCTTGAATGTTTTGGGAATAAGCATTTGAAGACTACTTTATTCTCGATGAATTTTAAGCAATTTTGCATAACTGCTAAACTGTAAGAGATAGACAAAATCTTACCACAAAAAATGTAGCGTACTTAAAACACAATTTATGTTACATACAATTTTTTGGTGGAGTTTATCGTTTTTGAGAAATTCCTTATTATTGGTTTCAGCTTTAAAAATAATGTCTTTTTCATACGGAAATTTGTCAACTCCTGTCTATACAAAGGAACTCCATTCACATGGCAACCAGCTTTTCACTATCACCTTAACCTATGGTATCACCTCTATTTCGTTTCTAATTACAAGGAAGCAAGTAATGAGACTATTTGTGCTAGTTTTTTCCCGATTAACATGAAGTAAATAGAAGAATAAGTTCTTTTAACAATAATTTGCTGTAGAGAAGTAGAGAAAGTCATGTGACTGAAAAATTCAGATTTTTTCTAATGTTTATGCAAATTAACATGAACTAGATAGAAAAAAAACTGATGTGTTCCATTCACAAGACTTTCTCTACATCTCTGCAACAAATTATAGTTAAAAAGCTTAGGCTTCTATTTACTTCATGCTAATTAGCAGAAATAGTCTTATTACTTGCTTCCTTGTAAGTAGAAGCGAAATGAGGGAGTTCCATAGATTAAAAGCTGGTTGCTATGTGACTGAAGTTCCTTTGTTTGTATGGACAGGAGTTAAGAAATTCCTGTACGAGAAAAGTATAAGTTTTTCAAAGCAGAAACGAAAAACCAAGATTGTCTTAAAAATGATCAACTACACGAAAAAAATGTATATGACATAAATTGTGTGTTTTATCGCGAGCTACATTTTCTGTGCAATAAGTTTTTGTCCATCTCTTACGGTTTAGTAGTTATGCACAATTCCGTAAAATGCATCCAGAATAAAGTAGTCTTCAGAGGCTATTCCCAGAAAATTCAAGATATACATATTATTTGTCAGGTAAATATCTTTAATATACGATATTTTAATCAAAATCTTCTTTTCTAAAAATGCTTCTTTTATATTCAGTGAGTCTGAGAACAAGTATTTGCGGTGAAATCTCGGTATCGAATTTTTGGGTGCAATGCAATACCTTCTCTATACACTATGTACATAGTTCGTATAGAGAAAAAAATAAGTTTTTGTAACAATAATTTATTACAGGATAGGTAGCGAAAGTCATGCGAATGTAACAACTTACAATTTACTCACTAGCCTTGTGTGGAATATGTTAAGGGTTGAAGCCCATGCCCAGCATTGAATTTTCTCTACATATTTAATTGAAAATTCCTGTTGATGCCTTGCTTGCATCCAAAAGTTAGTACGTCACAAGTGAACCACTGCGTGAGGGATACGATGGCAGGATTGTCGGCGTTTTTGTAGGTCATTTATTTTGCGCACCCCTCCATTATTTTTAAATTCCGAACGTTGTATATTGCGCAGTATGAATGTTACACAACACAATTCTGGAACAAGATTTATATATGAATGAAAGCTGAAGCCGCCACTGATTTGCCGAGTCCCATGTGCGCTTTCTAAATTGGCAGGGAAATCGGCAGCGAGGGCAATTAAAGCGGCTGTTGCAGTTTTCTAGCACCACTCGTTACTGCCTGACAGCTGGACCGATGGAATGTCCGATATTTCCATAAAACCCAGTAGTGTTGTATCAACAAAGCGTTTCCTCTATAACGTCCCTGCAAACAGATCCAGCTGACCAGGAAGATAGCCTCTTCATTCTGAATACATCCATGAACAGTCAAAATATTATACTCGATGTATCAAAATACATAGCTCCAAAACATCTGACAGGAGGCATTCACGTGACTTCCTCTATATGTTCTGCAAATAAACTATTACTTTCTCTACACGTACTATGTACATAGTGGATAGAGGAGGTATTGCATTCCACCCAAAAATTTGATACCCAGATGTGACCGGAAATACACGTTTTAGAATCCACTGTATAAAAAAAACAACACATTTTCAGAAAAATGTTCGTTTTTACTTTCTCTATACGTATTATGTACATAGTGTATAGAGAGAGTATTGCACTCCACCAAAAATTCGATACCGAGATTTCACCGGAAATACATGTTTTAGAGTCCCCTGTATCCAAAAAAAAATATTTTCAGAAAAAGGTCCGTGTGTGTGTCAGTGAACACGATAACTCAAAAACGAAAAGTCGGTAAAGTACCAAACTTGGTATTTAAGTTTAGTATCTTCCAGGGATGCGGCACGAAGATTTTGAGGAAAATACCCCCACCCCAAACTACCCTTTACATGGAACTTTTTTCGAATATTTTGACTATCTAAAAATGGCTCTGACAATTCTGATTAGAATATCATATATTAAAGATATTTACCTGACAAATAAGATTTATATTTTGAATTTTCTGGGAATAGCCTCTGAAGACTACTTTATTCTGGATGAATTTTGCATAACTACTAAATCGTAAGATATGGACAAAAACTTAACACAAAAAAATGTAGAGCACGTTAAAACACACAATTTATGTCATATACATTTTTTTCGTGGAGTTGATCGTTTTTGAGATATTCCTTTTTCTTGGTTTCAGCTTTGAAAAACATACTTTTCTCATACAGGAATTTGTCAACTCCTGTCCATACAAACAAACGAACATCAGTCGCATAGCAGCCAGCTTTTGGCTTTCACTTTAACCTATGGTACTCCCTTATTTTGCTTCTACTTACAATAAAGCAAGAAATAAGAATATTTCTGCTAATTTTTTCTCGATTAGCATGAAATAAATAAAAGATAAGCTTATTAACAATAATTTGTTACAGAGATATAGAGAAAGTCAGGTGAATGGAACACATGAGATTTTTGAGCTATGCTGTCCAAAAACACACACATAAAGACACACACATGCACATACACACACGGATCATTTTTGGAAGTGACTTTTTTGGATTCAGGAGGACTCAAAAATATCTATTTCCGGTGAAGTCTCGGTATCGAATTTTTGGGTGCAATACAATATCTTCCTTATTCACTATGTATGTTGAACGTGTAGAGAAAGTAAAAGCTCGTTGCTATGATTGAAGTACCTTTGTTTGTGAAGACAAGAGTTGACAATTTCCCGCATAAGAAAAGTATAGGTATTTTAAACCCGACACTAATAACAAGGAATATCTCAAAAACCGTCAACTCAACGAAAAAATATGTATATAATATAAATTCTTTGTTTTAACGAACTCTACATTTTTTGTGTTGTGCGTTTTTGTCTATTTCTTATGGTTTACCAGTTATTCAAAATTCCGAATAATTCATCCAGAATAAACATGTCTGCAGAAGCTATTCCAAAAAATTTGAATATATACATTTTATTTGTCACACAATAATCTTAAGTATAAGAGATTTTAATCAAGATCTTTAGAGCCATTTTTGAGAAAATCAAAATGTTAGAAAAATGTTCCATGTAAAGGGTAGTTGGGGGTGGGGGAATTTTCTTGATAATCTTCGTGTCACATCCTTGAAAGATACTAAACTTAAATACCACGTTTGGTATTTAACGGTCTGTTTGTTTTTGAGCTATGCTGTCCCCCCCACACACACACATACACACAGACATTTTTCTGAAAATATTCTTTTTAATTCAGGGGATTTCAAAAGAGTATTTCCGGTGAAATCTCGGTATCAAAATTTTGGATGGAATACAATATCTTCTCTATACACTATGGACATAGTACATATAGAGAAAGTGAA
This sequence comes from Hymenopus coronatus, assembly GCA_030762935.1. Taxonomy (NCBI): domain Eukaryota; kingdom Metazoa; phylum Arthropoda; class Insecta; order Mantodea; family Hymenopodidae; genus Hymenopus; species Hymenopus coronatus. The sequence continues at coordinate 58,386,006 of CM060884.1, forward strand.
AATTCTCTAAAAGGGAGATATAAATTATATCCAATATAGTATATAAATTATATTAAGATGGGATAAATATACATTGGAAATGGCCAATAACTTGCATGTCGTGAAGCACAAGTAACAGCATGGTTTTGGGATTCCTCAAAAGCAATGTTATTTCTCGAATATGAAATGTTCTTCGCTGTTGTCTCCTGTGCAAACTAAATTAAATAGTTAAGACTATGGTTTGCAGCTCATAATACTATTCAAGACCACTCAATTCAGTCTGTAATTTAGCTCTCGGGGAGACAATTTCTCCTTGGCTTCTGGAATGATGTGACAGGAAGTTTTGGATTTGCATAGACACTCCTGAAGGCAACGGAGTCGCTTTAATTATGGTTTGTAAATATTACATGATACTACATATAGAAACTTAGAGAAGTTATTACACTACACCCAATAATTCACAATAAATACACGTTTTAGTGTCCCTTGCATCCAAAAAAGATATTTGGGTAAAATGTCCTTGTGTGTATGTCCGTGAACACGGTAATTCAAAAAGCGTAAAGTCGATAAAATATCAAACTTGGTAATTAAGTTTAGTATCTTACAAGGATGCAACACGAAGATGTTAGGGAAAATCCTTCCAGCCTAAACTACCGTTTACATGGAAACATTTCGAAAATTTTGTGTGTCCCAAAAATGGTCTAACAATTTTGATTAAAATACTGTACATTAAATATATTTACCTACATGATAAATAAAATGTATAGTTTTGAATTTTCTGGTAACAGCCTCTAAAGACCTCTTCATTCTGTTTGACGTTTGCATAACTGGAAAACCGTAAGAGATAGACAAAACTTACTACGTAAAAATGTAGATCTCGTTAAAATACACAATTTATGTTACAAGCTTTTATGTAGAGTTAATTATTTTTCAGATATTTATTGTTATTGGTTTTAGTGTTAAAACATTTAAACTGATTCTCAAACAGAAATTTGTCGTTCCTTTTCCCTTTGTTTTACTCCTGCCAGGCAAAGAGTTGTATAGCAACCGGTTTTCATAAGATTTAATTCGCTTTAGATTAATACATTCCTATACATATATTCCATTTTTAAGGAATAGTGGATAAATTAATAAAACTGTGTAAGAATAATTTGTTACCGAATAGGTAGAGAAACTCACGTGAATGGAACACATATGTTTTTCTTATTGGTTATGGATTACGTTGGACACTATCAGAATACATTATTACGAGGGCCGTTTTAGTCAACCTCCGATAGACTATAAATAAAAGACAAGTTCATAGAAAACAATTATTTTGTTACTAAAAGTTTTGTACACTTATGATTACTTTTCAACATAATCACCGAAAAGACTGAGAAATTTATCGTACCTGTACACAAGCTTTGCAATACCCGCTTCAAAAAATGTTGCCGCCAGTGATTTCAACTGAGCATTGACGTTGTTTTGAAGATTTCGTTGGTTTGAAAATGCTGTCCTCCTAGCCACGTCTTCAGTTCAGGGAAAAGGTGAAAGTCGCTGGATGTCAGGTCAGGCCTGTACGGCGGATGATCGAAAATGTCCCATTGAAATTGTTCAAGGAGCCGATGGGTTGTGCCAGCAGTGTGTGGACGAGCGTTGTCATGGATCAACACATTTCCTGAAGTCAGCATTCCTCTTCGTTTGTTTTGAATGGCTCTCCGCAAACGTCGTAAAGTAGGAAGATCTTCAAAACAACGCCAATGCTCATTGGCGGCAACATTTTTTGAAGCGGGTATAGCAAATTTTGTGTACAGGTACGATAAATGTCTCAATCTTTTCGGTGATTATATTAAAAATTAACCACAAGTGTACAAAACGTTTAGTAATAAAATAATTGTTTTCTAAGTACTTGTCTTTTATTTATAGTCTATCGGAGGTTGAAAAAAAAAAACGGTCCTCGTAGCAATTAAAACAGTGGTTTCCGTTAGCGGAAGTGAGATCAAAATGTTAAAGGAATAAGTCAGTTTAAATGACAGTCTGCTTCCTTGTGTTTTCTTGTATATGGGACATGGACATGGTTTTAATTATCACACATTTACGTATCACAGGCCGCAAATTTTAAACAGCGATTGCGCTTGCAGCAATGTCAGTGTTATCAAAATTGCGATACAGACATAATACTGTACTTAACATATTTAAATATTTATGTTTAAGATAGCCGGAAAATGTCGTTCAGAAGCAACAGATAACCTTATTCATGAAGGATATCTCATTACCGTAAAACAGCTAGTGGGTTGGCTCAGGTATTAATGTCTCTGGTCCGCATTGGGAAGGTCCCAGGTTCGATAACATGGGGTTTTCGTGGTTTCTCTAGCGGCAGGGAATGCTGCTGTCGTTAGTTTTCTACCACGATTTTCCTGTGAATATTTTGTTGGGTTTGTGAGGGTATTGGATCGGTTTATGAGGGGTGTGATGGATCGGTTTGTGAGGGGTATTTTGGATCAGTTTGTGAGGGGTATATTGGATCGGTTTGTGAGGGATATATTGGATCGGTTTGTGAGGGGTGTGATGGATCGGTTTGTGAGGGGTGTGATGGATCGGTTTATGCGGGGTATTTTGGATCAGTTTGTGAGGGGTGTGATGGATTGGTTTGTGAGGGGTGTGATGGATCGGTTTGTGAGGGGTATTTTGGATCGGTTTGTGAGGGGTATTTTGGATCGGTTTGTGAGGGGTATTTTGGATCGGTTTGTGAGGGGTATATTGGATCGGTTTGTGAGGGGTATTTTAGGTCGTTTTGAGAGGGGTATATTGGATCGGTTTGTGAGGGGTATATTGGATCGGTTTGTGAGGGGTATATTGGATCGGCTTGTGAGGGGTGTGATGAATCGGTTTGTGAGGGGTATTTTGGGTCGGTTTGTGAGGGGTATTTTAGGTCGTTTTGAGAGGGGTATTTTGGATCGGTTTGTGAGGGGTATTTTAGGTCGTTTTGAGAGGGGTATATTGGATCGGTTTGTGAGGGGTATTTTAGGTCGTTTTGAGAGGGGTATATTGGATCGGTTTGTGAGGGGTATATTGGATCGGTTTGTGAGGGGTATATTGGATCGGTTTGTGAGGGGTATATTGAATTAGTTTGTGAGGGGTATTTTAGGTCGCTTTGAGAGGGATATATTGGATCGGTTTGTGAGGGGTATTTTGGATCGGTTTGTGAGGGGTATATTGGGTCGGTTTGTGAGGGGTATATTGAATTAGTTTGTGAGGGCTTTTTAGGTCGTTTTGAGAGGGGTATATTGGATCGGTTTGTGAGGGGTATATTGGATCGGTTTGTGAGGGGTATATTGGATCGGTTTGTGAGGGGTGTGATGGATCGGTTTGTGAGGGGTATTTTGGATCGGTTTGTGAGGGGTATTTTAGGTCGTCTTGAGAGGGGTATATTGGATCGGTTTGTGAGGGGTATATTGAATTAGTTTGTGAGGGGTATTTTAGGTCGTTTTGAGAGGGGTATATCGAATCGGTTTAAGAAGGGTATATTGGGTCGGTTTGTAAGGTGTTTGTCGCCCTCCGTGGTAAAACGGTTACCATGGTAACTTCATATAACCGTGGTCGCGCGTTCAAACCCGGTGGAGGACGATGGAATTTTTCGGGCGTAAACTCCTTAGAATGGCCTCCTTCGGAAGGGAAGTAAAGCCGTTGGTCCCGTGTCATAGATTTACGATACGTAAAAGAACCTCAAGCCTGGTAAAAAGGCCCCTGAGCAAAATTAAGCGGTCTTAGTTGCCCAATATAGAATGGGACGCTGAGAACCACAGCAGTTAAAGAGCGTCAATAAATAAAACTTCCTTTCATTTTATTTCCTTTCATTTGTAAGGGGTTTATTGCATCAGTTTGTGAGGGTTGTATTGGGTCGGTTTGTGAGGGGTGCATCGAGTGAAAAAATCTGATGTGTTCCTTTCATATGGCTTTGTCCATCTGTTCTGCAAACAAACCATTCCTGCAAAAGATTATTCTTTTATCTATGTAATGCTAAAAAGGTTAAACGTTTCCAGAAATGTTTCTATTATGTAGTTCCTTATAAATAGAAGGGATTAAGAGAATACACTAGTCTTATACGGTAGTCAAATCCTTTAAAAGTATCGCTATGTGAAACAGTTGAAATTCGGTTCTTTGTGTGGCTAAGAGTAAAACAAAAGACGTAAAAACGTAAGATGACTTCCCGTTTGAGAAAATTTTAAGTGGTTTAAAGTTAAAAAAAATAACAAGATATATCGTGAAAACGGTATAACCTATCTTTGAGAGTTTAACAGTTGTTTAATGTCCATAAGCTAAAAGGATATACATTTTAATTCAGAAGTAAATATCCTCTATATACGGTGTTTTCATAAACATCGTTAACGCCATCTCTGAGGAAAATATACATTTCGAAGTCTTATCCGGTTTCCCCCGCCATCACATTCCACTGGTCCTCCATTTTCATTCCATGTATCCTGCTACTATAGTAGTAAAAGCGGACGTAAAACACTATCAAAAAATCTGATACGTTCCATTTATATGACTTTCTCTACATCTCTACTACAAATTATTGTTAAAAAAAGTCTATTCTTCTATTTAATTCACGCTGATCGAGAAAAACAGCAGAAATGGTCTTATTACCTGTTTCCATTTAAGAAGAAGAAAAAAAAGGGAGTACCATAGGCTAAAGCGATAGTCAAAAGCTGATTGCTATGTACATGAAGTTCCTTTGTTTGTATGAACAGAATTTGAAAAATTCCCGTATGAGAAAAGTATAAGTATTTTAAAGCTGAAACCAATAACAAGGAATACCTAAAATAAATGATAAACTATACGGAAAAATGTATATAGCATAAATTGTTTGTTTTAACGAGATCTACACTTTCTATTAAGTTTTTGTCTATTTCTTACGGTTTACTATTCAGCAAAATTTATCCAGAATAAAGATACCTTCAGAGGTTATTCCGAGAAAGTTTAAAATATACATTTTATTTGTGATTTAAATATCATTAATGTCTTTAATAATAAACGTTAGAGCCACTGAGAAAATAATAATTTTTGAATTTTTTTACATATAAAGGGTAGTTGGGGGTAGGGGAATTTTCTTGATAATCTTCGTGTCGCTCCTTCGAAGATGCTGAACTTCAATATCAGTTTGGTAGTTATGTACTTTTCGTTTTGAGCTATGCTGCACACACACACATACGCACACACTCTCTCTCTCTCTCTCTCTCTCTCACACACACACACACACGCACTCACACAGAGGGACCTTTTTCCAAAAATGCTTTTTTTTTTTATTCAGGAAGACCTAAAACATGTATTTCCGTCGAAATCTCGGTATCGAATTTTTGGGTGCATTACAATACCTTCTCTAAACACCATTTATATAGTACATGTAGAGAAAGTAAAAAAGGAGAGTTTGAAGGGATCGTGCTTATTGCCCAGTTCTCTACGGGCGAGTTTTAACTTGAAATGGCCCCGTTGAGTTCTACAACTTTTTCAACGCACCAAGGGATATCTGCACAAGCCAAATACGGGGTAGATGGGCCACCTGGTATAGAATAGGATACTGAGAACCACAGCAGTAAGAGAACGACATAAATAAAAGTAAAACTTTTAAGTTTTTGGGAGCTCTGCTCTCACCTCTCCCCCAGGGGTCACGTAAGGCGCCATGGGCATTAATGCCATCTGTGCAGGCTCCACCCTATGACTGTGAGCCCCATCCGCGATAATCCTACCCTAGTGTAAAGGAAAAACCATGTTAGGCACTACAAAATACTATTGTTTTGTATTTACTGTGAAAAAAAAACTGCACATCGTCATTATCGTATTTTATTTGCATTATCTTTAAAATATTGATGCATCATTCGGCGGACATTACGTTATTTTCAATACTGTTATTTTCCAGGGGTTGTTTCCAATTCTACACTAACAATTCATAGCACAGTTTAAATACAGATTTTTCTTTATTGAGAATCTAAAATTAGTTCTCTTATCTTTCCTTTTATATCGCTCGTGCCAGTTCAATTACATTTAGGGCGATATACGCTGATAGTCGAACCACTATTCAGCCCTCGTATTTCGGCGTTTTCTTTTTTAGCAGTATGTAGATTGTGATGTTTTTGTAGAAACCTTTTATTTTTGCCTTCACTTTTGTATTTTCTTTTTTTGAAATGTAACCGAGTTTTTCCTCTTCTCTGGATGTCATCCAAAGCCCGTATCATCGAACATTTAACAAGAAAAAAGTTTGGTTTTTATTTTGGAGAGGTTTTTTAATTGTGACCATATCCGAGCACACAGCAGAGTTTACAAGGACATTAGGAATTGCTTTGCATTGGTGATTTTAAAACTGCGCACTGAACAAAAAACATCTAATGTGTTCCATTCATATGAATTTCTCTACATCTCTGTAACACATTCTTGTTATTAAGCCTAGTCTTCTATTCTATTTCATGCTAATCGAAGTCTTGTTACTTAGTTCCTTATACGTAGTTCTCGTGTGTAGAAGGGAAATAAAGAAATACTCTAGGCTAAAGCGGTAGTCACATGTTTTAAAATGGTTGCTATGGGATTCTTTGCGTGACCAGGAGCTAACAAGTTCAAGTATTTTAAAACTTTTTTTTTTTTTTTTAAAAATACAGTTCTGGAGTCTGATCGGGACTCCGGCGCTGTATACTCTACTTTTTATTTACCTAATTTGTTTACTTTGATTACTGTATGATTACTGAATTTCTGTTTTACTTTTTACACACACATACACAAACATATAACACCCATGCCCAAGACGGGACTCGAACCCACGATCCCCTGCGCTGCGAAACACCAAAGCGTCCCGGCCATGGGGACCGGCAAACTGAAACCAATAACAAGGAATATCTTGAAAACGGTCAACTCCACAAAAAATAAAAAAATGTATGTGTCAGAAATTATGTGTTTTAAGGAGATCTATATTTTCGTGTAGAAAATTAAAGATATACATTTTATTTGCCATGTAAATATCTAAAATGTAAGAGAATTTAATCAAAATCTTAGAGCCATTTTTTAGAAAACCAACATTTTCAAAATTTTCCATTCAAAGGGTAGTTTTGAGGGGGATTTTATTGAAAAGCTTCGTGTTCTTAGCTTGGAAGATAGTAAATTCAAATATCAAATTTGGTATTTAACGGATTTTTCGTTTTTGAGTTATGCTGCTCACAAACACTCACACACACGGACATTTTTCTAAAATGTTTTTTCTTGGATTCAGGGGGTCCCAAAACATGTATTTCAGGTGAAATTGAGTTTGTCATAGTACGGGTAGAGAAGGTAAGGAGTTCCACTTACATGACTTTCTCTATCTGTTCTGCAAAGAACTATCCTTACAAAAGATAATCCTTTTATCTAAATAAAATCAATATAAGCTTTAACAGAAGTGGTCCGAGTGCTTAGTTCCATATAAGCAAAAACGCAATTGGGTTTTATATGGACGCTCTTTAACCAATGTGATCCTTAGAGTGTATTCTATTTTAGGCGAATAGATCGCTTAATTTTAATCAGAAGCTTCTTTAACAGGCTTGAAGTTCATTTACGTAAAACTACGATACGAGCCAGCGGCTTAATTTCCCTTCCATAGGAAGCCATGGTAAGGATTTTTACGTCAAAAAAATCCATCGCCCATTACTGGGTTTGAACCCGGTTAGCATATTATCCCTACACCACGAAAGCGACTTTATAAGTACGAGCAGTAGGAACATAAGAGAATACACTAGGCTAAAGCGATAGTAACATTTTTTTAAAAGCTGTCGCTATGACCAGGAGTACAACAAAAGAGATGTGAAACGATGAAGCGTAAAACGGATGAACGTTACAACACCAAATTTGGTATTTAAGTATACTATCTTCCAAAGATATGGCCCGAAGATTTTCAAGAAAAACCTTTACCCCAAACTACCCTTTAAATGGATTTTTTTTTTTACATTTTCCCCCAAAAATGGCGCCAACGTTTTTGATTAAAATATCGCATATTAAAGATATTCACATCACAAATAAAATGTATATCATGCATTTTCTGGAAATGTTCTTAATTCTGGATAATTTTGCATAACTGATGAACCGTAAGAAATTGACGAAAACTTGGCACACTGTAGAGTTAAAGCACACAATTTATGTCCTATACATTTTTTCGTGAGGTTGATAACTTCCGAGATATTCCTTGTTATTGGTTTCAGTTTTAAAATACTAAAAACAATTCTCATACGGGAGCTGGTCATGCAAAGAAACGGATTTCATTCAAAGACCAGCCAGCTTTTAAAAGATCTGGCTACCGCTTAGCGTAGAATACATTCATTCCTGTTCTAGCTACAAGGAAAAAGTAATAAGACCATTAGTACTGTTTACATCGATTACAATTTTAATAATAATTTCTTACTTATCTCACTTTCCATCTGTCTGAGATTTTTATTTTTGTCTAACATATATTTAAAAGAAATCTTAAATTTGGTATCATCCCTCTATACTTCAAAAGCTTTGAATTTATCTATCCTTTATAGAGGCCTTTCAATTTTTCATAAGCTTCAATTCATCCTTCAGTACTACTTAATGTATTGATGTACTTGTGTCTTCATTTTCTTTATTACTTCTTGTATCATAATTCTTTTTAGTGATTTATCCAAGTATTTTTCTTAGCAATTCTAAACTTGCTGCATTTTTTCAATCCTTACTGGTTTTATTTCTTTGTATAAACTTTTGTATCACATGATAGTAACTTAACTTCTGTAATTTTCATCTAATGGTTTTTCCAGTTGAAACAGTTTTATATTCAGAGAGGAATATCTATTATCTGAAATGTACAATACTTTCTTATCTTATATGCTTCATTTGTTTCCGCATTGGGCTGGAATGAGCTTTGCGCAGATCGTCATTAGTGGAGATTCTTCTGGAGGGAAGCCAAAAGACGAACAAAAATTATACGAGCTAATAACTAGCGTAATAATTTAATGAGCTCACACAAATGGTTGCAGACGACATACTATACAGGCTGCTTTGAAATGATACGGAACCAAGATATGAACGAAATTGCTCAGTTCCTATGTGACATGAAAATATGTAGTTTTCAACCCCAATAGCTACAAGACAAATCGGTTTGGTGTCCTTTCTATACGGTCTACAGATAATTAAAAACAATCTGATGTGTTCGATTCACATGACTTTCTCTACATCAACAAATTAGCAGAAATTGTCTTAATTGCTTCCTTGTAAGTAAAAGGAAAATAATGGAATACACTAAGCTAAAACGACAGTCAGTTATTTTAAAAGCTAGTTTCCATGTGGTTGAAATCCGTTTCAATGCAGGGCCACGAGTTTACAGCTTTTCGTGTAGAAAAGTTTAACATATTTTAAGTATTTTGAAAAACAATAATAAAGAATATCTCAGAAATTGCCAATTATACGAAAAACAAGTATATGACATAAATTATGTACTTCAACGTGATCTTCATTTTTGTGTAGTGAGTTTATGTCTATCTCTCATCAGTTACGCAGAATTAGGCAAAATTCATTCAGAATAAAGAGGTTTTTAGGGGCTATTCATAGAAAATTCAAGATATACATTTTAATTGCCATATAAGTATCTTTAACATACTGTATTTTAATCAAAATCGCTAGACCCATCTAATCCAGATTGTGAATATATATTTGAATGAAATATGGTGTGAATGCTTTTTTTGGTACCAGTAGAGACTGTCAAGTTAACTTTCAAACTCGCTCGCTTCTCGCTGCCGCCAAACGTGCCTCACGCAGCCAGTAGATGGAGCAAACACATATAGCTGGCAGGAGAGAGCTTGACCAACGAGCATACGAGATTCTCGATTACTGGCAACGCTCATAGGTCTCGTTATTAGCAAGACTGTGGTGTAATGCGCAGAAACTAGCATAATCAGTTCTTTAGGTTATATTATTCCATGTTTAATTGATTTAAATTTTAAATAGCCTACGAGGATAAGAATACTATTTAAATAACCACACTAGAGAAGAGATTAAAAACGAAATGCGGTATCACAGAATCTGCAGATATGTGTACATGGTCTCCACTTTTATTAAAAATAAGTGTGTATATATTTTATTGCTCATAAGACATTTATTTGCAAAAAGTAATTCTATTTTAGATTGTAATCTGAACATGTTTGAGTATAAGCTATAAAAATACAAATAATAGGTATGTAATTAACGGCTAATTGCTGATTCAAACCATTTAGTGTGAACATCTTTGCTTATTTATATATATATATATATATATATATATATATACACACACACACACACACACACATACATACATACGATGGTCCCGGGCCTCGCATAGATATGGCGCCACTAGGCCTGTTAGACGGTAGCATCGTAAAATTTAACTCTAGACTAGCTTGTATCCATAGTTACAGGTCAATAACTTGTTTAGTTTTCGAACGATATCATTTTAAACAAGACAACTTTAGAGTTTCACAAAAATGGTGGATTTGGAAAAACGAGCAATGATTAAATACTTCCATTTGAAACGCTTAACACGTAAAGAAACCAAGGAGGAAATGGACAGTACATTGAAAGACTCTGCCCCTTCATATTCAATGATTAAAAGGTGGGCTGCGGAGTTTAAAATGGGACGTACGAGCACTAGTAATGAGCCTCGCTCAGGACGCCCTGTAGAAGTGACAACTCCAGAGGTTATTGAAAAAAAATCATCGTTTAGTACTGGAAGACCGCAGGTTAAAGTTGTTGAGATAGCAAAGGCTGTAAACATATCAAAGGACAGTGAAGGTAATATTTTAAGTAATGTTTTGGGCTTTCACAAGGTCTGGGCAAGATAGGTGCCACGTTTGTTATACCTGGTCAAAAGTTGCAAAGAATAAATGTTTCTGTTAAGAATGTGAAGCGCTACCGCAAAAATCCAAGTGTGTTTTTGAGACGGCTTATTACCATGGATGAAACTCGGATACATCACTATACTCCAAAAAGTAAATCACACTCAAATTATCTTGGAGGACGAAGAGGTCATTGATGCGGTAAACATCTATTTTGAGGACCTTGATAAATCGTACTACAGAGATGGTTTAATTAAATTAGAACTGCGATGACAAATATATATATATATATATATATATATATATGTGTGTGTGTACTGTTAATCATCTAGTGTTACTACTAGTGCTGGGAATTTTAGGTTTTTATAAATGAAATTTTAGCCATTTATTTTCTTCTACTAGCATTTTAATTTTAAAACCCTTTTCCTATCTGTTTTTACTTTCTCTATACTATGTCATAGTGTATAGAGAAGATATTGCATTGTACCCAAAAATTCGATACCGAGATTTCACCGGAAATATGTTTTGAGACCCCCTGAATCCAAAAAAAGCATTTTTAGAAACATGTTCGTGCGTGTGTCTGTCTGTCTGTCTGTGTGTATGTGTGTGTGTGGGCAGTATAGCTCAAAAACGAAAAGAACGTTAAAAACCAAACTTGGTATTTAAGTTTGATAAATTCCAAGGATGTGATACGATGATATTCAAGAAAATCTCCCACCCCAAACTACCCTTTAAATGGAACTTCGAAAATTTTGATTTTCTAAAAAATTGCTCCAACTATTTTGATTAAAATCACGTATATTTCTGACATTTACGTACCAAATGAAATGTATATCTTGAATTTTCTGGGAATAGCCTCTGAAGACCTCTTTATTCTGGATGAATTTTGCCGAATTTTGTTTAACTGCTTAAACGGTAAGAGAGAGACAAAATCTTACTATACAGAAAATGTAGAGCACGTTAAAACACACAATTTATGTTATACACTTTTTTCGTGGAGTTGATCGTTTTTTAGTTATTCATTGTTTTTGATTTCACCTTTCAAAAACTTATGAGAAAATATAAGTCTATCCATGCAAACAAAGGAACTTCCGTCGCATAGCAACCAGCCTTTGACTATCACTTTAACCTATGGCGCTCCCTTATTTCGCTTCTACTTAAAAGGAAGCAAGTAATATGACTATTTCTGACATTTTTTTTTTCTCGAATAGTATGAAGTAAATAGAAGCATAAGCTTTTTAACAATAATTTGTTGCAGAGATATAGAGAAAGTCATGTGAATGGAACACATCAGATTTTTAAACAATATTCCTAGTTTTTTCGGGTTTTTAACAATTTTCCTATCTATTACCGAAGTTGACGACAAACCTACTTATCTAAATAGGTGTGCTTATACAAATATCTCGTAAGCTATTTTTGTTCTCTGGAAAAAATACTGTTTACTGGACAACAGGTTTGTTTACATCCCCACCTTGCATTCTTATGATGCGGCAAGACGGCCGATTGTAACCTATACAAGGTGGCTGGCTCACCTGTCCCTTATTCTCTATCTTTATGCAACCCGCAGATTACAGCCTAACCTGAAAACATCGTTCCCGAGATCCATCATCTGCACACGAACATTATAGACTTTGGCACTAAAGGTTATAGCTGAACAGTAGCATATGCGATGTTAGAATAAGTTCCAAAATGCTCGATTCACGTTCGAATCTTAGCAAAACGTTGGCAATTTTTTTCCCGCTTTCTTTCTTCCTGATTTGGCACAAAGCTAGATGGAATACCGGAACATTTTTAACTGGCTTATTGTTTTTTTTATTGTTGTTCTCTTTATTTATGTTTATTCTAACTTAATCAGTGCAGTTACAGGAAACACAAATGAAAATGAACATTCTGAGGCATATTCATCCAGTTTCTTGTAAATATGCAGGGATTATTACAAAGTTTTAAAACTAACTTTGGTATTTCAGACAATACTACGAACCAGACCCATTTTTCAGGGTATCTTTAATACCAAAAATACACAAAATACCAAGGCTGACAATCACAAACTGTGCCAAATACATAGGTATTCATCAATATGTTCAGTTGAAAAGAAAATTAGGTTTAATCCCCATAGCTTCAAACTTCTCAATATCCACTAATCCGACATGAAACTTAGTGATGAAGCATTCTCTAACTACGAAGAACAACCGATAACATGTTAGGAGTTCTGGTATTTTTAAATTATTTTATTAACTATTTTTAAATTATTTTTATTAACTTTTTACGATTTGAAAATTTCCTTTATTGTTTAAAGGCTTAGTGAAGTTTCTTTTTCAAAATAATTAGAAAGAAAATAAAAGATCAAAGACTGAAGAACGCGAAAAATGTACTTTCGTTTGTTCTTCATTCGTATACCTTTTTGTTTAAACCTAAAATTATCAGAGTGACAAACACTGAAATTATTTTGCACATTGATGGATAATACATAGAGAAGAAGAAAAGTGCACGCAGACTGTGGGACTCGAACCGCTGCTATGCTGGAGGTGACTAGGGAACATAAAATTAAGCAGTTGAGCTACAATCATTGCGCCCGGTTGCTGCGTTAAAACTTGTAGGTATAGTGTCCCACATGTCTCCCTCTCCGCTTCTGATCTCTTTATAACGGTTGTGTGACTCCTTTTTGTAGCTTGAGCCATTCGTTTAACCTTCATTCATTATAATTTACATTGTAACGTATGACAGCAATCCTATTAATATAATACACTCTGTCAAGAAAGAACCGAGAATTGATCATTTAAAAATCCTATTTAAAAGGGAATTCGAAATTATTTTTATCGCTAAGTTGGTACAACTTTCCTCTATATCCACGCAGAGTTTGATCGTCATCTGTCATCTAGTTTGTTTACAGTACGCCATTTTGTTAGTTCATCTCAAAGGTGATTTGCGATTTTACGATGGATACAAATATTGAACAAAGAATCTGTCTCAAATTTTGCATTGCAAATGGTATTTCGTGTGCCGAATCGCTGAAAATGTTACAGAGGGCTTACGGTGAATCGACTTTATCAAAAACACGTGCATATGAGTGGTATAGTGTATTCAAAAGTGGTCGAGATGTGGTGGAAGATTTGCCTCGCTCTGGTCGGCCATCAACGGTTTCAACTGAACTGAACATCGCTAAAGTGAAGAAAATGGTGTCTGAAAATCGTCATTTATGTACTGTAACAGGAGTTAATAAGCGCATGTTTTTGGAATGGACGTAACCATTGCTGCTAAGGTCTACTTTCCGATGAAGAGCAGGCTAGATTTGCATGGTTACCAAATGGCCGACAAGCACGATAATTTCGACCTTATTAGTTAAGAAGTGTTGCCTATCTCCAAAATAATAAGGAACCACCTTGTATAAGGAACGGTACTTACTTCCTAGCTCTGCTTACGAGATACGAGCGAGAGTGTGATGGGTTTTTACCTCCTCTAGCTACCAGTAATGTCTGCAAAAAACTTAAAGCTCTAGTTTTAATACTTTGGAATAATATTTTTATCACTTCAGTGTTCCTTTAATGGATAGCTTGTTCTGTAAGCTTACTTACCTGAATGCCTGTATCCGAAGAGGAAACCTCATACAGTGACGATGGTGTTGAGGACGGAAACTCGGCGGTAGGCGTCATGGTGCTCATGTTGACCTCTGCATCATAAAACTCCTCCACGTCAGGATCCCTCTGGTCCTTCCATCCCACCAATGGAGGGAAGCAGATAAGGAAGCTGAGCACCCAAACACCTGCAAACATTTACTCCTAATGAAATAATTAACGGTCTCATACCATTCTTAAAATTATTCCAAATATTTAAGGGGCAGTAAGAGTGAAATTTCAATTTTCTGCATTTCGGTATAGATTTTTCTGTAACTTTTACTATTATCTTAAGAGCATTCCATTTAAATTGGATAAATACTTTGTAAGATAAATTTTATCATAAATTGAATTATGTAAATATACTCCATAATCAAAGTATTTTACGAGCCTCAAAATTTGAGAAAATCGTTTGGTATATTCTGAATTGGAGTTTTGAGTTACACACAAAAACTTAAAATATTGATATTTCAATAGGTTTGGTTATTAGCCCCGTCTGTGTAGTGTGGTGGTAGCGTGTCTACTTCACATTAAACATGTCGCGAGTTCGAATCTCGGTTAGGGAGAGGATAAGGTTTTTTTTCGGCGTTTTCCCTTATTCTGAGAAAACGAATGTCGAGTAATTTTAAGCTCTATGGACCCCGAGATCATTTGAGGATCATTTCACTGATTTCATTCATCGTCCGAGATGACCAACCAGGTTAAAGGACGTTAAACTACAAAATAAAAAAAACAAAAAAAATTGGTTACTGAATTATAATAGTTTTTAAAATAATCTCCATATTTTAATCACGACCGGAGCTAATCCAAAAGAATGCATTTTCTAATTCGTTTCGTTTCGTAATCGGCTTACCCTCCCCATATTGTAGAACTTCACACCGTCCTAGGACTTACAAGCCAATGCCTTGGGGTCAGAAGCCTGTCGGGGAGCCAACGGCACGAAACCACAGAATGGAAAACCTGTTATGAAGGGTTCGGCCCTTAGCCATGCATGAACATGAGGTAGATGATATGAAATGTAAGCGAAATTGATCATTGGAAAGGTGATGGAGTAATTGGTGGAATGAGTGGCGGGGAAGCCGCACAGACGCCATTTCATCCACCACATCTTCAGGGAACAAAACTATTAGTCCAGGTCTTGCTGGACTCCAGAGCTGGACCAGTAGCCTTGTTTCCTGAAAATGTCGGACGCAGATGTCGGCGAAACGTCGGTAATTAAATCATTTGGACCACGGCCTATAAGTCTGACAACTATTTATAATCAAGTTGACATTAAAAATGCTCAAAATTGACAGTATTTGTGCGAAGATATAAGTTGTCAGCAAAAAAAAAAAAAAAAAAAGATCGTCAAAATAATTGAACTGGTTGTGGGCGTACTGTATAACGTAGGAGTAATTGGTTTGGGATTTCTGTTCACGGCCGATATAATTATGATATGAACCTATTTGTGTGCGCTATATTATACTACACGAATAAATACTGCTTTCCTACTGTATTTGCCTCTAATCAAGTAAAAATGAACACATTTTGCAAACTATTTCTAGCTAATGACACAACATTTGTTTCAATATTATTGACTATATGGCTTGAGGTTATTAATTTACTTTACATGAATCATACTCGCATGTACAGCAAGGTTTTACATCGTTTACACATCGTCAACCACATATTTAATCTAGAAGACTGAAACAGAATGACTATTTATAGCTTATATAGGTTCTTTTTCAGTATAATTATACATGTTACCATAACTCTTATATAGATTTTGCTGAGAGCATCATTTATTTACTCCGCGCTATCTAAAAATATCTGATGTGCTCCATTCGCATGACTTTCTCTACATCTCTGTAGCAAATTATTGTTCATAAGCTTATTCTTCTATCTGTTTTGTGCTAAAACACTAGCAGAAAAGGTCTTATTACTTAGTTCATTATAAGTAGAAAGGAAATAAAGGAGTACTGTAGGCTAAACCGACAGTCAGATGTTTTAAAATGTGGTTGCTATGGGATTGAAATCCGTTTCTTACGTAGCCAGGAGTTGACAAATTCCCGTATGAGAAAAGTTAAGTATTTTAAAACTGAAATCAATAACAAGGAATATCTCTAACATATATTGTTCTTTTATTGTGATCTACATTTTTTGTGTAGTAAGTTTTTGTTTATCATTTACGGTTTACCAATTACGCAAAATTCCGCAAAGTTCATAAAGAATAAAGAGGTCTTTAGAGAATATTCCCAGAAAAATCAAGATATACATTTATTTGCTACATAAACATCAGTAATTTAATTAAAATTGTTAGAGGCATTTCTGAGAAAATCAAAATTTTCGAAAAATGTTTCATATATGGTGTAGTTTGGGGTGGGGGGCTTTCTTGAAAATCTTCGTGTCGCATCTTTGGGAGATACCAAACTTAAATACCAAGTTTGGTATTTAACGTCTTTTCGTTTTTGAACTACGCTGTCCACAAACACACACACACACACACACACACACACACACACACACACACATAGGCTCCATCTTCATTCATGCATAATGGTGCCATAAGTGGTTAAAGCGGGCGTTAAACGCTGCCAACACACACACACACACACACACACACACACACACACACACACACACGGTCTTTTTCTAAAAATGATTTTTTTTTGGATTCCGGGGGACCCAAAGCATATTTCCGGTGAAATCCCGGTATAAAATTTTTGGGTGTAACACAATACCTTCTCTATATCTATGTACATAGCACGTATAAAGAGAGTAAAAACTACAGAATGGAAACTTTATACCAGGTGGTCCAACTGCATAAGTCAACGAACTAACTTAAGTTAAAACCGTAGCGGATAACTGGCCTAAACGCCCTTCACTTTATTTTTCTCAGTGAGTGCGATCCGCTCACCTTTTTCGCTGATAAGTCATCTTTAAACTCTTACCAGTATGGCAAGCAGTTTTTAGGTCGGCTGCAGATTTTTTGGATTAATTATACTTTTATTTTCTCTACATGTATTATGCACATAGTGTATAAAGAAGGTATTGCAATTCTATACCGGGTTTTCACCACAAATACAACTTTTAAGGTCCATGGTATCCAAAAAAAGCATTTTCACTTTTTCTACACGTACTATGTAGATAATTTATACAGAAGGTATTGTATTCCACCCAAAATAGAAATAGACATAGCAACTAGCTTTTAAAATATTTGACTATCGTTTTAGCCTAGTATATTCCCTCATTTCCCTACTACCTATATGAAAGCAAGAAATGAACGCAATTTTTGTTAATGTTTATTACTTTCTCTATACGTACTATGTACATAGTGTATAGAGAAGGTATTGCACTCCACCCAAAAATTCGATACCGATATTTCACCGGAAATAATATTTTAGGGTCCCCAGGATCCGAAAAAAAGGCATTTTCAAAAAAGGTCCGTGTGTGTGTGTGTTTGTGTGTCCGTGTGCCTGTGAACACGATAACTCAAAAACGAGAAGTCGGTAAAATACCAAAGTTGGTAATTAAGTTTAGTATCTTCCAGGTATGCGACACGAAGATTTTGAGAAAAATCCTCCCCACACCCAACTACCCTTAAATGGAACTTTTTTTCGAAAATGTAAATTTTCTCAAAAATGGCTCTAACGACTTTGATTAAAATTTCGTATATTAAATATGTTTACCTGACAAATAAAATGTATATCTTGAATTTTCTGGGAATATCCTCTGAAGACTACTTCATTCTGGATGAATTTTACGGAATTTTGCATAACTGCTAAACCGTAAGAGGTGGACAAAACCTTACAATACAGAAAACCTTACAACACACAGTTTATGTTAAATATATTTTGGATGTGATATTTTTGAGACACTCCTTGTTTTTGGTTTTAGCTTTAAAAAAACATACTTTTCTCATACAGGAATTGAGCAATTCCTGTCCGTAGAAACAAAGAAACTTCAGTCACATAGCATCCAGCTTTTGACTATCATTTTAACCTATGCTACTCCCTTATTTTCCTTCTACTTACAAGGAAGCAAGTAATAAGACTATTTCTGCTGACTTTTTCTCGATTATCATGAAGTAATTAGAAGCATAAGCTTGTTGACAATAATTTGTCACAGAGATAAAGTCATGTGAATGGAACACATCAGATTTTTAGGAGCGTATTACTCAAAAGAAATTCTTCCTATCTGAATGCGGCTAAAAGCTATTATCCTGCACACAAAGTCATCTCTGAATGGAGAATCCGTAAAGTAGTGTTTAAGCTTGGCTGGTTCGACGTTTGAGATGCGGCTTTACAAAGCTATCAAAGTTCTGTATTGTTTTTTATAAAGACAGCCTGGGGCTCACTCTTGCTTTCGGCGGTCGTTAATCAATCTCTTTCAAACTCCAGTTACCCTGGATTTTCTCTACCATTGTAATTTCTGAGAGTTGGCTGGGATTTCAGTTTCCTCATTTGCTTGTCTTTCAGATATTAAAAATTATATGTTCGCTAACAAGGCTTCCCTTAGGCTTAACTGCATCTCAGTCAATATCTGTAGAAATTAGAGTCGAAGATTTAGAATAGTGAAACAATTCACTGACGAAGAAACTTGTTGTATCAGTCTTCTTAGTGTTTATGTGTGTACACCAATTAGCTTGATGCACATTCAGCTGTTCCTTTTTGATATTTCTGAAGTTTCACTTCTCTCCTTATGTAAATTACGAAAATCTGTAGAAAAGGTCATTAGAAGTGATAAAATCCCATTATAATTGGGAGAAAACACTTCTAATGTGCTAAGAATTATATTTTAAATTCTCTACACGTATAGAGAAGGTATTCTATTCCACCCAAAAATTTAATAGAGAGATTTCACCGGAAATATGTTTTGAGGTCCCTCGAGTTCAAAACATTATTTTTAGAAAACAGATCCGTTTGTGTGTGAATCTATGGATAGCATAGTTCAAAAACTAAAACACCGTCAAATACCAAAATTGGTATTTAAGTTTATTATCCTCCAAGGATGTGACATGAAGACTTTCAAAAACATTTCTCAAAAACGCCTATTTTAATTAAAATATAGGAGGGTCGGTTGATAAGTCCCGGGCCTCACACAGATATGGCGCTACTAGGCCAGTCAGACGGTGGCATCGTATAGTTTAACTCTAGACTCGCTTGTATCCATAGTTACAGGGCAGGAGCTTGCTTAGTTTTCCAATGACAGCATTTTAAACCAGACAACTTTAGAGTTTTCACGAAAATGGAGGATTTGGAAAAACGAGCACTGATTAAATACTTCCATTTGAAAAGCTTAATGCTTAAAAATTCAAGGAGGAAATGGGCAATACATTGAAAGACTCTGCCCCTTCATATGATTAAAAAGAGTTTAAAATGGGACGTACGAGCACTAGTGATGAGCCTCGCTGTGGAAGTGACAACTCCAGCGGTCATTGAAACAAGTCATCGTTTAGTACAGGAAGACCGCAGCTTAAAATTGTTTGAGATAGCAGAGGCTGTAAACATATCAAAAGAACATGCAGGTAATATTTTAAATAATGCTGTGCAAGATGGGTTTGTTGACACGTGATCAAAAGTTGCAAAGAAAAACTGTTTCTGTTAATAATGTGGAGCTCTACCGTAAAAGTCCCAGTGAATTTTTGAGACGGCTTATTACCATGGATGAAACTTGGATATATCACTACACTCCGGAAAGTAAATAACAGTCAAAACAGTGGCTTGCGCCAGATGAACCAGCTCCAAAAAAGGCAAAGTCAATTTTGTCAGCTAACAAGATAAGGCGAGTGCTTTCTGGGATACGCAGGGAATTATTTTTATTGATTCCTTGGAAAAGGGTAAAAGTATCACAGGTGACTACTGCGCAAGCTTTCTGCAACGTTTGAGTGGTGATGAGAAAAGAAAAAGACCTCGTTTGTTAAAAAAAATTGTTTCATCACGACAATGCTCCGGCCCATCGTTCAGTCATTGCAAAGGGAAAAAATGTACGAATTAAATTTCGGATTGCTTGAACATCCAGATTATTAGCCAGATCTAGCACCCAGTGACTTCCAATTTTCCTACATCTCAAAATATTTCTTGGAGAACGAAGATTTCACAGCAAAGAGGATGTCATTGATGCGGTAAACAGCTATTTTGAGGACCTTGATAAAGCGCACTACAGAGTTTAATTAAATTAGAACACCGATATGACAAATTTATAAGCTTTTCTAGAGATTATCTTGAGAAATAAAGCAAAAATAAATAAATGCTGTTTTTAATGAGAGGCCAGGGTCTTATTGGCGGACTAGTATTAAAGCTATTTACATCACAAATAAAATGTTTATCCTGAATTTTTAGGAATAGCTTCTGAAGACCTGTACATTCGGGATGCATTTTTCATTACTGGTAAACCGTAAGAGATGACCAAACAAAAATGTAGATATCATTAATACACACGATTTATGTTATATACATTTTTGTTGCATAGTTGGGCATTTCCGAAATTATCCTTGTTTATGGTTTCAATTTTAAACTGTGCACCTATCACGTGAGGCCACCTTTCACTTTCCATCTCTTTTGTTTTTCTGAAAATGCAAAGCGAACCGAACTTCAGTTGTTCGCATATCGTCCGGCTTTTAAAAGATTTGACTATCGCTTTAGCCTGGTGTGTTCCCCTATCTTCCTTCTGCTTATAAGGAACTAAGTATTAATATCTCATTGTATTCAATAGAAAAAGAAACGGTAAGACACAGTACTTCGCGAATGCGAAGAATCTTATCTTATGTTATAATCTGTTTTTCCAGATTCAAGACAAATTGTCTTAAAATTACACAGTGCGGCGGTAACATAGGGGGTCCGGGTTCGTACCCCGCGTACAGGATTTGGATATTTAGGAATGGTGTGGATTTGTGGGATTTTGTTGGCATGGAATCTTTCTGAGGGGTGGTAAGACAAGTGATTTTCTTCGAGTTCCAGATTATTATTATGTATGTATTTATTCTCTGCAATTGGTACTTCCCGGTGGCAGAGTTAAATGTGTGAAATTCATTTACAGTAATAATCTTAAGATAAATTAAGAGTAGTTATACAACTAACATATTACATATACATGTGTTTAAATTCATACTTACTATCCTGTATAGCAATACTTATCGAACTCATTTATTCGAGCACACACGCATTTCTCCTACATTTTCTACTCTTAAGCTACACTTTACTCGATTGCCTATAATTATTTATTATTTTTGACAGTGTTTTAGTGCAGTGATTTCGTTCATATTCTGGTGTATTAAATTAACAATATTTCGTCGAGATCGTATGTAGCCCAATCGACTCCACCGTGGACCCAAATATCACATCTTAGCTCCGCGGATGTTCCATACCAAGTGCAAAGAGAACCAGCAAGAGAACCGTTTATCTTGCTTTGTTATGTCAACTCCCGGCAGTGTAACCTCACCTCTTCAGTTCAATGTCCTTCCCTTAACGGTACTATCCTACCTGGGTCCCTTGTCAGCTCGTGACAACTATTTGTCCTTGCCTTCTTCCCTAGTCATTTTCAATGTACATTTGTCCACTCTTAGTGTATTTTATATTATATTTGTTATAATTTACATCTCACTTTTAGATAACTTTTAACCTCGTGACACGACATGTACTGTCTCACCAGGAAAATTATAAGTTAGTTTAGAAGAGTTAAATTAAACTGGGATCTTTAAAGTAGGGTACTCAAAATACATCTATTAAAGGTCGCAGCGAAGAGAAGTCAAAATACTTGAACAACCTCACACTTTTCTATCTATATATCTAAGTAATAAGACCAGTTCTGTTAATGTTTAGTATGATGTAGGTAGAAGGGTGATTTTTTTGTAAAAATAGAATATCTGAAATAATAGAATATGGTTTTGCAAAACAGGCAGAAAAAATCATGTGACTGCAACACATCAGTTTTTTACTTTCTCTACAGTACCATGAACATAGTGTATAGAGAAGGTATTGCATTCTACCCAAAATTTGATACCAAGATTCCACTGGGAATACACGTTTTAGGCTCAGAAAAAGGTCCCTGTGTGTGTCCGTGTGTCCGTGAACACGATAACTCAAAAACGAAAAGTCGGTAAAATAAACTTGGTATTTAAGTTAAGAATCATTCAGAGATGCGACACGAAGATTTTGAGAAAAATTTCCCCACCCCCAACTACCCCTTACATGGAAAAAGTTTCGAAAATGTAAATTTTCTCAAAAATGGCTCTAACGAATTTGATTAAAATACCGTATATTAAAGATATTTACACGAAAAATAAAATGTATGAAAACCTCCTTATTCCGAATGAATTTTGCTGAATTTTGCGTAACTAGTAAACCGTTTAAGAGATAGGCAAAAACTTACTACACAGAAAATGGGGACTACTTTAAAACACACAATTTATGTCATATATGTTTTTATCGTGGAGTTGACCATTCTATTTGTTTCAGATTCAAAATACTTTAACTTTTCTCACACGGAAAATTACAAACTCCTGGTCCTGTATAGAAACGGATTTCATCCACATGGCAACCAGCTTTTAAAAGAATTGGCTATTGTTTTATCCTTCTGTATTCCCTTATTTTGCCTCTACTTACAAGGAAGCAAGTAATTAAGACAATTTCTGCTAATGTTCATCTCAATTATCATAAAGTAGACAGAAAAATATGCTTTTTAACAATAATTTGCTACAGCAATGCAGAGAAAGTCATGCGAATGGTACACATAAGATTTGTTATTTTTAAGTGAGTTCGTTTACACAATGCGGGGCCTCTTGCATTCACATTTCCTTCTTTTCCTGTCACTTAATCATCGTCTATCATAGGCCTATCTTCCATTGACTGTCTCACACCATTCGTCCACCACAAGCGTGTCTTCCTCTCTTCTTAGGCCGAAGAGGGAGTAGTTTTACTGTTAAATCTCAACTTTCTTCCTTCTACAGAAAGTTGAATGTTCACTACTGTCATTTACATCTACTCTCGTATAGTTTCATACTTTAATTTCTCTAGTTCGTATGTATAATGTACATAGTGGGTAGAGAAGGTATTGTATTCCGCCCAAAATACCGAAATTTCACCGTAAATATATATTTGAGGTCCCCGGAGTCCGGAAAAAGCATTTTTAGAAAAAGGTCAGTGTGTGTCTATGGACAGGTCAAAAACCAAGGTAGATATTTAAGATTAATCTCCAAAGGATGTGACGAAGATTTTAAAGAAGATCCCCCCACCACCAACTACTTTTTACATGGAAACATTTTCAAAAATTCTTATTTTCTAAAAAATGGCTGTAACAATTTTGTTTAAAATATCATATATTAAAGACATTTACGTCACAAATATGTATATCTTGAATTTTCTAAGAATAGGCTCTGAAGACCTCTTTATTCTGGATGAATTTTGCTAAATTTTGCATAACTGGTAAACCGTAATATAGATCTCGTTAAAACACATAATTTATGTCATATGAGATTTTTTGTGGAACTGGGCGTTTCTGAGACATTACTTGTTAATGCTTTCTCTAACGCGACCATGCAAAACGCCGAAACTCAATTGCATCACATAGCGGAAGTTTTTAAAGGATTTGAATATCCCTTTAGGCTAGTGTATTCCCTTACTTCCCTTCTACTTAAAAGGAAACAGTAATAACACAAATTATGGTAATATTTATCTTGATTAGCATGATGTAGATAAAAGAATAATCTTTAATAAGAATACTATGTTTTTGGATTAGCTAGAAAAAGTTATACAGGGTGCTAATGAACTATACCGAAATATTTTCACAGAATATGTAGATTAACTAATTTGAGATAGGAGACTTATGGGTGTTTATTGAACTTTCAAAGTAACGGTTATAAGTTTCTGAACTGCCAGTACGCCACGAATAGCAACACTACGTCTGGAATGAAAAAAATAACAATAAAAATATTACTCTATGACAGGAATCGAACTCATGACCTTTGGGATAGCAGCTCCCCGCGTTATGCTTTAAGTCACCAGAGCTATTGAAAAAACACCTCCAGAGAAGGCTACATAACTCAAAAACATTGTTGATGAGTAACGAGCTGCTAAAAGTCGATATTTCTATATTCGGACAGCAGTTTTAAAGACATTCTAAGCCATTTTTTCAACCTGCTTTGCTTTAACACCGACTTATCAGCACCTGATACCCACACGTTCAACGCTATGTAGTTGCGTTATGTTTATCCGGGAACCATGCATCGCCGATCTCAAATTACTTATATCAGTCACGTGCACAATCTCGCAAATTATTTCGGTGTAGTGCATTAACAACCTGTGTAATGGAATACATCAGATTTCAATTTTCTGTAGTCTAGAGGATAAATACCTTCACCAATATTCGATTTCTATAGATCTTAATTTATTTCCATTTCTTTTCGATGCTTCCCATAGCTCAGCACCATATAGCGCATACTTTTAACTATTGTTTTATAGATTCTCCTCTCTCGCTATTGATCGCATTGCTCCAAATTATGGAATGTAATTATGTAATAATATTTACCTCTTTTTCCAATTATCTTCCTCTAAAACCCTTACATACCTTCGAAACCTGCCCGTCTTCTACTCCTTGGGCGCATGCGCAGGACGACATGCTTAGGATTTTCTTTTTTTAGCTTAACGTCCTTTAATCTGATTGGTCATATCGGACGATGAATGAAATTGATGAAATGAAGCTCAAATGATTTCAGGATCCATGGAGCTTAAAGTTACTCGACATTCGTCTTCTCAGGATAAGGGAAAACCCCGAAAAAAAAAACCCTATCCGGGTAACTCATCCTATGCGAGATTCGAACTCACGACCTTTTGAATGTGAGGCAGATACGCTACAACCACACTACACAGGCGGGCTTCCTTAGGATTTTGAACCTCCCCAGGGCATATTTTGGGGCAAATTATCTGGTGGTGCATGTATTTCAGTGTCCGTCATCAGCATTACGGAGTAAAGTGATTCACCGTATTGGGCAGCTCTTGCTCGATTTATTTGCATTATTTGGGCTTTTCTAGTATTTCATCATAGTTATTAATCTAGCAAATAATTTAAATTTTTCCTTGTTTTAGCCATGTAATATTCTGAGAGCATCTAGATTCCCTTCAAACTAGATCTGTGATTTCAATTCTTTCTTTGTTTTCTCATTTAACCTATTATGTGGTACTGTGGATATATTATTTGTACACTTGATAGTTTATTTGACCTGTATTAGTGTTAGATATGTAGGAACACATTTTATAATAAAACAAATACCTATTTAAAAAGAAACCCTGTGCTAAAGATAATACCTCTCAATGTGTGTATGTTTACACTACAAATCCCATCCCTTCTACCTCTGGGTTCGTTAACTATGTGCGCTTTAGAAACCAAAACCGAGCTCTGCTAATCAGTTTGTGGAAGAAATAAAAAGTTGTTTGTTGTAATAAAGAGAGTTTTTGTTACAATACCCTGCAAGTTAGTAGATTTATTATGACCTAGTTATAATTCCTCGTGCAGAGATTCGGATACAATTTAATTATGGGTTTGTTCATTTTCGCTACACCCACGCATACCATGAGAGGAAAAGGCTCGCATAGCATACTAGCACGTAGGGGAAAATTGTTACAATGTGACGAAACTTTTTGTCAACTTTTAAAAGTATTCATAGCTCCAGGTTTTTTTTTTTTCTTTACTACCTACGTACAGTAAGTAGAGGAAGTACTGAATTCCATCTAAAAATTCTATACCGAGATTTCACCGTAATATATGTTAGATATTACCTGAAAAATCTGATGCGTTCCATTCACATGAATTTCTCCACTTCTCTGCAATAAATTATTGTTAAAAAGTTAATGTTTCTATTTACCTCATGCTAATCGAGAAAAAAAATAGCAGAAATAGTCGTGGTACTTGTTTCCTTGTAAGTAGGAGAGAAATAAGGGAGTACCTTAGGTTAAGGTCATAATCATTTGGATTATATATCTTAAATACTTATGATATATTTATAGTATTTTTAATACTCTCAGATTCCAGGGTATTTGAATATTTAATAAGAAGTGGTATATAAATAATGTATTTTGATTATAAATTAGATTAATAAAAGTATTACAACGAATTCTAATTACATCACAAGATGTAATTCATTCATGAACAACTTCTAGCATTAGAGTAAAAGCTAAATATATAAATTATTTGGATTAATAAGTGATTTAAACTGTACTTTCCATAAGAGCAGTATATACTATTATAGCCAGATTTGTACATTGCATTGCTAAAATAGACCTGCTATGGTTTGAACTTCTCAACATAAGCCTAAAAGAGAAAAGTGAACCAAAATCTTAGGCAATGATTTAAATTTATCTTTATGCAATTCTTTAGAACGAGTAATTCGATTTGGTTTTCATGTCAAGCCTCTGAAAATGTTATGAAAATGATATTTCCCGAGCTTTGAAGCCGACAACCTGTTTATGTTTGCTTAAAAACGACACATTCGCTACTGAGCACTGTACGTATTATCACAATATGGGTGACTTACCAACATTTCTCCACCTTGGTTGGAGTCGTGGGAAAAGATTTCTCACGTCAGTATCTCGCCTTTAGTACAGAAAGTAAAACTTTAATATCGGCTTCTTTCAAGCTTATATGAAATAAAAACATTTAATGTATCTAGCACTCGAATCAGAAAGTTTGTGCCAAGTCAGCTGAACTTAGGCTATATAATACAGTAACTATTTCGTAGGAAATGGCCAATATAATGTATTGGCGCGTAACATTCCCACCAATCGGAACTCATTATCTCTGCATTTTAATCGTTTTTTATCACACCCACGTGCAATTATTTTTCTAAATTTATCGCACCCACGCACATTTGTTTTCTCTCTGAATATTACTGTGCAGTGATATTCCCGTACGCAATGGCGGAAGTTCCAATAGACACATTAATTGCAATCATGCTTTACTAAGCCAAAATAATATAATGTAGCAACACAAAGAGATCTGGATAGATTGCCTCCGTGGTCCGGTGGTCAACGAGCGGGTTCGATTCCCGGCTGGGGCGGGGAATTTTTTTCTAGCCAGAATTATTCCCTATCCTCCACAGAGTCTGGAAGTTTGTGAATGTGTGCGTGTTTGAGTAAAACAAAATGATTTAAACCTAAAGACAACGAGTTGTTTCAAGTGGAAAGCCCCCGATATGACCTTAGATGTTAAAGGGGGCTGTATAAATGAAACAGTAAAAAAATCTGGAATTTATGACATGAAGTTGCAGTGATTTCGGTGCAAAATATACGTCAAGACAAATAGGATTTTAGGAATATTATTATTGGTGTCCATATAGGCTAATCATTGTTACGTTATTCACGTAATAGTCTTATTAAATACAACTAGAGCTGCTACAACAATGCTCGCGAATTTGTTATAAAAATTGGAGCTCCCCATATATGACTTTAATAAAACCAGTAACAAGATATGGCTATGAAACGTAAGTACTAAAGTAATCAATAAAATAGAGATTATTAACCTTTGAGAGGAAAGTTTTGAGGAGTATCTTTGGACCAATTAAAGAAAAAGATGGCACGTGGCGCATACATATGAATTTCAAACTAAATAACCTAAATGGAAATAAAAACGTTATATGAGGGCTCAAAGATTGCGTTGTTTGGAAGTGGAAATAAATAAATACACAAATAAATACAATCTACAATACTCCTTCTCTGCACCTAGTTACTTATACCGGAACGTGTATCTACAGATTTACTTTATTAAACCTTCAACAAATACAAACTTTATAATTTTACAGATATATATTTAAAATTATTAATTAAAATATATGTATATATTAAAATAAAAATATATAAACATTTTAACACTAAATAAATATTAACAAAAAATCAAAATGTTATACTGGAAACCAGTAAAACATTCACCTCTTTATCCCTATGTTAAGAAAGCTAAATTAAAGAAAAAGAGACAAAAAACTAAATTCAATTAAATATGTAAATTAAATTAAAGTGCCAGTACCAGGTAATACTGCTGGTAGCTGGCTGTAAGTATTAGAATTAATTATTAAATATATATTGCCAAAAATTACTTTGTTGTGTGTAGTGATTAATTAAACATATCTGTACTAAACAAAACATAATATTTATGTCCTATAATATGGTGACAAATAAAGCTATCAATTTAAATTCCGCAAAAAGTCCTAAAAATAAAAATTTGCAAAGAAAGGGAGTAAAAAATAAATAAAAGGTTAAACTGAATTTCAAATTTAAGTTTAGTAAATTAGAACTAATTATGATTCTACTTCAACGTAAGCACTTATTAAACTACTTTAAAGTGTATTTAGTAACAAATTACTCAACTAGTTCCTTATTCGGAATAATAACTATCTATGTGAATAAAATGCAATAGAATGCAAGAAGATGAAATTGTAAAAAGTGTGTAAAATGGAAGCCAATTGGTATCAGAACAATTAGACGTCCAAAAAATAAGATGGCTGAATGCTGTTACAGAGAACATATAAGCAACGGGAATCCAGTCGCCCTCCGGAGTGTAATGGTTACCGTGCTAACTTCAAACCCTGCGGAGGACGATGAAGTCTTTCTGGTGTAAAAAGCCTTAGCATGGCTTCCTTCGGAAGGGAAGTAAAGCCGTTGGTCCCATGTCGTAGATTTATGGCATGTAAAAGAACCTCAAGCCTGATAAAAGGTGTTTCTAAGCAAAATTAAGCAACGGGAATCAAAAGTTGGCCAACCTGCATCCAAAATAGACCCAAGTGGAAGAAAATTGTTGAGAAGGCCAAAACTTACCTGAAGTTGAAGTGCCTAATAAAGAAAGACTCGAATTACGTACCTTTGAGTTTCTATGGAGATGCTCTACCGCTGAGCTAACGTAACGACTCACCCAAGTACCCTTTAAAACCTTCCTTATCTGATTAATAGCTAATTATAAGCGAAATGAGTGTATTTTCAACCAGGAACGCCTTATCGATCTCGGTTGTTAGTGCCTGTCACATTGATAGACTGACTAGCGATTCTTTACATCGTGAGGGAAGCTTTTATTGCCCAGCTGGAGTATAAAACGAGTTTGTTCGCTTGTTAGGGGAGAAAGGAACATGTGGACATATGGTTCGGTTCCAAAAGGGGCGTGGGTAATCTGTCCACGCGATGTTTCTGTTGCTAAGCACGTCAGTACGGCTCTGTTACTGCAAGACATAGAAATCTGTATTCCCGAATGCATCCAACAAAAGGGTTGCAGTTTAATTTCATTAATTACTTTATATGGTTTCATAAATAACAACTCTGTAACAAATTATTATTATTACTTTCTCTACACATACTATGTATATAGTGTATACAGAAGGTATTGTATTCGCCCAAAAATTCGATACCGGAATTTCACCGGAAATACACGTTTTGGGTTGCCTTGAATAAAAAAATCTGATGTGTTACATTCTTATGACTTTCTCAACTTCTGTGTAACAAATTATTGCTAGTAAACTTATTCTTTTATTTACTTCAAGTTAATTGAGAAAAAATTAGCAGAAATAGTCTTAATACTTGCTTCATTGTAAGTAGAAGCAAAATAAGGGAGTAGCATAGCTTAAAGTGAATTCAAAAGCTGGTTAATAGGTGACTGAAGTTCCTTTGTTTGTATGGACACGAGTTGACAAATTCCTGTATGAGAAAAGTACAAGTTTTTCAAAGCTGAAACCAAAAGCAAGGAATATCTAAAAAAACAATCAACTCCTCGAAACAAATTTATATAACATAAATTGTGCGTTTTAATGTACTCTA
This sequence comes from Hymenopus coronatus, assembly GCA_030762935.1. NCBI lineage: Eukaryota > Metazoa > Arthropoda > Insecta > Mantodea > Hymenopodidae > Hymenopus > Hymenopus coronatus. The sequence goes on from CM060884.1 coordinate 58,416,180, forward strand.
CATTTTTGTGTGGTAAGTTTTTGTCCATTTCTTATGGTTTAGCAGCTATGCAAAATTCCTCCAGGATAAAGTAGTCTTCAGAGACTATTCCCAGAAAATTCAAGATATACATATTATTTGTCATGTAAATATCTTAAATATTGGAGATTTTAATCAAAATCATTAGAGTCAATTTTGAGAAATTCAATATTTTCGAAATTTTTTCCATGTAAAGGGTAATTGGAGGTGGGGGGATTTCTTGAATATCTTCGATTTTTATCCTTGGGAGATACAGAACTTAACTATCAAGTTTGGATTTTCATTTTGAGCTATGCTGCTGAAAGATACACATGGACCTTTTTCTAAAAATGCTTTTTTCTTATTCAGGGGGTTAAAAACATGTATTTCCGGTGAAATCTCGGTATTCAATTTTTGGGTGCAATAGAATATCTTCTCTATATACTGTATACATAGTATATGTAGAGAGAGTAAAAGTGTATGTTGCATTAAAATAGAATTTATGTAAATAGTATTTTGTTTTGTAGTTTTCTCTAGAGTTGGCCGTTTCTGAGATATTCCTTGTTACTGATTTCTCGTTTAAAATACTTATACTTTTCTCTTGCGGAAATTTGTATTCCTGGCTGTAGAAATAAACTAATTTTAATCACATTGTTTACAGCTTTTAAAAGATGTGACTATGACTTTAGCCTACTGTATTCCCTTATTTCCCTTCTACTTACAAGGAAGCAAGTGGGATCATTTCTGCTAATGTTTGTCTCAATTAACATAGAGTAAATAGAGGAATAAGCTTTCTAACATTTTGTTATATAGGTACAGAGGAAGTCATGTGAATGGAACATACCAGCTTTTTCCAATAGTCGTAAATGTAAAACACATTCCAATAAATAAATAAAGAATGAATGAACACGGGAGAATAAATAAAATGTCAGCAGTATGCTCTTTGGGTTTTATGGTGCAAAGCTGGTTAAAATCCACGGCATGGATAATAGCCTGAAAAGCTTGCAGCATAACGGGGTGATGCGGATAATTCCATTACTACGCTCAGAATTGCAATCACCTTCGTTATCAAAAATAACTTCATCAACGTTAATTTCACATTATGCTCAATACACTATTAGCTTTTCATCCATGTGCGATGGACCAAAAAAAGTTATACAAAATATTCATCCCACGTTTATAGGTTGTAACATCGCATATTGTTTAGGCCTAGAAAACTGGGGATATTTTGATTGAAAAACCAATTGCTGCTAAAAGAGACTAAAAGTGTATACGTAGAGCATAATATAAAAAAAAAGAATCTGGTGTGTTCCATCACATGCCTTTCTCTACATCTCTGCAACAAATTATTGTTAGAGGGCTTATGCTTCTATTTACTTCTTGCTAATCAAGATAAAATTAGCAGAAATAGCCATATTACTTGCTTCCTTGTAAGTAGAAGCGAAATAAGGGAGTACCATAGGTTAAAGTGACAGTCAAAAGCTGGTTGCTATGCGACTGAAGTTCCTTTGTTTGTATGAAAAGGATTCACAAATTCCTGAATGAGAATAGTATAAGCTTTTCAAAGCTGAAAATAAAAACAAGGAATATCTTAAAAACCACCAACTCCACGAAACAAATGTATATAACATAAATTGTGTGTTTTAACGTGTTCTACATTCTTTTGTGTGGTAACTTTTTCTCTATGTCTTACAGTTTAGCAGTTATGCGAAGTTCCATAAAATTCATCCAGAATGAAGAGGTCTTCAGAGGCTATTCCCAGAAAATTCAAATTATACATTTTATTTGTCAGGTAAATGTATTTAATACATGATATTTTAATCACAATCGTTAGAGCCACTTTTAAGAAAATCAAAATTTTCGAAAAACGTTCCATGTAAAGGGTAGTTTGGGGTAGGGGGATTTTTTCAAAATCTTCATGTCGTATCCCTGGAAGATACTAAACTTAAATATCAAGTGTGGTATTTTTATCGACTTTTCGTTATTTAGTTATCGTGTTCACAGACACACGGATACACTGACACACGGACACACACACATGCACACACCCACCCACACACATACATGGACCTTTTTCCACAAATACTTTTTTTGAATTCAAGGGAACTCAAAACATGTATTTCCGGTGAAATCTCAGTATCGAGTTTTGGGTGCAATGCAATACCTTCTCTCTACACTATATACATAGTACGTATAGAGAAAATAAAAATCTGATGTGTTCCATTCACTTGAATTTCTCTAGCTATTCTGCAAACAAATCTTTTATTCAAAAGATTAATCTAATATGCACATTATGTTAATCAAGATACACATAAGCAGAAGGGAAATAAAAAAATGCACAGGCTAAAGCGATAGTCATGTTCTTTAAAAATCGGTCACTATGAGAAACAATTGAAATTCCATTCTTTCTTATTTCCAGGAGTAAACAAACAAGAAGAGAGAAGAAAGATGTCTTCCCATTTAAAATTGAAACCAATAAGTCGGAATACCTCGAAAACGGTCAACTCAACAAAAAAAAAAAAAAAAAAAAAATACTATATAACGTTTATTATGTGTTTAAGGAGATCTTCATTTTTTTTGTGTAGTAAGTTTTTGTATATCTCTTATGATTTTCCAGTTATTCAAAAGTCATCTACAATGAAGTGGTCTTTAGAGGCCATTCCCAGAAAGTCCAAGATATACAGGGTTACTACAAAAGAAATAGACAACTTCAACTGACTGTTAAACAAAAACTATTAGAGATAGCAACCTAATTATTTTGGAGGTATGTTGAAAAACTCTCAAAGTTTCCTTTGTTACTATTGGTAACGCTGTAGTGTTTTGTTTGTTGTTCCAGAAGCTGAAATGGCGGAAAATCCTGTGGAAAAGGCATATTGCGTGTTGGAATTTGCTAGAACGCAATCAGCAACTGTTGTCCAACGACATTTTAGAACACGTTACCACAAAACGCCACCGACTAGACAGTCAATCTACGACTGGTATAGAAAATTCGAGACAACGGGATGTTTGTGCAAAGGGAAGAGCTCGGGAAGACCAAGAGTTTCGGAAGAAAACGTTGAACGTGTTCGTTCTGCCTATATAAGAAGCCCACAGAAATCGACATCTAGGGCAAGCATGCAATTACAAATTCCACAGCAAACTGTATGGAAAATCTTGCGGAAGCGACTGCACATGATGCCTTATAGATTACAGATGTTGCAGTTTCTGAGTGAAGAAGATAAGATCATACGGCGTGACTTTTGCATCGACATGTTGCGACATGATGAAGAGCGCATCATTTCATTTTTGTGGTAACGTGTTCTAAAATGTCGTTGGACAACAGTTGCTGTTTGCGTTCTAGCAAATTCCAACACGCAATATGCCTTTTCCACAGGATTTTCCGCCATTTCAGCTTCTGCAACAACAAACAAAACACTACAGCGTTACCAATAGTAACAAACAAAACTTTGAGAGTTTCTCAACATACCTCCAAAATAATTAGGTTGCTATCTCTAATAGTGTTTGTTTTACAGGCAGTTGAAGTTGTCTATTTCTTTTGTAGTAACTCTGTACATTTCATTTGTCATAAAAATATCTTAAACGTAAGGTATTTTAATCAAAGTCGTTAGAGCCATTATTGAGAAAATCAACATTTTGGAAAAATGTTCCACGTAAAAGGTAGTTGGGGGTGGGGAGAATATTCTTGGAAATCTTCGTGTCGTATGCTTGGAAGATACCACACTTAAATACTAAGTACTTAATTACCCACAGACACACACACGGACATGTTTCTAATAATACTTTTTTGATTCAGGTGGTCTCAAAGCATACATTTATGGTGAAATCGCTGCATCAAATTTTTGGGTACATTACAATATCTTCTCTATACAATATGTACATAGTACGTGTAGATAAAGCAGTATTTGCTTATGGAGTTTTTACCTTAAAGTTGCTGTATATAAAAGCATTATACAGGCCGTTTCAAAACGACACCAAACGAAGATATCAGTCGATTAGCTTACACTTTGAATTGTCCGAAACTTGATGTCGCAACTTTCAAACTCTTCTATGTAGCTTTATGTGTGTTTACAAATCGCACACATTTGGGATTAGGCAGCGCAGGAACAACGGCTGTCATACGCCACATAAACAATCTCAGAAAGTGTTATAGGAAACAAAACAAAATCCACATACTACGTTTTGCATTACTAAGGTGACCTGTGCCGCGCCGGCGTGTCTTATCAAACCACCCCTATACCACGCAACTGGGACCTTCGCTACCAACCGGCATCTCTTAGAGTGGGCCAGGCACGTGCCATTTAGTTATGTACGTCTGCCTAATCCATGGTGATTTTATAGCAGTTTTTGTATGCGGCGAATTTAGAGCTGAAAATTATATTCACGTATCACGGTATGACCAACAAGGTCCACATCTTCGTTTGGTGTCATTTTGAAACATCCTGTATACTATCTGAGGACAAAGTAGTATAGAAAAATACCTGCGCACCAGAATAATGTGCTCTGTGTTTTATTTCGCATGAATTTAATTGCAAGGAGTGGGATTTTCCTCTTACTGACGATCTTGTATACTGCCTGAAAAGCTCGTTAACTAAGGATTCACATGTGCTTGCATGTTTAACGCAGGAATTTATAGAGAGCACGGTCATAACCGCAATAAATTTTCCGTCATGTGAAAGGACTGCTGCATATTTACCGCCATAACCGCACGGCAACATCATTTTCCAAAGAGTAGTCCCATAAAGTACAGCAGTGTTGCAGTAAAACTGTCCCTGTTATTACTGCACCGAGCCGAAATAAGTCGATGATGCATCACATTATTCGACATTTTCTCTTTTTACCAGACATGTATATGACCAAAGATACCTCCCAAAATAATGTGTGTGCACTCAGGGTAATTCTACCCCAAACAATTTTGAGACATTTGAATAAAAATAAATCTGACGTGCTCCATTCACACGACTATCTTTGTAACAAATTATTATTTTATTATTGTGTTTTAATGTCATATTGGGGGCTTTGCACTGGAAACAACTTCTTGTCTGTAGGTTCTTTACGTTGGGTTTAAACCATTTGATTTTCCTCAAACACAGTCACACACATTCTGTGTTAGAAATCTCGCTGACCACTCAGCCACGGAGGCAGTCCAGCAAATTATTGTTAGTAAGTTTATTCTTCTATTTAATGCTGAAGCACTAGCAGAAACGGTCTTATTACTTAGCTCCTTTATAAGTAGAAATAAGCGAACACACTAGCCTAAACCGATAGTCATGTTTTAAAATGTTGTTGCTATGGAATTGAAATAACTTTCTTTGCATGGACAGGGGTTGACAAGTTCCCGTATGAGAAAAAGGTTAAGTGTTTTAAAGCTGAAATCAATATCAAGGAATATCTCGAAAATGGCCAACTCCACGAAAAAAAAAAGTGTGACATAATTGTGTGTTTTAACGAGATCTACGTCTTTTGTGTAGTAACTTTTCTGTCTATCTCTTACGATTTACCAGTTATGCAAAATTCAATAAAAATCATCCAGAATAAGGAAAGATATACATTTTATTTGTCATGTAAATATCTTGCATATAACAGATTTTAATTAAAATCGATTTTTTTCCTCCAGATATTCAAAATTAGAAGTCCAGGTTTGTTGGTTATCAATATGAGCTCCTAGAAATTTAACATTAGTCTAATAGAAATTAACTGTATCAGTCTCTAGATGTTTCAAAGTAAAAAAAAAACAGTGACCATTTTATCTCTATTTAAGAGCATACTGTTAGCTCTGAATAGCTTCACGTTGTTTATTCGATCTATTTAGATTCTTTCCACTAGTAACAAACGTTGTATCATCATTGTAAATCATTTACTGCAATTAAAAATAAAAGTGGACTTAAGACTGAATCCTGTAGAATACCATCAATGTCACGAACTGAAGAGTACTCACCATTCACATAAGCAACCTGTTTCCGGTTTAATAAATAATATTACAAAAGTTTAATTTTATTGTTTCTAATACCATAATAAGTAGGTTTAACCTGTAAATGATTATGATCTATAGAGTCAAAGGCTTTACTTAAACCACAAAATTTCGCTAGAGCATATTCACCATTTTCAAAACAATAATGTATGAAATCCACCAAACTTTTAAGTTTCTACAGTACTTTTTCCTTCGAAAAACCCATATTATTGTTTAGTAAACACATCAAAATGTTTTAAAAAACAATTTATTTGATCAAAAATTATGTATTCAAAAATGTTTCCTATGACAGGAATAAGAGATATTGGCCGATAATTACATGGCTCATGTATACTTCCTTTCTTGTGTACAGGATCTACTTTCACATTTTTCAAGCAGATCGGAAAAGCTCCTTCTTGTAAACAGAAATTAAAACAATACGTAAGAGGATAAAGAATTACGTCAATAGTCCTTTTTTTAAAAAAAATATTTGACATATCATAAATATTTCTAGTAGTAGAGCTTTTAAAATGTGAAATTATATCTGATGCTTGTTTGGTGGATACTTCTTTCCAATGAACGATTTGCGTTTGGAGATGTAGAGTGCTTAAAAATTCAGAACAGGATGTTTTGGGTTTACTAATTTTCGATTTACTGTGTTTAATTGGGTTAATAATATATTCATTCAAGGATCAGCTTGGGATTTTAGGTTTGTTATTACCACCTTTTTTAATATTTCTTTATCAAAACCCATGGAGTTTTACTTTTTACTTTCTCTGTGCGTACTATGTACATAGTGTATAGAGAAAGTATTGTAATGCACCCAAAAATTCGATACCAAGATTTCACCGGAAATACATGTTTTGAGAACTCTTGAATCAAAAAAAGGCATTTTTAGAAAAATGTCCGTGTGTGTGTGTGTGTGTGTGTGGGCAGCATAGCTCATAAACGAAAAATCCGTTAAAACCGAACTTGGTATTTAGGTTTGGTATCTTCCAAGGATGCGACACGAAATTTTTCAAGAAACTCCCCCCACCGCAACTATCCTTTACATGGAAACATTTTCAAAAATTTTGACTATCTTAAAAATGGCTCTAACGATTTTTATTAAAATCTCTTGATACTTACTTGCCTAATAAATTGTATATCTTGAATTTTCTAGGAATAGCCTATGAAGACTACTTTATTCTGGATGAATTTTAAGAAATTTTGCATAACTGCTAAACCGTAAGAGATGGAAAAATTTACCACACAAAAAATGTAGAACACGTTAAAACACACAATTTATATTATACGCTTTTTTGTGGGGTTGATCGTTTTTGAGATAATCCTTGTTTTTTGGTTACAGCTTTGAAAAACTTATACTTTTCTCATACAGGGATTTGTCAACTCCTGTCCATACAAAGAAAGGAACTTCAGTCACATAGCAACCAGCTTTTGACTATCGCTTTAACCTATGGTACTCCCTTATTTCGCTTCTACTTACAAGGAAGCAAGTAATAAGACTATTTCTGTTAATTATTTTTTTTGTTTAATATCAGCTGAATAGAAGCATTAGCTTTTTAACAATAATTTGTAGCAGAGATGTAGAGAAAGTCAATGGAACACATCAGATTTTTTTTATTAGAATTTTCTATCAGACTAATATTTTCCATAATTTTTCTCTCTTCAATCTTTCGTATTCTCTTTAAGGCGGGTCAAGTCAACTTATAATCTCGCTTATTTCTCGCTGCCAGTAGATGCCATATAGCTGGAAGGAGAGAGCTTGACCAACGAGCGAACGAGAGTCACGATATCTCGCAAGACTTATAAGACTGTGTTTAATGCGCGGAAACTCCCATAATCTGTCCTGTAAGTTATATTATCTCGTATGTTTAAATGTTTTAGGATTTAAATAACCCTCACTCAAAGGGTTAAAAACAAAATGTGTTATAGCAGAATGAGCAGATACTAGTAGAAATGGTCTCTTCTTGTATTACAAATATGTATGTCTAGATGTTATTACTGCTAAGACGTTATTGTTCAAGAAGTAATTCTATTTTCGGTTGCATTCTGAAAATTTTATACCAGCAAGTCAAAAGTATTGATATGTCATTAACGATTAATATCGCTTATTCAAACCGTTTACTGTGAACCCGATGTATATATATATATGTACTGTTAAATGATGAATCGTCTTGTGTTATTACTAGAGCCCGGATTTTTAGCTTTTTTTTTTTTTACATGTGGCTAGCCTTTTCTTAACTTATATTAGCCTCTTTAGGTTTTTAAAGTTTTTTCCTAACTGTTTAAAACTGTTACTACTATATATATGTATATATATATATATCTTTTTTTTTTTTGAGCTTTAAACAATTGTCCTACCTATTTAAGGAAGTTGACAAACGCCTTTTATAGCATAATACATATAAAAATCTGATGTGTACCATTCACATGACTCTCTATATCCCAGCAACAAATTATTCTTAAAAAGCTTATACTTCTATTTACTTTATGCTAATCAGAAAAAAATAGCAGAAATAGTCTTATTACTTGCTTCCATGTAAGTAGAAGCGAAATAAGGGACTACTATTGGTTAAAGTGATAGTCAAAAACTGGTTGCTATGTCAAAGAAGTTCCTTTGTTTATATGGATAGGAGTTACCAAGTTCCTGTATGAGAAAAGTATACACTTTTCATAGCACAAACCAAAAATAAGGAATGTCTCAAAAACGACGAACTCCACGAAAAAATGTATATAACATACATTTTGTGTTTTAATGTGCTCTACATTTTCTGTGCACTAAGTTTTTGTCCATCTCTTACGGTTTAGCAATTATTCAAAATTCAGTAAAATTCATCCAGAATAAACTACTCTTCAGAGGCTATTCCCAGAGAATTCAAGGTATACATTTTATTTATCAGGTAAATATCTTTAATATACGATATTTTAATCCAAATCGTTAAAGCCATTTTTTAGAAAATCAAACGTTTCGAAAAAAGTTCCATGTAAAGGGTAGTTGGGGTTGAGGGGATTTTTCTCAAAATCTTCGTGTCGCATCCCTGGAAGATACTAAACTTCAATACCAAGTTTAGTGTTTTACCGACTTTTCGTTTTTGAGTTATCATGTTCACAGACACACGGACACGGACCTTTTTGTGAAAATGCTTTTTTACTTTCTCCACATGCACTATGTACATAGTGTATAGAAAAAGTATTGCACTCCACCCAAAAATTCGATACCGAGATTTCACCGGAAATATATGTTTTAGGGTCCCCAATATCCAAAAAAAGCATTTTCACAAAAAGGTCCGTGTGTGTGTGTGTATGTGTGTGTGTGTGTGTGTCCGTGAACACGATAACTCAAAAACGAAAAGTCGGTAAAATACCAAACTTGGTATTTAAGTTTAGTATCTTCCAGGGATGCGACACGAAGATTTTGAGAAAAATCCCCCCACCCCCAACTACCCTTTACATGGAACTTTTTTCCAAAATTTTGATTTTCTCAAAAATGGCTCTAAGGATTTTGATTAAAATGTCGTATATTAAACATATTTAGCTGACGAATAAAATGTACATCTTGGATTTTCTCGGAATAGCCTCTGAAAAGTAGTTTATTCTGGATGAATTTTACTAATTTTTAAGTGACTGCTAAACCGTAAGTGATGGACAAAAACTTACTCACAAAAAATGTAGAGCACTTTAAAACACACAATTTATGTCATATACATTTTTTTCGTGGAGTTCGTCGTTTTTGTGACATTCCTTATTTTTGGTTTCTGCTATGAAAAACGTATACTTTTCTTATACAGGAACTTGTCAACTCCTATCCATATAAACAAAGGAACTTCATTGACATAGCAACCAGCTTTTGACTATCACTTTAACCTACGGTTGTCCCTTATTTCGCTTCTACTTACAAGGAAGCGAGTAATAAAATTATTTCTGCTAATTTTTTCTGATTAGCATAAAGTAAATAGAAGTATAAGCTTTTTAAGAATTATTTGTTGCAGGGATATGGAGAAGTCATGTGAATGGTACACATCAGATTTTTTTTTATATTGGAGACCCTAAAACATATATTTCCGGTGAAAACTCGGTATCGAATTTTTGGGTGGAGTGCAATACCTTCTCTATACACAATGTACATAGTGCGATAGAGAAAGTAAAAATAGGAAAAATGAAATTTCTCCACACCGGTACCAGGAATCTCACTCTGATCTCCCGCTTGGCAAGCAGTCGCTCTACCACCGCGCTAAGGACAGGACCGCCATAGGTTATTATAGGCCTAATTATCACTTTATAAAGTGTGGATTTTGACCCTTAGATGGACATATTGGAGTTAAAGCAGCATACATTCTGTTAGCAGTATCTATCTTTGATCTCTAGCATACTATGCAATCAGTAGAGAAAGTGTTGCATTCCCCCCAAATATTCTATGTCGAGATTTCACCGGAAATACATGTTCTGATGTCCCCTATGTCCAAAAAAGTACTTTTAGAAAAAAGGTCCGTCTGTGTGTCCATGAACACGATAACTCAAAAGTCGTTAAAATACCAAATTTGATTACTTAAGTTTAGAGTCTTCATGGGATGCGACACGAAGATTTTCAAGAAAATCCTCCCATCCCAAACTATCTTTTAAACGTAATTCCATGGCACGACACTCCACAAGGGACCTTGGCCTACCGTCCGGCCGCTGCATCCCCCATCTCGGCCCGAAGGCGTCATGAATAGGGTACAGTGCTGGAGGGTAAGACGTGATCAGCGCCTCCAGTCTCTCCCGGTTGGTTGATGCGGTCTTCTCGATCTGGAGCCGCTACTTCTCAATCAAGTAGCTCCTCAATTGGTACACTCAAGGACCTCACGAGGCTGAGTGCACCCCGAACCAGGTCTCCCCTACCGGGAATCGAACCTAGAAGAGGAACCAGTCTAACTTAATTCCATAACACTAGATTCCACAAGAACCTTGGCCTAACGTCCGGCCGCTGCATCCCCCATCTCGGCCCGAAGGCCTCATGGAATGGGGTGCAGTGCTGGAGGGTGAGATATGATCAGCGTCTCGAGTCCCTCCTGGCCGGTTAATGCGGTCTTCTTCATCTGGAGCCGCTTCTTCTCAATCAAGTAGCTCCTCAATGGCCCCAGAGACCTCACGGTCTCCCTGCGGGGGAAAATTCCCCACACCGCCACCGGGAATCGAACCCAGGTCTCCCGCTTGACAAGCAGCCGCGCTACCACCGCGCTAAGGAGACGACCTAGTTTTATAACTGAAATATAAAAATAAAGGTTAATAAATCCATGGCACGACATACTGCAAGGAACTTTGGCCTACCGCCCGGCCGCTGCGTCCCCATCTCGATCCATGAGACACGTCATGGATGGGGTGCAACATTGGAGGGAGAGAGACGTGGTCAGCGCTTCGAACCCCCAGCCGTTAATGCGGTCCTCATGATCTGGAGCCGCTACTTCTCCATCAAGTAGCCCCCCCAGGGACCTCAAGAGGCTGAGTGCACCCCGGACCAGGTTCCCAACGGGGAAAAAAAAATCACGCCGGTACCGGGAGTCAAACCCAGGTCTCCCGCTTAGAAGTAGCCGCGCTAAGGAGTTTTATAACTGCAGTATATAAATAAAGGTTTAGTGAAGGTATTTAAATTCAAGGCACTCGACTTTGAGGAAACATCCGTCCATGTACCTTCACTTCAATCATTGCGCTCAAAGGAGCAGAAAATGAGAGAGGAAATGCTGCGGAAAGAAGTAGTTGGCGAGGTACTTACCCGGTTAAGGAGCTTCTATTTAATGGGTCGGGTTTCATGCACAAGATTACCTCGAGGCTGAGGATTGATTAAGCGTCATGAAGAATGTCACACTGCATCATGACAGAAGCCAAGACATCGGAGCAAGAAAAATGACGCGAGAGTAATTAGATATGCTGCTGTATTAATTACACAACCTCACATCTTGCTCTCTCCTCATTACGTTGCATCAAGCTCCTGCTTGCTTTACGACGTTTAATTTATGGCACATGGCTTGTTTCACACCAGATTTTGCAGCGATAATAAACTTTAGTTTACTTACGTCATTTAGACTGGTTTTATAATACCAGGTGACCCAACTACCCCGCATTTGACGTGTGTAGATATTTTGCGTAGCATTGCAACGCATGATTGGTACTCACTAACCATCATTTTTCAGGGATGAGGCCATCCGGCCTGTTCCAGCCTCAATCCATTTTATCTCCATCTTCCTGTGTTTCTTGAATCAATTGGTCAGTATTACTGTCTGAAGAATGAATGCAGACCACCACAAGTTTGTGTATACACAGATAAGCGGTATTACGTCTCCACTCCCGGTGAATGCCCTGTACAGTTCGGCAATACTGCAATGCAGCACTTGAGTCTAACAGTGGACGGGTTCGAATTAAATCAAAATGAAAACGCCACCCCATAGGCATACGCTCATAATATAAAAAATTAATATTTATTAGAAATAAAGAAAACAGCAATTTTAATCTGTTGTGGATCATTTAGTTTATTCCTGTTTACGTGCGCTGTGTTGATGTTTTGATGGTCAGACTGTACTGCACTATATTCCAGCCTTCTCTGATCTCTCTAAACCGTGCCATGCTACACCAGCGAGCTCCCCTAACAACTGCATTCTTTCGTCAGACAAGTAGTACAATAGTAAACTCGGTTTGCACTACTTCACAGAGATTTTACCAACTTTCTCGGCCGACACGTACATTACAGGGAGGTGTGTGTGTGTGTGTGTGTGTGTGTGTGTGTGTGTGTGTGTGTGTAGCTTTCTGCCATTGTTGTTCGACTAAGCAGTGGTTTGTTTACGATAGCTGACTCATGCGATGTAAGCAAATATTTCGGACCTGCACCGGGGAAGAATTGTATGTGGGAAACCAATTTGTCACTTGAGGACATTTCCAGGTAAACTCCAAGCAGCATTTGCATTTAAGTGTTTCAGTGCTAAGACGGTTAAATCAGGTAGTGGACTATAAACAGAGCTTGAGCAGATTATTAAAATAATGTTTCGTAAATGTGTCCTGTTTGAGAGTAAAAAGGTCTGAAGAATGAATACAAACGGCTACGAGTGGAAGCTTGCTTCAACACAAACAGATAAGCGGTATTACGTCATCACTCCCGGTGCATGCTCTGTACAGCACGACAATATTGGAATGCAGCAGTTGAGTCTGTTAAACCGAACGGGTTTGAATCAAGTCAAAATGCAAACATCGCCATGCGTAGTCATACGCTCACAAAGTAGAAAATTAATATTCATTTCTGGTAAAGAAAATAGAAAGTTTAACCTGCTGTGGATCGTTTAATATATTCCTGTTTAAGTACGTAGTGCTGATGTTTTGATGGTCAGACTGCACTGCACTTTATTCCAGCCTTCTCTGACCGCTCTAAACCGTACCATGCAACACCAGCGACCTTCCCAAAGAACTGCATTCTTTCGTCAGACAAGTAGTACAATAGTACACTCGGTTTCATATACGTCGTTTCAACTCTTCATGGAGCATTTTATTAACATTCTCGGCGGGCGCGTACATTACAGGGTGGGTGTGTGTGTGTGTGTGTGTGTGTGTGTGTGTGTGTGCGCGCGCGCATACGCGTAGCTTTCTGCTGCTGTTGTTCGACCAGGCAGTGTTTATGTTAGCTCACTCATGCGATGTATGTAAATGTTTCGGACCTACACCGGGGAAGAATTGCGAGTGTGTGGGAAGCCATTTCAGGACATTGCTAGAGAAACTTCATGCACATTCGCACTTAAATAATTCAGTGCCAAGACGGTTAAATAAAGTACTGGACAGAAATGGAGACTGCGCAGATCACTAAAACAATGTTTGGTAAATATTTTGAGCTATGCTGCCCCCCCCCACACGGATCTTTTTCCAAAAATCCTTTTTTTTAATTCAGGGGGACCAAAAAATGTATTTCCTGTGAAATCTCGGTATCGAATTTTTGGGTGCATTACAATACTTTCTCTATACACTATGTACATAGTACGTGTAGAGAAAGTAAAAATTCCAAGTCAATGGTATATCAACAGAATTTAAAAGATATGGCTACCATTTTACCCTAGAGTATTTCCTTTATCTTCCTTCTACTTAAAAGGAACCAATTAATAAGACCATTTCTGTTGTTTATCTAGATTAGAATGAAGTATATAGAATATTAAATTGTTTATAAGACATTTGTTTGCAGGACAGGTGGAGAAAATCATGTGAGTAGAACACATCGGAATATTTCGTAGTATAGCGTCCTATCTTCAACATGTGATAGCTGCCGTTGTTATGGAGTTACAGCAGTCATTTTTTTTCATGTGGTTAATGTTGTTATTGACAAATAGCCATGGAACGTTACAGCATTCAGCAACGCGTAGAAATTATGGAATTTCTAGGAGGAAGATGGAGAAGCTCTAACTGTCAATAAAGAAAGAAATCGGGCTCTTATAAGGGACTATTTTTTTGCCTCAATTGGATGGTATGGATCTCAGAAACATCTGGTTCCAGCAAGATGGTGCCGCAAGCCATACTGCTCTCTAAACAATCCATCTTTTGAAGGAGAAATTCAGAGGTTTCATCATTTTCAGAGGTGGTGATGTTAACTGGCCCCCGAGATCACGTGATTTAACGCCGTTGGATTACTTCTTGTGAGGTTATGTTAAATCTCAAGTTTATGCCAACAAGCCAGAAACAGTAAATGATCTTATGAATAAGATCACGCGAGCTATTAGTGAAGTTGGACCTAATTTACGTTTTCTGTCATTAAAAATTGGGCCAACCGTAAACGAAGTCGCTTAACCGATGTTCTCTTCCGCATGTAATGATTTTACTTACATTCCAAAATAAAAAAGCTGGTGTGTTACACTCACATGACTTTCTCTAGCTTTTCTACAAACTTCTTAATAAGCTTATTCTTCTTTCTGCACCTTATTAATCCAGATAAACATAGAAAGAATGTTTTTATTACTTAGTTCCTTATAAGTAGGAAGAAAATAAAGGAATACACTAGGCTAAATCAATAGTCAAATGTTTTAAAAGCTGTCGTTATGCGATTGTCATTGCAAATTACTTCTTGTTTGGCCAGGAGTAGTACAAAAGAAAAACGGACACTTACTGTCTGAGAAAAATATAAGTACTTCACAACTGAAACCAATAATAAGGAATATCTTGAAACGGTTACTTCCACAACAAAAATGTAAAGGACATAAATTGTGTGCTTTGACGAGATCTACATTTTCTGTGTTGTAAGGTTTTGTCTATCTGTTACGGTTTAGTAGTTAAGCAAAATTCAGCCAGAATAAAGAGGTCTTCAGAGACTATTCCCAGAGAATTCAAGATATACAATTTATTTGGTATGTAAATATCTTTAATATAAGGGATTTTAATCAAAATCGTTAGAGCCATTTTTACAATATCAAAATTTTCGAAAATTTTTCCATGTAAAGGGTAGTTGTGAACGGGGAGATTTTCTTGAAAATCTTCGTGTCGCATCCATGGAAGATACTAAGCCTAAATACCAAGTTTGGTATTTAACGGTCTATTCGTTTTTTAGCTATGCTGTCCGCAGACACACACACACACGGATCTTTTTCTGAATTCAGGGGGTCCTAAAATATGTATTTCCGGTGAAACCTTGGTATCGAATTTTTGGGTGGAATACAATACTTCTTCTATACACTATGTACATAGTACGTGTAGAGAAAGTAAAAAAGAAATAAACCTGTCATTTATAAAGCGTGTTTTATTGAAGTTCAAATATAGGACACTCTTGTTGAAGGACCCTATACATTTACGTTAACCACTCAAGTGCCTTTCTGCCTACCTATTTTAACCATTATATTAGTACTGACTATAATTCCGAGGTGTAGTCAAGACAGGAAATTAGAGATCAGGAGTATGGGATTGCAGATGTAATTAACAACTTTAGATTAAATTTCAGAACCGGTCTCGGCAGATGATATTGCTACACCAACTAGCGCTTTCCGCATATTCCAGGTAAGATGACCAGCTCATGTAATTAGTAATTGCAATGTGCTAAAAATAGATGACTAACGTGAGAAGCATCTGCGATACGATCTAAATTATGGTTTCTCGCTCCTGTAAGGGTTGCAACATATTGGTTCTTTTTTATTACTTTCTCTACACGTACTATGTACATGGTGTATAGGAAATATACGTATTGCATCCAAAAATTCAATACCGAGATTTCACCGGAAATACATGTTTTAGGACCCCCTTAATCTAAAAAAAGGGCAATTTTTAGAAAAAGGTCCGCATGTGTGTGCCTGTGTACAGCATAGCTAAAAACCGAAAAGATCGTTAAATACCAAACTTGGTATTTAGGTTTGGTGTCTTCCAAGGAAGAAAATCCTCCCATCCCAAACTACCCTTTACATGGAAAAAGTTTAGAAAATGTTGATTTTCTCAAAAATGATTAACGATTTTGATTAAAATCTCTTATATTTAAGATATTTACGTGCCAAATAAAATTTATAGCTTGAATTTTCTAGGAGTAGCATCTAAGGACCTCTTTATTCTGGATTATTTATATTGACTTGTATAAATGGTAAACCGTAAGAGATAAACATAAACCTTACTGCAAAAAAAATGTAAATCACAATAAAGCATATTGTTTATGTCATATACTTTTTGCGTGGAGTTGGCCGTTTACGAGACATTCTTTGTTATTGATATTGCTATTGAGGAAGATTATCAATTAATAAATTAATTGCTAAACCAAGAATAGCATTATGATTGTTTTTATTACCCTTCTGTAATATAGTCTCCCTCCGTGGTGTAGTGGTTACCATACCACCATCATCTTCCAAAGTCGCGGGTTCAAACCCGGCGGAGGACGATGTATTTTATCGGGAGTAAACATCCTTAGCACGGCTTCCTTCGAAAGGTAGCCGTGTCGCAGCTTTACGGCACGTAAAATAACCTGAAGGTTAATAAAGAGACCTCTGAGAAAGGTTAAGTAGTCTTTCACGTCTGAGACGCCGAGAACCACTGTAGTTAAAGAGCATCCATAAATAAAACCCCATTTCATTTCATGTAATATAGCAGCAGCACCTTTTTTAAATATATAAGGGGGAAATGGTTTATTGAATAGAATAGCTGGTTGAATGTTGGAATGCAATGGCGTGCAAACAATGACATGAGAAAGCCTTCAATTGTCTACGCGTCGAATGGATTGAGTACAGAAGTGAATTCAAAGCTTTTAAAGGTATTTGTTAGAAATCTTTATCATATGTTTTCCAGTATTAAAGTATAAATTTGTGGAAACAATGTTTTCAGTACTAAAGTATGCTGTTGTATTCAATTTAATACAGTAGGCATTGCAACTATACACCATTGGTGATTTCATAGGCAGAGCTGTGTTGACACTCGCGTTTGGTACCGGGCGACTACTATCTTTTAAGTGGAATGAGTAGTGTATCCCATTCTCCTACTTTTCAAGCTCTCAATGCCTGGTGTAAACTGATACATCGAAAACTTTATTCCTATTTTAAGCAAGCGCCAAAAATAGCACAAAGGCATGGACATAGATATTACGAGCATACAGATCAGTCATAAAGGAAAAAGAAATTACAGTTAATTGCAGAGAGCAGCGCTTCGACGGTTACATCTGAAGTTAGTAGTGAAAGGATTAAAACTATTAGTTGTACAAGCGGCTTTGACTTTGAAGTAAGTACCAGTGGCTGCATCTGTGGTAAAGCGGTCAGCATTCTGGCTTCCCAACCCACAGGTCTCGAGTTTAATTCATGGTTGACATGGGGAAATATGTCTTCAATTCGAGACTCTATGTAAAACCTAATGCATGGTTGCTGGTGTGCTTCAATAAAAACTGTGAATAAAAACAAGTTAACAAACTTACAGATCACATATTTACAATATCTTCAGTTGTTTCTCGAGACAAAGCTCCTGATATTAGCATAAGGGTTAAAGGAGGGCTACGCAAATTAAAAAAAACTGTGATGTGCTCCACTCACATGACTTTCTCTACATCTCTTCAAAAATTATTGTTAAAAAGTTTATGCTTCTTTTTACTTCATGCTAATCGACAAAAAATCAGCAGAAATAGTATTATTACTTGCTTCCATGCAAATAAAAGGGAAAAAGGGAGTAGCATAGGCTAAAGTATTAGTCAATAACTGGTTGCTATGTGACTGAAGTTCCTTTATTTGTATGGACAGGAGTTTTGACAAATTTCCGAATGAGAAAAATAGTATTTTTAAGCTGAAACCATTAACGATGAATATCTAAAAAATAATTCACTCCACGAGAAAAATGTATATGACATAAATTGTGTGTTTTTATAGTCATCTATATTTTTTGTATAGTAAGATTTAGTCTATCTCTTACGGTTTACCAGTTATGCAAAATTAAATAAAAATCATATAGAATGAAGAGCTCTCTACAGGCTATTCCCAGAAAATTCAAGATATACGTTTTATTTGACAAGTCAATATCTTAAATATAAGAGATTTTAATCAAAATCGTTAGTCATTTTTGAGAAAATCAATAAGTTTGGTATTTAACGGACTTTTCGTTTTTGAGCTATGCTGTCCACACACACACCCACACGCATAGACAGAACTCATACAGGACCTTTTTCCAAAACTGCCTTTTTGTATTCAGGGGGACCCAAAAGATATATTTTCGGTGATATCGGTATCGAATTTTTGGGTGCATTACAATACTTTTCTATACACTATGTACATAGTACGTGTAGAGAAGGTAAACATTCTGATGTAGTATAATCACATAAATTTCTCTACCGATTCTTCAGGTAACTTAACTTACTAACTCACGTAAATCGAGATAAACATTTCCAGAAATATTTTATTATATATCTTCATGTAGATGCAAAGGGACTAATGGAATATAGTAGGCTTAAGTGATAGTCACATTTATAAAGAACTGGAAGCTATGTGAATGCTTTCAAATTCCAGTCCAATTACTTTACCAGCAAAAAGAACAACACTTTAACTCTACTCTCTGGACTATGTTATGGACCCTCCACAGTGGCTCTTTCCCTGCTTTTCGAGGGGTATGTCGAATCGAGTTGAGACGGTGTGTTAAATAAAAATTTGATGTGTTACATAACTTTCTCTACATATCTGTAACAAATTACTGTTAATAAGCTTATTCTTCTATCCATTTCATGTGATCGAGATAAACACCAGCAGAAAGTCTTTTTGTTTAGTTCCTTATAAGTAGAATGGAAATGAGGGAATACACTAGGCTAAACCGACAGTCACATGTTTTAAAATGTGGTCGCTATGCGATTGAAATTCGTTTCTTTGCGTAGCCAGGAGCTGACAAATTCCCATATAAGAAAAGTTTAAGTATCTTAAAACTAAAATCAATAACAAGGAATATCTCAAAAACGGCTAAAACCACGAAAAAGATGTATATGGTATAAATTGTGTGTTTTAAGGAGATCTACATATTTTGTGCAGCAAGTTTTTTTCTATTTCTTACAGTTTACTGGTTATGCAAAATTCAGAAAAAATCATCGTGGATAAAAAGGCTCTCAGAGGCTATTCCCATAAAATTCAGAATATAAGTTTTATTTGTCTTGTAAATACATGAAACGTAAGAGATTTTAATTAAAATCGGTAGAGCCATTTTTAAGAAAACAAATTTTCGATTTTTGTTTTCGTATAAAGGATAGTTGTGTGTGGGGGGATTTTCTAGAAAATCTTTGTATCACATCCTTGGAAGATACTGAATTTAGTTCAGCATTTAACGGGCGTTTCGTTTTTGAGATATGCTGCCCACAGACACACACACAGATATTTTTAAAAATACTTTTTTTTTTTTTTTAATTCAGGAGGTGACAAAACATGTATTTCCGGTAAAATCTCGAATTTTTGGGTGCAATATAATACCTTCTATATACACTATGTACATAGTAAGTGTAGAGAAAGTAAAAAAGGACAAAAGTCTATCATCCCAAAATAATTAAATTTTCCGCTTTGGGCCACCCGTCGATAACACTATCATCCATTCCTTCTGCGGAATGACGTAATAAGCCCTCCGGAATGGAAACATGCACACACTTCAATGGTAAATTTGATAACTCTGAAATTACCATTCGGGAATGCTTTTCCTAGATGATTATTAAAATTATAAATAGTAATTTCAGTTTTAACAATGTCCGGTTATTTCATTCATTTAATACAGTTTTTATTCAATTGCATTATTATTTGAGTTTGTTTAAGCAAACTTCAAATATTATCATAAGTAATAACGTCCGTGTTTTCATCTTGTCATAATACATGACTGGAGTGACGTGAGTGAATTGTCTATGAGATGAAAATACTTTATTTAAAGAAATGTTTATTCCATCTGAAAACATTGTGATTTTTGGCATTATTTTTTGAGTTAGTTTAAGAAAATTCGTATGTCATAAGTAATACCACGAGTATTTTCATCTTGTCGATAATTCACGACCGGAGCAAAGCGATGGGAGTGAATTGTCCTAAGAGATGAAAACATAAGTTGTATTTGATAAGACAATTCAGCGAAATGGACTATTAATAGTTTATAATATACAGGAAGGGAGATTTTACCGCATTATGTCTGCAATACTTACATTAGTTCTTAAATGGTAAATGACCATTCGACCATGTTTATTTACAGATTTTTTAGTTTCTTTCTTCATTGCCTTCTGAATCATGATATGGTTGACCGTGACTACACCAATGTAAGAAAATAAATAGCAACAATAGAAATAGGAAACAGTTATTTTATTTCCACTTTTAATAATTAATACATAAAATTCAAACAAACGTTATCCTACTTGAGATTATTGCACTCAATGATTATTTTCACTTTTTATTTTTAACTAAATACATTATGAACTGAATAAAACTTTAAATAAATATTGTAACTGGATTAATTGAAAGAAAAATTGTGGAACCGTCAATTATTAAAAGTGAAGGTTGGTTGACAGGATTCTCACCTTGTTATGAATAACCAAGACCAGAGATTAGACAACCGAAAGGTAGGTGCGACAAGATTTCAAGGAAATGAACATCAGCTGCGATAAGATGTTTTGACAATATCGATCTAGTCAGATGGTCGCGATTGGTTGAAATTGCCTAATCTTGGCCATTGCATTGGCGCTTTACCTTTTCATTGCTACATATTTTTAGGCGAGAAATACCTCCTTGCTAGTTAAGACGACACTACGATGAAAAATTGTTAAAATCCGAAATTTTATTTTGACCAGAAACATTTGGCCAAAAATGTGTGTATTTTAAGTTGAAAATACAATAACAACTAAAACACTGATGTGTTCCATTCACATTACTTTCTCTACTTCTGTGTAACAAATTACTGTTAGAAGCTTATTCTTCTATTTACTTCACGCTAATCGAGAATTTTTTTTTTTTTTAGCAGAAATAGTCTTATTATTTGCTTCCTTGCAAGTAGAAGCGAAATATGGGAGTGTCATAGGTTAAAGTGAAGTCAAAAGCTGGTTACTAGGTGACTGAAGTTCCTTTGTTTGTATGGACACGAGTTGACAAATTCCTGTATGAGAAAAGCAAAGCAAAAACAAGGAATATCTAAAAAACGACCAACTCCTCGAAAAAAAAAGTATATAACATAAATTGTGTGTTTTAATGTGCTCTACATTTTTTGTAGGGTAAGTTTTTGTCCATTTCTTATGGTTTAGTATTTATGCAAAATTTCGTAAAATTCATTCAGAATAAAGTAGTCTTTAGATGCTATTCGCTGAAAATTCAAGATATACATATTATTAGTCAGGTAAATATCTTTAATATACACTGTTTTAATCAAAATCGTTAGTCATTTTTGAGAAAATCAAAAATTTTGAAAAAAGTTCCATGTAAAAGATAGTTGGGGGTGGGGAGATTTTCTTGCAAATCTTCGTGTCGCATCCTTGGAAGATACTAAACTTAAATACCAAGTTTGGTATTTAACGGTCTTTTCGTTTTTGAAAAGTGCTTTTTTTTATTCAAGGGGACCCAAAACATATATTTCCGGTGAAATCTCGGTATCGAATTTTTGGGTGCAATACAATACCTTCTCTATACACTATGTACATAGTACGTGTAGAGAAAGTAAAAAGTGAGTATAGTAATATGTTTCAAAATTTACAAAACAGGTGTCACACCGGGTGCTTCTACCTGTCTCGTCATCTTTCAGGAATGCCGTACCACCGATTATTTAACCTGGGCCGTCCCCATCCTAAATCACAGGCGAGATAGAACACCTGGTGGGCCTCCTCTTATCCTATCAAAAGCACATTTCAAGCCGTGAAATAGAGACTATATTGGCGGCAGAGTGCAACATGACTCGGACCAAAAGATTTGCAGTTCTTCTTTTCTTTATACTTTACTCGGAATTAGCGTAAACATTCCGTGAGAGTTGATTTAAAAATTGCTGCAGGAGAATATGAAATTCTAATACTCACAATCGCTCAAACCTGCGGTCGAGTTATCTAGACCATAGCACTTAAAGGGCTCATAATTGAGCTGAATAGCATTGCCCTTGATAATAACCTCATACTGTTTAAGAGTTGAAATTATAACAGGACTATTTTTAGCAATACAATATTCAGTTCATATTGATGTAGGGTTTCTCTGGTTCCCTGAACTGATACCCAAGACTATAACAACGGATATATATGTTTGAGGCGGATAAGCACTTACCAGCTATAAGAAGTTTAGCTCTTTTGGAGGACATGATACTAGGGTAGGTCACTGGACGTGTGACGGCGACATAACGGTCAAGAGAGATGGCGCAAAGGTTCAGGATGGATGCCGTGCACATCCACACATCCACCGCCAACCATATGGAACACCACACGTCCCCGAAGATCCACACCTGAAGCAGAAAACGAAAGCTTAGAGTTTAGCCGGAAATACCTCTAGCATTACAGGTATTAATAAACGAGACGAAAACATATTCAAACAATAAAAGTATAGAGTTAATTGTTCAAATCATTAAAACTTGTACGAAGGGCGTTCAACAAGTCATTAGTAAAAGATAGAAAACAAATTACTTTTGGTAGATATTTTTTTTTTCAGCAGCGTTTCTGCAACTGTTTTAAGCCTTCCAAAAAGCAGGGCTTCAGAAGGTCCTCAAAATAGACATGTATATGGGAGAAGGCCTCTTCGTTAGAGGTGAATCGTTTTCCGCCGAACAACGTTTTCAAGTTTGGAATAAATAAAACTCACTGGGAGGCCAAATCTGGTGATTACGGTGGATGTTGCGCAGGTATATACCCTCGCACTGTCTTGATGGAAGATATTCCTTTTCTTGGCCAGATGAGGACGTTTTTTCTTGATTTCTCCTTTCAAACGGTGCAATAACGATGTATAATACTCTCCATTTGTAATTCTTCCATTCTGTAAGTAATCAATCATCCCAAAAAACCGAGGCCATCACCTTGTCTGTAGATTTCACCGCCTTTGCCTTCTTCGGAGCTGGTTCGCCTTTAAAAGCTCACTGTTTCGGCCTTACTTTTGTCTCGAAGGGCAGTAATGTATCCATGTTTCATCCACATTTATGTAGCGACGCAGAAACTCGTCAGATTTGCGACGGAAAAGTGCCAAATCAGCTTCTGAATCGATAACGCGATTGCGTTTATTATCCATTGAGAGCAAATGTCTTTGTCAGACCTAATTTTATGTACAAAATTGTGATATACTCGTGGCCTCTACTATTTCGCGAACTTTGATTCGTCGTGATCACTTAAAACCATATCTGGATTTTGTCAATAATTTCTGAGAAAGTCACTTCTACTGGACGTCCAGAACGGTATTCATCATTTGTGGAAGTACGGTCAGTTTAAATGCATTTATACAATTGTAAATTGTTGAAAACGCAGGAGCAGATGTGCCATGACATTCATCCAGCTCGGCTTTTAACTCTTTCGGTGGTAAGTCTTTTAAATTTAATAGAAGTGTTTCATCACCGCAAGAGACTCCTTTTTTGATCTTAATGAAGAAGCGCAAGATTGTTGAATTCTTTAATTTAATTATAGAAACGATACCACGTGATGATATAGCTGAAACTAGAACTGCCATCTAGCAAGGGACAACGGTTCGCAAATACAATATTTTTTTGATGTTACGATTGTAATTTCTTGGAATTTCTGAGGAATTATTCAATAGTCTGTTTGTGGAACAGGTAGAGAAAGTTATGTGAATGGTATACATAAAATGTTCCCCTACTTAATGGTGCTCGCGCGTTAACCAATACATTTTAATATATTTGTTTCATTAGATATTTATAACGTGATCTCATTGGAAGGGTGTAGACACCATTTCACCATTCTAACGATGTCGGCAATGCAAAACTTGTAAACTTGTAATCAACTGAGAACAACTGAAGCGATACGTCAGCAAATAATATTCAAATGATCAGCAGGTGTTCAAAATGTTTATACGTCGAAGAAATTTCCCTGAAACCTTCAGAACAACGTCCTGACTCGTAGGCCACATAAAATACACATTTATTCACCCCTCTAAAGTTTGCAGTTCGCAAGAATACACTTCATTCAAATTCAGATTACTTTACGGCCTTAAACGGTTTCTCTCCAGAGCCTGTTGACTCATGAACTGGAGTCAATTAGATGCCTCATTCCTTCTATTAGGTTGCGAAAACTAGGGCTGTGAGTGTAAGAGAGTGCAAAAGCAATCATTCAAAATTTCAGAACTTATGGTACTTATTCTTGTAACTATGGAATATTTAAGAAATACTACTGCGTTTGGTATGACCAATTTTCAGAAAACTACATAGCTATTAAATTCAAATTTAAAACTTTGATGTGTTCCACTCACATGAATTTAATTTTTTTTATTAATTACTCTCCTCAGTTGAGGGCTGCCATGTAGACAAAGTATGACTACACAATTAACATTTTTAAAAATAATTTACAATGATAAATATAAATTGTATAGAAAACATATCAAATCAGAAATGATAAGCTTAAAATCTCATACAAATAGCACCTCCCAATCTTGACATAATAACGCAACATTATTCATTTCAAAATCATACAACAAAATTTAATGAATTTAGATAGCATCAGCATTAAAACGAATACAAATGATTTCTGAGGATGAGAATAGATCCTCTGAATGCCATGTTTGCTATTGTATGCAGCAGGCGTTTATCCACACCATAATATACCCAACATTGGTGTAATTTTTTGAGTATTGTCCCTCTGTCCTCTATTATTAATCCGGAGACTGATATATTTTTACTTTCTCTACACTTACTGTGTATCTACATAGTGTATAGAGAAGGTATTGCACTCCACCAAAAATTCGATACCGAGATTTCACCGGAAATGTATGTCCCTAGTATCCAAAAAAAGTATTTTCAGAAAAAGGTCCGTGTGTGTGTCCGTGTGTCTGGGAACACGATAACTCAAAAACGAAAAGTCGGTAAAATACTAAATTTGGTATTTAAGTTTAGTATCTTCCAGGGATGCGACACGAAGATTTAGAAAAATCCCTCCACCCCAAACTACCCTTTACATGGAAATTTTTTCGAAAATTTTGATTTTCTAAAAATGGCTTTAACGATTTTGATTAAAATATCGTATATTAAAGATATTTACCTGACAAATAAAATGTATATTTTGAATTTTCTGGGAATGGCCTCTGAGTGAATTTTACAGAAGTTTGCAGAACTGCTAAACCTAAGAGATAAACAAAAACCTACCACACAAAAAATGTAGAGCACATTAAAACACACAATTTATGTTACATACCTTTCTTTCGTGGAGTTGATCGTTTTTGAGATATTCCTTGTTTTTGTTTTCAGGTTCGGAAAAATTATCTTTTCTCATACAGGAATTTGTCAACCCCTGTCCATACAAATAAAGGAACTTCAGTCACATAGCAACCATATTTTGACTATCACTTTAACCTGTGGTACTCCCTTACTTATCTTCTACTTATAAGGAAGCAAGTAATAACACTATTTCTGCTAATTTTTTGCCGATTAGCTTGAAATAAATAAAAACATAAGCTTTTTAACAATAATTTGTTGCGGAGATGTAGAGAAAGTCATGTGAATGGAACACATCAGATTTTTAAGATTATATTTGTCCTTGTAAAAGGGAATGGTAGATTTATAAATTGCCTTTTCTTTCTGGGTCCACTTCTTCAAGTTGTTCACAGTGGGAGTCAAAGCGAACAGTAGGATCGAGGATCATTCCACTACCATCAGATGTCTCATAGGCAATGATGTCGATGCGCCTGCTGCTACCACTGTTGGACAAACCATGCACTTCCTCAAGAACCTCGAACCCTTTTTGTTTCATGCTTCTTGCAGTCAAGCTTCTGATTTTATGATGTCTGCTGTTTCGCAGTACCTGTCCATGAGGGCAGGCACCCAGAACATGTGCTAGTGTTTCGTACTCCCTGCGGCAGAGGGTGTTGCTCTGGGACCTACCAGGTAAGTAACGTACAGCTATAACACTAGCAGTCATTTTGATGGCATCTCTCCATTTAAAAATGTTTACTCTTTTATCTACATCATGCCAATCGAGATCAACATTAGCAAAATGGTCCTATTACTTAATTCCTTATAAGTAGAAGGAATATAAGAGAACAAACTAGCCTAAAGCGATAGACAAATCTTTCAAAATACTGTTGCTGTGTTCTTGAGATTGTTCTCTTTACATGACCATACGTAGACAAATTTCCGTATGAAAAAGGTTTAGATATTTTAAAATTGAAACCGATAACAACGAAATGGCTAACTCCACAAAATTTATATGACACACATTGTATGCATTTTTTTGTGCAGAAGTGTTTGTCTATCTCTTACGGTTTACCAGTCAAACAAAAATCATTCAGAGGCCAGAATGAAAGTTGAAAGTACTATTCCCAGAAAGTTCAAGATATATGCTTATCTTATAAGTATATTTAATATGGGGCATTTCAATTAAATTCTTTAGAGGCATTTTTGAAAAAAAAATATTTTTGACATGTAAACGGTAGTTTTGGGTGGGGGATTTTCTTGAAAATCTTCGTGTCGCTTCATTGGAGGAGGCATAACTTAAAAACATTTAGGTTGGTATTTAATCGGCTTTTCGAAATTGATAAAATTGTTTAATTATGAAATTTGTGTTCATATTTAAATTAAATAAATTGTGTGTTTCTGTAAAATTAATTCATAAAATTCTTTTTACTAAGAGAGTTATTAATATTAGTTTTAGTGGGTTTAATTTTAATTAATTTTGTTATGGTTGGGGTGGGTTTCTGGGTTCTCGTGTACATAGACACACGGTCTTACTCGCGTACACAGAGACCGTTTTTCAAAAATGTTTATTTATACAAGGTATCCTAAAGATGTATTTCCAATGACATCTCGGTATCAAAACTTTGGATAGGGTTCAACACCTACTGAACCTATTTATTACTACTATAATTTACATAGCCCAAGCCCAAATACATTTATATTTTGATTTGAACAGTTGGAATTACTGCACTTTTTACTTTTACTGAAGTAGAGAAACTATTAAACTGCGAGAGATATAAGGGAATTTGTGAAAGTGTAATCGACGAAATGGTGCAAAGGTTAAATGATAAAATTATCGAGATGCACAGTAAAACAATAATAGTTGAGAAGCTTTACTCACCTAACATAACCTAATAGAATATACTTCAAACGTGGGTTAACTAAAAGAGATCAAGAAGCTACAGAATATTTCACTGATTATATCATGCATAGGTTTGCTGCAAAATTTAAGGTTAGGTATGCCTGAAATTGCATGAAAAAACCATAAAAAATCAATCTTTTCATTTTAATTCCATAAAGTGTTTTAAAAATCTGATGTGTATCATTCACATGACTTTCTCTATATCTCTACAACAAATTATTCTTAAAAAGCTTATAATTCTATTTACTTTATGCTCATCAGAAAAAAATAGCAGAAACAGTCTTATTACTTGCTTCCTTGTAAGTAGAAGCGAAATAAGGGACTACCATAGGTTAAAGTGATAGTCAAAAGCTGGTTGCTATGTCAATGAAGTTCCTTTGTTTGTATGGATAGGAGATGACAAGTTCCTGAATGAGAAAAGAATAAGTTTTTCATAGCAGAAACCAAAAATAAGGAATGTCTCAAAAACGATGAACTCCACGAAAGAAATGTATATAACATAAATTCTGTGTTTTAAGGTGCTCTACATTTTTTGTTTTGTAAGTTTTTGTCCATCTCTTACGGTTTAGCAGTTATTCAAAATTCAGTAAAATTCATCCAGAATAAACTACTATTTAGAGACTATTCCAAGAAAATCCAAGATATACATTTTATTTGTCAGGTAAATATCTTTAATATACGATATTTTAATCAAAATCGTTATAGCTAATTTTTTAGAAAATAAAAATGTTCGAAAAAAGTTCCATGTAAAGGGTAGTTGGGGGTGGGGGATTTTTCTCAAAATCTTCGTGTCGCATCCCTGGAAGATACTAAACTTAAATACCACGTTTGGTATTTTACCGACTTTTCGTTTTTGAGTTATCGTGTTCACAGACACACGGACACACACACACACGGACCTTTTCCTGGAAATACTTTTTTTGGATACAGGGGACCCTAAAACATATATTTCCAATGAAATCTCGGTATCGAATTTTTGGGTGGAGTGCAATACCTTCTTTATACACTATGTACATAGCACGTATAGAGAAAGGTAAAAGGTCTAATTGACCATCAGGTGCGATTTTTAAATGCCTTAAGTCACCAGAGCTACAGCAAAGCATAAGAGGTGAAACTGTACTGGACACGGCAAGAAAAACTCTCCTTCGCATCATGCCAAGTAAAACCCGAAGTTGTGGAGAAGAAAAGCAGCAATGCAAGAAGAAAAGAACAGAAAAGGCAGCAGCAGAGAAGCGGAAAAGGAAAGCTGCGTGTCCAACCTACCAAAGTTTAATATGAGCTATGCATTCAAATCTGTCTTTGTTTTCTCGTTATTGATATTTTCAGCATTTTTCTTTCTGTAAATTGCTCCTTACGGAGCAGTTTTTCTGCTACACAAATAAAATGTGTTGTACATGTTCACAGAGGTGCAATGAATAAGAATTGCCTTACGTTTTACTGTCAGAAGTATTGAAGCAGATACTTTCAGTTTTCTATGTATGAAAAAAGCACATTCATAAATTTAAAACTGTTTGGATCCTAAACCAAAGGAGACGCAGAGAAACCTAGGGTAATTTCAAAAAGTAGATGAATTATGAACCTTCGCTTTAAATACTACATGAAAAGGATCTTTTTAGTGACATGATAAACATATAAACAAATTTGAAGGTAACTTCCAAATCATTAGAGCAAAATAGATTAAATTTTCACTCTAACCTATTTGCATTATATTATATAGATCTATGGCCTGCATTAATTTGCAACAAATATAATTATTTTATTGCTTTTGACTCGTAACGTCATTCTTAAAGTTAATTAACTATACTGAGGTACACTTAATTAAATTCTCATTTCTCTTTTTAAAAATATGACTATCTGCTTTATATAATTACTTTATAAAATTTGAAGAAGCCAATAACACTCCCCCAGGGGGCAAAGTGGCTGTATTTATCAATGTCACTAAACGCCAGAAAGTCTAATTCAGGAAAATTACGAAAGACTTTCTGTCATTAACTTCAGTAGTATAATATGTACGGATTGTTTTCCGGTAGTTAAATCAAGCTTAAAGAATTTTTTCTTATAGAGTATTTACTTAGAGGCTGAAGATAGAGAAATAATTATCAAAAATAAGTAACATGCATTTAAAACTAAGCTAAATCACGGAAAGGAAATTATCGGTCCTTACGAGGGGTATTTCTCAGGCAATTTAACTCAAAGCGCCAATGCAATGGCCGATATTGGGAAATTTCAACCAATCACGGTCATCTGACTGGAGCAATTGTCAAAACATGTTGATGTTCATTTCTTTCAAATCTTGTCGCACTTGACGTTCGTTTGTTTAACCTCCGGTCTTGATTATTGGTAACAAGGTGACAATCCACTCAACCGTGATATTGAATGATGGCGGTAAGTTTGAAACTGTTTGGTCAGGCGACCGCACAAGAAATAAAACAAATCACTAATGAAGACAGACCGCTCTGATATCTGGAAACAGTTCATGCAATTTTGCTGAGAAACAGGTAACAAGCTTTTATGTGACACTCCAACGGAAGAAATACAATTTTACAAGATAGGGCAATCAACATGAGAAAAATCTGATGGGTTACACTCGCATGACTTTCTCTAGCTGTTCTACAAACTTCTTACATAAGATTATTCTTCTTTGTGCACCTTGCAAATCGAGGTACTCATTAGAACACTGTTCTTATTACTTAGTTCCTTACAAGTAGGAAGAAAATAAGGGAATACACTAGGCTAAACCGATATTCAAATGTTTTAAAAGCTGTCGTTATGCGAATGTCATTACAAATCGCTTCTTTTCTTGGCCAGGAGTAGAACAAAAGAAAAACGGACACTGCCGGACACTAAGAAGAGTATAAGTACTTCACAACTGAAACTAATAACAACGAATACCTCGAAAACGGTAAGCTCCACGAAAAAAATGTATATGACGTAAGTTGTGTATCTTAATAAAACATACATTTTTTGTATAGTAAGTTTTTGTCTATCTCTTACGGTTTAATAGTTATACCAAATTAAGCAAAATTCATCCAGAATAAACAGGTCTTTAGAAGCTATTCCCAGAAAATTCAACATATACATTTTATTTGTCAGATAAACATCTTTAATATACGACATTTGAATCAAAATCGTTAGAGCCATTTTTAAGAAAATCAAAATTTTCGAAAAAAGTTTAATGTAAAGGATAGTTTGGGGTGGGAGCATTTTTCTCAAAATCTTCGTGTCGCATCCTTGGAAGATACTAAACTTAAATACCAAGTTTGGTATTCTAGCTACTTTTCGTTTTTGAGTTATCGTGTTCACAGACACACGGACACACACACACACACGCGGACGTTTTTCTCAAAATGCTTTTTTTTTGGATACAGGGGGTCCTATAACATGTATTTCCGGTGAAATCTCGGTATCGAATTTTTGGGTGGAATACAATACTTCTCTATCCCTATGTACATTGTACATACGGGGCTAGAGAAAGTAAAAATGAATGGAGATAACCACAGCTGTCATATTCGTATATTGGGTGTAGGCACTGCCGGGTACATCATAAATCAGGAGGTAGTGGAGAAAGAAAAAAAAGAAATCGGTAAATAAACATTTGAGAACTAATGTATTACAATCATAGCCTGATAAAACCTCCCTTGTTATATATTGTAAATTATTAATAGTCTATTTCGCTGAATTGTCTTATCAAATACAACTCGTGTTTTCATCTCTTAGGACAATTCACTCCCGTCGCTTCGCTTATGGTATAGCTTATGATAATCATCTTGGAAGAGGATGACGTTTTTAAATATCTGTTGTGATTTATCTCTTTCATCTTTCATCGCACACTCCAAGCAGAATGTGTCACTTTCTGAAATTAAGCTCCATTAATAACAAACGAAAAAATCAATGGAAATTTGAAGTCATAGAAACAAATGAACTGCCAGTACACGTTTGCTTTGGAAATATTATTGGTATGTAAAAGCTTATATCCAAGCTTATTCGTGTTTGGAAGCACCATGAGTAAAATTTCAAGCGTTTTGTATGTCAAATGTTTGGCACCTATTGCCTTTGAAGGAACATTTTACTGCCCGAGCTGTCTATGTGGATACTAAAAACCTTCCCGTGTTGGGTTCATTATACTTATGATTCGAACCCATGGGGATTTTTTAATTAAATTGTGCTTTTAAGAATATTAAAATGTATAAGAAGTGGTCAGGCAAAACATTAATTGTGTATATAGTTTGAGAACTATCTGTGATAATAAGGCCGCAATATTGAATTTGACATTTTAAGTCAATTTTAATAACAAATTCGATAGAGAAAGCACGTGAAACAACTATGAGTGTGACTATCCATTGCCATTACCAGATGCGAATTTATTGAGATGTTATATTCCTGAGAGAAGGTTGGATTCTCATTAGTGTATAAATATTAACTTTTAAATTTTAAGGAAAGTTATTTTATATAAAATTGGTCTATAATTAACTTAGAAATTCATTTGTGATTTCAAATTTGATTTCAACACAGTCAAATAGACACTAAAATTCAATATATTTGATGAAAAATAATGTTTGTTTCATGTAAGTGTGATCATGTGACAAGCAAGTAAGAACTCTAATCAAGATGTTACGATGGACAAACTAATGTATTTCTTACTAATTTTATTCCTTCAGATGATATGCTATAAAGCCTCAGATGAATGCATGTAATCACTTGTTTTCGACAGTCAAAACATTTTCCACAAAAGTGATAAAAGTGAAATACCATCTGTGAAAAAGGACAATTTTTATAACGGTTTAATTCCAACAAACATATGAAAGGAGACAGACATTAAAATATTCTTCCTCTTCATTTCTTACAAAGTGGTCTCCTGAATTTAAGGGTGTTCGTACAACAATTTAAGTTGCTGAGCGCTCAGAACGTCCCAAAACCATCACAACCAAGGGAGAAATGGCGAGAGAAAATATTTTGTGGTACTGAACGTAAATAGTTTTAACCCATATAACAACATATAACAGTGAAATAGCCTAAGGGAATATAACAATGACAATTATATAAACATATGATTATAAAGACAAAGCTGTATTGCAAACAGCAATAACTCATCGGCGACAGCGTGTCAGCTAGACAAAGGTTAAATACATGCAGGGTCATGAAAAGGCAAATCCTCTACATGGAGCTTAGTTCAAACCTCCGAACACAGATTCCCATATTATAACATTGTAAGCATTTGAAAATAGAGAATGTAACTTGCGTGAAAAAATTTACATAGAGTTCCTATGGATGCACAGTTTTGTTTTACGCTAATGAAAATTCAGATACACTATAATATTTTATATATGTATATCAATTAAAAAGACAATTATTTGATACAGAAATGAACTATTGAAAATCAGTTAGGATATCTAGAAGAGAAAGAATAGAATTCAGATCATAAAAGAAAATATTAAAGTTCAAAATAGCATTTTAGATTTCATTCAACAAAAAGAATTTAAACTTTGATTTAGAAAAGTAACCACAAGTGTACAGCACTTTTAGTAATAAAATAATTGTTTTCTATGAACTTGTCTTTTATTTATAGCCTATCGGATGTTGAAAAAAAAAAACGGCCCTCGTATTTATTTTCTGATATCATTTATATTTTTTCTCTTCTAGATATCCCAGCTGATCTCCAATAATTAATTTCTCTTGCCAATCCTTTTCCTTTTAATCGATAGTTCAGAGTCCATACGTCGAAGTCATAGGTTATAACGATTATATTAAAGATAACTTCACTGGATAGCAACCGAGGTAGATGTGAATCAAAGAAATCCAAGCTTTCGACCATCTTGATTCTGTGATCTTCGTTCCCTGACTTCGTTCTTTGATTCCAATCAAAGCAATCTAAGCTTTCGACTATCTTAACTGTGATCTTCATCAGGGAACGAACACTTCCAATCTAACTGGGTTGCTATCCAGTGAAGTTATTTGTAATAATCAACACTGAGAAAGCTTTTAACTTTTAATTCCAACTATTGTTCTGGAAATTTTAGCTTCTTTTGAGACCAGTTTATTCCATAATGTAATTATAGTATTATATGTAGAATACTTTTAGCTATGGAATCAGATACTCCGTTATATATAAAATTATAACATAAACAAGAAATAAAATCATATAACATGTATAATCATAATCATGAAAGATAGTTTGTGTTGTCCGAAAATGGAATCCTGTTTATATTTTTCGCTAAATGATATCATGCTTTAGTTCATCTCGGCACTAACGCCAATATAAACTGAAATGAATTTGCAGAGCTATGTTGGAGTGCTCATAATCTCGAAACATCACAAGGAGAATCATGGTTATTAGACGGAGATTGCTTGGCAAAAGTAAAAACAACAATAATAATATGTATAATAAATTGAAAATTAATTAGATGCATCTATTAATAACGAAATACAATAGTGGCTTAATTCTGAATACTCTTTGGTTAAATTATTTTTCAGATTACAGTATTGCATTCAATTTTATTCAGGATGATTCTTATTTTACAAATTACAGCCAAGAAGTGCTATATTTTTGAACCTTTTACCACAAAATTGACGTAATTTAGCCCTTAATAGGCTAATTTGGTCCAAGTTCGGAAATATATTATTTTAAAAGTGTATAAATACACAACTATATTATTTTATACTGTATCTGATATGAAAATTTTAAGAATTACTGCATGTTGTAATAAGGAAACTCACAATTTGAAGAAATATATTAATTTTTGGGATTATAACACTTCAACATCATGAACACCATATTATTAATTAAACCAGAGTTTCTTAGTTTCGAGCACCTTATTATAACAGTAATAATTCATCATATTCTATATTGGATACAATATTAACTAAAATGTATAATCTCGAAGTATACTTATTTTACATTTTGTATCCAATACGAACTATAAAGAGTTATTAATCTCGTACAATAGGGGTTTCAAAATTGGGGGAATCTCGTATATTTAATACTATGGTGTTTGTTGTGATCTTATACATGGTAATGAAATGTCGTGGTTATAAAATTATTAGATTTCCTTAAGTTGTAAACAATGAAGGCTTTAGAGGCTATTCCCAGAGAATTCAAAATATACATTTTATTGGGTATGTAAATATCTTAAATATAAGAGACTTTAATCAAAATCATTGAGCCATTTTTAAGAAAATCAAAATGTTCAAAATTTTTTCCATGAAAAGGATAGTTTGAGGTGGGGTGATTTCTTGATGCGTGTCACATCCTTGGAAGATACCAAACTTAAATACCAACACACACACACACACGCGCGAAACTTTTTCCAAAAAAAACTTTTTTTTTGGATTCAGGGGGGATCGAAAACATATATTTCCGGTATGGAATTTTTGGGTGCAATAGAATACCTTCTCTATACACTATGTGCCTACATAGTAAGTGTAGAAAAAGTAATAATGTATGACACACGTGTTAAAATTGCTTTATATTGTGCATATGATTAGGAAACTCGTTCTACGGCCTCGTTTCTCTAGATTCCTACTCACACTATAAAACATCATTGTTAGCACTTATATCAAAAATCTTATGTGTACCATTCACATGACTTTCTCTATATCCCTGCAACAAATTATTCTTAAAAAGCTTATACTTCTATTTACTTTATGCTAATCAGAAAAAAATAGCAGAAATAGTCTTATTACTCGCATCCTTGTAAGTAGAAGCGAAATAAGGGACTACCATAGGTTAAAGTGATAGTCAAAAGCTGGTTGCTATGTCAATGAAGTTCCTTTGTTTATTTGGATCGGAGTTGACAAGTTCCTGTATGGGAAAAATGGAAGTTTTTCATAGCAGAAACCAAAAATAAGGAATGTCTCAAAAACGACGAACTCCACGAAAAAAATTTATAACATAAATTGTGTGTTTTAACGTGCTCTACATTTTTTGTGTAGAAAGTTTTTGTCCATCTCTTACGGTTTAGCACTTATTCAAAATTCCGTAAAATTCATCCAGAATAAACCACTCTTCAGAGGCTATTCCTAGAAAATTCAAGATATACATATTATTTGTCAGGTAAATATGTTTGATATACGGAATTTTAATCCAAATCGTTAGAGCCAGTTTTGAGAGAATCAAAATTTTCGAAAAAAGTTCCATGTAAAGAGTAGTTGGGTGTGGGGGGAATTTTCTCAAAATCTTCGTGTTGCATCCCTGGAAGATACTAAACTTAAATACCAAGTTTGGTATTTTACCGACTTTTCGTTTTTGAGTTATCGTGTTCATAGTCACAAGGACACACACGGACCTTTTTGTGAAAATGCTTTTTTTGGATATTGGGGACCCTGAAACATATATTTCCGGTGAAATCTCGGTATCGAATTTTTGGGTGGAGTGCAATACCTTCTCTATACACTATGTACATAGTGCGTATAGAGAAAGTAAAAATAACTATTATTAAACAGGCAAAATTTACTTGTAAATGCTGGTACGTAGATTTAAAAATATAGTAGAGCATGAAAGGAAATGTAAACTCTGCACGTAAAGGAAATAGATACCGAGACCCTAGCACAAACAAAGATCAATTATTCAATTTGAAACCTAGATACGAGAGAATAATTATTGCTATGCGACATGCATTTGACGTTAACTACGGCTAGATAAACTGTATTAATTACGCTGCCAGAATGCACGTAATGGTCAAACCAATAATCTCCACTGTTAATGATTTAATACTACGGGCTTTATGCGTGGTCAACAAGGGAATTCGGAACAGTGAAAACAGCAGTGATTCGAATTCATTGTTTTTCTTTATAGGAATGAAAGCCTGATGTGTTCCAGTCACATGAATTTCTCTACCAAATTATTATTAAAACGCTTATTCTTCTATCTACGAGGGCCGTTTGTTTTTTCAACCTCCGATAGGCTATAAATAAAAGACAAGTTCATAGAAAACAATTATTTTATTAGTAAAGGTTTTGTATACTTATGTTACTTTTCAACAGAATCACCGAAACGATTGAGACATTTATCGTACCTGTGCACAAGCTTTGCAATACCCGCTTCAAAAATGTTGCCGCCAATGATCTCAAATGAGCATTGATGTTGTTTTGAAGATCTTCGTACGTTACGACGTTTGCGGAGAGACATTCAAAACAAACGAAGAGTAATGCTGACTTCAGGAATTGTGTTGATCCATGACAACGCTCGTCCACACACTGCTGGCACAACCCATCGGCTACTTGAACAATTTCAATGGGACATTTTAGTACAGTCCTGACCTGGCACCCAGCGACTTTCACCTTTTCCCTGAACTGAAGGCGTGGCTAGGAGGGCAGCAGTTTCAAACCAACTTCAAAACAGCGTCAATGCTCATTTGACGTGTGCACAGGCACAATGAATGTCTCAATCTCCTCGGTGATTGTGTTGAAAAGTAACTATAAATGTACAAAACCTTGAGTAATAAAATAATTCTTTTCTATGAACTTGTCTTTTATTTATAACATATCGGAGGTTGAAAAAAAACGGCCCTCGTACTTGATACTATCGAGATACATATTAGCAGAAATTCTTATTAGTTGATTTATTTTAAATAGAAGGGAAATAAGAGAACACTTGGTTAAAGCAATAGTGAAATATTTTAAAAGCTGGTAGCCATGTGGTTGAAATTCGTTTCTCTGCATTGCCAGAAGCTCACATATTCCCGTATGAGAAAACTTTAAAGTGTTTTAAAACTGAAAGCAATAACAAAGGAATATCTCAAAAATGGTCAACTACGCTAACAAAATGCATACGACATAAATTGTATGTTTTAACTTGATCTACATTTTTGTCTGCTCTACAAGTTTTTGTCTATCTCTTACAGTTTGCCAGTTACGCAAAATTCAGCAAAATTCATTCAGAATAAAGAGATCTTTAGAGACCATTCCGAGAAAATTCAAGATATAATTTTATTAGGCATTTTAATCAAAATCGTTAGAACCATTTTTGAGGAAATCAACATTTTCAAAAATTTTCCATATAAAGGGTGGTTTGAGGTGGGGGGATTTTTCTCAAAATCTTCGTGTCGCATTCCTGGAAGAACTAAACTTAAATATCAAGTCTGTATTTTACACACGGACACGCACACACACGGAGCTTTTTCTGAAAATGCTGTTTTTTTTGGATACAAGGGACCCTAAAACATATATTTCCGGTGAAATCTCGGTATCGAATTTTTGGGTGGAGTGCAGAACCTTCGCTATACACTATGTACATGGTACGTATAGAGAAAGTAAAAAGTAAAAATCTGCTGTGTTCCAATCACATCAATTTTTCAATAAAAAGCTTATTTTTCTATCTACATCATGTTTATCGATATACACATTGGCAGAAACTCTTATTACTTGCTTTATTTTAAGTAGAAGGGAAATACGGGAACATACTAGGCTAAAGCGATAGTCAAATCTTTTAAACGCTAGTTGCCATGTGGTTAAAATTCGTTTCTTTGCATGGCCAACAGTTGAAAAATTCTCGTATTAGAAGACTAAATGTTTTAAAACTGAAAGCAAGGAATATCACAACTCCACGAAATAATGTATATAACAAATTGTGTGTTTTAACGAGATCTACATTTTTCTACAGTAAGATTTTATCTATATCTTGCGGTTTACCAGTTATGCAATTCAGAAAAATTCATCTGGAATGAAGTTTTCAGAGGCTATTCCCAAAAAATTCCAAGTATTCGTTTTATTTGTTATCTAAATATCTTTAATGTACGGTATTTTAATCAAAATCGTTAGAATCATTTTGAGAAAATCACAATCTTTGAACATTTTTCCATGTAAACGGTAGTTTAGAATAGGGAGGGTATATATTCGTGTTTCATACACACATGGACCCTTTTTAAAAATGTTTTTTGGACACAGGAGACCTAAAATGTGTATTTCCGGTGAAATCTTGATATCACATTTTTGGGTGGAGTGCCATACCATCTCTACCTAGTACCGCGTACTACTTAGAGAAAGTAAAAACTGAGGAAATAATCATGACGTAATATAAGCAAGAAAAAGTAAATTTACTGATAAAGAAAGAAAAATATATAAGGGAAAAAAAAAAGACAGCAAATGAGCTATAATTAATTTATGTTTCTTCATTAGTGCTATCCAGTTTCTTTGTTAAAATGAGGAAAGGTTATACAATTTCTCCTTCATTTGCATGCTAATGAACAAAGAACCGTGCTGCTGATGATTATCATGTACAGTGTATTGTTCTGTGTTTTTAATTGGATATTTCGGCTATCAAAGCTGAGATGGCTGCTTTCTTTATATCCACTCTCTTCCTTTGCTAAAAATCAAGACAAGAAGTACCTATGCTATACAGTATGTTAAGAATAAGCTGATACAAAAATGGAAGAGTAACTGGATTGAAAATAACTGCAACAGTAAATTGCATGAAGTAAAAAGTAACACATCATTTATTAAAATATACAAAACGCTCAGCCGATATCAACAGATGATACTCACCAGACTAAGAATTGGACATACTAAACTAACTCATGACTATGTATTCACCAAACAGCAACCAGAGACTATCAACAGATGATACTCACCAGACTAAGAATTGGACATACTAAACTAACTCATGACTATGTATTCACCAAACAGCAACCAGAGACTATCAACAGATGATACTCACCAGACTAAGAATTAGACATACTAAACTAACTCATGACTATGTATTCACCAAACAGCAACCAGAGACTATCAACAGATGATACTCACCAGACTAAGAATTGGACATACGAAACTAACTCATGACTATGTATTCACCAAACAGCAACCAGAGACTATCAACAGATGATACTCACCAGACTAAGAATTGTTCATA
The DNA here is from genome assembly GCA_030762935.1 of Hymenopus coronatus. Classification (NCBI taxonomy): domain Eukaryota; kingdom Metazoa; phylum Arthropoda; class Insecta; order Mantodea; family Hymenopodidae; genus Hymenopus; species Hymenopus coronatus. The sequence goes on from CM060884.1 coordinate 58,455,624, forward strand.
CTAAACTAACTCATAACTATGTATTCACCAAACAAAAACTCCATCCTGTGAACATTGCAGCCAGAGATTATCAGTCAAGCACATCATAACGGAATGTGTCCACTATTCTAAGTATACAGAACCAGCCATCAAATTCCTCCAGATCTTCAGGCAAAACTCGACAAATCAACCAAATTATTATCATTGTTTAAATACATAAAATATTGTAAACTTACTACTTCACAGTAAAATATTGTATACTTTTAATACACTGTTGTATGATACTATACATATATAAATATTATTGTTAGAATTCCAATAATTAATGTTAAAAGCTAGATATAATTATTAATTTAATGTGTAAATATTGTATTCAAAGTGTTATAAAATGTCTTATTGTTATATTATGTCGCTATAAGACCTGTGTAGTTAGGTGACATTAAATAAAAGTATATAAAAAAGGAAGTTCTTATTTATTTTCTTTTTTATTTAGTTAGTTAACCTGGTAAAGAGATAAGACCATGGGGTCTTCCCTTCCACACGCCCAGGTAATAGAATACAACATAATACAAACTTAAAGCTTGCAAAGGTTATGCAACCGGGTATCTGATTGCCACTAAACAAATTTAAATAAAAACTGGTAAGGAAATAATAATAATAATAATAATAATAATAATAATAATAATAATTAGGTGAGAATAATGTTTTAACAAATGGAGCGTAGGTATATATAAGAAAAAATAATAAAAATATTGTGGGCTTTTATTAGCTTCTCCAGCCCGTATATACAATAAACATAGTGGGTAGAGAAGGTATTGTATTCCACCCAAAAATTTGATGTCGGGATTTCATCGAAAATATATGTTTTGAGGTCCCCTGAGTCGGAAAAATCATTTTTAGAGAAAAGGTCCGTGTATGTCTGTGGAACAGTGTAGCTCAAAAACGAAAAGACCGCTAATGCCAAACTTGGTACTTAGGTTTAATATCTTCCAAGGATGCGACACGAAGATTTTCAAAAAAAATATCCCACCACAAACTATCCTTTATATGGAAAAAGTATCGAAACTTTTGGTTTTCTCAAAAATGGCTCCAAAGATTTTGATTAAAATCCAGTATTTTAAGATATTTACATTCCAAATAAACTGCATATCTTGAATTTTCTGGGAATAGCCTCTGAATGCCTGTTTATTCTGGACGAATTTCGCTCAACTGCTAAACCGTAAGAGATAGACAAAAACTTACTGCACAAAAAATGTAGATTTCATCTGAGAATACATTATGCCCTTTTTGTTGTTGAGGTAACCGTTTCCAGCATATTTCTTGTTATTGGTTTCAATAATTGTAAAGTACTTATACTTTTCGCAAACATGAGGTATCCATTTTTTTTTTTTTTTTTTTTTTTTTTTTTTGTGCGCCTGGCCAAGCAAAGAAGCGATTTGCGTTGACAATCGCATAACGATAGCTTAAAACATTTGGCTATTACTTTAGCATAGCGCATTCCTTTGGTTCCTTTCTACTTACAAGGAATTAAGTAATAAGAATATTCTGCTGTTTATCTCGATTAGCATTTGTAAGAAGTTTGTAGAACAGCTAGAGAAAGCCACGTGAGTGTAACACATCAGATTTTTTTATTTATTTAGTTAACCTATTAAGAGTTAAGGCCATTTTGTCTTTTCTTCCACTCGCCTAGGCAATACAATACAACATAATAAAAACTTAAAACTTACAAAGATCCATGTAATGGGTCATTTGATTACGATTGAACACATTTAATTAAAATTGGTAAGGAAATAATAATCAGGTGAGAATAATGTTTTAACCAATGGGAAATATATATGAGAATCATATGAATTTCTCTACGGCGCTGTAACAAATTGTTGTCTTCCATCTACTTTATGATGATCGAGATAAACATTAGCAGAAATTGGATTAATTACTTGCTTCCTTGTAAGTAAAAGCTAAATAAGGGTAAGGAGCTGGTTGGCATGTGTATAAAATCGTTTCTTTGCATTGCCAGGAGTTGAAAAATTCACGTATGTGGATTTTTTTTTAACGGAAACCAAAAACAAGGAATATCTAAAAAATGGTTAACTCTACGTAAAAATGTGTATGACACAAATGCTGAGATCTACATGTTTTGCGAGTAAGTTGTTGTCTATCTCTTACGGTTTACTAGTTATGCCAAATCGAGAAAAATTCATCCAGAACGAATAGTTTTTCAGAGGCTATTCCCAGAAAATTCAAGATATACATTTTATTTGTCAAATAAATATCTTCAATACACGGTATTTTAATCAAAATCGTTAGAGCCTTTTTGAAGAAAATCATAATGTTCGAAATCTTTTCCATATAAAAGGTAGTTTTTCTGATATTCCTTGTAACTGGTTTCAGCTTTTAAAAACATACTTTTCTTATACAGGAATTTATCAACTCCTGTCCATAGAAACAAAAGAACTTCAGTCACATAGCTTAAGATTTTTAACAATAATTTGTGCAGATATGTAGATAAAGTCATGTGAACACATTCGTTTTCTTTTTACAGTGTTTAACACCCGTTTTTATTACAAATGGCACCGCAGGCGATTCTGTGTTGTCCACAGACACACGCAAATGGATATGTTTGTAAAAGTATTTTTTCGGACTCAGGGGACCTCAAAACAAAATTTCCGGTGAAATCTAGACATAAAATTTTTGGGTGGAATACAATAGCTTCACTAGCTACAATTTATAAATACGTGCTAGAGAAAGTAAACATTCGTGTTCTGAAAAAATGCAGCTTTAACGTATTCTTAGATGAAAATGGCATTCCGAAATGGAAAGGAAATGCTGCATATGAACGGAAGACGCTCATTAACCTTAGGCGCTTGGGGCCTTGTTTTCTTTTGTAGGAAGAGTGGCAAGGGAGCGTGATTAATTCTGCAGAATTCGTGATCTTCCTCCCTGTATTCAATAATCCTCCAGTTGGCTGAGATGGAAACCTGTTGCACTGCAATAAAACCCTGAAATCAAACTACGCTCGGGGGAAAGCATCCACTGCGTCTCTGCAAAAAATTATTGTTGAAAAACTTATTCTTCCATTTCTTTCATGCAAAAAATGAACAGAAATGGCCTTTTTATTTGCTCCCTTATAATTAGAAGAGAAATAAGCTATTGCACTAGGCTAAAGTGATAATCAAATCTTTCAAAAGCTGGTTAACATGTGATTGAAGTTCCTTTGTTTGCATGACCAGGAGTTGACAAAGACCCGTATGAGAAAAGTATAAATATTTTGAATAACAATAAGGAATATCTTAAAAACGGTCAAATATACAATTAAAACTTTTGTAACATAAATTGTCTACAGGTTTTGTATTTATATATCTCTTACGGTTTACCAGTCATACAAAATTCAGAATAAAGAGGTATATAGAAGCTAATCCCAGAAAATTAAAGAGAAACATTTTATTTGGCGTATAAATATTTTTGGTATACAGTATTTTAATCAAATTTTAGAGCTATTTTTTAGAAAATCAAAGTTATCAACTCTTTACCACGTAAAGGGTAGTTTGGAATGGAGGGGATTTTTCTCAAAATCTTCGTGTCGCATCCCTAGGAGATGCTAAACTTATATACCAAGTTTGGTATTTTACCGACTTTTCGTTTTTGAGTTATCATGTCCACAGACACATGGACACATACACGGACCTTTTCCCAAAAATCCTTTTTTTGGATTTAGGGGTACCCAAATAATGTATTTCCGGTGTAATTTCAGTATCGAATTTTTTGGTGGAGTGCAATACCTTCTCTATACGCTATGTACATAGTACGTGTAGAGAATGAAACTAGCAGAATATGTTGGAATGAAAAGACCACAGGAATAGAGTTTAGGCTCGCATTTATAAGACACTGCATTTAAATATCATACCAGCCAAACTCGGTAACTTTTTACTTTCTCTACACGTATTATGTATATAGTGTATAGAAAAGGTATTGTAATGCACCCAAAAATTCGATACCGAAGTTTCATCGCAAATACAAGTTTGGAGACGCCCCAAATCCAAAAAAAAATTTTTTTTGGAAAATATCAGTGTGTGGTGTGTGTGGGAGGGGCTGTGTATCTCAAAAACGAAAAGTCCGTTAAAAACCAAACTTGGTATATAGGTTTGGTATCTTCCAAGGATGGGACACGAAGATTTTCAAGAAAATCCTCCCACCTGCAACTACCCTTTGAATGGAACTTTTTTTGAAAATTTTGATTTTATCAAAAATGACTCTAGTGATTTTGATTAAAATATCGTATATTAAAGATATTTACCTGACAAATAAAATGTATATCTTGAATTTTCTGGGAATAACCCTTGAAGACTCTTTACTCTGGATGAATTTTACGGAATGTTGCATAACTGCTAAACCGTAAGAGATGGACAAAAACTTACCACACAAGAATGTAAAGCACGTTAAAACACAATTTATGTAATATACATAAGTTGATCGTTTTTGAGATATTGATTTCAGCGTGAAGAACTTATATTTTTCTGATACAGGAATTTGTCAACTCGTGTCCATACAAACAAAGGAACTTTAGCCACATAGCAACCAGCTTTTGACTATCACTTTAACCTATGGTACTCCTTTATTTCCCTTCTACTTACCAGGAAGCAAGTAATAAGACTATTCGTGCTAATTTTTTCTTGATTAGCATGAAGTAGATAGAAGCATAAGCCTTTTAATACTTTTTTTGTAGAGTTGTAGAGAAAGTCATTGAATGGAATATATCAGAGTTTTTTACTTTCTCTAGCCGCATGTACAATATACACGTAGATAGAAAAAGTATTGGTTTCCGCATATAAATTATATACCGAGAATTCACCGGAAATACATTTTTGGGGCCCCTATGTATATGTTGTGTGTGCGGGTGTACGTGTCTGTGGACAGCAGAACTCAAAACGAGGATCGAGTAAATAACAAACTTGGTTCTTAGGTTTAGAACCTGACAAAGATACATTTAGAATATTTTAAGAAAAATCTCCCCACACCAAAGACGCTTTAGATAAAACATTTTTAGAAAATTTTGAGTTTCTAAAAAAATGTATGTGATAATTTTAACTAAAATTATATGATAATCGAAATGTTTATCTTGAATTGTCTGGAAATATCCTCTAAAGACTTCTTTCCTGATGACCGTAAGAGATATACAAAACTTGCTACATAAAAATACAGATATCATTAAAAAAACGCATATATATACAGAGAGAGAGAGTCATCATGGTTCATATGCAACACCCAATTTCATCACAAACTATGGACACACTACCATATCTGAATACATCCGTTTTCAGCCACATTCTTTCAGAGACAAATGCAATATATATCATTCTATGAAGACGTTCTTTGGGGATCTGTCAGATCCGGAGTCATTTCCCACAAGAATTTTCTGTCATCCGACAGTACTTCACACAGAAGATCAATAGTTCTCCAAACAATCAGAAATTGATGATCGAAGTCAGTTTGTGACAGAAGCTCCAGAGGCTGACTTCAATTCCTGTTCTGTTTCTGTTATTGTTCTATGTATTCCCAATTGTTTTCCAGGGTTTGGGAAGTACTCTTGGAGCTGATCGATCTAATTAATTAAAAATTAGATGCGTTCCATTCACATGACTTTCGTTGTTACAGATTATTATTAAAAAACCATTTTTCTAACTACTTTATGATAATCGAGATAAATATTAGCAGAAATAGTCTTAATTACTTGCTTCCTTGTAAGTAGCAAGAAAATAAGAGCTAAAACGATAGTCAAATCCTTTAAAAGTTGGTTGCATGTTTAAAATCAGTTTCTATGCAAAGCCAGGAGTTTACAACTTTCCAGGTGAGAAAAATTTAAAGTATTTTGAAATTGAAACAAATAACAAGCAATATCTAAAAAAACGAGCATCTCCACGAAAAAGATGTATATAACATAAATTGTGTGTTTTAACGCGCTCTACATTTTTTGTGTGGTACATTTTTGTCCATCACTTACGGTTGTTAGTTGTTAGGCAAAACTCCGTAAAGTTCATTAAGAATAAAGTAGTCTTCAGAGGCTATTCCCAGAAAATTCAAGAAATACATTTGATTTATGAGTAAGTATCTTTAATATACGATCTTTTAATCAAAATCATTAGAGCCATTTTTGAGAAAATCAAAATTGTCGAATTTTTTTTCCATGTAAATGGTAGTTTGGAGTGGGGAAATTTCTCAAAACCTTCATGTCGCATCTGTGGAAGATACAAAACTTAAATACCAAGTTTGGTATTATACCGACTTTTCGTTTTTGAGTTATCGTGTTCACAGACACTTGGACACACACACACACACACACACACACACACACACACATAGACACACACGGACCTTTTACTGAAAATTCTTTATTTTTGGATACAGAGACCCTAAAACTTATATTTCCGGTGAAATCTGGGTAACGAATTTTTGGAATTTGTCAATACTGTCCATACAAACAAAGGAACTTCTGGATGTATTTGGCTGAATTTTGTGTAACTAGTAAACCACAAGGGATAGACAAAACCTAGTGCACAAAAAATGTAGATCTCGTTAATACACACAATTTATATCATACAGATTTTTTTATCGTGGAGCTGACCATATTTGAGATAATCTTTATTATTTGTTTCAGATTTAAAATACTTGAACTTTTCTCACACGAGAATTTGTAAATTCGCCATTCATAAAGCGGATTTCAACAATATGCAACCAGTTTTAAAAAGATTTGACTGTTGCTTTAGCATAGAGCATTCCCTTATTTACCTTATACTTATAAGGAAGTAAGTAATTAATACAATTTCTTCTAATGTTTTTCACGTTTATTATAAAGTAGATAGAAGAATAAGCTGTTTAACAATAATTTGTTTCAGTGATGTAGAGAAATATAGGTGAATGAAATATCTTAATTTTTTATTTTAACGCACTTTAACCTCGTATATCATATCGGACGATGAATGAAATTGATGAAGTGATGCTCAAATGACTTCAGGGGTTCATGGAGATTAAAATTACTCGATATGAATCTTCTCAGGATAAGGGAAAACCTCGGGGAAAAAAAAAAAAAAAGTATTTGGGTATCCCACCTTAAGCGAGATTCGAACTCGTGACCTTATTCAATGTGAGGCAGACATGCTACGCCTATACTACCCAGGCGGGCTTAAGACCAGTTCTTCTAATGTTTATCTAGAGTATCATGAAGTAGACAGAAGAATAATCTATTGCCAGATTGTTTGTAACAGGTACAGAAATGCATGTGAATACAATACATCAGATTTTTACCTGACAGCTTTTGCATAGGTGGTGTCCATGACAAATCAATTTTGTGTATGATTAAATAGAGAGTTTAATTAAATGAAATGGAACGCAATATTGCCTCTACCTGCTGGGCACGTAATAGAGCAGATAATGCATTTTATCTACTTCCGTTTCAAAAAGCAGGCCATTAATTGATACTTTTCTATTGCAAAAGCTTCTGTTTATTTTCGTATAAAGTAAATAACACGTAGTTATATATTTTCACATAGCAACGTGTTACAAAACACTTTATAAATTACGTCATGATTCTTAAGAAAAAATCTTATATGTTACACTCACATGACTTTCTCTAGCTGTTCTACAAACTTCTTAAATAAGATTATTCTCCTTTCTGCACCCTGCTAATCTAGATATAATTAGAAGTATGTTCTTATTGCTTAGTTCCTTATAAGTAGGAAGAAAATAAGGGAATACACTAGGCTAAACTGATAGTCAAATGTTTTAAAAGCTGTCATGCGATTGTCATTACAAATCGCTTCTTTGCTTGCCCAGGAGTAGAACAAAAGAAAAACGCACACTTACTGTCTGAGAAAAATATAAGTACCTCACAACTAAAATCAATAACAAGGAATATCTCGGAAACGGTTACCGCCACAACATGTAAAGGACACAAACAGTGTGTTTTAACGAGATCTACATTTTCTGTGGAGTAAGTTTTTGTCTACCTTTTACGGTTTAGTAGTTCAGCAAATATGGGAAAAATTCACCCAGAATAAAGAGGTCTTCAGAGGCTATTCCCAGAATATTCAAGATATACATTTTATTTTGGATGTAAATATATTTAATATAGGCACAGAATTTTAATCAAAATTGTTGGAGCCATTTTTTAGAAAATAACAATTTTCGAAAAACGTTTTTCCATGTAAAATGTAGTTGGGGTGGGGGATGTTCTTGAAAATCTTCGTTTCGCATCCTCGGAAGATCAAACCTAAATACCAATTTTGGTATTTAGCGCTGTTTTAGTTTTTAGCTATACTGTCCACAGAAACATACACAGACGAACCTTTTTCTGACAATGTTTTTTTTTTGGATTCAGGGGGTCCTAAAGCATGCATTTCCGTTGAAATCTCGGTATCGAAATTTTGGGTGGAATACAATACTTCCTCTATACATTATGTACATACTACGTGTAGAGAAAGTAATAAACATTTCCCTTTCCACATTTTAACGGGTATATTTTTTACCGCGAGTCTTCAAAAAAGAAGATATTCTTCTACTGATTTTTGCTAATCATACATAAAAACAAATTATAACTTTTAGGTTAAGTATGGGTTCAACCATAAATCACATAGGAAAATTCTAATGGAAATTTATAGTAATCTGACAATTTGTACTATTTTTAACAATGACTGGAGGAGCTGTATTATTACATGAACTGACAATTTTTAGACCAACTCATTTGTTAAACTCCTAACACCAACTTCATCATAAATCTGGTTGCGCGTATTAATAGAAGCACATTCAATAGGACCACCGAAAACCTACTTTGCATAATTTGATAAAAATAATTCATAATTTTAATATCCATTATCAAAAATTGTGTTTTATTGACTTCAATTAACTACAATGGTTACCATAACAGCAATCAAGTAAGAGAATTAAAATTATTCATATATATAAGATTTAATATGCCATATTATAAATATTCCCTGCATTAAAAACGTAATTCTTTAAATAAACATAGACAAAGCATTGTATTCAACTTGTGGGTCTTAGGTCACTGCAGTTGTGATCTAACTTGAAACTTCATCATGAAATAAAATAATTAAAATTATTAAAATTCCTTTGGTAGCTCCTTATTCCTTAAATAATGAGCATTTATTGTCAAATAATCCTTCTACTTCCGGGAAACAAACTAAGTACAGTGTTTTAGCATAATCAAACATTTGTTCGGTAATATCCATTTTTATTCATTTGTTGATTTCTTTGGTGCAGTTTAAACAACCAGAATTGAAACCGTTTATTCCAGCGGGGTTACGCAGCAACGAACAAACAAAACACTACCTACGTCATGACTAAAATTCAATTTCTCGTAGTAACAACTCTAATAATATTAATATTAATAAAATAAGAATATTTCAATTGATATCAGGATAGGATAAAACGTTGTATGTTACAGGTGGCTTAGTAGGGTATTAATTGTATTAATTAGATCACTCGTACTTAGGCCTCGTACACTCACAGATAATAGTCTTAAGTCATTTATATACAAATAACTAATTATTTATTTATATATCCCCCTTTATCATCTAAGGTCATACCTGGGGCCTTGCAAATCAATAGTCGACTGTAGGTTCCTTAAGTTGGGTTTAAATCATTTTTTATTATTTTCTCTATACGCAATATGTACATAGTGTGTAGAGAAGGTATTGCACTCCACCCAAAATTCGATATCGAAATTTCACCGCAAATATATGTTTTAGGGTCCCCTGTATCCAAAAAAAAGCATTTTCGAAAAAAAAGTCCGTGTGTGTATGTGTGTCCGTGTGTCTGTGAACACGATAACTCAAAAACGAAAAGCAGGCAAAATACCAAACTTGGTATTTAAGTTAATTATCTTCCAGGGATGCGACACGAAGATTTTGAGAAAAATCCCCCAACCTTAACTACCCTTTACATAGAAATTTTTTCCAAAACTTTGATTTTCTCAAAAATGGCTCTAACGGTTTTGATTAAAATTTTGAATACTAAAGATATTTACCTTACAAATAAAATGTATATCTTGAACTTTTTGGGAATAACCCCTGAAGAGTACTTTGTTCTGGATGAAATTTACGGAATTTTGCATAACTGATAAACCATAACAGATAGATAAAAACATACTACACAAAAAATGTAAAGCACACAATTTATGTTATATACATTTTTTTCATGGAGTTGATCGTTTTTTAGATATTTCTTGTTTTTGGTTTCAGCTTTAAAAAACTAAATTTTCTCATACAGGAATTTGTCAACTCCTGTCCAAACAAAAAAGGAACTTCAGTTACATACCAACCAGCTTTTGACTATCACTTTAACCAATGATACTCCTTTATTTCGCTTCTACTTACAAGGAAGCAAGTAATAAGACTATTTCTGATAATTTTTTCTCGATTAGCATGAAGTAAATAGAAGTATAAGCTTTTTAACAATAATTTGTTGCAGAGATATAGAGAAAGTCATGTGAATGGAACACATCAGATTTTTTTCCTCAGGCACACCACACACATTCGCTCTCACATACTTCCAGACTCTATGGGGGATAAGGAAAAATTCTGGCTAAAGAAAAAAATTAACGTCCCAAACGAGAATCGAACCCGGGACCTCCGGATGAGAAGTCAGCTCGCTGTTCACTCAACCAAAAGGCAATCTCCATTCAGTTATGATTTATTTGGTGCAGTTTAAACAACCGGAAATGAAACGGTTTATTCCGGCGGGGTTACGCAGCATCGAACAAAGAAAGCACCACCTACGTCACGACTAAAATTTAATTCCTTGTAATGACGACTCTATTAATATTATTACATATAAGAATATTTCAATTAATTGCTCATGAGAAAAGAACACTTACAAATAATAGTGTATTTAAGTCATTTATAATATAAATAACTTTTTTTGTTGTAATTTAACGTCCTAAAACCTGGTTTGGTCATATCGGACTATGAATGATGCTCAAATGATCTCGGGGTCCATGCAGCTTAAAGTTACTCGACATTCGTCTTCTCAGGATAAGGGAAAACCCCGAAAAAAAACTTTATCAGGGTAACTCACCCTAGGCGAGATTCGAACTCACGACCTTTTGAATGTAGGACAGACACGCTACCACCACACTACCCAGCCGGGTACTAATAACCTTGTTTCAACACTTAGAATAAATAAATGGTTATCGCGAAATCTTAGAGATCAATGCAGAATCCTTACTGTGGAGTGTTTTGGCATTCTTTGCAATTTCTCAGGTTTCATAGCTGCAATGAAATTACTCGCAATGAATAGAAAGATATATTTTTAGATCGCCAGGTGTGCAACACGCTCACACTAATGAATTGGTTTATTTTAGTCTTTGGAACCCGCTCGTACACAATGGCCATACTGGAGAAACTAGGCTAACGTCCATCTTTTGCTTAATGATGCAAGAATAAAAAATCTGATGTGTTCCATTCACATGACTTTTTCTACATCTCTGCAACAAATATTATTAAAAAGCTAATGCTTCTATTTACTTCATACTAATCGAGAAAAAAATAGCAGAAATAGTCTATTTACACCCTTCCTTGTAAGTAGAAGCGAAATAAGACTGTATCATAGGTTAAAGTTATAGTAAAAAGCTGGTTGCTATATGACTGCAGTTCCTTTGTTTGTATGTATGGACAGGAGCTGACAATATACTGTGTGAGAAAGGGATACGTTTTTTAAAGCTGAAACCAGAAACAAGGAATATTTAAAAAGCGATCAACTCCTCGAAAAAATGTATATAACATAAATTGTGTGTTTTAATGTGCTCTGCAATTTTTTGTGTGGTAAATTTTAGTTCATCTGTCACAGTTCAGCAGTTATGCAAAATTCCGTAAAATTCATTCATTTTCAGAGGCTATTCCCAGAAAATTCAAAATATACATTTTATTTGTCAGGTAAATATATCACTAATATACAATATTTTAATCAAAATCGTTAGAGCCATTTGAGAAAATTACAATTTTCGAAAAACGTTCCATGTAAAGAGTAGTCTGGAGTGGGAGGATTTTCTTGAAAATGTTTGTGTCGCATCCTTGGAAGATAATAAACTTAAATACTAAGTTTGGTGTTTAACAGTGTTTTCGTTTTTGAGCTATGCTGCCCACAGACACACACACTCTCACACACATACACACATATACAGACCCACACAACGGACATTTTTCTAAAAATGCAATTTTTGGATTCAGGGGGATCCAAAATATGTATTTCTGGTGAAATCTCGGTATCAAATTTTTGGGTGCATTACAATACCTTCTCTATACACTATGTACATAGCACGTGTAGTCAAAGTAATATGGGAAAACTAATAATGTTTGATAGAATTTTACTTTTTCTAGCCCTCATGTACAATGTACATAGTGGATAGAGAAGCTTTGTATTTCACCCAAAAATTTGATGTCGAGATTTCACCGGAAATATGTTTCGGGGTCCCCTGCGTCCGAAAATTTTTTTTTTTTAGAAAAAGGTCCGTGTGTGTCTGTGGACAGCATAGCTCTAATACGAAAAGACCGTTAAATAACCGTAAAGAAGCTCCTCTCAAAAATTCGATTCCGAGATTTCACCAGAGAACTGTTTTGGGTCACCTGTATTAAAAAAAAACAACAACAACAACTCGATATGAGTATGCTGGTTTGTGTCTGAACACAATAACTAAAAAACTGATGTGTTACATTCACATGGCTTTCTCTACATTTCTACAACAAATTATTGTTAAAAACCTTATCCTTCTATTTACTTCATGCTAAGTGAGAAAAAATTAGCAGAAATAGATTTATTAGTTGCTTGCTTGTAAGTAGATGCGAAAAATGGGAGTTGTTAAAGTGATAGTCAAAAGCTGGTTGCTATGTGACTGAAGCTCCTTTGTATGGACAGGAGTTGACAAATTCCTGTATGAGAAACGAAAGTTTTTCAAGGCTGAAACCAAAAACAAGGAATATCTAAAAAACGATCACCTCCACGAAAAAATCATATAACTTAAATTGTGTGTTTTAATGTGCTCTACATTTTTTGTTTGTTAAGTTTTTGTCTATCTCTTTCGGTTTACCGTTACACAAAATCCGTAAAATTAATCCAGAACAAAGTAGTCTTCAGAGGCTATTCCCAGAAAATTCAACATATACATATTATTTGTCAGGTATATATCTTCAATATACGACATTTTAATCAAAATTGTTAAAGCAAGTTTTTAGAAAATCCAAATTTTCGAAAATTTTTCCGTGTGAAGGGTAGTTGGGGGTGGGAGGATTTTCTTGAAAATATTTGTGCCACATCCTTGGAAGATACGGAACTTAAATACCAAGTTGGATATTTAGCGATATTTTTTGTTTTTGAGCTATGCTACTTACAGACACACATACATATACAGACACGAACATTTTTCTAAAAATGCTTTTTTTGGATTCAGGTGGTCTCAAAACATGTATTTCCGATGAAATCTCGGTATCGAATTCTTGGGTGCAATGCAATACCTTGTCTATACACTATGTACATAGTACGTATAGAGAAAGTAAAAAGTCGGTAACATACAACAAAATTGCTTTTAAGTTTAGTATCTTCCAAAGATGCAACACGAACATTCTGAGGAAAAACCCCTGCATCCTAAACCATCCTTTACGTGGACAAAATTTCCAACATTTTTCTTTTCTCAAAAATAGCTATCGATTTTGATTAAAATACCGTATAGTAAGGATATTTACGTGAAAAATAAAATGTATGTCTTGAATTTACTGGGAATAGCCACTCTTCCTTCTCGATGACTTTTGGATAACTGGTAAACCGTTAACAGCGCGGTGGTATCGCATCAGCTTACTAAGCGGGGGACCTGGGTTCGAGTCCCGGTATCGTCGTGGGGATTTTTCCCTCTCGTGAGGTCCCTGGGTGGCCAATTGAGGAGCTACTTGATGGAAAAGTAGCGGTGCACCGCATTAACCCCCCCCCCCCTCGGCTGTCATGGACTGCGGTAGGTCGCGTAATTATTAAAGAGATAGAGGAGACTTTCTACACAAAAAATGTCATATAATTTGTTTCGTGGAGTTGACCGTTTCCAAGGAATTCTTTAATGGTTTCAGTTTTAAATCCTTCAACTTTTCTCATACGGTAATTTGTCAACCCCTGGCCATGAAATGATCCGGATTTCAATCACATAAATTTAAAATATTTGACTACAGCTTTAGCCTAGTGTATTTTCCTTTCTACTTATAAGAAAACAAGTAAAGAGACTATTTGTGTAAATGTTATGAAGTAGGTAGAATGACTTTCCTTTTAACAATTTGTGACAGAGAGTGAAGGGGTTACACATTTTTAAAATAATGTCAACGCAAAATCTAGCCGCTGTTAAACTACCGTAATCTCACTCTACAATTATATTACTTTTATTTATAAATCTGAATCAAAATCCCATTTGACTGTAAGCTGCAAAAAATCTGATACAAAATCCTTCTGCAGGTACCAATCCCATTTTTACTTTCTCGTAGTATGTAGATATTGGAAAATATACCGAAAATACATATTTGTGTCTGTGGACTGCATAGCTCAAAAACGAAAAGGCCGCTGAATACCAAAGTTGGTATTATAGTTTGGTATCTTCAAAGGATGCGACACGAAGCTTTTCAAGAAAATCTCCCACCCCAACTACCCTTTACATGAAAACAAATTCGAAAATTCTGATTTTCTAAAAAATGGCTCTAAGGATCATCTAGATGAATTTTACCGTTTAACTGCTGAACCATAAGAGATGGACAAAATCTTACAAACACAAAAAATGTAGAGCTCGCTAAACACACAATTTATGTTAAATATATATATATATATTTTTTCGTGGAGTTGATCGTTTTTTTTTTAGATATTCCTTGTTATTAGTTTCAGGCTTAAAATATTTGTACTTTTCTCACACATGCAGTTGTTAACTCCTGTCCATACAAACAAAGGGGCTTCAGTCACATAACAACCAGTTTTTGACTATCACTTTAACCTATGGTACTCCCTTATTTCGCTTCTACTTACAAGGCAGAAGTAAAGAGACTATTTCTGGTAATTTTTTCTCGATATAGCATGAAGTAAATAGAAGCATAAACTTTCTAACTATAATTTGTTGCAGAGATGTAGAGAAAGTCAAGTGAATGGAACACATCAGGTTTTTCAAGTAAGTTAGCATTGCCTAATTATACCTGCGCCACAACCGAGGTTTACAGTTGATTATTACCAGCTTGGGCGCGGCAACTCTCAAACAAAACCAACAATGCTTCTTGTTCCATTAGCATAATCATTAATGCTAACCTTTTGCGGATGAACGTTTTCAATCCTAAACGTTTGACGTTTCTCTTTATTCCTCCTTAATAACTCTCTGTTTATAACTTGCTTATTATATCCTGTGTGGAGTGATCAAATAATCTCCTACTTTCCCTCCTCAAGAACTGCAATGTAGTATTTACTTTCTCTATTATTTACTCATGATAATAGGATTTTATCAGAAATAGATACACGCTTTGAAACTCCAAAACTATTTTCAGATGTGTGTGTGTGAAAAGTACGTCTCATAAAGTGAAAATTTGCTTAAGGACGTAATGGCTGAAATTTCAGCCAATTTTCAGTTAAAATAGTCGCCCTCTGTGGTTTAGAGGTTACAGCTCACGATGCGCGGTGGCAGCTCTCTACCCGAAGTGCTGCTGGTGGAAGAAGTTGCGCCAACACATATGCGCAGAAGTCATAGCGTTTCTGTCCACAAGGAATTGAAGGTTGACATTCTTTAGTGTTTATGCACACTGTTGTTAATTTGGAAGAAGGCAGTGATGTCGACAATATCAATAGCGATGTTGTTTATGAGAAAACCTCTGTTGATATACACGACTGGTCTCCGTTGGATTCTGCTGCGCTTTCCTGTATACTAACAGCATGTTCAGATTCTTATTATTTGAAAACATTGTTTCACAGTGAATACGAACGGCTGGAACTTCATATTTATAAGAAAATCCACTTTCTAGAGCAAAACGTTCTAGGCTAAAACGTTCTCGAAACATGAACAAAAATGAATAAAAATCTGATGTGATACATTCACATGCCTTTCTCTATATTTCTATAACAAATTATTGTTAAAAAGCGCATTCTTTTATTTACCACATACTAATGGAGGAAAAAATATCAGAAATTGTCTTACTAGTTGCTCTCTTGTATATAGAAGGGAAATAAGTGATAGTCAAATCTTTTAAAAACTGGTTGCTACGTGTTCCTGTGTATGGCCAGAAGTTGACAAACTTCCGTATGAGAAAACTATGAAGTATTTTAGAGCTAAAACCAATAACAAGCAATATCTGAAAAAGCGGTCAACTTCACAAAAAATGTATATAATATAAATTATGTGTTTTAACGAGTTCTATATTTTTGTGCCACAAGTTTTTGTCTATCTTTTACAGTTGCAATTCAAATTTCTTTAATATATGATACGTTAATCAAAATCATTAGAGCCGCTTTTTTCATGTAAAGCGTAATTGGAAGGGGATTTTCTTGAAAACCTTCGTTTCACATTCTTGGAAGATACTGAATACCAAATTTGGTATTTAACGGCCGTTTCGTTTTTGAGCTATGCTGCCCACAGACACACAAATGAACATCTTTCTAAAATTGCTTTTATTGGATTCAGAGGGTCTCAAAACATATATTTCTCGGAACCATCGATATATTTCTCGGTGCATTACAATATCTTTTCTATACACTATGTGCACAGCAAGTGCAGAGAAAGTAAAAAACGCATTTATTTGCTGGTGTGATTTGAAATTTCGACCTTCAGTATGACAATCCAACATGTTAATTATTGCGCTACTACAGTACGTTAAAGAGCAACAAGAAGGAAGGACCAATCAGGGGAATATGATGTCAGCACCTACATTTCCAATTGCTGGTAAAATGCGGGTTGCCTACTTACCAATCCGCAGGCTGAGACGGCTGACCTGGAGTATATAGACACACGGGCCTTTTTATAAAAATCTGATGTGTACCATTCACATGACTTTCTCCATATCCCTGCAACAAATAATTCTTAAAAAGCTTATACTTCTATTTACTTTATGCTAATCAGAAAAAAATAGCAGAAATAGTCTAATTACTCGCTTCCTTGTAAGTAGAAGCGAAATAAGGGACAACCGTAGATTAAAGAGATAGTCAAAAGCTAGTTGCTATGTCAATGAAGTTCCTTTGTTTATATGGATAGGAGTTGACAAGTTCCTGTATGAGAAAAGTATACGTGTTTCATAGCAGAAACCAAAAATAAGGAATGTCACAAAAACAACGAACTCCAACGAAAAAATGTACATAACGTAAATTATGTGTTTTAATGTGCTCTACATTTTTTGTGCAGTAAGTTTTTGTCCATCTCTTACGGTTTAGCAGTTATTCAAAATTTAGTAAAATTCATCCAGAATATACTGCTCTTCAGAGGCTAGTCCCAGAAAATTCAAGATATACATGTTATTTGCCAGGTAAATATGTTTAATATACGAAATTTTAATCAAAATCGTTAGAGAAATTTTTGAGAAAATCAAAATTTTCGAAAAAAGTTCCATGTAAAGAGTAGTTGGGGGTGGGGGGACTTTTCTCAAAATCTTCGTATCGCATCCCTGGAAGATACTAAACTTAAATACCAAGTTTGGTATTTTACCGACTTTTCGGTTTTGAGTAATCGTATTCACAGACACACGGACACACACACACACACACACACACACACACACACACACACACACGGACCTTTTTGTGAAAATGCTTTTTTTGGATATTGGGGACCCTAAAACATATATTTCCGGTAAAATCTCTGTATCGAATTTTTGGGTGGAGTGCAATACTTACACTATGTACATAGTGCGTATGGAGAAAGTAAAAATCTGATGTGATCCATGCACATGACTTTCTCTGCATCTCTGTAAAAATTATTTTTAAAAAGCTTGTGCTATTTACTTCATATTAATCGAGAAAAAATTATCAGAAATGGCTTTAAAACTTGCTTCCTTGAAGCGAAATAAGGTAGTACCATAGGTTAAAGTGATAGTCAAAAGCTGGTTGCTAGTTGACTGAAGTTCCTTTACTTGTATGGACAGGAGTTGACAGATTTCTGTATGAGAAAATTATACTTTTTCAAAGCTAAATCCAAAAACAAGGAATATATTAAAACGGATGAACTTCACGAAAAAACTGTATATAATATAAATTGTGTGTTTTGTGTGTGGCAAGTTTTTCTCCATCTCTTGCGGTTTAGCAGTTATGCACAATTCGTAAAATTCATCCAGAATAAATTAATATTCTGAGGCTATTCACAGAGAATTCAAGATAATTATTTGGCAGTAAATATCTTAAATATAAGAGATTTTAATCAAAATCTTTAGAGCCATTTTTGAGTAAATCAAAAAATTTGAAAAAAGTTCCATTTAAAGGGTATTTGGGAGTGTGGGATTTTCTTGAAAATTTTTGTATAACATCCTTGGAAGATATCATACTTAAATACCAAGTTTGGTATTTTACACACACATGCGGACGTTTTTCTGAAAACGCCTTTTTTTTATACAGGTGACCATAAATCATATACTTCCGGTGAAATCCGGGTATTGAATTTTTGGGTGTATTACAATACCTTTTCTACACAATATGTGTATAGTATGTGTAGAGAAAGTAAAAATGCTTACTTTCTCTACACTTACTACAAAAGCACATAGTTAAAACTCCACAAAATACGATAGTGAGATTTGACTGGAAATACGTTTTGAGGTAGCCAGAATACAATTTTTTTAGAAGCAGGTCCAGATTTGTGCGTGCGTGTGTGTGTGTGTGTGTGTGTGTGTGTGTGTGTGTGAGAACACTTTAACTGAAAAAAAGTATTAAATTCCAATCTTTATATTTAAGTTCGATACCTTTTGCATGGAACATTTTGTTAAATGTTTTATTTTTTCAAAAATGGCTCTAATAATTGTGATTAAAAGACCGTATATTTAAGGTATTCAAGATTTTTATGACAAAATGTGTGTCTTGAATTATCTAGGAGTAGCCTAAGATCTCATTCTGGATGACTATTGTGTAACTGGTAAACTTTAAGGGCTATACAAACACTTACTCCCCAAAAACTGTAAGTCTGTTTAAAATATACAATATATGTCATATAACATATTTTTCTAGACCTAATCATTTCGGAGATATTCCTTCTTATTTGATTCAGTTATAAAATACTTAAACTTTTCCCAAAAGGGAAGTGTTCATTCGTTTCATATCGTTTTTGTTTTACTTCTGGTCATGCAAAGAGGATAATTTTTTTTTTTTTTTTTTTTTTTTTTTTTGTAACTTAACGTCCTTTAACCTGATTGGTTATATTGGACGTTGAATGAATGAAATTGGTGAAATGATATTCAAATGATCTCGGGTTCTATGGACATGAAGTTACTCGACATTCGTCTTCTCAGGATAAGGGAAAACCCCGAAAAAAACTTATCCGGGTGGAACTCGCGCCCTGTTGAATGTGGGCAGACACGCTACCACCACACTAACCAGGCGGCTAGAATTTATTTTGTATCATATAATGACCAAGTTTTAAAGGAATTAACTATCGCTTCGCCTAATGTATTTACTTATTTTCTTTCTACTTACAAGGAATCAAGTAATAGAACCATTTCTGCTAATTGTTAACTCGGTTTATATCATGTAGTTAAAATAGTAATTTTTATAAGAAGAGTTTGTTTGCAGAACAGACAGAGAGAGTCGTTTAAATGGAACACATCAGATATTTTGGATTTGGGGAACCTCCTCAAGATATACAGGATGACTCAGAAATACTTTTACAAAGCTTAGGAAGTGGTTCCTTATATCAGTACAAGAAAAAATGTCCATATAAGCACATGTCCCAAAACTCTTCGTTTTTTTACTTTCTCTATACGTACTACGTACATAGTGAATAGAGAAGGTATTGCACTCCACCAAAAAATTAGACACCGAGATTTCAACTGAACTATATGTTTTAGGGTCCCCTGTATCCAAAAAAAAAAAGCATTTTCAGAAAAAGGTCCGTGTGTGTGTCCGTGAACACGATAACTCAAAAACGAAAAGTCGGTAAAATATCAAACTTAGTATTCAATTTTAGTTATCTTCCAGGGATGCGACGCGAAGATGTTGATAAAAATCCCCCCACCCCAAACTACCCTTAAACGAACTTTTTTCGAAAATTTTGATTTTCTAAAAATGGCACTAATAATTTTGAATAAAATATCGTATATTAAAACATTTACCTGACAAATAAAATGTATATTTTCAAATTTCTGGGAATAGCCTCTGCAGACTACTTTATTCTGTGTAAATTTTACGGAATTTTGCATAACTGCTAAACCGTAAGAGATGGACGAAGACTTACCACACAACAAACGTAGAACACTTTAAAACACACAATTTATTTTATATACAGTTTTTTTGTGGAGTTGATTGTTTTTGAGATATTCCTTCTTTTTGGCTTCAGCTATAAAAAACACCCTTTTCTCATACAGGACTTTGTAAACTCGTGTCCATACAAACAAAGGAACTTCAGTTATATAGCAACCAGCTTTTGACCATCTCTTTAACCTATGGTGCTCCCTTATTTCGGTTATACTTATAAGGAAGCAAGTAATAAGACTATTTCTGCTAATTTTTTCTCAATTAGCAGGAAGTAAATAGAAGCTTTTTTAACAATCATTTATTGCAGAGTTGTAGAGAAAGTCATGTGAATGGAACACATCAGATTTTTATTTATTGGAGTTCAAAATGTTACAAATCAAAACCTTTTAGTGACATATTATTGTATTTTTTACATTGTTCAACACAAACACTACTAAAAGCAAATGTTCAAAATATCCTCTTGCGTTCTAGACCACATGCACTCATCGAAGCATAGACTGTCAAATATTTTGGTCGTTGTCGTATGGTTTCCCAGTCTCCCATAAGGCGCAGATTAAGAGTTTCTTCAACCGGGATGTCTCTTGCATAAACTAATTTTTAATGTGTCCCAAAGGATTGAGGTCGCGAGATGGCGCAGACCGTGAGACTGGTCCTCCTCTAGCTATCCATCTGTCACGGTAAATAACAGTCAGTAGGAGAATGTATTACACAACTGACAAATCATAAATGTAAGCACGCAACCAAGACAACACAAAGCCGACTCCACAGGATACAATGGGTAATAGTTCCTCATTCAATGAATGAGTGCATAGATAAATGAAGTTATTGGGTTGAACTCGGAAATCCAAGTAAATTGATAACGCGAAAACAAAGGGTTTTAGAGCATATGTTTATATGGACATAATTTTTACTTTCTCTAGCCCCATATGTACTATGTACATAGGGATAGAGAATGTATTCTAATGCACCCAAAAATTCGATACCAGGATTTCACCGTAAATATATGTTTTGGGGTCCCCTGAGTCCGAAAAAAGCATTTTTAAAAAAAGGTCTGTGTGAGTGCCTATCTGTGGACAGCATAGCCCCAAAACGAAAAGACCGTTAAATACCAAACTTGGTATTTAGGTTTAGTATCTTCCAAAGATGCGACATGAAGATTTTCAAAAAAAATCCCCCTACAAAAACTACCGTTTACATGGAAATAATTTCGACTATTTTGATTTTCTTAAAAATGGCTCTAACGATTTTGATTAAAATCCCGTATATTAAAGCTATTTATGTCCGAAATAAAATGTATATCTAGAATTTTTGGGTAATAGCCTCTTAGGAACCTCTTTATTCTGGATGAATTTTGCTTAACTGCTAAACCGTAAGAGATAGAAGAAAACTCACCACACAAAAAATGTACATCACGATAAAACACACAATATATGTCCTTTACGTTTTTGTTTTGGAAGTAACCGTTTGTGAGATATTTCTTGTTATTGGTTTCAATTGTGAAGTACTTAAACTTTTCTCAGACAGGAAGTGTCCGCTTTTCTTTTGCTCTACTCCTGGCCAAGCAAAGAAGTGATTTACAATGACAATCGCATAATGATAGCTTTTAAAACATTTGACAATCATTTTACCATAGCGCATTCGCTTATTCTCTTCTACTTATTAGGAAAGTAATAACATTCTGCTAATATTTATCTCGATTAGCATTGTGTACAAAGAAGAATAATCTTTTGAAGGAGGTTTGTAGAGCATCTAGAGAAAGTCATGTGAGTGTAACACATCAGATTTTTTTTGTTTAGATATAAGGAATTCATCCTCAAACATTGTAAAAGTGTTTTTGAATCATCCTGTATATTTCTGACGTAATCTTGAAATCAAATTTATTGGTGGAATACAAAGGTTCTCTTGCGTAAAAGAGACGCTAAAAGGAGAGAACGAAACTGCTGTGAGGAAGAGAAATTAATAGTGAAAACGCAGTATTCGAATAGATGGGCATTTTTTGAAGCCCTCGCTCTACTATGTTTATTCATGAAATTAGGGAGCACTGGGGTGATTTTTTCTCCTCCTTTTATTATATGTGTCTCTCGCTTACCAGGTTAACGAGGCGCGGTGTTTGCATAGCAACTGAGAAATTCGTTGTGATAGACAGTTTGCATAACGTTAACGTCACAAGAAAAGAGACATCCATAACTCCTGACCTTTATAAGACAAGAACACATCTCCAGAGGCTAGTTGGGACCTTGGAAAACAAAAGATAGAAAGGAAGAAGAAACAAAAGCAAATGCGTTGCTGAAAAAAATACAAAAATAAAAATGTTTGACAAATTATGAACCAGAAGTTTGATTTATATTCTTACTTCTCTACACGGTTCTTAGTACATAGGTAGAGAAACTATTATATTCCACTCCAAAAAATTGGATGTAAAATTTTCACTAAAAATAAGTTTTGAGGTTCCAGAGGAGGGGAAAAAGCCTGTGTGTGTCTGTGGACAATATCATTCCAAAACGACAACTCTATTAAGTATTTCCCGAGGAGGCAACCCGAAGAATTTTAGGAAAACCCCAGCATCCTAAATTACTCTTTACGTAAAAACTCTTTCGAAATATTCGAGTTTTAAAAATGGCTCTAACGCATTTGATTCAAATAAATAACTTTCTCTAGCTGTTTCCAGTGAAATCTCGACATCGAATTGTTGGATGGAATACAACACCTTCTCTATCCACTATGTACATTGTAAATACGTGCAAGATAAAGTAAAAACGAAAAAATTTCAGCTCGTTAGTTCAGAAAACCTGTTTATTGTTATTTCTCTCTGCGATCAGCAAATAAACGTTAATTTGAATATCATTCAAATACTGCTACACATTCTTAAAGCAAATGCCTCAAGTTACAGGTCTAAAAAGCGGAAATTATAGCCCAGAAAGAAATTGTTGATTTCATCGATATGGCAGCAAACATGAAAAATCTGATATCTGTGTTCACAAGAGAGAGTTTAAAGATACTTTCTCTTATTTATAGAATTTCGCTATACACAGGTTTATTTCGTTCTCTTAGTTTCAGGATCAATATAATATTTATATTTTAAAACAAACTTCATACAAACAATTAGTCGTCTATCTACTTCAAGCTAATCGAGATAAACATTAGCAGATGGTCTAATTATTTAGTTCCTAATAAACATCAGAAAGCAAAAGCGAGTCTTTGCATGGCCAGAAGATGAGAAATTCCAGTATGAGAAAGGTTTAAGTGTTTTAACCTTGAAACCAATAAGGAATAATTCCGGAATGGTTAACTTAAAAAACGTTGCATATGATATGTGTCTTTTTTTTTTTAAAGAGAACTGCATTTTTTGTCTATTCTGTGTGGTTTACCAGTTATGCAAAAGTCCTTAAGAATAAGGACAGCTTCGAAATCTTATCCCATAACATTCGAAATATGTGTTTTATTTGTCATGTCAGTATCTTTAATATATATTATTTTAATCAAAATAGTTAAGGCTATTTTTGAAAAAATAAAAAAAAAAAAACCTTCCAAAATGTTTCAATTTAAAGGGTAGTTTTGGGTGGGAGAAGTTTATTGAAAATTGACTTTTTGTATTTACCCTTTCATAGATACGTGGACACAGACGAAAGGCAGACATTTTTCTAAAAAATGCTTTTTGTGGATTCAGGCGACCTCAAAACATGTGTTACTGGTGAAACCTCAGTATCGAATTTTTGCGTGACAATACCTCTGCATCTACTGTGGATATTATACACACGCGCTAGAGACAGTAATAGTGGTTTTATTTTGTTCACAGTTTTGAGAAAGGTAGGCAATTTTTGTCAACATCTCGCATATAAATACCCTTTTTAACCCTTGTACTATTGTTAATATAAACAAGTAATAGCTTAGGTAAAATAGCGATTAATAATATTTAAACTTTTCAAGTTCATAAATCTTAAGATGCTCTACTTTGTTTAGAAGGACTTTTTTACTTTCTGTAGCATATATGTACATACAAGCTAGAGAACCCAAAAATTATATGTCGAGACTTCACCGGAAATATGGTTTTGAGGCATTTTTAGGAAAAAATACGTGTGTGTGTGTGTGTGTGTGTGAGAGAGAGAGAGAGAGAGAGAGAGAGAGAGAGAGTGTGAGAGTGGGCTGCATAGGTAAAAATAGAATATTCGGTTAAATACCAACTTAATATCTATGTTTAGTATCTTCCAAGATACGATAGGGAGATTTTCAAGTCAATCCTCCAACCCCAAACTATCCTTTACATATAACATTTTTAGTTTACTCAAAAATGATTCTAAAGATTTTAATTAAAATACATATGTTTAAGACATTTTTTATGACAAAAGTATATCCTAAATTTTCTGAAAATATCCTCTGAAAAACTTTCCATTCTGAATCACTTTTTATAGCTAAAGATATTGATTAAATACCATATGTTTAAGTCATTTTTATGACAAAAGTATATCCCGAATTTTCTGGAAATAGCCTCTGAAGAACTTTCCATCTGGATCACTTTTGTATGGCTCGTAAACCGTAAGAGATAGACAAAATTTACTGCACAAAAAATGTAGATCTCGTTAAAACGCACCATTTGTGCCATATACATTATTTTTGTAGGGTTAACCGATTTCGAGATATTCCGTATTTTTGTTTTAAATTTTAAGCTACTTAAACGTTTCTCAAACGGGAAGTCATCTCTTTTCGTCTGTCCTTTATTTACTCCTGGCAAGCAAAGAAAACGGAATTTCAATTTCATATAGCGATAGGATTTTATCACTTCAGTGTAGTATATTCCATTATTTCCCTGATACCACACAGAAGCAAGTAAAAGCATCAATTCTGCATATGTTTATCTTAATTAGCATGATGTAGATAAAAGAATAACCTTTCGCAAGAAAAGTTTGTTTGTGCAACAGCTAGAGAAAGACATGTGAAAGGAATACTGAATTTCATTTAAAATTACCTAAATACTTTATAGAAACTATATCCTACAATGATAACGAGAAAGGTGAAACACAAAATCGTGCGAGATTCTGGAGTTCCGCCAACCTATCTTGCGTGAGCCTTTTAAATAGACTTCTGTTCTTGGACGGTCACATAATTAGCACATAGACGACTTTTGCAAATCCTATGCAAATTACTCAGTTTCACTCAAATACAGAAATTGATAACTAATATGTATTTATTTAATTCTAAAGGGGTACCGAAGTACTATATATCATTTTCTTACCTGTTAATGCCTGAGCTTGATTTTTAATTTCTCTAGCACCGCATTGTATTTCACCCAAAAATTCGATGTAATTTCACCGGAAGTCTTTGTTTTGGGATCCTCTGAGTCCGAAAGAAGCATTTTTAGAAAAAGGTCCACGTGCGTGTAGGCAGCATAGCTCAAAAACGAAAAGACGTTATAGTATATCAAACTTGGTATTTAGATTTATCATCTTCCAAGGATGCGACGCAAATTTTTTCAAGAAAATCCCCCATCACAAACTACCCTTTATATTGAAAACTTTTCAAAAGTTTTCATTTTCTCAAAAATTACTCTAAAGATTCTGTTTAAGATACTGTATATTAAAGATATGTACATAAAAACAATAAAAAAACAACTTTAATGTAGATCTCGTCAAAAGACGCATTTATGCCCTATACATCTTTGTTGTAGGGATATTGTTATCGGTTTCAGTTTTAAAATACTCACGACTTTTCTCATACGAGAATTTGTCAACTTCTTGCTACTCGAAGAATCGCATTTGCCAGAGCAACCCCGTATTAAAACATCTGACTATAGGTTTAGCCTAGTGTATTTCCTTATTTCCCTTCATTCCTCATAAGTATGAGTAACAAGACCGTTTCTGCTAATGTTTATCTTAACAGTAATTTGTTACAGAGATTTAGAGAAAGTCATGTGAATGGAGAACATCAACTTAGGAATTACTAGCAACAAAAGAAGTATCTTTACCAAGTTTCAGCACAGCATGTAATGTCATCCTGGATCTCTTTATTGATTTATATCTATTTTACTGGAAAAATTCGAAATGTATTTTCTCTGCCTGATATCGTAACCAAAGTATCATTCTTTAAAATTACAATCCTTAATATCTTTGTAACAAAATGTTTGATTGAAATTTTACCATATTTAATACGTTTTAAACAAAACAAAAAGTATTTTTTCCAACAACGTTTAAAACCTGAGGAAAAACAGAGTATGATTGTAATAATTATTTTTTACAACTAAACTCTGACCAATATCAAAATTTAATACATAATTTTATTGCATACATTCTAAATTACGTTGAGGAAATTTTCAGACCTTTGGCAGCATATTTTGTGTAAGAAGAAACCTGATGTGTTCCATTAGTACCACAAAGAGCTGTACCACAAAGAGCTTTTCTTACAAAAGATAATTCTTTTATCAGTATCATGCTAATCAAGAGAAACATTTATCGGAATTAGTGTTATTACTTGCTGCTTTTTAGGTTGAAGGGAAATTAAGGGGATGCTAAGGCAATAGTTAAATATTTTAAAAGCCGGCCGCTATGTGCAACAATTGCAATTCGGTTCTTTTTGCTTATGAGAGTAAATAAAAGAGAGACAAAAAGTAACAATTCTTACAGTTTGAGAAAAGTTTAAATAGCCTAAAACTGAAACTAATAACTCGGAATATATCGAAACGGTTAACTCTACAAAAATCAGGTATATGCCATTTTTAGCCTATATAACATTTTTGTTTTAACGAGATCTACATTTTTGTGTGGTAAAGTTTGGTCTATCTCTTACAGTTTATCATTTACACAAAAGTCATCCAGAATGAAGAGGTCTCACAAAATTATATATATCGTTTATCATGAACATTTCTTAAACACATTATATTTTAATCAAAATCGTTAGCCATTTTTGATAAAACCCTATTTTTTTTATTAAATGTTACAAGTAAAGGGTAGTTGAAGATGGAGAGATTTTGATGAAAATCTTCGTGTCGCATCCTTTGAGCGTACTGAATTGAAATACAAAGTTTGATATTTAACGGACTTTTCGTTTTTGAACTATGCTACCCGAAGACTCACAAGGGCATTTTTCTAAAAAGCCTTTTTTAATTTCTTTTCTAATTTTATTTAGGATCTCAAAAAGTAAGGTACGTGTGTGTCTCTGAACATGGTAACTCAAAAATTTAATTGGTTTAAATACCAAGTCAGATAACACTCAAGTTCAGATCTTCAAAGGATGCGTCACGAATACTTTCAGAAACTTCCCCCAACCTAAACTACCCTTTACATGAAAAAAAATATTAGTCAAAACCAGTACTAATGATTATGACAAATAAAAAAATACATATTGAATGTTTTGAGAAGCCCTCTTTATTCTGAATGACGTTTGTAGAACTGGTAAACCATAAGAGAAGGGCAAAAACATATGAAACAAAATTAATCTTAAAGGACACAATTTACACCTTATACATTTTTGTGTCCTTAACCATTTCCGAGATATTCTTTGTTCTATTTTATAATATTTAAACTTTTCTCATGCAGGAATTTATTAACTCCTGGGCTTGAAAGAACTGAAATTCAATGAATTAGCAAACAGCTTTTAAAATATTTAGCTACCGTTTTAACCTACTGCATTCCATCATTTCCCTTCTACGTATAAGGAACTAAGTAAAAAGGTCATTCACCGCTAGAGTTTATCTTGATTAGGGTGATGTAGACAGAATAAGAAGCTTTTTAAAATAGTTTGTTACAGAGGTAGAGAAGGCATGTGAATGGAACCCATTAAAGTTTTACTGAAGACCTGTCCTCCACGATTTCGTTCTCACGTGCAAGCAGGGATGATGGCGAAGTATTTTCTTCTCTTATACTTCAAGTTACGTACTTCTTGCAGCTCATACGGATTTCCAATACTGCTTTATTACTTTCCTTACTTCGTACATACATAGAGAATGTAATGTAATGCATTACACCAAAAAATTCGGTGCCCAAAGTTCACTTGAAATACAGTTTTACGGTATCCTAGATAAAAAATCTGAATGTTACACTCACATGACTTTCTCTAGCTCTTCTAAAAACTTATTACATAAGATTATTCTTCTTTCTGTACCTTGCTAATGATATAATCATTAGCAGAATGTTCTTATTACTTAGTTCCTTATACGTAGAAAGAAAATAAGGGAGTACACTATGCTAAACCGATAGTCAAATGTTTTAAAAGCTGTCGTTATTAGATTGTCATTGCAAATCGCTTCTTTGCTTGTCCAGGAGTAGAACAACAGAAAAACGGACTGCTTCTGTCCCAGAAAAGTAAAGTACTCACAACTGCAACCAAATGCAAGGAATATCTCGGAAACGGTTACCACCACAACAAAAATTATGTGTTTTGATCAGATCTACATTTTATGTGTAGTGAGTTTTTGTCTATTTCTTACGGTTTAGCAGTTAAGCAAAATTCAGCAAAAATCATCCAGAATAAAGAGATATTCAGAGGCTATTCCCAAAAAATTCGAGATATACATTTTATTTCGGACATAAATAGCTTTAATATACGGGATTTTAATCAAAATTATTATAGCTATTTTTAAGAAAATAAAAAGTTCGGAATTGTTTCCATGTAAAGGGTAGTTTGTGGTGTTTTTTTTTTAAATCTTCGTTTCGCATCCTTGGAAGATACTAAACCTAAGTACCAAGTTTGGTATTTAACGGTCTTTTTGTTTTGGGGCTATGCTATCCACTGACACACACACACGGATCTTTTTTTAAAAATGCTTTTTTCGGACTCAGGGGACCCCAAACATATATTTCCGGTGAAATTTCGTTATCGAATTTATGGATGCATTACAATACCTTCTCTATCCCTATGTACATTGTACATATGCGGCTAGAGAAAGTAAAAAACATTTGAGAAAAGATCCGTGTGTGTGTATGTGTACAATGTGTTACTGTGAGCACCATAACTCTAAAAGGAAAAGTTGGATAACTACCAAACTTGATATAAAAATTCAGCATCCGCTAAGGATACGACACGAAGATTTAAGGAAACCGTCAAACTCTAAGCTCGTGCTAGAGTATACGTAGAAGAAGTTGCGATCATTTTGACTGTCTTACGCTTTTTAATTAAAATAGCGTATTTTACATAAAATATAACATTTATATCCTAAATTTTCAGGAATAGTCTTTGAAGGCTACTTCATTCCGTTTGAAATTTGCATATCTGATAAATAGTAAAAGATATACAAACACTACCATATAAAAATGTAGACCTCCTTAAAACACATCATTTGTATCATATATATTACTTTCTTTATACGTACTATGCACACAGGTATATAGAAGGTATTGTATTGCACCCAAAAACTGGATACCGAGATCTCACCGAAAATACATGTTTTTTTTAAAAAAAAGCATTTTTGGAAAACGGTCCGTTCATGTGTGCACGCGTGTGGCTGTGGACAACATAGCTCAAAAACGAAAAGACCGTTTAATTCCGAACTTAGTATTTAAGTGTGGTATCTTCCAAAGATGCGACACGAAGATTTTCAAGAAAACATCTCCAGCCTAAACCACCCTTTACATGGAAAAAAATATCGAAGGTTTTGATTTTCTCAAAAGTGGCTCTAATGATTTTGATTAATATCTCTTATATTAACGATATTAACTAGCCAAATAAAATGTATATCTTGAATTTTCTGGGAATAGCTTCTAAAGATCTCTTTATTCTGGATGATTTTTATTGAATTTTGCATAACTGGTAAACCGTAAGAGATAGACAAAGACTTACTGCACATAAACGTAGATCATGATAAAACACACAATTTATGTCATATATATATTTTTTATGTGGAGTTGATCGTTTTTGAGATGTTCTTTGTTATTGTTTGTTTTTTTTTTTTTTTTTTTTTTTTTTAATACAGTACCGGAGTCTGATCAGGACTCCGGCACTGTATACCCTACTTTTATTTACCTTTTTTTATTTTTACTTTGTTTTTCCGTATTATTACTGTTTATTACTGTTTTTCTTACTTTTACAACACACACATATAACACCCATGCCCAAGGCGGGTCTCGAACCCACACTCCCCAGCGCTACGAAGCACCAAAGCCTTGGCGAGCGCGGCCATGGGGACCGGCTAATACAAATCAATAGGATATTCTCAAACCCTGGACTGGTGTGAAACACAAATGGCGAAAAGTTTCCGCCAATATTAAGTAAAGAAATATACAAAACCAGACATACTTACTTGGTTTCAACTTTAAAAAACATATTTTTCTCATACGGGAGTTTGTCAACTCCTGTCCATACAAACAAAGGAACTTCAGTCACATAGCAACTAACTTCTGACTATCACTTGAGTCTAGAAACAGACGTAAATAGAAGCATAAGCTTTTTAACAATAATTTGTTGTAGAGGTATAGAGAAATCCATGTGATGATAGGTGCACATCACATTTTTTTTAGTACAGTGTTCACACACATGATATCTCAAATATGTTTCTTTTCCATTGTTTTATTTTTCTTTCTTCTTTTACTTCGTGATTTAACACACACATCTGAGGGAATGTTTTTCAGAACGTCAACCAATTTGTATGTCTATGTTTTGATGCGGAAAGTAAAACAAGCCGTTCAGTTTGGTATGGAAACAGTCGCAGCTGTTTGCTGTTCGGTTTATGGTAGCTGTGAAATCAGCCCGGAGGGAATAATTGAATCTGCAGCAATGTATACCTTCAGGATGTAATTAGTGAACTGCTGTATTTTTGTGTATTCTGCTGCTACAGCCATAAAATCTCGGACGAAGCAGTAATCTGGGCTTAAAAAGCAAAAAACTGGTATAAAACTGTACCTTTTTTTTACTGAATTCTGTTTGCATTTCTTTGATTGCTTTAGAATTGCATTATGAGCCATCAATATTGCAATAGATGGTAAATATATCATTTTATTACAATTAAAGGCCAAAAAGACTTACAACCAGTAGTGGTTCTGAATATACATTGAATGTTCATAAAGTTTTAATCACAGAGTCATGAAAAATATGAAATAGCATCTTCTGTTTAATAGTTATGATGTGATATGTTGCAACTCTCCTAACAACAATATCAGTACTGATGACCCACCACAAGAAGGCAAGGTAGAGGAATGCGTAACGTAAGTACTTACGTAAACACTTTTGCTCTCCGCATGATGTTTATGCTCGACATCTGGATATGACAAGGACGCTAGGTTCACCTAAAATACACATAACTCATACATAGCTAGAAGTCCAGCTGTCGTGCACGATCCGAGTGGGAGAAGTTCTCATCTTCACTGCTTTCGAACTGCAGCCATATTTAAATATTAAACCAAGAATAAAAGTAACAGACTACAGGGTTATTCAAAAAGAAAGAACAGATGTCAAACTTTTATTGCTTCCAAACTACAAAAGATAGAAGCATGATTTCAACGTTTATAGAGAGACAAAAGTTTACAATTGAAATAGCGCTGGGGGTAGAAGTTCCAATCACGGCCTTATTGGCGCTGTTTGTTGTATGTTTGTAGTGAAATGACGGTGACACCACAAGAGAAATCATTTTGTGTGCCGCAATTAGCAAAACTAGAGTCCATTGTTGCAGTTCAACGAGCATTTCGCCATCAATTTAATAAACAATCGCCGCGTCACAAGAAAATTTACGAGTGGAATCGAAAATTCATAGAAGATGATTGCATGTGCAAAAGGAAAAGCACGGGAAGTCCTCGTACATCGGACGCGAATATCGAGCATATTCGTACCCTATACGAAAGGATCCCAAAGAAATCCACATCACGAGCAAGCAACCAACGGTATGGCAGTTCTAAAACATCGTCTGCACCTGAAGCCATACAAACTGCAGTTTTTGCAAGTATTAAATCCTGAAGACCGCAACAAAAGGCACGAATTGTACATCGGCATGTTAGAAGATGTGGAAGAAGACAATTTTACTCAACGATTAATGTTTTCCAATGACATTTTTCATGCAAGATGGTGCACCGCCTCATTTCTCTTACCACGTCCGGCGTTACTTGAGTAACACATTTACAGACGTTGGATTGGGAGAGGAGGAGCAGATCGACTTTATCGCCGGTGGCCTCCTAGGTCTCCAGACCTCACACCATGTGCTTTTTAACTATGGGGTTACGTAAAAGACCGTGTTTTTATCCCTCCTATGCCTGGCGCTCTTGTAGATTTACGACCTCGAATTGTTGAAGCTGTAAATTCGATAACTGGAGACAGCTGATTCGTGTTTGGCAAGAAATGAGCCACCGTTTTGACATATGTCGTATAACACAAGGTGCTCATATTGAATGCAAATTATAAAATTGTTCACTTTTCTCTCTCCATGAACGTTGGAATCATGTTTATATCTTTTGTAGTTTCGAAGCAATACATGTTTGAAATCTGTTCTTTCTTTTTTAATAACCCTGTATTATATAACTGTAATACTATATGCCGTATTGCGTGTTAGCAGCGAGAGTCAAATAATGCATAATGCATCACTGCAGTTACTGAAACGAGCATTAGATCTGGCAGCAGTAGTTTGGTTCATATACACATGCAGTAAACGTAAACAGATCCACTAGTACGTGACCAGATAACAGTTCAAGCCGCCCCCCTCGCTCGCTCGCCCCACAGGCCTCGCTTGCCTTCATGTGTTGGGTGGACAGTATTCATGTTGACGATATATTAATAATAATAGTAATAATAATATTACTTGTTTTACGAAAGCTTTTTCAGTTTTACTTTCTCTACTTTGTACATATATAGAAAAGTTCGTCTCCTTAGCGCGGTGGTGGCGCAGCTGCTACCAAGCGTAGACCTGGGTTCGATTCCCGGTACCGGCGTGGGGATTTTCCTCCCGATGGGAGACCTGGCCGGGGTGCACTCAGCCTCGTGAGGTCCGTAGGGGGCAATTGAGGAGCTACTTGATTGAGAAGTAGCGGCTCCAGGTCGAGAAGACCGCATCAACCGGCCGGGAGGGACTCGAGGCACTGATCAAGTCTCAACCTCCAGCACTGCACCCCATTCATGACGCCTTCGGGCCGAGATAGGTGATGCAGCGGCCTTGTGGACTGTCATGACATGGAGTTTTTACAGTACTTCCCCAACTTATTGTACATAGTAGAAAAACAAAGAGATTAATAAACATGGTATATTAATATAAGGTAATATACACATTCAGGCGGCGCCGTAGCCGAGTGGTTAGACCACTTGCCTCCTACATGGCGGCCCGGGTTCGATCCCAAGGGTCCGTGGACGAAGCGGCGTCGGGGCGGAGATAGAGAAATAGCGGCTCAGTAGCGGCTCCAGGTCGAGAGGACCGCATTAACCGGCCGGGGTATTGCGAGGCGCTTCCCACGTCTCACTCTCCAATATCTCACCTCATCCATGACGTCTATCATGGACCGAGATGGGGGACGCAGCGGCCGGGCGGTAGGCCTGGTTCCTTGTGAGCTGTCGTGCTGTTGAGTTATAGTTTATACATATAGAGAAGGGACTCTATTCCACCCAAAATGCGGTACCGAAATGTTACTGAAAATGCACGTTTTATGGTTTCCCGCATCCAGAAAAGACCTTTTGACTCTCTCTAGCACTATGTACGTAAATGCACATGGTAACTATTGTATTACACCCAAACATTCTATGTCAAAATTTCACCCGAAACGCGTCTTTTGAGGTCCACTGAGTTCGAAAAAAGCAGTTTTATAAAAATATCAAATGTTTTAAAATGCGGTTGCTATGTGATTGAAATCAATTTCTTAGCATGACCAGGAGTTTGCAAGTTCCCGTACGAGAAAAGTTTAAGTATTTTAAACTGGAATGCCTTGAAAACGGTCAACTCTACGAAAAAAAAAAAAATGTATATGACGTTTGTTGTGTAGTAAATTTTTGTCTATTTCTTATGGTTTACCAGTTATGCAAAATTCATCCAGCATGAAGAGGCCTTCAGAGGTATTCCCAAAAAATTCAGATATACATTTAATTTTTCAAGAAAACGTTTTAAAAATATGGTAATTTTGTCAAAATCGTTAGGCATTTTTAAGAATCAAAATCTCCCCCCCCCCCACACACACACACACACGTATGCACGCGGATATACTATGTGCCAAGATATCGTCTCAAAAGATGCATATTTTTGACGAAATCTCAGCATGGAATTTTTTGGTAAAATACAATAGATTTTTACTTTCTCTACATGTTCTATGTACATAGTGTATAGAGAAGGTATTGTAATGCACACAAGAATTCGATACCGAGATTTCACAGGAGATACATGTTTTGGGTCCCCTGAATCCATAAAAAGCATTTTTAGAAAAATATCCGTGTGCGTGTGTGTGTTTGTTTCAGTGGACAACATACCTCAAAAACCAACTACCCTCCACATGCAAACAATTTCGAAAATTTTGATTTTCTCAAAATTGGCTCTAACGATTTTGATTAAAATATCGTACATTAAAGAATTTGCATGGAAAAATCTATACTATGAATTTTCTGGGAATAGCCTCTAGAGACCTCTTTATTCTGGATGAATTTTGCTGAATGTTGTATAACTTGCAAAATGTAAGAGATAGGTAAAACTTATTGTATAAAATATGTAGGTCCCTTTTGTAACATGCAACTGATGACATATGTTTTTTTTTTTTTTTTTTGGAGAGTTGAATGTTTCTGAAATATTCCTTGTTATTGGTTTCAGCTTTAAAATACTTATACTTTTCTCATACGCCACATAACCAGCTTTTAAGAGATTTTACTATCGCTTTAGCCTAGTGTGTTCACTTATTTCCCTTCTACTTACAAGGAGCTAAACAATAAGACCGTTTCTGTGAATGTTTATGTCGATTATTATGTGGATAGAAGAATAAGCTTTTAAACAATAATTTGTTACAGAGATGTAGAGAAATTCGTTTTAATGGAACACATCAGATTTTTATCTATGATGTACATTGTACATACGTGCCAGAGAAAGTAAAATCTAACCAATAAATCCACAAAAGCAAGGGTGTTCACGTCCTCTTGTGGTCTTAACTAACCACAAGTTCTTGTGGGCGTATGAATAAAGCTTCAAATCTATGTAAAACAGTTTAGCTGAGAATGTTAAACGCACAATAATCTACAATATTGTCGCAAAATGTTTACACAGGCTTCTGTTGCCTTATCAGAAGGGATGCAAGTGACACGTGAAGGTATTTCACTGGCGCACGGATTGTAAACAGTTGTGTATAGAGGTAGCTCTTGAGGCGGTTGTTTACAACTGTAAACTCTCAGAACGATTAAATTTGTTATGGTTGAGAAAGCAATTATATAGTTTTCAAAACGTTCATAATTAGAAAAGCCTCCGGTTATTGTTACCTATTTCCATTTAATGCATTATTTTGTGTGTTTCCGAGTTGCTTTTATGAATTTGTGACAAATGCCTGTGCATTTATATGCCATATTGTCTCAATTCGACGTGTAAAAGCTTACAGGTTTGTTACAAACTCCTATCGTTCTGTTTCTTTAAGGGACTGGGAGAAATGTTTTTATTACAATCGGTCAAAAAATTTAAAATTCGTTTTACTTTCTCTACAGGTACTATGTACATAGGGTATAGAGAAGGTATTGTATTGCACCCAAAAATTCGATACCGAGATTTCACCGGAAATACATGTTTTGAGATTCCTGAATATAAAAATGATTTTTAGAAAAAGATCAGCGCGCACGCGTGTGTGTGAATGTGTGTTTGTGCGTGTGTGTGTGGACAGCATAGTTCAAAAACGAAAATACCATTGATATCTTCCAAGGATGCGACACAAAGATTTTCAAGAAAATTCCCCCACCCCTAACTACATGTTAGGAAAAATTTTTCGAAAATGTTTTTCTTAAAAATGACTCAAACGATTTTGTTGAAGGTACCATATATTAAAGCCATTTTTATTACAAATAAAATGTATAACTTGAATTTTCTGGGAATAACTTCTAAAGACCTGTGTATTCTGGATGAACTTTGCTTAATTTTGTATAGCTAGTAAACCGTAAGAGATAGACAAAAACTTGCTATACAAAAAATGTATATCTTTTTAAAATACACAAGCTATGTCATATACATTTTTTTCGTGTACTTTACCGTTTACGAGGTATTCCTTGCTATTAATTTCAATTGTGTGGTGCTTATACTTTTCTCAGACGGAAGTGTCCTTTTTACTTTCTCTATACGCACTATGTACATAGTGTATTTCTCCTTACGCTCTCTGCACATAGTGTATAGAGAAGGCATTGCACTCCACCCAAAAATTCGATACCGAGATTTCACCAGAAATATATGTTTTAGGGTCCCCAATATCCAAAAAAAGCATTTTCACAAAAAAGTCCGTGTGTGTTTGTGTGTGTGTGTGTGTGTCCGTGGGTCTGTGAATACGATAACTCAAAAACGAAAAGTCGGTAAAATACCAAACTTGGTATTTAACTTTAGTACCTTCCAGGGATGCGACACGAAGATTTTGAGAAAAATCCCCCCACCCCAAACTACCCTTTACTTGGAAATGTTTTCGGAAATTTTGATTTTCTCAAAAATGGCTAACGATTTTGATTAAAAGTTCGTATATTAAAGATATTTACCTGACAAATAAAATGCATATCTTGAATTTTCTGGGAATAGCCTCTTAAGAGTAGTTTATTCTGGATGAATTTTACTGAATTTTGAATAACTACTAAACCGTAAGAGATGGGCAAAAACTTACTACACAAAAATGTAGAGCACGTTAAAACACACAGTTTATGTTATATACATTTTTTTCGTGAGTTCGTCGTTTTTGAGACATTCCTTATTTTTGGTTTCTGCTATGAAAAACTTACTTTTCTGATACAGGAACTTGTCAACTCCTATCCATATAAACAAAGGAACTTAATTTTCATAGCAACCAGCTTTTGACTATCATTGTAACCATTGATAGTCCTTGTTTCGCTTCTACTTACAAGGAAGCAAGTAATAAGACTATTTCTGCTCATTTTTTCTGATTAGCATAAAGTAAATAGAAGTATACGTTTTTTTAAGAATAATTTGTTGTAGGGATATAAGAAAGTCATGCGAATGGAACACATCAGATTTTTTTTCTTGTTCTTTTCCTGGCCAAGCAAAGAAGCGATTTGCAATGACAATCGCATAACGACAGCTTTTAAAGCATTTTGTTATCGCTTTAGCCTAGTGTGTCTCCTTAGTTCGATTCTACTTATAAGGCACTAAGTAATAAGAACATTCTGCTAATGTTTATCCCGATTAGGATGGTGTTGAAAGAAGAATTATTTTTAGTAAGAAGTTTGTTTGTTCAGTGGCCAGAGAAAGTCATTGAGTGTAACACATCAGATTTTTAATTACGTCACATTTCGGCTATAAGTACTCTTAATTGCATTGTACGTCATGATGATGTGAGGGGGAAAATAATGATTGCAAACTGCCGTAGACCCCATTTACCACAAGGATTAAACGTTGCGGTGTGCAATCCACGTTGACAGAGAGGTAAACAAACAACTTATCGACTCAATTTGCGTAATCCTGATGCAGGGGGTGGAGTGACCCCTGTGTCAACACCCTTAACAATGCAGCTGTCCCCTTACAGAGTTCCCCCTAGTGTTGAACTTCGTGGTACGTGGCAAGTTTTCAAGAACACCGAGAAAGACAATTAAAGCGGGCTATCTGACCTTCAGGTGCTCTATAAAAAGATAACTACTTTGCACCGTGGCCGTGCACCAATTCCCATTTCTTCTGTATAAACACCTCTCTATTATAACGCTTCCTCAACAAATCCGATTTCCACTATTTTCTACACAGCGTTTGAAGTGGCGCTTTTAACACGGCTGTGTTTGAAGAATATAGTTGTTACATATGGCTTTGTTGGACATTAATTCATTAGGTACTGAGATCTCATTACAAGTGAATTGAAATCTACAGATCTAATACGAATATATCAAAATGAATGAATGAATAAGTGTATTTATTGGCATAACAGTATCATACGAGGGCCGTTTTTTTCAACCTCCGATAAGCTATAAATAAAATACAAGTACATAGAAAAAAATTATTTTATTACTAAAAGTTTTTTGCACTTATGGTTACTTTTCAACATAATCACCGAAGAGATTGAGACGTTTATCGTACCTGTGCACCCGCTTCAAAAAATGTTGCCACCAAAGATGCAGCCCGGAACCACTATTAATGCAGCTGTTTATTGTGAAACTTTACGTTTGCGGAGAGCCATTCAAAATAAACAAAGAGGAATGCTGACTTCAGGAATTCTGTTGATCCATGACAACGCTCGTCCACACACCCATCGGCTCCTTGAACAATTTCAATGGTATCTTTTCGATCATCCGCAGTACAGTCCTGACCTGGCACCCAGCGACTTTCACCTTTTCCCTGAACTGAAGACCTGCCTAGGAGGGCAGCACTTTGAAACCAACGAAGATGTTCAAAACAACTCAATGAACATTTGAAATTATTAGCGGCAACATTTTTTGAAGCGGGTATTGCAAAGCTTGTGCACAGGTACGACAAATGTCTCAAACCTTTTGGTGATTATTGAAAAGTAACCAAAGCGCACAAAACTTTTAGTAATAAAATAATTGTTATCTATGGACTTGTCTTTTATTTATAGCCTTACGGAGGTTGAAAAAAAACGGCCTTATACATTAAGCTTCAGCAATCTCACGGGTCCACAGACCGCACATGCCCTTGCAATACAAAAAATATCAAGCAATATTAAAACAACAATAGCAGCAAAGAATTAAAAAAGTAAACACGAAAATAAAAAGATATTCCAATACAGCAATTTAAGTTTACAACACAGAGTACACCTTATTCAGATGTATTAATGTACCCTATTATAATAGACAAATACACTTAAGAGAAATATATACACATATCAAAACCACAACAGTACAATGACATAAGTATTATGTAAACATTGTCATCACATTTGTTTAGCTATTATCCAACCCCCACCCCTCCCGCTTCT
Source organism: Hymenopus coronatus (assembly GCA_030762935.1). NCBI lineage: Eukaryota > Metazoa > Arthropoda > Insecta > Mantodea > Hymenopodidae > Hymenopus > Hymenopus coronatus. The sequence goes on from CM060884.1 coordinate 58,495,028, forward strand.
CAGTTATCTTGCCTTAAGTATAACTTTACCCAAACTGTCCACGTCTTCCTTGCCTGCCAGATGCCGTCCAACATGCCGGTCCCCATGGCCACGCTCGCTAAAGCGTCTCGCTTTGGTGCTTCGTGGGCAGGGGATCGTGGGTTCGAGTCCCGCCTTGGGCATGGGTGTTATATGTTTGTGCAATGTGTACATGTTTGTAAAAGAAACAGTAAAACCAGTAAACCAGTAATCAGTAAAACCTACGGGGGGAAATGTAAATAGGGATACAGTACCAGAGTCCTCCGTTACTGTTTTATAAAAAAAATAAAAAAAAAAAAACCTGTTTCTAGCTCTAAATTCGCGGTGGTAAACGACCGCGGTAACTATTTTTCCCTGCATTCCTCCATATCCCTACATCTTGCCAAGATATGGGTCCACGGCTCTTCCTCCTCGCAAATGGGGTAAATTCTCATACCATTCTCGTCAGCAATTTTTATGCTCCGCCATGCTCCTAGACTAATCCTCGTAAGACTCTCTCTAATGAGTTTATTTTACCTGTTTTGAAGTATTGCTCCATACCCCATTCCGATTTTAGCTCTGACTGTACTCCTAATGAAACCTTCTCCGTGCATTGAGCAATTATTTGCTGTCACAGAGGCGGTTCTTAATTTTTCTCCAAATACTCCGCCTGTTTGCCTGCCCCTCCATCAAAAATGTATCCCATCCCAATGGTTTCCTAACCTTTCTTTTATCTTGAAGCCCACGTCAAATTACCTTCCATTCGTAAATGTTCATGGAAGCAGACTGGCATAATTAGAGATTTATATCAATATAAAAATATAATAACTAATATATAATCTTATAATAAATTCACAAACGAGTCAGTAGTAGAAAGGACTAGCCTTTGTTATCTACTTTCTCTTCAATTCATTTGCCTTCTGGCAGACCTACATAGTGCTGATAATTCTTTCTGCTTCTATAAATTGGAATCGAGACCTGTGCAATGCAGAAGGTGGCAAGAGCTCATTCTTGTTTCAGGCACTTTGTAGATTATACATTCTTCTCCTTTTTACTTTCTCCAGCCCCGTATTTCTATCACAAATAAAATGTATATTTTGACTTTTCTGGAAAAAGCTTCTAAAGACCTGTTTGTTCTGGATGAATTTTGCTTAATTCGGCATAACTAGTAATCCGTAAGAGACAGGCAAAAACTTACTTCACAGAAAAAGTAGATATTGTTAAAATACACAAGTTATATCACATACATTTTTTTCGTAGATCTTACCGTTTTCGAGGTATTCCTTGTTATTAGTTTCAGTTGTGAAGTACTTATACTTTTCTCAGACGGGAGTGTCTGTTTCTTTGTTCTACTCCTGGCCAAGCTAAGATGCGATTTGCAATGACAATCACATAACGACAGCTTTTAAAACATTTGACTATCACTTTAGCCTTGTGCATTCCCTTAATTCTAGTGTACATATAAAGAACTAAGTAATAAAATTCTGGTAATGTTTATCTCGATTATCGTGGTGCTGAAAGAAGAATTATCTTTTGTATGAAGTTTGTAGAGTAGCTAGAGAAAGTCATGCGAGTGTAACACATACATTTTTTTTTATTTATTTCAATGGATATCTGACACCCAGGTACCGGCTTCTAACTCATGGGGGTGTAGATGCTCCATCCGAGGAGTGTAAACAGAGGAATAATAGAACTAATATAAAATGTATATAATATTTGATAAAAGTAAAATATATATTAATAATAAATGGTCAACTCCTTAGCGCGGTGGTAGCGTAGCTTCTTGCCAAGCGGCAGACTGGGTTCGAGTCCCGGTACCGGCGTGGGAATTTTCCCCCTCTGGGAGACCTGGTCCGGGGTGCACTCAGCCTCGTGAGGTCCCTCGGGGGCCAATTGAGGAGCTCTTTGGTGGAGAAGTAGCGGCCCCAGGTCATGAAGACCGCATTAACCGACAGGGGGGGGTTCGTGGCACTGACTACGTCTCACCCTCCAATGCTCACCCCATCCGGGATGGGAGACGCAGCGGCCGGGTGGTAGGACAAGGTTCCTTGAGCTGTCGTGCCATGGATTTGATATTAGTAACAAATAATAAATATGTTATTATGTATAAAATAATGTAAAGTAAATAACTTTTAAGTAAAACCGATAAATATTAGTATGAAGGTATTATGTATAAAACCTTACTCGCAAATATTTGAAGGGGTAACTAATTGTTATCTTTAAAATGTTTTAGTGTAATTGTAACTTTTATCTGTAAAACTATGACTATGTTGTAATATAAATTTTAAAGTTGAATTCATTACAAGAGTTTGAATTATGAGCCCCGATTTGAAAATTAGGTACCGGAGCATGATATTGGCATATATGTACATATACACACACATACACACACATATATATATATATATATATATATATATATATATATATATATATATATATATTATTCTTTATACTGTGTGTGTATATGTGTAGATATATACATATATATATTTATTATTTACTTTCACTAGCCCGCATGTGCAATGTATTTACTGGATAGAGAAGGTATTGTATTCCACCCATAAAAGTGATGAGAAATATATGTTTTGGGGTCCCCTGAGTCCGAAAAAACATATTTAGAAAAAGGTTCGTGTCTATCTGTTTGTGTGTGTTTGAGGTTAGCATAACTTAAAAACGAAAAGACCGTAAATACCAAACTTGGAATTTGGATTTAGTATCTTCCAAGGATGCGACACGAAGCTTTTTAAGACAATTCATTCACCACAAACTACCTTTTACATGGAAATAATTTCGAAAATTTTGATTTTCTCAAAAATGGCTTTAACGATTTTGTTTAAAGTACCGTACATTAAAGGTACACACATCCCAAATAAAAAGTATATTTAGACTTTTCTGGGAATAGCCTATGGAGACCTTTTTATTCTGGATGAATTTCGCCGAATTTTGCTTAACTGCTTAACCGTAAGAGATAGACAACAACTTACTGCACAAAAACTGTAGATCTAGTCAAAACACAATTTAAGTCCTTTACGTTTTTGTTGTGGAGGTAGCTGTTTCCGAGATATTCCTTGCTATTGACTTCAATTGTAAAGTACTTGTATTTTTCTGAGACATGAAATGTCGGCTTTCTTTTGTTCTACTCCTGGCCAAGCACAGAAGTGATTTGCAATGACAATCGCGGTACAAAAGCAATACAGTTTCGGAGCCTTGTCAGGACTCCGGCGCAGTATTACCTTTCCTCTTATTGTTCCTTCAGTTGCCTTCGTTTCCGTTGTTAACCTATTTACATTTTTCTTTTTACTGACACATACACATTGACAAAAACGCAAACAGTCATGCCCAAGATGGGACTGGAACCCACGATCCCCTGCGCCACGAAGCACCAAACCGAGGCACTTAACGAGCGTGGCCACGGAGACCGGCGCTTTTAAAACATTTGACTATCACTTTAGCATAGCGCATTCCTTTAGTTCCCTTCTTCTTATAAGGAACTAAGTGATAAAAACGTTCTTTTAATATTTATCTCCATTAGCACGGTGTAGAAAGAAGAATAATCTTTTTAAGAACTCTGTAATTTGAGATCGGCAATGCATGGTCCCCGGATAAATATAACGCAACTACAAAGCAAGCAGGTTGGAAAAATTGCTTAGAATGTCTTTAAAACTACTGCCGAGTGTAGAAATGTCGATTTTTAGCAGCTTGTTACTAGCGTTTTCAAGATTTAATGTCGCAAAAATCTGTAAAATCTAATCACTTGACAGTGCGACACTGAGTATCCATTAACTACGTTCTTGAGTTATGTAGCCTATTCTGCAGGCGTTTTTTCAACTGCTCGAGCAGCTTAATGCGCAACACGGGAAGTCGCTATTCCAAAGGTCATGAGTAAACGTTTATTATTATTATTATTATTATTATTATTATTATTATTATTATTATTATTATTATTATTTTTATTCCAGACGAAGTGCAGCGATACGTGAACGAGACCCGAACCCTGAACTATCTTTCGCTTGAAAGCCAATATCATAACCACTACGCTAGAGAGGTACGCTGTAATATGTCCCTTCATTTTTCGTGTAATACTATCGAATGGTTGATACATTAGCCAGTGGCGTACTGGTACTTCAGAAACTTATAGCCGCTATCTGAAATTAATTATTTAAGTAATCTACATATTATGTGAAAACATTTCGGTATAGTTCATTAACATATATATATATTTAAATAATCAAATAATTTATATTTCGATATACTTATAATATTTGATGAAGGATTAAAAACTGAAAATAAATTAACAACATGCAATTGCACACACGTGGAGTGTTAACAGTGTACCTTCTGCGTGATTTAAAGGTGCTCAATTCTCGGCAGCATCACTTCACTGGAGAATACTCGTAACTTTACCTAATACAGTCAAGTTCAATCAGAGTGGCCAGACGTGTAATTTGCGGTGTCTGGGCGGTTTTCCTTCGGGACGGTGGTTCAATGATTCTACCAACCACCGTCCTTTGAGGCTCAGTGCAGAGTTCCAATTCTGGTCAGATAAGTAAACTGCATTAGTGCTGCTGCCATTCCCAATTTAGTGTTAGCTTGTCCTTGCAATGCAACGGTGAAATGTTATAAAAAAATCTGATGCATTTCATTCACATGACTTTCTCTACATCTCTGCAACAAATTATTCTATTTACTTCATCTAATTGAGAAAAAAATATAGCAGAAATAGTCTTATTACTTGCTTCCATGCAAGTAGAAGCAAATTAGGGAGTACCACAGGTTAAAGTGATAGTCAAAAGCTTGTTGCCATGTGACAAGTTCCTTTGTATGGACAGGAGTTGAAAAATCCCTGTATGAGAATAGTATAAGTTTTCCAAAGCTGAAACCAAAAACAAGGAATATCTAAAAAACGATCAACTCCACGAAAAAAATGTATGTATTATAAATTAGGTGTTTTAACGTGCTCTTCATTTTTTTGTTATAAGCTTTCGTTCATCTCTTACGGTTTAGCAGTTATGCAATATTCCGTAAAATTCATCCAGAATAAAATAGTCTTCAGAGGCTATTCTCAGAAAATTCAAGATATACATTTTATTTGTCAGGTAAATATCTTTAACATACGACATTTTAATCAGAATCGTTAGTCATTTTTAAGAAAATCAAAATGTTCTAAATGTTCTCCATGTAAACGATAGTTTGGGGTACGAGGATTTTTTTGAAAACTTTCGTGTCGCATCCTTGGTCGATACGAAACTTAAATACCAAGTTTGGTATTTAACAGTCTTTTCGTTTTTGAGCTATGCTGCACACAGACACACACAGACAGGCAGAGACAGACATATAGATACACTGACATTTTTCTAAAAATGCTTTTTATGGATTCAGGGAGTCTCAAAATATGTATTTCCGGTGAAATCTCGGCATCAAATTTTTGGGTGCAATACAATACCTTCTCTATGCACTATGTACATAGTACGTATAGAGAAAGTAAAATACTTATTATATGTACTCCAAGTTAATTGAGAAATATTTTCGCAACCCTTCTGTGAAATATTTAAACTATAATTTTTGAACAAACAAGACAAATACCCAACGATTCAGGCTTGGCAGCGAGGAATTGGTAACGAGATCAAGGTAAGACTCTAGCTTTACGTATAAAAATCTGATGTGTTCCATTCACATGCCTTTTTCTACATCTCTGCAATAAATCATTGTTAAAAAGCTTATTCTTCTGTTTACTTCATGTTAATCGAGAAACAATTGGCAGAAACGGTCTTATTACTTGCTTCCTTGTAAGTAGAAGGGAAATAAGTGAGTACACTTTAAAACGATACTCAAATATTTTATAAGCTGTTTGCTATGTGAATGAAAGCGTTTCTTTGCATTGCCAGGAGTTGACAAATTCCCGAGTATTTTAAAGCTAAAACCAATAACAAGGCATTCCTCAAAAATGGTCAACTCCACGTAAAAAGTATGTGAAATAAATTGAGTGTTTCAACGAGATCTACAATTTTTGTGCGGTAAGTTTTTGTCTATGGCTTACGGTTTACTAGTAATACAAAATCAAGGAAAATTCATCTAGAATAAAGAGGTCTTTAGAGGATATTCCCAGAAATTTCAGGATATACATTTTATTTATCATTTATTTTAGTCAAAATCGTTAAGAGCCGTTTTTGACAAAATCAAAATGTTCGAAAACAGTTCCAAGTAAAAGGTAGTTGGGGTGGGGGATTTTCTTGAAAATGTTCGTGTCGTATTCTTGGAAGATACCAAACTTAAATACCAAGTTTGGTATTTAACGATCTTTTCGTTTTTGAGCTATGCTGTTCACAGACACACACGCGCGCGCATACACATATACAGGGATCTTTTTCCAAAAATGCTTTTTGATTCAGGGGGACCCAAAACCTGTATTTCCGGTGAAATCTCTGTATCGAATTTTAGGTTGGAATACAATACTTTCTCTTTACCCCATGTAATAGTACGTGTAGAGATTGTAATAATTAGCTAGGAGTTGTAGTAGTACACTTTTACATCTTAGGCTCAGGTTGATTTTGTGTTTTCCAGTTTAATCCTGGCTTTAAATTTTATGAACCAATTTAAGCATGAAAATCTACTCGATGTAGTTAAAACGTTTTATTTATGCATTAAATACATTTTCAGTATTTTAATGGAAATTAAAAACGCATGGCTTGCGTGCATCTGTACATAAAATGCCTTAAATGACTCGTACCAATACGCCAAAATAAATAGAATTCCCTATTTGCATCAGCCTTGGTTTGCTAGATACGTACACTATATGGGATTAAATACAAGGCTCCCGAATTAGTAAAAGTTATTAATTAAAAGCAACTAACAAACTGAACAAAAATCTGATGTGTTCCATTCACATGACTTTCTCTACACCTCTGCAACAAATTATTATTAATAAGCTCATTCTTCCGTCCACTTCATACTAATCGAGATAAACACCGGCATAAATGGTCTTGTTACTTAGCTCCTTATAAGTAAAAGGTAAATAATGGAATAAACTAAGTTAAAGCAATAGTCAAATGTTTTAAAATGTGGTTGCTATGGGACTGCAATCCGTTTCTTTGTGTGGCCAGGAGTTGACAAGTTTAAGTGTGAGAAACGTTTTGTAAACTCCAGGAAAAAAAATGTATATAACAGAAATTGTGTTTTAAGGAGCTCTACACTTTTTGTGTTTTAAGTTTTTGTCTCTCTCTTACAGTTTACTAGTTTTGCAAAATTCAAACACATTCATCCAGAATAAAGGGGTCTTTAGAGGCTATTCTCGGAATATTCAAGATATACATTTTTTTTGCCATGTAAATAACTTAAATATAAGATATTTTAATCAAAATCGTTATAGCCATGTTTGAGAAAATAATTTTTCGAAATTTGTTTCATTTAAAGAGTAGTTGAAAGGGTAATCGACTTACCCTCCCCGTATTTGTAGAACTGACACCCTCCTAGGACTCACAAGCCCATGCCTTGGGTCAGAAGCCTGTCTGGGAGCCTACGCACGAAACCACAGAATGGAGAAGTCGGCCCATATCCAGGCATGAACATGAGGAAATGAATGATATGAAATGTAAGCGAAATTGATGATTGGAAAGCTGATAAGCGAGCAATTGGTGGAATGAGTGGCGGGAGAAACCGGAGGACCCGGAGAAAACCCACCCAGACGCCGCTTCGTTCACCAAGAATCCCACCTGTGGGCGCTTGGGATCGAACCCAGGCCACCTAGATGGGAGGCGTCCCTGGGAGATACTGAACTTTAATATCCAGTTTGAAGTTTGGTTTTTAACGGAGTATTTGTTTTTGAGCTATGCTGCACACACACACACACACACACACAAACACACACATACACGAACGATTTTCAAAAATCCCTTTTTTGGATTCTGGGGGGTCCAAAACATGTATTTTCCGTGAAATTTCGGTGTCTAAATTTTGGATTAAATACAATACATTCCCAATACACTATGTACATAGTACGTGTAGAAAAGGTAAAATATTGCTTTCGTAAATGCTTTTATTTATCAAGCCTCATCGGTTTTCTCATTAAAAACGAAACAGCCAGTACTACAATAAGGAAAGGAGATTCCCAACCACTGCTCGTGTTCAGTTTTCTGGTGTCATCAAAAGAGAAGCCAAACAAAGACACGGGACAGCGTTAATGGCGCCATCAAGTGTTTGAAGAATCCAGCAGTCTGCGCCTGTGACGTTATTTCACCGAGTAGAATCAAAGGGGAGCAATATATGCGCTTTCTTTTCCTTATTTTTTGTAATTTCCCTTTTCTAAAGCTTTGCTCTACTATTTCTCTGTGATTAATAAACGGCAGACCATTCAGAATACCGTTAAACGTTAGTACAGAAACAATATATGGAAAAAATCTGACTTGCTCCATTCACATGACTTTCCCTCTATCTCCGCAACAAATTATTGTTATTCTTCTAATTACATCATTCTAATCGAGAAAAAAGCAATCTAACAGAAATGACATTATTACTTGCTTCCTTGTAAGCAGGTGTTAAATAAGGGAGTATCTTAGGTTAAAGCAATAGTCAAAAATGTTTTAAAAGCTGGTTGCTATGTGATTGAAGTTCTTTTGTTTATATGGCCAAGAGTTGACAAATTACGATATGAGAAAAGCGTAAGCATCTTAAAAATGAAACCAATAACAAGGAATATCTAAAAAAAACTTTACGAAAAAATCTGATGATAACATGATTTTCTCAACATCTCTACAACAAATTACTATGAAAAAACTTATTCTTCTATTTACTTCATTCTAATAGAGAAAATATTAGCAGAAATGCTTTTATTACTTGCTTCCCTGTAAGTAGAGAGTTACAAGGGAGTACGATAGGCCAAAGATATAGTCAAATTTTTTAAAATATGGTAACTAATAGTTTGAAATTCTTCGTTTGTATGGCCAGGAGATGAGAAATTCCCGTATGAGAAAAGTATTAAGTATTTTAAAACTAAAACCAATAACGAGGAATATCTCAAAAATGCTCAACTTAAAAAATGTATGTTACATAAATTGTGTGTTTTAACGAGCTCTAGATTTTGTAATAAGTACGTTTTTGTCTATCTCTTTACCAATTATGCAAAATTCCGCAAAATTCATCCAGAATAAATATGTCTTTAGAGTCTATTCCTAGAAAATTTAAGATGTATAGTTTATTTGTCGTGAAAATACTTTTAAAATATGAAATTTTAATCAAAATTGTTACAGCTATTATTGAGAAAATCAATTTTTTTGAAAATTTTTCCATCTAAAAGGTAGTTGGTAGGGGGATTTTCTTGAAACGCCTATTGTCGAATCCTAAGAAGGTGCTGAAATTAAATACCAAGTTTGGTATTTAACGGACATTTAGTTTGAGCTATACTATTCACACATACACACACGAATATTTTTCTAAAAATGTTTTTTTTAGATTCAGGGGTCTCAAAACAGATATTTCCGGTGAAATATACACAGTATGTGAAGAGAAACTAAAAAAGGATGTGTTCCATTCACATAATTTCTCTATCTGTTCTGCAGACAAAACTATTCTTACATATGATTGTTCTTTTTTACACATAATATTAATCAAGATAAACAGAAATGCTCATATTTCATAGCTCCTTTTAAGAGAAGGAAATACACCAGGCTAAAGCGATAGTCAAATCTTTTAAAAGTGTCGCTATGCGTCTATTATTGATATTCGGTTCTCTTTCAGATGCCATGAGTAAAAGAAAGGAAATATGAAACGAATGATAACTTTCCGTATAAAAAAAATTGAGCAGTTTAAAATTGAAACCAATAACAAGGAATATCTCGGAAACAGATCTACAACAAAGATGCAAAGCACAAATTGTGTATTTTGACGAGATCTACACTTTTTGTGTAGCAAGTATTTGTCAATCTCTTAGGTATACCAAACTTAGTATTTACGTTCAGTATATTCCAAAGATGCATCACTAAGACTTTCAAGAACACCCTCACAACCAACTGCTCTTTACATAGAATATTTTTCGAAAATTTTAATTTTGTCAAAAATGGCTAACGATTTTAACTAAAAATGTTTATGTTTAAGACATTGTCATGAAAAGACAAAATTTATATAAATTGAATTTTCTGGGAATAAATTCTGAAGGTCTCTTCATTTTAGAAGACATTTGTACTTTCGTATAACTCGTAAACAGTAATGAGACAAAAACTTACTGCACAAAAAAGTACATTTCATCAAAATAGGTAATTTATGTCATATACAGTTTTATTTGCTCTACACGTATTATGCACATAGTGAATAGAGAGGGTATTGCAATGCATAAAATTCGATACCAAGATTTTACCGGAAATACATGTTTTGAGACCTCCTAAATCCTAAAAAAGCATTTTTAGAAAACTTTCCATGTGTGTGTGTGTGTGTGGGCAGCACAGCTCAAAAACGAAAAGTACATTAAAAATAAATCTTAGTATTTAGGTTTGATATCTTCCAAGGATGCGACAGGAAGATTTTGAAGAAAATCCCTCCACTCCCACTACCCTTTACATGTAACTTTTTTTCGAAAATTTTACTTTTCTGAAAAATGGCTCTAACTATTTTGATTAAAGTATCGTATATTAAAGATATTTACCTGACAAAATGTATATCTTGAATTTTCTGGGAATAGCCTCTAAAGACTACTTTATTCTGGATGATTTTTCGAAATGTTGCTTAACTACTAAACCGTAATAGATGGACAAAAACTTACCACACAAAGAATATAAAGCACGTTAAAATTCACAATTTATGTTAAATACATTTTTTTCGTGGAGTTGTTCGTATTTTTAGATATTCCTTGTTATTGGTTTCAGCTTTGAAAAACCTACTTTTCTCACATAGGAATTTGTCAACTCCTGTCCATACAAAGGAACTTCAGTCACAAGCAACCAACTTTTGAATATTACTTTAACCAATGGTACTCCGTTATTTCTCTTCTACTTACAAGGAAGCCAGTAATAAGACTATTTCTGCTAATTGTTTCTCGATTAGCATGAAGTAAATAGAAGATTAAGATTTTTAACAATATTTTTTTGGAGGGAGATAGAGAAAGTCATGTGAATGGAATACATTAGATTTTTTTTTGTAGAGTTTACCGTTTACGAGATATTCCTTATTGTTGTCATACATTTTAAACTACTTAAAGTTTTCTGAAGCGGGAAGTCTTCTTTCGTTCCATCTCCCTTTTTTTACTGCCAGGAATGCAAAAGGGAATTGAACGTCAACTGTTTCACATAGTAATAAATGATTTTGACTATCGCTTTAGCCTAGTATATTGCCTTATTTATCTTCTGCTAAAACCGAAGTAAGCCAAACCATTTCTGCTAAGATTGATCTCGATTAGATGGCGTAGGTAAAAGAATAATATTTTGTAAGGAAAGTTTGTATATGGAACAGCGGGATAAATTCATGTGAATGGAACACATCAGATTTTTGTTTTTGTGGCAGAGTTAACTGAAAAAATCCAATGGCATGGACTGGATTTGAAAACGGATCTACTGGTTTTCATGCGGTTGCTTTTAACCATTAAATTCCCCAACTGCATCTAGTGGTCTTCTGAAAAAAAGTGAGTCATGATTGAATATTTAATATTTCCCACAATAGTATATCATACACATCTGTTTTCCTAGCTGACCCTTTCATCTTAAATTTAACTTCAAAGCTAATTCCTATCACATATGACGTTCTAACCGACGGCAGAAAAAATACCACGTGGCGGAAATGTTTCAATTGATAAATTGTTTGCAAGTTCGAACTAACGCCCTTCAGATGCAACATCTGGAAACAATTGTCACTAAAATAACGGCTCTCGAGTTTTCGCACAAGCGCATGCGCCAAAGTAAATAATCTTCTTTTCATTTTCAACCAAGCTTTCAAGAGATTTAATGCTTCTAGATAATCGGCCATCTAAACAAGAAGTATATGGATGTTTTACGATTTTCCTTGCCTACGATGTCCACTGTTTTATTGAGAAATAGGATTGTATTCCTAAATTTTTTGTTTTTTACTCTATGTTAGAGTATATAGGTATTACTGTCATGTTCGGATATATTTCCGACAGGTTTTTACTTTCTCTACACGTACTATATACATAGTGTATAGAGAATGTATTGCACTCCACCCAAAAATTCGATACCGAGATTTCACCGGAAATATATGTTTTAGGATCCCCTGTATCCAAAAAAAGAAACATTTTCGGAAAAAGGTCCGTGTGTGTGTGTGTGTGTGTCCGTGTGTCCATGAACACGATAACTCAAAAACGAAAAATCGGTAAAATACCAAACTTGGTATTTATGTTTAGCATCTTCCAGGGATGCGACACGAAGATTTTGAGAAACACCCCCCCCCCAACTACCCTTTACATGGAACTTTTTTCGAAAATTTTGATTTTCTCAAAAATGGCTTTAACGATTTTGCTTAAAATATCGAATATTAAAGCTATTTACCTGACAAATAAAATGTATATCTTGAATTTTCTGGGAATAGCCTCTGAAGAGTACTTTATTCTGGACGAATTTTACGGAATTTTGAATAGCTGCTAAACCGTAAGAGATGGACAAAAACTTACTGCACAAAAAATATAGAGCACGTTAAAACACACAATTTATGTTATATATTTTTTCATGGAGTTCATCGTTTTTGGTTACTGCTATGAAAAACTTATACTTTTCTCATACAGGAATTTGTCAGCTGCTGTCCATACAAACAAAGGAACTTCAGTGAACTAGCAACCAGCTTTTGACTATCACTTTAACCTATGGTACTCCCTTATTTCCCTGCTACTTACAAGGAAGCAAGTAATAAGACTATTTCTGCTAATTTTTTTCTGATTAGCAGGAAGTAAATAGAAGTATAAGCTTTTTAACAATAATTTGTTGCAGAGATATAGAGAAAATCATGTGAATGATACACATCATATTTCTGATTTATGTATAGTAGGAAGAAAAAAAAATTATGTGTTCCATTCAATGACATTATCTGTTCTGCAAAGAAACTATACCTACAAAACATTATTCTTTTTCTATGAAATTCTATTACTTTCCTTATAAGTATAAGAGAAATGTCAAAAAATCTCTAAAAGTAGTCGAATCAGGTTAAAATTCGTAACTGATTAAATGCTCAGGAGTAAAAAAAAAAAAGATATATGAAACGGTTGAGGACTTCCCGTTTGAAACAGGGTTCAAGTATTTTAAAGTTGAAACTAATAACAGGGTATATCTCTGGAAAGGTTACCTTTACAAAACAGCTGTATATGATATAAAGCGTGTTTTAACGAGATCTAAGATCTTGCATTTTTGTGTAGTAACCTTATGGTTAACCAGTTATGCCAAAGTTAACCAGAAGAGGACTTCAGAGGTCTTTTGCCAATGAAATTTGTGATATACGTTTTATGTGTGTGCAAGTATCTTTATTATATGGTGATCTAATCAAAATTGTACAGCCATTATTTGGGAAAATCGAAAATTTCGAAATTTTCTCCATCTAAAGGGAAGTTTAAGGTAAGGGATGTTTTTTTTAAATCCCTGTGTTGTATCATTGGAGGATTCTAAATAAAATATCAACTTTGGTATTTAACCGATCTTTTGTTTTTGAGCTATGCTGCCCACAAACACACACATACATATACGCACACGCACAAAGATGGACAGGAAGAAGAACATCAGGCCCACACGGGCCTTTTTCTAAAACTGTTTCTTTTTTTTTGATTCAGGGCCCTCCAAATCTTGTATTTTTGGTGAAATCAGGATAAGGAATTTTTGAGTGGAATACAATACCTTTTCTACCTACTATGTGCATTGTAAACAGAAATTCGTAGAGAAAGTAAACCTAAGTGTTGTATTCTACTCATAAATTCGATCTCGAGCTTTCACCGGAATTATTATTTTGAATAAAACAACACTACAGATATAAACCATAGGTCATAAATCGAAATGTCGTTTAAATTTAAAGCTTGGTATATAAGTTTAGCACTTCCCAATGATGCGACACGAACATTTACAAGAACATCCGCCCACCCGAGTACTCTTTACATGAAATATTTTTGAATTGTTTTACTTTCATAAAAATGCCTCTATCGAGTTTGATTAAAATATCGTATGTTTATTTCCAAGACAAATAAAATGCAATTCTTCAATTTTCTGGGAATAACCTTCTATGTATAATATTGTAAAACTGGAATATGCTAAGCCTTAGACGTAAACTTACACAGAAAAATGTAGAGTTGTTTAAAAAACACAGTTTATTCAAAAGATCCCTTTCTGTGACATATTATTTCTGAGATATATGTTATTAATCTATTCGAAATAATCAATATTTTCTTTCTTTTTAAAGTCAGATGTTTCTAGACTTGCATAAAAAGAATAAGGCATTTTAAGCCCAGTATATTCCAGCAGAATCAGTGTGGGATCAAATTACCCCTTTCACGTGTATCTTAGGGGGTAGTAGCTTCAAGGTAATTCCAATACTCCCGCATGCGAGAAATATTAATTTCTTAAAATGACCATCAAGTACCCATTTAGCTGTTAAACATATCATTATCGCTGCTCCCTTTGTACCTATAACAGAATGTGTAATGTAGCTATTTTTGCATAAAAATTAAGCACAATAAAAAAATCTGATGTGTTCCATTCACACGACTTTCTCTACATCTCTGCAACAAATTATTGTTAAAAAGCTTATGACTTCTATTTACTTCGGCTAATCGAGAAAAAATTAACAGAAATAGTCTTATTACTTGCTGCTTTGTAAGTAGAAGCGAAATAAGGGAGTACCATAGGTTAAAGTGATACTCTAAAGCTGGTTGCTATGTGACTGAAGTTCCTTTGCATGGACAGGAGTTGACAAATTCCTGTATGAGAAAAATATAAGGTTTTCAAAGCTGGAACCAAAAACATGGAATATGCCAAAAACGATCAACTCTACGAAAAAAATGTATATAACATAAATTGTGTGTTTTAACGTGCTCTACAGTTTCTGTGTGTTTAGTTTTTGTCCTTCTCATACGGAGTAGCAGTTATGCAAAATTCCGTAAAATTCATCCAGAATAAAGTAGTCTTCAAAGGCTATTCCCAGAAAATTCAAGATATACATTTTATTTGGCATGTAAATATCTTAAATATAAGAGATTTTAATCAAAATCGTTACAGCAATTTTTGAGCAAATCAAAATTTTCGAAAGTCAACATTTTGAAAAAAAAGTTCCATGTAAAGGGTGGTTGGGGTGGGAGTATTTTCTTGAAAAATACTCGTGTCGTATCCTTGGAAGATACCAAACTTAAAAACCAAGTTTGGTATGTAACGATCTTTTCATTTTTGAACTTGCTGTCCACAGACACACACGGACCTTTTTCAGAAAACATATTTCCGGTGAAATCTCCGTATCAAATTTTTGGGTGAAATAAAATACTTCCTTTATACACTATGTACATAGTACGCATAGAGAAAGTAATAAGCTTTCGTAAGAACAATTTGAATAACCATTAATACGCGATAGAAAGAAGAGAAAGTCGTGTGATTTTAGCACAAACTTTTAATAGTGCCTATACTTAGTACGTACGGCACAACTTTAATAGTACATGAAATTAAATTATAATTGGAAGGGGACATTTGGAAAGGAAATATTCCGGTTTGAAACACCTCTCAGGAATTTGCCAGTCAGGAGAATTGAGCAAAGCCTAGACAAAAGTCCTTAATCAGGGAGGACTAATAAACCCTAGAAATATTATAAAATATCACAAGTACAAAAATGAAAGGAATGTGTCCAGAATTTTCAGTGATTTATGAAACCGATATAGTATTAAATTTATCTACTCTATGATATCTTAATTTACTGATATATTATTAGTATAAAATATTGATATATTATTTAAAGAGTTCAAAGAAGAATTGACACTTCCAGAATTGGTTAAAAGCGGTACGAAGCTCAGGATAAACAGCTTACTGACTTTTTGGGTGCAATAGAATACCTTCTCTGTGCACTATATACATAGTACGTGTTCAGAAAGTAATAATATTATTTTATAAAACATTTTATTGAAAAACAAGTAGAGAAAGTTTTGTGAATGGAACACATAAGAATCTTTGTTACATACAGGTGTTAATGAACTACACAGAAATAATTTGCGAGATTGTGCACGTGACTGATAAAAGTAACTTGAGAGCGGCGATGCATGGTCCCCGGATAAACATAACGCAACTACATAGCGCTAAACGTGTGGGTATCAGGTGCTGATTAGTCGGTGTTTAAGCAAAGCAGGTTGAAAAAATGGCTTAGAATGTCTTTAAAACTGCTGCCCGAGTATAGAAATATCGATTTTTAGCAGCTCGTTACTAGACTTCTCAAGATTTAATGTCGCAAAAATCTGTAAAATCTCGTACTAAAATGCTCGAACACTGAGCATTCATTAACTACGTTGTTGAGTTATGTAGCCTACTTTGGAGGCGTTCTTTCAACTACTCTGATGGCTTAATGCGTATCCCTACGACATGCCGCGATACGTGGCGTACTGGCACTTCAGAAACTTATAGTCGTTACTTCTAAATTTCCATAAACAGGCCATAAGTCTCCTGTCTCAAATTATTTAAGTAATCTGCATATTCTGTGAAAATATTTCGGTATAGTTCATTAGCACCTGTATATTGGCCTTCAGGCGTAATCTACTTGGCCTTCAGGAGGATAGAATGACTTGGTATACAAATACTGCAACAAAAACTATACCCATGCCCATGTTAGTGGTATTCGAACCCTTCCTTTCCCGGCAGAATGTCAACTTTTATCTGTTATGCAGTGAAAGTATGTGATGGAAGGGCAGTT
Source organism: Hymenopus coronatus (assembly GCA_030762935.1). Lineage (NCBI taxonomy): Eukaryota > Metazoa > Arthropoda > Insecta > Mantodea > Hymenopodidae > Hymenopus > Hymenopus coronatus. The sequence goes on from CM060884.1 coordinate 58,511,876, forward strand.
TTAATAATATTTTGTTTTGTTTTGGAGAGACGCATACACCTAACAAGCTACATGCGATGTTTGCTTGTTTGCGGTGACGTATTAAACATACACAGACATTCCTCTGTATCCAAGGCAACGATGAAATAGATTCCCTTTTACGTTCGCAGGCACACAATCGTTCAAATGGCTGCGTATAGCTGCCGGTAAAAAAAAATAACAGAAAAAAATGTAGAGTCAGACTGAACACAACCTCCGGCGGTGCAATATTTTAAATCAATCCGTTGTATGTACTCTCGTTATTAAAGGAATGCTTTTTGACCATAGAATTGTTATTTATAACTATATCCAGAAGCTCAAAAATGTATACTGAACACATTTTCATCACAATAAGAAAAGAAATAAGTAACATTGAACTTCCGTAGCTCAGTATGAAAGAAAACATCTCATGAACTTGTTTCACATATTTCTCATGCAACAAATTCTTCTTATAAAAGCTTATTCTTCTATTTCGACACATTTAACTTTCAGTCCTGGCAATATAAAAATGTCAGAAGCGATTTACGTGAGAACGTCTCGTGAATCGGTTTTCTTTATCTTTAATAAGCTGCTGTTGTAATATATTAATGGTTTTTAAGTAGGAAAGAAGGTATTTTGACAAGAAGTGGAGCAGATTTAAGCACCTTTACTTTATACAATTGTTAACCAATATTATTAATAATCATATAAATCTGTAGAAATATTAATAAAACGATTAATATAGTTTTGGTGTTTGTATTACAACGGTTTTGTTCTCCATTTTGACTTTCTTTCTTCGCGTGTATTTAAATATTGCCCACTTTTATTTTGTAACGGGAATTTTTTATATACGTTGTTGGCGTTTCACGCCTCAACGTGGGTGCTTATGTGCGGCGTACCTAAGTGTCACTTCAAATTACCTCCACTACACTCACGTACCTGGTACTGAAGCTCTTCTTGGATGGACTGTCACGGCGTTGCATGATCATTGACTCTCTCTGGCGTGGATTTGGCAAGTGGGAGGAGTTGGAGTCATCTTTTGATTGTGAAGAAAACACATGTGAACCTTTACTGTTATTTATTCTATAAGGAGATTCCAAAACAAGCACCTTGCTGTACACTGTTATTCTGCTGACTGGTACTCTTACCACTCACTCACACGTACTCTCAATTACACTGTTTCTAAGTTGAGTACATGGCACAATTCACTCTCAAGTAACCACGAGCGGACTATTAAATAGATGAGCGACGTTACTTTAATTCACTAACAGTTTCTTCTCATAACAATCTTACTTCGCGGACAAAGTTTTACAGTTGCACGTCATTACGAAAAACGACGTTGCCTCTCACGGGCAAATTCTTAGCAAAACGACGACGATGTGTCGAACCCTACTTCTTTTATACTAAAAAAACGGTGTCATGGTGGCTTCTTATTGATTGGTTAGAAAGTCCGCCAAAATGACACCATCGTGATCCAAAAACCATTGCGAATCTACCAGAATACGTTATAATAACCACGAGATACTACGAATAAAAGCAGAAGTCCCCTCGGACTGCCCCTGTGTAAGGAAATCGTACGTGACTTACACAAAAGAGGCAACTTCTCACCCCTCTCTCCAGTCAGACGTCAGGATCCTGTGTAGCTTTCAAGTCAACAACTGACTTCTTGGTTCCTATGTATACAATGTAATAAATGTTAGCTTTCTTTACTTATAAACATCTAGATAATTAATAAAATGATTGTCATTATTACGACGAGGCTAATTAACGGTCTCAACTTGGCTTAATTAATTTCACAATTATTCCATACCAAAATTCATACTAAAATGTTCAATCAATATGCTTATCTCTTTTCTTTTAATTTTGAAATCAAATATATTCCAAATTGGCTGAAAAGAATGAACTAGTCGATAATTACTACGACTCCATACAGAAACATAATGGTTTCCCCACTTTCGTCTCTGAAGCCACCCCTGAAGTCTGGCCCTTTCAGTTGCCTACGGTGAACAAACGCTCCTTTGCACAGGGTAGAGCTGCCCGTGGAGGAATTCCTGGTTAATAGTCTTACGCCGCTAGTCGCACTCCATTGATGGGGAGCCAATCAGCGTCATCTTTTGTCTATACTCAGCTGTCAACATTGTTAGGCGGAAAGATGAAGTACTTTGCCCTAGTTTAATCCATAGAATGGATCTGGAGTTGTTTTAGGGTGAAACATTACAATTTATTTCATGCTAATCGCGATATCTATTACAAGAATGGTTATATTTCATATTTTCTTGTAGACTAGGGAAATATATGTGCTAAAGTGATAGTCACATCTTTAAGAGTATAGGCCTTTGTTTCTTTTTATTTAACACTCCCCTAAAAATCTGATGTGTTCCATTCATATAACTTTTATCAATCTATTCGACAAATACATTTTTCTAACAAAGGATTTTTCATTTATCTACGGTATGTTAATCGAGATCAACATTTGCAGACATTTTCTTATTATGTAATTGCTTCTTTGTAAGTAGAAGGGAAATAATGGATAACATTAGGCGATTGTCAAATCTTTTGAAAGCTCATTCGCTACGTGAAACAACTGAGATTAGGTTCGCTTTGCATGGTCCTGCTTGAGGAGAGTTGGGTAGTGTAAAATTGGAACTAATAGAAAGAAATATCTCGAAAAGGGTCAACTCTACAAGAAAAACGTGTATGACATAAATTATGTATTTTAACGGGATCTACATTTTTTTGTGTCGTAAGTTTTTTCTATCTTTTACTTTAAACGTTATGCAAAGTTATGCAAAATCCACCCAGAATAAACTGCCCTTCAGAGGCTATTTGCACAAAACTCAAAATATACATTCTATTTGAGATGTGAATATCTTTAATAAACTGTATTTTGATCAAAATCGTTAGCCATTTTTTAGAAAATCAAAATTTTTGAAACATTTTCCATCTAAAGGGTAGATGGGACTGGGGAGATTCTCTTGAAAATCTTCGTGTCGCATCTTTGGAAGATAGCGAACTTAAATACCAAGTTTGGTATTTAACCGACTTTTCATTTTTGAGCTATGCTATCCAGAGGTACACAGACAGACAGATACACACGGACTTTTTTCTAAAACTGCTTTTTTTTCGGGCTCAGGAGTCTCAAAACATATTTTCGGTGAAATCTCAGTATCGAATTTCGGGTGGAATATGTACTTCACCTTCTCTATCCTTTACGCACATTGTACATACGGGCTAGAGAAAGAAAAATAAAACACCATTCACATGACTTTCTCTACATTTCTGTAATAAGTTATTGTGACTAAGCTTATTTTCTATTTATTTCATGCAAATCGAGAAACACTAGCAGAAAAGGTCTTATTACTTAGTTCCTTATAAGTAGAAGGGAAATACGGGAATACACTAGACTAAACCGACAGTCACATGTTTTAAAATGCGGTTGCTATGTTATTGAAATCCGTTTCTTTGCATGGACAGGAGCTGAAAAATTCCTGTGTGAGATAAGTTTAAGCATTTAAAACTGAAACCAGCAACAAATAATATTTCGGAAACGGTCAACTTCAGGAAAAAAAAAGTACGACATAAATTGTATGCTTTAAGGAGCTCTACATTTTTTATGTAGTAAGTTTCTGTCCATCTCTTAAGGTTTAGTAGCTATGCTAAATTAAAAAAAAATCTGATGTGTTTCCCTCATATGACTTTCTCTAGCCGTTCTACAAACTTCTTACATAAGATTATTCTTCTTTCTATACCCTGTTAATCGAGGTATTCAGCACAATGTTCTTATTACTTAGTTCCTTATAAGTAGGAAGAAAATAAGGGAATACACTGGGCTAAAACAATAGTCAAATGTCTTAAAAGTTGTCGTTATGCGATTGTCATTACAAATCGCTTCTTTTCTTGGTCAGGAGTAGAACAAAAGAAAACGGGCACTCCCGACTGAGAAAAGTATAAGTACTTCACAACTGAAACTAATAACAATGAATACCTCGAAAACGGTAAGCTCCACGAAAAACATGTATATGGAGTAAATTGTGTATTTTAACAAGGCCTACATTTTTCGTATAGTAAGCTTTTGTCTGTCTCTTACGGTTTATTAGTTATGCCAAATTAAGCAAAATTCATCCAGAATAAACGGGTCTTTAGAAGCTATTCCCAGAAAATTCAAGATATACATTTTATTTGTCAGTTAAGTATCTTTAATATACGATATTTTAATCAAAATCGTTAGAGCCATTTTTAAGAAAAACAAAATTTTCGAAAAAAGTTCTATGTAAAGGGTAGTTTGGGTGGGGGGATTTTTCTCAAAATCTTCGTGTCGCATCCCTGGAAGATACTGAACTTAAATGCCAAGTTTGGTATTTTAGCTACTTTTCGTTTTTGAGTTATGTTGTTCACAGACACATGGACACACACACACAGACACAAGGACCTTTTTCTGGAAATGCTTTTTTTGGATTCAGGGTGTCCTAAAACATGTATTTCCGGTGAAATCTCAACATCGAATTTTTGGGTCGAATGCAATACTTCTCTATCCCTATGTACATTGTACATACGGGGCAAGAGAGTGTAAAAAACGTATCCAGAATAAAAAGGTCCATAGACGCTATTTCAAGAAAATGCAAGATATACATTTTATTTGTCATATGAATATTTTAATTGTTAAAGATTTTAATGAAAACTGTTAGACATTTTTGAGAAAATCAACATTTTCGAAATTTTCCTCATGTAAAGGATAGATGTAGGAAGATACCAAACTTATATACCAAGTTTGGTATTTAACGATCTTTACGTTTTTTTAGCTATGCTGTCCACAGATGCACACGCACACACACGGACCTTTTTCCAAAACTGTTTTTTTATTCAGGGGGACGCAAAACATGTGTTTCCGGGAAATTTCGAAATCGAATTTTTCGGTGGAATACAATACCTTCTTTATACACTATGTACATAGTACCTGTAGAGAAAGTAAAACTGTATGACACAAATTGTATTTTTTATGGAGCTCTACATTTTTTGTCTATCTCTTGATGTTTACTAGTTATGCTAAATTAAAAATAAAATATGTATCCTGAGTATAGAGGTCTTTTGGTATTACTCCCAGAAAATTCAAGATATGTATCTTATTTGTTATGTAAATATCGTAAATATTAGAGATTTTAATGAAAATTGTTAATACACTTTTTGAGAAAATCAAAATTTTCGAAATTTTTCCTATGTAAAGGGTAGTTTGGGGTGGGGGGATTTTAATGAAAATCTACATGCTGCATCCTTGGGAGATACTGAATTTATATATTAATTGGTATTAATTATTGGTATTTAAACGAACTTAACAAATCTTTTTCTAAAAGTGCTGTTTTTGTATTCTGTGAGTCTGGGCATCGGTTTTTAGAACACTATACATTCTCTGTTACTATGCACATTGTTCGTATGTGCTAGAGAAAGTAATAATAAGGCCGACATTTCTCTCAGAACTCAGTGTTTGCGGGTAGGTGGATGGATGTTGAGCAAGTTTCAGACACCACTGGCCAGCAGCTTAATATCGTTACACTGTTGAGACGGACGTAATATTATTACCCGAACCCCGCTGGAGTTTTCCGGAACCTGTCAGGCAGCTAAAGAATATCCGTGTACTTCGATGGTGAATTTTGGGTTTGTGATGTAATAAGGCGATATCCTCGCTGATCCTTGCCGAAACTTGGTATCTTAGCAACAAAAGTTTGAGGTCTGGTGGTGAAGTTTATTGCGAGTTTCGCAGTTGGTGGTCCTGTGGCAGGGGATGTTATCTAACCCCAACTACTTGACATGCAAGTGCCTCCGAGACGCGGTACAAATGTGACCATTTGTTTATCTCTCGTGTAGCCGACCAACTGATAGCGAACCCAGACTCCATTCAAATTCAACCAGTGCTGCCAATTTAGCCATTTTATAGTTAATTCTAGCTATTTTGAAAATGTTGAGTTTAGCTATTAGCTATATTTTTATTTTCTCTACTCGTAATATGTCCATAATGTATAGAAAAGGTATTCTATTCCACCCAAAAATTCTTTATAGAGATTTTACCGGAAATACATGTTTTGTGTCCCCATGAATCCAAAAAAAGCATCTTTGGAAAAAGGTCCGTGTGTGTTTGTGGACATTATAGCTCAAAAATGAAAAAGTTGGTATTTAAGTTTGGCATCTTCCAAGGATTCAACACGAAGATTTCCAAGAAGATACCCCCATCCAACTACCCTTTACATGGAACTTTTTTCGAAAATTTTGATTTTCTCAAATATAGCTCAAACGATCATATTACCTATATTAAAGATATTTACCTGACAAATAATATGTATATCTTGAAATTTCTGGGAATAACCTCTGAAGACTACTTTATTCTGGATGAATTTTACGGAAGTTTGCATAACTGCTACATCATAAGAGATGGGTAAAAACTTACCACACCAAAAGTGTAAAGCACGCTAAAACACAATTTATGTTATATACAGTTATTGTTTCTCTATACATAATATATACATAGTGTATAGAGAAGGTATTGTATTGCACCCAAAAATTCGATACCGAGATTTCACCGGAAATATTTGTTTTGAGACCCCCTGAATAAAAAAAAGCATTTTTAGAAAAATGTCCGTGTGTTTCCATCTGTGTGTATGTGTGTATGTGTGTGTGTCTGTGGGTAGCATAGCTCAAAAACGAAAAGACCGTTAAATACCAAACTTGGTATTTAAGTTTGGTATCGTCCAAGGATGGGACACGAAGATTTTCAAAAAAATCCCCTCACCCCAAACTACCGTTTACATGGAAAAAAGTTTGAAAATTTTGATTTTCTTAAAAATGGCTCCAACGATTTTGATTAAAATATCATATATTAAATATATTTACCTGACAAATAGAATATATATATATATATATATATATATATATATATATATTGTATTTTCTGGGAATAGCCTCTGAAGACTACTTTATTTTGGATGAATTTTAGGGAATTTTGAATAACTGCTAAACCGTAAGAGATGGACAAAAACTTACAACATAAAACATGTAGAACACGTTAAAACAAACCATTTATGTTATATACATTTTTTGTGGGGTTGATCGTTTTTTAAATATTCCTTGTTCTTGGTTTCAGCTTTGAAAAACTTATACTTTTCTCATACAGAAATGTGTCAACTCCTACCCATACAAACAAAGGAACTTCATATAGCAACCAGCTTTTGAATGTCACTTTAATATATGGTACTCCTTTATCTTGGTTCTGTTTACAAGAAATAAGTGATAAGACTATTTCTGCTAATTTTTCTCAACTAGCATGACGTAAATATAAGCATACGCGTTTTAACAATAGTTTGTCAGATATGTAGAGAAAGTCATGTGAATGGAACACATCAGATTATTTTTAGACAGTTATCAATATTTATAGACATGATGTGATTATAAATAGTTTGTTTTACGGAGTTTCATGCTATATTCAGTTGTTGCCTTACTAATATCAGTTCTGACAACATGACTTACAGAGCGAAAACATTTTAAACAACAGAGGCAGTGTAGCAGTTGTAATTTTGCTCTGTCCACTGTTTGTATAATTTCGTCTGGTTCAGCAGATTCAATGTTTATGACATTGAAATCATCCGCCATTTTATGGATCGATATGAGCTTTCAGAGACAGCCTGCTTGATTGAGAGTGTGGATGCATAAACCAAAGTTGGCAACATTGGAGTGTTATAATTTTGTAACACTGAGTGACAGAATTTTCTACTTTTAATACTACTGACATCTGGTAAAAGACCTACTTATAGCATCAACTGTCTGAAAACAAAGTTTCGGAGCAGGTATTTTTGTCACTGGACAATCAACATCTAATTTTCATAGTTTCTTGGGATGTAGCTCTCTACATCAAATGTGTTGGCTGTTTTTGTCTCGGCCTGCTCGGTATTCCATCTTGCTGGAAGTTGGCTGATATCCCAGGGGTTGCGGAACGTGGTAAGACTTTTGAAATAATGCATTTTATGTAAAAAAAAAGCATATCTTTTGAGACTGCCAGAGACGACCACGTTGTGAAAAAATGTTTACTTCTGTCAGCCTTCCGCTTCAACTGCCATGAACACCTCCGTTGCTCTGTGGTTCTTCCCTGTCTGTCTGGATTATTGATGAAAGCGCAAGGAAATTCTGTCTTAGGAAAGGATTAGCTATCGGTGACCCCAGGATCGTGATCAAAAATGCAAGAAAAAGGCTCCATTTGCTTGTATTGTTAACTGTGTTCCTCCAAATAGTTGTTAGCCGACGTGCTTGATTGGGCTCATCATAAATGGCACCTTCCATCACTCCGCGGTGTCGCGTTTATAGCGAAGACATTTATTGCAGTTTTTGACGTGTTACTCATTTGACGACACTGTTCCTCGGTCATGGAAATTGTAAAGTAGTAATCCTAGGCAATTAATATAAGAAAATCTGATGAGTTCCATTCACATGACTTTCTCTACAACTCTGAAATAAATTATTGTTAAAAAACTTATGCTTCTATTTACTTCCTGCTAATTGAGAAAAAATTAGCAGGAATAGTCTTATTATTTGCTTCCTTGTAAGCAGAAGCGAAATAAGGGAGTACCACAGGTTAAAGTGATGGTCAAAAGCTGGTTACTATGTGACTGAAGTTCCTTTGTTTGTATGGACACGAGCTCACAAAGTCCTGTATGAGAAAAGTATGTTTCTTATAGCTGAAACCAAAAACAAGGAATATCTAAAAAACAATCAACTCCACGAAAAAAACGTATATAACATAAATTGTGTGTTTTAAAGTGCTCTACATTTGTTGTGTGGTAAGGTTTTGTCCATCTCTTACAGTTTGGCATTTATGCAAAATTCCGTAAAATTGACCCAGAATAAAGTAGTCATCAGAGGCTATTCCCAGAAAATTCGAGATACACATTTTATTTGTCAGGTAAATATCGTTAATATACGATATTGTAATCAAATTCGTTAGAGCCATTTTTTAGAAAATAAAAATTTTCGAAACATTTTCATGTAAAGGGTAGTTTGGGGTGGGATGATTTTTCTCAAAATCTTCGTGTCGCATCCCTGGAAGATACTAAACTTAAATACCAAGTTTGGTATTTTATCGACTTTTCGTTTTTGAGTTATCGTGTTCACGGACACACGGACACACTGACACACGGACACAGGACCTTTTTATGAAAATACTTTTTTTGGATACAGGGGACCCTAAAACATATATTTCCGGTGAAATCTCGGTATCGAATTTTTGGGTGGAGTGCAATACCTTCTCTATACACTATGTACATAGTGCGTATAGAGAAAGTAAAAAAGCAGAGAGAATTTTAAATGTTCTTTGATATTTTTATTTGTAATTATTTACATATTGGACGAGGTATATTATGGTTCATATAAGTTTTTGCATACATGAATAGTGAGGGTAGGGTGATGTAGGTATTGACGTTATTAATTGTATTCTCTAGAATATAATGCTCTTAAGAGCAAAAACCTTTAAATAAACAAGTTTTTAAAGGCTTAGAGACATTTTTCAAGAAACTGCACAAACACTAAGATTTTCACAATATGCATTAGAATAAGCTTATTATATTCAAATTTATATGTATCTGATTTTAATATTCCATACAATCATTATATTTTTATGTTAGTGTTTGTAAATCCGCCTCATAAATTACAGACAGTTGAATATAATTTATTATTAAAGTAAACACCTGATTATCACAATCAAGATGTGGGTTTCCACAATTTGGATATAGTCTTACCAAATATATTTAACCCCAAATTTTGCCCAAGTCAAAAAACAACCACTTTTGCCTAATCTAGGCGGCTACGCAGCGAGCTTCGCTATGCTTTTTTTGAAGATGGTATATTCCACGTCGAGTTTTCCAGCTGACTGACTAGCTTCACTCTGAGGTCTTGTTGGGGCAGTGGAGGAAGGATAGTTCTATTTTCCAACAGCAAAATCGCAATGAATGTCACTCAGGTAATTAGTAGCCATAACTGTGACGTCAGTAAGTATCAAGAGATGCGGTTTCAACTGTGGAAGGAGGTAAATGCCCAAAATGTTGCTTTTTATACAGTTTTGAATAAATAGTTTCACTGATGCTCTGATGGCAATTTACTGTTACATAATTCTGACATAGTGTTCGTGTAAAACTCGACATAAGTGTGTGATTACGAGCTATAATCTTCCTTAGTTATATTTATCCTTAGTTTTATTAGCTCACAGAACTGTCTCTTATCTACACTGTTGAGTTTTCGTGGGCTTCAAGGCGTAACTTTTTGACGCATTTATTCTTAAATCTTATATTGGCTATTTTTTACTTTCTCCGTTGTATTCCACCCAAAAATTTGATACCGAGTTTTCGCCGTAAATACATGTTATGAAACCCCTTGAATCCAAAAAAGCATTATTAGAAAAATATCAATAGGTATATTTGTCTGTGGCACGCCGTGGCAGTATGTTTAGACCGCTCGCCTCTCACCTGGGTAGCCCGGTTTCGATCCCAGGCAACCGCATGTGGGATTTGTGGTTGACAAAGCAGCACAGGAGTGGGTTTTCTTCGGATTCTCCCGCTTCCCCCGCCATCGCATTTCACCGGTACTCTTATCTTCATTCCATATAGACATCATCAATGTCATCTCCTGCGGTGCCTATGTAATAAATGTGGGCGAAAAATTTCGACAATTTTGATTTTCTCAAAAATGGCTCTTACGGTTTAGATCAAAACATCGTATATTAAAGATATTTACATGACAAATAAGATATATATCTGAATTTTCTCGAAATACCCTCTGAAGATCTGAATGACTTTTGCATAGTTGGTACCGTAAGAGAAGACAGGAATTTGCTACACAAAATGCTAATGTCGATCAAATATATAATTCATATTTACAACATTTGGTGGATCTAACCACAATTCCTTGAAATTAGTTTCAATATTAAATTATATAAACTTTCTTCAAACGGGAATTTGTCATTCTTGCTTCTTTTGTATTATTTCTGGCCATGCAATGTGTACATTCTGCAACATTTTGTCATATTCTACAATAATTTATATTAGTTACTAACTCAATCTACATATCTGTAAAACTGTACGCACATTCGCCCTCCTCTTGCTCTTCATCAAATATTATAAATGTATCAATTAATAACCTAAGAACTTTTATTGGACTTATATTAATTAAACTGCTATTAAAATATCACACTTTAGCCTAGTTTTCCCCCTTATTTACTTCTAATTACCAGGGTCCCAGGCCTCTGGATGAAAACTAAATTTAAAAAAAAATTGTTGCTTTACTTCAGAACATAATCTCCAGGAGCTAATACTTTTATCATATCGGTGTCATAATTTAACTAAACCATCTCTGTAGTGCGATTTATCAAAGTCCTCAAAAGAGCTTTTTACCGCATCAATAACCTCCTCGTTGCTGTGAAATATTCGTTCTCCAAGACATTTCTTGAGGTTTGGGAACAGGTAGTAGACACTGGATGCTAGATCTGAAGTATAGAGTGGATGTTCAAGCAATTCCAACTTTTATTCGTACATTTCTCCCATTGCAATAACTGAACGATGGGCCAGAGCATTGTCCTGATGAAATTGTTTTTTTGTTTTTTTGTTGCCAAACGAGGTCTTTTTTCCCCCTCATCACTCAAACGTTGCAGTAAACTTGCGAAAAAGTCGCCAGTGATACTTTTACCCTTTTCTAAGTAATCACGAAAAATAATTCTCCTTGCATCCCAGAAAAACACTCGCCATAATTTTGTTAGCAGACAAAATTGACTTTGCTTTTTTTGGAGTTGGTTCACCTGGCGCAATCCACTGTTTTGACTATGGTTTATTTTCAGGAGTGTAATGATGTATCCAAGTTTCATCCATGGTAATAAGCCATCTCAAAAATTCACTGGGATTTTTAAGGAAGAGTTCCACATTCTTAACAGAAACATTTTTTCTTTCAATTTTTGATCATGTGTCAACAAACGCGGGACCCATCTCACAAAGACCTTCTGAAAGCCCAAAACATTACTTAAAATGTTACCTGCACGTTCTTTTGATATGTTTACAGCCTCTGCTATCTCAAACAACTTTAATCTGCGGTCTTCCACTACTAAACGATGCATTTTTTCAATGATCTCTGGAGTTGTTATTTCTACAGGGCGTCCAGAGCGGCGCTCATCACTAGCTCTCGTAGTCCCATTTTAAACCCACCTTTTAATAATTAAATATGAAGGGGCACAGTCTATCAATGCACAGCCTATTTGCTACTTGATTTCTTTAGGCGTTAAGCCTTTCAAATGGAAGTATCTAATCACTGTTCGTTTTTCCAAATCCTGATTTTCGTGAAAACTCTAAAGTTGTCATGTTTAAAATGCTGCCATTCGAAAATTAAACGAGTTATTCACCAGTAATTATGGATACAAGCTAGTCTAGAGTTAAACTATATGATGCTATCGTTTAACTGGCCAAGTGGCGCCACATCTGTGTGAGGCCCGGGACTTATCAACTGAGCCTCGTATAAGCAACTAAGTTCTAAGACTGGTTATATTAATGTATATCTTGAGTAGCATTTGGATATTTACGTGTAAAAGAAAAGTTTAACTTTGTAGTTCGGTGTTTCTTCTGCTGCTGGAAAGGCATCTCTTATTTGCTGTTGATGATAGCTTACATGATCTCACAGCAGGTATTTTAGCTACTGGTTAATCAACGTCTAATTTTCGTAGTTTTTTCGGACGTAGCATATGCACCAACTCTGTTGGTTGTGTTCGCCTGCTCGGTATTCCACCTTGCTTGGAGTTGGCTGATATCCCAGGGGTTGTGAAACGTGGTAAGCCTTTTGAACTATACATTTTATATTCCCCAAGAGCTGCAACAAATATAAAAAAAAAAATATTCACAAAGTGTGAATGGAACACATCAGCTTTTTCCCTTTGTTTTCAATTATCCCAAAATTTTCTTTGTTTTTCTATTTGATTACCGGTTTGCTTTTTGCTTGTAATACACACACCTATACACATTTGCAAACACACAATACTCATGCCCTAGGCTGGACTCTAAACACTGCGCGAGGCAGTTTAGCGAGCGTACCATGGGCACTGGCTGTTTAATCAAGGTAATGACGACGTTCTACTAATCGTAAGCTCACATAATATGCAGCATGTTAGAAGTATTCAACACTACAATCAAATCTTCGATGTTTTGCAGACACTTTACCACCACATCACGAACCTGTAAAGAGACAATGCATCTTCCTCAGTTTGGACATCGTGTCAAGTTGTCCCAAGAGGTCTGTCAACCCCATATGGTCCAACAGGGCTGCGTGACGTGAAACTCAACCACTCGAAAAGTCTACCTCAAAGAGGGACAGTTTTTCGATTCTTTCTTGTCTCTCTTCTTACCTCTTTGTTGGTGGAGGACTTCGCCGCATGTAGGGAGAATTTTAAACAACCTTTAACAAACTGTTGTAAAGGGCGGACTCAGACTGAAAAGATCTGATGTGTTTCATTTACATGACTTTCTCTACATCTCTGCAACAAATTATCGTTAACAATCTTATGCTTATATTTACTTCATGCTAACCGAGAACAAAATAGCAGAAATAGTCTTATTACTTGCTTCCTTGTAAGTAGAAGCGCAATAAGGGCGTACATAGGTTAAATTGACAGTCGAAAGCTGGTTGCTATGTGACTGAAGTTCCTTTGTTTGTATGGTCAGGAGTTCACAAAGTCCAGTAAGAAAAAGTATGCTTTTACAGGTGAAACCAAAAACAAGGAATATCTCAAAAACAATCAACTCCACGAAAAAAATGTGTATAACATAAATTGTGTGTTTTAAAGTGCTCTACATTTGTTGTGTGGTAAGCTTTTGTCCATCTCTTACGGTTTAGCAGTTATGCAACATTCCGTAAAATTGACCCATAAAATTGGCCCAGAATAAAGTAGTCTTCAGAAACTATTCCCAGAAAATTCAAAATATACATTTTATTTGTCAGGTAAACATCTTTAATATACGAAATTTTAATCAAAATCGTTAGGGCCATTTTTGAGAAAATAAAAATTTTCGAAAAAAATTCAATGTAAAGGGTAGTTTGGAGTGGGGGGATTTTTCTCAAAATCTTCGTGTCGCATCCCTGGAAGATGCTAAACGTAAATACCAAGTTTGATATTTTACCGACTTTTGGTTTTTGAGTTATCGTGTTCACACACACACACACACACACACACACACACACACACACTCACACGGACCTTTTTGTGAAAATGCTTTTTTGGGATATAAGGGACCCTAAAACATATATTTCCGTTGAAATCTCGGTACTGAATTTTTGGGTGGAGTGCAATACCTTCTCTATGCACTATGCACATAGTGTGTGTAGAGAAAGTAATAAAAATGGACCAGAACAACTCTAATTCAGTTACAAGCTGCCCTGTTGTCACGAACTTAAAGATGAGACATTTTGCTGCGCAATTCCCATGTGATCAAGAACCTGTCTTCGTCACCCGTAATTTAGGGGTTGAGTGCGTACCGATGTATCTCATTAAGATTCGAGAATGGGATAAAGCCCGCCGCAGTGGGCTCTCAGAGTACAGCTACTCGACCCAGAGTTTCGTTCACCACCACATTAATCTAAAAAATCTGATGTGTTCCATTCACATAACTTTCTATATATCTCTGTAACAAATTATTGTTAATATGCTTATTCTTTTATTTACTTCATGCTAATCGAGAAAAATTAGCAGAGATGGTCTTATTTCTTACTTTATTGTAAGTAGAAGCGAAATAAGGGAGTACCATAGGTTAAAGTGAAAGGCAAAAGTTGGTTGCTATGTGACTGAATTTCCTTTATTTGTATGGACACGATTTGGCAAATTCCTGTATGAGAAAAAAAAATTGTTTTTCAAAGCTGAAATCCAAAACAAGGAATATCTAAAAAACGATCAACTCCACGAAAAAAATGTATATGATATAAATTGTGTGTTTTAACTGCTCTACATTTTTTGTGTGTTAATATTTTGTCCATCTCTTACAGTTTAGTATCTATGCAAAATTCATCCAGAATATAGTAGTCTTCAGAGGCTATTCCGGAAGATGTACCTAGAATGGTTTACAGATTAAACTTAAAGTTAAGATTTTCAGAAAATTCAAGATATACATTTTATTTTGACTATAAATATGTGGGATTTTTAACAAAATCGTTATAGCCATTTTTGAGAAAATAAAAATTTACGAAAAGTTTTCCATGTGAAGAGTAATTCATGTTGGGCGGATTTTCTTGGAAATCTACGGTTGGAGGATACTAAAATTAAATACCAAGATATTTTATCAACTTTTCGTTTCGAGTTCATAGACCCACGGACCTTTTTCTAAGAATGATTTTTTTTTATACAGGGGACCCTGTGTATTTCCAGTGAAATCTCGGTATCGAATTTTTGGGCGGAATGCAACACTTTCTCTATGTACTATGTATATACTTCGTGTAGAGAAAGTAATAATGCGTTTTTGAATTCAGAGCATGATTTGTTATCAATACTTTTTAAGCATATGCAAGTAAAAAGAAGCAAGCACTGAAATCTTTCTAGAGCACAAAGAAAATCACGAAGCCGAGAAACAGGATGTGATACTCGTATAAAGGATCCATAATCCCCGTTATTTTATAGTTGGTCGTGGGGGCAAGCAGTAACATGAATGGCAAAAAGGGGCGATTACATCACAAACAGGGAAGAGGAATATGTAAGTAAAAAAGGAGGTGAACAAGAAAGTACAAAAAATGGCAATCAAACACAATCACGGTGAGCTGAAAGGAGCGAGAGAGGAATAAAAGACGCCCGTGGGTTGCAGATTTATAGCAGGAAGAATATTAAACTTTCCAGTAAACGAAGGAAAATACTCGTACCTTCGGGGAAAATCTGATATGTGCCATTTACAGGACTTTTTCTCCTCTATCGTCTACATATTATTTTTGTAAGAGATTAATGTTTTTTTCTCCTGTTAATCAAAATGTCAGCGCCGTGGTCAAGTGGTTAGAACGCTTGTCTCTCGCCTAGGTGGCCCGAGTTCGCTTCCACTGGACCGCATGTCTGATTTTTAGTGGACGAAGCGGCACCTGAGCGGGTTACTGCGGGTTCTCCAGTTTCCCCCGGCATTAATTCCACCAATTACTCCATAATCACCTTTCACGCTATCAATCACTTCCTCACTTTCATACCAGCATCGACCTGATCACCCATCGTGGCCTCTTTTGATCTAGAGCCTCTGCTGTTGTTCTCTGTGTTCTGGGTTAACGTGCTAGCCTCTGGTTCCCAATGTCGCCCTCCGTGGTGTAATGGTTACCATGCTAACTTCATATACCCAAGGTCACGGGTTCAAACCCGGTGGAAGACGATGGATTTTTTCGGACGTAAAAATCCTTAGCATGGCTTCCTTTGGAAGGGAAATAAAGCCGTTGGTCCCGTGTCGTTGAAGAACGTAAAAGAACCTCAAGCCTGATAGAGAGGCCTTTGAACAAAATTAAGCGGTCTTTCATGCCCAATTTAGAATGGGACGCAGAGAACCACAGTAGTTAAAGAGCGTCCATAAATAACACGCCATTTACTTTTTCTCTGGTTCCCAAAGTCGTGGGTTCAAACTCGTCGGAGGGCAATGGATTTTCTTTCGGGCGTAAATATCCTTCGTAAGGGAAGTAAGATTGGTGCTCCCGTGTCGTGGATATACGACATGTAAAAACTTCAAGCCTGATAAAAAGGCTTCTGAGCAAAATTAAGCGGTCTTTCACGCCAAACACAGAATGGGACAATGACAACCACAGCAATAAAATAGCGTTCATAAATAAAACTCAACTGAGTTTAATTTAGAGCCTATGTTACTCCACAAGCGTCTCACCCAGGCACCTGGCTTGTTAGCCCCACTAACGAGGACGAGACAGAGAGAGGAAGAAAAAAAGGTTAATCCAAATAGGTAGTGCCTCAGTAGAGTGGTTAGACTGCTCGTCTCTCACCCAGATGGTCTGGGTTTTCAATCCCAGGTGACCGCATGTGGAATTTGTGGAGGACAAAATGGCGTTTCTCTTGGTCCTCCGGTTTCCCCACCCACTCCAATCGCTTCATCGTCATCTTTTCTGTCATCCATTTTGCCTTGATTTCATATCATCTACTTCCTGGTTCTCATACCAGGCGTTAGGCTGATCCTCTGTCCCTGGATTCATACTTCTAACAAGACATCTGCCCCCTGGCATTGACTTGTAAGTCCTAGGGGGTTCAAGACCTCCATATGAGGGCAAGGTTGAGCTACCCGGAGAAGGCTTTTTTTCGGGATTTTTCATTAGCCTGAAAAGACGAAGGTGGGTAACTCTAAACTACATAGACGCCGAGATCATTTGAACATCATTTCACTAATTAAATTCATTGTCCGATATGTCCAACCAGCTTGAAGTTTTACTATGTCAAATGCTCTCTCCTTTATGATTAACACAGTTTTGCATGTCTTCGAACAATTTTCATAGATTTTTTTCCATCTGCTTGAAAAATCTTCAGGATATAGTTTTTGAATGGCTTCTTCTGCCGAAGAAAATCGTTGTACAGTTTATTCTTGATATTCGGAAGCAAAAGGAAGTCATTGGATACCAAATCAGGACTGTGCGGCGAGTGAGTCATTCATTGGATTCTGCGAGTGTTCAAATAGTCGATTGTTAGACGAAATATGACGCTAGCATTGTCTTGATGGAGAAAGATTTACGGCACTTGTTTGTTTTCTTGATTTCACCGAAGATTTCGGCAAACAAATGGTTAAGTACCGCTCAGAATTGAACGTTTTACGTTTTTCAAAAGGCACTGTTGCCACATAACCAGTTTTTCTGAAGGAAAAAACAACAGGTGACCATTTGTTTTGAGGTTTTTCGATTGCGAACAGCTTTTGTTGGGATTTGGTTCATCTTGAAACACACATACTGCTGTTTACGTTCCGACTTAAATGCATAGATCCACGATTCTCATCTGTTGTAGTTTTATATATGTCTTTTTAAGCCTCACCATTGTATTTCTTGAGCATTTATGTGCACCAATTGACACAAGAATTCTTCCGAGATTGTGTCAAATTATGTGGGATCCAACGAGAGCAAACCTTTTTATGGCTAAGTAATCATGCAATATTTTATATATTGCTGGTGGAACTAATTCCTACGGTTGCCACAGTATGTGTAATGAGATCTTTCTCTATAGTTTCTGCTTAGCATCAATATTTTATCACACAACAACTGATTTTGGACGACCTTGGCGAATTTTGTCACTGAGCGAACGGCGGCCACGATTAAACTTGTTATGCCAGCGTTTCACAGTGGCAAAGGATGGAGCTTCATCGCCAAATGTAGGAATAAGTTAATCGACACACTATTGTCTTGATAAACTACGTTGAAAATCATAATAAATCAACGAAATTTTCGCAAGTTATTATTTTAAAGTGACTGCAAACTACGCAAATAACGAACTATTGACAAAATATCTGAGCTAGGTTAAAGTCAACAATGTCAAACTTTCCAGTGGAAAAACCAGATGAGATCTACAGCAATCAGTGTTGCCAAGGCTAAAATATAAATAATGCTCTCGTATTAAGAACGATCTGTTAGTTTTTCTCTTGAATTAATGTATCCAGTTGCTGATCACAACATCCAAAGTTGGTCAAAATAGCTATGATGGTTAAATGTTGACTTGCTGAGTTGAAAACCTTGTCTCAGTTTTGAACCAATATTTACATCCCTACCCATGTTGCCGACATTTATTAAATTGTGTTCCATTTTGTGCATTTGTTATTCAGATGTTTTCTTGTTACATGTCGAAGTCAAAATCACTGGCTGCAAAATAATTATTCCGTTTGCTTTCGTTAGATATAAGTGTTTTGATTTTCTCTCTACGATTTTGTTCATTGCAAACAAGTATGGTGGTAGCATGTTGATTTCTGGCTCTGAAGTCAGACATAAAAGGGGCTGATAACAAGCAAGGAGGAGACATGAGACTGTTCGTAGTGGAGTGAAGTCAACTGTGACTTCGCACGGGATATATTTCCTTGACGGGGGATCCTAGCCTACGACGCGTGCAGTTAGCTTCCGCGTGGATTGAGAAACGCGAATATATTTGAAGCGGGATTCAAATTGACTTCCGCTGATTGAATCTGGAAGTAATTAAACATTTTTGATGCGAGGAAGCAAATATATTTTCCATTTGGAATCGACAAAATAACAAGAATCGCGAGAGATAGGATTTTCGCATCAACGAGAAGCATTAAACTGCACTAGTGATTGCGACTAATCTTGAAATAAATTAAAGTTCTACCAAAGAGAATTTTGAGTCATGAATTATTCAAGAAAGTGAACACCCACATTTACAGCATGGATCTAGGACCCATAAATCCAGAATAACGCTCTGAGAAAATTATTGTCGCCCTTTTACGATTTCAAATTTTATGTGTGAAAACGTAAATATGCATTCATTTTTCTATATAACTCTCGTTAAAAACAGTATAACCCAAAATCTTTTCAGAATCTAATTAATTCAATTCTCGTTATTTCTAACTGTAGTATTTTCACAATCGTAATTTTATAATCATATTATTTACATAATTTGAATTAGTCTGCTTATTAACTTAATTAAATTCGGTTTAGTCATTTAGACTATCATGTCATTCAAAACATCTGAAGTTCCTGAGTGTGTTACTTCTCACGTTGTTATTCATGACCTCATCTTTCATGAGTGTCGGTTCTGTATCCAGATGTCGGTATACGGAATCGCTCGAGCTGCGGCAACACTTGTTCACGCCTTTGTAGGTAGCCTAGGACGCATCCCTGATGGCATGAAGATTATATAGTGTGTTTACTAGAACCGGTCAAGTCAGCTTTCAATCTGTTCGCTTCTCACTGCCGCTAAGCGCGCCTCTCGCAACCAGTAGACGGAGATAACAACATAGCTGATAGGAGAGAGCTTGACCAACGACCGCACGAGAGTCTCAATGCTCGCGCCGGTCCCCATGGCCACGCTCGCTAAAGCGTCTCGCTTTGGTGCTTCGTGGGCAAGGGATCGTGGGTTCGAGTCCCGCCTTGGGCATGGGTGTTATATGTTTGTGCAATGTGTATATGTTTGTAAAAGAAACAGTAAAACCAGTAACCAGTAAAACCTACGGGGTGAAATGTAAATAGGGATACAGTACCGGAGTCCTAATCAGACTCCGTAACTATTTAATATAAAAAAAAAAATGCTCGCAAGACTCATAAGTCTTGTTAATAGCAAGAATCGGTGTAATGCCCGGAAACTCGCATAAACAGTTCTTTAAGTTATATTATTTCATTTGTTTAAGATTTAAATAGCCAGCCAGGATAAGTATTATATTTAAATAACCGACGCTAGGGGAAGTTTTATCACAGAATCTGCAGATGTGTACATGGTTTCCACTTTTATTAGAAATAAATGTGTGTATATTTTAATACTCCTAAAATGTTTATGTTGCAAATTTTATTTTATTTTTAGTTATAATCTGAACATATTTAGTTGAGTATAGGTAAAGCTATATTCATAGCACACTAATTATAGGTATGTCATTAACGATTAATATCGCTGATTCAAATCGTTTACTGTGAACGGCTTTCGGATATATGTACTGTTAAACGATAGGACATGTTGTGTTATTACTTGGGCCTGGATTTTTAGCTTTTTATAAAGGCAGCTTTAGCCTTTTATCTTCTACTAGCCTCTTTAGGTTTTTAAACAATTTTCCTAGCCTTTTTTTTTCCAAAGGGATTCTAAAAATTTTCCTGCCTATTTATGGATGTCGACGAAACACCTTTTATAACATAATACAATTTTTACTTCAGGAAGCATGATGCTTTTAATGTGTACCGTAATTTAAGACAATTTATTACACAGTATGCTTATGCCAGAACATTTTAACTAAAAAGTTCAGCATGTATTTCTAATATATGTCACTCACATAAAACAAACTTAGCATTTCAGCACTATAGCTGTATACAACCAGCCACATTTCCAAATTTTCTGTTTTTACTTTCTCTATACGCACTATGTACATAGTGCATAGAGAAGGTATTGCACTCCACCCAAAAATTCGACACTGAGATTTCATCGGAAATATATGTTTTAGGGTCCCCTTTATCTAAAAAAAAAAAACATTTTCGGAAAAAGGTCCGTGTGTGTGTGTCCGTGTGTCTGTGAACACGATAACTTAAAAATGAAAAGTTAATAAAATACCAAACTTGGTATTTAAGTTTAGTATCTTCCAGGGATACGACACGAAGATTTTGAGAAAATCCCCCTACCGTTTACATGGAAACTTTTTCGAAAATTTTTATTTTCTCAAAAATGGCTCTAAAGATTTTGATTAAAATATAGTATATTAAAACTATTTAGCTGACAAATAAAGCGTATATCTTGAGTTTTCTGGGAATAGCCTCTGAAGAGTACTTATTCTAGGTGAATTTTATGGAATTTTGAATAACTGCTAAACCGTAAGAGATGGAAAAAAAACTTACTGTACGAAAAATGTAGAACACGTTAAACACACAATTTATGTTACATACATTTTTTTGTGGAGTTCATCGTTTTTGAGACATTCCTTGGTTTTGGTTTCTGCTTTGAAAAAGTTATATTTTTCTCATACAGGAATTTGTCAACTGCTGTCAATACAAACAAAGGAACTTCAGTGACATAGCAACCAGCGTTTGACTATCACTTAAACATATGGACTATTTCAGCTATTTTTTCTGATTAGCATTAAGTAAATAGAAGTATAAGATTTTTAAGAATAATTTGTTGCAGAGATATAGAGAAAGTCATGTGAATAGTACACAAGATTTTTTACTATACTCCTATGGTTAGAAAAAAAATATTTCAGCATCGCAAGATCTCATTGGCGCATACTTCTTACACAATTTCTATGCCAAGATAAAAACTGTGATAAATTCTTTCCCTGGCTAACCCTACATGTGCTCTCAGAACAAAACTAAACGAATTGTTTTAAAAAAATGCAATTCAAATGATTTGAAACAAAAATTGATACATTTTCTACTGAGGTTTAAAAAAACTTGAAAATTAGCGAGTTTTAGGTCTTCACGTCCCATTAGGCTTTTCTATAGATTAAATTAAGATTCACACAACACCCAAACGGCTTGAAACAAAAGTACTTTGAAACTTTCTAACTTACTTAAAAAGGAAAAAATGGGTAAACCTTAAAATTCTGAGCCCTAATCAGTTTATACTACGGATCATACGTCCACGTACTTCGCCTGTAGTTACGAGAATAATAGAGTCGCCTCGCTCTCGAGTACTAGTTCTCGTTACACGAGATTCTCGCTGTCACACTCTCTACAGTGGCGTGGCCTACAAGTAACGAGCGAGAGTGGCACCGGTTTTGGCTGCCTCTGGTGTTTACCTTTCCAATATTTATATTTGGAATGTCACTTGCGTCTCGTAAACTCGCAATTGCAGTATTTATGCTGATAGATAACTCAAATAATTGGAGGGTTATGGTACGAAGACGTTTTAATGACACAATTTCTCCATTACAATAAACCCTTGTTCATACGTTGATAAAAATCTGGGGTGTTCCATTCACATGACTTTCTCTACATCTCTGTAACAAATTATTGTTACGAAGCTTAAGCTTCCATCTACTTCATGCTAATCGAGATAAATATTCTACTTTCTTTCAAGCAGAAAAGAAATAAGGGAATACACTAGGCTAAAACGACATTAAAAGCTGGTTGCCATGTGGATGAAACTCGTTTCTATGCAATACCAGCAGTTAAAAATCCCTGTGTGTGGAAAGTTTCAAGTATGTTGAGACTGAAAAAATTAATAAGCAATATCTTAAAAATGGTCAGCTCTACGAAAAAAAATTAAATGGCATCAATGGTGTGTTTTAACGAGATCTAAATTTTTGGTTAAGTAACTTTGTTTATGTCTTATAGTTTACAAGTTATGAAAAATTTCGCAAAATTCATTCAGAATAAAGATGTCTTCAGAGGCTATTTCCAGAAAATTCAAAAAAACATTTTATTTGCCTTGTAAATATATTTAATATACGATGTTCTAATAAAAATCGTTAAAGCCATTATAAAATCAAAACTTTTAAACATTTTTCTATGTAAAGGATAATTGGGGCAGGGGATTTTGTTGAAAATCTTCGTGTCGCATCTTTGGAATGTACTAAAGTTAAATACCAAATGCGGACATTTGTCTAAATATGCTATTTTGGATTCAAGAGGTCTCAAAATATATTTCCGCTGTAATTGGGTGAAATACAATACCTTCTCTATACACTATGTGCGTAGTATTGTAGAGAAAGTAAAAATTAATGGAATATAGGAGAAGCTGGCTTCTACATTTACAATTAATGACACTAGAGAGAATACGTAAACATATAATGGAATATAAACCAAGAGATCAGAAGTTAGTGGAAAGACCTAGGAAACGCTGGCTTGATGTGGGACTGGAAGACAGTAGCCTAATCCTTGATTGAAAGAGAAGATATCCCAAGTATCTGAAACTGGATAATAAACTTTCTATATTAACCAAAGGAAAATAAATAGAAAACAAATGGATAAAGAATCTCTAAACGTATCAGAAGAGTTTCCAGCAATGAACTATCTTTGTCTTCCTTTCGTCCTCTTTCGCAAGTCCGACAAAGAGTCTCAGCTCCATAATTGTCTTATATCTCTGAATTGGAGAATTCTTGTGACAAACGACTAACATCACTGGATTCAGCGGATTTAAATTATATTCAAATTACACTTTCATAAAACTTGATTGATCACGGCCCTTGAGATTTCCTTCCTAGACGATAAGGCCTGATGTGAACGTTGATGAATTGCCACAAGAATTAGAATGCAACCCGGTTCTCTAAAACTGAAAAAAAATCTGGTGTCTTGCATTCACATGACTTTCTCTACATCTCTGCAACAAATTATTGATATAAATCTTATGTTTCTATTTACTTCATGCTAATTGAGAAAAAATAAGCAGCTTCCTTGTAAGTAGAAGCGAAATAAGGGAGTACGATAAGTTAAAGTGATAGTAAAAAGCTGGTTGCTATGTGACTGAAGTTCCTTTGTTTGTATGGACAGGAGTTTACAAATTCCTGTATGAGAAAAGTATAAGTTTTTCAAAGCTGAAACCATCAACGGATATCTCAAAAACTAATAACTCCACGAAAAAAATGTATATTGCATAAATTGTGTGTTTTAACGTGGTCTACATTTTTTGTGTTGTAAGCTTTCGTCCATCTGTTACGGTTTAGCAGTTACGCAAAATAAAGCCAAATTCATTCAGAGTAAAGAGGTCTTCAGAGGCTATTCCCAAAATATTCAAGATATACATTTTATTTGCAGTCTAAATATCTTTAATATGCGGTATTTTAATCAAAATCATTACAGCCATTTTTGAGAAAATAAAAATGTTCGAATTTTTTTGCATATAAGGGTAGTTTGGGGAATCTTTGTGTTGCATCCTTGGAAGGCACTAAACTTATATACCGAGTTTGATATTTTACCGACTTTTCGTTTTTGAGTTATCGTGTTCACAGACTCACACACACACATACACACACACACACACACACACACACACACACAAATACAGGCGAACCTTTGTCTAAAAATGTGTTGTTTTTTTTTGGATACAGAGAACCCTAAAACTTCTATTTCTGGTGAAATCTGAGTACAACATTTTTGGGGTAATACAATACCTTACCTTCTTTATACACAACGAACATAGTACGTATAGATAAAGTAAAATTACCTCCAGCTTCAAGAATAAGCACTCACTGTTCCAAAGCTAAATGCAGCCATAAACCATATGCTTCAAAACCACAATAAGGAAGACGAAACTTTACGTGCAATATGAAAACATTGTCTAGAGCAAGTCAGAAATGAGATCAGAGCACAAGTGATAAGTACGAGGTGGCTATGATTAAACCGTGCTCATTTAAACAAACTAGGGTAAATCTACAGAAGTACTGGAGTCAAGTTGCTGGGAGTTCTCGTATCTGTTCCTGCGTAATGCCCATCCTGCTAAAAGAGCGTTTCTTGTTACTTTCTCTAAACGTACTGTGTACATAGGGTATACATGTTAATGAACTACACAGAAATAATTTGAGAGATTGTGCACGTCACTGATATAAGTAATTTGAGATCGGCGATGCATGGTCCCCGGATAAACATAACGCAGCTACATAGCGCTAAACGTGTGGGTATCAGGTGCTGTTAAGTCAGTGTTAAAGCAAAGCAGGTTGGAAAAATGGCTTAGAATATCTTCAAAACTGCTGCCCGAGTATAGAAATATCGATTTTTAGCAGCTCGTTACTAGCGTTCTCAAGATTTAATGTCGCAAAAATTTGTAAACTCTCGAACTAATCACTTGACAGTGTGACACTGAGCATTCATTAATTACGTACTTGAGTTATGTAGCCTACTCTGGAGGCGTTTTTTCAACTGCTCTGGTGGCTTAATGCGTAAAGCGGGAAGCTGCTATCCCAAAGGTTATGAGTTCGATTCCTGTCATAGAGTGAATGTTTTTTTTTTTATTATTATATTTTTCATTCCAGACGAAGTGTCGTGGCGCACTGGCACTTAGAAACTTAATGCTGTTACTTCGAAATTTCAATAAACAGGCCATAAGTCTCCCATCTCAAATTATTTAAGTATTCTACATATTTTGTGAAAATATTTCGGTAGAGTTCATTAACAGCCTGTACAGAAGGTAGTATTGCACCTAAAATTCGATACCGAGATTTTACCGGAAATACATGTTTTAGGACCCCCTGAATCCAAAAAGAAAATTTTTAGAAAAATGTCCGTGTGTGGTCTGTGAGTATGTGTGTCTGTGGGCAACATTGCTCAAAAGCGAATAGTCTGTTAAACACCAAATTTGATATTTAGGTTAGTATCTTCCAAGGATGTACACAAAGATTATCAAGAAAAAACTCCATCCCCAACTATCCTTTATGGAAAAATTTACGAAAAATTTTGATTTTCTCAAAAATGGCGACGATTTTTATTAAAATATCGTATATCAAAGATGTTTACATGAAAAATATGTATATCTTGAATTTTCTGGGAATAATCTTTATTCTGGATGAATTTTGCTGAATTTTGTATAACTGGTAAACCGTAAGAGATAGACAAAAACTTACTTAGCAAAAAATGCAGAGCTCGTTAAAATATTCACGTAATGTTATATATTCATACTTTTCCGTTAAGTTGACAGTTTTTGAGCTATTTCTTGTTATTTGTTTCACTTTTAAAATACTTTTACGGGAATTTGTCAACTCCTAGCCATAGAAAGTAACTTCAGTAACATAGCAGCCAAGTTTTAAAATATTTGAATATCGCTTTAGGCTATTCTACTCTTGAATTGACAGATTTAAATTATTAGTAAGTCTGAGAGTAACCAATAATTTAAGTAAAATTGTGTTAATGTGGGAATTTACAAATTGTCAAAATTTATACATTAACAAATCTACTGAATTCAATATATACATTTTACTTTTTATGTAAATATCTTTTAATACCCAATATTTTAATCAAACTCGTTAGACATTTTTGAGAAAATCAAATATTTTGGAAACATTTTCCATGTAAAGGGTAGTTGAGGGTGGGCGGTGTTAGCCTAACACACACACACACACACACACACAAAATAAAATATACTGACAGACACAAAGATTTTCAAGAAATGTTACGTAGAACTATTAATTAATCTAATTTATTGACTTATAACTATGTTGACTTGCTCTACATCTGTTAGAAATTATCATTAAATAGTTTATTCTTTTATATACTTCTATAAAATTATCAGAAATGTCTTATTATTTTATTCGTTGTACGCAGAAGGGAAATAACGGAGTAAAGCGACAGTCAACTCTTTTCAAAGTTGGTTGCTATGTTTTGAAATTCCTTTGTTTGTATGCTTAGGAGTTAACGAACTCCATATGATAAAAGTATACGTATTTTAAGGCTGAAACCAATAGCAGGGAATATATACCTAAATTATGTGTTTAAACGAAATATATATTTTATCAAAATTTATGCAAAATTTAGAACATTTAATCCAGAATAAAGTGGACTTCAGAGGCTGTTCCCAGAACATTTAAGATATACATTTTATTTGTATGCAAATATGTTCAACATTAGATATTTTAATCGAAATCGTTAGAGCCATTTTTGAGAAAATCAAAATTTTGGAAAAATTTATCCATGTAAAGAAAGGGTAACTGGGGATGGGGGCTTTTTGTTTTAAATCTTCATGTCGAGTCCTTGGAAGATACTGAATTTAAATACCACGTTGGGTAACTCTTCTTCCAGATCAGAAACCAGTATACCGCAGCCCTCAACACCGGAATGACCTTCCTCGGAAGAGAACTCCGGATTGAAGAAAACAGAACAAACTGGACGCCGCCGTGCAGAAGATGTTGACAGTATGATCACGACACAGAAAACTGCTCCTCGCACCACGCTGCCACCTCTGTGGAGCTCCAAACATCAATATGTAGACATCATGACCGTCAAGAAGCCACCAATTTTGCGCAACATGCTACGGACACGACCACTACACTGACCAGATCTGCTACCCATACTACCCTCGGGAGACCACACACAACAGGCAACACCACCAACAAGAACGGACACCAGCTGGCAACCACCACAAAATTACGTATATCCGCTGAACAAGAAGCACATACAATTACAACCACAACCAAGACCTGGGGTCGCAAGAAAAACCAACCACCGCCGCCTGCACAGAATCCACAACTTATAAAGACGTGCAAACTTCCAGATCGTGACTCTAGTTCAAAGAAGTACAAACTACAATAAATGTAAACTACACGACCAGCACAAACATTCAGGACACATTGAAGACACTACAAGTACCCTTTTGGAACTCCTCCACGACATAAAATCAACCATAGAAGACTTAAAGGAAAGCACGACACAAGGATTTAAGAACATGAAAGCACTGAACCTCAACGAAGTACTAACAGGACACAATGAGGCAATAGAAACCATCCAAAGGATAAACATTTCAAGAAACTAATTAGCACCACCGACCAAACACTAAATCTAATAAAATTGTGGGGCATTCTTTTAAATGTGTGACGTCAGACTGTGAACTATTTTTCGGTAAAGCTATATGAAGGTTGCTTACACACACACACTAACACACAGGTCTTAAGAACTAATTAAGTGACTTCTACTGGCGATCCATATTTGAAACTGTTTAAAACATCAAGTTGTTTAGATGTGAAAGTCGCCAGATTGCCGAAGTTTTGACTTCTTCTTGGGATTATTGAAGTTTTAGCTTTACCGAACACTCGACTACGTTTTGCGGCTTAGTTCCTTCCATCTTGGGCTACGCTTTGCGGCTTAGAGTCTTAAAAGATTTATAGCAGACTAGGTAAGCAAGCAAACATAACGCATAACAAAAAACATGAACAGGTACTGGAATACCGGAAGTTCTAGGAAAGTTGCGTGGTGGAATGAAATCTAACCAAGTAAAAGTTGCGAGGTCATTGTTTATTTTACACAGCGATAGAATCTGCTATTTTAAAACGTTAGGAGAATAGCTGTCTTACCATATAAAATTATATTGGAGCTAGGAAAAGTAAGAGTAATGGAATCAGTTATTAAAATAAGATTAAAATATTACTTTAAAATTCCGTTTTCGAGGAATTCCTTGTTATTGGTTTCAGTTTAAAGACCTCATTTGGAAAAAAATATCTTGTTTCATCACAACCCTCCGGCCCACCTTCAGTCATTGCAATGGGAAAAATTAAAGTTGGAATTGTTTGAACATACACCCTATTCGCCAGACCTAGCATCCAGTGACTACCGCCTGTTCCCAAAAAACGTCTTGGGGGACGAAGATTTCATAGAGGAGGTCATTGATGCGGTAAACAGCTATTTTGAGGATTTTGATAAATCGGACTACAGAGATGGTTTAATTAAATTAGAATACCGATATAACAAATGTATTAACTTTTCTGGAGATTATGTTGGAAAATAAAACAAAAAGAAAAACAATTTAAATGCTGTTTTCATTGAGAGGCCCGGGACTTATCAGCCGATGTTAGTATAGTGGCTGCAAGCTTCTGTGTGTCCGTTACCTCTACGATTGATTTTCGATGTGAATGGCCATCACGTGTAATTCTTTAGAAAAAACCCATGGCATGGCTCTTAAAAGCAGGAACGAGCGTGCAGATACTGCGTTATTTCTGGCTTGAGGAAGTTCAAAACGGTACGATTAAATAATGATCGTATGTGGATAGATCAATACACGATGCATTCAGAATAAGGTTCATGATAAGACGTATGGTGAAGGCGATGTTCTTCCTAGGTCGTCTAATGTTATGCCATCTGGTGAACACTGCATGATGGATTGCGTGACAGTTTGCTGACAAGGGTAGCAGATGGCGGTTGTGGCGTTTTGCGGTCTCGGGCATGTACTGCAGGCACATAGGTTTCTACATGCATAAGTTAGAGGCCGGGCTCACTACATACACCAAGGCAAGATGAACTGACCAGCTTTATCTACTCTGTCAAGTCTACGTAACATTGATACCACTCAGTAACAATGTTATTCAGCTACATATACACAATGGGATGGAAAATCTTGTTACAATCTTTTTAAAATAATGTTATATAACATGGTAAATAAAATGATTAAGTAACAAACATTTTAATCCTTAGTTGCCTGCACTAGTATGTTACATATTTTCTTTATTTCAAGTTAAAACTGGAGTTCTAGTAAAAATATTTGCGAATAAACCTATAAAATTATTATATACAATAATAGAGAAAATAGAAATGAAAATAAATGTAGAACCTTTATTAATATTTTTGTTCCCAAATAAAAGTTTTAATTTTCCTAAACCAGTTTTCATAATGCCGCCAAAGGCACTACCAAAAAAAGTAGCTCAAATGGCCATGAGTGTTAGATGATAGGTAATGAACTGGCCATCCATTCAAAGCCAAATGTTGCAAGCTCAAATCCCTGTGATTGTGGTAAAGGACGGGGAGAGCCCAAGTAAAAAAAATCTGATGTGTACCATTCACATGACTGTCTCTATATCCCTGCAACAAATTATTCTTAAAAAGCTTATACTTCTATTAACTTCATGCTAATCAGAAAAAAATTAGCAGAAATAGTCTTATTACTTGCTTCCTTGTAAGTAGAAGCTAAATAAGGGACTACCATAGGTTAAAGTGATAGTCAAAGCTGGTTGCTATGTCAATGAAGTTCCCTTGTTTATATGGATTGGAGTTGACAAGTTCCTGTATGAGAAAAATATGTTTTTCAAAGCAGAAACAAAAAATAAGCAATGTCTCCAAAACGACGAACTCCACGAAAAAACATTGAACATAAATGGTGTGTTTTAACGTGCTCTATACTTTTTGTGTAGTAAGATTTTGTCCATCTCTTACGGTTTAGAAGTTATTCAAAATTCCGTAAAATTCATCCAGAATAAACTACTCTTCAGAGGCTATTCCTAGAAAATTCAAGATATACATTTTATTTTTCAGGTAAATGTGTTTAATATACGAAATTTTAATCAAAATCGTTAGACCCATTTTGAGAAAATCAACATTTTCGAAAAAAAGTTCCATGTAAAGGGTAGTTAGGGGTGGGGGATTTTTCTCAAAATCTTCGTGTCGCATCCCTGGAAGATACTAAACTTAAATACCAAGTTTGGTATTTTACTGACTTTTCGTTTTTGAGTTATCGTGTTCTCAGACACGGACACACACACACACACACACACACACACACACACAACACACGGACCATTTTGTGAAAATGCTTTTTTTGGATATTGGAGACCCTAAAACATATATTTCCGGTGAAATCTCGCTATCGAATTTTTGGGTGGAGTGCAATACCTTCTTTATAAACTATGTACAAAGTGCGTATAGAGAAAGTAATAATCGGTGTGATGCTTGGAAGATTACATTTGGCTGTATTTATGTTGGTTTTTTCTTTTATTTATTTAAAAAATCACTGAAATTTTAGGGCAAAAATTGTATATATTTTTAAAATATAAAACAGTTCTGATTACTTGTCGTATATGGTTTGAGGTTAGTGTAACATGAAATTAATCCTAGAGTATAACCCTATTTGTATAGCTACGCTTAAAACAAGCGATACTTATAGGTACTGACAGGCAAAAATGGATTAAAACATTGACAATTATAAGCAAACTCAGAATTAAACATTTTATAGATTTTTACTAGGCGGCCCGGGTTGGATCCCAGACGATCGCACATGTATTTTACATACATTTTAAAACACTACCTGACTTAAGCGAAAAACAAACAATGATGATCACCCATGAAAAGGGGAAGAAAATTAATTTCTCCATACACTCTTACTTAAATTATAGTATGGATTTTTCTCTGCTTTTGCCTACCATACTTCTCTAGAGAATGATACTCATAGTAGTGACATAACCTCAACTTGTGCAGGCTCTTGTCGAAGAACTTTCATTTCTTAGTTCCGCTTGTGGAGGGAAATCATATCTTCTTTTTAAATATGAAAGGATTATTGAAAGACGTAAACCGCAACAAAGCAAATATAATCGTCACATAATGGTGCCAGAGCACAACCTCAAGATTCATTATGCTACATTCACAATGAGACGCAGACGTAACGTAGCATAAGCGCAAACGCATGGAAACACCCTTCGCAATGCAATCGTAAGCAGTTGGCACGGGCTTCTAGATCCGCAAGTTACTTCCGAATATCTTCCAAGCGCTCCGCAAGTTCTAAACTGAATAACATAACCAACAATAGTAAGAAAGTTAACTCAATCTTTTACAAATAAATATGTTATAAAATTACATACTAACAAGTGATACTCACGGTAGTGACGTCACAATAATTGCTCATTCAAAATTATTGAAAATAGTACAAACATATAGACATAAGAAAGCGATAAAGCTACACATTTAATGATATAAGAATTACCTCTCAGCGTCTTCAATTTATGAGAATCAAGAAATCTAGACACAGATGATAGTTACAGCCATTAAATCAAAGAAGGATTTGCAAGGAGACTGTCATAACCTCTTGAGGGAAATTAGAGATGGCGCGGCACGGCCAAATAGAAGAGCATGCATGTACAGCAGACTCTGTAAAATCTTGCAGTGCGATCGTTTGTTATTGAATTCATAGGCAATGCATAGAGAAGGATAAAGTTTGGAGTTTGCAACCTCTTGCGTTGCGTTGATTCCGTCTTGCGTGTTTCTATGCGAGTGCTTACATTAAATAAACTTTTGTGCTTACGTTGCGTCTGGCTTGCATTTTATTTGGAATGTAGCATTACTGCGCATGCGTCTCACTTTCCGCCTGCTCCTCATAATTCAGCAAACTCTCGTAAGCCAGCAAAAAGCAAATTTAACACGTATCAGGTTTCGCAAGCAAACTATAATATTTAATTCTTATTTGCCACATTATGTAAACTTTACTTAGCTTATATTTATTTTACTAAAATTGTCGCCAGTTTTCAAACTTTTATATAAAATTTAATATTTGCCAGCCTGAATTCTTTTATTAAATGTTTGAGTGGAAAGTGCTGGGCCCCTACGACTCCCTCTGGATTCGTCTTTGTCTACATCCAAATGACACCATAAAATTAGTACTCCCCTAATTATATTATATTATATATTACATTCTTGAAGAGAAGTTGTCAAATTGACAGTTCAGATAAATTTGAAATTCAGTTAATAAAACCATTAAATAAGAGCATTTCAATTACGATAGACAATTAAAACTGTTATACCTACTTGCCGTAAACCCAAAATATAGAATACATAAGATTCATTAGTTCTATGTGATAATGATTTACTCTAAAGTTCCACAGAAGTTCATCAAAGTCCCATAAACGAAAAATGTGGGGCTGAACATATAGAGCACACAATTTGCACAATCAAGATATTAACTCAGACATTTGCATAATTTATCGTATAATGCCCAGACACACAGGAGAGCATTGTGGGAATGCCTCTATGAAGAGTTAGACCAGATATAGCTCATCAAAATATTTTAAATTTCAACAGATATATGGAATAATAAAAATATACGTACAAAACAAACTCTAAGATCTTGGAGGCCACTGTGCTCATGTATAACAACCAATCGTAGAAAGAAAAGAGATGGACTAAAATGAAATTCAAACAGTGGAAATGAGACTCCTACAAAAAACTAAAGAGTACATTATATTGAACTTAATAAGAAATGAAACGATTTGAGAAAACTCAATATTTGTAAATTATGTTAAAATAGAAGAAATAAACATTAAAAAGAGCATACCATACGGCACGAGTGAAGTAAGGCTACCATGTTGCATGGATGTAGAGAAGTATGTGAATGGAACACCTCTCAGTATTTTTAATTTACTTCATCTTGTAAATATCCGCATTTTATTCTCAAATAAATCAACAACCAGCCTGCTTTAACCCTTACTTCGTGTTTCAACGTTCAGAGGGAGAGTAACTTTTTTGATCGACAGATACCTGCATCGGTGTTTGGGGCACACGGCGGCGATGTTCGACATCACCAGACTGTGCATAACGAGACCTTTTCAAAAGAATACACTTTCGCATCGTTCAGAACTGAAGGTTTTTGTTTCTTTGTGCACACTGGTATAAAGATGGCGAGACTCACAGCAGCTCACGTTACCCAAATATGTCCTAACTCAGCACCTTTATAGTGAGCAAGTGGCAAGGCTCACCCTCTGTAACGTATCTGCCTCGTTCAAGAGGTCCCGAGTTCGAAAATTAAGGTATTTTCCAGCGTTTACCGTACCCTGAGAAGACGAATGTCGAGTGATTAGCTCTATTAGCCCGGGCTCATTTGAGCGTCATTTCACCCATTTCATTCATCATCTTATGATCTATCAGGTTAAGGACATTAAACTACAGAAAAAAAAAATAACGCGTTACACTCAAATGACTTTCTCTAGCTACTCTGCAAATAAGCTTCTTACACAAGATAATTCTTCTATCAACACCACGCTAGTCGAGGTAAACATTGCCAAGAGGGTGCAGAAACATCATCTTAAACTATGCAATGTTGTCTAAATAATATAGTATGAATATTAAAGAACGACATTAACTGATCATTTAATCATTATTTCTTTATGTAAGAATGTATATATGTTGTTCAGTTCGTCTGTAACGGCTGCTTCTAGTGAGCAAGTAATGGCGGAAACATTTAATGTTTTGAATATTTCTGTATCCAAAATGCGTTTTAGAATAAAGTCTTGTGTCTATCTGTCTGTCTGTCTGTCTGTATGTATGTATGTATAGACGGCAAGGCTCAAGAACGAAAAGTGGATTAAATGCCAGACTTATTATTTTAGCTTAATGGGTATCTTCCATGCATGCGACATGAGGATTTTCAGGAAACTCCCTAAGCCCAAAATACCACTTACATGAAAGAGTTTTTGAAATTTTCAATTTTTCAAACATTGTTGTAATGATTTTGACTAAACTACCACATCTAAGTATATTTACATGAATAATGTGTATCCTGAATTTCTTGGGAATAGTTTCTAAAGACCTCTTCATTCTGAATAACTTTTGCACAAGTGGTTAACCGCAAGAGATAAACAAAAGCTTACTGCACAGAAACAGTAGATCTCGTAAAAATACGGAATTTGTGTCGTAAAGTTTTTATAGAGCTAATTGTTTCAGAGATATTCCTTATTATTCTTATTTTGTTTTTTATTCTGATTAAGCAAGATAACTTTTAAATTAGTCTTTTGAAATAGTTGACTATTGGTTTTGTATTTTGTTATTCCGTTTGTAAAAGTAAATAATATTGGTATTAAATCATTTTTACTAATGTTTGCTATCTTGATAGGCTAAAGTAGATAGAAGAATAAGGTTCTGTAAGAATAGTTTTGCTGCAGCATATATAGAAAAAGTTATTTTTATATCTCGTAAATATGTCTTAAACAAAATTACGATATAATTGTTTTTCATATAATATTCTCTTACCTAATGGTACATCAAGTGCCTTCTATCCTGCAGAGTGTTACAAAAACAATCTGACGTGTTCAGTTCACTTGTTACGCAAACTAACTTTTCTTGGCAATACATTAGACTAACGTGATAGTCAGGTATCGCTGTGTGAAACAACTGAAATTAGGTACTCTTTGTCTAGAAGTGAAACAAAGATGAAACGAAGGTTGACTTTCCGTTTGAGAAACGAAATAAATATCAAACGGTTAACTATGCAAAAATGTATAGGTATGACAAATTCTATGTTTTAACGAAATCTGTATTTCTGTGTGTTCATTTTTTGTCTATATCTTAGGGTTTAGCAGTTACACAAAAGTCATTCAGAATGAAGAGGCGTTTAGAGTTATTCCCAGAAAACTAATGATATACATTTCTTTTGTCATGACAATATCTTAAACATATGGTACTTTAAACAAAATCGATAGCTGTTATTTTGAAAATCGAAAACATGTAAAAATGTTCCATGTAAAGTGTAGTTGGGGGTGGAGAATTTTCTTGAAAATGTATCGCAACCTTGGAAGATTTTGAAGAAGTGTGATATTTAACCGAATTTTCATTTTTGCATTAAGCTGTCCACAGATACACATACCGGATCTTTTTCTAAAATGCTCTTTTTTATTCAGAAGACCCTAAAACATGTATTTGCGGTGAAATATTCCTATCAAATTGTTTGGTGGAGTAGAAAATCAACTATCTACTATGTGCATTGTACCTCTATGCTAGAGAACGTAAAAAGCTTCGGCGACCCATATTTATATATTCAAAGTTACCCATTTGTTACTGCTTGACTACTCGACAGTGTTATGTTTTCCAGCATTCAGTAAAACAAAGTAAAACGTTCCATTATACTAATATCATGCATGTCTGAGTAATATCACCTGGAACATAGTAGGGGCTTTAGATCAGCTTTCATCGATCCATCCATTCAGTCATCCATTCAATTTGAATGAATAATGTATACTAACTATATGACTGGTTATCTTGAAATACCTGCAACATAGAAAGAGAAAATAATTAGAACAATTTCAGGAATTGCACGAGTAATTCTTATTATATTTAAAATTTTCATCATGTCCAGTTCCACTTTCTATTTTTCTTGCAATAATAACAGACTAAAAGAGTTAAAAGTAAAAACCTTACATTATTTATTCTAGGAAAAGCCATTATTAAAATTGATTCTGCGTGCACTGTAATAAGTTGTGACTTAATAATAAGATATATTAATATCCATAGTTATTGTAAAATAAAGTAGAAAAAACTGATTTTAATCAGGTATAGTAAGATGTATAAATGTTATCTATTATAAATAAAGTAATAGACAAATTGATTATAATAAGGTTTGTTCTGATAGTATTATATAGCTATAAATTAGGCACAAAGAAATTAATTGTAATCAATTTCAACCAGATAGTAAGAGATGTAAATATCCTTATATTCATAATTAGACAACAAGAAATTTATTGTAATCAGAGCAGCATAGCTAAAAAAAACCCGTTAAATACCAAACTTGATATTTAAGATAAGAATCTTCCAAGGATGCAACACGAAGATGTTCAAGAAAATCCCCCCACCCCTTTACATGGAACTTTTTTCGAAAATTTTATTTTTTTCAAAAATGGTTCTAGCGACTTTGATTAAAATATCTTATATTAAATATATTTACTGGTCAGCACCTCTAGGGACTTACCGAGGCTGAGTGCACCCCAATCCACATCTCCCAGCAGGAGAAAATTCCCCACGCCAATACTGGGAATGGAACCCAGGCTTCCCGTTGATCTTAATAAAATGCTCAAAAGTAAATAAGCAAAAGAATGTACATAAATGAAATAATCCAAATTTATAATATTAAAATACCATCACCAAAAAGTAAAATGATGGCTTTTAGAGGACCAGAGACGGTAAGAACAAAAATAGTGATGCAAGAGAGTACACTAGAACAGAAACTATTTTAGATTATTTAGCTGCAGTGTCTCATTTTTAAAATTTATGACACAAAATAAATAAATTCAACCAGATATGCAGTACCTCCAAACGAAATTTAAATTCTACAAGGAAAGCGAGAACAATAAAAGTTTACAGAGAGATGGCTATTCCAGTGTTAACGTATGGGTTTGAATGTTACATAGAAATGGAAAAAAATATAGAAGTAGCAGAGATACGTTTTTTAAGACAAGTAGCAGGTTATACACTAAAATACAGAAGGAGTGAAGAGACACGTAAAAAAACACAAGATGTGTTCCATTCTCATGACTTTGTCTACATCTTTGCAACAAAATATTGTTAAAAAGCTTATGGATTCTATTTACTTCGTGCTAATCGAGAAAAAATAAGCAGACAGACTTATTACTTGCTTCCTTGTAAGTAGAAGCGAAATAAGGGAGTGCCATAGCTTAAAGGGATAATCAAAAAGTGGTTGCTATGTGACTGAAGCTCCTTTGTTTGTATGGATAGGAGTTGACAAATTCCTGTATGAGAAAAGTAGGTTTTTTAAAGCTTAAACCAAAAACAAGGAATATCTAAAAAAACAATCAACTATCACTTCCACGATAAAAATGTATATAGCATTAAGTTGTGTGTTTTACATCCTCTACATTTTTTGTGTGGTAAATTTTTGTCTATCTCTTACGGTTTAGCAGTTATGCAAAATTCCGTAAAATTCATCCAGAATAAAGCAGTCTTCAGAGGCTATTCCCAGGAAATTCAAGATATACATTTTATCTGTGAGGTAAATACCTTTAATATACGATATTTTAATCAAAGACGCTAGAGCCATTTTTGAGAAAATCAAAATGTTTGAAGAAAGTTCCAAGTAAAGGGTGGGGGATTTTCTTGAAATACTAAATATTAACAAACCATAGATAATTTTAGTATCAAACACAGCATAAGTTGTTTCTGTTGTCAAAACAGAGACCAAGATGTTCCTTGCCGGATATAACCTCAACCCAATAAGTGCAATCTATAACTGTTTGTCGACAACAGCCACAATAGCATCCGATCAGCTACCACAGCAACACACCCAGTACGAGAAATTGCAAGTATATGTCAATCATCACTTAGAAACCAGCGTCAAATTGGCGCCCAAGCGGGTGACAAGAATCGAAGAGAGGGCAACTGAAGAATAGGCCGCAAAGGAGGCTTGAGAGAGGGCAACTGAAGAATAGGCCGCAAAGGAGGCTTGAGAGAAGAGACGACGAAAACAGCCGGTCCCCATGGCCACGCTCGCTAAAGCGTCTCGCTTTGGTGCTTCGTGGGCAGGGGATCGTGGGTTCGAGTCCCGCCTTGGGCATGGGTGTTATATGTTTGTGCAATGTGTATATGTTTGTAAAAGAAACAGTAAAACCAGTAAACCAGTAATCAGTAAAACCTACGGGGGGAAATGTAAATAGGGATACAGTACCGGAGTCCTGATCAGACTCCGTTACTGTTTAAAAAAAAAAAAAAAAAAAAAAAAAACACCAAAACTCTTCAGAGGACAGCAAGGACATTACAAATGTGCACTGGTCAACCAGAAAATCCACCGACAGAGCTAAAAGAAAACTCTGTCAAAGTGAGACAAACTACAACAGTTATAGTGCTTTGGTTAGTAAGTACAAACAATCTGAGGTGTTCCACTCAAATGACTTTCTCTACATCATTGCAACAAATTATTGTTAAAAATCTCAGGCTCCTATTTACTTCATGCTAATTGAATACTCTTATTACTTGCTTCCTTATAAGTAGAAGCGAAATAAGGGAGTACCATAGGTTAAAGAGATAGTCAGAAAGCTGATTGCTACGTAACTGAAGCTCCTTTGTCTGCATGGACGGGACTTAACAAATTCCTGTATGACAAAATTATGTTTTTAAAGGTGAAATCCAAAACAAGGATATCTAAAAAACGATCAACTCTACAAAAAAAATGTGCATAACATAAATTGTGTGTTGTAACATGCTCTACATTTTTTGTGTAGTAAGTTTCTTTCCATCTCTTACAGTTTAACAGTTATGAAAAAATCCGTAAAATTCATCCAGAATAAAGTAGTCTTCAGAAGCTATTCCCAGAAAATTCAAGATATATATTTTATTTGTCTGGTAAATAACTTTAATATGTGATATTTGAATCAAAACTATTAGAGCTATTTTTGAGAAAAT
This sequence comes from Hymenopus coronatus, assembly GCA_030762935.1. NCBI lineage: Eukaryota > Metazoa > Arthropoda > Insecta > Mantodea > Hymenopodidae > Hymenopus > Hymenopus coronatus. Next base: position 58,551,080 of record CM060884.1, read on the forward strand.
CAACATTGTCGAAAAAAGTTCCATGCAAAAAATAGTTTGGGTGGGGGGATTTTTCTCAAAATCTTTGTGTTGCATCCCTGGAAGATACTAAACTTAAATACTAAGTTCGGTATTTTACAAACTTTTCGTTTTTGAGTTATGTTTACGGACACACGGACATGCATACACTCGCACGCAGACTTTTTTCTAAAGATTATTTTTTTGGACACAGGAGACCCTAAAACATGTCTTTCCGGTGAAATCTCGGTATCGAATTTTTGGGTGGAGTGTAGCACCTTCTCTATACACTATGTACATAGTACTAGTACGTGTAGAGAAAGTAAAAATTAAGACAGGGAAACATGCCGTAAAGTATGCGAGTCAATGTTATTAAGAAATAATAAAATAATAAATTGCAATAGTTGCGCAATTAAGCAGAGAAAAAGGTGGCAAACAATCAGATGGGAAATCAAAATATAAATCTAGTAGAAAAAGCAGAGCAGTAATAAATCAGGTATAAGACACCTGGAATCATCTACAGTAAAAACCATAGAGAGATTAATGCTATAACAATCAACAGACCATATCAGAGTACGGGGCGATCAAACAGAGAACAAGCTATACGATTAAAATACTCGAATAGGGAATAACCTAGGAATTAGATTGAAAATTGAACCAGTTCAGACCACTAAGAGCTAGATTAACAGCCATATAAACGAAATGATAAAAAAGAGTAATCAAATTTTAATACAGGTAAATTCCCCTAAACAAATTCTGATGTGTTACACTCACATGACTTTCTCTAGCTGCTCTATAAACAACACTTCTTACAAAAGATCACTCTTCTTTCTACACAATGCTAATCCAGATTAACATAAGAAATAAGGTCATTTTGCTAAGTTCCTTTAAGTAGAAGGGAACTAAAGGAATTCACCATGCTAAAGTGATAATCAAATGATTTGAAAGCTGTCGTTATGCGATTGTCCTTGCAAATCACTTCTTTGCTTGGTCAGATATAGAACAAAAGAAAAACGAACACTTTCTGCCTGAGAAAAATAAATTGAAAGTAATAACAATGAATATCTCGAAAATGGTAAACTGCACGAAAAAAATGCATGTGGCATAGATTGTGTATTTTAACGAGATCTACATTCTTTGTGTCGTAAGTTCTTATCTATCTTTTACGGTTTACTAGTTATGAAAAATTCAGCAATATTCATCCAGAATAAACAGGCCTTCAGAAGCTATTCCCAGAAAATTCACGATATACATTTTATTTTTGAAGGAAGTGGCTTTAATATGTGGTATTTTAATCGAAATCGTAGAGCCATTTTTAAGAAAAACAACATTTTCGAAACTTTTTCCATTTAAAGGGTGGGGGGATTTTCTTGAAAATCTTCGTGTAACATTCTTGGAAGATACCAATTAAATACCAAGTTTAATATTCAAGTCTTTCTTCGATTTTGAGCTGTGCTCACACACACACGGAATTGTTTCTGAAAATGATTCACGTCGACCCATAACCTGCATTTCCGGTGAAATCTCGGTATTGAATTTTTGGGTGGAATACAATACCTTCTCTATACTCTATGTACATAGTACGTGTAGAGAAAGTAAAAACACAAAAAAAGGAATACAATGCCTGAATCCTGACAAGGCTTATGAAGTAAAGCCGTTGGTCCCGTGTCGTAGATATAGGCACGTAAAAATCCTCAAGTCTGATAAAAGAGGCCTCTGAGCTAAATTAAGCGATCTTTCACGTCCAGTATAGAATGGGACGCTGAGAACCACAGCAGCTAAAGAGCTACTATAAATAAAACTGAATTTCATTTACTAAATATTGAACATGTTGCCTTATTAGAACTGAGATGTATAGTGAAGATCTCGTGCGAGTCCATGTAAAACGTAATGTGGAATTTTACGTGAGAATTTCTAAATAATTAACACGATATATTACGTACAGTCTAAATGTCAATGTCGATGAGGGCAAGGTTTAAAGATCGGATGACTTCCATTCTGGATGAATTTTATAGAATTTTGCATAACTGCTAAACCGTAAGTGATGGATAAAAGCTTACCACACACAAAATGTAGGTCACGTTAAAACACACAATTTATGTTACATACATTTTTTTCGTGGAGTTGATAGTTTTTTTTTTTTTTTTTTTTTCTTTTTTTAGATATTGCTTGTTTTTGGTTTCAGCTTTGAAAAAGTTATACTTTACTCATATAGGAATTTGTCAACTCCTGTCCATACAAACAAGGGAACTCCAGTCGCACAGCAACCAGCTTTTGACTATCACTTTAAGATATGGTACTGCCTTATTGCCTTTCTACTTACAAGGAAGCAAGTAATAGGACTATTTCTGCTAATTTTTTATCGATTAGAATGAAGTAAATAGAAGCATAAGATTTTTAACAATAATTTGTTACAGAGATGTAGAGAAAGTCATGTGAATTGAACATCACATTTTTTCCTTCAGTTTCCTATGTTTCCTTGTTAATCTATTTACCTTTTTCTTTTTTTACTGACACATGCACATACACACATTTACAAACACACAAACACCCATGCCCAAAGTGGGACTCGAACCCACGATCCCCTGCGCCACGAAGCACCAAAGCGAGGCATTTTAGCGAGCGTGGCCACGGGGACCGCCACCATTAAACCACGGAGGGCGACTTAATATTTAGTAGCTTTTGTAGACGAGAACATCAATAGCTCTTGCGCCATTTGATGGAGAGAATGGGACGACAATCAACAATAGCATGCACGTCATTATCAGATCACATTAATCTCCTACTGTGAACATAAACACAAAGACGTACAAGAAAGGAAATTGAGGACAATTGTGTTGAGTAGAAAAGAAACTGAGGCCTATTTCACAATGTTTACAGCCATTGTAATGTGTACATTTTGTAATTCGCTAAAATCTGACTCACAAGATTGATATTTACAAATTAGATTAAACATTTACGAATAACATGTTATAGTATTTACAAGTATTCTGTTTCACAATCAAATAGGACCTTCAAATATTTGATACGAGGGGTGTTCAACAACTCCTTAGAAAATCCAAGAAATTACACCCATAGTATTGAAAAAAAGTTTGTATTTAGTAATCGTCGTTCCTTACTAGATGGCAGTTAAAGTTTCAGCTATATTCATTACGAGGTTTCGTTGCCGTAGGCGATTGAATCAACAATCTTGTGTTTATTTAGAGAGAGAGGGAGGGGGAGAGGGAGAGAGAGTGTCTCTTAGTGTGTTATTTAAACACATCGGACATTTTTACTTTCTCTACACGTACTATGTACATAGTGTATAGAGAAGGTATTGCATTGAACCCAAAAATTCCATAACGAGATTTCACCGGAAATATGTGTTTTGGGTCCTCCTGGATAAAAAAAAAAAAATTGAAAAAAGATCCGTGTGTGTGTGCGCGCGCGCGTGTGAATGTATGTGTGTGTGTGTGTGTGTGTGTGTGTGCGTGGACAGCATCGCTCAAAAACGAAAAGACGGTTAAATACCAAACATGGTATTTAAGGTTGGTATTTTCCAAGGATGCGACACGAAGATTTTCAAGAAAATCCCCCCATCCCCAACTACCCTTTACATGGAACTTTTTTCGAAAATTTTGATTTTCTAAAAAATGGCTAACGATTTTATTAAAATATCGTATATTAAACATATTTACCTGAAAAATAATATGTATATCTGGAATTTTCTGGGAATAGCCCCTGAACACTACTTTATTTTGGATGAATTTTACGAAATTTGCATGACTGCTAAACCGTAAGAAATGGACAAAAACTTACCACACAAAAATTTAGAGCACATTAAAACCCACAATTTATGTTATATACATTTTTTTCGAGTTTATCGTTTTTGAGACATTGCTTGTTTTTGATTTCAGCTTTGAAAAACGCACTTTTCTCATACATGAATTTGTCAACTCGTGTCTATTCAAACAAAGGAACTTCAGTCACATAGCAACCATCTTTTCACTTCACTTCAACCAATGGTACTCCCTTATTTCGCCTCTACTTACAAGGAAGCAAGTAATAAGACTATTTCTGCTATTTTTTTCTCTATTAGCATGAAGTAAATAGAAGTATAACTTTTTTAACTATAATATGTAGCAGAGATGTAGAGAAAGTCATGTGAATAGAACACATTAGATTTTTTTAAATCTTTGTGTTGCATTCTTGAAGGACTAAACTTGCCAAGTTTTGTAGTTAACGGTCTTTTCGTTTTTGAGTTACGATGTTCAGACATACAGGTAGATACACAAACAGGGTTTTTTTTTCTAAAAATGCTTCTTTGCGTTCAAAATGCTCAAAATGGTATTTCCGGTGAAATCGCGGTATCTGATATTTTGGTGAATTATTCTCCAGCTACTATGTATATTGCATATGGTACAGAAAGTAGAAAAAGACTGTCTTAAGATTACAGATGACTAGTTCGCTTTTTACTTTCTCTAGCCCCGTATGTACAATGTACATAGGGATAGAGAAATATTGTATTCCACTAAAAAATTCGATACCAGGATTTTACCGGAAATACATGTTTTAGGACCCCCTGTATCCAAAAAAAGCATTTTCAGAAAAAGGTCCGTGTGTGTGTCAGTGTGTCCGTGTGTCCGTGAACACGATAACTCAAAAACGAAAAGTAGCTAAAGTACCAAACCTGGTATTCAAGTTTAGTATCCTTCAGGAATGCGACACGAAGAATTTGAGATAAATCCCCCAACCCCAAACTACCCTTTACATGGAACTTTTTTCGAAAATGTTGATTTTCTTAAAATGGCTAACGATTTTGATTAAAATATCGTATATCAAAGATATTTACCTGACAAATAAAATGTATATTTTGAATTTTCTGGGAATAGCTTCTAAAGACCTGTTTATTCTGGATGAATTTTGTTTAATTTGGCATAACCAGTAAACCGTAAGAGATAAGACAAGAACTTGCTGTATAAAAAATGTAGGACTTGTTAAAATACACAAGTTATGTAAATTTCATTTTTTTCGTGGAGCTTACCGTTTTTGAGGTATTCCTTGTTATTAGTTTCGGTTGTGAAGTACTTACACTTTTCTCAGACGTGAGTGTCTGTTTTTCTTTTGTTCTACTCCTGGCCAAGAGAAGAAGCGATTTGTTATGACATTCGCATAACGACAGCTTTTAAAACATTTGACTATCGGTTTAGCCTAGTATATTACCTTATTTTCTTCCTACTTATAAGGAACTAAGTAATAAGAACATTGTGCTAATAAGTACCTAGATTAGCAAGGTGCAGAAAGAAGAATAATCTTATGTAAGAAGTTTGTAGAACAGCTAGGGAAAGTCATGTGAGTGTAACACATCAGGTTTTTCAAATTCAATTAATTAAATGGAAAGGAATTTCAGTTTTTTCTAATGTAAATTCATATACAGGATACAAGTTGTGTAAAATCTCGCGTTTTAAACCAGTTATATGCTGACTGGTTGTAAAAGTGTATAGGATTTAAATAAATTGAAGCTGAGATAGACGAGAGAGACAACTAAATAACAAACATATCAAGTGGTAAATATAACTGACTCTTGTTGATTTAGCAACTGTAATAAAAGCCGCCATATTGCCCAGTGCCAACACTATTGTATCAATTATGTTTACAAAAATATATGCTGCTGGCTTTGTGTTTCTGTACTCAACATTAAAAGTTTAACGGATGCTTCAATTAAATAATTTGATATCAATGATGTTTGTACCCAAGTGGCTTTGTGTACAGAAGCGGAAACAAAATTACCAGGGGCTTTTATTTGCGTTTAATTACGTAAACGTGAGTCTGACCTCTCTACGTCAGCATGAACAACACTTTTCCCAAAGGTGTAAAATTGCTAGTATCAATGTATACTTTTAATATGTTAAAAAAACCATTACATACAGTGAAGCTATGTGAAAAAGTTTACATTGGTAGAACAAAGAGAAACCTAAAAGTTCGTCTTAAGGAACATCAGAGAAATGTCAAATTTAAAACAGTTGGATAAATCAGCAGTAGTTAATCACTTCTGGCGTACCAACCATGAAATGGGGCAAGAAATCAAATTACTGAAAGCCATTAATACTCCTTCAGAGTTGGATATTTGGGGGAAAATCTTCATTCATAGTAATAGCAGCAATGTGGTTAATTTTGAAATACCACTAGCAGATGTCATTTTAAAATTTGTACAAACAATTGAAAGTCAAGCTATAGACTCAAAACTAGCAAACATCTCTTCCGAGATGTCCCACCAGAGGTCACCAAGGACTCGAAAGAAGAAGACAGATGTCAATGATGTCCGACTCTTACCACAAGAGGTCACTACTGTCGGTCAGACGCCTATATTAGAGGCCGATGCTGTCCAGCTTCTCAGTCCAGGACTGGTGCAGACAGTGTTGGATGTCCGTTAACCCGGGCAAAAGTCATGCTGTTCTGTTCTCCAGAAAACTCCCCGCAATAAACCAGATACCCAACTTTTCCTATCAGGGCCAGAGGATAGAGTGGGAAAATTGCATCAAATACCTGGGCGTCACTCTTGATAAGGGCCTAACTTTTCGTGAACACGTGAGGGGAACGTCGGACAGAGCGCAGGGGGTGGTAGCCTCCCTTTACCCTGAACTGGCCTCCCAAATGCCGGTTCACTTAAAGTTACGTCCCCCTGATGCTCTATGCCTGCGAAGTGTAGGGTATGGCAGCAGACTCCTGGTTCTCTGGTTACAGCGGGTACAGAATAGAGGACTCCGGTTCATATATTCTGTATGTCGACGTTTTCCTTTGAGGCTACTACATGAAGCTTCGGCCCTCCCATATGTGGAAGACGTCATTAGGCGCTGGGCTCAAAAATTCTACGCCAGATTGGGCGACCATGAGAACGCACTTGTCAGATCACTGGAGGAGTACTTACCCACTGAACGCCGAAAGAGGCGGTTCCGGGTTCCCCGCATGGCTTTAAACCAGCCAACAGCGCAATAGCTGAACAAAGCACTCCCCCCCCCCTCCCATTGGGAGAGGTCTATAAAATTCATTAAAATTCAGCAACATAATTAAGTAAAATTAAACATCAGCGGAACAGAGGAAAGAATGCTGCTCCTGGAAAAATGCAACCGCTCGAGGAGCCTACTAGCGCTACCTCCTTACAACCAACACTCGAAACCTCAACCTTCACCTTATTCCTGTGGTTAAACCCTTACCAGGGTAGATACACAGCAACAACACCTAGGTTCTCCACGAGCCTACCAGACACGCACACACGTACGCACGCACGCACGCAGCTTCCTAAGACGTCTGCTAACCTGCAAGAGGATGGCAACGAAGGTTGCTGAAACGCGCGTCCAGGGTACTCCATCTACACCATGACCAAGTGGAGCACGTGTTGGAAATAGATGTCCAGATTTGAACAGAACAGAACATAAATGTATATGTTACGAACAATAAGCAATCTTCAACGTCATTGTTGAAGTGCATTGGGTAGAAACGTCAATGGCAATCAGATAACTGGGCGATGCTAATAATAACATTCATTTTGTTACTTTCCAAGGCTCATTCAACACTGTAACGAATGATAATTTATATAACAATGCAGTAGATTGCACACCTATTAATGCTTTTGCTACTAATATGTTTAAATACCTTCAAGTATATTTTTACTTTCTCTATACGTGCTATGTACATGAATAAGTGTACTTATTGACAACAATATCATACATTAAACTTCGACAATCGCACAGGTACACAAACCATATGTGCTTTTGTAATAAACGAAATAAAACGCAAAATTAATACATCAACAAAGAGTTAAAAGAGTAAACACGAAAATAAAAAGGCAAAGGTATTCAAATACAGCAAAGAGTACACCTTATTCAGAACATAAATGTACCCTATTATAATAGATAAATACACTCAAGAGAAATATATATATACACAATATATAAAACAATAACACAACAATGACATAAGTATAACATTAAAAGATAAATATATAAAACGTTGTAGCCACTTTTGTTTAGCTCTTCTTATCCCCTGCCCCTCTTCTCTATTGGCAGCCTTCTCAGATCTCTACTGTCTTGCCGTAAGTATACATTTACCTAGCCCGTCCACGTCTTCCGTGCCTGCCAGTAGCGTCCAACATGCTTCTAGCTGTACATTCGCGGTGGTAAAGAATCGCGGTAAATATATTTCCCTTCATTTCTCCGCACCCCTACATTTTGCCAAGATGTGAGTCCACGACTCTTCCTCGTCGCAAATGGGACAGATTCTCATACCATTCTCGTTAGCAATTTTTGTACTCCTCCATGCTCCTAGTCTAATTACGTGAGCCCCTCTCTAATGAGTTTGGTACCTGTTTTGATGTATTGTATCATACCCCACTCAGATTTTCGCCCAGACTGAACTTCTAATGAAACCTTCCCCGTGCATTGCACAATTATTTGCTGTCTGTCAATATCACAGAGGCGGATCATAATTTTTCTCCAAATACTCCGTCTGTTTGCCTGCCCCGCCATCCAAATATATCCCATCTCAATGGTTTTCAACCCTTTCTTTAATTTTGATGCCCACGTCGAACTACCTTCCATTCGCAACTGTTCACGTGTATAGTATAGAGAAGGTATTGTATCGCACCCAAACATTCGATACCAAGATTTCACCAGAAATACCCTTTTTAAGATCGCCTGGTCTGTCTGGGGCCAGCATAGCTCAAAAACGAAAAGTATAATAAATACCAAAGTTGGTATTTAAGTTTTGTATCTCCCAAGATCCGACACAAATGTTTTGAGAAAAATACCCCCACTCGAAAGTAGCCTTTACATAGAACAATTTCAAAAGGTTTTGATTTTCTCAAAATGGCCTAACAATTTTGATTACAGAGATTTACATGACAAATAAAATATATATCTTGAATTTCTTGGGAATAACCTCTAAAGACCTCTTTATTCTGGGTAAAATTTGCTGAAATGTGTGTAACTTGTAAACTGTATTGCTTTCAGTTTTAAAATACTTGTAATTTTCTCATACAAGAACTTGTCAACTCCTAGGCATGCAAAGAAACGGATTTCAATCCCATAGCAGCCATATTTTAACACTATTACCTGTCCATTTAGCCCAGTGTTTTCCCATATTTTCCTTCTACTTATAAGGAACTAAATAATAAGAGCGTTTCTGCTAATGTTTATCTCAAATAGCATGAAGTAGATAGAAGAATAAGCTTATTAACAATAACTTGTTACACAGAAGTAGAGAAAGTCATGTGAATGGAACACATGAGATTTTTATTAAAATATCACATATTTGACGAATTGCTAAGATAGATTTGGAACATGTTACGTCTGAAAATCCATAAGAGATCATAAATAGAGAAGGGTATGCATAGGTGATATTTAAGCGAAAGCCTTCAAACTGTGATTTTTTTAATAGGCCTATTATCAAAGATAAATCATCTCTAACCGTGTCACTAAATCAGTCCTGGGGATTTTAGTCTCACACACACACAAACGTTGCCACTTCTTGGCCATTCCACTGTTCCTGCTTAGCTGCGTACATGACGAATAACAATAGAGGACGACGTTTCATTGTGGATGGCACACGAAAATGCTAGATACAGATTTCGTGTAGAATGGGGTTTTTATTTCTGTGTTCAGAATTGTAAACATCTTATGTATTCCATTCACATGACTTTCTCTACACCTCTGTAACACTACTATTTAAAAGCATATTCTCTTTTTTACTTCATACTAATCGAGATAAACATTACATAAATGCTCTTATTACTTGTTGTCTTTTAAGTGCAAGGGAAATAAGGGAATACATCAGGTTAAAACGATAGTCAAATATTTTAAAAGCTGGTGGCCATGTGGATGAAATCCGTTTCTATGCAGGGCCATGAGTTGACAAATACCTGCATGTGAAACGTTTTAATAACAAGAAATCTCCAAAATGGTCAACTCCACGAAAAACATATAGGTATGACAAATTGTGTGTTTTAACGAGATCTACATTTTTGGTGCAGTAAGTTTTTGTCTATCTCTTACGGTTTAGCAGTTACGCAAAATTTAACAAACTTCACCCAGAATAAACATGTCTTCAGAGACTGTTCAAAATTCAACATGTACATTTTTTGTGATGTAAATATCTTTAATATACGGTATTGTAATAAAAACTATTAGCCATTTTTTGGGAAAATAAAAATTTTGGATATTTTTTCCACGTAAAGGTTAATTTGGGGTGTGCGGATTTTTCTAAAAATCTTCGTGTCGCATCCTTGGAAGATATGAAAGACAAATACCAAGTTTAGTATATTACGGACCTTCGTTTTTCAGTTATCGTGTTCGCAGACACAAGACCTTTTTCTAATTTTGTATACAGGGGGCCCTAAAACGTGTATTTCCTGTGAAACCACGCTATTGGATTTTCAGGTGGAATGAATACCTTCTCTATACAATATGTACACAGCAGTGTTGAGAAAGTAATTTTAATATGCAATATTTTAATTCTGCACAAGCTGATCAGCATATAAGCTATACTAAAAGTGATAACTCTTCAGTTAGAATGTAAATACGCCTCTGTAATATTGCGACTTTTTGAGTCTCCATGAAGCTTGACATTGATAAATTAGTGTCAAGAAAAGGTTACAGCGTTCTACTACACGCTCGAAAAATACTGTAAATCACATTTTGGTATACCCGACCACACGCCTTTACAATTTGCTAGCTCCACCACTGTTGTACTTTACATACCGAACAGGTGGAATGGGGAAACGTCACACTTCCCTCCAATAACAAGCTCTCCAGGGGTGCTGCAATTTCAAAGTAGAGGTAAACAAGAGAATCGAGCTTCTTGCTGAGAGGAAATATTTCGCCAATATTTTCACACACACAGACATTAAGTCATTTTTCTTCATTAATTTTGAAGCAAACTGTGAAAAATTTATGGCTAATTATTTAATTTATTAATTATAAAAAGAGAATTTAGCTTTAAGAAGGCATTTACTATTTCTAAGAAACTGAAAAATATCAATGAAAAACAACATCAAATTAAGAAAAGTACGTTTATTGTGTCTTAAAGAGTCGACCTGCATGAAAGATATCCTATACATCTCCTGTTGAAAAAGTCATCACTCCGCGGTACTCTGATGGTATTCAACATTTTCCTTATGAAGACATTTTTACTCTCTAAACGTACTCTGTCTATATAGAAAGTATTGTATTCCACCCAAAATTGGAAGTAGAGATTTCATTGGAAATGAACGTTTTGAGGTCCTGATCCCTCCTAAAAAAGCACTTTTATAGAAACATCGGTGTGTATCGTGTGACTGTGAACAAGATAACAAAAAATGAAATATGGGTGAACTACCAAACTTGGTATTTAACTAAAAAAAATGAAATATGGGTGAACTACCAAACTTGGTATTTAAGTTAAGTATTTTCCAGGGATGAGAGACAAAGAGTTTGAGAAAAAAACCCACCCCAAACTATCTTTTACATGGAAAAAATTTCGAAAATGTTTATTTTCTCAAAAATGGTCCCTAACGATTTTGATTAAAAGAGCGAATATTAAAGATATTTACATGAAAATTAAAATGTATATTTTGATTTTTTTCGAAATATATTAAGACCTCTTCCATCTGGATGAATTTTGCCAAATTTTCCATAACTGGTAAATGTTAACATACAAGACAAAAACCTACTCCACAAAAATATAGAGATCGTTAAAACACTTATGTCATAATTTTTTCGTGGAATTGACCATTTTGAAGACATTAGTTATTGGTATCCGTTTTAAAATGCTTTAACTTTTCTAATTAGGACATTTTTCAACTCCTACTCATGCAAAGAAACGTATTTCAATTACCTAGCAACAGTTTTAAAATATTTGACTATCACATTAGCCTAATGTGCTCCCGTATTTTCCTTATACTTGCAAGAAAGTAGAGTAATAAGAACATTTCTGCTAAATTTATCTCGATTAGCCTTAAGTAGATACAAGTATAAGTTTTTCAACAACATTTTCTTAGAGAGATGTAGAGAAAGTCATATGCAAAGAAAATATCAGATTTTTATTTAATTCCTTGTACATTTCGTAGAGAGAGAGAGACCCACAATTATTGTTATAAAATATTATCGGTTGTCATTGAAATTCTATTACATAGAATAACTAATCAAGACGTTAAAATCACTGAAAAAATATTGTTTTCCCTAAGTTTATATTTTTTTCTCAAAATCGAAAATTAAAGTTACAACTATTCGTCAGAGTTAAAGTAGTTGTTAGTATTCAAACATTATTTTTTCTTTGTATGGATATTTATTTACTATTAAAATAATTAAAATTAATAACTTGAAATCTACTAGAGATATTGCAATAACAACGTGTGTATATATGTTAATGACTTTGTGTCACAGTTACCGAATAAATTTCAAAAAACATATGTTCATGAATAAAACGTTTAGAAAGTTCTCCTTTGTGTATATTTAAAGCATACCTTGTAAAGATGTTAATATTTTATAGATGTACCAAGTTTATTATTTGTAATCGGCATACCTCCCCTCCCTAGGACTTACAAGCCAATGCCTGGGGGCCAGAAGCCTTTCGGAAAGCCAACGGCACGAAACCGCAGAATGGAGAACCTGTTACGAGGGGTCGGCCCATAGCCAGGCATGCACTTGAAGTGGGCGATAGGAAATGTAAGCGAAATTGATGATTGGGAAGGTGTTGATGGAGCAATTGGTGGAATGAGTGGCGGGGGAAACCGGAGGACCCTTCCAGACGCCGCTTCGTCCACCACGAATCCCACATGCGGGCGCTTGGGATCGAACCTGCGTCGTCTAGCTGGGAGGCGAGCGACCTAACCACTCACCCACGGCGCTATCATAAAAAAATAACTTTCTTCGTATTGATTTTTCTTTACCATTAAAATTATTAAAATTAATAACTTGAAATCTACTAAAGATATCGTGATGAGAATGTTTACATGTAAATGAGACAAAATCTTTAACATGTAACGCATTTTCATTACAATATCTTTAGTAGATTTCAAGTTATTAATTTTTAATGGTAAATAAAAATCCATACGAAGAAAAACAATTTTTTTATACTAGCTCCCATCTAGGTGGCCCGGGTTCGATCCCAAGCGCCCGCATGTGGGATTCATGGCGGACGAAGCAGTGTCTGAGAGGGCCCTCCGGTTTCCCCCGCCACTCATTCCACCAATTGCTCCATCATCACCTCTCCAATCATCAATTTCGCTTACATTTCATATCACCCACTTGAAGTTCCTGCCTGTACAAGGGCCGACTCCTTGTAACAGGCTCTCCATTCTATGGTTTCGTGCTTCTGACCCCAAGGCATTGGTTTGCAAGTTCTAGGGTGGTATCACTCATACAAATACGGGGAGGGTAATATGTACATAGAGGGTTTTCTAAAGCATTCAGTTGTAAAGATATTAACATTTTATGAATGTTCCGAATTTATTAATGTATATTAATATATTAAGTCATTTTTAAGGTGCTCCCATAGAATGAATAGGTAGACAATATTTAACCCAGAAATAGTGCTCTGCTGTCGCCTCTATTTTCTGAATTCCCTTGTTACTTGTATCAATATGTGTAGCGATCTGAAAACGTTTATCTAGATAAACGTGAAGGAAACTGAAGAATAAGCTTTTGTAGGAATACTTTGTGGAAGTGATAAGAAAAACTACAATGGCTAGAGAAAGTTAGATTGTTCTAATAAGGTTCTCGTTAAATGAATGCAAAATGTTCGTGTGATATTAGAGAATGGATATGATGTGAACAATGATTACATATTTATTATTACACGTATAAAAGAAAAAATCTGTGTTCCATTAACATGACTTTTTCTAACTATTCTGCGATAGATTATTTCTACAAAAGCTGATCCTTCTCGCTACTTCGTGTTAATAACTATAAACAGAAAATGGCAAAAGTATTTGTATTAATTACTTATAAGTGAAAGATAATAAGGGAATACACTAGGCTAAAGCAATAGTCAGATGGTTTAAAAGCTATGTGTTGTAATGTGATTGAAATTCCTCTCTTTGCATGACTAGGAGCTGACATATTTCCGTATGAGAAAAGCAAAAGTATTTTAAATCTGAAGCTAAATAATAAGGAATATCTCGGAAATGGTAAACTGCACGAAGAAAATATATATGCCATAAATCGTGTATTTTAACGAGATTCATGTCTATTTTTCTATCATTTCCCAACAATGCAAAAGTCTTCCAGAACGAAGAGGTCTTCAGAGGCTATTCCAGGAAAATTCAAGATATACATTTTAATTGTCATGTAAATACCCTTAATACACGGTATTATAATCGAAATAGTTATTTTTGAGAATATCAACATTTTGGAAGTTTTTTCATAAAAAGTGTAGCTTGAGGTGGGATAATTTTCCTCAAAATCTTCGTGTGATTTCTTTGGAAGATACTACACTTCAATACCAAGTTTGCTATTTTTGGTATCTCGATTTCAAGTTACCATGTTCATAGTCATAAACACGCAGACCTTATTCTAAAAAACTTTTATACAATGGATTTTAAAACGTACATTTCCGATGAAATCTTCGTATCGAGTTTTTGGGCGGAATAAAATACCTTCTCTTTCTACTATATACATTTTACATACGTGCTGCAGAAAGTATAAAGGTGTAAATGCATATCTGTTCCTATCAAAATACTGGGTGGCTATGGAACCATTTGGAATTCCTAAATATATTATCAATTTATAAAAGGATGTAAGATTGCAAGGTATATGTCAAAGTTGGGAATCGGGTATCGTGTAACCTTGTGGCGTGACGTGCGGTGCGCCTTTTATTTTCGGCGTCTACAATATTATTCAGGACCTTGCCCTAAACACTCAATTCGAAATGCGGCACACACAGTAGTCACCCCCAATTATACTTCCCTGGGTGGATGCTCAGCCATTCTCTAATAACAAAACCAGAAGACTTAGTTGCTCGTTCAGTTAGTCACAATCCAGATTTCATTAATTTTCGATTTGAACTATCAGCATCTAAGAATGATCAAGGACCAATAAAATATACACAAAATTCATTTCAGGAGCTCTATATCGTAACTCTGTAATTGCGTACATAATATCCAAAAATTAAACAAAGGATTTGATCACAGTGCTCCGAAGTCTTGCGGGTTCAATGGGGCAAATATCCAAAATTCTTCACCATGCGAATATGTAATTTGAGGACTACTGAATTTAAAACTACTACTCTTCAAAATAATATTTAAGTACATTATCTATATTCCTGAATATCACTCTTGAAAACCAACTATTCTCAACAGAATCCGAAACCAATACCTTCGCTAGACTAAGTGGGGGACTAAGTGGGATTTGTTGACTTGAATGTCAGCCTAAAAGACTTATTATACTGCCCCGTTATGTAAAACTTTTCAAAACGTATCCAGAATAAAGAGACTATTACCTGCAAATTAAAATAAACATTTTATTTTTGATGTAAATGTCTTTAATATACGTATTTTAACCAAAATCATTAGCTATTTTTAAGAGAATCAAAAATTTCAAAAAAATTTCCATGTAAATGTTATTGAAATAGAATTTGACGGCAGATTTGATTGACGTTTTATACAGGTTGTTAAAATGATCTTCAATTGGTATTTTTAAAAAATTAAGTGAATAGATTCTCTTTGTTCATATATTTCTAAATCTTTCAATCCCTCTACATAACCACCTTTTAGGACATTTTCAACTGAAATCATACCTACGTTTTGGTCAACGTACTTTTGTAAACATTTTTTTTAAAAACACAAATAGTGAAACAGGATAGATCTAGCCATTTAGAGAATACAAAACCAAAAAATTTAGATATACCGATATCAAATTGAGGCATATCCAATGATAGGGAACACTTAATTCATCCACGAATAGCAATTCTTAAAATATCCGTTAGAGGAGCAAGCATCGACAAATTTGTATTTAATACAAGATTACGTTTTACCAGTGACGTCGAAATACATTAATTGGAAATTCTATATTTTACTTTCATTTAATGTAACTAACACTGTAAGCTATATTTCCCAGTAGATTGCCTGGCGCTATCTAATTGGACAAATTCTTTATACCTTGGACTCTACGAACGACGTGCATTCTATCCAAAACTTTGACTTACGTTCTTTCCAAGTGTTGAAGATTCCGTCACCTGTTGCATCAACGGGTGGAATCCGGAGAAACAGCAGAATTTCTAACTCTGCCAAAGCAAAACAGGCGATTAAATCCAAGTTGCTTTCCGTAACCTCTGAAGTGTCCAAATAGGTTGAACGAAATCTCGTGACCAGTCAAAACAGTCCTCGTTGTCAATATAGATAAAGGAAATATCCCTTACAGAAGACCTTTTCCCAAATATGGGAGCAATATGTAGCATTAGGGCACTTGCTTTAAGTAAGAAATTATACTCTACCCAAAACTTGGGCAGACCAATTATATCACACACTACATGTTGCCTGGCGTCTGTTTCGACTCGTGACGGATTCATTCTCTCCCACTATAGAGCGTGCTGTGCTTTGAGCTTAGCTCAACTAGATGACGTAATTTATCGAATAGTCTCGATATAGATCGAGCTCTCATTCGTCCATGCTGCGATCCATCGGCATTTATTACTAGTATTTACTTGGAGAGTCAAAGCATGTATCAACAAAATGTCTTACGGACTTGTGCCCACGAGGTTTAGTTTCAAAATATGTTTCGGTGCCATTGTGACTTCATATAGAAAAATCTAATGTGTTACACTTACATGAGTTTCTCTAGCCGTTCTACAAACTTCTTACATAAGATTATTCTTCTTTCTGCACCTTGTTAATCGAGGTATTCAGTACAATGTTCTTATTACTTAGTTCCTTATAAGTAGGAAGAAAATAAGGGAATACAATAGGCTAAATCGATAGTCAAATATTTTAAAAGCTGTCCTTGTGCGATTGTCATTACAAATCGCTTCTTTTCTTGGCTAGGAGTAAAACAAAAGAAAAACGGACACTCCCGTCTGAGAGAAGTATAAGTACTTCACAACTGAAACTAATAACAATGAATACCTCGAAAACGGTAAGCTCCACGAGAAAAATGTATATGACATAACTTGTGTATTCTAACAAGACCTAAGTTTTTTGTACAGTAAGCTTTTGTCTATCTCTTACGGTTTACTAGTTATGCCAAATTAAGCGAAATTCATCCAGAATAAATAGGTCTTCAGAAGCTATTTCCAGAAAATTCATGATTTAAATTTTATTTTTTAGGTAAATGTCTTTAATATATGATATTTAATCAAAATCGTTATAGCCATTTTTAAGAAAATCAAAATGTTCGAAAAAAGTTCCATGTAAAGGGTAGTTTGGGGTGTGGGATTTTTCCCAAAATCTTTGTGTCGCATCCCTGGAAGATATTGAATTTAAATACCAAGTTTGGTATTTTAGCTACTTTTCGTTTTTGAGTTATCATGTTCACAGACACACGGACCTTTTTCTGGAAATGCGTTTTTTTGGATTCAGGGGGCCCTAAAACATGTATTTCCGATGAAATCTCGACATCGAATTTTTGGGTGGAATGTAATACTTCTCTATCTCTATGTACATTGTACATACGGGGCTAGAGAA
The DNA here is from genome assembly GCA_030762935.1 of Hymenopus coronatus. Lineage (NCBI taxonomy): Eukaryota > Metazoa > Arthropoda > Insecta > Mantodea > Hymenopodidae > Hymenopus > Hymenopus coronatus. The sequence goes on from CM060884.1 coordinate 58,568,706, forward strand.
AGTAAAAATCTGATGTGATCCATTCACATGACTTTCTCCAAGTCCTTCTAACCGATTATTGCTAAAAAGGTTATTCTTCTAGTTACTTTGTTAATCGAGAAAATAAAATAGCAGAAATTGTCTTATTACTTGTAAGGAAAAGACAGACACGGGAATATACTAGGTTAAAGTGATAGTCAAATCTTTTAAACGTTGGTTGCCATGTGGATGAAATCCGTTTCTATGCATGGCAAAGAGTTTAGAACTTTCCATGTAGAAAAGTTTAAGTATTTTGAATCTGAAACAAATACCATGGAATATCTCCTAAATGGTAAACTCCACGAAGAAAACGCATGTGACATAAATTGTGTGTTTTAACGAAATCTATACCTTTTATGTACTTAGTAAGTTTTTTTTTTCTATCTCTTACGGTTCAACAGGTGCGCAGAACCCAAAAAAGGTCATCCAGAATAGATCTTTAGAGGCGATTCACATAAAATTCAATATACACATTTGTTTGCCATGTAAATATCTTTAATACACCATATTTTAATCAAAATTGTTAGAGCCATTTTTGAGAAAATCAAAATTTTCGAAATTTTTTCCGTGTAAAGGGTAAATTAGGGTGGAGGGATTTTTACCAAAATATTCGCGTCGCATCACTGGAAGATACTAAACTGAAATATCAAATTTGGTATTTTACCGACTTTTCGTTTTTCAGTTATCGTGTATACAGACACATGGACACCATGAGCTCTTTTTTCTAAAAATGTTTTCTTTTTGGATATAGGGACCCTAAAACGTGTAGTTCCGGTGAAATCTCGGTATCTAATTTTTGGGTAGAATGCAATACCTTCTCTATACACTATTTACATAGTACGTGTAGACAAAGTAAACATCTGATATGTATAATTCACTTTCTCTAGCTGCTCTGCAAACAAACATTTATTACAAAAAAATATTCTTTTATCCTCACCATGCTAATCAAGATAAAGTTTAGCCGAATTTGTTCTATTACTTATTCCTTATAAGCAGTAGGAAAAAAAGAACGCACTAGACTAAAGCAGTATTCAAATCGTTTAAAATGGTCGCTATATGAAACAATTGAAATTCAGTCTATTTTATTTGTTAGGAGTAAAGAAAAGAGGGACGAAAGAAGAACTTTGATAAAAGTTTAATTAGCCTAAAGCTGAAATCAATAACACGGAATATCTCGGAAACGGTTAATCTGGATAACACGATTATGATTAAAATATCTTATATTTGAGATATTCACATTGATAATTAAATGTATTTCTTGAATCCTCTTGGAATAGTTTCTGAAGATATAAGCAAAACTTTTCTACACAAAAAATGTAGATCTCCCTGAAACTCACGATTTATGTCATATACACTTTTCTCGTGGAGTTAACTGTTATCGAGATATTCCATTTTATTAGTTGCAGTTTTATAACACTGAAAACTGTTCTCATACGGGAACTCCTGGCAACACAAACAAACGGATTTCAATCCCATAGCAACCAGATATTTGACTATCGATTTAGTCTAGTGTATTCCCTGATTTCCTTTCTACTTAGAAGAAAGCAAGTAATAAGACAACGTTTATCTCGACTAGTATGAAGTAGATAGAAGAATAATTGTTTTAACAATACTTTGTTGCAGAGAAACAGTGAAAGTGTGAATGAGGATGGACCACAGGGATTTTTGATTTTATACTCTTATCTTTGGGCTTGCAATTTATGCACTCGTGACATTTCCTAAGATTATTTAATAGAAGCGATGTTGGTAGTATTACTACACCTACTATGTACATAGTGTATAGAGAAGGTATTGCACTGCACCCAAAATTCGATACCGAGATCTCACCGGAAATACATGTTCTGGGTTGTTAGCATTTTTGGAAAAATGTCTGTATCTGTGTGTGTGTGTGTCTGTGGACAGCACAGCTCAAAAACAAAAGGACCGTTGAATACCAAACTTGGCATTTAAGTTTATCATCTTCCAAGGATGTGACACGAAGATTTTCAAGAAAATTCCCCACCCTTTAAATGGAACTTTTTTCGAAAATGTTGATTTTCTCTAAAATAGCCCTAACAATTTTGATTAAAATATCGTATATTAAAGATATTTACCTGACAAAAAAATGTATATCTTGAATTTTCTGGAAATAGCCTCTGGTAGAACAACCGGCTAGAGACCGGGAGATCCATGATTCAAATCCCACCTATGGCATTGACTCCAACTATTCAACTCCTGTCCTACACACGGTTTGTGTAAAAAAAATTAAATTAACATTAAGGAGTAGTGTATTTTTACCTAAACCTACCTAATTAAAAAGTTAATATAAAAATATCAATTTACTCCAATGAATAAAAAATGTCTTAATTGCATGCTTTAACCTGGGAAGCTGATAGGTCACATGGGATGTTGGCAGGAGAGTTTTCCCACATGCCTAAAACCTGGGTACACCTTTTATGCACTATTGCGTATGTGAAAGCTGACAGCATCAATTTATTGCCAGAGATATTTGTGGTCTCCAGAGAGGCCACCTTTTTGGGGCAGGATTTTAGTATGGCAGAATTTGCTAACCTAGACACATGTTGAATAGAAGTACTTGGCTTTAGAGATGAGTTATTTTGTAAATATTGCTCATATAGTATTTAATGAGGATAATTTATGCCAAAAATATCTGAAGTGTTCCTTTCACATGCCTTTCTCTACATCTCTGAAACAAATTATTGTTAAAAAGCTGATGCTTTTATTTACTTCCTGCTCATCGAGAAAAAATTAGTAGAAATAGTCTTATTACTTGCTTCCTTGTAAATATAAGTGAAATACGGGAATACTATAGGTTAAAGTGATAGACAAAAGCTGGTTGCTATCTGACTGAAGTTCTTTTGTTTGTATGGACAAGAGTTGACCAATTCCTGTATTAGAAAAGTATAAGTTTTTCTAAGCTGATACCAAAGATAAGGAATATCTCAAAAAACAATAAACTCCATGAAAAAAAGTATATATGACATAAATTGTGTATTTTATCGTGATCTACATTTTTGTTGGTAAGCTTTTGTCTATCTCTTACGGTTTAGCAATTATAAAAAATTCAATAAAAAGCATCCAGAATAAGGTCTTTAGCGGCTATTCCTAGAAAATTCAACATATACATTTTATTTAGCATGTAAATATCTTTAATATAAGAGATTTTAATAAAAGCATTAGAGCTACTTTTGAAAAATCAGAATTTTCAAAATTTTTCCATATAAAGGGTTGTTGGGTTTGGAGGGATTTTCTATGAAAATCTTCGTGCCACATCTGTGGAAGATACCAATTTTAAATACCAAGTTTGGTATTTAACGGACTTTTCGTATTTGAGCTATGCTGTCCACATATACACACAGACACACACGCACCTTTTTCCAAAAATGACTTTTTTGGGATTCAGGGGGACCCAAAACATGTATCTTCGTTGCAATATTGGAGTCAAATTTTTGGCTGCATTACAATCCTTCTCTATAGACTATGTACACAGTAAGAGTAGAGAAAATAAAGAAGGTCGTTTGTGTGTGTGTGTGTCTGTGGGCAGTATAACTCAAAAAACGAAAATACTAAACTTGCTATTTATCTTCGAAGGATGGGACATGATAATTTTCAGGAAAACCCCTTATTAAACCCTTTGCACGGATGATTTTTCGAAAAAAATTTTTCTTCTCAAAAATGTCTCACCAATTCTGATTAAAATAGCATAAGTTTAAGATGTTCTATGACAAACGAAATACATATCTTGAATTTTCTGGGAAAAGCCTCTGAAGATCTCTTCGTTCTGGATCATTTTTGTATAACCGATAAACTGTCAGAGATACTACACAAAATATTAAGATCTCGTTAAAATATATCATTTATGTGAGTTAACTTTGTTTTCAATTTTAAAATACTTAAAACCTTTCTGAAACTTTTCTCATTTGTAGCTCTTTTGTTTTACTTTTGCCCATGCAAAGAGAAACGAATTTCAATTTCACAGAACGACTTTTAAATGTTACAAAGATAAAATATTTTTTATGGTTTACTAGGAAACACGAGAATCAGTTGGAGAATTTAATGTCGCGGTAGCTTAATGATTAGAACAATTGGATAGAGACCATGAGGTCGTGGTTAAAATACCGGTCATGTCATTGTGGCTATCTCCGTTTCCTAAGAATAGTTTGTATACTTATAAACGATAGAGGTTAAGTTATATGAATGTATACACATCACATATTTTCTCTTACAAAGCCATGAATTTCACAAAAAGTTCGTTGCGCATTACAAATAGCTGCGGGAATGTTTGATGCTCAGCTTAACGATTTATTTTATTCCACCCACTCATCCGATGTACATTCCAACTAATTGACGTTTTGAAACGTTGCACGATTTAGAATGACGCATGCATACATATTAATCACCTCTAAAACTGAAACAAAAAGGACCCAATTTGCATAATATGATGAAACAAAAACACATTCGCTTACAAAGCTTAGAGAGCAGTCCTTAGGTTCATAAGTGAACGCAAACTGGTGTTTCAGTCTTCTGTATTGCGTACGAAAGGATTTTAATGTTTTACTTTCTCTACACGTACTATGTACATAGTGTATAGAGAAGGTATTGTAATGCACCCAAAAATTCGATACCGCGATTTCACCGGAAATATATGTTTTGCGGTCCCCTGAGTCCGAAAAAAAGATTTTTAAAAACAGGTCCGTGTGTATGTGTGTCTGTGGACATCATAGTTCCAAAAAAAAAAAAAAAAAAAAAAAAAAAAAAACGTTAAATACCAAACTTGGTATTTAAATTTAGTAGCTTCCAAGGGTGCGACACGAAGATTTTCAAAATAATCCCCCTACCACAAACTACCCTTTACATGGAAAAAAACATTCGAAAATTTTAATTTTCTTAAAAATGGCTCTAAAGATTTTGGTTAAAATCCCGTATATTAAAGCTATTTATGTCCGAAATAAAATGTATATCTCGAATTTTTTGGGTATTGCCTCTGAATACCTCTTTATTAAGGATGAATTTTCCTGAATTTTGCTTAACTGCTAAACCGTAAGAGATAGAAAAAAACGTACTCCACAAAAAATGTACCTCATGACACAATACACAATTTTTGTCCTTTACGTTTTTGTTGTGGAGGTAACCGTTTTCGAGATATTCCTTGTTATTGGTTTCAATTGTGAAGTACTTAAACTTTTCTCACACAGAAAGTGTCTGTTTTTCTTTTGTTCTACTCCTGGCCAAGTAAAGAAGTGATTTGCAGTGACAATCGCATAACGATAGCTTTTAAAGCATTTGACAATCCCTTTAGCATAGTGCATTCCCTTATTTCCTTCTACTTATAAGGAACTAAGTAATAACATTCTGATAACATTTATCTTGATTAGCATTGTAGGAGTTTTGTAGAGCAGCTAGAGAAAGTCATGTGAGTGTAACACGTCAGAATTTTTAGAACATTTTAGCCTTGTAAAACAGCAATAACTTTATAAATATTACTGTTAGAAAAGAGACGTTTTATTTTAATCGGAAAATTTTACTAGTTATTCACAACATTGGTATCCCACGCATATTTCCTTCATGTGAGAGTTTTGAAGTATTACAAAGTTATGTTTCGAAAGCTAGCTTACGTTTTTACTTTCTCTACATGCACTATGTACATAGTGTATAGAGATGGTATTGTATTGCACCCAAAATTTCGATACCGAGATTTCACCGGAAATACATGTTTTGGATCCCCCTGAGTCCAAAAAAAGCATTTTTGGAAAAAGGTCCATGTGTTGTGCGTGTGTATGTGGATGAATTTAGTGGAATTTTGCATAACTGCTAAACTGTAAGAGATGGAAAAAAAATTACCATATAAAAACGTATAGCAGGTTAAAACACACAATCTATATTAGATACCTTTTTTTTGTGGAGTTGATCGTTTTTGGGATATTTCTTGCCATTGGTTTCAGATTTGAAAACATACTTTTCTCATACAGGAATTTGTCAACTCTTGTCCATACAAACAAAGGAACTTCAGTCACATAGCAACCAGCTTTTGACTATCACTTTAATCTATGGTACCCCTTATTTCGCTTCTACTAACAAGCAAACAGGTAATAATACTATTTCTGCTAAATTTTTCTCGCTTAGCATGAAGCAAGTAGAAACATAAGCTTTTTAACAATAATTTGTTACAGAGATGTAGAGAAAGTCACGTGAATGAAATATATCAGTTGTTTTTAAATGCTATGTTTGGTAGCAATTTCTGAAGAAGTATAATTCTCCCATTATGTCAGAAACTATTTGACACTAGGGCGGAAATTTTTACCACTCATTTGCATTTAAATAGGCTTTATTTTAACGAATTTTTTTATGTATATGGATTAGCTATTTTTTTAAAATTTAAAAATTCTCATTTTTCAATAACATTTTAAGAGCTTTACTAAAAAATCTGATGTGTACCATTCACATGACTTTCTCCATATATCTGCAACAAATTATTCTTAAAAAGCTTACACTTTTATTTACTTTATGCTAATCAGAAAAAAATAGCACAAATAGTCTAATTACTCGCTTCCTTGTAAGTAGAAGCGAAATAAGGGACAACTGTAGGTTAAAGTGATAGTCAAAAGCTGGTTGATATGTCAATGAAGTTCCTTTGTCTATATGGATAGGAGTTGACACGTTCCTGTATGAGAAAAGTATACCTTTTTCATAGCAGACACCAAATATAAGGAATGTCACAAAAACGACGAACTCCACGAAAAAAATGTGTATAACATAAATTGTGTGTTTTAATGTGCACTACATTTTTTGTGTAGTAAGTGTTTGTCCATCTCTTACGGTTTAGCAGTTATTCAAAATTTAGTAAAATTCATTCAGATTAAACTACTCTTCAGAGGCTATTCCCAGAAAATTCAAGATATACATTTTATTTGTCAGGTAAATATGTTTAATATACGAAATTTTAATCAAAATCGTTAGAGCCATTTTTGAGAAAATCAAAATTTTCTAAAAAAGTTCCATGTAAAGGGTAGTTGGGAGTGGGGGGATTTTTCTCAAAATCTTCGTATCGCATCCCTGGAAGATACTAAACTTAAATACCAAGTTTGGTATTTTACCGACTTTTCGTTTTTGAGTTATCGTGTTCACAGACACACGGACACACATACACACGGACCTTTTTGTGAAAATGCTTTTTTTTTGGATATTGGGGATCCTAAAACATATATTTCCGGTGAAATCTTGGTATCGAATTTTTTGGTGGAGTGCAATACTTTCTCTATACACTATGTACATTTTCTTCTAATTAACAAAAGAATTCTGTTTTTGGTCCATCAACAGATAAGGTATTGCTGAATGCATCTTTAAAAGTTTGGTTTGTTATCCTAAATAATTGCTGAGATAATGGCAAGATAGGGCATTTTGACTCCCCTTAAGAATATATAAGACATAAAAGCTAAATTTTATTTTGTTTAAAAAATATCACGCAGCTAATTTAAAAGCATTCTTAACAGTTTTCACTGCATTATTACTAAAATTGTTTGCTTTATCCCAAATTGAAATATATAATATAATCGATGGATCCAAAAGTAATAAAAGCTCAAAAGATTGTCCGTGGTATGTAAGTTGCTTCGTGGAAAACGAAGAAGGATACGGAACAAAAGCTGAACAGCTCATGTGTTCTATTCACAAGGCTTTCTCTATCTCCACAATCTATTTCTACAAAAACTTGTCTATCTACTCCATGCTATACGAATGTAAGTTCCTTATAATTAGAAATAAAATAAGCTACATGGTAGGCTAAACCTATAATTAAATATTTTAAAAGCCGGTTCCTATGAGGTTGAAATTCGATTCACTTTGCATGATCAGAACCAGAACAAAAGAAACAAAAATAACACATTATCGCTTGAAAAATGTTTATATATTTCTAAATTGATATAAATAGCTCGGAAATGTTAAACTACATAAAAATGTACTTGAAATAACGTTGTTTAACGAGATTCATATATTTTGTACAGTAAGATTTGGTCTATATTTTACGGTTTAGATATGCATAAGTCATATGAAGCTACTCCAAGAATATTCAAGTTACAGAGTTTTTTTTTTTTTTTTGTGAATTAAATATCTTCATTATAAGGGATTTTATTCAAAATAATTTCAGATATTTATGAGAAAGTAGGAAATTCCTAGAGATGTTCCATGTGAAAGATAGTTTGTGTGGGGGATTTTTCTGAGAATCTTCATGTTGCATCTTTAAACCCAAATACCGAGTTTGATATTCAAAAAACTTTTCGTTTTTCAGTTTAATGCTCACAAGAAGACAGACAAATACACACAGATCTTTTACTAAAATGCCTTTATTGAATTCAGGAGTCATCAAAACATGTATCTCCGATGCAGGTTTTTTTTTTTGGTGGAATGTATTACTTTTTCTTCTTAATGTGTGCATTCCACGTGGCACAGAGAATGGGAAAAGTTTAAATCTATCTATTTTTTGTTTAGGAAAAATTAAAGATTCTGTAGGACACAAGTTAAATTTACTAATGGTCCATTATCTCAGAAAACATTTAAGTTACAGGTCTAACATTTGTGTAGGAAATATATGCATTCTTTTAAGTTAACTGACCTTCGTTAAGTAATCAGTGCTTTTTTATTGTCGAATACCGAATCTGTTTTTTATTGAAACTTAGTAGTGATTTTTAAATAGTTATGCATCTTATTATTATAAAGACAAATCTAAAGAGCACTTAAAGATTATCATTCTAAAATGTTATGTATCTATCAACAATAGTGTCTGAGAAAACTAGAGGAAACTCCATTCAAAGGAAAATTTGTTCAACAGAAATTCAACATCTCATATTTTTGGTAAGAAAGAAAACGTGGCATGAGCATAAAGGCGCTTCCATATTCAACGGAAGTACCAATTTATATAGCAAAACTTCCGCTAAAAGATGGGCTAAAATTTTACCATTCTACAGCAAAGTGTACAGAACTTCAGACTTTTTTTCAGTGAAGGTACGGAATCGTAGAATAAAAAGTTTATCTTCCAAGAATGCGACACGAAGATTTTGGGAAAAAAACCCCACCCCAAACTACCATTTACATGGAACAAATGTTGAATATTAATTCTGAATAAAATCCCGTATATTAACGATATTTACATGTAAAATAAAATGTTTATCTTATCTTTTCTGGAAATAGTCTCTAAAGACCTCTTATTTCGGATGAATTTTGTTGAATGTTGCATTCATTAGTAAATTCTAAGAGACAGACAAAAACCTAACGTACAAAAAATGTAGATCTCATTAAAACACACAATTTATTTCGTAAACCATTTTTTTTCGTGCAGTGGACTACATTTCTAGATATTTCTTTTCTTTTTTTTTTTTTTTTTTTGGTTTCAGTTTTAAAATACTCACACTTCTCTCATACGGAAATTTATAAACTCCTGACCGTGGATTTCAACCATATGACGGGTCGCGCCGTGGCCGAGCGGTTAGACCACTCGCCTCTCATCTAGACGGCCTGGATTCGATCCCAAGCGACCGCATGTGGGATTTGTGGTGGACAAAGCGGCGCTGGGGCGGGTTTTCTCCGGGTACCCCGGTTTCCCCCACCATCTCATTCCACCGGTGCTCCATCACCATTCATGTATCATCAGTGTCACCGCCTGCGGTGCCATAAGCAGTTAAAGCGGGCGTTAAACACTACCAAAAAACAAAAAAAAAAAAAAAAAAATATATATATATATATGACAACTAGCTTTCAAAAGATTTGACTATCGTTTTAGCCTAGTGTATTCCGTTAGTCCACTTCTATTTAAAAGGAAGCAGTATAAAGACGATTTCTGCTAATGCTTATCTAGATTTGCACGAAGAAGAGAGAAGAATAAGTTTTTTAACAATAATTTGTTACAGAGATATAGAGAAAGTGATATTAATGAAACATATCGGTTATTTTTGGATGCAGGGGGACCTTAAACCTCGGTTGGTGTCTAATAGGATAGAATGCAATACTTACTCTACATCTGTGCTATGTATTATGTAGAGAACGTAATAATTGGAGAGATGTTGGACGAGGTGTATTTAGCTGAAGGGAAATAAGGGAATATATTAGTCTGAAGTGATAGTCAAGTATTTTAAAAGTTAGTTGGTATGGGAAGCAATTGAAGTTCGGTTTGCTTTGCATGATTCCGTTTGTGAAAAGTTAGGTAGTTTAAAATTGAAACCTATAACAAGTAATATCTAAAAAATGGTCAACTCTACAAAAAATGTAAATCTACATATTTTGTGTAGTAAGTTATTGTTTATCTCTTACAGTTTGATCGTTATGCAAAACTATGCAACTGTGCATTATATATATATATATATATATATAAATAATTATATCTTAATATATGATATTTTAATCTAAATCGTTAGATTCTTTTTTGAGAAAAACAAAATTTCATAAACATTTTTCCATGTAAGGTGTAGTTTGTAGTGAGAGGATGTTCTTGAAACTCTTCGTGTTACATCTTTGGAAGATATTAAACATAAATACTAAGTTTGGTATTTAACGCTTTTTACCACAGGCACATACGGAACTTCTTGGAAAAAAATGCCTTATTCGGACACTTAGGACTTCAAAACATATATTTCCGGTAAAATCTTGACATTGAATTTTAGGGTGGAATAAAATACCTTCTCTAACTGGTCTGTACATTCGTGCTAGAGAAACACATGTTTTCTTTGAAATGTTAGCGACATACCAAACGCCTAGGTGCAGTTAAAGCAAATGTTGGAATGGTAAAAGTATCTAAGTGCTGTTGTGTATCTACTTTAGTGTAAATAAGATGTTTATTTTGAAAAAAAAATCCTTTTTATCTTACTTTAAGTTCTGGGATGTACAGGATGATATATAAACATTTGATGTGCTTCTTAAATCTCTAAAAAGCAGCTGTAATTCAGCGCTCTTTCCTAAGTAAACTTGTTGAGGGGTTTGAAACGGAACTACCCGATAAACATGGACATCAAAAGCAGGAAGCTCAGGTTTATTTCGACGCTATGGATAACAGTATTGGTATTGTACTTATTACCAGTTTATAAAGTTGCCCTTTTGTAAACATATCTGATCGTTTGAAATGAATGTTTACATGGAGCATCCGTACTAATTTCATGATCAATAAAACAGGAAATGATTCTGTCAGGAGCTGTTTGCATGTTACCAAATTTAACTCCACTGCGTTGAAAAAGACAATTGCAAGGTAAACTTTTCTACGATCAGGTAACATTAAGAGCAATCATAATTTGGATGCAACGATTATCTCGTTAAAACAAGTAAGCTTGTCAGTAGTAGCCAACACCGAGTTGGATGCTCCTATTTGAGTTGTTCATTTGGGACAGTTTGTTGTTATTATTATCATTATTCCGAGTAAATCAACACGAGAACATCCAGAAAGTGGCAGACGATTTGGCATAACTAAATGATAACGATGGATATCAACACAAAACTTTATTTACAAAGTTCCAAGTACCTTACTGTATTTCTGTCAATGCATTTATTGTCATGCGGTAGCAGTTATTCAATGCCGATGTTATACTTTTCTACCACCAAAGAACTTCTTCATTTTTACTTTCTTTAGCCCCGTATGTACAATGTACGAGGTACGTCCAGAAAGTAAGTTCCGTTTCAATTTATCTCCGCTGCAGCGCTGCGACCGCAGTTCCGCACATGCGCGGTAGACGCTCTGTATCAAGGAGAAGAAACATGCGCCATTTTGAAATCGCTGTTAGCCACATACGCTTTGTTATGATTGTTTACATTTGTCGGTGTTGATTGAAAATCCCGCCCTTTGTGAAATCAGATATGTGATTCGTTTTCTGAATGCTAGGAAAGTGAAACCAATTGAAATTTATCGGCAAATTTGCGAAGTTTACGGACAAAATGCGATGAGTGATTCAATGGTGAGAAGATGGGTCCGACAGTTCAATGAAGGACGTATTGAAGTGCACGATGAAGAACGAAGTGGGCGTCCATCTTTGGTTACAGAAGAACTGGTTCACGCGATTTATGACAAGATCCAGGAACATCGCAAGTTTACAATTAGTGCTCTCGCTACGGAATTTCCCCAAAGCTCACGATCACTAATTCATGAAATTGTTACCGAAAAACTGAAATTTCGAAAACTTTGCTCATGTTAGGTACCAAAGACACAGGCGGCAAACTTCTATGAAGAAGGTATACAAAAACTTGTGCCATGCTATGACAAATGCCTGCAAAATTTCGGCAGTTATGTGGAAAAGAGTTTAAGAGTTGTAGAATTTTGTGCAATAAATAATTATTCTGTATCTGTACACAATTTAATTTTATTACCAAACGGACCTTACTTTCTGGATGTACCTCGTATATAGGGATAGAGAAGGTATTGCACTCCACCCAAAAATTCGATACCGAGATTTCACCGGGAATATATGTTTTAGGGTCCCCTGTATCCAAAAAAAACATTTCAGAAGGTCCGCGTGTGTGTCCGTGTGTCTTTGAACACGATAACTCAAAAACGAAAATTCGGTAAAATACCACGCTTGGTATTTAAGTTAAGTATCTTCCAGGGATGCGACAAGAAGCTTTTGAGAAAAATCCCCCACCCCAAACTACCCTTTACATGGAAAAATGTCGAAAATTTTGATTTTCTTAAAAATGGCTCTAACGATTTTGATTAAAATATCGGATATTAAAGATATTTACCTGACAAATAAAATGTATATCTTGAATTTTCTGGAAATGATCTCTGAAGACTACTTTATTCTGGATGAATTTTACGGAATTGTGCACAACTGCTAAACCGTGAGAGATGAACAAATACTTACTCCATGAAAAATGTAGAGCACGTTAAAACACACAATGTATGTCATACACATTTTTTTCGTGGAGTTGAGCATTTTTAAGATATTCTTGGTTTTTCGTTTCTGCTTTCAAAAACATACTTTTCTCATACAGGAATTTATTAACTCCTGCCCATACAAACAAAGGAACTTCAGTTACATAACAACCAGTTTTTGGCTATCATTTTAGCTTCTACTTACAAGGAAGCAAATAATAAAACTATTTCTGCTGTTTCTCGATTAGCATGAAGTAAATAAAAACGTAAGCTTTTTAACTACAATTTGCTGCAGAGATGTAGAGAAAATCATGTGAATGGTACACATAAGATTTTTTTGAATGTACAACATGTTCGGCCAATCGAATTTAATAGCCAAATAACACAAGTGATTCGTGATAATGCAATGAACGAAATGGCAGATAATTTAAGAATAATCAAGGAAGAACCAGTGTGTACAATAAAGCCCAGAGAGGAAGTTCATCAACCGTGGAGGAGCTGAAAACAAATGTTGCTAAAAGAATTAAGAAAACCGAGTGTTTCACTTTAGACACCGTACATGACTTTTTGGATGAAAGAGATTTCCCAATCGATGAAGATCTCAAAGTGATAGTCACATCTTGGCTCATATTTTTAGTAGTGGAAGAATATAACAACTGCATTAAAAAACCATACCACGTGCAACAAATACCTTGATAGTGATGGCGAGGTATTGTAATGTTTTTAATAAAGTTTTATGTTGATAACTTTCGTTATTGTTTAGTTATGTCTGTCACATTCTGGACGGCCCTCGTATAAATGCTTATGTATTAAATGCATTTTGGCAGTACATAAGGGAAAAATATGTGTTCCATTCACATTATTTTGCTCTACCTATTCTGCAAACAAACTATTCTTACAAAGATTATTCATTTATCTATATCATGTTAATCGAGATAAACATTAACAGAAATTGTATTATTACTTGCCTCCCTGTAAACAGAAGGGAAATAAGGGAATAGGCTAGGCTAACGGGATAGTCGGGTCTTTTGAAAGCTATATGAAACAATTGAAATTCGATTCTCTGTGCATGGCTAGCTGTAAAACAAAAGATGTATGAAACGAAAAATTACTTTCCATTTGAGAAAAACTTAAGTAGTTTAAAACTGAAACAAAAACAGCGAATATTGGAAATGGCTAGTTCTATAAAAAAACTGTACACGACAAATTGTGTGTTTTAGCAATATTTGTATTTCGTGTAGTAAGTTTTGTCTATCTCTTTTGGTTTACCAGTTACGCCAAAATAATTTAAAATGTAGAGTTCTTCAGGGGTTTTGCTAAGAAATTCAGGATATATATTTTATTTGCCTTGTAAATAGCTTTAATATATGGCATTTTAATCAAAATCATTTTACCCATTTTTGAGAAAATAGAAATTTAAGAAACTATTTCATGTGAAGGCTATTTTTTCTGAAAAATTTCGATTCGCATCCTTGAAAGATACTGAAATTAAATACCAAGAATTGTATTTAACAGACTTTTCGTTTTTGAGCTAGGCTGACCACAGACACACACACATATCCAAGGACATTTTTGGGGGGACAGCGTACCCTAAAACGCGTACTTCCAGTGAAATCTCAGTATTGGCTTCTGGAGGGAATACAGTACGTTCTCTACCTAAGTAAAAATGACTCCAATTTTCTTCATTGCTTAACTCTACCTTCAAACTGATCTCAAAAAAATTATAATTAATAATACAAATTTATTGGATTTATTGGCGAGAGCGGAACAGCTTAAAGAAGCAAAAGATTCGAGTAATATTTTTCTTTGTTTTACTTTCTCTAGACGTAGTATGTACATATTTAGTGTATAGAGAATGTATTCTATTACACCCAAAAATTCGATACCGAGATTTTACCGCAAATACATGTTTTGAGATCCCTGAATAAAAAATGTGTATAAACATGTCCGTGTGTATGTCTCTCTGTCTGTGCGTATGTCTGTGTGTGTATGTGTGTGTCTGTGTGTGTGTGTGGGCAACATAGCTCAACAACGAAAAGGCGTTAAATACCAAACTTGTTATTTAAGGATACAACCGTAAGATTTTCAAGAAACTCTCCTACCATAAACTACCCTTTACGAGGCAAACATTTCGAAAACGTGCATTTACTCAAAAATGTCTCTAACAATTTTGATTAAAATACACTATGTTTTAAGATATTTTCATGACAAACGAAATAAATAGCTTTGATTTTCTCGGAATGGCCTCTGAAGACCTCTTCATTCTGGGTGACTTTTATATATTGGCAAACCTGAAGAGATATATAAAAAGCTACCGCACAAAAATGTAAATCTCATTAAAACAAACAATTTATATTATGTACATTTGTTTTGCAGGGTTAACCGTTTTCAAGATTTCCGGATTATCAGTTTCATTTTTCTCAAACGGGAAGACACCTTTCTTCTCGTTTCTCGTTGGTTTTCTCCTAGAAACCAAAGAGATGGGGATTTCAATTGTTTCACATAGTGACCGAATTTTATAGGACGAGGCTATCGCTTTAGCTTGAGCATTTTATTAATTCCCTTCTACTTACAAGGCGCTAGTAATACGTTTAATTGTGTTATGTTTATTTTTATTAGTTTGATGTACCTAACAGATTAATCTTTTGAATGAAAGGTTTGTTTGCCGAACAGCTGGAGGACATCATATGAATGGAACGCATTAGACTTTTTTCCCCCTTCTACTTGCAAGGGACCAAGTAAAGGAGAATATCTGAAAGTGATTATCTCGGTCATCATGAAACAGACAGAAGAATAAGCTTTTTAACAATGACTTGTTGCAGAGATGTAGAGAAAGTTATGTGAATGGAAGACAACAGATTTTTTGTTTTGTTACTGTCTCTATCCGTGCTATGTACATGGTGTATATAGAAGGTATTGCATTGCACCCAAAATTCGATACCGAGATTTCACCGGAAATACATGTTTTGGGACCACCTGAATCCAAAAAAAGCATTTTTAGAAAAATGTCCGTGTGTGTGTCTATCTGTCTGTGTGTATGTGTGTGTGTCTGTAGGCAGCATAGCTCAAAAACGAAAAGACCGTTAAATACCAAACTTGGTATTTAAGTTCAGTATCTTCCAAGGATGCGACACGAAGATTTTCAAGAAAATACCCCCACCCCCCAACTACCCTTCACATGAAAAAATTTTCGAAAATTTTGATTTTCTAAAAAATGGCTCTAACGATTTTGATAAAAATATCACATATTAAAGATATATACTTGATAAATAAAATGTATATCTTGAATTTTCTGGGAATAGCCTCTGAAGACTACTTTATTCTGGAAGAATTTTACGAAATTTTGCATAACTACTAAACCGTAAGACTTGGACAAAACTTACCGCACAAAAAATATAGAGCAAGTTAAAACAGACAATTTATATTATATACATTTTTTTCGCGGAGTTGATCATTTTTTAGATATTCCTTATTTTTGCTTTCAGCTTTGAAAAACATACTTTTCTCATACAGGAATTTGTCAACTCCTGTCCATACAAACAAAGACTTCAGTCACATAGTAACCAGTTTTTGACTATCACTTTAACCTATGGTACTTGCTTATTTCGCTTCCACTTACAAGGAAGCAACTAATAAGACTGGTTCTGCTACTTTTTGCTCAATTAGCATGAAGTAAATAGAAGCAAAAGTTTTTTAACAATACTTTGTTGCAGAGATGTAGGGAAAGTCATGTGAATGGAACACATCAGTTTTTTGTTGTTATCAGAGAAAATAGCAGTTCATTATATTTACCAAAATTTTGAAAGGCAAGCCAGATTATAGTTTTTGCAAGCAAAAGCTGTTTTCCGGCAGATAAACGACAGCAGAAGAAAATGTTAACTTTTACATGACGGACTGACAATAGCTTCTGACACCAGTTGCAAGAGCCGTATCGAATATTAAAAGTAAAGACTATTCTCCTTGAGTTTGTCATGCAAGGAAGTTATTTGAAGGAAAACACTTTGGCGTCTCTTGACCTTTACATTTCCTTTGATCGGACATCGCAAGAGTTACTGAGGATATGCTCAGAACTTTACGGCAAGGAGATTGGAAGGGAGAATGTAGGCTTATAATTGTCGACCAAACTTTACAGAGCTAAGCGCCCTGGCAGATAAGTTGGCTGAAGTTTGCGAGCGAGCATTCTTCACCGTAAGAGATAGCGGCTGCTAGTATATTCTTCTTGAATGTCCGACGATGCATGCTGATATACAGTTAGGAGCGTGTTAAACGGCATTTAGCCAACTTAAAAATGCGTGTGTTTCATACAGTGACATCAATTTTTGTTAATTAACTTTCAAATTTGATTATTTCATTCATCTCTTATCCAGAAGCATTGTATCCGATAAATTATAACCAGGAAGAGTTACCATAAATCATTATTGTACTTTTTACCATGAACTGGAGCTAATTTTGCCCCTTATCCCCTACTTTATCCCAAATTTAGAAAATATAGTATTTTATACACACGTTATCTGTTATTTTATATACCATTATTTTTTCTAGCCCGTGTGTACAATGTTCATAGTGAATAGAGAAGATAGTGTATTATACCCAAAAATTCGATGTCGAGATTCCACAGGAAATATATATTTTGAGGTCCTCTGAGTCCGAAAAAAAAATTTAAAAAAAGGTTCATGTGTGTGTGCGTACAGCATAGCTCAAAAACGAAAAGTCATTTAAATACCAAACTTGATATTTAAGTTCAGCATCTTCCAAGGATACGAAACGAAGATTTTCAAGAAAATCTCCCCATCCCAAACTACCTTTTAAATGGAAAAAAAAATCTGATGTGTTCCATTCACATGACTTTCTCTACATCTCTGCAACAAGTTGTAGTTAAAAAGCTTATGCTTCTATTTACCTCATGCTAATCAAGAAAAAAATCAGCAGAAATAGTCTTATTACTTGCTTCCTTGTAAGTCGAAGCGAAATAAGGGAGTACCATAGGTTAAAGTGATAATCAAAAGCTGGTTGCTATGTAACTGAAGTTCCTTTGTTTGTATGGACACGAGTTGACAAATTCATGTGTAAAAAAGGTATGTTTTTCAAACCTGAAACGAGAAACCATGAATATTTTAAAAATGACCTATTCCACGAAAAAAATGTATATGACATAAATTGAATGTTTTATTGTAAGCTTTTGTCCATCTTTTACGGTTTAGCGGTTATGCAAAATTCCATAAAATTCATCTAGAATAAAGTAGTCTTCAGAGGCTATTCCCAGAAAATTCAAGATATGCATTTTATTTGTCAGGTAAATATCTTTAAAATACGATATTTTAATCAAAATCGTTAGAGCCATTTTTAAGAAAATAAAAATTTTCGAATTTTTTGCAAGTAAAGGGTAGTTTGGGGTGTGGGATTTTCTCGAAAATCTTCGTGTCGCATCCTTGGAAGATACTATACTTAAATACCAGGTTTGGGCTTTAACGATCTTCTCGTTTTTGAGCTATGCTGTCCACAGACACACACAGGCACACACACACACGGACCTTTTTGTAAAAATGCTTTTTTTGGACTCAGGGGGTCCTAAAACATGTATTTTCGGTGATATCTCGGTGTCGAATATTTGGGTGAAATACAATACTTCCTCTATACACTATGTACATATTAAGTATAGAGAAAGTAAAAATAGAACATTTTGACGCGCCAATCCACATCGAGTCCAAGGCCTGCGCGAAACGATCTGGCCTACGAACGCAAAATATTAGTAGTTTCACCACGAACGTTCGACATATTACTGGAATTAATAAGACCATAGATGATGCTCTATCAAGGATGGACAACTTCCAAAGCGTCAACAAGTAGCAATCCATCGTCATATCTGTTGTAATGAAATACTCTCGTCTCTAGATGTGTTAGATTAACCTTTCTCGATCCCATACACTCTACGCGAGTTCTTAGGACCAATTGTGCATTCGCAAAATCATCAACTTGTAGTCATCCCGGTATGTAAACACTTATTACGGTGTAACATTTTCTGGTCACGCATTAACATAGCCTTCGCTAAATGGGCGCACAATTAATCAATGAAATCGGTAGCAGCTCTGGAGAAGCTTTCTCCAAGTGGATGATTCGAGCATATCATTAGTAAACATTAGCAGTGAATTAGTTCTAATGACAATAGATACTCCAGTATCAGATATAACGGAAGGGGACACATTGCGAACAGCAACCTATTTGAGATGTATTGCGACTACTACCCACAGGAGGAAGGGATGAAATGAAGGAACCACAGGAGGCTAAGGTGTCAAGCAGATAGGTCACAGAGAAGTGTGGAAGTCTCACTTCCTTCGTAACAGCTGCTCGCTCGGAGCTATCCAGAGAGAGCGATGAAAAACTCGTCCTGTTAGGCAGTTCTCTGTTATTCCCTCTTTCCATGGAGCAAGTATCCTCGACATCTGTCTAGTCCACCACGCGCCACGAAACTTAGTATCTCCCCTGAATCATCAGAAGGCAACGGGGTAAAAGGAAAAAGATAGTAAATTATGTTACAGGAGAAAACGCTTCATTTTGCAAATAACATTATAAAACACTTAAGGTCAAAGAGGACGTTTGGCGGGGATTAAACCTGGGGGACCTCTGCGAGCCCATCATGTTACCGCGGTAACCTACCCATCCACTCCACTCCCCTACCCAACTACCTATATACATCACATACATACATATACACATACATACATACATACATACATACATACATACATACATACATACATACATACATACATACATACATACATACATACATACATACATACATACATACATACATACATACATACATACATACATACATACATACATACATACATACATACATACATACATACATACATACATACATACATACATACATACATACATACATACATACATACATACATACATACATACATACATACATACATACATACATACATACATACATACATACATACATACATACATACATACATACATACATACATACATACATACATACATACATACATACATACATACATACATACATACATACATACATACATACATACATACATACATACATACATACATACATACATACATACATACATACATACATACATACATACATACATACATACATACATACATACATACATACATACATACATACATACATACATACATACATACATACATACATACATACATACATACATACATACATACATACATACATACATACATACATACATACATACATACATACATACATACATACATACATACATACATACAATCTTGCCTAACCAAAGAATACAAATGTCGCTGCTGTAGCATGGTACGGTTTAGGTTGTTCAGAGAAGGCTGGGATATAGTGCAATACAGTCTGATCATCAAAACATCAGCACAGCGTACATAAACAGGAATAAACTAAACGACCCACAAAACTTGCTATTTTCTTTACCACTAATGAATATTAATTTTCTCCTTTGTGATCGTATGACTGTGCGTGGCAGTGTTTGCATTTTGACTTGATTCGAACCCGTTCACTGTAAGAGACTCAACAGCTGCATTCCAGTATTGCCGAACTGTACAGGGTATGCACCGGGAGTGATGATGTAATACGCTTATCTGTTCTGTAGTTGGCCTCCGTGGTGTAATGGTTACTATGCTAGATTCTTATACCCAAGGTCGCGGGTTCAAGCCCGGCGGAGGACGATGAATTTTTTCGGTCGTAAAAATCCTTACCATGGCTTCCTTCGGAAGGGAAGTAAAGCCGTTGGTCCCGTGTCACGTAAAAGAACCTCAAGCCTGAGCAAAATTAAGCGGTCTTTCACGTCCAATATAGAATGGGACGCTAAGAACCGCTGTAGTTAAAGAGCGACATTTCCATTTGCATTTTATCTGTTGTGTTTACGCAAGCTTCCACTCGTGGCCATATCTGCATTCATTCTTCAGACAAGTAATTCATACACACATACATAAATACACACTACAATATTAATTAAAAAAATATATTTCTTTAAAATCCAGCAGTTACAAGACAGGAAACTATTGAATACGTGGGTTTGAGTTTCTAAAATGCTCAGCAGCATAGAAAATACATGGTTTGGAAAAATAAAAGCATTATTAGTAATAAATGGGTTAGAGGAAATGTACGCCCCAGGATATACATTAATAAAGGGAGTTTGAAAAATAATGAAAGAAGGACTAGAAGATGTGGACGGGGAAACTTTGTAAGGGACAAACCGTCACCTAGTTTTTAAAATGGATGGAAATCTGAAAAGGGAGACGTTTATATCTAAGGTTTGTGAAAAGAGTGAGCGAAGGTTTTGTTTTGTTTGTTTGTTTTTTTGTTTGTTTTTTTTAGTGGGGGGACATGGAAATAGTTGAATGAAAGGAAGATGGTGCTGAAGGAAATATGTAAAAATGGTAATAGCAAACAACTGATTTGTAGCAAATAGTTAAATAAAAATAAAGAGTTTACAGTAGGAGAGTATTTACAACCAGTCAGAATCAGGAGGGGCTGGAAAAAAAGCAAATAGAAGTGGTCAGTGAATAGGACAGCTGAAGGATGAAGATTTTGACAGCTAAAATGCAGATTTTATTACTTTCTCTCCACAGTATCTACATGGTATGTAGGTAGAGAAGGTATTGCACCCCACTCAAAACTTCGATACCAAGATTTCACAGGAAATAAATGTTTTGAAATCTCCTTATCAAAAAAAAAAAAAAATAGAAAAAGATGTCTGTGTGTGTCCATGAAGACGATAATCAAAACGATTTTGATTAACATATCGTATATTAAAGATATTCTTATGGCAAAACTGTATGTCTTGAATTTTCTGTGAATAACCTCTGAAAACCTCTTCATTCTGGATAACTTTACGGTAAACAGTAAGAGATAACCAAAAACTTGCCCCCCCCCCAAAAAAAAACAACATACAATTTATGTCGTATGCATTTTTTTCGTGAAGTTGACATTTTCAAGATATTCCACTTATTGGTTTCACCTTTAAAATATTTAAACTTTTCTAATACAGGAATTTGTGAACCTTTGTGTAAGAAAAAAAAAATAAAATAAAAATAAAATAAAAAAAAGAATTTCAATCATATAGCGGCCAGCTTTTAAAACAACTGACTGACGCTTTAGCCTAGTGTATTCCTTACCTATTTCCCTTCTACTTATAAGCAAGTAATTAATACACCTATTTTACTATCTTCTTTTTATCTTGACAAAGTGGAGTGAAAGATCAGCTTTTATAAGAATAATTTGTTGCAGAATAGTCAGAGAAATTCATGTGAATGTAACAATCAGAGTTTTATTAAACTTGTCAAACCACGCTTGGACCTATGGGAGAGAAAGCCAAAACCCAGGCCCGTTTTCACTAAAAATCTCAGATCGATCTATAAGATTTAATGTGACCTCTCGGTAGTGGATGTTATGAGAATTGTATATTATGCAACAAAATTAAAATTATTTTGTCTGTTATCAATGCTGTCAATTGCCAAGATTATAGCAGCGCTGCCGGTATGCCGGAATTTTGTCCAGCAAGAATTCTTTTGTATGGCAGTATATCTACGACGTGGGACTAGTTTTTAAGCACACTTAAGAATCATCGGTCTGGACAGGATTTGAACCCACGACCTTGGGTTCAGAACCAGTGCTTACAATGTTTACAGGATATATACGAGAATGTACGAGGGTTATCCAGAAAATAAGAACGATTTAACATAACTAAATAAAAAGAAAGATACTTACACAAAGCTTTACTTTCAGAGTTAGAGTGTTTTATTTCTCAACTTAGAGAGATTGTTACCAAAATATTTACTGTCACATGGTATCGGTTTTTAATACAGATGTTATACTTTTCCACCGTTAAAGATCTGAGCCGGCATCTCCTTAATGTGGTGGTAGCGCGGCTGCTTGCCTAATGGGAGACCTGGGTTCGATTCCGGATACTGGAGTGGAGATTTCTTCCCCGCTGGGAGATTTGGTCCGGGGTGCACTCAGCCTCATGATGAGGCCCCTGGGGGACCAATTGAGCAGCTACTTGAAGGAGAAGTAGCGGCTCTAGGTCGAGAGAACCGCATTAACCGGCTGGGAGGGTTTCGAGGCGCTGACCACGTTTCACTAACCAACACTGCACCCCATCCATGTCACCTGAGGTGGGGTAGAGATGGAGGTCGCAGCGGCCGGGCGGTAGACCTTGGCCCCTTTTGGGCTGTTGAATTTGATTTCATTTTTGAGGTTTTCATCGGTTTGGAAATATTTTCCGTCCAAAAATCATGCACATTGTCCAAAATTAAAACAGTTTTTTTTTCTGAATTTTTTATTAACATTTGCCTTAAACTTTTCCATAACGATTCTTGTACTTCCACTCGATCTTTATCTTACACGCTGATTATTTCTTGATTACTCGTAAATTTTGCGCAATTTTACTTCTAGTTTATTTAGGAAGCATGCTAGTTCTATTTATATGATAATGAAACTCTAAATCAGTTTTTTACATTTCATTTTGCAGTTTCATTTATTGCTGCTGCAGTTATAGTTCATCTACTTTTTCTTCACCAAACTCAAATGTAATTCATCCATGAACAGTTCCTAGTATTGGAGTAAAAACTCCTCAACTACTCTGAAAACTCATTGCGTTGTCATCATACACTTGCGTTTATTGCCTATAAAATTAGATTGACCGATTATTTTGTGCTTTCAAAAAATTAATAAGTGCTTTGGCAGTAGAAGAGTACAATATCGGCATTAAAAACTGATACCACGTACAATAAATGTCTTAACAGAATAGAGATTACGCTGAGTAATTGAGTAAGGTACTGTAACTTTGTGAATAAAGTTTTATGTTAATTAATATCTTTCGTTATTATTTGGTTATGCCAAATGGTTCGTTATTTTCTAGACGACCCTCGTATATATAATAAATACTATATAAAATCTGATATGTTCCATTCACATGACTTTCTTTACATCGTTATAACAAATTATTAATAAGCTTATTCTTCCATATACTTCATGCTAATCGAGATAAATATTAGCAAAAATGGCCATATTACTTCTTCCTTGTAATTAGAAGGGAAACAAGACAATACACTGGGCAACTGCGACACTCAAATGTTTTAAAATATGGTTGCTAAGGGAATGAAATCTGTTTCTTAGCATGGTCAGAAGTTGACAAGTTCCTGCATGAGAAACGTTCAAGTATTTTAAAACTGAGACAAGGAATATCTAGAAAATGGTCACCTCCACGAAAAAAAAAATGTATATGACATGGATTGTGTGTTTTACTGAGATCTACGTTTTTTGTGTAGTAAAGCTTCTATCTCTTTTGGTTTACCAGTTTTGCAAAATTATGCAAAATTCATCCAGAATGAAATAGCGTTCAGAGGCTAATGCCAGAAAATTCAAGATATTTATTTATTCTATTTGTAATGAAAATGGCTTTAGTATGTGGTATTTTAAACAAAATCATGAGAAAAACAGAATTTCCGAAAAATTTTCCATGTAAAGGGTAGTTTAGAGTGGGGGGATTTTCTTGAAAATCTTTGTGTCGCATCCATGGAAGAAAGCAAACTTAAATGACAAGTTTGGTATTTTACAGTCTTTTTCGTTTTTGAACGCATACACACGCGCGCGCGCGTGAACGCGGACGTTTCTGTAAGTACAGGGGTTCCAAAACATGTATTTTCGGTGAAATTTGGTACCAAATTTTTGGGTGTAATACAATAACTTCTCTTTACATTATGTACTTAGTACGTGTAGAGAAAGTAATAATATATAATGTTTATTATATATAATGTATACTGAAATAATTATGTTAAGGAATAAAATAACCATCCGCAAAGTGAAATATAGATTTGAATTTCCAAGTATCTATATTTTAAATTCTGATTTGTGGAAGACATTCATGAATGGTCTGCGTTCTGGTATTTAAATACCAGAAGAGGACGCATAAAGCGGTTTGAATTGTAAATGAGAGCAATAACGGGAGGAGCATACAGCTACCCTTTATGGAGTGGGTGCAGAAGATGAGGAGAAAGAAAAAGGGGAAGAAAGACGGTTTATGCTTTAAGAAAACCATGGGGAGCAAAAATAAAACACAGAAGACAAGAAAAACCAAACTCGAATGGAAAAGCTCCACTACTTTTCTTATGGACTCATTTTAAAGGTAGGATGAAAGACAAGCAAAGGAAAAGGAGAAAAAAGTTGGAGAAGCAAGAAAAGCTCCAAGCGAGTCTATCTGCAAAAGGAGAAGGAACGATTTATACCTTCAACGAATCTACTTCACTGACGAGAATGCAGCACTTAATTCTTCAATACAAAATCCGTGTTTGAAAAAGATGGAGGGCGAATGTACTCTTTTAGTTTCTCTAGCACATATTTACAATGTGCATATTAGCAGAGGTGTGGTTATGCGCCCATTAATTCAACACTGTGATTTCACTGGACATGGTATGAGCATATACATTTTTACTTTCTCTACACGTAATATATACACAGTGTACAGAAAAGGTATTGCACTCCACCCAAAGTTCGATACCGATATTTCACCGGAAATATATGTTCTAGGGTCCCCTGTATCCAAAAAAATCTGATATGTACCATTCACATGACATTCTCCATATCCCTGCAACAAATAATTCTTAAAAAGCTTATACTTCTATTTACTTTATGCTAATCAGAAAAAATAGCAGAAATAGTCTTATTACTCGCATCCTTGTAAGTAGAAGCCAAATAAGGGACAACCGTAGGTTAAAGTGATAGTCAAAAGCTGGTTGATATGTCAATGAAGTTCCATTGTTTATATGGATAGGAGTTGACAAGTTCCAGTATGAGAAAAGTATACGTTTTTCATAGCAAAAACCAAAAATAAGGAATGTCACAAGAACGACGAACTCCACGAAAAAAATGTATAGAACATAAATTGTGTGTTTTAATGTGCTCTACTTTTTTGTGTGGTAAGTTTTTGTCCATCTCTTACGGTTTAGCAGTTATTCAAAATTCAGTAAAATTCATCCAGAATAAACTACTCTTCAGAGACTATTCCCAGAAAATTCAAGATATACATTTTATTTGTCAGGTAAATATCTTTAATATACGAAATTTTAATCTAAATCGTTAGAGCCATTTTTGAGAAAATCAAAATTTTCGAAAAAAGTTCCATGTAAAGGGTAGTTGGGGGTGGGGGGATTTTTCTCAAAATCTTCGTGTCGCATCCCTGGAAGATACTAAACTTAAATACCAAGTTTAGTATTTTACCGACTTTTCGTTTTTGAGTTATCGTGTTCACAGACACACGGACACACGGACACACACACACACACACACACACACACACACACACACACATGGACCTTTTTGTGAACATGCTTTTTTTTTATATTGGGGACCCTAAAACATATATTTCCGGTGAAATCTCGGTATCAAATTTTTGGTGGAGTGCAATACTTTCTCTTTACACTGTGTACATAGTGCGTATGGAGAAAGTAAAAACCATTTTCACAAAAAAGATCCGTGTGTCATTGTGTCCGTGTCTCTGTGAACACGATAACTCAAAAACGAAAAGTCGGTAAAATACAACACTTGGTATTTAAGTTTAGTATCTTCCAGGGATGCGACACGAAGATTTTGAGAAAAATCCCCCGCCCCAAACTACCCTATACATGGAACTTTTTTCGAAAATTTTGATTTTCTCAAAAATGGCTCTAACGATTTTGATTAAAATATGATATAATAAAGGTATTTACCTCAAAAATAAAATGTATATCTTGAATTTTCTGGGAATAGCTTCTGAAGACTACTTTATTCTGGATGCATTTTACGGAATTTTGCATTCCTGCTAAACCGTAAGAGATGGAGAAAAACTTACCACACAAAAAATACAGAGCACGTGAAAACATACAATTTATGTAATATACATTTTTTTCGTGAAGTTGGTTGTTTTTGAGATATTCCTTGTTTTTGGTTTCAGCTTTGAAAAACTTATACATTTCTCACACAGGAATTTGTCAACTCCTGTCCATGCAAACAAAGTAACTTCAGTCACATAGCAACCAGCGTTTGACTACCACTTTAACCTATGGCACTCCCTTATTTCGCTTCTACTTACATAGAAGCAAGTAGTAAGAATATTTCTACTGCTTTTTCTCAATTAACATGAAATATGTAGCAGCCTAAGTTTTTTATAATATTTTTTGCAGAGATGTAGAGAAAGTCATATGAATGGAACACATCAGATTTTTAGGAATTATTCCGTGTGCACGTGTGTGTGTGCATAAAGTAAATAGAGGCATAAACGTTTTAACAATAATTTGTTGCAGAGATGTAGAGAAAGTTATGAGAATGGACAAATCAGATATTTCTATTTGTACCATAAGTAACTATTGTTTTAAACTACAGAGTTTGAAGTAATAAAGATATAGAGTGATTTATGTAGAACTGACACATTTATTTATTTAATTATTTCGTTAGAAATTCATTCAATGGCCCAAGTTTAGCACCAAATGAAGCAGAAAGTTTCGATTCCTTGTCACTAGATGCGCAGATGCTTATATTTTATTCCTAATTGCATTGTTGACAGCTGTTTCGATATTTTGTTCTTGTAGTCAACGTGAAAATGCAGTACGATGTAGAGCTGAGTCAGGGATATTTTCAGCAAGATGGCACTACATGCCATACATAAAATGAAATCATGAATCTAATTGCAAGGCTCTTGACGACCGGATAATTTCCAGGAACCTGTGGCCACCAAGATCTCCGGATTTGACATCGCGGGACTTCTTTCTATGGGTTTACTTAAAAGACAGGGTTTACGCCACACGTACCCAGACATTGGACGATCTGAACCACAACATCACAAAGGAGATTCAAGCTATTGACAACAAAGTCCTTCAATGAGTGGCCAGTAACATGGAACGACGTGTTGAGTTGAGCCTTAGGTATAATAAGTTGTCGCTAGCATAACACGTTTTGAAACAATTAATGAAAGAAACGTGTCAGCTCTATATAAATCACCCTGTATTTTGTTCTAATGTTTATTGCGTGTCGATGAATTTTAGAAGCGGAATTGTCACTGTTTATATTAAAGAAGTGAAAAGAGGAACATGTTCACGTTTACAAATAATTACGCCGGAACATCTAGTGAAAGGAAAGGGTGTTTGCTTTGAGTTACGTGTTGAATAGTGGCTATCTAATGCCAGTAAATTACGTCCAGTTTTGTGCTGTTAAATGTCAACAGTCCAACTCTATCGTGGTACATCTAGGCTTACTAAAGTTCGAACACATTAATTGTGCCCCTGCCTCGGTCCATGTGTATTGATCCGCAGTAAGTAATTAGGGCCACAACTCTGGGCCAAGCATAGCGTGTGTGCCGCCCACATCATTGCCCCCCGTTCTTTTTTTCTTGCCAACTTCTGAGCAAGAAGTTTGGACCATTGAAGCCATGCTGTTTGCTTGCTTTACGTTGTAATTTCTGAGGTGACTGCGCGGAGGTCCTTTGGGACGAAATACAAACAAAAGAGGAACAGAAACTCATCAATATGAGTCAGAGTTCAAAACTTTTAACTTCTTTTGAAAATTTCAATATTTACTTTTTACTTTCTCTACACGCACTATGTAGGTTTTGTTTTGCACCCAAAAATTCGACACCGAGATTTCACCGGAAATACATGTTTTGGGTCTTCCTGTATACAAAAAAAAAGTATTTTTGGAAAAAGATCCATGTGTGCGTCTGTGTGTGTCTGTGGACAGCATAGCTCAAAAACCAAAAGACCGATAGATACCGAACTTGGCATTTAACTTCGGTACCTTTCAAGAATGTAACACGAAGATTTTCAAGAAAATCACCACCACGCCAAACTACCCTTTACATGGAACTTTTTTAGAACATTTTTATTTTCTCAAAAAGGCTCTAATGATTTTGATTAAAATGTCATATATTAAATATACTTAAAAGACAAATAAAATGCATATCTTTAACTTTCTGGGAATAGCCTCTGAAGACTACTTTATGCTGGATGAATTTTACGGAATTTTGCACAACTGCTAAACCGTAAGAGATGGACAAAACTTACCATACAAAAAATGCAGAGCTCATTAAAACACACAATTTGAGTTATATGCCTTTTTTTCGTTGAGTTTTAAGATATTCCTTGTTTTTAGTTTCAGCTTTGAAAATCTTATACTTTTCTCATACAGGAATTTGTCAACTCCTGTTCATTCAAATAAAGGAACTTCAGTCGCATATCAACCAGCTTTTGACTATCGCTTTAACCTATGGTAATCCCTAACTTCGCTTCTACTTACTATTTCTGCTAATTTTTTCGATTAGCATGAAGTAAACCTTCATGCTAGTCGAAAAAATAATCAGAAATAGTCTTACTACTTGCATAAGCTTTTTAATAATAATTTGTTGCGGAGATGTAGAGAAAGTCATGTGAATAGAACACATACGATTTTTACTTCCTGCCAACTTCTGAGCAAGACGTTTGGACCATCGAAGCCATGCTGTTTGCTTGCTTTACGTTGTAATTTCTGAGGTGACTGTGCGGAGATTCTTTGGGACGAAATACAAACAAAAGAGGAACAGAAACTCATCAATATAAGATAGAGTTGAAAACTTTTAACTTCTTTTAAAATTTTCAATATTTACTTTTTAATTTATCTACACGTACTATGTACATAGTGTGTAGAGTAGGTATTGTATTGCACCCGAAAATTCGAATACAAAATATATATTTTGGGTCCCCCTGAATCCAAGAAAAACATTTTTGGAAAAAGGCCCGAGTGTATGCGCGTGTGTGTGTGAGAGTGTATGTGTGTGAATGTAGACAGCATAGCTCAAAAACGAAAAGACTGGTAAATACCAAACTTGGTATTTAAGTTTGTTATCTTTCAATGGTGCGACACGAAAATTTAAAGAAAATCACCCCACCCCAAACTTCACATGGAAAATTTCGAAAATGTTGATCTTCTCAAAAATGGCGCTAACGATTTTGATTAAAACCTCTTATATGTAGGATATTTTGCATGCCAAATAAAATGTATATCTTGAATTTTCTAGGAATAATCTCTAAAAATTCTTTATTCTGGATGACTATTATTTAATTTTGCATAAATGATAAACCGAAAGAGATAGACAAAAACTTGCGGTTGATCACGATAAAACGCACAATTTATGTCATATGCATTTTGTTCGTGGAGTTTATGGTTTTTGAGATATTCCATGCTATTGGTTTCAGCTTTAAAACACATACTTTTCTCATACAGGAATTTGTCAACTCCTGTCAATACAAACAAAGGAACATCAGTCACATAGCAACCAGCTTTTGACTATCAATTTAACCTATTGTACTCCCTTATTTCGCTTCTACTTACAAAGACTATTTCTGCTAACTTTTTGTTTGTTTGTTGTTGTTGACTAGCATGAGTAAATACAAGCAGAAGCTTTTTAATAATAATTTGTTGCAGAGATGTAGAGAAAGGCATGTGCATCGTACACATCAGCTTTTTTTCAATTAAAGTCTTTCTATACTTAAATTTTTAAAGTTTCAAAGTTTCAGGGCCTACGTGCTCTTATTCTTAAGGTGATCATTTGTGAATGGTGCCCAAAAATTATGAAAAATGAAATAATTACTTAAAACAATATGAATTTTAAACTTTAAGAAAATGTATCGATTTTACTTGATCTACACATACTATGTATATAGAGAAGATACTGCATTCCACCCGAATTTTTGATACCGAGATTACACCGGATATACACCCCTCTATCCCAAAAAAGCATTTTCAGAGAAAGGTCCGTGTGTGTCGGGGTGTCTTTGAACACGATAACTCAAAAACGAAACGTCGGTAAAATACCAATATTTAAGTTTAGTATCTTCCAGGGATGCGACACGAACATTTTGAAAAATACCGCCCTCCCTCAACCCAAACTACACTTTATATGGAAAAAGTTTCGATGATGTTGATTTTCTCAAAAATGACTAATAATTTTGATTAAAATAGTGTATATTAAATATATTTACATGACAAATGAAATGTATACCTTGAATTTTCTTGGATAGTGTATATTCCGAGTGAATTGTGCTGAATTTTGCATATCTGGTAAGATAGACAAAAATTTACTTAGTGAAAAATGTAGACTCCGTTAAAACACACAATTTTTGTGTTTAAAGTTTTTTTCCCATCTCTTACGTTTTAGCTGTTATGCAAAATTACGTAAAATTAATCCGGAATAAAATAGTCTCCAGAGGCTATTCCCAGAAAATTCAAGATATACATTTTATTTGTCAGGTAATTATCTTTAATATATCATATTTTAATCAAAATCGTTAGAGCCAAGTTTTAGAAAATCGAAATTTTCGAAAAACGTTCCATGTAAAGGGTCGTTGGGGGTGGGGGAATTTTTCTCAAAATCTTCGTGTCGCATCCCTGGAAAATACTAAACTTAAATACCAAGTTTGACTTTTCGTTTTTGAGTTATCGTGTTCAAAGACACACGGACACACGGGCACACACACGAACCTGTTTCTGAAAATGCTTTTTTTTTTTTGGATAAAGGGGACCCTAAAGCATATATTTTCGGTGAAATCTCGGTATCGAATTTTTGGGTTGAGTGCAATACCTTCTCTATACACTATGTACATAATACGTACAGAGAAAGTAGAAATGCATCACGTGGCTTCTTTTTATTAGACCAATGTGTGTGTTTTCCCGTATTTCGGATTTGAATTTCTGGTTCGTGAGTTTTCACTATGCACCATGGCGACGAGCGATCAGTTTGGTTCCAATGAGCAAGCCATACGCTTATTTTATGTATAGATTTAAGTATTGAGAACTCTTTCTTCATGTTTCCTGCAGGTTTATAAGTGATGATATGTTTATTTGTTCAGCTTACTAAGAAGCATGGAATATGTTTAATTTCAAATCGTTGTGCGCATTATAATAAATAAACCCTTTTTATGTAGATTAACGTCCTTTAACCTGGCTGGTCACATTGGACGATGAATGAAATAGTGAAATGATGCTCAATTGATCTCGAAGTCTATGGAGCTTAAAGTTACTCGACATTCGTCTTATCAGAATAAGGGAAAACCCTGAAAAAACCTTATCCGGGTAACTCACTTTAAACGAGATTCGAGCTCGCAACCTGTTGAATTTGAAGCACACGCTACCACCATACTACCCAGGTGGGCTTAAAGCATTTTGTTTTGGATTTCACGCAGGCGCTCGTCTCCCATCTAGGCAGCCTGGGTTCGATCCCAAGCGCCCGCCTATGGGATTTGTGATGGACGAAGCGGCGTCTAGGCAGGTTTTTTCCGAGTCCTCCAGTTACCCCCGCCTATGATTCCACTAAATATCATTATCACCTTTCCTATCATCCATTTCATATCATTACATTTCATATCAGCAACTTCCTCATACCTGGCTATGGGTCGACTACTCGTTCCAGGTTCTAGATTCTAAGGTTTCGTGTCGTAGGCTCCAAGACAGGCTTCTGGCCGCTAGGCATTCGCTTTTAAGTCCTTCGGGATGTTCTAGGAGGAGGGAAGGCCGACTACGATTTCATGCACATCTTTTTTACTTTCTTTAGCCCCGTATGTACATCGTAAACAGGTATAGAGAAGTATTGTATTCCATTCAAACATTTGATGTCGAGATTTCACCGGAAAGATATGTATTAGGGTCCACTGAATCCGAAAAAACATTTTTAGAAAAAGGTCCATGTGTGTGTCTGTGAACATCATAACTCAAAAACGTAAAGACCAAACTTAAATACCAAACTTGGTAATTAAGTTTAATATATTCCAAGGATGTGACACGCAGATCTTCAAGAAAATCTCCATACCAAAAACTACCCTTTACATGGAAAAATGTTCGAAAATTTTTATGTTTCTAAAAATGGTTCTAACGATTTTATTAAAATTCCGTATATTAAAGCCGTTTACATCCTAAATAAAATGTATATCTTGAATTTTCTGAGAATATCCTCTGAAGATCTCTTTATTCGGATGAATTTTGCCGAATTTTGCTTAACTGGTATACCATAAGAGATAGGCAAAAACTTACATCAGAAACATTTTAGATTTCGTCGAAACACACAATTTATGTCCTTTACGTTTCTGTTGTGGAGCTAACCGTTTCCGAGATGTTATTTGTTTCAATTGTGAAGTACTTTTACATTTCTCAGACAGGAAGGGTCTATTTTTCTTTTGTTCTACTCCTGGCCAAGCAAGGAAGCGATTTGCAATGACAATCGCATAATGATAACTTTTAAAATATTTGACTATCAGTTTAGCCTAATGCATTCCCTTAGTTCCCTTCTATTTATGAGGAACTAAGTAATAAGAACATTCGGCTAGCATTGTGTAGAAAGAAGAATAATATTTTACAAGAAGCTGTAGAGCAACTAGAGAAAGTTATGTGAGTGCACATCAGATTTTTTTTATTGTTTCATTTGTATAGCCCCCTTTAACTTCTATGGTCATATCGGGGGCTTTGACTTGTGAAACAACTCATTTTATCACAGTAGGTTATTGCCATTAAGTTTATCATTTTATATCATTAAACACATGCACACTCACTTTCACGTGCTTTCTTCCAGACTGTGTGGGGGATTGGGAATAATCTGGTTAAAGAAAAATTCACCGCCCCAGGCGGGAATCGTATCCGGAACCTCCGGGTGAGAAGTCAGTACAATGCACGACAGTGTAATGTATATCTTGTTTTAATATATAGTAACTTTTAGATTTTCAACGTGAACTGCGTTCGTCCATATCTGCTAGAGTAGATCACAGCAAAGGGCCTAAGATTTTGTTGGGGGTATGCAGTTGATCTGTTACTGCAGTCATTAACATTGAGCAGCATTCTCCATTTAACACTACATTTAACTTTTAAAATAGTTTGAAAATGTGGAGAAATTTAATGAAAATGTTAATTAAAATCGATGCATTTCTATTCTGACGGGAGTCTAGACAACCTCGCTGTAGGAGCTGTTGTAATTTCCTTCTAAATTCAAGAGACTATTTACAAGAAGAAGTGGGTTTTAATAACCGAAAGCAATTGTGTGTTACTAGCGGGAAGCTAGATTGCATGCTGACGCGACAAAACGAAAAAAGACCAGCAGAGATTCCAATCTAGCTCCAGAAGTGAACACATCTTTTGTTTACCATACAATGCGGACGGAGGGCTAGAAGATTAATGAAATGAGGTTTACGCGGGTGGAGACGTCCAACCAGCTGAAAAGTCACAACTTGCTCTTTCCTGCACCAGAGGTCTCTGGTATTCATGGTCACTGATGCAAATCCCTTAGCACAGCGAGGGCTGAAATAAAGCTATTCTGCTTAACGACCCATCTGGAAAACGGTCTGGTCCTCGTAAAGAACAACTGCAAGTCGTGGTCATTTTAACAATGATAGTGATCAACCACAAGCTGCAAGAGAATTGGAGTGTTCTGTTTCTTTTGTAACAGGGATGTTCAAAAGTAACTCATGGAATGGCTCTGTAATCCCTTAGAGCTCCTGCATTCTGTGCGACGGATCCCGGGTCTTGAAGTAAGGTAAATGAACCAAATAAGGCCATGCTAAGGGTTTATTCGATGTTAATTCACATCCAGTTGACCAAAATTTTAAAAAATTTATCAATTTATATATTGAACCTTGGGGAAAAGGTAAGTGTAAAGTTTATTGAATAACTCAAGAATGTGACGTTAATTTATTTTTTTTTTTTTATTTTTTTTGTAGCTTAACGTCCTTTAACTTGGTTGGTCATATCAGACGATAAATGAAATTGGTGAAATGATACTCAAATGATATCGGGGTCCATGGAGCTTAAAGTTACTTGACATTCGTCTTCTCAGAAAAAGGGAAAAAGCCGAAAAAAACTTATCCGGGCAACTCACCTTAAGCTAGATTGAACTTACAACCATTTTAATGTGAAGCAGACACCCTACCACCAAACTACCCAGGTGGGCTTAAAATGTTTTATTTTACTTAAATGGGACGAATTGGCTTTATCCAGAACAAGGGTTCCAAATAAGTCCTTTTCAAATTATTGTGTTTGGAGTTCAAGAAAGAGGTGATCATGTAAATAAATAAGTAAAATTTTGGACAAAAATAAGTCTTATTAAACATAAGTAATGAAATATGAAACCTCAGTAATGACAAACTTGATTATTCAGATGTAAAAATTAAAAAGGATGATAATTAATGTTAACATAAGGCAGTCACATTCCGGACCTGACAGTGAATAATCGATATTGTTTGTTAAACCAACACATATACATTTTTTTCGTGGATTAAGCCGTTTTCGAGATATTCCTCGTTATTTATTTCAGTTTTTAAAATACTTAACGTTTTCTCATACGGGAATCTATCAACGCTTGACCACCTGCCAACGCAAAACAACGGATTTCAATCCCATAGCAACCACATTTTAAAACATTTGACTGTCGGTTTAGCCTAGTGTATTCCCATACTTCCCTTCTACTTATAAAGTAACTAAGTAATAAGACCGTTTCTGTTAATGTTTTAGCCATAAATAGATAGAAGAATAAGCTTATTCACAATAATTTGTTACGGAGATGTAGAGAAAGTCATGTGAATGGAGCACATAAGATTTTTTAAAACTTGTTTCAACCATTATTGTGCTCATTAAACATTTATTTATGATTTACCCTTTGATTTAGTGATACCCCCTTAAAATCCATTTTTTTTTTTTTTTTTTTTTTTTTTTTTTTTTTGTATTTCGAGGTAGCCTCAGCACCAATTAGCTTAATTACCGGAGCTCAAATATATATCAATAAGGTTGATATACACCAACGATTCAATTTCCAAGAAAAGGTAAATTTCTCTCAAATTACAAATTTTGCCATGTTAGGTGCTAGCGGGTCCTATAAAGTACTGAAGTGATAAAACCAGACAGATAAAAAGAGTAACTTAATAATAAAACATGAAAAGAAACGAATGAAATATTAGTAAATAAATAAATAAGAAAGAAAAATATCGCAAATAAACAGAGGGCATTTAAGGAAATAAATAAAGTAATAAATAGAATGCAATCACGAATAAAGAAAGAAAACTGCTTAAATAAAGCTAGCTATGTTAAAATGGAAACGGACATCAGAAATAAAATCACTTCGAAGTACGAAAGATTATGAATCCAGCAAGAGGAAGCCTGGACGAGACATCAAGGAACAAAAGAAACTGGTATTTCAAAGCCTAGAAGCTCAGTGCTGCAGACAAAGAAGGGAAAAAACCCAGACAAATTCACGCTCCACCAAACACAGAATGTGTAATTAGGCGTGTTAAAATGTTAATAAACATAGCGTGGCGCCTATAATTATAAGACTCAATGAAAACGCGACAAAAAAATATATAAATGCAACACATTCTCAGCCAGTAAAATCGGCACATCCTAGAAAATGGGTGGCGCACAGACTCTTGTCTAGCTGCGGAGGATCCGAAAAAGGCGGTGTCCACAACGTCACCTGAACGTCAGACACCGTGTAGTGAACCCGCGTCGCGTTATAGCTCATAGCATAACTATAGTGTACAAGTCCGCGATGTGAACAAGTTGATTAACGTGGGAAGGGAACTAAGAGGGAGATTAGCGAAATGGAAAGATGAAATTGTTGATTTAATTTGTGAACGGTTTTTGGCGAGGCTCGACCCTGAGACAAATTCTTGGAATTTGGATGGCAAAGGGGATTTGTGAAGTAACAAGTGTGGGGCAGTAAAGGACACTCAGAAACAAATGAGAGAATTTCATTAAGGTTCCTCCTCGCAAACCCTGAGATCATCATACCATTTCTTAAGCTAGCCGGCAGCTCAACCTTTTCTTTCTCCGGCTCCAAAGCCACAAACAAAACCACCACAGTACCAATTGAATTACTGGTCATTGACGAAAAATATGTAATAAATATTGGAGAATCTTGGAAGAGAAATCTCGATTGTGCCTCCTGTTTGTCAATTCTTCCTCTCTCTCTCTCTCTCTCTCTCTCTCTCTCTCTCTCTCTCCAGTGATGCTACTACCACACTTGTATCAAAATATGCTATTTTTGAGCTGAGGGTGTCTTTTCTGAATCATAACTAGTTCTTTACAAGGCATGTTATGAGGCAGTGAAAAGTGTTTGTCGTAAAAATCGAAGTGTCTTCTTTATGGTGGAAAGGATTTATGTCCACAGTTTATTTCGGATCAACGCGTCGTCAAAATGCGAGATCTCGAAGGGCTTGGGATCGTGTTGAAATCGGCGCACGACCCCTTCATGAATAACTCCATGGAATAGTGACATTGCTGCATAAATTACATTGCAGCCGACCTTCATTCTCAACCATGGCAGCCTCCATTACTCATGAGCTGCTACGGGTTACAATCGATTCTGCCCCGCATAATCGACACGGTGGACAACTGCATGCATGTGGATGCTGCTATCGCGTTTTGGCGACATGTTGGGAATATGTTTATGGGACACAGAAATGCGTAATCTTGCTAACGTTAAAGTTTGACCCCTTATCTCAGCAACTATTTAAGATAATGTGATAACATTTTCAAGTTATATTTAGAAATACTTTTACTGTTGATCGATGAAAAATAAAACATCTTTGTTTATTAGATGGAAAAATATTAATCTTTACTTTCTCTATACGCACTATATACATAGTGTATAAAGAAGGTATTGCACTTCACCTAAAAATTCGATACCGAGATTTCACCGGAAATACATGTTTTAGGGTACCCTGTAACAAAAAAAAGCATTTTCAGAAAAAGGTCAGTGTGTGTCCGTGTGTCTGTGAACACAATAACTCAAAAACGAAAAGTCGGTAAAATACCAAACTTGGTATTTAAGTTTAGTATCCTCCAGGGATACGACACGAAGATTTTGAGAAAAATCCCCCCACCCCAAACTACCCTTTACATGGAACTTTTTTCGAAAATTTTGATTTTCTCAAAAATGGCTCTAACGATTTTGATTAAAATGTTGTATATCAAAGATGTTTACCTGACAAATAAAATGTATATCTTGAATTTTCTGGGAATAGCCTCTGAAGATTACTTTATTCTGGATGAATTTTACGGAATTTAAAATAACTGCTAAACTGTAAGAGATGGACAAAAACTTACAAGAAAAATGTAGAGCACGTTAAAGCTCACAATTTATGTTATATACATTCTTTTCGTGGAGTCGGGCGTTTTTAACATATTCCTTGTTTTTGGTTTCAGCTGTGAAAACATACTTTTCTCATATAGGAATTTGTCAACTCCTGTCCATACAAACAAAAGAACTTCAGTCACAAAGCAACCAGTTTTTGACTATCACTTTAACCTGCGGTACTCCCTTATTTCACTCCTACTTACAAGAAAGCAAGTAATATGACTATTTCCGCTGATCTTTTCTCGATTGGTATGATGTAAAAAGAAGCAGCAATAATTTGTTGCAGAGATGTAGAGAAAGTCATGTGGATGGAACACATCAGATTTTTTTAAATAATGCTCTTAAAATGTTATTGAAAAATGAAGATTTTTAAATTTAAAACAGTAACTAATCCACATACATAAAACATTTTTACTTAAATTAAAGTCTATTTAGGTGCAAATGTGAGATAAACATTTCAGCTCTTAGTGTCAGTTTCTGAGATAATGGTGCATTTGTATAGGCAATTTTTCTTTTTCAGAAATTGATATCAAACAGAACATTTTAAAAAATCTGATGTTTTCCTATCACATGATTTTCTCTACATCTCTGCACAAATTATTGTTAAAAAGCTTATTCTTATATTTACTTCATGCTAATCGAGAAAAAATTAGTAGAAATAGTTTTATTACTTGCTTCGGTGCGAGTAGAAGGGAAATAAGAGAGTACAGTAGGTTAAAGTGATGGTTGCTATGTGACTGAAGTGCCTTTGTTTGTATGGACAGGAGCTGAAAAATCCCCGTATGAGAAAAGTTAGTTTTTCAAAGCTGAAACCAAAAATAAGGAATATCTAAAAAACGATTAGCTCCACGAAAAAAATGTATATTGCTTAAATTGTGCGTGTTAACGAGCTCTACATTTTCTATTTAATAACTTTTCGTCTCTCTCTTACGATTTAACAGTTATACAAAATTCCGCAAAATTTATCCAGAATAAATTTGTCTTCAGAGACTATTCCCAGGAAATTCAATATCTACATTTTGTTTATCATGTGAATATCTTTAATATACATTTTAATCAAAATAGTTAGAGGCATTTTTGAGAAAATCAAAATTTTCGAAAATTTTTCTATGGAAGGCGTAGTTGGGGCAGGGGGGATTTTCTTGAAAATGTTCATGTCACAGCCTTGGAAGATATTGAACTTAAATACGAGAGCCATTTTTTTTCAACCTCCGATAGACTATAAATAAAAGACAAGTTCATTGAAAATAATTATTTTATTACTATAAGTTTTGTACACTTATGGTTACTTTTCTACATAATGACCGAAAAAATTGAGACATTTATCGAACCTGTGCACAAGCTTTGCAATACTCGCTTAAAAAATGTTGCCGCCAACGATTTCAAATGAGCATTGATGTTGTTTTGAAGATATTCGTACTTTACGACGTTAGCGGAGGACCATTCAAAACAAACGAAGAGAAATGCTGACTTCAGGAATTGTGTTGATCCATGACAACCCTCGTCCACACACTGCTGGCACAACCCATCGGCTCCTTGAACAATTTCAATGGGACATTTTCGATCATCCGCCGTTCAGCCCTGATCTGGCACCCAGCGACTTTCTCTTTTTCCCTGAACTGAAGACGTGGCTAGGAGGGAAGTACTTTCAAACCAACAAAGATCTTCAAAACAACGTCAATGCTCATTTGAAATCATTGACGGCAACATTTTTTGAAGTGGGTATTGCAAAGCTTGTGCACAGGTACGATAAATTTCTCAATCTTTAACCATAAGTGTACAAAACTTTTAGTAGTAAAATAATTGTTTTCTATGAACTTGTATTTTACTTCTAGCCTGTCGGAGGTTGAAAAAAAAAGGCCCTCGTATTTCCGTTGAAATCTCGACATTGAATTATGTGTTTTAGCGAAATCTAAATTTTTGATGTAGTAAGTTTGTCTATCTCTTACGGTTTAACCGTTACGTAAAATTCTGCAAAAAGCTTCCTCAATAAAGAGATCTTCAAAGGCTATTCTGAGAAAATTCAAAATATACATGGCGCATTAATATAGGGCATTTTAATCAAAATCGTTAGAGCCACGTAAAGGATCGTTTGTTGTGGGGGGTTTTCTTGAAAATCTTTGTGTCGCATCTTTAGAAAATACTAAACTGAAATACCAAGTTTGATTTTAACTGTCTTTTCGTTAGCGCTATGCTGTCCACAGACACATACGGACCTTTTTCGTAATCACGGTACTTTAAAACATGTATTTCCGGTGAAATATCGGTAACGAACTTTTGGGTGCAATACAATACTTTTTCTATACACTATGTACATAGAAATTGTAGAGAAAGTAAAAATGTAGTTAATAACCTGCTGTCTCTCATTAGAGATGCAGTTCTATTTAGCTGAAACCTTGAAGTTTCTGTACCAAGGGCAGAAATCCCGTCTGCTTTATGAAAAGTCAATTTAGGGTTCGAAACTTGGCCTTCTGAATGCGAGTCACATGCATTATCCCCCTCAGCTCATTTCCATATAAATGGTGTGTTACCTATATTTAATTATTTATTGCACGTCTTTTATTACTTTCTCTACCATGTACGTATAGTAGTGTTCCCAGCTCGCGGACCCTGAAAAGAATGCCAACACAACACGCACATGAGTACAGATAAGGTGACACTGACAGATAGAAACGGTGTTGAAGAATAACATGCAGCCTAACTTAATAGATTAGTGTCAATTCTGAACACGAGCTGTTTCATTTTCTGAAGAAGAAGAAGAAGAAGAAGAAGAAGAAGAAGAAGATTAGTTTTCTGTGTGTGCATGTGACTGGGCGGCATAGCTCAAAAATGAAATGCTCGTTAAATACCAAACTTGGTAATTAAGTTCAAAATCTTGCAAGGACGCCCCACAAAGATTTACAATAAAATCCCCCCACCCTCATTACCTGTACATTTGACAATTTTCGAAAATTTTTATCTTATAAAAATTAGGTTTAACGATTTTTATTAAAATACCATATGTTTAAGCTATGTTCTGGCAAATAACTGACATAACGTATATTAAATCTATTTAGACAGGAAATAGAATTCATATCTTGAATTTTGAGGGAATAACCTCTGAAAACCTCTCTTCCTGGTTGAATTTCACTGAATGTTGCATAATTAAAAAATTTAACAGCTAGACAAGAACTTATTCCAAAATCACGTAGAAATAGTTAAAACAAGCTACAATGAACCGTTTCCTAGATCTTGCTTTTTATTTGTTTCAGTTTTAAAATACAAAAAATGTTTTTCAAATAGGATGTCACGTTTCGTTTCATCTCTCCCTTGTTGTACTGCAGAACATGCAAGGTGAGTCGAATTTCAGTTGTTCACAGAGCATTTAAAAGATTTGACAATCGCATTCCGTTATTTTCTTTCTGCTCAGAAGGAAGCAAGCAATAAGACAATCTTTGCTAATGTTTGTGTCGATTAGCTTAATATAGATACAGGAATAATCTTTGTAAACATATTTTGTTAGCAGGACAGATAAACAAAATGGTTTGAGATGAACACATCTGCTTAAAGCAACTTACACAAAGTGCTTATGTAAAAATTGTTCAGCTTTTTATTTTTACTTAAATTCAGAAATTAAAACTGTGACAAAGTTTCAAAAATTAGGAGGCAAAAGTAACACTTGAATTATTTTTACTCTGTGTTATTTTTTCGTCTGTGTTCCTGTTGAAAATTTAAATACCTTTTATATTTTTATCCTTCACCATTTATTTTCTACAGTAAAAACTTTCCTTCTCTGTAATCCTATTATAAAAAATTAACTTTCAATATTTTTCTGCTTACAGCTCAGGTATGTAAATGCGCTTAGCGGTTGGTTTGTATTCTGTTTTAGAGCCGAAAGCGGAAAAGTTACATGTAACCTCGACTCGGTCTTGAAATTTGTTCACAGTTTTTTAGTATTAAACGTCACTAAGGGAACATTTTCAAAGTGACACTAAATGTATTGCTTTGTTTTTGTAACCATGCTGTATAGTTCATGTTAGACTAAGTTGCCTACTTTCCTAATCCTTCAATTACCAAAGGCCGCGGGTTCAAACCCGGCGGAGGGCGATGGATTTTTTCGGGCGTAAAAATCCTTAGAATGGCTTCTTTCGGAAGGGAAGTAAAGCCGTGGGTCCTGTGTCATAGATTTACGGCACGTAAAAGAACCTCAAACCCGATAGAGAGGCCTCTGAGCAAAATTAAGCGGTCTTTTCCGTCCAGTACAGAATGGGATGCTGTGAACCACAGCAGTTAAAGATAAAAAAATCCCAATTCATTTCCTTTCCTAACAGCGTTCGAGCTGTAAAATTCTGAGGATATGTTTGGATCGCACAACAGAATGTGAGAGCATATTAAAAGCGGATATTCTTTTCTGCCCCATAAGTATGTTTACTTATAGGGGTTCTTAGGCTACTAACCAAGTAAGTAAATGGAATATTTCAATGTTTTTTACTTTCTCCACACGTATTATGTACATAGTATATAGAGAAGGTATTATAATGCATCCAAATAGTCGATACCGAGATTTCACCGGAAATACATGTTTCGGGTCCTCCTGAATACAAAAAAAAAACATTTCTGGAAAAAGGTCCGTGTGTGCGTGTGTGTTTGTGGACAGCATAGCTCAAAAATGAAAAGACGTTAAGTACAAAACTTGGTATTTTAAGTTTGATGCGACACGAAGATTTTTAAAAAAATCACTCCAACCCAACTAGTCTTTA
Organism: Hymenopus coronatus; assembly: GCA_030762935.1. NCBI lineage: Eukaryota > Metazoa > Arthropoda > Insecta > Mantodea > Hymenopodidae > Hymenopus > Hymenopus coronatus. Next base: position 58,611,476 of record CM060884.1, read on the forward strand.
CATGGATTTTCCCAAAAATGATTCTAAAGATTTTAATTAAAATATCGCATATTAAAGGTATTTACCTGACAAATATAATGTATAGCTATTCTTGAATTTTCTAAGAATAGCCTCTGAAGGCTACTTTATTCTGGATGAATTTTGCGGAATTTTGCATAACTGCTAAACCGTAAGAGGTGGACAAGAACTTACTATACAGAAAATGTAGAGCACATTAAAACACACAATTTATGTTATATACATTTTTTTCGCGGCGTTGGTCGTTTTTAAGATATTCTTGGTTTTCTTTTTTCAGCTTTGAAGAACTTATACCTTTCTCCTACAAGAATTTGTCAACTCATGTCCTTACAAACAAAGGAACTTCAGCCACATAGCTTTTGACTATCATTTTAAGCTTTGGTACTCCCTTATTTCGCTTCTACCTACAAGGAAGCAAGTAAAAAGACTATTTCTGCTAATTTTTTCTCGATTAGCATGAAGTAAATAGAAGCACAAGCTTTCTAACAATAATTTATTGCAGAGCTGTAGAGAAAGTCAAGTGAAGGAAACACACATTTTTTCTGTTAATTTATACAATGTTTTATAATCAGTTTCGCCAAGTGGTCGGTAGAAAGCTATTGTTGTTTTCCTGACCAATAATTTCAATTGCAATAATCTCCGCATTCTCTTCTGATTTAGTACAAATAAAAATTCCCCCTCCTCTTCCATCCCTGTACCTCCTGAACACAGTGCAGGCCGCGGCGTGGCCGAGTGGTTAGACCCCTCGCTTCTCACCTAGACGGCCCGGGTTCAATCCCAAGCGACCGCATGTGAGATTTGTGGTGGACAAAGCGGCGCTGGGGCGGGTTTTCTCCGGGTACTCCGGTTTCACCCGCCATCGCATTCCACCGGTGCTCCATCATTATTCATGTATCATCAGTGTCACCGTCTGCGGTGCCATAAGTAGTTAAAGTGGGCTTAAACACTACCAAAACAAATGAACACAGCGTAATCTGATCTGAAAACTTCCGCGTCGTCTATACCAACATTTAGCCATGACTCCGTACCTATAACCACATTCGGTTAGCTCATTTCAATTAAATTCCAAAATTTTACAATTTTAATCATAATACTATGGCAATTTATCTGTAACAGTTTTAAAGAATCAGCCCCTTCCTGTAAAGCTTCATTTCTTCAAGGTTGGCGTCACTGCTGCTGCACCCGCCCGGTTGCGACCTTGCAGATTCTAGTACAGTATTAGATTTGACTCTGCCATTGGTCGATTGACTAACATGGCTGTGTATATTTCGCATTGGAAAGATATAAACTGATTTTCAGAAAGTCCATTTTACCCCTTATTTCGATCCAATTCATTTACGTACACCTAACCTAAGCTAACCTATAACCTCGACGAAATCTGGAAACCTGTCGTTCACTGTCACGTAGCCATATTGTCTCCGTAACCAAAGAGCCTCTATGGTTCAAGTGTATACCGTCCCGCCCTAAGTCGCGGTCTTTACTCCCCGAATACGGGGCCAGAAATTCAGCATCTAGTCGTTCCGCTACGCATAAAAATGCTTCGTTTACTAACAATACCTTTCTCCAGCTGCTGTTTTGTCCCTTTAACTAAGACATTCATGTCTCCCATGACATAGTTAACACTTATTCGCAAGTCAATCTCCCAACGTGAATCAAAATCATCCACGTTGTTATCCATTTGATTCTGTTAGTTTTTATTATCTTTCTCTGCACGTACTATGTACATAGCGTATAGAGAAGGTATTACATTCCACCCAAAAATTCGATACCGAGGTTTCACGGAAAATACATGTTTTGGGTCCCCCTGAATCCAAAAAAAAGCATTTTTACAAAAAGGTTCGTGTGCATTTGTGTGTCTGTGTGTCCGTGGACAGCATAGCTCAAAAACGAAACGACATTTGAATACCAATCTTGGTATTTAAGTTTGATATCTTCCAAGGATGCGACCCGAAGATTTTCAAGAAAATCCCCTCACCCCCAACTACACTTTAAATGGAACTTTTTTTTTTGAAAATTTTGATTTTTTCAAAAATGGCTCTAACGACTTTGACCAAAATCTCTTATATTTAAGATATTTAGATGCCAAATAAAATGTATATCTTGAATTTTCTGGGAATAGCCTCTAAAGACTATTTTGTTCTCGATGACTTTAATGGAACTTTGCATATCTGTTAAACCGTAAGAGTGGACAAAAACTTACCACACAGAAAATGCAGAGCTGTACATTTTCTATTACGTAAGTTTTCGTCTATCTCTTACGGTTTACATGCTATGTAAAGTTCCGCAAAATTTATTCAGAATTTAGATGCCTTTAGAGGCTATTCCCAGAAAATTCAGGATATGCAGTTTGTTTGTCATGTAAATATCTTTAATATACATTTTAATCAAAATCATTAGAGCCATTTTTGAGAAAATCAAAATTTTCGAAAATTTTCATTGTAAAGGGTAGTTGGGGGTAGGGACATTTTCTTGGAAATTTTCGTGTTGCATCCTGGGAAGACACTGAATTTAAATACCAAGTTTGGTATTTGGCGGGCTTTTCGTTTTTGAGTTATGCTGCCCAAAGTCATACACATCCACACTGACACTTTTCCTTCTCTATACACTATGCACATAATAGCTATAGAGAAAGTAGCACATGACAAGAACTCTTATGCGTACAAAGAAGAAATTGGTATCGATCTACATTTAAATGTTTGATAAGAGTTCAACGACCCAAAGAGATTCATGAAAATTCAATGATATGAGGTTTGAGGGGGAAATCTCTTCAAATAACAGATAAATCGTTTATCCGATAATTTGTAGGGATCGATTGAAAAATGATTCCTGCCAACATGCACTGATTGTTCGTCAGTAAAGCTGCTCTACATTTGATACCTATTCAAATTAAACAATTAAACTTCGTGAATTCGTATAACCTTTTCAACCACCGTTATTACTTTATCTACACGTACTATTATAGAAAAGCTAATGCATAACATCATTTCTGCTAATTTAATTTCGTTTAGCATGAAATAGAGAGAAGAATAACATATTTATCAATAACTTGTAACAGAGATATACAAAAAATCTGATGTAATACATTCACATGACTTTATATTTCTGCAACAAATTTTATTAAAAAGTTTCTGCTATTATTTAATTTATGCTAAATGAGAAAAAAATAGCAGAAATAGTCTTATTACTTGCTTCCCTGTAAGTAGAAGCGAAATAAGGGAGTAACATAGGTTAAAGTGATAGCAAAAGCTGGTTGCTATGTGACTGAAGTTCCTTTGTTTGTATGAACAGGAATTGACAAGTTCCTGTATGAGAAAAGTATACGTTTTTCATAGCAGAAACCAAAAATAAGGAATGTCACAAAAACGACGAACTCCACGAAAAAAATGTATATAACATAAATTGTGTGTTTTAATCTGCTCTACATTTGTGAAGTAAGTTTTTGTCCATCTCTTACGGTTTAGCAGTTATTCAAAATTTAGTAAAATTCATCCAGAATAAACTACTCTTCAGAGGCTATTCCCAGAAAATTCAAGATATACATTTTATTTGTCAGGTAAATATGTTTAATATACGAAATTGTAATCAAAATTGTTAGAGCCATTTTTTAGAAAATCAAACTTTTCGAAAAAAGTTCCATGTAAAGGGTAGTTGGGGGTGGGGGGATTTTTCTCAAAATCTTCGTGTCGCATCCCTGGAAGATACTAAACTTAAATACCAAGTTCGGTATTTTACCGACTTTTCGTTTTTGAGTTATCGTGTTCACAGACACACGGATACACGGACACACACACATACACACACACACACACACACACACACACACGGACCTTTTTGTGAAAATGCTTTTTTTGGATATTGGTGACCCTAAAACATATATTTCCGGTGAAATCTCGGTATCGAGTTTTTGGGTGGAGTGCAATACTTTCTCTATACACTATGTACATAGTGCATATGGAGAAAGTAAAAACAAAGAATATCTAAAAAACGTTCAACTAAACGAAAAAAATGTATATAACATAAATTGTGCGTTTTAATGTGCTCTACTGTTTTTGTGTGGTAAGTTTTTGTCCAGCTCTTACGGTTTAGCAGTTATGCACAATTCATCCAGAATAAAGTTGTCTTCAGAGGCTATTCCCAGAAAATTGAAGATATACATTTTATTTGTCAGGTAACTATCTTTAATATACGGCATTTTAATCAAAATCGTTAGAGCCATTTTTAAGAAAATCAAAATGTTCGAAATTTTTCCATGTAAAGGGTAGTTTGGAGTGGGGGGATTTTCTTGAAAACCTTCGTGTCGCATCCCTGGAGGATACTAAACTTAAATACCAAGTTTGGTATTTCACCGACTTTTCGTTTTTGAGTTATCGTGTTCACAGACACATGGACATACACACATACACACGGACCTTTTTCCGAAAATGCTCTATTTAGATAAAGGGGACCCTAAAACATATATTTCCGGTGAAATCTCGGTATCGAATTTTTGGGTGGAGTGCAAATCCTTCTCTATACACTATGTGCATAGTGCGCATAGAGAAAGTAAAGATTATGTGAATGGAACACATTGGGTAGAATGGAGTACTTTCTCTACCTTCTATGTAAATAAAATATTTATGTTAGAAAATGTTTGATAATAACATGCTTTAGCAGTCCTGTGTTCTAAATCTAAGAGTTATTCTTTATATATGGGCTTATGACGTATTTAATTGTACATTATTGGCATTGTTCACATCACATGCATTTGAATTCCAAGATGTTTCGGAACGCAGATTGAGGTTATGCTTCCAAAGCTTATGCAACAGGCCGCATGTACAAATTTGGACCGCGTGTAATTTTATATAAAAGAAACTAGGGCAACTGTTCAAAGGTCCGTGTGTGTGTGTGTGTGTGTGTGTCTGTGGGCAGCATAGCTCAAAAACGAAAAAAACCGTTAAAGCCCAAACTTGGTATTTAAGATTGGTATCTTCTAAGGATGTGACACGAAGATTTTCAAGAAAATCCCTCCACTCCAAACTACCCTTTACATGGAAAAAAATTCGAAAAGTTTGATTTGCTTAAAAATGGCTCTAACGATTTTGATTAAGATATTGTATATTAAAAATAGTTACCTGACAAATAAAATGTATATCCTTAATATTCTGGGAATAGCCTCTGAAGAGTACATTATTCTGGATGAATTTTACGGAACTGTGCATAAATGCTAAACCGTACGAACTAGACAAAAACTTACCACACAAAAAATGTAGAGCACGTTTAAACACACAATTTATGTTATATACATTTTTTCGTGCAGTTGGTCGCTTTTGTGATATTCCTTGTTTTTGGTTTCACCTTAAAAAAACATATTTTTCTCGTACAGGAGTTCGTCAACTCCTGTCCATACAAATAAAGGAAGTTATGTCACATAGCAACCAGCTTTTGATTATCACTTTAACCTGTGGTACTCCCTTATTTTACTCCTACTTACAAGGAAGCAAGTAATAAAACTATTTCTGCTGTTTTATCTCGAATAGCATGAAGTAAATAGAAGGATAAGATTTTTAACAATAAGTTGTTGCAGAGATGTAGAGAAAGTCATGTGAATGGAACACATCAGACTTATCATTTTGGTTCCCCCCTGCGTGTTTGTACTGCTTATTTAGAGGCATTAATACCGCCTGATTTTGGGGCTCTTGTTACAGCTGTAAGGAGATAAACAACCCGACAAGGGCCGCATTAGAAATTTACTTGCTATTTGATCCCTGAATTATATTAAATTACACTGTAGCGTAACCTAAACAGTGGATGAACAATGTAGATGATTCCAGGTATATAGACGCTTAATTAATTCATACATGACAGGCCCCTCTGATCCTGTAGGGAGAAAGCCTATTCCATAATTAGTCTTTGGGGCAGAACGTCGCCCACATCAGGGCTCAATTGAGTACACCTAAACTGGACCAAATAGCCCTCGTCTACGCAACCATTCAAAGTGAAAACCGTAGGAGGAAAACTGAACAGTTTGCCACTCGTGGTCACACTTTGAAGTAATCCCACATTGTAAAATATAATTGAAATTGGTGCTGCAACCATCTTTACGTAGACCAACATAAGAACTAGAGCTCCCTTTTTACTTTCTCTACACATACCATATACATAGTGTATAGAGAAGGTATTGTATTGCACCCAAAATATAGATTTCACCGGAAATACAAGTTTTGGATCTCCCTGAATCCAAAGAAAAGCATTTTTACTTTCTCTATATGCTTTATGTACATAGTGCATACAGAAGGTATTGCACGTCACCCAAAAATTAGATACTGAGATTTCACCGGAAATATATGTTTTAGGGTCCCTTGTAACCAAAAATAGTATTTTCAGAAAAAGGTCGTGTGTGTCCGTGTGTCTGTGAACACGATAACTCAAAAACGAAAAGTCGGTAAAACACCAAACTTGGTATTTAAGTTTAGTATCTTTCAGGGATGCGACACGAAAGTTTTGAGAAAAAAAATTCCGACCCCAAACTACGCTTTACATGGAACTTTTTTAATTTTTTTTTTTATTTTCTTAAAACTAGCACTAACGATTTTGATTAAAATACCGTATATTAAAGATATTTACCCGACAAATAATATGTATATCTTGAATTTTCTGGGAATAGCCTCTGAAGACTGCTTTATTCTGGATGAATTTTAAGGAGTTCTGTATAAATGCCAAACGGTAAGAGATAGACAAAAACTAACCGTACAAAAATGTAGAACACGTTTAAACACACAGTTTATGTTATATACCTACGTTTTTTTCGTGGAGTTGGTCGTTTTTGTGATATTCCTTGTTTTTGGTTTCTCCTTTAAAAAACATACGTTTCTCATACAGGAATTTGTCAACTCCTGTCCATACAAACAAAGCAACTTCAGTCACATAGCAACCAGCTTTAGACTTTAACCTGTGGTACTCCCTTATTTCGCTTCTACTTACAAGGAAGCAAGTAATAAGACTATTTCTGCTAATTTTTTCTCCATTAGCATGAAGTAAATAGAGACATAAGCTTTTTAACAATAATTTGTTAATGAGATTAGAGAATGGAACACATCAGACTTTTTTGGATACAGGGAACCCTAAAATTCTATTTCTGGAGAAATCTCGGTATAAAATTTTGGGTGCAATACAATACCTTCTCTATACACAACGAACATAGTACGTATAGATAAAGTAAAATTACCTCCAGCTTCAAGAATAAGCATTCATTGTTCCAAAGTTAAATGCAGCCATAAACCATATGCTTCAAAACCACAATAAGGAAGACGAAACTTTACGTGCAATATGAAAACATTGCCTAGAGCAAGTCAGAAATGAGATCAGAGCACAAGTGATAAGTACGAGGTGGGTATGATTAAACAGTGCTCATTTAGACAAACTAGGGTACATCTACAGAAGTACTGGAGTCAAGTTGCTGGGAGTTCTCGTATCCCTGCTGCAACAGCGTTTCTTATTACTTTTTCTACACGTACTATGTACATAGTGTATTAAGAAGCTTTTGTATTGCGCCCAAAAATTAGATTTCACCGAAATACATGTTTTGGATCTCCCTGAATCCAAAACAAACATTTTAGAAAAAGGTCTGTGTGTGCGTATATGTATCTGTGGACAGCATAGCTCAAAAACAAAAGACCATTAAATACCAAACTTGGTATTTAATTTAGAAACTTCCAACGATGCAACACGAAGGTTTTGAGAAAAAATTCGAAAATTTTGATTTTCACAAAAGTGGCTCTAACGATTTTGATTAACATACTATATGCTTAAGATATTTTTATGACAAGCGAAATGTATATCTTGATTTTTCTGGTAATAGCCTCTAAAGATCTCTTCATTCTGAATGAAATCTGCCGAATTTTGCTTAACTGTTAGATCGTAAGAGATAAACAAAAACTTAAAACATGTAGAGTTCCTTAAAACACACACTTTATACCATATATTTTTCTTGTAGAGTTCACATTTTTCGAAATATTACTTGTTTCAACTTTATGCTACTCAGCTTTTCCCAAACGAGAGCTTGCAAAGCGAACCAAATCTCATTGTTTCACACAGCGACCAGTTTAAAAAGGAGTAGACTATCGCTTAGGCTAACGTATTCCCTTATTTCCCTTCTATTTACAAGGAAGCAAGCAATAATACCTATGCGCTTTTCTGCTAATGTTATGTAGATTAACATAACGTAGATAAAAGAATAATCTTTTATAAGAAAAATTTGTTTGTGGAACAGCTAGAGAAAGTTATGTGAATGGAACTCATGAGATTTTTACTTCCTCTACACGTACTATGAGCATAGTGTGCAGAAAAGGTATTGCATTCCACCAAAAAGCTCGATATGGAGATTTCACCGGATATACACGTTTTAGGGTCCCCTATATAAAAACAACACATTTTAGGAAAATGTGTCCATGTGTCTGTGAACATAACTGAAAAACGAAAAGTCGGTAAAACACAAAACCTGGTATTGAAGTTTAGTATCTTCCAGGGATGCGACACGGTTGTTTTGAGAAAAATCCCCACCATGAAGCTACCCTTTGCATGAAAAGAAATTCATAATTTTGAATTTCTCAAAAATGGCTGAAAGGATTTTGATTAAAATACTGTATTTTAAGGATATTTATACGGAAAATGAAATGTATATCTTTAATTTTCTGTGAATAACCTATAAAACCCCTTTGTTCTGAATGAATTGTGCTGAATTTTGCGTAACTGGTAAACCGTAAGTGATACAGAGAAACATACTACACAAAAAATATAGATCACGTTAAAACACAGAATTTATGTCATATACGTTTTTTTCCATGACCATTTCTGAGATGTTCCTTGTTATTTGCTGCAGGTTTAAAACTCTTTAACTTTTCTCACACGGAGTTTTGTAAAGTCCTGGCCATGCTAAGAACATTCCTGCCAATGTTTATCTCGATTATCATAAACTATATAGAATAATATGTTTTTAACAATAATTTGTTACAGCGATGTAAAGAAAGACATGCGCTTGCAAACATGAGCTTTTTATTGTAAAACATTACCGTCTTATTGCAAAATATTAATACTTTTACATTATAACTTGCCTAGTTTGATTGTTCAAGGTTAGTGTAATACGAAGTTAGAAATTAAGTCCATTTTTTGTACTTGTATAAATAACGTTGAAATTTATTTGGGTTAAATAAGAGCTTAAAACATATATTTATCTGTTAATTTGTGTATGAATTGTTATTACTGAATTGTTTTACTTGTGTTATTGGCATATTTGGAAGACGTGTTCATTCTTAGGCAAGACGTCTAAGTAAAGGAGTTTTTGATATGTTGGCTGAAGACATGACCAACAATCGCAACAATAATAGAAAGAGACAGAAAGTGTAATACGTATGTGTATTTCTAAAACTCACATACGTTACACGGCCTTGGAATGAACACTCAGCAACATAAATATTTCAGTTTATAATTTCTTCAAAGAAAAAGGAAGATCGATTTTGCTTTTCAGCAAAACAAGAAGGAATAAAATGTTGTATTCTTCAGATAATATGTGCTATAATTTGATTTTGTGCTTTTGTGTTGTATCTTCAATGATTTACAATAGATTCAAAAGAATTTAATAACAATTAACATTTATTTATAGTAGTTAAAACCAAAATACAGATGGCGTCTCGTGTACTACAACTCTGAGATGAGAGAAGAAATATACAATTATGAAAATGAACAAGCAGCCTAGAGGCCATATTGAATTTAAATGCCAAAACGGCGGGGCCGGTGGATTGATTCTGTTTTACTTTCTCTACACGTACTATGTACATAGTGTATAGAGAAGGTATTGTATTGTACCCAAATATTCGATACCGAGATTTCACCGGAAATACATGTTTTGGGTCCCCCTGATTCCAAACAAAAGTATTTTCAGAAAAAGATCCGTGTGTGTGCGTTTGTGTGTGTGTGTGTGTGTGTGTGTGTGTGCGTTTGTGTGTGTGTGTCTGTGAACAGCATAGCTCTAAAACGAAAAGATCGTTGATTACCAAACTTGGTATTTAAGTTTGGTATCTTCCAAGGATGAGACACGAAGATTTTCAAGAAAATCCCCCCACCTCCAACTACCCTTTACATGGAACTTTTTTCGAAAATTTTGATTTTCTTAAAAATTGCTCTAACGATTTTGATTAAAATATCGTATATTAAAGATATTTACCTGACAAATAAAATGTATATAGTGAATTTTCTGGAAATACTCTCTGAAGACTAATTTATTTTGGATGAATTTGACGGATTTTTGCATAACTGCTAAACTGTAAGAGATGGACAAAAACTTACAAATAAAAATTTAGAGCACTTTAAAACTGGCAATTTATGTTATATACATTTTTTTTCGTGGAGTTTATCGGTTTTGAGATATTCCTTGTTTTTGGTTTCAGCTTGTAAAAATTAATACTTTTCTCATACAGGAATTTGTCAACTCGTGTCCATGCACACAAAGGAACTTCAGTCACAGAGCAACCAGCTTTTGACTATCACTTTAACCTATCCCTTATTTCGCTTCTTCTTACAAGGAAGCAAGTAATAAGACCATTTCTGCTATTTTTTTCTCGATTAGCATGAAGTAAATAGAAGCATAAGCTTTTTAACAATGATTTGTTACAGAGATGTAGAGAAAGTCATGTGAATGGAACACATTAGATTTTTTTATTATAAAATGTATTCCTACATACAGAGTGACACATATCTAACATTAATGCAGGTCAAATAAATTATCAAGTGTACATATAATATATCCACAATACTATCCATTGAAAATAATAAAAACTTTGTTTAATAATGTTTGTTGCATATATATGCAACACCATCCAATTAAGGGTTAAACCCCAATCATCACCTGACTGAGTATGATAGAGGGTATAAAAGGCCATATGTATGTAACACATGAAATATTTGCATCTGAAAAGTGCTGACAGAATAAGGGATGCGCTGTTAACCTTTGACTCTAACCCCGCGAACCATCATTCATCCAGAGTTGAAATGTAACTTTGTGTTTTATCTCTAATGTATTGCGCTCTGGATTTCTGGGTTTCTGCTTGCGTGAGAAAGAATCTAGAACTGTGAACGCGAGGAATGAAAGCCTTTGTTCTTACACTCGCATCCATCTGTCTCAAGTCTTTGCTAAAACAGAAATTGAATTTCAAAGCATTTCATTTTGTTAGCTATTATGTAAAGAGGCTGTCAGGACCAGCAGTTGAAAGATTTATTTTCACGAAAAATAAAAGAATATGGCTACCGTGCTATCTTTCTAGGAGGTACGCCATTTAGGAAAAAGAATTGCAGCTAAATTGGATTTCCAGAATTATGAATAGGAATGCAACACAGCTGCGTCATTTAAGAACGTCAGAACGCAAATGGAAAAATTTAACTACCTTTGCTCACATCCGAAAAGGATGGTATTTTGTAATTATTCCAAAGGGAACATCGTTTTATAATGACTATTCACATTTTACAGTCTTATGGATTTACTATGTTTACAAATATACACATACTAGGGTCGGTTGATAAGTCCCGGACCTCTCAATAAAAACAGCTTTTAAAAACATTTTTTTGGGTTTATGTCTCAACATAATCTCCAAAATGGCTAATATATTTGTCATATCGGTGTTCTAATTTAATTAAACCATCTCTGTAATGCGATTTATCAAGGTGCTCAAAGTAGCTGTTTACCGCATCAATGACCTCCTCGTTGCTGTGGAATCTTCGTCCACCAAGAAACTTTTTGAGGTTTGGGAACAGGTGGTAGTCACTGGGTGCTAGATCTGGCAAATAGGGTGGGTGTTCAAGCAATTCGAACTTTAATTCCAGTTCTTATTTTATTTTAATTCGAACTTTAATTCCAGTTCTTATTTTATTTTAATTCGAACTTTAATTCCAGTTCTTATTTTATTTTAATTCGAACTTTAATTCGCACATTTTTCCCATAGCAATGACTGAACGATGGTCCGTAAAATTGTACTGATGAAACAAGATTTTTTTTATTCAAATGAGGCCTTTTTCTTTTCACTTCATCACTCAAACGTTGCAGTAAGCTTGCGTAGTAGTCACCAGTGATACTTTTATCCTTTTCCAAGTAATCAATAAAAAAAATTCTCTGTGCATCCCAGAAAACACTCGCCATAACCTTTGTTAGTTGACAAAATTGACTTTGCCTTTTTTGGAGTTGGTTCACCTAACACAATCCACTGCTTTGACTGTGATTTACTTTCTGAAGTGTAGTGATGTATGCAAGTTTCATCCATGGTAATAAGCTCTTAACAGAAAGAGTTTTTCTTTGCAGCTGAAGTGTAGTGATGTATGCAAGTTTCATCCATGGCAATAAGCTCTTAACAGAAAGAGTTTTTCTTTGCAGCTTTTGATCAGGTGTTAACAAACGCGGCAACCATCTAGCACAGACCTTGTGAAAGCCCAAAATATTACTTACAATATTACCAGCACGTTCTTTTTAAATTCCAAATTATCGTCGAAATTGGAGGTCCCATGTACTCAGAATGCCTACATCAATAATTACAGAACCACAAGTGCAAACATTGTTGGGCCGTCCGATGAAGAGATGGAATGATACCGTAAAATTGGCTAATACTTGGCAGGAAGATTATTATTATTATTATTATTATCATTGGTGTTTCACATAATTTTTAATGGATTAGGTAAATAATTGATGACTCATTTTCCAAATACCTTTAGTTTCCTGTCATTTTCTGTATCTAAACGTTTTATGATAATGTAACAGCTTTTGCTATCCCAAATGGAGCTCCATGTCCAGGCTCGCGAAAGGACCCAAATTGGGCGGTATATAGGCACAAGAGAGGATGGTAGTTGTGTGGGGCTAGGTGTGTGTGTGTGTGTGTGTGTGTGTGGTGTGCGCACGCGCGCAAGGTGAATCATAAAAAAGAGAAAACTGGAAAACAACGGAGAAAAAACGCTCACCACCCTATTCCATTCCATCCCATTTAATCTCAGTTTCTCCCCTGCTGTAAAAATCCCCTCAGGTCCTATCTCATCTCATCCTAAATTGGTCTGAAACCTTATGAATTTCTGACGCCGGGAACTTGGACTAAAAGTTGTCACCAAGTGCTGAACGTACACAGTTCAAAGCTTTAAATAAATTCCAATAATATTTTAACGCTTTCTTTCGTAGGGGAAATTTCTGTTTATAAAAACGGTTTTAGAAAACATTATTGGACAGGATAGGACACTCGTCGGAGGGACTCGGTACAGAACCTGCGATTATTGTACATAAACCCCACAAGGGGGCGCCCCCAGGAGGGAGGAAAAAGTTGAGAGGAAACACCGAGCAGCGATCAAATTTGTTTCACACACATATACATATACACATACATAAACACACTCGCATACACATACAAACATGCATTGACTTATATGATAAGATAAATGTGTATTTTAAAGAGTTTTTGTCGTAAGCTTTTTGTTATGCAAAAGTCATCCAGAACGAAAAAGCTTAAGACGCTATTGAAGGTGTAATGTAATTAACTTTAATAAACGGCATTTTATAAAAATCGTTACTCATTTTTGAGAAAATAAAACATTTCATTTTTTTTTTCAATGCAAAGTGTAGTTTGGGTGATGTACCCTTGGAAGACGCGGAACTTAAATATATAGTTTAACAATTAAACGACTTTTTACTTTCTCTACACTTACTATGTACATAGTGTATAGAGAAGGTATTGAAATACACTCAAAAATTCGATACCGAGATTTCACCAGAAATATATGTTTTAGGGTCCCCAGTAGCCAAAAAAAAAAGTATTTTCGAAAAAGGTACGTGTGTGTAGGTGTCCGTTAACACGATATCTCAAAAAGTCGGTAAAATACCAAACTTGATTTTTAAGTTCACTATCTTCCACGGATGAGATATGAAGATTTTGAGAAAAACCTCCCCAACCCAAACTACCCTTTACATGGAAAAAGTTTCGACTTAAAGATATTTATATGGCAAATAAAACGTTTATTTTGAATTTTCTGGACCGTTTTATTCTGACTGAATTTTGCAGAAATTTGGGTAACTAGTAAACCACAAGAGATAGCTAAAACTTAGTATATGTCATATAGGTTTTTTCGTTGAACTGATGTATTCCTTATTATTTGTTTCAGATTTAAAACACTTCAACTTTTTTCACACGGAAAGTTGTAAACTTCTAACCCTGCACAGAAACGGATTTTATCCACATGACAACCGGCTTTTATAAGATTTTACTATCGTTTTAGCCTAATGTATTCCCTTATTTCCTTTCTACTTACAAGGAAGCAAGTAATTAAGAATTTCTGCAAATGTTAATCTCGATTGTTATAAAGCAGATAGAAGAATATGCTTTTTAACAATACTTCGTTACAGCAAAGTAGAGAAAGTCATGTGAATGACTCACATCAGCTATTTTAGTTATAGTGTTCACATACCCTTTCCAAAAATATTTTACTTTCTCTACACGTACTATGTACACAGTGTATAGAGAAGGTAGAAAAAAAAATACAAAAAATACATAAATATATTTAAATTTCTTAAAGAAACTTCTGCTAAAATTATATTCTTAGAACAAAAACCAGCTAAAAAAGGCATTCCACATAAAGCAAAATTTGATACTATAAAACAAGCAGAAGTCAAAGGTATAAAAATTGATAAATTCCCTATAAAACGAATATCCTGAAAATTTTTTACATTATGAATAACCATTCCTGCACATATAAATAATAAAGCTTTAAATAAAGCATGAGTTAATTTGTATTGCACCCAAAAATTCGTAACCGAAATTTCACCGGAAATACATATTTTTGAGACTCCTTAAATACAAAAAGCATGTTTAGAACAATGTCCGTATGTGCATGGGGTGTGTTTATGTGTGCCTGTGGGCAGCATAGCTCAAAAACAAACTTGGTATTGAAGTTTAGTATCTTCCAAGAATCCGGCACAAAGATTTTCAAGAAAATATCCCCACCCCAACTAACCTTTACATGGAAAAAAAATCGGAAATTTGAGTTTTTCAAAAATAGCTCTAACGTTTTTTATTAAAATACCGTATATTAAAGATATTTATATGAAGAGATGTATATCTTCAATTTTCTGGGAATAGCCTCTAAAGATCTCTTTATTCTGAATGAGTTTTACTGAATTTTGCACAATTGGTAAACCGTAAGAGATAGACAAACACTTAGTATACATAAAAAGTATATCTCTTTGAAACACACTACTTATGTCATATACATCTTTTTCGTGGAGTTGAGCATTTTGAGACATTCCTTGTTATTGGTTTTAGTTTCAAAATCCACACTTAAACTTTTCATATACTCGAATTTGTCAACTCCTGGAAATGCAGGGAATGAATTTCAACTACATGGCAGCCAGCTTTTAAAATATTTAAATATCTTTTAGCCTAGCATATTCCATTATTTCCCTTCCACATCATTTCTGCCAAAGTTTGAGTTAGCAGGAAGTAGAAGAATAAGGTTTTTTTAACAATAATTTGTTACAGAAATGTAATGAAAGTCATGTGAATGGAGCACATCAGATTTTTATTTTCTCTACACGTACTATGTACATAGTGTATAGAGAAGGTATTGTATTGCACCCAAAAATTCGATACCGAGATTTCACCGGAAATACATGTTTTGAGCCTCTCTGAATACAAAATAAAGAAGTTTGTGAAAAAAGTTCGTATGTGTGTATATACCTGTGAGCAGCATAGCCTAAAAACTATGAAAATCTCCCCCCCCCACTACCAACTAACTGTTATATGGACACTTTTCGAAAATTTTGATTTTCTCAAAAATGGATGGAACGTTTTTGATTGAAATCTCTTATATTTAAGACATTTACATGGCAAATAAAATTACTATTTTGAATTTTCTGGTAATAACTTCTAAGCACCTCTTTATTCTGAATGAGTTTTTTTCTGAATTTTGCGTAAGTGGTAAACCGTAAGAGATAGACAAAACCTCACTACACAAAAACTGTAGAACTGTAGTTGACCGTTTTCGAGATATTTATTGTTATTGTTTGCAGATTTAATATAAACTTTTCTCAACAAGTCAACCCCTGGCTACCCAAAGAACGGATTTAATCCCATAGCAAACACATTTTAAAACATTTGACTGTCATTTTTGTCTATTTTATGCCCTTATTTACCTTCTACTTACAAGGAACTAAGTAATAAGACCGTTTTTTTCGAATACTTATCTAGATTAACATGAATTAAATAGAAGACTAAGTTTGTTGCAAATAATTTGTTACAGAGCTGTAGAGAAAGCCATGTGAATGGAACGCATCAGATTTTGCTCTATACAGAGGACCCTCAAATGTTTATTTCCAGCGAGTTCTCGTTATCGACATTTTGGCTGGACGCAATACCATCTCTACCTATGTACTGAGTAGAAAGGCGAAAACCGGCTCAGACCAATGGTTTTTGAGTGTGTTTAAAAACGACAGCCCCAAGTTAGGGCCTTTGTGCATGTAAAAGAAGTTCTGCAGGACGAAATTCTGGCACACCGGAGTACTGATAAAAGCCTGACAATTAACAGCGTCGTTAACAAATATGGATCGCATATATCGCTCATTGTCTTACGGCCGATTTAATATGGCTACTACTATCAGGAGGAAAGGATGAAGCACTAAATCACAGGGGCCTACAGGCTTCAGGAAAACAAGCTACACAGACGCGCGGAAGTCTCTAACGTTCCTTCTGGAGCTGCTGTAACTGTAGCTGTCCAAAAGTTCTTTACCTGCAGCTAGGATCTACACTATCTGTCCATGCCACAAAATCTGTAAGCATGCATGTTTGGCCGTTAGGTAGAGGTTAGAAAAACCCGTCATACTAAGAACAAATGTGTACAAAATTAAGGGTAAAAGGTACAGAATCGACACTGGAAAATTGTCTTTAGTTAATACGACCATTCAAGAATGGAATGAATTGCCTGTAGCAGCCATAAAGGGCTGCCCTCTGATCCTAAAGAAATTTAGGAGTAATTCAAAGAGCTTGCATGTTAGATAATTAATTAATGTAAATATTGTGAAATAATTAAGGACCTCAAGATCTGTTCTGTAACCATTAACACTGACTCTTCATAGTAATTGTTTATAAACATGCTGGTAATTAAAATTAGGTATTGCTATACGGTTTAACGTAGTTAGGTGTTTGGAAAACCATTTATAAATGGTGTATTAGTTGAATTAATAATAATAATTTGTGGTTACTGTTACTAAATCTTACTACTGTTATTAACTACAAGATTATTATTGTAATTGAATTTTGTACATTTAACTCTGTCACCTAGCAGTACCCCAGAAAATAAATACATACATAGCATACATAGCATACATAACATACATACATTTCAGAAATTAAAAGAAATTGTAAATGAGAAGTAACCTTAGGATTCACCTAACGACCAGGAAAACTATGAAAAATCTAAGGTCTGAATGTGCGGTAGCAGGAATGGAATCTCACACGTTATCGCTCCGTCTAGATAAACAAGTGCCCTATATAAATATATTTCTTGAAGGCATAAAAGTGAAGGATATTGAAGGCTCAGATTAAGAAATGCTGCTTCAGAGGTTAAAATTCAATTTCTACTGCCTTATCCAACTTTTCCGACCCCGTCCCTCTAACCCACACCTCTTTGACTTCCCAAACGTACAGATTTTGCGCACTCATACGAAAAAGAAATCCGTTTCTACTGTGGCTTATCTGTTTTTCTGATTTTATTATCAGTTTTCTTGGATTTGTATTCACGGCTGAAAGAAGCGGCTTTCTTTCTTGTTTCTTATGTACGACTTTCCTTAGTTGCAAATGTACAGTGCCTATCAAAAGTTTAAAGACACCTGTGTATTTCAACGAAATGCATTCTTTAAACTAAATTGTCCAGTGGCCTTATTTTTCATCAGAGAAGTAAATTTGAATAAAAGGATTATGTACCTTCTGTCAAGAACGTACTGGGAATTGATCATTTAAAAATCCTGTTTAAAAGAGGATTCGAAGTTAGTGGTGTCACTAAGTTGGTACAACTTTCCTCTATGCACACACGGAGTTTGATCGTCATCTGTCATCTAGTTTGTTTTCAGTACGCCATTTTGTTAGTTCATCTCAAAGGTGATTTGCGATTTTGCGATGGATACAAATATTGAACGAAGAATCTATCTCAAATTTTGCATTGCAAATGGTATTTCATGTGCCGTATCGCTGAAAATGTTACAAAGGGCTTACGGTGAATCTACATTGACAGAAACACGTACATATGAGTGGTACAGTGCATTCAAAAGTGGTCGAAATGTGGTGTAAGATTTGCCTCGCTCTGGTCGGCCATCAACGGTTTCAACTGAAATGAACATCGCTAAAGTGAAGAAAATGGTATCTAAAAATCGTGATTTAGGTCTGAGAAAGATTGCCGCTGAACTTTCTGTTTCTCGCGAATCGATTTGTACCATTTAAACGATTGTTTGGGCATGACATGCGTTGCAGCTCGGTTAGTTCCGTAAGACTTGAATTTTCTATAAAAACTCAATCGCTTAAGGATTGCTGAAGACATGCTGGAACGAGCCAGTTCCGAACCCACATTCATGAAACGCATTGTAACTGGTGATGAGACGTGGGTTTACGAGTTTGACACTCAAACCAGTCAACAAGCTTCCGAATGGCGCCTTCCAACTGAACGAAACCTAAAAGCTCACGTCAAACTCGATCAAAACTGAAGGTCATGTTGACAGTTTTTTTTTTTCGATTATCGCGGTGTCGTGCACTTATAGTTCCATAATGTCAGATGGTAAATAAATACCATTATCTGAACATTATGCGGCGTTTGAGAGAAAAAATACGGCGAAAAAGGCCAGATTTGTGGAACGACAACTCATGGATTCTGCACCACGATAAAGCATCAGCTCACAAGGCTATTATTGTGAACGCATTTCTGGCCAATAACTCAACAAATTTCATTGAACAACCATCGTATTCACCTGATCTGGCTCCTGCTGATTTCTTTCTCTTTCCAAAACTCAAGTTACCACTTCGAGGCACCCGTTTTCAGTCGATAGAAGACATAAAGGAAAATTCGCGGCGACAATTGACATCGATTCCTAAAAGTGCCTACAAAAATGTTTTGATGATTGGATTATTCGTTGGTATAAATATATAATTTCAGAAGGGGTCTACTTTGAAGGCGACAAAATAAAATTCGATGAATAATTCATTTTTTGTGTTTCATTGGCAAATTCCAGGAACTTTCTTGACACAGTAGTAAGTCATTATTTTTGCATGATAAGACAGTACATGTCGTGTCACGGGGTTAAAATTTATCTAAAAGGGAGATATAAATTATAACCAATATAATATAAATTATATTAAGAAGGGATATATGTACCAAAATGGCTAGGTATAAAGGCAAGGAAAACAGTTATCACGAGCTGACAAGCGACCAAGGTAGGATAGTATTGACATTGAACTGAAGGGGTGAGGTTGCACTGCCCGAGGACATAGCAAGGAAAACAGAAACAATTCTCATGCTGGTCGAGCGACACTTTTGCACTAGGCATAGAATATCCGCGGAGCTAAGATGTGTCCGTGCCGGAGCCTAACGGGCTACCTTTGGTTGTGCCAGAAATAGTGTTGATTTAATAGGACCAGAATACGGACGAAATCACTGAACCAAAAGATAGTCAAAAGTAATATGTAATAAAAGGCGCGGTTCAGTAAAGCGTAACTTTAGGAGGAATTCGTGTGTGTTCGACGGCAGAAAAGATTGAAAAAAAAATTAAATAAATTCAACAATAGTCTGGAATTCGAAGAAAATCAATTGTGTGAAAATCACCTGAAAAAGATTCCATGGTAAGAAAATCCTGAGCTAGAGTACCCACTTCTCCACAGCATTCCTAAATATCCAAAACCTGTACGCAGGATACCACTCCGATACACCTATAATACGTTACCGCCTCAAAGAGTAATGGCATTTTTGCACTTTTAAAAATAAATGAAAAATATTCTTTTTACTTTCTCTACATACCCCAGGGTACGTAGGTAGTGCACGCCACCCAAAAATTCCACACCGAAATTTCACCGGAAATGCACCTTTTAGGGTGCGTATGTGTGCGTTCTTGAACAGATAAACCACAAAGAAAAAGTCGTTAAATACCAAACTTGGTATTTAAGTATATTATTTTCTAAGGAGCGACACGAAGATTTTGAGAATAGTTCCTCCACCATAAACTAATCTTTACATGAGAAAAATTTCGAAAATTTTGTTTTTTTCAAAAACCGCTCAAACGGTTGTGATTAAAATAACGTATATTTAAAATATTGACATGACAAATAAAATGTATATTTTAAAATGTTAAAAAAAGCCATTACATACAGTAAAGCTGTCAATTTTATTAAAATCTGGACATCTATTACCAACACGTGCTTCACTTGGTCATGGTGTAGATGGAGTACCCTGGACGCACGTTTCCACAACTTCCGTTGTCATCCTCTTGCAGATTTGCAGACACATCTACACCATGACCAAGTGAAGCACGTGTTGGTAATAGATGTCCAGACTTTAATAAAATGTATATGTTGACTTTTCTGGAAATAGACACTGAAGACTACATCATTGTGAATGACTTTTGCATTAACTGCTAAACAGTAAGGGATATGTGTGTATATATTCCGTAGTGTTGACTATCTGCGAGATATTCCTAGTTATTGGTTTCAGTTTTAAAACACTTTAAAACTTTTCTCATATGGAAGATTTTCAACTCCTGCCAGTTCAGAAAAACCGATTTAAACCAAATGACAATCAGCTTTTGAAAGATCAGACTGTCACTTTAGCCTAGTGTATTCCCTTATTTCGCTTTTATACAAGAGAGCAAGTCCTAAGACCATTTCTTCTAATGTTTATCTCGGTTATCATGAAGTAGATATACGATTAAGTTTTATACCAATAATATGTTACCGAGATGTACAGAAAATCATGTGAACGGAACTATCAGATTTTTTAAAATGTGTGTTGAGGTCTGGGTATGGAAATATTTTATTCGTAGTCGGCTTAGCCTCCCCGTATTTAGGACTGACACCCCCCTACGACTTACAAGCGGATGTCTATGGGTTAGAAGTCTTTTGGGGAGCCAACGGTACGAAACCACAGTATGGAGAACCTGGAACGAGTGGTCGGCCCGTAGTTAGGCATGAGCGTGAGCCGTTTCCACGCCCCTCATTTTTGCCTGCCATTGCTATTCAGCATCCCGCATGAGTACTTCCTTCCTAGATCTGGAAGAGATAATGTCACTAGAGGGTAAAGCATATATTATACAGCTCGCCCTGCTTCTGGTGATCGAAGATGAAAACTCTCCTGGTGGACGTTTGGGCTCCCTTAGGAGTGAAGTGATTTCCAGGATGTCACCTGCCTGAGGTTGAGGTATATTTTATCGACAGGTGTGTTAGCCAGACAGCCTGAGGGCAAATTTTGATGAGCAAAATTTAGAGGTAAATACTCTTTCGGTAAATCTAAATTATTTTCTTCATCTTCAGGTTTCCACGATGGTCTTACACTTAATCCAGCAAGGGACTAAGCTTTAAATTATATTGAAAGCAATTTTGTAAACCCTCCAGTACATGGCAGCAAGTTAACATTGTATCAATTTAATGCAAGTGAATACATTTGCGGAATGGAATTTATTTCTGCTCATTAAATATTTTAGTTTATTCCGGTGACTATCAGCTAAATGTAAGTAGAGCCATGAATACAATGGTAACACCATATTGAAGAGAATTCCCAGAACATCCTGCAAATGGAAGACACCAATTTTTTACATACTGTAAAGAGAAGGTATTGCCCTCCACCCAAAAATTCGATACCAAGATTTCACCGGAAATATATATTTTAGGATACTCTTTATCCAAAAAAAGCATTTTCAGAGAAAGGTCCGTGTGTCTGTCCGTGTGCCTGTGAACACGATAATTCAAAAACGAAGAGTCGCTAAAATAACAAACTTGGTACTTAAGTTTAGTATCTTCCAGGGATACGACACGAAGATTTTGAGAAAAATCACCCCCAACTAATTTTGATTTGCTCAAAAATGGCTTTAACTGTTTTGATTAAAATATCATAGATTAAAAATATTTACCTGACAAGTAAAATGTATATCTTAAATTTTCTGGGAATAGCCTCTGATGACTGTTTTATTCTGGATCAATTTTACGGAATTTTGCATAACTGCTAAACTGTAAGAGATGGAAAAAAAAAACTTAACACATAAAAAATGTAGAGCATGTTAAAGCATACAATTTATGTTATATACATTTTTTTTCGTGGAAATGATCGTTTTTGAGATATTCCTTGTTCGGGGTTTCAGCTTTGAAAAACTTATACTTTCCTCATACGGAAATTTGCCAACTTCTGTCCATACGAACAAAGGAACTTCAGTCATATAACAACCAGCTTTTGACTATCACTTTAACCTATGGTACTGCCTTATTTCGCTTCTACTTACAAAGAAGCAAGTAATAGGACTATTTCTGTTAATTTTTTTCGATTAGAATGAAGTAAGAAGAAGCATAAGCTTTTTAACAATAATTAGTTGCAGAGATAAAGAGAAAGTCGTGTGAATGGAACACATCAGATTTTTAGAATTGTACGCACTACGATAGGAACAAACTGTAAATTAGCTCTATAGGTAGGTTTATGACATAGCTTTCATCTCTATTCAGTGTGGCAAAATATTCCAATTTCAGGGACTGATTTTAGTCTCAAGTTTGCTGAGATTAACTGAACGATAAGTAGAAAAGGAAGCCCATAACAAATTTAGTGGACCGGTCAATCAACGTGTGTCATTAACAAACCATCCGAGCTATTTCCACTCCATTTGCATTGATCTATAAATAAAGCAGGGAACAGTGCTGAGTTCAAAATCTCGTTTTATTGCAGCGAGGAGATTGGCGCATTGTCTCTCTAAAATTCCAACTCTACTTTAAAAATTCCGCACAGAATAACATTAACATGCAAATGAAGGCACTTTTTGTGCGCTCTGTTTGAAATGTATTTTCCCGCACACGAGAGGCGGACAGTGCTGCTGACAGTTTCTGACTTACGTCATGTCGCACAAGTGGACGGTTGATTTTGTCGTTGTCATGCTCTCTCAGTAAAACGAGGGCTATCCAGAAATAAAAGAACGATTTGACATAACTAATAATAACGAAGGATATCAACACAAAACATCATTTACAAAGTTATAGTGCCTTACTCTATTTCTCAAGGTAATCACCATTGCTGCCAAGTTATTTGTCAAGTAGTACCAGTTTCTCAAAAAAGATATTATACTTTTCTACCGCCAACGAATTTATTCGGGTTTTTTGAATATTCAGCCAGTAAAATTCTATAGACAAATAACGCAACTGTATGGTGATAATGCAATGGATGAATCTTCAGCCAAGAAATTGCGCGTAATAGACAAGAAATCAAGGAAGAACCAGTGTGCACGACAGAAACGGAGTGGAAGTTCATCAGTCGGTATGAAGGAGTTGAAAGAAAATGTTGATATAAGAATTTAGAAGTACCGTGTTACACTTTGGACACCTACATGACTTTTTGGGCGGAAAAGATTTCCGAGCCAATGAAGACCTCAAAGTGGCAGTGACATCTTGGCTCAGATCTTTAGTGGTGGAAGAGTGTAACTTCTGATTTGAAAAACTGGTACCACGTGACAATAAATATCTTGATAACAATGGCGATTATGTTCACAAATGGAGTATGGTACTGTAACTATGTAAATAAAGTTTTGTGTTTTCTTTATTATTTAGTTACGCCAAATCGTCTGTTACTTTCTGAATTGTCCTCGTAGATCTGAAACTTGAACCTTCAACCGTTATGCGCAACGGGCTTCAAGAATTCAAATTGTTCCAATTAAACCATTTATAAATTAACATGACATGTAATTGATATCAGATAAATACGATAATGATATAATTGTGATTATTGGGCTCTGAATTCGCAGATTCTCATCTATTTTATTCCAGACCTGCTGTTCTCCAAATTCCATTTTACTTCAACGTGTAGTTACCAAGGTAGAGACGTTTCGTCTGGATTTGGCTATCTGGAGCTCGTGGAATTGGTCCCCCGCAGCCGATCTCTCTGACCCATGGGTATTTTATGGGGTTTTCTAGGTTCACTAGGCAAATGCTGGGGAGAAATCTTCATTCCCCCGAATATCCTGTCCCTCCATTTAACCCGTGTAGTCTTTCTTTCACTGTTGTAAGTGTCTGCAAGAATTATGTTGTGGCGACCTCTCATGGAGATGATTGCGTTTTGGAAACTCAGCTCTTGGCACAGAATGGCGCTCAGGGTCGTCTCTATACTCAGGAGTGTTTATTTAGACCTGAGGTGTGGGCTCCTAGCGCTCACCGCATCCAGTTGAACTGCTCGGGAACTATTAGGGACTCTTCACAATGGCTCCCTGTCGCAGACTGGTTCCGACTGCCCTCTGTAATGACATCTTTTCCTCCTGGGTTCAGACGTACACTGCACCACACTACTAACGAGTAGATCCTATACTCCACTTTTATAGAGTCTAAATTGACCTAAGTTTACGTCAAGATTTAATAAAACTTATTGTTACATTCTCTATCACGTATGTGCAAAATACACAAAGACATTTCACCGAAATACACGTTTTAGAGTCACCTGTAACAAAAAATCATTTTTAGAAAAACGGTTCGCGCGCGCGCGCGTGTGTGTATGTCCGTGTCTATGAACACAATAATATTAAAAATCATAAGTCTGTAATATATCAAACTTAAGTATCTTCCAAAGATACGACACAGATTTTGAGGAAAATCCACCCCAAACTACACTTTAAATGGAAAACATTTCAATTTTTTTTTCTCAAAAATAGCTCTAAAGATTGTGATTGATATAGCGTAGATTAAAATATTTACACGACAAATAAAATGTATATCTTGAGTTTTCTGGGAATTAGTTCTGAAGACCTCCTCATTCTGAAGACCTTTGTCATAGACAAAAAACTCACTACACACAAGTTGTATATCTTTTTAAAACGCATAATTTATGTCATATACATTTTTCGCGTGATATTCCTTTCAGTTTTAAAATACTTAAAGATTTCTCATACGGGAATCCATCAACTCCTGACCACACAAAGGAACATATTCCAATAACATAGCAACTGCTTTTAAAATATTTGAGTATGCTTTATACTATGGTACTCCCTTATTTTTCTTCTACCACAAGGAAGCAAGTAACAAGATAATTTCGATTAGCATGAGGAAGAAAAAGCTTTATAACAATAATGTGTTACACAAAGGTGTAGAGAAAGTCATGTGAGTGGAACACATATTTTTTATCTATGCACGCATGAATCTTCAGGGGACTCTGAAACGTCTATTTCATTGGCATAAAGATATCAAATTTTAGGTGGAGTGCAATATGTTTTCCACCTATGTACTACGTGCGAAGCAGAGAAAGTAAACGTTGTACCGAGCCAGGTGACTCGGGCGTTTTGTCTGGCTTCGGGTGCTGCGGGTTCGATCCCTGTTGGCCGCGCACTCTCGCCCTGGGGTTTTCCATAGTTTTCCAGGGTCCATTGATGTACTGTATATCTACCAGGGTTCCTCTCTTTCATTCCTTCGTTTCATTTCCTTTCCTTACCTTTCAGGTCGGCGTAAGTGTGATTTGAGGCTTTGCAGACAGATGGCACGGTTGCTTGCTCTTCCCCCTGATTGGGGCTAGGTGCCGTTGTAGGCCTCCTTCCAGCTTCCCGGCGCCTGTATAGCCTCCGTGGCGCGCTATTAGTGAAACTATTAGGGCCCTACGTACGACTCTGCGCTTATCTCCGTCGTTTCCTGTGTGCGGTACTGTGGTTTCCCCTCCTCTCCCTTTCCCCCGGGAGGGGGGGAGTAGACCGCAGTAGATCAGTACTTCTTCTCAGTTGCCCAAGTGTCTCATACCTCAAACGTTGCTGTACACAAGTCTTCTATTCCTCATACCACAAAGTAGATGATAAAGCTAAAGCAGTGTTTTGTTTATTGCATGGAAGAAACAATTCACTTGAGCAGGTACTTCATCTGTTTTAAGAGACAACAACTGGGTTTACTTTCTTTATATCTCTTGTTTGAATCATTAAGAGAGCACGAAAACAAGCTATAATGCAGTCCCTCATAAACTTGGCGAATTCCTAAATTGTGACAAACTCGTAAAAAGGTATAATACAACTTCCTGGAAAATGTCACGGTCTTATTTTACGATGATTCTGACTGCAAATTGCGGCGTTGCGATGTATACTTTTGATAACCCATTGTAGCATGATATTCTAATTTTCCAACCGTCGTAAAACAAGGCACAGGATTTGATAAATCAGTTAATATTACAGGTTTTCTCCTTTTAATTTTTGATGTAAAATTGCATTAATTTTAATGCAGAAAGAATAATTATAAGTTGAATAAAATAATTGTTTATTAATATATAATTGAATAAGTTATTGTGTTGGTAACTATCCGAGGATATGGAATAATTTCCCATATAATTTCCCATGAAAGATAAAAGGAAGAATTCAGAAAATACGGTATTACATATTTTTTTTTATTTAAATGGTTTTATTTGTTTTTCAGCATGATTACCAGATTTAAAATCAAATTAATAAAAAATCTTTTTTTACAAACAGGTGTATTTTTAGAAATTATGTAAATCAAACATTACATAAAGGCAAACTTAAAAACAAAAATCTGATGTGTTCGATGCACATCTCTGTAACAAATTGTTGAAAAACTTATTCTTCATGCTAATCGACATGAAATTATCAGAACTAGTCCTATTGCTTGCTTCTTTGTAAGTAAACAGGAATTAAGGAAATACTATAGGACAAAGCGATAGTCAAATCTCTTAAAGGCTGGTTGCTATTTTTGAAATTTCTTTGTTTGTACGGCCAGAAGTTGACAAATTCTCATATAAGAAAACCATAGGTATTTTAAATCAGAAACCAATAACAAAGATTATCTCAGAAACGGTCAGCTCTACAAAAAAAACAAACAAACAAAAAAAAAAAAAAAAAAGTATATATATATATGTGTGTTTCAATCACATAACTTTCTCCAGATGTTCCAAATAAAAACTATTCTTTATTTTATTTACATCAAGCTAATCGAGAAAAACATTAGCAAAGTTGCCCTTATTACTTGCTTCGTTGTAAGTAGAAGAGAAATAAGGGAATACATTAGGTTAAATCGATAGACAAAATCTTTTAAAAGCTTGTCGCTATGTGAAATAATTGAGGTTCGGTTCGGTTCGCTTTGCATGTTCCGTTTGAATAGCTAAGTGCTTAAAATGAAACCAATAACAAGGAATATCTCGAAAACGATCAATTTTATAAGAATACCAGCTGAATACCAGGCGAACTTTCTTCAGCCTTAGAAGCAATAAATGAGCAGCTTTTGGATTTTATTAAGTTCAGTTTTTTATTAGGATAATAAATATAAATAAAAAAAAAGTATTTTAATGCTTCTTTATTGGCTATGTGTTTTGGTGCATGGGCTGCACTCTTTAGTGAAACATCTCGTGATAGACGACATTTCTTGTTTTATTATCAGGCGCAAGAACAAATAACGCAGATGATCTTCCGATCCGTGAACATGCCACATATAATTAACCATGGGAAAAGCATGGATTTTCTAGATTCAGACCACAAATTTTCAAGGATTGACCTTGTGATTTGTTAATGGCCATGGCGAATGCAAGACGGATCGAAAATTTAAGTCTTTTAAACTCAAACGGCAAATAGGTTGGGATCATCGGGATTCTCGGAATGAGAACTTCGTCACCTTCGAATTTTCCTTTGAGTATCGTCGCATAAATCACATTGTTCATCAATTTACTTGCCACCAAGCGCTTTCCGTTGCACAGTTTTGGTTGGTTTATGTTTCGAAGCCAACCTTTAGTCGTAAATTGTGCGGTGGTAAGCAAGGCACATCCAAAGAGTTTAAAAATGTATTTGGATAGTTGCTCTTCACGTGCAATTTCATTCGCAATGTTTCGAATCCTAGTTGCATTTCGGCTTTGTCGGGAAAGATTCGATTGTCTTGGTCGCGGCATTGTTAAAGATAATATCGGCACAATAAGCTAATAGAAACTGAAACAAACACCATAGACAACAATGCGTTTAGCTGTCTGTTGCGTATTGTTATGCTACGTTTTATGTCACGTCCCACGGAAACGGGATAAAAAGTACCCTATGTCCGTCTCCTGGTCCTAAGCTATCTCCCCATCGATTTTCAGCCAAATCGGTTCAGCCGTTCTTAAGTTATAAATAGTGTAACTAACACGACTTTCTTTTTTTTTATATATATATATATATATATATATATACATACAGATTATGCTACACTATCTGTAGATATATGGCAGCGCAACTGAATTACCTTTACTTTCAATTTCAGATGGAACTTTGGGTCGTGTAGTCAGTATCCAATTCGGTATTTACTTTGGCAACTGAAGGAAATCAGAAAACCAGATGGTCGGCCAATGGGATTTGCACTCAGGACCTCCTGAGTCATCCCGCTCGGAATCTATTTTTAGAATGCCAAAAACATGTTTGTCTCTCAAACATACATATGGCAAGTTGATAAAAGTCCTACAGTAAATTTCTGGTGTAAAAGATTACTTAGTGTTATATATTATAATAATAATAATAATAATCATAATAACAATAAAACAACAATAAAAGAACAAAAATAAAACAACAACAGTAATAACACAGTTTGTAGGGGATGTTTAATTCTCTACTAGCTTTTACGGTGAATTTCTGTAGACTTCGTGTGAAACTCTCTCTCCCAGGTTCCACATTTGCCTCACTTATTGATGGACGACCGGTTGACTTCCACTTGCAGATACATTTCCTCGTTTCGAAGTCAGCGTATCGCTTACGAATACTGGTCCCACTGGATGCGTCATCACCAAATTTTCTTCTAAAATTACGTTGGGATATGTGAAAATCTAGCACATAAAATGCCCTCCTGTCTTCATTTGCAGACATTTTGCTGTTATATCGCCTCCTAGCAACGAAATTAATAAATATGCACAGATTCAGCAACATAACTAAAAATATTTGAGATAATTTTAATTGTTTTCTCACAGAAACTGTGTGTAGGACAGGAGTTGGATAAGTAGAGTCAGACTGAAAAATCCAATGCCATAGCCGGGATTTGAACTACGGGTCTCCCGGTCTCTAGGCGGTTGCACTACCTCTGAGCTACCATGGCATAATGCCGGCATAGCATTGAAATTCTCAACTGACTCGCATGTTCACCGGTAAACCACACAAGGTGATCTCAAATTATTTTGGTATGACAACCCCAATGGCGATTTACAATGTTGTGAGTATTTACAACTCCTGTCCTACACCTGGTTTCTGTGAAAAAACAAATAAATTATCACAATTGTCCATAATAGTTGATTAAAATTATAAATCCTGGAACTTAAAGTACCTACAACATTTTAAGTCGCCATTGGGGTTGTCATCTCAAAATAATTTGAGATCACGTTGTGGTTTACCGGGAAACGTGCGAGTCAGTTGAGCAATTCAATGCTATGCCGGCATGTTGCCATGGTAGCTCAGTAGTAGAGCAATCGGCTAGTGAACGGGAGATCCGTGGTTCAAAACCCGGCTATGGTATTAAATTTTATATCTGACTCTACCCTTAAGATATTTTTTTTTTTCATTGATATCAGTATCATGTTTCTAAGTGTCCAATAACAATAGTCATTTGTAATCGGAAAGATTAATTTATATATGTATATATAAATGTGCGTAATGTTGGACATTTACAGAATTTTCGTTACATACACACACTCACTAATTTTTTTTTTGGTAGTGTTTAACGCCCACTTTTACTGCTCTGGCACGATGGCACTGATGATACATGAAGATGGAGCCCCGGTGGAATGTGATGGCGGGGGAAACCGGAGAACCCGGAGAAAACCCGCCCCTGCGCCACTTTGTCCACCACAGGTCTCTTGGGAACGAGAGGTGAGAGGCCACGCGCACTAAAGGTTGTTATTTCCACTATAACCGCTATTTTCAGTATAAGGGAATCCCTGTTTACACCAGCTAGCATTTTATTGTCCCTTCCGCCAAATGAATTTTTGCTGACGCCTAACTTAATTAAACAAGACCCCAAGCGACCTCTAGAGATAATGCCAGTCTGTAAATACAAACAACGATGCCTCGGGAAATCCAAAAGTGAACACTGTGACATGTAATCAATTAAAGTACAGGTACCATATTGTATCAAAGAGACGAAACATGATGGATTCCCAAATGTACGAGCAGATGAAAGTAATAGTAACTGCTTATTAATTTATATTGCGGGCGTGCCGAGTCAACTGCTACTCTAATTTAAATTTAAATGGAGTTCCTGATTGTATACAACGACATCTCAACTTTCTTTACAGAAATTGTAAACGTCAGAATAAAAACAGCATAAATTGCATCTATAAAACCGAACGGGATGGTTCGGAGCGGATTCGTCATAGGAAAACTTAGGTTTCGTCTGTGTACTCTATTTGGGAGCTCCGGCTTTGACTCCTGTGGCTGGCTTAACTGACCCTCGATTTTTTCGGGGTTTACCCGGGTCGCTAGGCGAATGCTGGATAGGTTCTTTCAACCCCCGAACTTCCTTTCCTTCCTTATTGCTCCATTTTCATTTCCTTCATCTTGGGCTTCTTTGAGGATTGGAAGTATCAGCGATGGTGCTGGGTGCGGCGTGGCAGGGAAAAGGATGCTCTGAGTATATGTTTCCGTCCTCCGATTTGGCTGGTTGCTGGGATGCCGCTCCTAGCGGGGACGTTTGACCGTAAGTGACCCAGCCTACCTGCAACACAGCTATGATGCTTCAATTGGAAAACCATAGGGATCCTGTCATTCCTGTGCCGTTGCTCCTGATTCCAACCATCTGGTATATCCTCTCATCCTCCCTCCTGGGGGTGCCCCTCGTTGGGCAGGTACAATAATCTAGTCCCTTCCAATAGTATGCAGTCCTGCCCTATTCTATAAGAATCTTGTGTTCCATTTATATGACTTTCTCTACCTGTTCTACAAACAAAAAAAAAAAACTTATCTTACAAAAGATTATTCTTTTATGTACATCATTCATTTTTATTCCTAAAAAACTATTTTGTTCTATTTTTACAAAGATCCATCCTGTCCGACAATGATTATATGCCATCTTCCATCCTCTATAAGAGACCTGTAAATTTCATTGCTGAATCCAAGAGATAAAGAAACCACTATTGCCGCCGCCACTACCAGTTTTAAAACAGAGGAAAGGATCTGCATAGGCCCGAACAAACGTCGTGATATTGAAAGTATTAACGAGGTATTTAAATATAGAGCAGTGCCCAAAGTGTGGAGTGCAAGACTATTTACATACAACCTTGAAATGTGAAGAAACTATAGAACTGATAGTAAAACTTAGGATTGAGAACTTGGTGAATATGTAAGCTAGGCAAAACATCTTAGATTTAGGGACATTATCTAGGAATGGTTAAAAAAAAAGTCGTGCAAGAAGATAAACAAAAATCTGATGCGGTCTATTCACATGCATTTATCTTCATCTCTGTACAAGTTATTTAGAAAAAACCTTATTCTTCTATCCACTTTATTCTAACAGAAATATCTCAACGCTTCCTTTTAAGTAGAAAGGAAATAAAGGTGTTCACTATCCTAAAGTGACAGTCAAATATTTATGAGCTGGTTGTTTCGAATGCCCCAGGAGTTGACAAAATTCCATATGAGAGAAGTTTTAAGTATCTAACAACTGAAATTAGTGACAAGGAATATCTCGTAAACCTCCACGAAAATTGTATATGACATAAACTATATGTTTTAACGACATCTACATTTTCTAGTAAGTTTTTGTCTATCTCTTACGGTTCACCAGTTACACAAAAGAATCCAGAATGAATAAGTCTTCTGAGGAAATTTCCATAAAATTAAAGATATACACTTTATTTGCCATGTAAATATCTTTAATATACGGCATTTTAAACAAAATCGTTAAATCTATTTTTAGGAAATCAATATTTTCGAATTTTTTTCCATGTAAAACGTAGTTTGGGATGGAGAACTTACCTAAAAATCTTCGTGTCACATCATTGGAAGATATTAAACTTAAATACCAAGTTTGGTACTTTACCAGCTTTTTATTTTTGATTTATCAGGTTCACAGACATACACATGTTATGTTTCTAAAATGCTTTTAGTGGACACAGCGGAGCCTAAAACGAGTATTTCCAGTGAAATCTTGGTATCGAATTTTTGGGTGGAGTGCAATACCTTCTCTGCTTATGTACTATGCACTAAGTAGAGAAGGTAAAAATCTGATGTGTTCCATTCACATAACTTTCTCTACATCTCTGTAACAAATTATTGTTAAAAAGCTTATACTTCTATTTACTTCATGCTAATCAGAAAAAATAGCAGAAATAACCATATTACTTGCTTCCTTGTAAGTAGAAGCGAAATAAGGGAGTACTATAGGTTAAAGTGATAGTCAAAAGCTGGTTGCTATGTGACTGAAGTTCCTTTTTTTTGTATGGACAAGAGTTGACAAATTCCTATATGAGAAAAGTATAAGTTTTTCATAGAAGAAACCAAAAATAAGGAATGTCTCAAAAAATGACAAACTCCACGAAAAAAATGTATACATATAACATAAATTGTGTGTTTTAACGTGCTCTACTTTTTGTGTAGTAAGTTTGTGTCCATCTCTTACGGTTTAGCAATTATTCAAAATTCATCGGAACAAACTACTCTTCAGAGGCTATTCCTAGAAAATTAAAGATATACATGTTATTTGTCAGGTAAATATCTTTAATATACGAAATTTTAATCAAAATCGTTAGAGCCATTTTTGAGAAAATCAAAATTTTCGAAAAAAGTTCCATATTATGGGTAGTTAGGGTGGGGGGATATTTCTCAAAATCTTCGTGTCGCATCCCTGGAAGATACTAAACTTAAATACCAAGTTTGGTATTTTACCTACTTTTCGTTTTTGAGTTATCATGTTCACAGTCACACGGGCATACACAAGGACCTTTTTCCGAAAATGCTTTTTTTAGATAAAGGGGACCTTAAAACATACATTTCCGGCGAAATTTCGGTATCGAATTTTTGGGTGGAGTGCAATACCTTCTCTATACACTATGTACATAGTGCGTATAGAGAAAGTAAAAATGGGGAACTAAATTGGTTTGACACATGTTTTAATCTGAATAGAAATTGATCATCTCTAGTTGTAAGTTGGTCTGATAGTGGAATAGCCGCAAAGTTGAAGCGATTCTGGTCTTTTGGTTACACAACAAAGCGGGAGGAGTCAAATATTTAGTATTGTTGTGCTTTCTTTGTAGGTTGAAGTGACTATACTATTGTAAAATAATATTATACAAACTTACTGAAATAATAAGGTGACGCAACTGTAAACTTTTAATAAAATTGCGAGAAAAAAATTAATTACAAAATCATATGAATTTTAAATTTAAGAAAATATATTATTTTTTCCCACATGGCGCATTTTAACTGCCAATTCACTTGAGCTACAAAAGAGAATTGCAAGGTTATTAATAGCCAGTCCCAATTGTACACCTTAATTTTCTCTAAAACTATTTTCTAACACCTTTACATAGTTTAAAAGACGTTATACCCCCTCTCAAATGTACATTAAAGAGCATGACTATATAGTTTATTGGAATAACGCTCCAATTTTAAGAAATAAATTATTTACTTTTGAAAAATCAGTGCTTTGGACAGTACAACAGTAATTATTTTTCTACACTAGTTGAGATTAATGTAAAAAAATCTGATGTTTTTCATTCACATGACTTTCTCTACATCCCTGTAAAAATTATTGTTTAAAAAACATATTCTTCTATCTACTTTATATAATCAAGATACACATTAGCAGAAATTGTCTTAATTACTTGCTTCCTTGTAAGTAGAAGGAAAATAAGGAATACACTAAGCTAAAAGGATAGTCAAATCTTTTAAAAGCTGGTTGGCATTTGGATAAAATCCGTTTCTATGCAGGGCCGGGAGTTTAAACTTTCAGTGTGAAAAAAAAGTTTAAGTATTTTAAATCTGAAACAAATAACAAGGAATCTCTCAGAAATCGTTAATTCAACGAAATATCCGTGTATGATATAAATTGTGTGTTTAAAGGTGATCTACAGTTTTTGTGTAGTAAGTTTTTGTCTATCTCTTACGGTTTAGCAGCTGCGTAAAGCTCAGCAAAATTAATCCAGAATAGTCTTTAGAGAGTATTCCCAGAAAAATCAAAATATACATTTTGCCATATAAATATCCTTAATATACGGTATTTTAATCAACATCGTTAGAGCCAGTTTTGAGAAAATCAAAATTTTCGATTTTTTTTCCATGTAAAGGTAGTTTTTTGGGGGGAGATTTTTCTCAAAATCTTCGGGTTGCATCCCTGGAAACTACTAAACGTTTATACCGACTTTTCGTTTTTGAGTTATCGTGTTCACAGACACACGGACACACACATACATACACACGCGTTTTTTGTTGTTTTTTTTCTGAAAATACTTTTATTTTGTGATACAGGGGACCCTAAAACGTCTATTTTCGACGAAGTCTTGGTATCAATTTTTTTTCTCTATACACTATGCACATAATACGTGTGGATAAAGTAATACAATATGACAAATCCAACTATAAACTCATTTACTGTAAAACTTGAAATGAATATGTGAATATTTTTAAAAATGTAACACTAGTAGATTCTTATTACAACAAAGAATTTATACAGCAAAATTATGTAAATATGTGACGATAAATCACTGTTATTATGTATAATAACTGTTATAAATTTCAATAAGATATTTTAAGATACTGTAGATTTTTCACATTTCACAGATGCATCATCACCTTGGTGTGGTTTTAGATGACATGCCCCTTTTCGGGATTTTTAAGAGTGAGTTTGGGCTCGTGAGTAGCTCAGAGTAGCATGGATCTTATGTTATATGTCTCTCGGGACTAGTATCCAACGCGACTGGTTGGCTGTTTTCTGTTTTAACCCTTTATTTTCCCGTCACCTTTTTCTTTTGTAAACTACGCCTCATCACACACGCACGCTGATATTATACTTCGGAATTTGTTGCGTCATTTAACAGTAATACTTCCCTATGTAATGTTATTTACTCGACGTAATATTTCACCCCTTGAGTTACTTCCATCACTGTTACGTGCCCGATTCTCCTACTAGGAGTGCAATGGCGGACCTCCCAACCGAAGTGAACTGGCTGACTTTTCAACTGTAAGGCATACTGGCTTCAATCATCTGCCGTGATCTGACTTTACCACGGGATTGTTATGTCGTTTCCCCATTGGTCGTTTCGTATTATCAATGCTCCTGCACACGTAGAAGTATTGAACTCCAAGAGTGAACACGAAAAATAAAAATAATGAATAGCATAGCGTGTTAAACAACACACAACTAAAACCGTATTCTGATGCTTTATCCTGCCATATTATGTTAAACAAAGGCACTTAAGAGAAATATATAAACACAAACCTAACAAAGAAGAAAAAAGAATACATTAAGGACTACCATCACTTTCCAGTTTTTTTTAATGTGCCCCTATTCCATACTATCAGCCATCTCAGGCCTCAGCTGCTTAACCTTAAGTAGAAATTTACCTAACTCTCGTCTGCCAGTAGCGTCCAACATGCCCTTAACTCTACATTCGAAGTGACCTCCCTCAAAGGAAGCTGTCTAGTGCTAATGGCCTACCTTTTTGTTTTGGGTCGGAAGCGGTTGGAAAAACCGCTTAACGGTACACCGTCCCTTCGTTCCAAATTTGTCTTTCGGAGCAGTTTTATTTCTGCTCGTGTTTAATATTATTACGATTTATTTATTAGTCGATTCATAAATGAGTCTGTCAACTGACACGGAACAATATATATTTAGAAGTTTATTACAAAAAATGTTACAAGTGGGTATTACAAAAAATATTTTTCTCATACGTTATAATAATTAATATAAAATTAAGCTATGAGAACAAATTGTAACAGTCCTAAAAGATGTGCAACAATAAAAGTTATAACAATAAAAGAGAAAACAAACTAAAAAAATAAAGAGATTTATAAACCATAATACATTTTACGTACTATTCAGCTTATAAATGATTTCGAAAAATGGCTACGGAATGTTTTATGATGTTTCCGTGATTGCTTGTTCCACACTTCTGTTAATTTTATATTTAGCCCTCCATTTCACAAACATACTTGTAATTGTTCCTCGAGATCCAAAAAAAAAAGGCCTACTATTGTTATTTTTCTGAGATTTTATGTTTCTTTAAAATATGGTATTTATTATCACCCTCATTACGAAATTATATAAATGGTGTGCAACGTACTGTCTCAATTTCAGTGTAAATAAATTAAATTCAAATTCAAGAATACCTTTATTGATGTTTTAGTAGTTTATCAGTAGAGCTAATAAACCAAAAATAAAATGTCCTATTCCATTTAACTAGTGAAGTTTAAATAACAAATCTGATATGTTCCATTCACATGACTTTCTCTACATCTCTGCAACAAATTATTGTTAAAAAGCTTATAGCTTCTTTTTACTTCATGCTAATCGAGAAAAAATTAGCAGAAATAATCTTATTACTTGCTTCCTTGTAAGTAGAAGCGAAATAAGGGACTACCATAGGTTAGAGTGATAGTCAAAAGCTGGTTGGTATGTCACTGATTTTCCTTTGTTTGTGTGAACAGGAGTTGACAAATTCCTGTATGAGAAAAATATAAGTTCTTCAAAGTTGAAATCAATAACAAGGAATATCCCAAAAACGATCAACTCCATGAAAAAAATGTATATTACATAAATTGTGTGCTCTACATTTTATGTGTGGTAAGTTTTTGTCCATCTCTTACGTGTAGCAGTTATGCAAAATTCCGCAAAATTGATCCAGAATATAGTAGACCTCAGAGGGTGTTCCCAGAAAATTCAAGATATACATTTTATTTGTCGGGTAAATATCTGTCATATACGATATTTTAATCAAAATCGTTAGAGCAATTTTTAAGAAAATCAAAATTTTCGAAAAAAAGTTCCATGTAAAGGGTAGTTGGGATGGGATTTTCTTCAAAATCTTCGTGTCGCATCCTTGGAAGATACCAAACCTAAATACTAAGTTTGGTTTTTAACGGACTTTTCGTTTTTGAGCTATGCTGCCTAGAGACACACAATGACATTTTTTTAAAAATGTTTTTTTTTTTTTTTTTTTTTTTTTTTTTTATTCAGTGGTTCTCAAACATGTATTTTCAGAGAAATCTCGGTATCGATTTTTTGGGTACATTACAATACACTATGTACATAGTGCGTGTAGAGAAAGTAAAAAAAAAAGAAAGGATTTTTAGTGAATGCCCAGCTACATTATCAATTATGAAAGTCTAATTGAAGTCGGTAAGATGTTTTTAAATATCATCATGGAATAAAATTCTCTTTCAGACTGGAAATGGAAGGTATTATTAACCCTCTTGCTTTTCCCTCTTATTCTGCAGGAAAAAGCAGAAGATTAACATCTACAATAAAACAGCTTGACGCACTAACAACATTTTCTGTTATTCATCGGCTAAGATAGCATAAATATGGACAGAAAATGTGGCGTGAAAGGATATTATATCTTCTTATTCACGTTTCAGCTGACAAAACACGAATGCCTTTGTTGCAATGCAGCATTCAAGTCTCGCTTTACTGGAATAGAGCTGTTCTAAAGTACATCATTATTTTAGGAGACATTAACAAAAAGCAGCATTAGCTTGTCCTCCTTCCTCCCTGTTCTCTCTCCCTTTATCTCCCATTCTCCCCTGTTACTCTTCGTCAACCCAATGAGTTGGCCGGGGTAATTTGTGCGACTCGCAATCGTGAGATTCTGGGATCGATCCCAATATCCGCTTACTCTGAATTATGAGTTTTCATGGTTATCCTGAGGTCGATTTCCTTTTCATCATTTACCCTTCATTATATTTTCCTCCCATCTTTCAGCTTTGGGGGAGGTTCCGACCTCTTCAGCTGCTCAGCTGCGGGCCCAGAACACCCATGGAACTTCGTCGTTACTAGAAGTAGTTAGGCCGAACATCTGAGCCCTTGCCGAAAGGGAGTTGTTCGGATTGGGTTGGACTCGACGTGGCACGGAATTTATTTTGATAGTGTTTAACGCCCAATTTTACTGCTTTAGCACCGCAGGTGATGGTTCCTGATGATAAATGGAATGAAAATGGAGCACCGGTGGAATGTTATGGCGGCGAAACCGGAAAACTCGGAGAAAACTCATCCCTATGCCAATTTGTCCACCGCAAATCTCACATGCGATCGCTTGAGATCGAACCAGACGAGCGGCGAGCGGTGTAACCACTCGGCCACGGTGCGGCCATACCCAGGAATGATTGGGCGAGGTTGTGAGACACTTCAGTGTGTCCGGCACTAACCTGGAGAGTCCCTACCGTGGTTTTTCAGTAGTCTTCCTTTCGAGATGACGCGCCTAAGTGGCGTATCTATTTCCGTCCTAATATGCTTGCAAGGGGGGGGGGAGGCATCTAATAATCTAGGTATTTCCTTAAGGGAAAGACCCACGCTGGTTTATCCTCCTTGGTGCATAGGGAGCTTCAGCTCCGTACAGACTCGCTCCGCAATGCGCTTCTTGGTTCGTGGTGTATAATAGTATGGGCAGATGGCGCGGATGCATAAATATCTAGGCGACATATGGGGTACGGAGGCATGGAGGGAAAAGGATTTACCACGATATTTTATCACCTCAAATGGAGAGCTAGAAGCATGCTGGACGCTATCGGCAGGCATGGAAGACGCCTAGGGGATAGATAAATTTTGCTTAAGCGAGGCAGCTGCTGTCGGAGATGCTCATAGTAGGGAAGAGGGGAGTGCGCTAAGAAGATCAAAACAGTGATGTGAGTGCTTAATTTTTTTATGTCTTGTTTTCAGTCTTTGTTAGGGTTATTTATATGTTTCTCTTAAGTATATTTATTTATCATAATAGGGCACACTAAAGTATCAAAATGTGGTTCCCGTTATTTCTGTGTTATAAATTTAAGATATTATATTTGAATATGCTGTTTTATTGTTTTTCAGTTTTCTTATTCACTCTTTTTACTTTTTTAAATATTGATTATTATTTTGTGTATTACAAAATCATTTGCTGTCTGTGAAGCCATGCGGTAATGGAGATCAGTGTATGTATACTTGATTTAAATTAACACACTTCTTCATTCACTCACTCAATATAAAGCATACTCCCCGTGAATACTAGGTGTCTTCCAGTCGACGGATCGCTTGTACACCACCCCGGCCCCCGTTTGTTGACCCTGCAGTAAGACGGCTCATCTATCTTAGAAACGTTACGGACTTCCGCGCGCCTTGGTGTCCACGTATAGCCTATGCCCTTCTATGATTTCTTATCTCATCCTCCTAGATGTACATTAAAAGCAGTGCGCGAGATGTCCCCCTTCAATGACTACCCTTTACCCTCTTCTCTCAGTAACCTCTTCTCTTCTCTTTCACTCTCTTTTTTCTCCCATGTGGAAAAGTGCCAAAAGAAGGTTAACAGGCCTCAGCTCATATGGAATTAAATCGAGCTTTAAAATTAAACCCTCCCTAACTCTAGCAAAGGAAAGAAATCTGAATCGGATCAAAGAGGTATACTGGGTGGAAGGGAACTTATTACATTCCTTCTAGTATGTGCTTCATAGAAGCATTGCAAACAAAAGGTCTAATGACATTTATTCTTTGATCAGCCGATTTCGAAAAAAATAAATGCTTTTTATTCCAAACTGAATGTGTAATTCCACAAAAATGCACGAAGATAATAGTCTGTTACTTGTGAGATACGTAGAGTAACGTATTTCTGACATTAATTTCGTTAGGAATTATGGGAGATTACACAGGGTTACGAAATAATTAATCACTTAAAAGAAATAAAGAAATATTCCGAGCAGACGCAGACAAGATTCTCTTGAATGCCTCCGTGGTCGAGTGGTCAGCGAGCTGATTTCTCACCCGGAGGTCCCGGGTTCGATTCCCGGCTGGGGCGGGGAATTTTTCTTTAACCGGAATTATTCCCTATCCCCCATAGAGTCTGGAAGTATGAATGAGAGAGTGAATGTGTGTATGTGTGTTTAGTAATGTAAAGTTTAACCTAACGTTCTGAACCTACAGTTTCACAAAGACCCCGATATGACCATTGATGTTAAAGGGGGCTAAACAAATGAAGCAATTAAAAAAAAAAAAAAAAACTCTTGTAGAGTCACAGTAGCTCAAGAGGTTAAAATGGAAACATACCCACATACGGATAAATTCAAAGTGCCGCTATTTGATACTAAGCAATATTTAGGTTTTTTTATATTCCACCCCCAAAATAGGTACTACGTTTCAAAGAGCATTTAATTTAATATCTTCAACAAAGTTTATTGCATTAACCTATTGACAATTTGACAATTATTACTGTATTTCATATTGAACGCTACGTTCATTGTCTTTTAAAAGTAATTTTTATGGACTTAAACTAAGCGCTGCTCAAATTGTGTATCTTTTGAGAAAAACAAGAAAATTAAAAAAGATAAAAAAATAAAAACTAATAAAAGGAAATGACTGGGAAAATCAGCTGGGATGCAGACGATAATACTATTTTAGATGCAATTTAACTTTACTGATGTGTACCATTCGCATGACTTTCTCTGCAAT
Organism: Hymenopus coronatus; assembly: GCA_030762935.1. NCBI lineage: Eukaryota > Metazoa > Arthropoda > Insecta > Mantodea > Hymenopodidae > Hymenopus > Hymenopus coronatus. The sequence goes on from CM060884.1 coordinate 58,652,299, forward strand.
AAATTATTTTCAAAAAGCTTATGCTTCTATTTACTTCCTGCTAATTTAGAAAATATTAGCAGAAATGGTCTTATTTCTTGCTTCCTTGTAAGTAGTGGCGAAATAAGAGAGTACCATAGGTTTAAGTGATAGTCAAAAGCTGGTTGCTGGTTCCTATGTTTGTATGGACACGAGTTCACAAAGTCCTGTATGAGAAAAATATGTCTTTAAAGCTTAAACCAAAAACAAGGTATATCTCAAAAACAATCAACTCCACGAAAAAATGTATATTACATAAATTGTGTGTTTTAATATACTCTGCATTTTTTGTGTGGTAAGCTTTTGTCTCTCTCTTACGATTTAGCATTTATGCAACATTTCGTAAAATTCACTCAGAATAAAGTAGTCTCCAGAGGCTATTCCCAGAAAATTCAAAATATACATTTTATTTGTCATGTAAATATCTTTAATATACGATATTTTAGTCAAAATCGTTAGAGCCATTTTTTAGAAAATCAAAATTTTCGAAAAACGTTCCATGTAAAGGGTAGTTTGGAGTGGGGGGATTTTTCTCAAAATCTTCGTGTCGTATCCACGGAAGATACTAAACTTAAATACCAAGTTTGGTATTTTACCGAATTTTCGTTTTTGAGTTATCGTGTTCACAGACACACGGACACACACACAGACACAAACACACACACACTCACGGACCTTTTCTGAAAATACTTTTTTTGGTTACAGCGGACCCTAAAACTGTGTATATTTCCGTTGAAATCTTGGTAGGGTATTTTTTGGTGGAGTGTAATACATTCTCTATACACTATGTACATAGTGCGTATAGAGAGAGTAAAAAACCAAACAAACGAAACATCAGATAGTGGTGTGATCTTTGTATTATGAGATTCGATAACCAACGCTATACCGACTCACCCACCAATATGTTGTAGCGAGGCGTTCTAGCTAAGTACATATGATCTGAAATCTACCGACCCGTTAACAGTGACATATACACCCACAAAGAACCGGTAATTTTGCCAAAGTCTAATACTTTTAAATATATTTATTATACAGCAATGCTTTATTCCTTGAACTATTGGCTACAAATGAGGCATTCTGAATTAAATTAGGACACACACGTCCATATTATTTTAATATACGGCCACTGTTGAGTGTTCCAAAAAATATGCAATAACTTTGATATTTGGCGAAAGGGACAATAGTTCCCTACTTGAAACTGTTTCTCTAGGACCACTCTATAATCCTGCCAATTTGTGCGGTTGAATTCTGGGACATTCTGTATGTATAGCCTCAGTTAATTGGTAGTTAATGTGTGCTAAGTGGGAAAACTATATCTGTTATTCAAGTTTAGAATTCAAATTATTTAATATATACTTTTTACTTTCTCTATACGTACTATGTACATAGTGTATAGAGAAGGTATTGCAGTCCACCAAAAATTCGAAACCGAGATTTCACCGGAAATATATGTTTTAGGATCCCCTTTATCCAAAAAAAGTATTTTCAGAAAACGGTCCGTGTACACGATAACTCAAAAACGAAAAGTCGGTAAAGTACCAAACCTGGTATTTAAGTTTAGTATCTTCTAGGGATGCGACACAAAGCTTTTGAGAAAAAACCCCCACCCCAAACTACCCTTTACATGGAAATTTTTTCGAAAATTTTGATTTTCTAAAAAATGGCTCTATCGATTTTGATTACAATGTCGTATATTAAAGACATTTACCTAACAAATAAAATGTATATCTTGAATTTTCTGGGAATAGCCTCTGAAGACTACTTTATTCTGGATGAATTTTACGGAATTTTGCATACCTGCTAAACCGTAAGAGATCAATTTATGTTACATACATTTTTCTCGTAGAGTTGGTCGTTTTTGAGTTATTCCTTGTTTTTGATTTCACCTTCAAAAAGCTTATGCTTTTCTCACACAAGACTTTGTCAACTCCTGTCCATACAGACAAAGGAACTTCAGCCACATAGCAACCAGCTTTTGGCTTTCACTTTAATCTATGGTACTCCCCTATTTCGCTTCTACTTACAAGGAAGCAAGTAATTAGACTACTTCTACTAATTTTTTTCTCGATTAGCATGAAGTAAACAGAAGGATAAGCTTTTTAACAACAATTTGTTGCAGAGCTATCAATAAAGTCATGTGAATTGAACACATCAGATGTTTTAGAATGCTTTACAGCATGTTGTATTTACCTTGTGGGTAGACAATATTAAATTCATTCAGTCTTTTATCGAGAACTGCAGATTACGAGAAACATTTTGAGTAATAGAGAGGTGACGCAGCTATAATAGAATTGAATGCTAACGTCACGAGTACTCGTGGGAATTATATTTGAATAAATAAAGCTGGTTGAAAGGGGTTACGGTAAACAACCAGGGTAATCAAATGTGCCGTAGACGTAACCAAGTTCATCGCTTTACAATTCCTTCTAATGAGCAATTAGATGAACCCAAAGCTGGCTCAATGCGTAAACAAAGAGATTCTCTGACCTGAATTCAGAGCAGCAAACACCCACCAGAGCTAATACACTTAAAGGAACTCAGCATTTAAAGGAATAACACAGCGCTTCTGTAAGCCCATTTGAATAATTAGCATCCCTTTGCTAACTGCATGAGGTATTTTTCTGTTTAGACACGAGAATTGCCAATTCTTACCAACGTTCTAGTAGTTTTTCCTCAGCGCCAGCAGGTTCTGTACTAGTACAAAAAGCAAACACGTAAATCTGAAGTCATTCTCAGATTTTTTACCTTCTCTAGCACATGTGTAGAATGTACATAGTAGATAGAGAAGGTTTTGTATTCCATCTCAAAACTCGACTAAGATTTCAACGGAATACAGAACCCTAAATCCATAAACGCATTTTTAGAAAAAGGTCAGTTTGTGTGTGTTTGTATGTGTACAGTATAACACAAAAACATAATAGCTGTCTGTGATTCGGTGGACAGTATAGCTCAAAAACGAATAGACCGTTAAATACCAAACTTGTTATTTCGGTTTGGTATCTTCCAAGGATGTGACACGAAGATTTTTATGAAAATCCCCGCCACAAACTACAATTTTGTTTAATATCCCGTATATTAAAAATACTTACATAACAAATAAAATGTATATTTTGAATTTTCTGGGATAGAATCTGAAGACCTCTTTATTCTGGATGAATTTTTGCCGAATTTTGCTTAACTGTTAAACTGTAAGAGATAGACAAAAAACTGCTACACAGAAAATGTAGATCTCGTCAAAACACACAACTTATGTCATTTTTATATTTTTGTTGTGGAGGTAACCATTTCCGAGATATTCTTTGTTATTGGTTTCAGTTGGGAAGTACTTGCATATTTCTCAGACAGTAAGTGTCCGTTTTTCTTTTGTTCTACGCCTGGCCAAGCAAAGAAGCGATGACAATCGCATAGCCATAGCTTTTAAAACATTTGACTATCGGTTTAGCTTAGTGTATTTCCTTATTTTCTTCCTACTTATAAGGAACTTAGTAATAAGAGCATTCTGCTAATGATTATCTCGATTAACATGATTCAGAAAAAGGTAACACATCAGATTTTTTGTGTATTTCTTACAATTTACGGAGTATACAAAAGTCATTCAGTATGAAGAGAACTTCAGAGGCTATTCCCAGAAAATTCGAGGTATATATTTTATTTACCATATAAGTTATAGTATACGGTATTTTAATCAGAAACTTTGAGTCTTTTTTGATAAAATCAAAATGTTATCATATTTTTTCATGTAAACGGGTGTTTATGGTGAGTAGATTTTCTTGAAAATATTCTTGTCACATGCTTGAAATATGCTTAATTGAATATTAAGTTTGGTATTCAGCCAACTTTTCGTTTTTGGTTATTATGTTCACAGACGCACATACACAAACACACACACACACATACACATTCACACATGCGGACCATTTTCGAAAAATATATATATTTTTAAATCTTAGTATAGAATTTTTGGGTTGAATGCAATACGAAGAGCAATTTAAAATGAGCCACGAAATACATTTGTAATAGTATGCATTTAAGAATAAATTACATTTTAACATTAAATGAGTTTAAAAGAAATTCTGCATGTAACACTTAATATGTCAAAAAAACGCAGGCATTTTTTTTTTACTCTCTCAAGTTCTTGATTTTATAAAATTTAATAACGATTTCTCAAAATTTTCTTTAAAGGTAGTATAACGATTTTGAAACAAATTAATACAACACTGCAACATGAGGAGAAGTGTTGGAAAACAGGTTTAAAGTGGTGACTGTCTATTATTAAGTAAGTCTGCCCATTTAAAGTGTCACTTCACTGGTAGTTATGTGCGTCAAGTGATAAAAATAGAATATTTTCTTAAAGTTTTTAAAGCTTACTATTTTATTCTGAAAAAATACATTTTTTTAATTTTCCATAGCTTTTGGTCAAATTTTATAATTCCAATACCTTACGCAGTAAAGATATGCTGCAAAACGACACTGAAATGACTTTATCCATATCTCTATAACAAATTTTTGTTAAAAAAATTATTCTTCTATATACTTCATGCTAATCGAGATAAACATTTGCAAAAATGATCTTATTACTTACTTCCTTCTCAGGAGGGAAATAAGGGAATACACTAGACTAAAGCGATAGATAAATCTTTTAAAAGCTATTTGCTATGTAGTAGAAATCCGTTTCTTTGCATTGCCAGGAGGTATGAGAAAAGTTTTAAGCATTTTAAAACTGAAACCAATGACTGAGTTTGTCTCTAAAACGGCAAACTTTACGAAAAAAAATTAAAAAACAATAATTGTATGTTTTAACGAGATCTACACTTTTTGTGAAGTAAGTTTTAGTTTATCTCTTACGGTTTACTAGTTGTGCAAATTTCATTCAGAATGAAAAACTCTTCAAAGGCTAATTCCAGAAAATACAAAATATGCAATTTATTTTTCATTTAGATGTATTTAATGCACAGGATTTTAATCAAAATCGCAAGAGCCATTTGGAAAATATTTCTATGTAAAGTGTAGTTTGGGATAGGGAGATTTTCTTTAATATCTACTGTCGCATCCTTTGAAGAATTATACTTAAATACCGACTTTTCATTTTTGAGTTATTGTGTTCACAGACTCACGCACACACATACACACACTGATCTTTTCCTAAAACTCCTATTTTTTGGAGTAGAGAAAGTAAAAAACAGCCATCTGTTTGAAACCTACAAATCAATCATAATTCTGATATGCTAGGAATCCTATATATGTTTCTTCTCTTATTTCTCTAGTGTTTTCATGATGAATGGCCGTTTTTTTTTCTTTCATTCTTTCCTCTTTTATTAAACTTTTCAATTCCTCTGCTGAGCACCTTGGACTTCCAGATGACAGATGAAATGTACCAGCAAAGGCATCGATGAGAGCGAAGTGTTTCGGCATCCAACTTGACTGATATTGCTTTTTCGTGGCGCCCGGACAACTTAAGAACAGTTCAGTAGTAGAGTTAGTTCTTAAGTGAAGCAAAGCAACAAAGGGAACAGAAGAGAAACTCTGGTAACTTTGCGGAGACAAAACTGGGGTACACATTGTCCAGATGCCTGTCATTGTCAGTGAATTTACTGCGCTGTATTTGTTAAACTCGAAAACAGTAAGTTAGTATGATGGGAATTGTTTGTGCAGTAAGGTATCTCGTACAGAGCTCAGGCGTTTCGTCTGGGCGGTCCGGGTTCGATCCCCGTAGACCGCGGTTTCTGTCCCTGGGTTTTTCCATGGCTTTCTTGGGACCGTCTAGGCAAATGCTAGGGTGATATGTATCTACCACGGTTCCTTTCCCTTTCAATCCTTCATTTCATTTCCCTTCTTCGTTTTTTCAGGTCGGCGCAGGCAAATGCCACGGTTCCATACTCCGAATGAAACTCAGTTGCACTTGTTCGAACTAGGTGCCGTTGTAGAGTCCCCTTTCCGGCCTCTCGGTGCCTGTATAGCTCCCGGGCAGGCCAAAGCTGCCATCTGGTTATCTGTTATGGACTTCCGCACGTCTTTGCGCTTAGCTCCGTTGTTTCCTGAGTGCTGGCTTGTGGTTTCCCCTCCTCTCATCACTTCCACCGGGGAAGGGGGGTGGTAGGTCACAATTAATCAGTACCTGGTCGCATTTTCCGAGATTTACTCCACTATTAACATGCTCTAAAACCTTGATGCTCTTTCATCTTGAAAATCTTCGTGACGCATTCTTGGAATTTACCAAAATTAAATAACCCGCCTGGGTAGTGTGGTGGTAGCGTGTCTGTAAAGTAACAAACTTGGTATTTAAGTTTAGTATCTTCCAGGGATGCGACACGAAGATTTTGAGAAAAATACCCCCACCCCCAACTACCCTTTACATGGAACTTTTTTCGAAAATTTTGATTTTCTCAAAAATGGCTCTAACGATTTTGATTAAAATTTCGTATATTAAACATATTTACCTGACAAATAAAATGTATACCTTGAATTTTCTGGGAATAGCCTCTTAAGAGTACTTTATTCTGGATGAATTTTACGGAATTTTGAATAATTGCTAAACCGTAAGAGATGGGCAAAATCTTACTACACGAAAAAAGAAGAGCATGCTATAACACACAATTTCTCTTATATACATTTTTTTTTTTTTTCGTGGAGTTCATCGTTTTTGAGACATTCCTTGTTTTTGGTTTCTGCTTTGAAAAACTTATGCTTTCCTATACAGGAATTTGTCAACTGCTGTTCATACAAACAAAGGAACTTCAGTGACATAGCAACCAGCTTTTGACTATCACTTACAAGGAAGCAAGTAATAAGACTATTTCTGCTAATCTTTTCTGATTAGCATGAAGTAAATAGAAGTATAAGCTTTTTAAGAATAATTTGTTGCAGAGATGTCGAGAAAGTCGTGTGAATGGAACACATCAGATTTTTTTCATACAAACCGTGTGTAGGGCAGGCGTTGGATAGACATAATCAGACTACCATTACCAGTACATTACATTTTCAAAATGTTTGAATTTATCAACGATGGCTCTAACATTAAGAATAAAATACCATATTCTTAAATTATTTTCATAACAAACGAAATGTATATCTTAGTTTTCTGAAAATAGCTCTGAAGTCCACTCCATTCTGAATGATTTTTGCATAGCTGGTAAACCGTAAGATAAATACAACAAACGTTTTATACTAAAAGTTTAGATCTCCTTAAAACACATAATTTATGTCCTTTATATTTTTGTTGTGGGGCTAATCGTTTTCGAGATATTCTTTGTTATTGGTTTCAGTTTTAAAATACTTATACTTTTCTCAGATATGAAGTCGTGCGTGTTCCTTTTGTTCTACTCCTGGACATGCAAAGCGCTAAATTCCAATGGGAATTGCATAGCGACATCTTTTAAAGCATTGGAGTACCACTAATGAAGAACTAAGTCATAAGACCATACTGCTAATGATTATCTCGATTAGCATGAAGTAGAAAGAAAGAGAATATTTTGTAAGAGGTTTGTTTGTACAACAGGTCGAGAATTTTATGTGAATGGAACACATCAGGTTGTTTTACTTTCTCTACATGTATTACACATGATTTCATGATGCTTCGTGTATTATTTTAGACTGTTCTTCTTTTGTTTCCAAGTGACCTTCCTGCACGACATTCTCTGCACGGAAAAGCTCTGACTGGCGATCGATTTCCCGTGAAAACTTTCTCTAGTTTATAAAGATCTTCTGCTCAGTGCGCAGCTGCCTTTTCAAATATAAATGATTTCCTCATGCTGTGTAAGTATAGAGTGCATGTATATAGTTATGCGCATGCGGCGTGAATATTACACATAATGCAACAGGAATGGCCTGCAATTGCATATTGGGGGTGCACGAAATGACGTGAGTCAGGCGCTTCTGAAAATATTATGAGCTGGAATAGGAATTCTTAAGCAGCTGTTTCAAGTTGTCTATATTTAAACCATAATCGCGTAAAGAGATTTCTCCGCCGTAGGCTCCGGATTCAATTTCTGGCGCTGCCCACTCCTGTGCGTCAAGTTGAATGTCTTTCCCTGGTTTATTCTCATTTAATTTTCATTTCAAATGTCAGCTACTACATTGTCGGCGGTGCAGGGAAGATGGCGCAGTTACTTGCGCTATGGAAAAATATCTCCCCGTCTTCGCCTGATTGAACTCTCTTGCCTAAAAGGGTTGCCCTCTTGGGACTACTCTCTAAAGATGTGCGAGTGTTGGAACTAGAAATGTTAGGGATTCTGCTCGTCTTTGTGGAAGTGTATGTGATAATGGGGTCTCCTCTGGCTACAAATCATTCCTACCACTCAAGTGCTTAAATTTTCTTCAAAGGGATATGGTTTTATATGAAGCGTGCCTGGAAAATAAATATCGAAATGGGAAAAAGTCATAACATATTTGTTTCACAACGTTTATTTCTATATGAAGGATCATTCTTTAATCTATTTTCCAACCACCATTGTTGAGGCATCTGCCACAGCGGAGAATCAAATTTTGTATAGCCTCTTCAAAGAAAGTTGCCGCCATTGAAGACACCGTCTTTTGTTGAAACACTCCTCAAGGCAATCTTATTGTGAAGCGTATGTTTTCACGAATAGCCTCATTCAATTGTTTAACCACACCATCAGTGGCAAGAGAAGGCCGGCCACTCCATGCTTAGTCATGAACATTGAATCCTTCATCATTGAATTGCCTAACCCAGTTTCTCACTATTCTAACATTACATTTTCGCAGTAATTCTCTAGAAATTCACGGTTTGCGTTCAAAAACGGTATTACGAGACGCAGTTCACAGTTGGTGGAATCAGAAATTCTGTTAAACATTTTGAACGATCACTATCAACTGTAAACACAACACAATCCGGTTGAAATGGCGTCAGAGGACAGACATGGACCAAAGAGACGAGTGCGCATGCGTGGAACTAGCGTTGCAGGGTGACAGAAAGGAAATGGTACTTACTGGACACGCAATCGTATTTAAGAAGTCACGAGGAATAGTAATAGTTAATAGTAACTTGTACACCTTATAAAACACCCATATACGGAAACCATGATAGTTAAATTGAAAAATCTGATGTGTTACATTCACATGTCTTTCTCTATATCTCTGCAACAAATTATTTTTAAAAAGCTTATGCTTCTGTTTACTTCCTGCTAATCGAGAAAAAATTAGCAAAAATAGACTTATTACTTGCTTCCTTGTAAGTAGAAGCGAAATAAGGAAGTACCAAAGGCGATAGCCAAAGGCTGGTTGCTATGTGACTGAAGTTCCTTTGTTTGTATGGACACGAGTTCACAAAGTCCAGTATGAGAAAAGTATAAGTCTTTTATAACTTAAACCAAAAACAAGGAATATCTCAAAAACATCACCTCCACGAAAAAAATGTATATAACATAAATTGTGTTTTAAAGTGCTCTACATTTGTTGTGTGGTAAGTTTTTGTCCATCTCTTACGGTTTAGCAGTTGTGCAAAATTCCGTAAAATTGACGCAGAATAAAGTAGTCTTCAGAGGCTAATTCAAAATATACATTTTATTTGTCAGATATATCTTTAATATAGGATATTTTAATCAAAATCTTTAGAGCCATTTTTTAGAAAATAAAAATTTGCGAAAAAATTTCTATGTAAAGGGTAGTTTGGGGTAGGGGGATTTTTCTCAAAATCTTCGTGTCGTATCCTTGGGAGATACTAAACCTAAATACAAGTTTGGTATTTTACCGACTTTTCGTTTTCGAGTTATCGTGTTCACAAGCACACAGACACACACACAGAATTTTTTTGAAAATACTTCTTTTTTGGATACAGGGGACCCTAAAACATATATTTCCGGTGAAATCTCGGTATCGAATTTCTTGGTGGAGTACAATACCTTCTCTATACACTATTACATAGTAAGTATAGAGAAAGTAAAAATGTTTGTATAATAACCTTTTGTTTGTCAATTTGACGCTACCTATCATCTCACTGCATGGGATGAATTCATGTTACGCATCTCATGTTCATTTTTTTTTTCTCGAGTGAAGGGAAACATTCTCCCTGGAAAACAGAAGCCATGGAGACAGACTTGACCTAAGCTCAGACTGCCACCGCGGCGAATTCTGAGTAAAGAATGCAGGAATTTGAGGTGAGGATGGATCTAGTTTCTGTTGTACCTATTCCAGAAAAGTCTTGCCGTCTCAGGATAACGAACTGTCGTGGCTGGTTCTTTCGGCTCTCCCTGGAGGGCTCTCATCTCCTCCCTCAAGAGTGACTGGCTCAGTGATATGATGAATGTCTCAGTCGGGAATTGAAGTAGTCCTTGGATACTTTGGAGAGATAAGCTTGATGCTTCCTGCAGTCGATCCTCTTGGCCGTCAGTGGCAGTAGCTTCGAATGGAGATCCTGAATGGCCTCACTTAAGCCCTGGATTTCTCGTAGACTGGTGATGAAGTGGTTGGTGACTGCGCTGACTGTGGTGGTAGTAATGTTCGGACTGGCTGAGCTGGTGGCGAGAGCTCAGTTTTAGACTAAGGCTCTTTCCTGAGCCTTTGCTATTGGTTACGGAGACAATATGGCTACGTGACAGATGAACGACAGGTTTCGAGATTTCGTCAGGGTTAGGCTAAGTTAAGTTAGGTATGTAAATGAACAAGATTGAACTAAGGGGTAAATATGGACTATCTGAAAATCGTTTCTGCCTTCCAATGTGAAATGCACAGTCTTCTCTTCGTTCTGTTGCTTGCGCATGCAGAGCCATGTTGGTCAATCGACCATACCAGAGTTAAATCTAAAATTGAACTAGAATCTGCAATGCCGCGGGCTGGTGCTGAAAGCTGCTCACTGGGCTTGCCCGGTGTAGTGTCCTGTGCCAATAGTGGCAACGCAGCGATGAGGAGCAGACTTCCTGGCTGTGTCCTGGCTGTGTCCGTTCCCAAAGCAGCGTCGGCAGAGCCAGTGACGTTTCGTTCGGCTAACCTCAACCAGGCGTCGCCCTAACAAGGGCAACCTGCCACCAGGCAGCTTCCAGGTCTGCCCGATCCGTTAGCTCTAGTAGTACAAGTGGTGTCGGTCCCCTGTCGCTGTTGATGTGGGAGGCTCTCACACATCAAGATCTCTGAGACTTCGAAGCTGCGGTGATATTTCGGACCGAATCATGACCCCCAGAAACACGACCCTGTACTGGGGCGGCGGCGAATGCATTCGTGGTGAAAATGTTGCGCTCACTGCCGGTAAAGCAGCAGTGGCAGGCGGCGTTGGTGGTGGTGAGCGGAGCAGCGCTCTCTGCCGGTAAAGCAACGGTGGCAGGTGGCGTTGGTGGTGGTGAGCGCAGCAGCGCTCGCTGCCGGTAGGACAGCAGTGGCAGGCGGCGTTGGTGGTGGTGAGCGGAGCAGCGCTCTCTGCCGGTAAAGCAACGGTGGCAGGCGGCGTTGGTGGTGGTGAGCGCAGCAGCGCTCTCTGCCGGTAAAGCAACGGTGGCAGGCGGCGTTGGTGGTGGTGAGCGGAGTAGCGCTCTCTGCCGGTAAAGCAACGGTGGCAGGCGGCGTTGGTGGTGGTGAGCGCAGCAGCGCTCGCTGCCGGTAGGACAGCGGTGGCAGGTGGCGTTGGTGGTGGTGAGCGGAGCAGCACTCTCTGCCGGTAAAGCAGCGGTGGCATGCGGCGTTGGTGGTGGTGAGCGGAGCAGCACTCTCTGCCGGTAAAGTAACGGTGGCATGCGGCGTTGGTGGTGGTGAGCGGAGCAGCACTCTCTGCCGGTAAAGTAACGGTGGCATGCGGCGTTGGTGGTGGTGAGCGGAGCAGCACTCTCTGCCGGTAAAGCAGCGGTGGCATGCGGCGTTGGTGGTGGTGAGCGGAGCAGCACTCTCTGCCGGTAAAGTAACGGTGGCATGCGGCGTTGGTGGTGGTGAGCGGAGCAGCACTCTCTGCCGGTAGGACAGCGGTGGTAGGCGGCGTTGGTGGTGGTGAGCGGAGCAGCACTCTCTGCCGGTAGGACAGCGGTGGCAGGTGGCGTTGGTGGTGGTGAGCGGAGCAGCACTCTCTGCCGGTAAAGTAACGGTGGCATGCGGCGTTGGTGGTGGTGAGCGGAGCAGCACTCTCTGCCGGTAAAGTAACGGTGGCATGCGGCGTTGGTGGTGGTGAGCGGAGCAGCACTCTCTGCCGGTAAAGTAACGGTGGCATGCGGCGTTGGTGGTGGTGAGCGGAGCAGCACTCTCTGCCGGTAAAGTAACGGTGGCATGCGGCGTTGGTGGTGGTGAGCGGAGCAGCACTCTCTGCCGGTAAAGTAACGGTGGCATGCGGCGTTGGTGGTGGTGAGCGGAGCAGCACTCTCTGCCGGTAAAGTAACGGTGGCATGCGGCGTTGGTGGTGGTGAGCGGAGCAGCACTCTCTGCCGGTAAAGCAGCGGTGGCATGCGGCGTTGGTGGTGGTGGTGAGCGGAGCAGCGCTCTCTGCCGGTAAAGCAGCGGTGGCATGCGGCGTTGGTGGTGGTGAGCGCAGCAGCGCTCGCTGCCGGTAGGACAGCGGTGGCAGGTGGCGTTGGTGGTGGTGAGCTGAGCAGCGCTCGCTGCCGGTAAAGCAGCGGTGGCAGCCGGCGTTGGTGGTGGTGAGCGGAGCAGCGCTCTCTGCCGGTGAAGCGGAAAACGATGAAGATGTCGGAGAGGCTTCACTACCGGCGGATGCCGGAGGAGCGGTGGCAGCTGAAGGTGCAGCGGGTCTGCACTGGTTCTTCCTATTCTTCGGCATCTCGAACAGAAGTCTTCGTGGTGCTTTTGCGTATTCAGTTTGCTGAGCCTATGCCCTTGGAGATATCCTGTAATTCCGAACCTAGTCAACTATTATATAGCTACCAGATGTAAGGCAAGCTACAAGTTGCTTTTTTAATTTCTCCATCGCGTACCTATCGTAGAAAAAGCATTGCATTTTATAAAACTTTCGATAACAAGATTTCACCGAAGTACACACTTTGGAATCCCTGAATCAAAAAAAAAAAAAAAAAAAAAAACTGGAAAAAGGATATTATATGTGTCTATGCGTGTCTGAACAGCTTACCCCAGAAACGAAAAGTCCGTTAAATACCAAACTAGATACTAAGTTCAAAATCTTCCAAGGATGCAACACGAAGCTTCCCAAAAGAACTCTTCCACCCCAAACCACCACATACTTGGAACATTTTTCGCATTTGCTTTTCTCAAAGTGTAGCTCTAACAGTTTTGGATCAAATTTCATATGTTCAAGATGGCTAATAAAATATAGATTTTTAGTTTTTTGGGTATAGCCTCTGAAATCTTCCTCATTCTTGATGGCCTTTGCAAACTGGTAATAGATAGCCAAAATGTTACTACACATATTTAGATCTGTTTAAAGTACACACCGTTAAGTGAGTGGCCTTTTTTAGTTTACCGTTTCCGAGATATTTCTTGTTAATGGTGTCAATTTTAAAATACGTAATACATTTCTCAAACAGGAAGTCATCATTCGTTTGTATATTGTTTTACTCCTGACCATGCAAAGAGAAATGGATGTCAGTATCAATACACAGCGAAAGATTTTAAAAGAGTTGCCTATCTTTTTAACTTACTATATTCTATGATTTTCCTTCTACTTATAAGGAACTAAGTATTATATTTATTCGGCTAATGTTTATCTCGATTAATATGAACTAAATAGAAGAATAACCTTTTGTAAGAATACTCTCTTTACAGAACAGATAGAGAAAGTCCTGTTGAGTGTAACATTTTCCTCGGATTTTTACCTTCTCTACACGTACTATTTACATAGTGTATAAAGAAGGTATTGTATTGCACCCAAAAATTCGATGCCGAGATTTCACTGGAAATAGGTGTTTTATGGTCCCTGTATCCAAATAAAAGGTCCGCCAGTCCGTCCGTCCGTAAGTTTGTGTGTGTGTGTGTGTGTGTGTGTGTGTGTGTGTGTGTGTGTGTGTGTGTGTGTGTGTGAACACGATAACTCAAAAACTAAAAGTCCGTAAAATACGGTTTAGTATTTTCCAAGGATGGGACACGAAGATTTTGAGAAAAATTCCCTCACCCAAACTACCCTTTACATGAACAGATTTTCGAAAATTTTGAATCAAAAATGGTTCTAACATTTTGATTAAAGCACCGCATATTAAACATATTTACATCACAAATAAAAGTTATGTGTTGAATTTTATGGGAATTGCCACTAAAGACATGTTTATTCTGGGTGAATTTTGCATAACTGGTAAACCGTAATAGACAAAACCTTGCTACACATAAAATGTGGATCTTGTTAAAACACATAATTTATGCCATATATTTTTTTTCATGGTGTTGACCGTTTCTGAGATAATCCTTATTATTAGTTCTAGTTTTAAAATACTTTAAACTTTTCTCATATGAGAATTTGCAACACCTGGTCATGCAAACAAACGGATTACAATCCCATAGCAACCAGTTTTTAAAAGAATTGCCTATCGTTTTAGCCCATTGTATTCTCTTATTTCCCTTCAAGATAAAAGGAGAAAAGTAATACGTGAGTTTCTTCTAATCTTTATTACGTTTCATGAAATAGAGAGAAGAATAAAATTTTACTTTCTCTAGCCCCATATGTACAATATACATAGGGATAGAGAAGTATTGCATTCCACCCAAAAATTCCATACCGAGATTTCACCGGAAATACATGTTTTATGACCCCCTGTATCCAAAAAAAGGTATTTTCAGAAAAAGGTCCGTGTGTCTGTGAACACGATAACTCAAAAACGAAAAGTGGCTAAAATACTAAACTTGGTATTTAAGTTTAGTATCTTCCAGGGATGCGGCACGAAAATTTTGAGAAACTACCCTTTACATGGAAACTGTCCTTTCGAAAATTTGGATTTTCTCAAAAATGGCTCTAACGATTTTGATTAAAATTTCGTATATTAAAGATATTTACTTGACAAATGAAATGTATATCCTGCATTTTCTGGAACTAGCCTCTGAAGACTACTTTATTCTGGGTCAATTTTACGGAATTTTGCATAATTCCTAAACCGTAAGAGATGGACAAAAACTTACCTAACAACAGATATAGAACACTTTAAAACACACAATTTATGTTTTATACATTTTTCGAGGAGTTGATTGTTTTTGAGATATTCCTTGATTTTGGTTTCAGCTATAAAAACCATACTTTTCTCATACAAGACTTTGTGAACTCGTGTCCATACAAACAAAGGAACTTCAGTGACATAGCAACCAGCTTTTGACTATCACTTTAACCTATGGTACTCCCTTATTTCACTTCTACTTAAAGGAAGCAAGTAATAAGACTAATTCTGCTAATTTTTTCTGATAAGCGTGAATTAAATAGAAGTATATGCTTTTTAAGAATAATTTGTTGCAGGGATATAGAGAAAGTCATTTGAATGGTACACATCAGATTTTTTTAACATCAATTTGTTACAGATATGTAGAGAAAGACCTGTGAATGGAACATATCACATGTTTTATAACCGTGTTAACCTGACTGCCGCAGAACGCATTTTCCACAGCCATTCATTTAATACCACACATTTACTATTATACTGAGCACACGGCACACACATGTATCACGCAGTGAGCTTGGCAAAGATCAATAGATATGAAATATTCATTGTTGCTTACCTGAATTTTACAAAACTTTGCTTGTTGCAGTGGAAATGTCCTTTAGTTTGTTTCAGTTTGCTTAAGGCTGTTTGTTATTAGAGATATTATTCCTATTTTATTCCTATTGATAAAGGAGTACCACAAGGGTCAAATTTGGTCCCATTACTATTTTAATAATCCATAATGACTCTATCAAGTATTGGATTTTACTTTATTTGCTGATGATGCTCTTGCATTTTGCACCCATAGCAATGACAATTTTATTTCACTGATTACTCACTCTACATTGGTTTAAAGTTAGTTTTTTTAAGACAGAATTTTAACAAACTTCAAGAATCACTATTTTCGGTGCATCACAGCTACAATGTTGCAAGCAGTGTTAAAACTCTGACATTCCGAACTGATAGGACATTATGGTGGGGAGCCCGTGTTGATTCTGTCAAGAATAATATATTTACTCATGGGTCTGAAATGCATGATATCTAAAAATTGTCCACTTGTTACTTTCTCTACACGTACTATGTATATAGTGTATAGAGAAGGTATTGTAATACACCAAAAAACTCTATATCAAGATTTCACTGAAAATACATGTTTGGAGATCCCCTGAATAAAAAAATTAGAAAAATATCCGTGTGGGTCTGTCTGTAGGCAAAACGAAAAGACCGTTAAATACCAAATTTAGTATTTAAGTTTGGTATCTTCAAGGATGTGACACCAAGATTTTCAAGGACATTTCCTCACCCCCTACTACCCTTTAAATAGAAAATGTTTCCATACATTTTATTTTCTCAAAAATGGCTCTAACAATTTTGATTAAAAAGATATTTACATGATAAATAAAATGTATATTTTAAATTTTCTGGGAATAGTCTCTGAAGATATGTTTATTCTGGTTGAATTTTACGGAGTTTTGTATAACTGGTAAACCATAAGGGATAGGCAAACACTTACTTAAAAAATATGTAGATCTTGTTAAAACACACAATTTATGTTCCATACATTTTTTTCGTGGAGTAGGCCGTTTTTGAGATATTCCTTGCTTTTGGTTTCAGCTTTGAAAAATATACTTTTCTCATGCAAAATTATCAACTCCTGTCAATACCAACAAAGGAACTTCAGTCACATAGCAACCAGCTTTTGACTAACACTTTATCCTATGGAACTCCCTTGTTTCGCTTCTACTTACAAGGAAACAAGTAATAAGGCCATTTCTGCTAATTTGTTCTCGATTAGCATGAAGTAAATAGAAGCATAAGCTTTTTAACAATAATTTGTTGCAGAGATGTAGAGAAAGTCATGTGAATGGCACACATCAGATTTTTTTCAGAGTACAATTATTTATCACATTCATATCTGGGTCCCAACCAATTTTTTTATATTTAGACATTTCGGAGCTATTGGTTCCAGTTTTAAAATACTTACTTTTCTTAAACGGGAAGTAATCTTTCATATCTGAAAAGTTAATAAACGCAGATTTTTAACTCAGATCTTTTATTAGGTTGTGAAAACCCCTAATACTATAGAGTGAGGAAGAAAGTTTAAGTAGAGTTAAGAATAGCATTGTAATGACTGATACATGTTCTAGTTAATGCAGAAAATATTACACGCCTCTCATCCTTCAAACAACAATGATGTGTGGTAAGTTTTACTATCTCTATACGTACTATGTACATAGTGTATAGAGAAGCTATTGCACGCCACCGAAAAATTCGATACCGAGATTTCACCGGAAATATATGTTTTAAGGTTTCCTGTATCCATAAAAAGTATTTTCAGAAAAAGGTCCGCGCGCGCGTGTGTGTGTGTCCGTGTGTCTGTGAACACGATAACTCAAAAACGAAAAGTCCGTAAAATACCTTCCACAGATGCGACCGATCTTGAGAAAAATCCCCCCCATCCCAAGCTACCCTTTACATGGAACTTTTTTTCGAAAATTTTGATTTTCTAAAAAATGGCTCTAACGATTTTGATTAAAATATCGTATATTAAAGATAAAAATAAAATGTTTATTTTGAATTTTCTGGGAATAGCCTCGGAAGACACTTTATTCTGGATGAATTTTGCATAACTACTAAACCGCAAGAGGTGTACAAAAGCTTAACGCACAAAAAATGTAGAGTACGTTAATACACACAATTTATGTTATATACATTTTTTTTTTGTGGAGTTGCTCGTTTTTGAGATATTCTTTTTTCTTGGTTTCAGCTTTGAAAAACATATTTTACTGATACAGGAATTTGTCAACTCCTGTCCATACAAACAAAGACCCATCAGTCACATAGCAACCAGCTTTTGGCTTTCACTTTAACCTATGATACTCCCTTATTTCGCTTCTACTTACAATAAAGCAAGAAATAAGACTATTTCTGCTAAAGTTTCTCGATTAGCATGAAATAAATAAAAGTTAAGCTTATTAACAATAATTTGTTACAGAAATATAGAGAAAGTTATGTGAATGGAACACCTCAGATTTTTATGGATAGGTTAGGTCAAAGTATCGATCATTATAATTACAGTATCCTAAATCATAATTCACCCTCAACTGGGACTATTTCTGCTAAAGTTTCTCGATTAGCATGAAATAAATAAAAGTTAAGCTTATTAACAATAATTTGTTACAGAAATATAGAGAAAGTTATGTGAATGGAACACCTCAGATTTTTATGGATAGGTTAGGTCAAAGTATCGATCATTATAATTACAGTATCCTAAATCATAATTCACCCTCAACTGGGTCATGTTTTACCTTGAAGAAATAACTGCACAATCTGTTCCATAAAACTAGCATAAGAAGACCGAAATTAAAAGTCCGATCTTGGCACAGTATGAAATAGTTTTATCAGAGATGAGGCAAGAGAAGTATAGAGAGAGTTTTATTGGAAAGGAAAGGTCAGTCATCGATGTATGGATATTTCAAGGAGTAACTCACTTAAAGCTCTTTGGCAAATATCCGTGGCCAGGGTTTCAGTTAATGTAACGACGAATCAGCGTACAGTTCAGAATTTTCTGAGATGGGGATAGAGGTGACGCCGCGGTGACTCACATTTGGGAGTTCCCTGGCTCGATAACCAGTGACCGCCCACTCTAATCCTGGTTTTGTTTTTTAAGGAGATTACTCGGTCGCCAGGAGAATTTTCTTTACATTATACCCCTTCATTCTGTTTCTCTCTCATCTTTCAGGTGTGCTTCCAGGTTCGTGGTGTATGACTGCGGAAACATGGCACTGATGCATTTTCAAAGCAAATACTCTAGATAGCTGCTAGATCGACGGGTTCTGTGCACACCCTTTCTGACACCCGGCAGTGGGACGAGGCATTGGACTTGGAAACATTATGGACATCCGCGCGTTTCTTGTGGCCTGTCACCTCATCCCATTTTTCTGGGAGTGTTAGTAACAACAGATTTACATAGATTGCAGTGCATTCTCTATCGTTTTATTTTTTCCTTTAATGTAAGAGACTTTTAACTATTATGTATTAAGAAATTCTATTAGAGAGGTTAGCAAAAATGCTGTCTAAAACCTACGTTGGTACTAATAAACATATCGCCCTCCGTGGTGTAGCCGGTCGGTCGGTCGTCATTTGGTAGGTTCGTGGTGAGCCTAGGTATTGTTGCTGTGTGCCTGCCCTTGTTAGGACTTAACTACAGGAGTTTCTGGGATGGTGCTGTGGATTTAAAGCTCAAGGCGTATAGGCTCCTCAACAATTGCCTTTGCCGCTGCCCCGCTAGCGTCTTATTGCGAAAGTCGGTGTAAATTTTGATGAACACTCCCATAAGAAGGGGAAGTGCTTATCTTTTTTTAGCTTTTGGCTGGTTTAATGCTTTAATTACCGTGGGGTACACACAAGCCATGCGGGAAGCCCGCAACTCTTGCAGTGTATCTCCCAGAGATCTGAGAAGCTGTTCACATGATGGACCAATCTGGCGAAAAGTTTTGATCCCGGCGCCTAATTACATCTTCCACATATGAAAACGTTGAAGATTCCTACAGTAGCCTCTCTGGGAAACGTCGGCATAGAGAATAGATGCACCGGAGTCTTCCTATTCTGCAACACTATAACCAGAAAAGCTAAGAAGCTGCTGTTATGCCCCACAAGCATAGATCTTCAGTGGGGTTAGCCCCTCCGGATTAAACCCGGCGGAGGGTGATGACACTTTTTGGGAAAAATCCTCAGCATGTCTTCTTTTGGAAAGGAAATAAAGCCGTTGGTCCCGCGTAAATCTTATTTGCACAAAAGACCTCCATATTTTTAAAGAAAAGGTGCCTCGGCTAAATTCGTCATGTTTTACGTCCTCAAGTCGTGATTTCGTCTTGTAGTGCCTCTATGAGATGATCCCCCGTCACTCTGTGCACATAATGGCGAACTCGCGAACTATAAATTTATGGACCTCTCTGGCTGCACAATACTCCACCTCTCTCATCGGGTGTTTACAAAACTATGTTGATCTTTTTTCTGAAATGAAATTGCGTTTTATTTATGGACACTCTTTACCTGTTGTGGTTCTCAGCGTCCCATTCTCTACTGGACGTGAAAGACCGCTCTGAGGCCTCTGTATCAGGCTTGAGGTTATTTTACGTGCCGTAAATCTACGACACGGGATCCACGGCTTTACTTCCCTTCCGAAGAAAGCCATGCTAAGGATTTTTACGCCCAAAAAAAAATCCATTGTCTCCGCCGGGCTTAAACCCGCGATCTTGGGCGTATGAAGTTAGCATGGTAACCATTACACCACGGAGGGTGACAATACTTTCTCTACGCTACATACTGACGTTCTAATGTCAATGCACGCACGTGGTGGACTAAATTAATACACTGCTCATACAGGCAACCTGTTCTGAGGGTGTGTTAAGCGGTCTGAGGAGTGAAGAGATTGGCTTGTCCAATTGGTTTTGCCTTGTCTTACTCGCGTGGTATGTTGTTCCAGAATGGCGTTAGTGAAAATCGTGGAAAGACGCTGTCAAAAGTTCACATTTGCAGAAAAATCACAGGCGCATTTTAATGTATTTGAATGTACATTAAATTAGCACTCAGCCCCTTCCACGGCTCTTCCTTTCCTTACTCTAGGAAATGATAATGATCAGCACACACAGGTGTTCCGTATTTTGTAATTAATGTGTGTTAGTGAATGTTCTGCAAAGGAATCGGATATTGACTAACTGGATTCTAAGTAAGCTAGAGATAAACAGAAGGTCAGGTATATGCGTTTCCCTTACACAGAGAAGCCAGTAAATCCAGAAGTTGGCCAGTTAAGCTATCCGAAACTGAGGTAATCCTTAGGAAATTCAAATTCGGAAACTCCATCGGATAAAGTCCAGATTAGCCTTCACTATCTCAACAGTCCCTAATTTCATTCGCCAGCACTGTTAATTTCCTTGTATCCCTTCTCTTTCCGTTGTTGGTTATAAAGCTGACGGTATCAATGGAGGCAAATACAGCAGTGGCATTGATTCTGGATACTTAACCTTCAGATTGCTGTATCGCATTAAACTCTTATTCAGGATTATTTCTATCTGATAAATTATAAACTGAAAGTGTTAACATAATACATTATTGAACCTTTAACCACAAACTAGTACTATTCGTCCCTTAGTGGAACAATTTGGCCCAATTCTGAAAAAAAAAACTGATGTGACTTTTTCACTTTTTTTTGTTTTGTAGTGTTTAACACCCGCTTTAACTACTTATGACGCCGCAGGCGGTGACACTGATGATACATGAAGATGGAACACCGGTGGAATGCGATGGCGGGGGAAACCGGAGAACCCGGAGAAAAACCGCCCCAGCGCCGCTTTGTCCACCACAAATCTCACATGCGGTCGCTCGGGATCGAACCCGGGCCGTCTAGGTGAGAGGCGAGTGGTGTAACCACTCGGCCAAGGTGCGGCCACTTTTTCACATGACTTTTCTACTTCGCTGTAACAAATGATTGTTAAAAATCATATTCTTCTATCTACTTTATATATTCCAGATAAACATTAGCAGAAATGTACTTGCTTTCTTGTAAGCAGAAGCTATATAAGGGAATACACTAGCTAAAACGAATTTGAAATCTCATAAAAACTAGTTGTCATCTATTTGAAATCCGTTTCTATGTTTACAACGTTCCATGTGAGAAACGTTTAAGTAGTTTAAATCAGAAATAAATAAAACGGAATATCTCAGAAATGGTAAATTCCACAAAAAAACTTATATGACATAAACTGTGTGTGTTAACGTGATGAACATTTGTTGTGCAATAAATGTTTAGAGGCTATTTCAAGAAAATTCAACATATACATTTTATTTGCCTTATAAATATCTTTAATATAGAGTATTTTAATAGAAGGTCGTTAGAGCCACTTTTGAGAAAATTAAAATATTCAGATTTTTTTCCATGTTAAGGGTGGTTGGTGATGGGGGGATTTTTCTCTAAATCGTCGTGTCGCATCCCTAGAAGATACTAAACTTAAATACCAAGTTTTATATTTTACCGATTTTTCGTTTTTGAGTTATTGTGTTCACAGATACACGGACACACACAGACCTTTTTCCAAAAATGGTTTGATACAGGGGAGCCTAAAACATGTATTTTCTGGTGAAATTTCGGTATCAAACTTTTGGATGGAGTGCAATAGCTTCTCTATATACTATGTACAAGTACGTGTAGAGAAAGTAAACATTATTTTATGAATATTTTTGCTTCACTCTGTATCCAATTTGAACCTTTGAATTATTGGTTCTTGTCATAATATAGGAACTCAAAATTTGGATGCATCCATTAATTTTTGGACTTATAACTAGAGCTCGGTCTGGGGTCATGAAATTGCCGGATTGAGGATTGGTGCACACAGAGTATAACTATGACATGATGGAATATAAGGACTACAGTCCGTTTCGACACGTAAATCACTACCTAGCATTGCTCACTGCCTGGCCTCGCTCAGTTCCTGCTAGTAGATAAACCACTGAACTCTGAAAGAGAACACAGATTGAAAAATTTCTAAAATAGGAAAGGGTAAGCATTCGACACTGAAAAAACTCGTTGATTATTCAAATCTGTTTTGAGAAGAAGAGCCGTTTCTTTCGATACAGTAAAGATGTAGGTATCCTGTATTTCACTGCAATGAATTCTGAGTGAGTTTGTTTGATTTATGTTCATTGTCTTTTCAAAACTCTGCATATAACTATCCTGAATTTATTGTATTAAACTTTATACTTTTAGATAGGTAGAGTCAGACTGAAAAATTTAATGCCATAGCCGGGATTTGAACAACGGATTTACCGGTCTCTAGCTGGTTGCGCTGCCATTGGGCTAACATGGCAATCTACCAGCACGGCACTTAATTCCTCAATTGACTCGCATATTTCCCGGTAAACCACAAGTGATCAAAAATTATTTTGAGATGACAACCCCAATGGCGACTTATAATGTTCTAAGTACTTAAACTCTCGCGCTACATAGTTCAGAAAATTATTATAGTCAAATAGAGTTTTATTTATTTTATTTTCTCTATACGCACTCCACCCAAAAATTCGATACCGAGATTTCACCGGAAATATATGTCTTAGGGTTTCCTTTATCTAAAAAAAACATTTTCGGATAAAGGTCCGTGTGTGTGTGTGTGTGTGTGTGTGTGTGTGTGTGTGTGTGTCCGTGTGTCCATATGTCTGTGAACACGATAACTCAAAACGAAAAGTCGGTAAAGTAACAAACTTGGTATTTAAGTTTAGTATCTTCCAGGGATGCGACACGAAGATTTTGAGAAAAATACCCCCACCCCCAACTACCCTTTACATGGAACTTTTTTCGAAAATTTTGATTTTCTCAAAAATGGCTCTAACGATTTTGATTAAAATTTCGTATATTAAACATATTTACCTGACAAATAAAATGTATACCTTGAATTTTCTGGGAATAGCCTCTTAAGAGTACTTTATTCTGGATGAATTTTACGGAATTTTGAATAATTGCTAAACCGTAAGAGATGGGCAAAATCTTACTACACGAAAAAAGAAGAGCATGCTATAACACACAATTTCTCTTATATACATTTTTTTTTTTTTTCGTGGAGTTCATCGTTTTTGAGACATTCCTTGTTTTTGGTTTCTGCTTTGAAAAACTTATGCTTTCCTATACAGGAATTTGTCAACTGCTGTTCATACAAACAAAGGAACTTCAGTGACATAGCAACCAGCTTTTGACTATCACTTACAAGGAAGCAAGTAATAAGACTATTTCTGCTAATCTTTTCTGATTAGCATGAAGTAAATAGAAGTATAAGCTTTTTAAGAATAATTTGTTGCAGAGATGTCGAGAAAGTCGTGTGAATGGAACACATCAGATTTTTTTCATACAAACCGTGTGTAGGGCAGGCGTTGGATAGACATAATCAGACTACCATTACCAGTACATTACATTTTCAAAATGTTTGAATTTATCAACGATGGCTCTAACATTAAGAATAAAATACCATATTCTTAAATTATTTTCATAACAAACGAAATGTATATCTTAGTTTTCTGAAAATAGCTCTGAAGTCCACTCCATTCTGAATGATTTTTGCATAGCTGGTAAACCGTAAGATAAATACAACAAACGTTTTATACTAAAAGTTTAGATCTCCTTAAAACACATAATTTATGTCCTTTATATTTTTGTTGTGGGGCTAATCGTTTTCGAGATATTCTTTGTTATTGGTTTCAGTTTTAAAATACTTATACTTTTCTCAGATATGAAGTCGTGCGTGTTCCTTTTGTTCTACTCCTGGACATGCAAAGCGCTAAATTCCAATGGGAATTGCATAGCGACATCTTTTAAAGCATTGGAGTACCACTAATGAAGAACTAAGTCATAAGACCATACTGCTAATGATTATCTCGATTAGCATGAAGTAGAAAGAAAGAGAATATTTTGTAAGAGGTTTGTTTGTACAACAGGTCGAGAATTTTATGTGAATGGAACACATCAGGTTGTTTTACTTTCTCTACATGTATTACACATGATTTCATGATGCTTCGTGTATTACACCTGTTCACGCAAAGAATCGGATTTCTACACCATAGCAACCACATTATAAAACATTTGACTGTTGGTTTAGCCTAGTGTATCCCCTTATTTCCCTCCTACTTATAGAGAACTAAGTAATAAAATCGTTTCCTCTAATGTATATCTCGATTAGCATGTGATAGAAGAATAAACTTATTAGCAATACTTTGTTACAGAGGGGAAGAGAAAGTCATGTGAATGGAGCACGTCAGATTTTTAGAAAAACGTCGGTGAACAGCATAGCTCAAACACAAAAATACCTTTATTAACTAAATTGAGCATTTACGTTTAGTATCTTCCAAGAATGCCACACGAATATTTTCAAGAAATTACCCCATCTCCAAATACATTTTACAACGCCAATTTTTTGAAAATATTATTGTTCTCAAAAATGACTAACGATGTTGATTACAATACTGTATATAAAATATATTTACATCACAAATAAACTGTATATTTTGAATTTTATGGTAATATCCTCTGAGGACCTTTCATTCTGGAAAAGTTTTGCAGAATTTTGCATAACAGTTAAACCGTAAGAGATAGACAAAAACTTAGTGCACAAAATGTAGATCTCGTTGAAGCACATAATTTATGGCATAAAAGTTTTTAATGTAGAGCTGTCCATTTCTGAGGTATTCCTTGCTATTGGTTTCAATTTTGAATTGCTTATACTTTTCACAAACGGGAAGTGACGTTTCGTTCTATCTCTCTTGTTTCCCAGAGTCCACGCAAAGCGAGCCGAACCTCAGTTGTTTCTAAAAGATTTGACTATCGTTTTAGCCTTATTCCCTTATGAAGAGGAATCTTTTGTAAGGAAAGTTGTTCGTGTAACAGCAAAGGAAAGTCATATGAATGGAATACATAACATTTTCTTATTCTTATTCTTGTCCTCCCTTTTTAGGCAAAACATTTTTGAATAAACAGATTGCTCTCCCCAGGGAATACAACCATACAAGGCACAGAGCAGTAATGTTTACTTTCTCTATACGTACTACGTTCATAGTAAATAAAGAAGGTATTGTAATACACCCAAAAATGCGATACCCGAGATTTCACCGGAAATACATGTTTTGAGACCCCCAAATAAAAAAAAGTATTTTTAGAAAAATGTCCGTGTGTGTCTGTGGGCAGTATAGCTTAAAAACGAAAAAACCATTAAGTATCAAACTTGGTGTTTAAGTTTGCTATCTTGCAAGGATGCGACACGAAGATTTTCAAGAAAATACCCGCACCCCCAGCTACCCTTTACATGGAACTTTCTGCGAACATTTACTTTTTCAAAATTGGCTCGTACGATTTTGATTAAAATATGCTATGTAAAAGATATTTACCTAACCAATAATGTGTATATCTTGAATTTTCTGGAAATAGCTTCTGAAGACTACTTCATTCTGGATGAATTTTAAGGAATTTTGTATAGCTGCTAAACCGTAAGGGATAGACAAAAACTTACCACACAAACATGTAGAACACATTAAAACACACGATTTATGTAACATACGTTTTTTTCGTGGAGTTGATCGTTTTTGAGATATTCCTTGTTCTTGGTTTCAGCTTTGAAAACTTATACTTTTCTCATTGTCAACTCGTGTCCATAGAAACAAAGGAACTTCAGTCACATAGCAATCAGCTTTTGACTATCACTTTAACATATGGTACTCCCTTATTTCACTTCTACTTACAAGGAAGCAAGCAATAAGGCTATTTCTGCTAATTTTTTCTCGATTAACCGAAAATAAATAGAAGCATAATATTTTTAACAATAGTTTGTTGCAGAGATGTAGAGAAAGTCATGTGAATGGGACATATCAGTTTTTTGTTGTATGTTTCTTCATCTCTATGGCCCCCTTTTACTACTATGGCCATATGGGGCTTTTCAGTGAAACATTGATGCGTTAGTTACTTTAACTTTTACTATGGGTTTTAAACAGGTCATGGAGAGTAGAAATAAATCCTAATTAAATAAGCATTTCCACTCCGTGGCCGGGAATCGAACCAAGGACCCACGGGTGAAAAGTCAACTTGTTGAACAGTCCACCATGCAGGCAATTGCTACTTATATAAAAGTCTGTATTGCTTCTAATAGGTAGCATTGTATACTTTGATTTATCATGTGCTGTAATATTTTACCAATCATTCAAATTGCTTGCTAAAATATGCTTTAGAAGTAGGCAAATACTCGTAGAAGAGGTTACCACATTCTTTTAATGAATATTAATGGTCTAAATTGTAGAAAATTATAAAAAAGTATCATGTGTTTGATTCACACGACTTTTTCTAACTGTTCTGCAAACTTTTCTTAAAAAGATTATTTTTTATCTACATCGTGCTAATCAAGATAAGTATAAACAAAAATATTCTTATTATTTAGTTCCTTATAAGTAGAAGGAAAATAATGAAATACACAAAAGAGATTGTCAAATCTTTAAAAGCTCTTTTCCATGTGATTCAAATTCAGTTCTCTTAGCATTCCAAGAGAATATATATATTTGTTATATAAATAGAGAGGGGCTCGCGTGGACTAGACTAGGAGCATAAAAATTGCTGACGTGAATGGTATGAGAATCTTCCCCATTTTCGAGGGGGAAGAGCCGTGGACCTATATCTTGGCAAGATGTAGGGGTACGGAGGAATGGAGGGAAAAATATTTACCGCTATCCTTTACCACCGCGAATGTAGAGCTAGAAGCATGTTTGACGCTACTGGCAGGCACGGAAGTCATGGACGGGCTAAGTAAATTTATACTTACGGCAAGACAGTTGAGATCTGAGAAAACTGATAATAGTGAAGAGGGGGGGTGTAGAACAGCTAAACAAAAGTGGCTCAATGTTTTACATACATATATTCTATGTCATATTATGTCATTGTTGTGTATGTATTATGACGTATATATATATATATATATATATATATATATATATATATATATATATATTTCTTTTAAGTGCATTTGTCTATTAGAATAGGGTACATTAATATTAATGTGTGTAAATTTAAATTGCTGTATTTGAATATCGTGTTTAATCCTTTAATTCTATGTTGTCGCTTTAATATTACTTTTTATTGTGTATTATGAAAGCACGTACGGTCTGTGGACCCGTGCAATTGTTGAAGTTTACTGTATGATATTGTTATATCAATAAATGTGCTTGTTCATTCATTCATATTATATAATATATTATAAAAACGAATATTTAAAGTAATAAATCATCTATAAGCTACATAATATATAAAGGTATATATACACCTATTCTATAATTCTGTATAACAGTACAATGAAGACTGAATTCAGCTTCTCTTGAAAGAACAATGCTGATTATGCCGCGCATAATTACTTACGCAGGATGTTGTCTGTTGTGTTCTATTTATCTGGAGAACTATCAAAATGATAATTGGCACAGGAAAACACGGCATCCTTTGGCCTTAGATTTCCTGTATTCAACATGATGTAAAATTGTAATGCGTATCTCTATATACCGAATCAAGGCTAAGTTCTATGCTTATATTTAAATTATAGACATGTTGTAGGTAAATTCAGGTGAATTGTTAAAGAAATAAATAATTAATAATATAGGTAATAGCAATAATAATAAAATAAAAATAAATAATCAAAATTAAATGAAATAAGCAAAGAAAAACAAACTAATAAATAAATAGAATAAGTTCCAAACAAAATAATGTAATCTACGCAAAAAGTAGCACAAGGCAATACATAACCACTAATTTGAGTTACACTTGAGAAATTAAAAATCTGATGTACTAGTTTTCCAATTCTCTTCTCTATGCATGACATAATTGAAAAAAAATGAATAATGACTACCCACTTGAGAAAAAACTAAAAACTGAAAATTTAAAGTCAATAACAAAGAATATTTCGTAAATGGTGTTTATGGCATAAATTATGTGTTTTAACAAGATCTACATTTGTACAGGAAGTTTATTTGTATATACCAGTTATACAACAGTCATTCAGAATATACAGCATTTTAGAGGCTATTCTCAAGAAATTCAGGATTCATATTTTATTTTCCATATAAATATATTTAATATACGGTATTTTAATAATGTTGGTTAAGAGCCATCTCTAAAATAATCGAACATTTCAGAAAATCTTCTCTGTATAGTGTAGTTTGAGTAATGTGATTTTGTTAACCATTCCACTTTGTGGCGTCACAAGAAAATTGAACAAAAGAAATGCTAAATGATAACACTTCACTAAATCATCTTATCGGATAAGATGTCGATACAGAACATATTAACTTAACTCAGTGTGCAGCGATTACGTCGTCACTGTTTGTTAAGCGGCAAATTGAAAGATGATGAACCCAGGATTCGCCCAACTTCAATAGAAGATATTGATTATTTTATAAATGATTCCAAACCCCAAATTAAGACTTAAAAGAAATTCCTCCAACTTTGCACGAAACATTTTTCATAAGTTATGATTTTCTTAAAAATGGCTCTAAAGTTTTTGAGTAAAGTTTCATATTTTAAGATATTTTCATTACAAACGAAATGTATATCTCTTACTTTCTGGGAATATCCTCTGAATACCTAAATACACAAGACATTTAGATCTCGTTAGAACACATAATTTATGTCATATACATTTTTTCCTAGACTAGACCATTTCCGAGATATTTCTAGTTATAAACTACTTAAACTCTTCTCAAACATGAGATCATCTTTTGTTTCATCTCTCTTTTGTTTTACTCCAGTCAAGGGAAACCAGAACATCATTTGTTTCACATAGAGTCCGGTCATTTAAAATATTTGACTATCGCTCTACGACGTAGCAATAATTTGTAGAGAAAGTCAAATGTATGGAACGCATCATATGCTTAGAAGGCTATTTTATTGAAAATATTTGAAAGATACTGAAAATAATATGTTGTTTATTTTACGTGCAAGCTGTTTATTTTGAATTACTTTTTTTATTAGGGTGACGTTAAAGACTGTATAACTAAAAGTTTTAAAATATAAAGTAATAGTGTATTTGAAGTTTACATAACACACGTATGTAATATAATTCAGATAAGTTACAGTGAAAATTTCATCCATCTTGCTCTAATGGCTTGGAGGTTATGGTCAAATTTGTTCATGTTTTATTACGTCACTAAAAGAGTCCCTTGTGAAAAACAATTAAAATTTTGGTTAATATTTTAACCTTAGGTTCACAATAGATCTAATTTTTGAAATTGGAGTAGGTTTCTTTTGTATTTTCTTTGGTTTAGGCTCCAAAATTGTTAAAAGTTATGAATGTGGTTTTTGTCATAAAACGTATACCTTTTAGGTTTGAAAATTAAATACATATGTTTAAATACATATGACAGTAAAACGTATTTCATTTCTTATTCGTTCTACATCTGTGAACATGTACAACAAATTTGTGTAACAGAAAAACTGCTCTGCAAGGAGCATTTTGGAGGAAGAAAAATGTTGAAAAAGTAAGGAAAGAATTCAATGTATCGTTCACATTAAAATCCACCAAGTTGGTACGTTAGACCCCCAGGTTTTCTTTTCCTGCTGCTGCCCTTTCTGTCCTTTTCTTCTGCACAATTTCATTTTTTTACTTTGCATGGTGTGAACGAGATCTCGTCGAACCGAAATTTTTCTTGCCGAGCCCAGTGCAGTGTCAAATCCAATGCTCTGCTCTAGCTCCAGTTAAGGGGTTTAAAAATGGCGTCTGGTCCCAATTATACATTTCTACTTTCTCTACACTACTATGTACATAGTGTATAGAGAAGGTACTGTATTTCACTCAAAAATTCGATACCAGATTTCATCCGAAATATATGTTTTCAGACCCCTACAAAAGCATTTTGAGGAAAATGTCCGTGTGTGTGCGTGTGTTTCTGTGGGCAGCATAGCTCAAAAACGAATATTAAATACCAAACTTAGTATTTAAATTCAGTGTCCTTCAAGGATGCGACACGAAGATTTTCAAGAAAATCTCCCCATCCAACTACCCTTTACATGGACATTTTTTTGAACATTTCGTTTTTCTCAAAAATGGCTCTAAAGATTCTGATTAAAATATCGTATATTAAAGATATTTACATGATAATGCGTATACCTTGATTTTTTTTTTTTTGGAAATAACCTCTAAGGACCTCTTCATTGTGGATGACTTAATGTATAACTCGTAAACCGTAAGATATAGACAAATCTTACTCCGCAAAAATTTAGAGCTCCTTAAACACACAATTTATATCATATACATTTTTAACTGGAGTTGACCATTTCCGGGATATTCCTTCTAATTGGTTTAAGTTTTAAACTGCTCCATCTCTTCTCAAACGGGAGGTCATGTTTCGTTTCATCTCTCTTTTTGTTTTACTCCGAACTCCAATTGGATAACTCATCTCGGATCATCAACGGATCTCCCTGTCTCTAGCCGGTTGCTCTATCAATGAGCTACCATGGCAACATGCCGGCAGAGCATTGAATTTCTCATCTAATCCGCATGTTTTCCGGCAAACCTTAAAGTGATTTCAAATTATTTTTGAGCTGACAATCCTAATGATGTCTTACAATGTTATAAGTACTTCAAGTTCCAGGATTCATAGTATAGCCAACTATTATGGACAATTGTGATAATTTTCATTGTTTTCTCACAATTTTTCTGATTTTTTTTTTGGTGTAATGGTTACCATGCTAACTTCATATACCCAAAGTCGTGGGTTCAAACCCGGCGGACGATGAATTTTTTCGGGCGTAAAAATCCTTAGCATGGCTTCCTTCGGAAGGGAGGTGAAGCTGTAGGTCCCATGTTGTGGATTTACGGCACGCAAAAGAACCTCAAGTCTGATAGAGAGGCCTCTGAGCAAAATTAAGCGAACTTTCACTCTCAGTACAGAATGGGACGCTGAGAACCACAGAAATTAAAGAGCGTCCATAAATAAAACTCCATCATCCACTTATCCAACTCCTATCCTACACACGGTTTCTGCTAGAAAACAAATAAAATTATCGAACTTCAATTGTTTCACATATTGTCTTGCTTTTCCAAAGATTTGAATATCGCTTTACGACGAATTAAATAAAGAGATAATATTTAGTAGCAATAGAGAAAGTCATGTGCATGGAACGCATGGAGATTTTTCTGAAAATCTGCTGAATTTAATATTTTAATTTTTTTCTTTACTAGGTGACCATAATTGGTATGTAATTTTGGTAAAATTTCGACATCAATTTTTGGTGTGAAATGAAATGCTGCCTTTACTAGGTAGAGGCAGTGAAAACATTAGCTTTTGCCATCCATTAAAGTGTGAGCTGGGTTGCCTATAGGGAAAAGTGACCGGCGATAGGTTCCATATGCAAGCCTCGGGCACCATAGGCAACACCTTTGATTTTCTCTCACGTTAACCTCTGGTACGTGTGTTGGTATATGCTGCGATGTAAATAAACAGGTTATCTAAACTATGTTACAAACTAGTTGTTGCCTAGCTTGTGTTTTACTGTTTGCAATCACTGCGGTTTCGAATAACGATGGTTCTTCTACTTATGACCTTCGATAGCTTTGTGAAACATTGATGCGCTTTTCTAAAACATTGCAAAGGCATTGGTTTTGATTTTCACTTCCATGTACAATGTATACAATAGGTAGAGAATATACTGTATTTCCATCCAAAAATTCTATACCGACTTGGAACAGAAATACATGTTTTGAGGACCTCTGAAATGATATGGTAGTTTTACTTTAGCTACTTAGTTCGGAGCACATAAATATTTATTTATTTAGTGTATTTCCAAAATATTAAAGTCCTATTTTAGAATTATATATTAGGACCATAGCTGTGAATAATGTGCGCATAAAGTAAAAAAAATTGAGGGGGGGAGGATTTGCGAGGTCTCAAAACATATATTTCCGGTGAAATCTAGAAGAGACTTTTTGGGTGCATTACAATACCTTCTCTATACACTATGTACCCAGTACCTGTGCAGAAAGTAAAAATAGGAAGTGTAATATAGCTATTTACATAACTGAGGTATTAATCACTTTATATATATGGAGAAAATGTGGGTAATTATTTATAACGAATTAAATATTTTATTGACAAACATTGTTCTCTAATAATTTGGTGTAATTATGGAGTGAAAAATTTATTACAAAAGTCTAAGTGCATCGGAGTCATTTTGTTTCCTGTAATGGACAATCAAAGAGTAAGTAATTAACATGCTGGATGTGAACAGGCATATGTGGCACTGTTTGACATAGTATATACGTATTACATTGCATCCAAAATTCAATACCAAGATATTACTGGAAGTACACGTTTAGAGATCCCTGAAGCAAATAAAAAAAATGCATTTTTAGAAAAACATCTAAGGATTTGTGTGTTTGTATGTCCATGTGTCTGTGACACTTGATATTTAAGTTCAGGATCTTCCAAAATGTGATACAACATTTTAATGACCCTTTACATGAAAAAATGTCAAAATTTGTTGATTTGCTTAAATATGGCTCTGACGATTTTAATTCAAATACTATATATTAAAAATACTTACATGATAAATAAAATGTATAGCTCTGGGGACAATTTCTGAAGTCCTCTTCATTCTGAATGACTTAAAATAACTGGTAAACCGTAAGAAATGACAAAAGATTTCTGCACAAGAAATGTAGAGCTCGTTAATACACACGATTTATCTTATGTACACTATTTTGTAGAGTTAGCCATTTCCAAAACATTCCTTATAATTGGCTACAATATTAAAATACTAAAACTTTTTTCATGTCATACATGTTTATCTTTTAAACTAAATAAGTTGGTTTGTGATTTTTTTTATTCATATGCAAGCCATTTGCTCCAAAGCAATCAGGCATTTAGTATAAAGTATTCGACCAATCAAAAGTATCTGCAGAAAGAATATTAAACAGTGGTGAAAAGAAAAGTATCCAGAATTAGATCCTTGAAGCTCTCCCATGTTATAACTCGAACTGTAGACGTTTGTTCATTAATTAAAACCAATTGCTTTTGCTGCTAAGATATGTTTGAATTACAGTCAGTTCTTAATTACATATCTACACGTAATATGTACTTAGTGTGTAGAGAAGGTATTGTATTGCTCACAAAAATTTGATTCCAAGATTTCACCGGAAATTTTTATTTTGAGACCCCTGATTCGAAAAAAAAGAAAAAGTATTTTAGAAAAATATCCATGTGTTTTTCTGTGGGTAGGGTAGCTCAAAATGGAAAAGTTCGTTACACACCAAACTAAGTAGAAAATTTTAATTTTCTCAAAAATGGCTGAAACGATTTTGATTAAAATATTTATAAAATATATTTACCTGACAAATAAAATGTATATCTTGATTTTTCTGGGAATAATCTCTGAAGACTACGGAATTTTGCATTACTGCTAAGCCATAAGATATGGACCAAAACTTACCACACATAAATTGTAGAGCTCGTTAAAGCACACAATTTATGTTATATAAATTTTTATCGTGAAGTTGCTCGCTTTTGACATATCTCTTGTTATTGGTTTTAGTTTTAAAGTACCTAACTTTTCTCGATACCATGAAAGCGAACCAAAACTCAATTGTTTCACAGAGTGACCAGCTTTTAAAAGATCTATCTCTTTAGTATAATGTATTCTCTTACTTCTCTTCTACTTACAAGGAAGCAAGTAAGAAAACCAATTCTGTTAATGTTTATCTCGATTAGAATGATGCAGATCAAATAATTATTTGTAAGAATAGTTTGTATTCGGAACAGCTGGATAAAGTTATGTAAATGAGACACATAAGATTTTTTTATGCCATACGGTTAATAAGCTATAGGCTGAAATAATTTGAAGGAACAGTTAAGTACATGTGATGAGATAATTACCTGACCTAGGTATGACCCAAATGCTCGTAGATGACCCATTACAAGAAACTAGTTTACGAGCTTTGTAAACAAAACAATCATGACGTTTCGCCATAAAGTGCTACAATTGTCTGGTTCTCTAATTGGAACAGAGACGAAAAGTATCCAAGTGAGGATTCTTGGTGAAGTAAAAACAGTATAAGTGCTTGTAGTAAAGTCCTGGGGAACTGGAGCAGAAAAGATGGAGAAGCAGCAAACATGTTAGGTCAAGGTCGTTCTGGGACAATAGCAAAAAGTGACAACATTCAAGACATTGTGTGAATAAAACAAATATTTCTCACGATGTATACAACGAAACCTTCCTTTAAACCAGGGGTTTCCAATTCAAGCGTATCACTGTTTAGGGGGGCCACAGACTGATTTGAAATCAGTAAAACCTTTATACATAACTTCTAAATTCTGCTTTTTATTTGTGTTTTAAAAGAAAGAGGAGGAATTTTAATAAAATGTATAGAACAAAAGAGAAACACGATACAGCATTCTGATGTTCTTCATTCACATCTCTACATCTCTGTAACAATTATTAATAACTTATTAACAATAATTTACAAAATAAGGGAAGACACTAGGCTAAACAATCACATGTTTTAAATGTGGTTGCTATGGGATAGAAATCCGTTTCTTTGCTTAGCCAGGGGTTGACAAGTTTCCGTATGAGAAAAGTTTTAAATATTTTAAAACTGAAACGACTAAGAAGGAATATTTCGAATACGGCAATTCCATAAAAAAAATGTATATGACATAAATTATGTGTTTTAAGGAGCTCTTCATTTTTTGTGAAGTAAGTATTTTTCTATAGCTTATGGTTTTTTAGTTATGTAAAATTAAAAAAAAAATCATCCGACTATAGAGATTTTCAGAGGCTATTCCCAGAATATTCAAGATATAAATGTTATTTGCCATGTAAATACCTTAAATATAAGATATTTTAATCAAACTCGCTAGAGCCATTTTTGAGAAAATCAAATTTAAATTTTTTTCCTTGCTTGTGAGAAGATTCTCTTGAAAACCTTCGTGTTACATCCTTGAAAGATACTGAACTTAAACATAAAGTTTGTTATTATTTAACGGACATTTCTTTTTTGAGCTATGCTGCCCACAGACACAGACGCACGCACACACACAAACACACACACAGATTTCTAAAAAAAATTTGTTTTTATTCAGGGTGTCCCAAAACGTAATTCCGGTGAAATTTCGGTATCGAATTTTTGCTTGTAATGTAAACCTTCTCTATATACTATGTACATAATACGTCTAGAGAAAGTAAAAATTACATATATATGAGTTCTATTAATATCACTTTATTTACCAACTAATTTTACAAAAGATTACTATTTCAATCTAATCGGGATAACCATTAGCATAAGTGGTTGTGTTATGTTTAACAGTTGAAATTAGGATCTCTTTGCATGATCAGAAGAAAATCAAAAGACCAAAGATGACTTCCCATTTGAGGAAAGCTTAAGTAGTTTAAAATAGAGCTCAATAACAAGCAATATCTCGGAATCGGTTACTCTACAATGTAATAAAGATGTATGACAAATTTTTTGTTTAAAGAGCTTTACACTTTTTGGATTGTAACCTTTGTCAATTTCTTATTATTTACGAGATATGCAAAATTCACCCAAAATGAAGACGTCTTCAAAGGATCTTTCCATAAAACTAAAGATATATATTTAATTTATTATGTAAATGTATTTAGAATATGTTATTTTATCAAAATCGTTTTACACAAACAACATTTTCAAACAATATTCCATGTAAAGCGTAGTTTGTGGTGGAGGATTTTCTTGGAAATCTTTGTGTCGTAACTTGTAAGGTTCTGCACTTAAGTATCAAATTTGATACATAGCGGTCCTTTATTACTTTCTCTACAAATGCTATGTAAATAGTGCATAGAGAAGGTATTGCATTCCACGCAAAAATTCAATATTGAGATTTCACCGGAAATACATGTTTTGGGTCCCCCTGAAACCAAAAAATGCATTATTGGAAAAAGGTTCATGTGTGTATGCGTATATGTGTTTGGGTGTGTGTGTCTGTGTGTGTGTCTGTATGTCTGTAGACAGCATAGCTCAAAAAACGAGAAGACCATTAAATACCAAACTTGGTATTTACGTTTGGTATATTCCAAGGATGCAACACCAAGATTCTCAAGAAAATCCCCTCACCCTAAACTACCCTTTGCATGCAACTTTTTTTGAAAATTTTTATTTTCTCAAAAATAGGTGTAACGATTTTCATTAAAATATCATATATTAAAGATATTTACTTGACAAATAAAATGTATATCTTGAATTTTCTGGGAATAGCCTCTGAAGACTACCTTATACTGGATGAATTTTACGGAATTTGGCATAACTGCTAAACCGTAAGAGATGAAAAAAAACTTACCATACAAAACATGTAGAGCACGTTAAAACACACAATTTATGTTACATACATTTTTTTCGTGGAGTTAATCGTTTTTGAGATATTCCTTGTCTTCGGTTTCAGCTATTAACAACTTACACTTTTCTCATACAGGAATTTCTCAACTCCTGTCCATACAAACAAAGGAACTTCTGTCACATAGCAACCAGCTTTCGACTATCACTTTAACCATGGTACTCCCTTATTTCCTTTCTACTTGCAAGGAAGCAAGTATTTCAGCTATTTTTTCTCGATTAGCATGTAGTAAATAGAATCATAACCTTTTTAACAATAATTTGTTGCAGACGTTTTTTTTTTATTTATTTATTTATGGACGCTGCTTGACTGCTGTGGTTCTCAGCGTCCCATTCTATACTAGGCGTGAAAGACCGCTTAATTTTGCTCAGAGGCCTCTCTATCAGGCTTGAGGTTCTTTTACGTGCCATAAATCTACGACACGGGACCCACGGCTTTACTTCCCTTCCGATAGAAGCCATGCTAAGGATTTTTACGCCCGGGTTTGAACCCGCGACCTTGGGTACATGAAGTCAGTATGGTAACCGTTACACCACGGAGAACGACAATTTGTTGTAGAGATGTAGAGAAAGTCGTGAATGGAAAACAACAGATTTGATTTTGATTTTTTTCCTATTTAGAGGACCTGAATACACATTTCTGGTGAAATCTAGATACCGAATTTTTGGTTGAAACACAATATTTTCTGTATTCGCTATGTGCATAGTACTACATATAGAGGACGTAAGAGTTAGTGGGCATGGGTGGAAAAATTTGCGGAGAAGATAGGAATGTGCCATACATAGAGGGGGAGGAATATTTATTTTTTCGGACAACAAAGAAACAGAGTGAAATACGTAGAAATGCAACAAATTACCCATATTGTGAACGACAATGGTCGCGGAATCCCACGACAATACGTATAATGGTATTCGACAGAAATTATGAAAGTTATCACACTGTTGCTTTGCAGAATGGTGTTCAGTGAATAGTTTCTAGAATATCGCCATCTTATTTAGTTATTATAGATTCTATAAATATATTAATATTTTCAAATTTTACTTTTCAACAATATTTTCATAATTTGTACATGTATTTTGAAATGGAGTAACCCAGGATATTAAATTGTTTCATACACCCTAAGCTTATATTTATCTCAAGGATTAGACTAGGAGCATGGAGGAGCACGAACATTTCTGACGAGAATGGTACGAGAATCTGTCCCATTTGCGAGGAGGAATAGTCTTGGACTCACATCATGGCAAGATGTAGGCGTACGGAGGAATGGCGGGAAAAATATTTGCCGCGATTTTTTACCACTGCGAATGTAGGGCTAGAAGCATGTTGGACGCTACTGGCAGGCACAGAAAACATGGACGGGCTAGGTAAATTTATACTTAGGGCAAGACAGCTGAGATCTGAGGAGGCTGTCAATAAAGAAGGGGTGGGGAGGAATAAGAGCAACTAAACAAAAGTTACTACAATGTTCTACATACATATTATGTCATATGTGCTGTGGTTTTATATATGCTGTGTATATTATGTGTATATATGTCTTTTAAGCGTAATTATCTATTATAAGAGGGTGCATTTATGAAGATGTACTCTGTGCTGTAAATTTAAGTTGCTATATTTGAATATCTTTGTATTTTTATTTTCGGGTTCACTTTTAATTTTTTATTGTTGTTTAATATTGCTTTTGACTGTGAATTACCTTTGTCTTTTTATTTTCGTGTTTACTCTTTTAATTCTTTGTTGTTGTTGTTTTAATATTGCTTGTAATGTGTATTACAAAAGCACGTACGGTCTGTGGACCCGTGCGGTTGTTGAAATTCTATGTATGATACTGCTATGACAATAAATACACTTATTCATTTATTCATTCATCTTCAATTCATGGGTGTGAATTAAATATCTTCATTTAGGTAAAACTTTTCTGATAAATACAAGTAAAATTTGCATAACAGTAACTATTTTTGTTTAACCTTGCTTACGACAAGGGGAAAGCTTTGAAAATTATTTTAAAAATTCGCATTAATAATATTAGTGATATTTGTGTTGAATCTTCTACATAATTCGCATCAATTTCGTGTTATTTTCGGGGAGAATTAATGAGTAATGACATGACTAAAATGAAAAATAACAGATACTATAGTAGCACTAATATTAAAACCCCTTATTTCAAAATTGAAAATCTTTTATTTCAAATCAATATCATGAATATAATCAAATCAGACATTAGAAAATTGTAAATGCAACAAATTAGGCTTTTCCGTTTTTATAGTTTTCTGTTACATCTAAGTTATACGAAGAGAGAAATCTCTCGCTGTCAGTATTCTATGTCACTAGTCAAATACATTGAAAGGATTTTTTTTAAACAGAAAACATTGTATGACTTGCCTTTTGCTTTCAATGGCAAGAGTAATGTTTCTACATCTAATTTGCTACCGTTACCTCCATCGCTTAGCTGTTCAGCAATGGAAGAAAGTCGTGGTCAGCGAGCTTTCTCATCCGGAGGTCCCAGGTTCGATTCCCGGCTGGGGCGGGGAATTTTTCTTTAACCGGAATTATTCCCTATCCCTCATAGAGTCTGGAAGTATGTATGTCAGAGTGAATGTGCGTGTGTTTAGTAATATAAAGTTTAACCTAATGTTCTGAACCTACAGTTACACAAGTCAAAGCCCCCGATATGACCATTGATGTTAAAGGGAACTATACAAATGAAGCAATAAAAAAAATGGAAGAAAGTCCTTTGTAACCAAGAAACAAATCAAAACTAATACTAGTTTTAAATTAATTTGGTTCCATGCCTCCATTATATTACTTAACTTACCGATACTTGATTTAGTGACTACCCTTGAAGGCTCAAACAATCAATCTACGACTTGTATTTTTGATATATCATACATTTCTTTTGCCATAATGGGGCCCAATTCACACGACAGCAGCATTTTAAAAATTCTTCTACTGTATTTCTAACATTGGAATCTATGTGTTCTGCAAGTTCACTTATTCTACGACCAAAGTGACCAACTCTATTATTAAACATTTAGCTCTTAGCGAGTAAATTTGGGATAAAATGAGCTTATACAAGCATTTTAGAAAGAATTGCTTTTCTTTCTTGGTAACTTAATTTAGTGTCTTGTAGGTGTTATAATTGCCAAGTTCTTTTCGTTGAAATTCTAAACATTGTTAATTAAAACTTTATTGATAAAAAACAATAGAGGTTGCTCATTTATCATTAAATATATATTCTCGAAAAAATTACACATTTTAAAAAATCACGAAAAAATTATGCCAGGTTTCAGTGTTAAGGGCAAATACCGACTTATTCTTTATGAAAAAGTTAAGTCAAGTGAAGCGAGAGTTCAGGTGACCAGAAACTGATCCGATCTGATGAGCCGTAACTTGCACATAAAACGTTAAAATCCCTGTATTGTTCCTGATTTCACTAGTCATTCCTAAACTGGCCATCAATTGGAAAACAACTACCAAATAGCGCCAATAACATCGTTTTTACCAGCAGCTCAGGTTTGTTGATTTGTTTTTTATTGTTCCATTTATATCTCTGCATGGTCCTATTGGCGTCATTTCCCTTTGAAACAAATTGCCTATCGGCAATGATTGGTACTGTTGTCGTTAGGTTTTATTTTTCTTTACTTTATTTTTCATTGGATCACACACACACACACCCGCTCGCGCCACTTGCCTCTCACCGTATGTGATTTGTGGTGGATAAAACGGGCAGTTGCGGCGGGTTTTTTCCGGGTTCTCCGGTTTCCCCCGTCATCGCATTCCACCGGTGTTCCACCTTCATTACATGTGTCATCAGTTCATCGCCTGTGGTGCCGTAAAAGTGGGCGTCAAGCACTACAAAAAGTCACACACATCCATACTCTTATCCATACTTCTGGGGAGGATAGGCAATAACATCCCTAGAGAAAAATGTCCAGCCCCTAGCCGGGAATCGAGCCCGGAGCACCGCACATAGCAGTCAATGCTGTTCCAACAGAGCTACAGAACAGATCTTACTTTTTCTGTGAGTGCCACTAAAAATTGCCGTTTAAATCTATTGCATTACTTCTTTATACTCGACCAGATATGACATGGTCGATAGCACATCTAAACTTGTGCACGTTTTGGGGCGCTTCTGAGGTAAATTACCTTACGAGTCAAATGGGGAAGAATCGTGCACACTTTAAGGCGTGCACTAGCACTCAAAGCTAGTCCCATTTATTTCTGTATTAATGTTTTAATTCGCGTCAAATATACTAGGTAGGCAGTAAAGCAGAAGTAGATAACTGCGCAGTTGCAAATATTTCCTGTTTCTCCATAATATATCCGTACTCTCAACTGCAATTAATTATTTAATTAATTTACACATTTCTTGGTTCTTAATCTTACACATTATACTTAATTCTTGCCACAACAATAAACTTCACAAAAATAGTACTCTCTTTCATCAGACAAGATGTGCATTATTAATGTTGCTATTATTAATGTGTTTGTTGTTGGTAGTTATAAATATAATTACAAGTATTATGCAGAGATGTTTTTCAGGGCTATCTACGAAAGCCGTTATTTTAACTCCTGATAGGCTATAAATAAAATACAAGTTCATAGAAAACAATTATTTTATTACTAAAAGTTTTGTACACTTATGGTTACTTTTCAACATAATCACCGAAAATATTGAGACATTTATCGTGCCTGTGCACAAGCATTGCAATGTTGTCTGCTTCAAAAAATGTTGCCACCAATGATTTCAAATGAGCATTGAAGTCGTTTTGTAGATCTTCCTACTTTACGACGTTTGCGGAGAGCCATTCAAAACAAACGAAGAGGAATGCTGACTTCAGGAAATGTGTTGATCCATGACAACGCTCGTCTACACACTGCTGGCACAACCCATCGGCTCCTTGAACAATTTCAAAGGGACATTTTCGATCATTCCCGCATTCCTGACCTGGCACCCAGCGACTTTCACCTTTTCCCTGAACTGAGGGCTAGGAGGGCAGCACTTTCAATCCAACGAAGGCTCTGAGACTGCTGTGAGAAACCGTGAGAAAAAAATTAAATTTATCATGAAAAATTAATATTAAAACTCAACTTAAAAAAAAAAAAGAAACTTCAAATCGGGAACTAACAGAACCAGTGACGCAGATTCTTTGATACAACTTACACGTTTTGTCTTTTGGAAAGATGACGATATAGAAATCGTTGACGTCATAGTCCCTAGCATCATTGGCAGATTACCCATTTCCAAAATAAAAGGAATAGCTATCTGCTACTTTAGCATATAATGCCATGCGTTGTGTAAAGGAAAGTTTTGCGACTAAATCAGTCCCTCATTTCCTTCACTCTGAATCACGATAATGCAGTTGGAGTGTGTGCGTAATACTAAACACAGGAGCTGACTGTTAGGTGATATACGTCAACACAGAGAAAGCAAACGTAAGGCCGTTCAAGCACCTTAGAACCTGAACTTTGTGTTTATTTTATGACAATGCTATTAGTAAGCACACATATTGAGATACACATATATGTTACAAGCATTGTTCTGTA
Source organism: Hymenopus coronatus (assembly GCA_030762935.1). Classification (NCBI taxonomy): domain Eukaryota; kingdom Metazoa; phylum Arthropoda; class Insecta; order Mantodea; family Hymenopodidae; genus Hymenopus; species Hymenopus coronatus. The sequence goes on from CM060884.1 coordinate 58,694,799, forward strand.
CCATGCCGATTCGGCACGACAAATGACAGTCGGCCTAAATATTGGCCGCTAGGGCGTATTTTCTGCATTGTTTTTTTCGCACGAATAATCCGCTAGGATCGTCAACTTCTCGAGCGTGGCTACCTGCATATTTGAATCTGGGAGAAGTGGTAAAGTAGCGCGAGATGTGTGTGCTTCTGTCAACGCCAGAGACCGTTCTAGTAGATTCTAGGTAAATCTAACCATGGCGTGAGGCTTTCCTTTATCTAACTGCTAGTTTTCATTTTCTTGGTCTTTTCTGAAGGCCGCGTTGGAGTTGCCGAGCTATAAATTTCGTTCTGCCTGATTACCAATTGGTAACAAGTAGACGGCAAGCTGTAAATTTACAAAAGCAGTGCATTTCAAGAAGAATATACACAGGGACTTTTCCAAATTCTATGAAAAACGGTTCAAATTTATTTCGGTTCTATCGTTATATTTTTGCATGGTTAAATTTATTATAGAGGTTATTAACAAATTTACTTCATATTTTTGCGAGGGGCAACTATTATATATTTTGAAAACTAATGTAAATATATTTAAACCTTAAATTTGTTATTGTTAATAAAACTAAATCGTGATAGGGACGAGAGTTTTATTTTGAGAATAATTAGGAGCGACATTTGACTTACCTTGTAATCTTTTGTCATAACCTTCGGCGAGGTTCGAGGGGCAGTACACTACTATATATCTACTTCTTTGCATTTATTTACCCCTCACCCTGTAGACGTATAAACCGCTACCGATGTTAGATATTTGTTAAATCTCTTGAAACAGAGTTAGGCTCCAACATCAACAGTTTCAAAACTGTAAACAGCTTTGCAGAAGGTATGACATTTGCCGCAGTATCTTAGTATTCCGAAGTCGTGTGGCCTTCTTTTGACTACAACTGTAAACTTCGTTGGCATGTAAGCAAGATTGGAGGAGATCCAAGTTCCTATACATTAGCACCTAACCAACTAGCTAACACCCGGCAAGTCCTTACCTGTTCGTTTAGAGCAGGGGTGTCCAAACTCATCCTTTTCACGATTTTTACTTTCTCTATACGCACTATGACATAGTGTTCAGAGAAGGTATTGCACTCCACCCAAAAATTCGATACCGAGATTTCACCGGAAATATATGTTTTAGGGTCCCCAATATCCAAATAAAGAATTTTCACAAAAAGGTCCGTGTGTGTGTGTGTGTGTCTGTGTGTGTGTGTGTCCGTGTGTGTGTGAACACGGTAACTCAAAAACGAAAAGTAGGTAAAATACCAAACTTGGTTTTTAAGTTTAGTATCTTCCAGGGATGCGACACGAAGATTTTGAGAAAAATCCCCCCAAACCCAACTACCTTTTACATGGAGCTTTTTTCGAAAATTTTAATTTTCTCAAAAATGGCTCTAACGATTTTTATTAAAATTTCGTATATGAAAGATATTTACCTGACAAATAAAATGTATATCTTGAATTTTCTGGGAATAGCCTCTGAAAAGTAGTTTATTCTGGATGAATTTTACTGAATTTTGAATAACTGCTAAACCGTAAGAGACCGTAAGAGATGGACAAATGAAGAGCATGTTAAAACACACAATTTATGTTATATACATTTTTTTCGTGGAGTTCGTCGTTGTTGAGACATTCCTTATTTTTTGTTTCTGCTATGGAAAAATTATATTTTTCTCATACAGGAACTTGTCAACTCGATCCATATAAACAAACGAACTTCATTGACATAGCAACACGCTTTTGGCTACTACTTTAACCTATGGTAGTCCCTTATTTCGCTTCTACTTACAAGGAAGCAAGTAATAAGACTATTTCTGCTAATTTTTTCTGATTATCATAAACTAGCAAGGGACTATTGTCTACAGTTACAGACCAAAGTGTTTTACTTTTAGTGAAAGTAAACCGAAAACAAGAATAACTATGTCTCCAATTTTTCTCCCATTGACCCTAGTTTGAGAAGAAAGGAAAAAAGTTTGATATGATCCATTCACAAACCTTTTATTCAAAACATTAATCCGTTATCTACATCAAGGTAATCAAGATAAACATAAGGAGAATTAGGCTTCCTTGTAAGTAGAAGGGAAATAAGAAAATGCACAGCGAGAATCTCAACCTTCGAAAGCCGGTCGCTATGTGATAACATTTTGAAATGCCAATCTCTTTGGTTCCCAGGAGTAAACAAACGAGAAACGAGAAGAAAGATGTACCTTTCCGTTTGAAAAATGTTTAAGTGGCTTAAAATTGATACCAATAATCCGGAATTTCTCGAAAATGGTTAGCTCTGCTAAAAAAATATATATGACATAAATTGTGTGTGAAACGAAAAGATTTTATATAGAAAAGTTGATATTTAAGTTCAGCATCTTCCAAGAAAATTCTGCTACCCACAACTACATTTTACATAGAACATTTTTCAAAACTTTAGATTTCCTCAAAATGACTCTAACGTTTCTGAAGAATGCCATATGTTCAAGATATTTTCATGACAAACAAAGAGTATACCATGAATTTACTTCTGGGTAACTTTTGTGTAACTGGCAAACCATAAGAGTTAGAAAAAAAATCTGATGTGTCATTCGCATGACTTTCTCTACATCTCTGCAACAAATTATTGTTAAAAAGCTTATTGTTCTATTTACTTAATGCTAAACGAAAAACTTAGAAGAAATAGTCTTATTGCTTGCTTACTGGTAAGTAGAAGCGAAATAAGGGAGTACCATGGGTTAAAGTGATAGTGAAAACCTGGTTGCTGTGTGACTGAAGTTCCTTTGTTTTTATGGACAGGAGTTTGACAAAGTCCTGTGTGTGAAAGGTATACTTTTTTAAAGCTGAAACCAAAAACAAGGAATATCTAAAAAACGAGTTACTCTATGAAAAAATGCATATAACATAAATTGCGTGTTTTAAAATGCTCTACATTTTTTGTGTGGTAAGTTTTTTCCATATCTTATGGTGTAGCGGTTTTGCAAAATTCATAAAATTCGTCCAGAATAAAGTAGTCTTCATAGGATATTACAAGAAAATTCAAGATACACATTTTAATTGTCAGGAAAATATCTTTAATATACCATATTTTAATCAAAATCATTAGGCCATTTTTGAAGAAATCAAAGTTTTTGAAAATTTTTCCTTGCAAAGGGTAGTTGGGATGGGGGGACTTTCCGGAAAATTTTCGTGTCGCCTCCTTGGAAGATACCAAACTTAAATGCCAAGTTTGGTATTTGACGGTCTTTTTGTGTGAACTATGCTGCCCACAGACACACACACACACACACACACACCATACACAGACAGACAGACAGACAGACACACACACGAACATTTTTCAAAAAATACTTTTTTTTTTGGATTCAGGGGGACCAAAAGCATGTATTTCCGGTGAAACCTCAGTATCAAATTTTTGGGTGCATTACAATGCCTTCTCTATAGACTACGTACATGTAGGTATAGAGAAAGTAAAATTTTAATAAAAGAAAGAACAACGCGTATCTGGGAAAATTTTAAATATATGATGTAAATTGTCTGTTTAACACATCTACATTTTAGTACGTTTTTATAGCCTCTTACGATTTACCAGTTGTACACAAATCATCCAAAATGAAAAGGTCTTCATAGCCTATTTCCAGAAAACTCAAGGGATACATTTTATTTGTCATGTAAATACTATAATACTGAATATTTTAATCACAATGGCTAGCGTCATTTTTGAAACAAGAATTCAAAATAATTTCCATGTAATGTGTAGTATGGGACGGGGGATTTTCTTGAAACTTCTTGTGTCGCACACTTGAAAGATACCAAATTTGGTATGTAATGGTGTTTTCGTTTTCGAGCTATACTATTCACACACAGACCTTTTTTTTCTAAAAATTCCTCTTTTTTTTAATTCAGGAGACCACAAAACACATATTTGGTGAAATCTTGATGTTCCAAGTTTTGTGTGCGAAACAATACCTTCTCTACATATGGACAATACGTGTAGAGAAAGTGAAAAGGAATACTTTTACTTTCTCTAACACGTATGTACATATTAGGTAAGAAAGTGCTGCATTCTACCCAAAAATTCGATACCGAGATTTCAGAGGTAATACACGTGTTAGGGTCCCCTGAATAAAAACATTTTTAGAAAAAGGTCCAGTATTTATAGGTGTTTGTATGTGTGTGTGTCTGCAAACACGATAAATGAAAAAAAAAAAAAAGGTTGGTTAAATACCACACTTGGCATTTAAATTTGGTTTCAGGAACATCCCGCAGCCCAACCTACTCCTTAGATGGAAAAAAATGGAAAATTTTAATTTTCTGTCAATAGGTTCTAACGATTTTGAATAAAATGTATATTAAAGACAATAAACAAAATGTATATCTTGAATTTTTTGGGAATAGTCTCTGAAGATCTCTTCAATCCGAATGCCTTTTGCAGAATCGTAAACTCTAAGATACAGAAAAATAACTTACTCTGCAGAAAATATAGATCTTGTTAAAATACAGGTTTTTGTAGAATTAGCCATTTCAGAGATATTATCTTTTTGTTTCATTTTTAAACTACTTAATACTATTCTCAATTGCATATATCTTTTACTTCTTCCATTTTCAATTTTATAGTAATTTACTATTGCTTTTGCTATTGCCCTATATTCGTTCTATAGGAGCTAATTAATAAGGTTATTTCTGGTAATGTTTACCTTGATTAGCACGCTGTAGACAAAAGTATCATCTTTTGAAAGAACAGTTTGTTTGCAGAACATAAAGGGAAAGTCATGTGAATTGAACACAAAAAGTGTTTTAAAACTATAAATTCTTTTCATTTAATTCTACATAAATTTCGAAGTAAGCAGTTCGTAAGAACCCATTCCTGATATTTTAGGAGTTATTCTATAATAATTTAGGAAGCTTGAAATTATATTTTGATTAAAATTTCACAAATTTATAGAATGGTGATGGAAAAAATTTATGTGTGCCATTCACATGATTTTCTCTACATCTCTGTAGCAAACATTGTTAGAAAGCTAATCTTCTATCTATTTCATGCTAATCAAGGTAAATATTGGCAGAATTTCTTTCTTGTAAGTAGGAGGGAAATAAGGGAATACACTAGATAAACGATAGTCAAATCTTTTTCTTTGCATTGTGAGGATTTGAGAAATTCCCGTATGAGAAAGGTTTAAAATATTTTAAAACTGAAACAAATAACAAATGACCAACTCCACGAAAAAAATCTGATGTGTTACGCTCACATGACTTTCTTTAGCAACTCTACAAAGGAACTTCTTACAAAAATAATTCTTGCTTCAACACCATGTTAATCGAGATAAACATTAGCAGAATTTAACTACTTAGTTCCTTATAAGTAGGATGATAGTAAGGGAATGCACTAGGCTAAATGTTTTAAAATGTCAAATGTTTTAAAATCTGTCGTTATGAAATTGTCGTTGCAAATCCCTTCTTTGCTCAGCCAGAAATAGAACAAGTTCCATCTGAGAAAAGTATAAGTACTTCATAATTAAAACTAATAACAGGGAATACCTCGAAAACGGTAGGCTCCATGACACAAATGTTTATGACATAACTTGTGTATTTTAACAAGATCTACATTTTTATACAGTGAGTTTTCATCTATCTCTTACGGTTTACTAGTTATGCCAAATTAAGCAAAATTCATCCAGAATAAACAGGTCTTTAGAAGCTATTCCCTGAAAATTCAAGATATACATTTTATTTATGATGGAAATGGTTTTAATATGTGGTATTTTAATCAAAATCATTAGAGCCATTTTTAAGAAAAACAAAATTTTTGAAAATTTTTCCGTGTAAAGGGTAGTTAAGGGTGGGAGGATTCTCTTGAAAATCTTCGTGTAGCATCCTTGGAAGATACCAAACTTAAATACCAAGTTTGGTATTCAACCGCTCTTTCGTTTTTGAGCTGTCCACAGACACACACACGCGCGCGCGCGCGCGCGGATCTGTTTCTGAAAATGCTTATTTTTAATACAGGGGACCCCAAAACATATATTTACAATGAAATCTGGGTATGGAATTTTTGGGTATAATACAACACCTTCTCATACCTTCTCTATACATTATGCACATATTACGTGATGAGCAAGTAAAATTTGTTTATCTGGGGCAAAAATAGGATGTTATTAATGCATCAGGTTATGAGTTCCGGGAACTAATTTTCAATTAATTTTAGATTCTAAGAGTTTGATAACGTGATTGGAGCCTAGGGCTATAATTGCATTTTCGATGACATACGTTACAACTATTGAGTCAGCGGAAAATGTCATTAGCATGCTCTTGGATGCTGCAGAAAGATTAAACTGCATGTTGCACTATAAGTTTATAAGAAAACTAAAAGTGAGAGGCAAAGTGATTTTGTAATCAATTTAAGCGAAGAGTCCACATTGTAATTAATCCGAAACTCTGTCACAGAGAGAAAAAAAAATCTGATGTTCCATTCCCTTTACTTTCTCTACATCTCTCCAACAAATTATTGTTAAAAAGCTTATACTTCTATTTACTTCATGCTAATCGAGAAAGAGTCTTATAGCAGAAATAACCTTATTACTTGCTTCTTTGTAAGTAGAAGTGAAATAAGGGAGTACTTAGGGTAAAGTGATAGTCAAAACCTGGTTGCTATGTGACTGAAGTTTCTTTGTTTGTATGGACGGGAGTTGACAAATTCCTGTATAAGAAAAGCATACGTTGTTTTAAAGCATAAACCAAAAACAACGAATATCTCAAAAACAATCGACTCCATGAAACAAATGTGTATAACACAAATTGTGTGTTTTAATGCACTCTACCTTTTTTGTGTGCTAAGGTTTTTTCCATCTCTTACGATTTAGCAGTTATGCTAAATTCCGTAAAATTCATTCAGAATAAAGTAGTCTTCAGAGGCTATTCCCAGAATATTCAAGATATACGTTTTATTTGTCATATAAATATCTTTATGCAAGATATTTTTAATCAAAAATTTTCCATGTAAAGAGTAGTTGGAATGTGGGGGGGGGGTTCTTGAAGATACCGAACTTAAACACCTAGCTTGTTATTTTACGGTCTTTTCGTTTTTGAGCTATGCTGCCCTTAGACACTCACACATAGACACACAGACACACATGAACATTTTTCTAAGATTGGATTCAAGGGTCTCAAAACATGTATTTCCGATGAAATCTCGGTATTGAATTTTTGGGTAGGTGCATAGTACGTGCAAAGAAAGTAAAAATACGATGTGTTCCATTCACATAACTTTTTCTAGCTGTTCTATAGTTTCTTTTCTTATAAAAGTTTATTCTTTTATCATGCTAATCTAGATAAAATTTATCAGAATTGGTCTTATTACTTGCTTCCTTGTCAGTAGAAAGTAAATAAGCGAATACATTAGGCTAAAGGCTGGTCGCTATGTGAAACAATTGAAGCTCGGTTCGGTTTGCATGGTCTTGTTAGAGAAAATTTAGTTTAAAACTGAAACCAATAACAATGAATATCTCGAAAACGATCAACTGTACAAGAAACAGGTATATTAAATAAATTGTGTGGTTACGATATCTACACTTTTGTGTACTAAGTTTTTTGGTATCTTTTAAGGTTTAAATGTTATGCAAAATGATGCAAAATTCAACCAGAATATACTGCTCTTCAGAGACTATTCCAAGAATACCAAGTTTGGTATTTAACCAACTTTTTGTTTTTGAACAATGCTGTCCACGAACACAGACAGACGGAGAGACACATAAACACACCTACGCGCGGGCCTTTTTCTAAAAATCTGATGTGTTCCATTCACATGACTTTCTCTACACCTCTGAAACAAATTATGTTAAAAAGCTTATTCTTCTATGTACTTCATGGTAATCGAAATAAACATTAGCAGAAATTGTCCTTAATACTTGGTACCTTGTGTAATGAGATGTGATCCAATGACATTCACATGATGCCTTCTAGGTTTACGGTATACACACTTAATAATATGTTATTTACATCATGCTAATGAAGATAAACATAAGCAGAGTTAGTTTTATTACTAGCTACCTTGTAAGTAGAAGGGACATAAGAAAATGCATAGGCTAAAGCGATAACCTCGCCTTTAAAAGCGTATGAATGTGAAACAATTTAAATTCCAATATCTTTGCCTGTCAGGAATAAACAAATGAAAAATATCTTAAGGGGCTAAAATTGAAACTAATATTCCGGAATATCTCGAAAACAGTTCTTCTAGAATGAAGAGGGCTTTAGAGGCTATTCTCAGAAAATTCAAGCTATACATTTCTTTTATCATAAAAATATCTTAAAAAAAAGGTATTTTACTCAAAATCTTTAGAGATATTTTTGAGAAAATAAAAAAAAAATGTTCTATGTAAAGTGTAGTTGGGCTTGGGAGGATTTTCTTGAAAATCCGTGTCCAATTCTTTTTCGTTTTCGAGATGTGCTGCTGACAGACACATACACACAGACACCCACAAAGACATTTTTCTAAGCATGCTTTTTAGTTTCAGGGGGTCCCAAAATATGTATTTCCGATGGAATATTAGTATCGAATTTTTGGGTGCATAACAATGCTTCTCTATTCGCTATGTACATTGTACATACGGGGCTAGAGAAAGTAAATATATTTAGGGATTTTAAACAATTAGAAACCAATTTTAAGCGAACAAGATAGTCTGAACATACGAAAATTACACCTTAAGTTAATTGAATTACTACTGCTCTTAAAGTATTAATTTTTCCCCCAGAAATTTGTGTGAATTGTTCTGAAAATCATGACAATTATTTCAGGTGGTTGTTTGCATTAATAGCTTATGTGGTTGAGTCTATAAGCAGTATTTCATTCAGCAGAAACGTAATTCATGTACCTTTTTCTCCGATACTACTTGCAATACACAAACACACTTTTGAATCCTGTTCTTAGTATAATCAACTATCTTCTGAATCGCAATTATTCAGCTATGATACAATTTCTGTAGAAATTAAAACATATTATTTGCAAATTAAAAACATTATAAATGTGGAAAATTTGCAAAGTTGTTGCCTTCATAATATATCAATATATACTATAATATCATAATTGTGATTCAAAACTCTCAACTATGTATTGTACATATGTGCTGAAAATTTCAGCTTTCCAACTCTCATACTTTCTGAGAAAAAGGTTTTTAAGTATCCAAAGATGCTGTTTTGCGAAAACTTAATTTAAAGATACAAATGTTCTAAAATGGGGCATTGTATGACAGCTTAAAGAAATGCAGCCTTATATTTTAAATAATTAAAATCCTCTTAACCCCCAAAAGCATACACTTTCTAAAACTAGAAATAATAGAAATTTTATTAGTGTCTAACACAAAAATTTTATTTTTACTTTCTCTATACGTACTATGTCCACCAAAAATTTTGATACCGAGATTTCACCGGAAATATATGTTTTAGGGTTCCCTGTATCAAAAAAAAAAACATTTTCAGAAAAAGGTCCGTGTGTATGTGTGTGTCCGTGTGTCCGTGAGTCCATGTTTCTGTCAACACGAACTCAAAAACGAAAAGTCGGTAAAATACCAAACTTGGTATTTAAGTTTAGTATATTTCAGGAATGCGACACGAAGATTTTGAGAAAAATCCCCCCACCCCAAACTATCCTTTACATGGAACTTTTTTCGAAAATTTTGATTTTCTAAAAAATGGCTCTAACGATTTTGATTAAAATATCGTATATTAAAGATATTTAACTGAAAAATAAAATTTATATTTCGAATTTTCTGGGAATAGCCTCTGAAGACTACCTTATTCTGGGTCAATTTTACGGAATTTTACATAGCTGCTAAACCTTAAGCGATGGACAAAAACTTACCACGCAACACATGTAGAGCACTTTAAAACACACCATTTTTGTGATATACATTTTTTCGTGGAGTTGAATTTTTTTGAGATATTCCTTGTTTTTGGTTTCAGCTATAAAAAAACTTATACTTTTCTCATACCGGGGCTTTGTGAAGTCATATCCATACAAACAAAGGAATTTCAGTCACATAGCAACCAGCTTTTAACTATCAGTTTAACCTATAAAAGACTCTTTATTCGTTTCTACTTACAAGGAAGCAAGTAATAAGAACATTTCTGTTAATCAGCATGAAATAAATAGAAGCATAAGCTTTATAACAATAATTTGTGCATTGATATAGAGAAAGTCATGTGAATGGAACACATCAGATTTTATCCATTTCAGAGTATCTTGTTCCCTTTAGGGAAGGATATAATTGAATGGAATTTCTGTGCATGAACTAATAACATTAGGATACAGCGCGTCATGTCCAATATTTTATGACTACACATAATAAAGAAACCTAAATAAAATAATTCCAATCTTTCATCTGCCAGGAATACATTATCTTTCCAGCGTAAGCTTTATTGTTTTATGGCACACTACCTTGCATGTCGTTTCGAAACATAATGGTTAACCAAGGCATATGTTTCGTGAATGATTAGCGTTAACTACCACTACATAGGGATGCTTTATTCCTTAATAGTACTTAGACAGTTAATACTTTTCACTTTTATTTGGAATTTTATCGAATTATGCTTTCTACTTGACACATATATATTACCATTACATACGTCCAGTAAGACAGAAATTCGTGGACACCTTCTATTACGATTGAAAAGAAATAAAGAAATTTGGAATCTCACCGAGCAAGATTCCGCGGTAACAGCTTGCATTCTAGGTTCGATTACCGGTATACACCCAGTGTGACATTGTACGTAATTTTTTTTGTTTTATTACTTTCTCTATACGTACTATGTACATAGTGTATAGAGAAGGTATTGTATTGTACCCAAATTGCGATACCGAGATTTCACCGGAAATACATGTTTTGAGACCATCTGAGTCCAAAAAAAGCATTTTTAGAATGTGTATGTATGTGTGCCTGTGTGTCTGTGGGCAGCATAGCTCAAAAACGAAAAGACCGTTAAATACCAAACTTGGTATTTAAACTCAGTATCTTCCAAGGATGCGACACGAAGATTTTCAAGAAAATCCCCCCACCCCATCATAATTTCTGTGAATTTTCTGTGAATAGCCTCTGAAGACTAATTTATTCTGTATGAATTTTACGGAATTTTGTGTAACTAGCAAACCGTAAGAGATAGGTAAAAACTTACCGCAGAAAAAATGTAGAGTACATTAAAACATATAATTTATGACATACATTTTTTCGTGGAGTTGATCATTTTTAAGATATTCCTTGTTTTTTGTTTCAGCCTTAAAAAACGTATACTTTTCTCATACAGGAATTTGTCAACTCCTGTCCATACAAACAAAGGAACTGCAGTCACATAGCAACCATCTTTTGCTATCACTTTAACATATGTTACTCCCTTATTTCGCTTCTACTTACAGGGAAGCAAGTAATAAGTCTATTTCTGCTAATTGTTTTTTCACTTAGCATATAGTAAATAGAAGCATAAACTTCTTAACAAAATGTTGTCGCAGATATATAGAGAAAGTCATGTGAATGTATTATATCAGATTTTTTTAGAAAATAATTAACAATTTTATACTTTAACTAGAGCACAGTAATATTTAAATTCACCACTCTAGACGCTAATAAACATAAACCGTGGTGAAAAGAGCATTCAGAAAAGTGTAAAATGCTGGAGGATTTAATGGGCCAAAGGAGATAAAGCTCTCTCAGTGGTTTACCAAAATGGTAAAGTGTTAATTTCATAGCCTCCTGTTGGTTTAAAAACTGTAATACTAAAACAGTTGTGAATAATTAAGGGGCAAGTTTAAGACGTTAAAATATAAAACATCAACTTTTTTACATTTTTATCCGAATTTAACATCTACATGTCCTTAAATGTGTTCAAGTACCCTCAAGGAAATGGTGTCACATTTAAACAAAACGAAAGAAGGACAACTACCTCCATGGTCGATGGAGGTCCGGAGATCAATTCTCGCTTTGTTGTTAGCATGTTTGTTTTATAAGACTCATTCTTTTTCTTCTCAGATTTTGGAAATGTTAAGGCGAGAGGGTTTCAAATTGATAAGCAGTTAAAGCCAAGGTATAAAATTTAAGCCAGCGACTTAACTCTAAAGCAATGACTCTTTTTCTGCACGGTAGTACGTAAAATTGGATTGTACGCACTGTTATCATGCTTAAAGTGAAGTTTTGTAACAAAAAAGCGTAAAAGTAGCTTTACGTACTATCGTGAAAAATGGAAATGGAAAGAGTTTTATTTATGGACGCTCTTTAAGTACTGTGGTTCTCAGCGTCCCATTCTATACTGGGCGTGAAAGACCGTTAATTTTGCTTAGAGGCCTCTTTTTCAGGCTGAGGTTCTTTTAAGTGCCATAAATCTACAACACGGGACCAAGGGCTTTACTTCTCTTCCGAAGGAAGCCATGCTGCAAATTTTTACGCCCGAAAAAATCCATCGTCCTCCGCCGGGTTTGAATCCGTGACCTTGGGTATATGAAGTTAACATAATAACCGTTACACCACGGAGGGCGACTACTATCGCGAAAAAATATAATATGCAACATATGGTGTTTATTAACAATTGAATTTATGATTTACTTATTTGTTTTTGAGTAAAAATTAGAATCATTTACTAGTATAGCAATATATCCTAGAAGATTTTAGTTTCTTCAATTCTTCAAATAAATATACAAACAAAACATTTTTTTTTTTTTTTTTGCATAGGGTGTTTGTTAAAAATTGATGTTATTATTTACGTATTTCTTTTCATACGGTGCTTATTAAAAATGAAATTATTATTTACTTATTTGTTTTGAGTAACAATTACAAACATTCGCTACCATAGAAAATATATCATAGAAGATGTTTGTTTCTTCGATTTTTCAAATAAATAACTGTAACTTCATGCTGCAAAATCTTCTAAATGAGCCATGTTTTTTTTTTACTTTCTCTACACGTACTATGTACATAGTGTATAGAAAAGGTATTGCACTCCACCCAAAAATTCGATACCGAGATTCACCGCAAATATATGTTTTAGGGTCCCCTGTATCCAAAAAAAAGCATTTTCACAAAAAGGTCCATGTGTGTGTGTGTGTGTGTGTCAGTGAACACGATAACTCAAAAACAAAAAGACGGTAAAATACCAAACTAGGTATTTAAGCTAAGTATCCTCCAGGGATGCAACACGAAGATTTTGAGAAAAATCTCCCCACCCTAAACTACCCTTTACATGGAAATTTTTTCGAAAATTTTGATTTTTTTAAAAATGGCTCTAATGATTTTGATTAAAATATCCGATATTAAAGATATTTATCTGGCAAATAAAATGTATATATTCAATTTTCTGGGAATAGCCTCGGAAGCTTACTTTATTCTGGACGAAATTTACGGAATTTTGCATAGCTCCTAAACCGTAAGATATAGATAAAAGCTTACTACTCAAAAAATGTAGAGCACGTTAAAACACACAGTTTGTTATAAACATTTTTTTCATGGAGTTGATCGTTTTTTAAGATATTCCTTGTTTTTCGTTTCAGCTATGAAAAACATACTTTTCTCATAAAGGAATTGGCCAACTCTGTCCATAGAAACAAGAACTTCAGTCACATAGCAATCAGCTTTTTTTGACTATCACTTTAACCTATGGTACTCCCTTATTTCCCTTCTACTTACAAGGAAGCAAGTAATAAGACTATTTCTGCTATTTTTTTCTAAAGTAGCATGAAGTAAATAGAATCATACGCTTTTTAACAATAATTTGTTGCAGAGATGTAGAGAAAGTCATGTGAATGGAACACATCAGATTTTTTAATTATTGGATGTTTATGAAACAGGTAACTAAGCAAAGATTTTGTTCTCGGGCCGTAGAATTGTCATGACCATCTTTATTCAATTATTTCCAGTTCTATTTAAACACATATGGTCACACTAATAATAGTGTTTGTAGGTATATGTCCGCAACTCTTCTGTAATATTTATTTTATTTTATTTTCGTACTGCTGCATTGTATGATATACAGTGTAGTGATGCTTTAGATTCACGTGTGTGAATCCTCAATATCCATCCTCAATGATTAAAAAAAATGAGGACTTTACACACTTCTATGATAATTATTTTGCTACTAGTATATTGTTTGTATGGAACCGATACTCTATTGTATTTCTGTTTGTATATAGAGTAATATTTAAAAGATATTATATGTGAGTTAAAATCAAAGTGGAATATACTCGTATATACGGGTGTACCTTGAAAAGAAAAACCCGAAAAGATACAAATATAAAACGCTATAAGACAATAGCTGTTCCGGTTTTACTATATGGTTCGGAGACATGGACAATTAACAAAAAGTTTGTAGCGAAATACACACAGCAGAAAATGGAAAACCTCCGAGCGGTAAAAGGATGCAACTGACAAGATCACATTAAAAGCGAAAACATATTTTCCTTGAAAGAAAGGATACAAATAAATAGAGAAAAATGAAAAAGTCATTTACAAATAATGGATAACTCTCGCATTCCATTTCAGTTCTACAAATATAAACAAGAAGACCGAACTGCCTCCGTGGTCGAGTGGTCAGCGAGCTGACTTCCGGGTTCGATTCCCGGCTGGGGCGTGGATTTTTCTTTAGCTAGAATTATTTCCTACCCTCTGGAAGTGTGTATGAGTGAATGTGTGTGTTTGAGAAAAATAAAATGATTTAAAACCTACAGAAAACGAATTGTTTCAAGAGCAAAGCCCCCGATATGACATTGGACGTTAAAAGGGGCTACATAAATGAAGCAATAAAAAAAATCTGATGTGTACCATTCACATGACTTTCTCTATATCCCTGCAAGAAATTGTACTTATAAAGCTTATGTTTCTATTTACTTCATGCTAATCTAGAAAAATTAGCAGAAATAGTCTTATTACCTTCTTCCTTGTAAGTACAAAGGAAATAAGGGAGTAGCTTAGGTTAAAGCGATAGTCAAAAGCTGGTTGCTATGTGACTGAAGTTCCTTTGTTTGTATGGACATGAGTTGACAAATTCCTGTATGAGAAAAGTTAAGATTTTCGACCCTGAAAACAAAAACAAGGAATACCTGAAAAACGATCAACTCCAAGAAAAAAATGTATACATCATAAATTGTGTGTTTTAATGTGCTCTACATTTTTTGTGCAGGTAAGTTTTTGTCTATCACTTACGGTTTAGCTGTTATACAAAATTTCGGAAAATTCACTCAGAATAAAGTAGTATTCAGAGGCTATTTCCAGAAAATTCAAAATATAAATTTTATTTGTCAGG
The DNA here is from genome assembly GCA_030762935.1 of Hymenopus coronatus. Lineage (NCBI taxonomy): Eukaryota > Metazoa > Arthropoda > Insecta > Mantodea > Hymenopodidae > Hymenopus > Hymenopus coronatus. The sequence continues at coordinate 58,710,062 of CM060884.1, forward strand.
TAAATATCTTTAATATACGATATTTTAATCAAAATCGTTAGAGCCATTTTTTAGAAAATCAAAATTTTCGAAAAAATTTCTATGTAAAGGGTAGTTTGGGGTTTTAGGGGGTTTTCTCAAAATCTTCGTGTCGCATCCCTGGAAGATTTTAAACTTAAATACCAAGTTTGATATTTTACCGACTTTTCGCTTTTGAGTTATCGTGTTCACAGACACACGGACATACACACGGACCTTTTTCTGAAAATACTTTTTTTGGATACAGAGGACCCTAAAACATATATTTCCGGTGAAATCTCGGTATCTAATTTTTGGGTGGAGTGCAATACCTGCTCTATACACTATGTACATAACACGTATAGAGAAAGTAAAAATAGGAAGACCAGTTAATAAATGGGAATAAATACAAGGGCAGAACAGGAGAGTTCTCCTAAACAATGAAGAGATGATGATGGTAGTGTTTCTACTTATGGCATCGCAGGCGGTGACACTGGTGATACATGTATGATGATGGAGCACCGGTGGAATGTGATGGCGGGGGAAACCGTAGTACCCGGAGAAAACCCGCCCTAGCGCCGTGATGATGATATGGGTATAAAGTTAGAGCTAAATTATCACACTTTTGCAAGAATATTGAAAATGTTGCAGTTAGTCGAAAACAACTGTTTTAAATGTATGTAGTTGACACAAATACATAGATTAAAGCGTCAGCTATAAGCTCAACCAGGGCACTACTAAAAAAGTTGGCATGGTTTCCAAAAGGATCGCACATTAGCTGTCGATAGCCAGGCATTGAGTAAGAATGATTTAGTAGCTAGAGAGTAAATCGGGACTGACCTTGAACACTTCCCAGGTCGCACTGAAAGGCAGCACGGCGAGGCCCACCATGAGGTCTGCAACGGCCAGGGAGACGATGAAGAGGTTGGTGACAGAGCGAAGCTTGGAGCTGATGAAGACGGCGGCAATGACGAGACAGTTCCCGACGATCACCATCACGTTGATGACCAGCAGGACGACCAGGGAAGCGATAAGGCTTGGGTCGTCCCATGCCACATCCTCCAAGAGCGCAGAACACGCACTTTCATTCAATCCGCCTTCCCGCATCGCTTACATGTTCGCGATTCCCCAGCTGTCTTCTATGTTCATATATGTCACAAACTTTAGCACAATCTTTTCCCTGCACAGGTTTCCTCAGTCTTTCTACCGCTTACATAACGTCCTTTTCACCCAATTATTTTCTTCTGATGCCCTTCGCAAGTCCAGAAACTAATAAAATCCTCGCAGTTCAAGCTGTACTCAATTTCCATGATTAGAGTATTTTAGTTCCAGTTACACAATTGTCTTTCACAGTTTTGGGTCGTTAGTTTCCTTTGGTTTTCGCTTACAATATTAGAACATTCCTCAAAAACATTTAAAGTTTTCGACCAGGGTTATTTAGGCTTGCAGTTTGAGGATGATTCGCAAAAAGTTTAATCACACAACACAAATCCACAATACGTTTTAAATAATCATAATTATAGTTTTCATCACGCTCCAAAGAATGAAAATCGTGATTCACTTGGACACGCTTTGCCGCCTGCTGCTCTAAGCAAATCTCTGGAACAAAACGTACTTTACTGCATAAAATTGCTCTAGGCATTTTCATCTCATTGTTTCAGAGCTTAGTTCACAAACGTATATTTTTTTTCTTTCTTTTTGGAGAACATACAAAAGCTGCACCGATGAGCATATATACTCACGTTCATTATCTAAGATTTTTGTTTTTGTGCTGGAATGCATGAAACATGACATTATTTAAGCATTCATGCACATATACTATATATAAGCTCATAGTCGGTGATAATAATCACTTGTCTATTTATCGAATGTGAGGAGAAGATATTTTACACAGACACAATTTAGTGACATGCGGTCACAGGGAGATAAACAGTCGAAATGTTGTTAATATTTGGTATTAATACAGCCTTATACTTTTCAATGTGAATACTACCTTCGATATGATCTTCACGAAGTCAGTCTGTTTCTCTGTGTTAATAAATTAAGTTCTATTTCTTGATCCCAACAATATCAGTTCTTCTGGTGATAGAACCAGGCCTAAGAAGGCCTACTTTGATGTACCAACTTAGCTGCAAGCTCAAGTCCAGCAATGTCTTGAGGAATTTTTATTTCCTACCTGGGAATATGTGACCTTCCTATGGTTTCTTGAGACAGTTTCTCGAGTTGCAAAGTGCTGCATACCGAGAGACCTATGTCTCATTGTTGCGTCAAACAGTGTTTACCGAGGCGCGTTCAAAGCACTAACACAGTGTACTTAACAATGGACCCACTGATTTCACAATCCTGACTTTCTTTAAAACATCGTTTGGACTACCGTAATAAGTTTTGTACACTTACTGGATAGTTCTAAACATTTTAACGCAATAACATTCAAAGAATGCGAAGAAACAGAGACAGCTGGTGGTTAGGAGGGTGGTAACAATGAAAGCGGAAGTTGAACAATTGAATCGGAAACATTATTATGGCAGTTCTGAAATATACTGTGAATTTTGACATGACGACTTTGATGAGGACTAAAAGATTCTTCTACACTTGTGGATCACGTCACCAAACCACATTGTCACTTATGCTCACATTTATTTTAATCATAAAGTTAAATAAGAATAATCGACATTAATAAAGCATCCGAGGCATTGTGTTTCAGCTTTTCCTTGAAATATATCACTACGCCTTCTTCAAGTGTGAAAGTATTTCAAAATAAAAGTAAAGCAGACATAAAACCGGCCTTGTCACTGCGCGTTGTACGTCCTCATGTTAACGGGTTCCTCGCGAGCGGCGGTGACTGAAGGTGACCGAGCAATCCTCCCATTCGCCTCGCGGCGCTCCACGACCGCCGCCTCACTGAGCTGCCTCCGACGCTTTTCTCTCCACGGCGCGACGCTCAGCGCTGCGCAGGCGCGGTCTGGCACCTGCAACAGAGAGGGAGACCAATCTACAATACATACTTCACCAGACATCTTCGTAATACCACAGATAATAAGAAGAAACACAAGAGGGGTGGCTCGACTGCATCTGCAGCCAACCTGATTGGTTTATTTTACCTGCCAAATATTTGATGTTGTTTAATTTTCTTAACAAGTACCATTTTTTAAATCTACATAATATCCTTGTCTGGCTGAAATAGTAGATAGTCTTTTTACAACAACAACAAAAAATTTGATGTGTTCCATTTACATGACATCTACATCTGTGCAACAAATTTTTAAAAACCTTATGCTTCTTTTCACTTCATACTAAACGAGAAAAATATTAGCAGAAACAGCCTTATCACTTACCTCCATGCAAGTAGAAGGGAAATAAGGGAGTAGCATACGCTAAAATATTAGTCAAAATCTGTTTGCTAAGTGATTGAAGTTCCTTTGTTTCTGAGTTGACAAATTCCTGTATGAAAAAAAGTATGTTTTTTAGAGCTGAAACCAATAACAAGGAATCTCTCAAAAACGATCAAATCCACGAAAAAATGCATATAATATAAATTGTACGTTTTAACGGCTTTACATTTTCTGGTAATCTATCTGTCTCTTACGGTTTGCCAGTTATGCAAAATTCCGTAAAATTCATCCAGAATAAAGTAGTCTTCAGAGGCTATTCCCAGAAAATTCAAGATATGCATTTTATTTGTCAGGTAAATATCTTTAATAAACGATAATTTAATCAAAATCGTTAGCCATTTTTGAGAAAATAAAAACTTTCGAAAATTTTTCCATGTAAAGGGTTGTTAGGCGCTCGGGGATTTTGTTGAAAATTTTTGTATCGCATCTTTAGAAGATACTGGACTTCAATACCAGGCTTTTAGTTTTATGTTACTGAGATTGCATTGTTGGGTAGATACATACTTTACATCCCATAATTTGAGAAAATCTTTGTTTTTTATTTTTTGCAATGCGAGCTTTGAAGTAGAAACCATATTTATAGAATTATATATTTTGTATAAATATGAGAGAATTGTGAAACACACTCATATACAGATATTTAAAGTTCTTAAAAAATAATATTTCATTAAAATTTTGCTTTCCCTACAAATATTATGTGCAAAGTAAGTAAAAAAGTATGTTACCCGAAAAAAAATCGATGTACAGATTTCATCGCAAATATGTTTTAAGATTTACTAATTTAAAAAAATTGATGTATTCCATTTACACGATTTTCTCTACATCTCTGCAACAAATTATTGTAAAAAAGCTTATTCTTCTATTTACTTAATGCTAATCGGGGAAATTAGCAGACAAGATCACATTGCTTGCTTCCTTGTAAGAAGAAGGGAAATAAGGGAGTACCATAAGCTAAATCGATAGTCAAATCTTTTAAGAGCTGGTTGCTATATGATTCACGTACCTTTGTTGTATATCCAGGAGCTGACAAAATCCCGTAAGAGAAAAGAATAGGTATTTTAAAGCTAAAACCATTAACAAGGAATATCTCAAAAACGGTCAACTCTATTAGAAAAAAATTATAAAATAAATAGCTCAACAAGTTTTCTATAGTACGTTTTTGTCTATCTGTTACGGTTCACCAGTTATGCAAAATTACGGAAAATTCATCCAGAATAAAGATGTGAGAAGGTCTTCCCACAAAACTCAAGAATGTATGTCATGTAAATATCTTTATTATACAATATTTTAATCAAGCTCGTTAGTTAATTTTGAGAAAATCAACATTTTCGGAAACTATTTCTGTAAAGGGTAGTTAGGGTGAGGAGATTTTCTTGAAAATCTTCCTGTCGCAACCTTGGTAGATACCAAATTTAAATACCAAGTTTTGTATTTAACGGTCTTTTCGTTTTTAGCTGTACTGTCCAGTCACACACACTGACACACTATACGCACACACGAACCTTTTTCTATAAATGCTTTTTTTTTTACTCACGAGGACCCAAAACACGTATTTTCGGTGAAATCTCGGTATCGAATATTTGGGTGCAATACAACACCACACTATGTACATACAAAGTACGTATATAGAATGTAAAAATTATAAAAATGTCCATCTGAGCGTGTACGTGCGTGCGTATATTTGTCTGTGACCAGCATAACTCAAATACGAAAAGTGCGTTAAATACTACAGTTGATATTGAAGTTCAGCAGCTTCCAATGTACTGGATTGGCCAATTCCTATGTTCACGTGTCATGAACAAATATTTCAGATAAACTTTTCTGGTAGATAAGCAACGCTCTCGTTCTAGAACCACACAAGCTTACTCTGAATAGCAATCCTAAGGATAATTTAAAACGTGTTAAGTTTGCCATTCTGAATTAGACTGAAGCGCTACAGTTGAGAGATTGGTAAACTAGAAAACAATCGAGAATTGCCTTGCGAAGCAGACCACCACAACCAAAATGAAAGTTCATATTTATCACCGGAAATCTTTTGCATTGGTTTTAGAACGAGATGCAAGGAGGGAAGCAAAGCAGGGCTGAAAAGTTCACTAATGACGACTGCGAAAGACGGTTGTAAAACATTGCACGGGAATAAAAAGGCCGATGCGGTAACTTGGAGGCGGAGAAATGCTGCTAAGTTATTTCAGGGTTAACTCTGCGACTTCCTGCTGATGTACGAACTTCTCGTCTCCTTATGCTCCTTTTTGTATCTTCCAAGGATGCGACACGAAGATTTTCAAGAAAATCCCCCAACCCAAACTATCCTTTATATGGAAAAAGTTTTGAAAATTGTGATTTCTCAAAAATAGCTCTAAAGATATTGATTAAAATCTCTTATACTCAAGATATTTACATGACAAATAAAATGTATATTTAAATTTTCTGGGAATTGCCTCAAAGATCTCTTTATTCCGGATGATTTTTATTGAATTTTGTATAACTGAAACACAGCAAGAAACACCCAAAAATTTTAGATAACGATGAAATACACAATTTATGTAATATACATTTTTTTCATGGTTTTGGCTATTTTAAGATATTCCTTGTTATTGATTTCCGTTTTACAATACTTAAAATTTTCTCATACGGGAACTTGACAATGCTTGGTCACACAAAGAAACGAATTTCAGTCCCATAGCAACCACATTTTACAACATTTGACTGTCGGTTTAGCCTAGTGTATTCCCTTATTTCCCTTCTACATATAAACGAAGTAAGCAATAAGACTGTTTCTACTAATGCTTATCTCGATTAGCACAAAATGGATAGAAGAATCAGCGTGTTAAAAGTAATTTGTTACTGAGATGTAGAGAAAGTCATGTGAATGAAACACATCGGATTGTTTTACTTAGGTTTACAAAACCTGTTTTAAAATATTTTAAGTAAATAATAAAGTTATTCAAGGGATTTTAACCTGTTTCTTTGTAGAAACAAGATTACAAATTTCCATATGAAAAAAGTATGCCTCAGAAGTGTCAATCCGCGAAAAAAAAATGTATATGACATAACTTCTGGTTTTAACGAGCTCTAGATTTTGTATTTAGCAAGTTTTTGTATATCCTTACGGTTTCCCAATTATATAAACCTCATTCAGAATAAAAAATACTTCAGGGTATTCCCAGGAAATTCAAGATATACTTGTTAATCAAAACGTAACAGTAAATTTTGAGAAGGTCAACATTTTCAACACATTTCAATGTAAAGGGTAATTTGAAAATCTTCGTGTCGCATCCTTGAAGGATAATTAACTTAAATACCATGTCTGGTATGTAATAAACTTACCACAGATGCGTCCTGTGACCTTATCCCAAAAAAGATATAGGGGTCTCAAAAGATATATTTCCGCTGAAATCTAATTACTGAATTTTTGGGTGGAATACAATACCTTATCGTTATACATAAAGTGCACACTTCTTGTTTGTGAAAAGCATTAGTATTTTAATTGAAACCAAGAACAAGGAATATCTTGGAAACGGTCAACCCTACAACAAAAATGCGTATGACATAAATTGTGTGTTTACCGATATCTAATTTTTTCTGTAGTAAGTTTTGTATATTTCGTACGGTTTATTAATTATGCAAAATTCAGAAACATTTATCCGGAACAAACAGGTAGTTGGAAGCATTTTCAAGAAAATTCAAGATATACATTTTATTTCTGATGTATATATCTTTAATATAAGGTATTTTAATCAAAATAGTTGAAGCCATTTTGAGAAAATAAAAATTTTCGATTTTACATATAAAGGCTACCCAAGATACACATACACACAGACGCACACACACAGATATACATACTCACCTTTTTCCAAAAATATTTTTGGGGGGAATTCAGAGGGCCTCAAAACATATATTTCTGATGAAATCTTGGTAACTTTTATGTGGAGTATAATACCTTATGTATAGGTTGTGTGCATAATAAATGTAGACACAGTAATATATTTTATACTGAAACCAATATAGTGAATGTAGACACAGAAACATACAATTCATCAAAGTTTGTCTCCAAGTTTATTCCACATTTCTAACCTGAACTTCCACGCTAATGATTCACAGTTGGATGAAAAACCATCTCTAGCATTCGAGATGTAATTTTAGGCACCGTCTGCCTGATGCACTCCTTTAAATGGTCAATTAAGTGGATTTTGTCTTTGCACACCTGTGATTTGATATACTCCCGTGCGTTCTAATTGATACTTTTGGGCTTCTGATAATTACATTATCACCTGTTGCACATCGGAACGTTTCTGAGCGTGATATTGCAGATTCTAGTTCAATTCAGATTTGACTCTGCCGTTGGTCGATTAAACAACATGGCTGCCCATACGCAAGCAGACAAAACAAACGGAAGAACGTGCATTTCGCACTGGAAAGAAAGTCCATTTTTACTTTCTCTACACTTACTATGTACATAGTGTATAAAGAAGTTATTATAATGTACCCAAGAATTGGATACCGAGATTCCAACGGAAATACATGTTTTGTATCCCGCTGAATCCAAAAAAAGTATTTCTGGAAAAAGGTCCGTGTGTGTGTGTCTGTGGACAGCATAGCTCAAAAACGATAATACCGTCAAATACCAAACTTGGTATTTAAATTTGGCATCTTGTAAGGATGCGACACGAAGATTCCCCCCAACTACCCCTTACAAGGAACTTTTTTCGAAAATGTCAATTTTCTCAAAAAGGCCTCTAATATGTTTGTTTAAAATATCGTATATTAAAGGTATTTACCTGACAAACAATATGTATATCTTGAAATTTCTGGAAATAGCCTCTGAAGCCTACTTTATTCTGGATGAATTTTACGGAATTTTGCATAACTGTTAAACCGTAAGAGACAGATAAAAGCTTACCCTACAAAAACACATTAAAACACATAATATATGTTATATACATTTTTGTCGTGGAGTTGATCGTTTTTGAGGTATGGCTTGTTTTTCGTTTCAGCATTAAAAACATACTTTTCTCATACGGGAATTTGTCAACTCGTGTCCATACAAACAAAGGAACTTCAATCACATAGCAACCAGCTTTTGACTATCACTTTAACCTATGGAACTCCCTTATTTCACTTCTACTTACAAGGAAGCAAGTAATACGACTATTTCTGCTATTTTTTTCTGGATTAGCATGAAGTAAATAGAAGCATTAGCCTTTTAACAATAATTTGTTGTAGAGATGTAGAGAAAGTCATGTGAATAGAACACATCAGATGTTTAACCTTTATTTCGTTCCAGTTCATTTACACACACCTAACCTAATCTCGACGAAATCTCGGAACCTATTATTCACTTGTCACGTAGCCAATTGTCTCCGTAACCAATAGGAAACGGCTTTAATCTAAAACTGAACTAGATTCTGCAATCTGAGGCTGCACACTTCCTGTAGTCTCATATTACTTTCTCTACCAGTACTCACTAGTAGTAGCTAAAGAATTTCTGTTCCATTCATCACTTTCTCTTCATCTCTGGAACATGTACTTCATGCTAATGAGATAAACTTTAGCATTAGATTATTGAAATGAAATGGCGTTTTATTTATGGACGCTCTTTAACTGCTGTGGTTCTCAGCGTCGCATTCTATACTGGGCGTGAAAGACCGCTTAGTTTAGCTCAGAGGCCTCTCTATCAGGCTTGAGGTTCTTTTACGTGCCGTTAGGAAGCCATGCTAAGGATTTTTACGCCCGAAGAAATCCATCGTCCTCCGCCGGGTTTGAACCCGCGAGCTTGGGTATGTGAAGTTAGCATGGTAACCATTACACCACGGAGGGCGACTTATTTATTGGATGGTTAACGTTCGTTACGAATGGTCGTGTACGCGTTAAGAATACAGAAAAAATTTTTAACTTGCTTTTTTTCTTTACTTTGTCACTTTTATTCACATGGTGTGCTGTAGATGTTCAGAAAACTTTTATTAAAAAGATTATTCTTTTATCTACATCATTCTAATCAAGATAACCATAAGCAGAATTAGTCCTATTACTAGCTTCCTTGTAAACTGAAGGGAAATAAGAACATGCACAGGCTAAAGCGATAGTCTGGTCGTTTAAAATCCAGTCGCTATATGAAAAAATTGAAATTCCAATCTCTTTGCTTGACAGAAGTAAACACACGAGAAACGAGAAGAAAGACGTCTTCCCGTTTCAGAAAAGTTTAAGTGGCTTAAAACTGAATCCTATAATCCGGAATAACTAAAAAATGGTTAACTCTTAAAAAAAAAAAAAAAAAAAAAAAAATCCAATGTGTTCCATTCACATGACTTTCTCTAGTTCTCTGCAACAAATTATTGTTAAAAAGCTGGTGCGTCTATTTACTTCATGCTAATCAAGTAAAAATTAGCAGAAATAGTCTTATTACTTGCTTCCTTGTAAGTAGAAGAGAAATAAGGGAGTACCATAGGTTAAATGATAGTCTAAAGTTGGTTGCTATGTCACTGAAGTTCCTTTATTTGTATAGGCGGGTGTTGAGAAACTCCTGTATGAGAAAAGTATGTTTCTTAAAGCTGAAACAAAGAACAAGGAATATCTAAGAAACAACAACTCTACGAAAAAAATGTATATAGCATAAATTGTGTGCTTTAACGTGCTGTACATTTTTTATGTGGTAAATTTTTATCTATCTCTTACGGTTTAGCAGTTATACAAAATTCCGCAAAATTCATCCAGAATAAAGTAGTCTTCAGAGGCTATTCCCAGAAAATTCAAGATATACATTTTATTTGTTAGATAAATATCTTTAATATACACTATTTTAATCAAAATCGTTAGAGCCATTTTTAAGAAAATAAAACATTTCGAAAAAGTTCCATGTAAAGAGTAGTTTTGGGAGGGGGGATTTTTCTCAAAATTTTCGTGTCGCATCCCTGGAAGATACCAAACTTAAATACCAAGTTTGGTATTTTACCGCTTTCCGTTTTTGAGTTATCGTGTTCACACACACACACACACACACACACACACACACACACACACACATACACACACGGAGCGTTTTCTGAAAATGCTTTATTTGGTTACAGGGGACCCTAAAGCATAATTTTCCGGTGAAATTTTGGTATCGAATTTTAGGGTGGAGCGCAGTACCTTCTCTATGCACTATGTACATAGTACGTATAGAAAAAGAAACAATTAAACAGATACCAATTGTATGATAGTTAAATGTTTATTGGAAAGAAATTTTGAACGACGAAATCTCAGGAGTTTGTTCGAAAGAGGCTAATATTGATCACGCCCCATATTGCAAATCAACATAAGAAAAGTAAACCTGAGATTTATTTCAAATTTAGTTTCTGGCGGAATGTTTTCACGAGAGTAAAAGCTGCAAACAACTTCCACAATTTACATGAGATTTAATACGCCTGTCAGTTGCACACCATTTGGGATGAATTTATACTGTTAATTTCTTCAAAGAAATGTACCATATGCTAAATCCCATTACTTTATGTGTATTATTCTTCTGTTAAATTAACTGTAATAAATTATTCTCGGAACTCTTTAACGCAGATTCCACTGAGTGCCTCGTCGTTTGTTCTTACTTCCCTGCAGCGACTAAAACTTTTGTAATTCTGAGAATCTTAAAAGATGCTTTTTTCACCTCATAAATACATATAAAAGTAAAGAATTCTTAAGATTAAGCGTAGACGTCTACGAGTCTAAGAAATACCAAGCTATATCATGTTTAATTACGTCATTTGCTGATATCTATAAACGGAGCAGTTTTGTAGGCCAGCTCTGGGAAGCTGGTAAACGGAATAGAAGTTTACCTTTACACAGTTAGTCTAGAGCTGTTAGTAATGAGCGTTGTTCGACATGTAAAGTACTGCAGTGGCGGAACTAGCGAGTGTGGCTGGGTACAAAAAACATCTGATGTGTTACACTCACATGACTTTTTCTAGCTGTTCTACAAACTTCTTACATAAGATTATTCTTCTTTCTGCACCTTGCTAATCGAGGTACTCATTAGCACAATGTTCTTATTACTTAATTCCTTACAAGTAGGAAGAAAATAAGGGAATTCACTACGCTTAACCGATAGTCAAATGTTTTAAAAGCTGTCATTATGCGATTGTCATAACAAATCGCTTCTTCTCTTTGCCAGGAGTAGAACAAAAGAAAAACAGACCCTCCCATCTGAGAAAAGTGTAAGTACTTCACAACCGAAACAAATAACAAGGAATACCTCGAATGCGGTAAGCTCCACGATAAAAATGTACTTGACATAACTTGTGTATTTTAACAAGACCTACATTTTTTGTATAGTAAGTTTTTGTCTATCTCTTACGGTTTACTGGTTATCAAGAAAAAACGGGTCTTTAGAAGCTATTCCCAGAAAATTCAAGATATACATTTTGTCAGGTAAATATCTTTCATATACGATATTTTAATCAAAATCGTTACAGCCATTTTTAAGAAAATCAACATTTTCGAAAAAAAATCCATGTAAAGAGTAGTTTGGGGTGGGGGGATGTTTCTCAAAATCTTCGTGTCACATCCCTGGAAGATACTGAACTTAAATACTAAGTTAAGTACTTTAGCTACTTTTCGTTTTTGAGTTATCGTGTTCACAGACACACGCACACACGGACACACACACGGACCCTTTTCTGAAAATGCTTTTTTTTGGGATGCAGGGGGTCCTAAAATATGTGTTTCCGGTAAAATCTCGGTATCGAATTTTTGGGTGGAACACAATACTTCTCTATTCCTATGTATATTGTACATACGGGGCTAGAGAAAGTAATATGTCTTGCAGTGTTTCGTTCTCAAATGAGGCTTTGCAACGAAAAAGTTGGTTCGTATGTATTCAATTGTTTTATTTTATACTTCTACCATGTAGTCTCTTCCCTTTCTCAGGTTTATGGTTTACGAGACGCGTTCTGTTTATTGGTTTCAACCACCATAAATAAATATGTTATTATTCCTTTGAATATATTGTAAATTATTGCAGATACATAAACACACACAGAATCAAGTTATAACATATATTTATCACAAGAATATAACATTTTTACTTTTCCTAGCCCCAAATGTACGATGTACATAGGGATACGAAGCTATTGTAATGCACACAAAAATTCGATACCAAGATTTCACTGGAAATATATGTTTTGGGGTCCCCTGAGTCCGAAAAAAGCATTTATAAAAAAAGTTCCACGTGTGTGTGTATGTGCGTGTGTGTGCGCGCACGCGCGTGCCTGAGGACAGCATATTCCAAAACGAAAAGACCGTTAAATTCCAAGCTTGGTATTTAGGTTTAGGATCTTCCAAGGATGCTACACTAAGATTTTCAAAATATTTTTTTAAAAATAGCTCTAATGATGTTGATTAAAATTCCGTATATTAAAGCTATTTATATCCGAAATAAAATTTATATCTCGAATATCCTCTGAAGACCTCTTCATTCTGGATGAATGAGTTTTGCTTAACTGCTAAACCGTAAGAGATAGACAAAAACTCACTACACAAAAATATAGAGCACGTTAAAACACACAATTTACATTACATACATTTTTTTTCGTATGGGTCAATCGTTTTTAGATATTCCTTCTAATTAGTTTCAGTTTTAAAAACTTATACTTTGTCATACAGGAAATTACCAACTACTCTCCATACAAACAAAAAAACTTCAGTCATATAGCAACCAGCTTTTGACTACCAATTTAACCTATGCTACTCCCTTATTTCGCTTCTACTCACAAGGAAGCAAATAATAACACTATTTCTCCATTAGCATGAAGTAAATAAAAGCATAAGCTTTTTTTAATAATAATTTGTTGTAGAGATGTAGAGAAAGTCATGTGAATGGAACACATTAGATTTTTACTCCTTGTTTAGTTTCGATCTTCCTTTTCCTTTTACATCAATTATAAACCGAAATATTTTGTGTTGCCATGCGTTCATTCCAAGGCCGTGTAGCGTATGAAAGTTTTAGAAATGCATATACGTATAACTCTTTTCATCTCTTTCTATCATTGTTGCGATTGTTGGTCACGTCTCCAGATAACACATTACAAACTCCTATACTTAAATCTTTTTGCATTAGAATGAACACGTCCTCCAAATATATTAATAACAAGAAAACAATTCAGCATCAACAATTCACACATAGTTAAATGTATGTTTTAAGCTAGTCAGCCAAATAAACTTCAAGTTATTAACAAAATTACAGATCAAAATCGTTTCATCTTGTGGTTTGGTCCTGAATATATATTTTTTTTTTTGTAGTTTAACGTCCTTTAACCTGGTTTGGTCATATCGGACGATGAATGAAATTGATGACATGATGCTCAAATGATCTCGGTGTCCATGGAGCTTAAAGCTACTCGACATTCGTCTTCTCAGGATATGGGAAAACCCCGAAAAAAACCTTACCCAAGTAACTCACCCTAAGCGAGATTCGAACTCACGACCTTTTGAACGTGAGGCAGACATGCTACCACCACGCTACCCAGGCGGGCTTGGTCCTGAATATTGTCACAGCTTTAAACCTTTTTAGGCGTATAGTAGAAAAGTGACACTTTTCTAAATGCAAATTTGTGATAGGCACTGTTAGTCGCAGTGTTGATAGAAGGTATCTTTTTTTCATCCTTAATATGGTTCAATTTGTACTTTCTCTATACGTACTATGTACATAGTGTATAGAGAAGGTATTGCATTGCATCCAAAAATTCAATACCGAGATTTCATCGGAAAGATGTGTTTTAGGGTCTCCTTTATCCAAAAAAAGCATTTTCAGAAAAAGGTCCGTGAGTCTGTTAACACGACAGCTCAAAATGGTTCTAACGACTTTGATTAAAATATAATATAGTAAAGATATTTACCTGGCAAATAAAATGTATCTCTTGAATTTTCTGGGAATAGCCTCTGAAGACCACTTTATTCTGGATGGATTTTACGGAATTTTGCATAACTGCTAAACCGTAAGACATAGACAAGAACTTAACACACAAAAAATGTAGAGCACGTTAGAACATACAATTTATGCCATATACATTTTTTTCTTGGAGTTGATTGTTTTTGAGATATTCCATGTTTTTGGTTTCACCTTTAAAAACCTCCTGTCCAAACAAACAAACGAACTTCAGTGACATAGCAACCAGCTTTTGATTATCACTTTAACCTATGACACTCCCTTATTTCACTTCTACTTATGGTGAAGCAAGTAATAAGACTATTTCTGCTAGTTTTTTTCTCTATTAGCATGAATTAAATAGAGGCATAAGCTTTTTAGTAATAATTTGTAGCAGAGATGTAGAGAAAGTCATGTGAATGGAACACATCAGATTTTTTTATAGAATTATGTCACTTTTAGATTCACAAGTGAATAAAAATTCTATTTTATCTATTAATATACACAAGTAAATAGTTTTGTAACTGTGTAATATACAATTCTTTTTACGTCAGAGATTAGACCCATTGTAGGGGTATATGAAAACATAAAGACGCCGTAACAAAACTCATGCATACGAACACTTAGACCTTCACTGCATTGCTATTTATTAGTAACATCTGGTACACTCTAACTGGCTAAAAAAATAAGAATTACGATAGCTCCATTGTTAAAACTTGCTGGAGCCATGCCACCCTTGCGCTAAAGTATCTCTAAAGGCAGGTACGTTTTCAAAGGTAAATATCGTTTTGTGTGCAACTTGAACTCTGCAGAAGTTCTGATTTGTTCACCAAAGTCCCGAGAAAATTATATTTTCTGCTGTTCCAGAAATTTATCATTCACGTCGCAGGTTGTTGATTTAGAACCTACACGTTCCTGTATGTTCTTTTTATTCTTTTCACTTGTATTTCACAAGATGAAGAAAATTTCTGCTTCCAGAAACTACGTTTGCACATTTAGCAGGTCAATTTTCTTTGATGCTGAAGTAACGTCCAATATCTTTCGTCTGCAACAATTGAACTCTAACGAGCAACGGCAACAATACTATTGAGACGCAACTCCGTGCTTCACAGTTCACCAGGGTTAAGTAGCTGATAATGATAAACAATATGCCTTTATGAGAAAATGGAATATTATTGGAAGCTACAGAACGTAATATATATAGTGATTCAAAAATAGTTTTACAAAGATTGGGGGCCTGGTTTCTTACACCAAAACCAGAAAATATGCTCATATAAACAAATGTCCCAAAACCCTTCGTTTTCGAATTATTGGAGCCCAAAATGTTATTAATCCATACATTTTAATCCAAAAATCCAAAGGAAAGAGATCGGAAAAACGTGGAGGCCATGGAATTGGTCCTACTTTATCTATCCATCTATCATGATAGATACCAGCCAGTGCGTCTCGAACAACTGAGACTAAAATGCGCTGCAGCCCCAACATGCATAAACCACATGTTTCTTCTTACTTGCAGGACATTCCTTCTAGTGCGCCCGGCGGAGAGTTCTGAATGAAGTCCTTGTAGATAGCACCTGTAAGGCGTGTTGAGAGAATGCATTATGAAGTTGTTGAGTTGGATCGCGGTGTAGTGGTTACCGTGCTAGCCTCTAAAACCCAAGATGGCAGGGTGGTGATAGATTTTTTTTTGGACACAAAAATCCTTAGCATGGTTTCCTTCGGAAAAGAAGCACAGCTGATGGTCCTGTGTAATGTTTATTTTCACGTAAAAGAAGATCATATCTTGAAAAAATCTGATGTGTACCATTCACATGACTTTCTCCATATCTCTGCAACAAATAATTCTTAAAAAGCTTATACTTCTATTTACTTTATGCTAATCAGAAAAATATAGCAGAAATAGTCTAATTACTCGCTTCCTTGTCAGTAGAAGCGAAATAAGGGACAACTGTAGGTTAAAGTGATAGTCAAAAGCTGGTTGCTATGTCAATGAAGTTCCTTTGTCTATATGGATAGGAGTTGACAAGTTCCTGTTATGAGAAAAGTATACGTTTTTCATAGCAGAAACCAAAACTAAGGAATGTCACAAAAACGACGAACTCCACGAAAAAATGTATATAACATAAATTGTGTGTTTTAATGTGCTCTACATTTTTAGTGCAGTAAGTTTTTGTCCATCTCTTACGGTTTAGCAGTTATTCAAAATTTAGTAAAATTCATCCAGAATAAACTACTCTTCAGAAGCTATTCCCAGAAAATTCAAGGTATACATTTTATTTGTCAGTTAAATATGTTTAATATCCGAAATTTTAATCAAAATCCTTAGAGCCATTTTTGAGAAAATCAAAATTTTCGAAAAAAGTTCCATGTAAAGGGTAGTTGGGGGTGGGGGTACTTTTCTCAAAATCTTCGTGTCGCATCCCTGAAAGATTCTAAACTTAAATACCAAGTTTGGTATTTTACCGACTTTTCGTTTTTGAGTTATCGTGTTCACAGGCACACGGACACACGGACACACACACACACACACACACACACACACACACACACACACACACACACACACACAAGGACCTTTTTATGAAAATGCTTTTTTTGGATATTGGGGACCCTAAAACATATATTTCCGGTGAAATCTCGGTATCAAATTTTTGGTGGAGTGCAATATTTTCTCTATACACTATGTACATAGTGCGTATGGAGAAAGTAAAAAAGAGCTTCCTAGCAAAAGTTTCCACTATTTTGAGTCCGCAAGCCTTGATTTCGTCCTAAAGTGCCATTTGTAGGCGACATGCTGATTCCTCGTCACCATGGAACATAGTGCCGAGCTGAGAACTATAATTCAAATCCGATTGAGATCAGACTTCAAAGGTTTCCCACGTTTCTCAACACCCGCTTGGAACAATACAAAACAAAGTGAAACAAGGACTGCGAAAGATATCAGCATATTTTTACTTTCTCCATACGCACTATGTACATAGTGTATAGAGAAAGTATTGCACTCCACCAAAAATTCGATACCGAGATTTCACCGGAAATATATGTTTTAGGGTCCCCAATATCCAAAGAAAGCATTTTCACAAAAAGGTCCGTGTGTGTGTGGGTGTGTGTGTGTGTGTGTGTGTGTGTGTGTCCGTGTGTCTGTGAATACGATAACTTAAAAACGAAAAGTCGGTAAAATACCAAACTTGGTATTTAAGTTTAGTATCTTCCAGGGATGCGACACGAAGATTTTGAGAAAAATCACCCCACCCCCAACTACCCTTTACATGGAACTTTTTTCGAAAATTTTGATTTTCTCAAAATGGCTCTAACGATTTTGATTACAATTTCGCATATAAAACATATTTACCTGACAAATAAAATGCATATCTTGAATTTTCTGGGAATAGCCTCTGAAGAGTAGTTTATTCTGAATGAAGTTTACTAAATTTTGAATAACTGCTAAACCGTAAGAGATGGACAAAAACTTACTGCACAAAAAATGTAGAGCATATTAAAACACACACTTTATGTTATATACATTTTTTTCGTGGAGTTCGTCGTTTTTGTGACATTCCTTATTTTTGGTTTCTGCTATGAAAAACGTATACCTTTCTCATACAGGAACTTGTCAACTCCTATCCATATAGACAAAGGAACTTCATTGACATAGCAACCAGCTTTTGACTATCACTTTAACCTACAGTTGTCCCTTATTTTGCTTCTACTTACAAGGAAGCGAGTAATTAGACTATTTCTGCTATTTTTTTCTGATTAGCAGAAAGTAAATAAAAGTATAAGCTTTTTAAGAATAATTTGTTGCAGGGATATGGAGAAAGTCATGTGAATGGTACACATTAGATTTTTCTTATTTCACTGTCACAATTACAACTGGCAACAATACAATTACAACTGATACTAAGAGAGTAATAGACAGTGAAGGATGACTGTAACGGGGGTTTTCTACCATTCAGACTGTAATTAACGCACCTCCCACCTCCTAGGCCGGTCAGGTAGCATTAAAATCTGTTGTGTTCCATTCACATGTCTTTCTTTACATCTCTGTAACAAATTAATGTTAATAAGCTTATTTTTCTGTCTATTTAATGCTACAAACAGCAGAAATGGTCTTATTATTTAATTCCTTGTAAGTAGAAGGGCACGGGAATACTCTAGGCTAAAATAATAGTCAAATATTTTAAAATATACGGTATCGAATTTTTAGGTGCTTTACAACACCTTCTCTATGCACTATGTACATAGTACGTGTAGAGAAAGTAAAAATGCGAAAATAAGATTAGGGAGAAAACAAGGAAAGATTGAATGCATGGCTCACATTAAAATCCACAACGCTGTTAAGACGGGTCCTCAGCTTTCGTTTTCCTCTCCTCTGCTGTTGCCTTTTCTGTCCTTATCTTCTTGCATTGCTGCTTTTCTTCTGTAGAACTCCATTTTCACTTTCTCTATACGTGCTATGTACATAGAGTATAGGGAAGGTATTGCACTCCACCCAAAAATTTTATACCGAGTTTTCATCGGAAATATATGTTTTAGGGTGCCATTCATCCAAAAAAAGCATTTTCGGAAACAGGTCCATGTATGTGTCCGTGTGTATGTGAACACGATATTTCAAAAACGAAAAGTCGGTAAAATACCAAACTAGGTATTGAAGTTAAGTGTTTTTCAGGGATGCGAGATTTTGAGAAATATTCCTCCTCCCAAAACTACTCTTTATATGGAACTTTTTTGAAACTTTGATTTTATTTAAAATGGCACTAACGATTTTGATTAAAATATCCCATATTAAATATATTTACCTGACAAATAAAATGTATATCTTGAATTATCTGGGAATAGCTTCTGGAGATTACTTTATTCCGGATGAATTTTACAAAATTTTTCATAACTGCTAAACCGTAAGAGTTGGACAAAAGTATACCTCACAGAAAATGTAGAGTACGTTAAAACACACAAATTATATTATGTAACTTTTTTTCGTGGAGTTGAACATTTTTTAGATATTCCTTATTTTTGGTTTCATCTTTAAAAACTTACGCTTTTCTTACACAGGAATTTGTCAACTTCTGTCCATACAAACAAAGGAACTTCAGTCACATAGCAACCAGCTTTTGACTATCGCTTTAACATATGATACTTCCTTATTTCGCTTCTACGTCCAAGGAAGTAAGTAATATGGCTATTTCTGCTAATTTTTTCTCCATTAGCATGAAGTAAATAGAAGTATATACTTTTTAACAATCATTTGTTGCAGAGATGTAGAGAAAGTCATGTGAATGGATCACATCACATTTTTTATTTTGCATTATG
Source organism: Hymenopus coronatus (assembly GCA_030762935.1). Taxonomy (NCBI): domain Eukaryota; kingdom Metazoa; phylum Arthropoda; class Insecta; order Mantodea; family Hymenopodidae; genus Hymenopus; species Hymenopus coronatus. The sequence goes on from CM060884.1 coordinate 58,729,655, forward strand.
CGAATGAGATTTCTTCAAACTGAATTTTACTTTGTTTTGCATTAAGGCATTTAAAAATGGAATGTTCAAATTAGTTAATTTAATTTAAACAAATTCGATTTTTTGTGATTTTTCATAAGAGTTTGGTCATACTTAAGACTGGCAGTGTCAAGTCGCCTCTTGGGAACTGCTATTACATTGTTTATTCTATGCTGCTGCACTAACTGCACGTGTAAACACTTGCAGGAAACAGTGTCTTCTCGAGGGAGTACATCTAGTAAATTAACCTGTGAATTAATTAGTGTAAACTAACAGCAAGTGTAAGTGTTGATTATCTAATAGACATAGCGTCGTAAACCAATTGTTTTCTCGTTTGCAGGATCTTACCATTTGCGTTTCCCATTGATTTCCTCTGCTTACCAAGCAAGTAACAAGCTCGCTCGCTCGCTCGCTCTCTCTGGGTCTACCTTGCTAGAGGAATATCATACGGTGATGTGTTCCATTCACATGACTCTCTCTATATCTATGCAACAAATTGGTATAAGGCTGATGCTTCTATGTACTTCATGCTAATCGAGAAAAAATTAGAAGAAATAGGCTTATTACTTGCTTCCTTGTAAGTAGAGGCAAAATAAGGGAGTACCATAGGTTAAAGTGATAGTCAAAAGCTGGTTGCTATGTGACTGAAGTTCCTTTGTTTGTATGGACAGGAGTTGACAAATTCCTGTATGAGAAAATTTAGTTTTTTAAAGCTGAAACCAAAACGATCAACTCCATGAAAAAATGTATATAACATCAAGTGTGTCTTTTAACGTGCTCTACATATTTTATGAAGTAAGTTTTTATCTATCTCTTACGGTTTATTAGTTATGCAAAATTCCGTAAATTTCATCCAGAATGAAGTAAGCTTCAGAGGCTATTCCCATAAAATTCTAGATATGCATATTATTTGTCAGGTAAATATCTTTAACATACGATATTTTAATCCAAATTGTTAGAGCCATTTTTGAGAAAATCAAAATTCTCTAAAAAAGTTTCATGTAAATGGTAGTTGGTGGTAGGGGGATTTTTCTCAAAATCTTCGTGTTGCATCCCTGGAAGATACTAATCTTAAATACCAAGTTTGGTATTTTACCGACTTTTCGTTTTTGTGTTATCGTGTTCACAGATGAGTTCGTGTTCGAATTTAAGGGTGAAGTGCTATGCCGTCTCTATCCACTATGTACATTTTACATACGGACTAGAGAAGGTAAAAGTCAAGTAAGCGGAACGTCATTGCCCTACATTTTCTGTTGCCATTTTTACTTTCTCTACACGTACTGTGTACATAGTGTGTAGAGGAGGTATTGTATTGCACTAAGAAATTCGATACCAACATTTCACCGGAAATACACGTTTTAGGGTCCCCTGTATCAAAAAAAAACTTTTCAGAAACAAGATCCGTGTGTCTGTGAACACGGTAACTCATGAATGAAAAGTTAGTAAAATACCAAAATTGACATTTAAGTTTAGTATTTTCCAGGAATGCGACACGAAGATTTTGAGAAAAATTCCCCCACCTGAAACTACCCTTTCGATAATTTGGATTTTCTCAAAAATGGCTGTAACGATTTTAGTTAAAATACTGTATGTTAAAGATATTTATATTGCAAATAAAAAATTTATCTTGAATTTTCAGGGTTATATCCTCTAAAACCCTGTTTATTCTGGATGAATTTTAGTTAATTTTGCGTAACTGGTAAACCGTTATTGATAGACAAAAACTTACTACACAAAAAATGTATATAAGTTTCATATACGTTTTTTTTCTTGGAATTGAACTATTTCTGAGGTATTCCTTGTTATTTGCCTCAGATTTAAAATCTTTAACATTTTCTCACACGGAAAGTTTTAAACTCTTGGCCCTGCATAGAAACGAATTTCAACCACAAAGCAATCAGCTTTTAACAGATTTGACTATCACTTTAGCCTAGTGTATTTCCTTATTTCGCTTCTACTTACAAGGAAACAAGGAATTAAGACAATTTCTGCTAATGTTTATCTGGATTATCATGAAGTAGTCAGAAGGATATGGTTTTTAACAATACTTTGTTATAGTGATGTAGAGTATGTTGTGGAACACAACTGTTTTTAAGAGGTCACAGAAGCACATCCTCCAGTAAGATGAAATGTCTGCTAGTGTTAGTTTTGTCACGAACTTCTGCTCGGTGCAATTGGCTTCATCTTAGCTGACGTATGTTTTGTACAGACAGGCTGCAATCTGTAGTAACTGATTACGTTGCTTTTTCTATATCACTGCAAGTGTTTTTATCCTTAGTTACTATTACTGCTAATTTTATTTTCCCTTGCACGTAAGTAGAAAAGATATTCTACTCCACCCAAAAATTCAACGCCGAGATTTCAACAAAAATATATGTTTTGAGGTCCCTTGAATCCTTTTAGAAAAATGTCTGTCTGTGTGAGTTTGGGGGGGGGGCAGCATAGCTCAATAACTAAAATACCATTACACACACACAATTTGCTATTTAAGTTTATTATCTTTCAAGGATGCGACACGAAGATTTTCCCCAAACTATCCTTTAAATGGAAAATATTTTGAAAATTCTATTTTTCTAAAAAATGGCTCTTAACTATTTTGATTAAAATGCCTTATATATTAAAGCTATTCTTAACACAAATAAAATATTTATTTCGAATTTTCTGGGAACAGCCTCTGATGAATACTCTATTCTGCTTGAGTTTTGCAGAAATTTACATAGTGGTTAAATTGTAAGACATAAACAAAAAATATAGATCTCGTTAAGATTCCCAACTTATGCATTTTTGTGGTAGACTTGACCATTTCCAAGATATTCTTATTATTGGGTTTTACTTTTCTCATACAGAAAGTGTCCCTTTTTCTTTTGTTCCACTCTTTGCCAACCAAAGAAGCTAATTTCAATGATAATGCATAACGATATCTTTTAAAACTTTGGACTATCGTTTTAGCATAGCGTATTCCTATATTTCCTTTCTACTTTGAGACCGTTAATTAGCTTTACAATCACAATTATTATTAGTTATTAATTATTTATCAGTGTGCAAACTAAGAGAGTATAAACGTGCTATTTAACTCTGAAAATTTACCTGGAGAAGACAGCTGACACCAAAAAAGTCAAGGGGGATGAGTAGCGATTTTGTTAGAAAAGTCTCTTTTGTCAAGTCACGTACACTCGTGTTACAACGGGGGTGAACAGAAAAATTCAGAGACGGTAATTCTTCATTGCACAAGGCTTGTCACGTGAGGTTTGCAGTGCACCCTGGGATATGGTAATTGATTCCTGGGAAATATTTACGTCAATCGTGTTGCCTTTCTGTCCAATCAGAAAGAAGCAGTCATGATAGTATTTTTACTTTCTCTATACGTGCTATGAATATAGTGTATAGAGAAGGTATTGCCAAAAAATTGGATACCGAGATTTCACCGGAAATATAAGTTTTAGGGTTCCCTGTATTCCAAAAAAGTATATTCAGAAAAAGGTCCGTGTGTGTGTCCGTGTGTTTGTGAACACGATAACTCAAAAACGAAAAGTCGGTAAAATATCAAACTTGGTATTTAAGTTTAGTATCTTCCAGGGATGCGACACGAAGATTTTGAGAAAAGCCCCTCACCCCAAACTACCCTTTACATGGAACGTTTTTCGAACACTTTGAAATTTTCAAAAATGGCTCTAACATTTTGATTAAAATATGGTATAATTAACGATATAATGAAATGCATTTCTTGAATTTTCTGAGAATAGCCTCTGAAGACTACTTCATTCTGGGTGCATTTTACGGAATTTTGCATAACTGCTAAACCGTAAGAGAGAGATAAAATCTTACCACACAAAGAATGTAAAGCATGTTAAAACACACGAATTATGTTATATGATTTTTTTCGCTGAGTTGATCGTCTTTGAGATATTCCTTGTTTTTAGTTTCAGCTTTGAAAAACCTATACTTTTCTCACACAGGAGTTTGTCAACTTCTGATCATACAAAAAAAGGAACTTCGGTCACAAAGCAACTAGCTTTTGACTATCTTTTTAACCTATGGTACTCCCTCCTTAACTGACTCCCGGTAAACCATAAGGTGATCTCAAATTATTTACCCAGTGGCGACTTACAAGTTAGTAAGTATTACGTCTCGGGCTTCAGAGTTTCGCCAAGTATTATGATCAATTAGGGTGAATTTAAATCTTTTTTACCTATCCACCTCCTATCCTACCCACGACTTGCGTGAAAATCCAGTTAACACTGGATTTTTATAGTCGAGTTTAATTAACATCACTTTAAAATAATTTTTATATGAGTATGATGAATAAATAAAGTTTGGAAATAAAAAAAAATCTGATGTGTTCCATTCACATGACTTTCTCTACATCTCTGTAACAAATTATTGTTAACAAGCTTATTCTTCTATTTACCTCATGCTAATCGAGCAAAAATTAGCAGAAATAGTCTTATTACTTGCTTCCTTGTAAGTAGAAGCGAAATATGGGAGCATCATAGGTTAGAGTGATAGTCAAAAGCTGGTTACTAGATGACTGATGCTCCTTTGTTTGTATGGACACGAGTTGACATTTTCCTGTATGAGAAAGGTACAAATTTTTCAAAACTGAAACTAAAAACAAGGAATATCTCAAAAACGATCAACTCCTCGAAAAAAAATGATATAACATAAGTTGTGTATTTTAATGTGCTCTACATTTTTCGTGGTAAGTTTTTGTTCCTTTCTTACGGTTTAGCACTTATGCAAAATTTCGTAAAATTCATCCAGAATAAAGCAGTCTTCTGAACCTACTCACAGAAAATTCAAAATATGCACATTATTTGTCAGGTAAATATCTTTAATATACGATACTTTAATCAAAATCGTTACAGCCATTTTTAAGAAAATCAAAATGTTCGAAAAAGGCATCATGTAAAGAGTAGTTTGGGGTGGGGAGAATTTCTTGAAAATCTTCGTATCGCATCCTTGGAAGATACCAATCTTAAATACCAAGTTTGGTATTTAATGATCTTTTCGTTTTTGAGCTATGCTGTCCAGAGTCATACACACAGACCTTTTTCTGAAAATGTTTTTTTTTTTTTTTGATTCAGTTCGGACCCAAAACATGCATTTCCTTCCGGTGAAATCTTGTTATCCAATTTTTGGGTGCAATGCAATACCTTCTCTATACACTATGTACATATGTAGTATGCGTAGGGAAAGTAAATAAGGGTTTGAAATATTTTCCGTGGTTTTACAAATTATGTTATTGTATTAAATATTTTTATTTAATTGTTTATTTATGTGTACTAGAAAAGAAGAAAATAGCTTATATTTGTATTAATGAAGTTTTATGTATGAAGGAGGTTTATAATAATGCTAACAAATAATATTAAACGTTTCGCAATATGTAAACAGCTTCACATATAATGTATATAACATAAGTGGTGTGTTTTAACGTGCTCTTCATTTTTTGTGTGCTAAACTTTTGTTTATCTCTTACAGTTAAGCAGTTATGCAAAATTTCGTAAAATCATCCAGAATTAAGTAATCTTCAGAAGCTATTCCCAGAAAATTCAAGATATACGTTTCATTTGTCAGGTAAATAGCTTTAATAAACGATATTTTAATCAAAATTGTTAGAGCTAATTTTGAGAAAATCAAACTTTTTGAAAATTGTTCCATGTAAAGGGTAGTTGACGGTGGGGGAATATTGTTGAAAATCTTTCATGTCGCATGCTTGGAAGATACCAAACTTAAACACCAAGTTTGACATTCAACGGTCTGTTCGTTTTTTTAGCTATGCTGTCCACAAACACACATGTTTTTTTGGAGTCAGGGGATCCTAAAGCATGTATTTCCAGTGAAATCTCGGTATCGAAGTTTTGGGTGGAATACAATACTTGTCTATCCCTATGCACATTGTACATACGGGGCAAGAGAATGTAATACTATTAAAGTTTCGCATTATGCAACAGCTTCATTGGAGACTCGTAAAGCATCACTATCATGTGCGGAACTTTCATGGAGATGTATCAGTCGCTCGAGTACCTTGCTGCGTCTCCTACAGCTGCCACATAAAAGTTTTCTCTCCGCTGACCCACACCCACATTACGGCGAGGTTTACTACACAGCCTCGTAACCTTGCTCCTTTATGCTTTCCTTCTTCCTTGCTAGAGAAACATTGTTATTTTCTCTACACGTACTGTGTACATAGTGTATAGAGAAGGTATTGCATTCCACCCAAAAATTCCATACCGAGATTTCACAGGAAATACATGTTTTGGGTCCCCTCAATAAAAAAAAAATCTGATGTGTTACATTCACATGACTTTCTCTATCTCTCTGTAACAAATTATTGTTAGTAAGCTTATCTTTTATTTATTTCATGTTAATCGAGGAAAATTAGCAGAAATAGTCTTATTCCTTGCTTTATTGCAAATACAAGCGAAATAAGGGAGTACCATAGGTTAAAGTGAAAGCCAAAAGCTGGTTGCTATCTGACTGATGTTCCTTTGTTTGTGTGGACAGGAGTTGGACAAATTCCTGTATGAGAAAAGTATAAGTTTTTCAAAGCTGAAACAAAGAAAAAGGAATATCTCAAAAACGATCAACTTCACGAAAAAAATGTATGTAACATAAATTGTGTGTTTTAACGTGCTCTACATTTTTTGTGTGTTAAGTTTTCGTCCATCTCTTACAGTTTAGTAGTTATGCAAAATTCATCCAGAATAAAGTATTCTTCAGAGGCTATTCCCAGAAAATTCAAAATAAACATTTTATTTGTCAGGTAAATATCTTTAATATATGTTATTTTAATCAAAATCGTTAGAGCCATTTTTTAGAAAATAAAAATTTTCAAAAAAATTCCATGTAAAGGGTAGTTTGGGGTGGGGGGATTTTTCTCAAAATCTTCGTGTCCTATCCCTGGAAGATACTAAACTTAAATACCAAGTTTGGTATTTTACCGACTTTTCGTTTTTGAGTTATCGTGTTCACAGACACACGGACACACGGTCGCACACACACATACACGGACCTTTTTGTGAAAATGCTTTTTTTAGATAAAGGGGACCCTAAAACATATTTTGGTGAAATCTCGGTATCGAATTTTTTGGTGGAGTAAAATACTTTCTCTGTTCACTATGTACATAGTGCGTATAGAGAAAGTAAAAAATTGGTAAAAGGTCTGGGTGTGTGTCTGCCTGTTTGTCTGTGTGTTTGTGTACAGCATAGCTCAAAACCGAAACGACTATTGAATACCAAACTTGGCATATAAATTTGATATCTTTCAAGCATACGACACAAAGATTCTCAAGAAAATCCGCCCAACTACCCTTTACATGTAACTTTTTTCAAAAACTTTGATTTTATTAAAATGGCTTTAACGATTTTGATTAAAAATGGTATATTAAAGATATTTAGCTGACAAATAAAATGTATATCTTGAATTTTCTGGGAATACCCTCTGAAGAATAACCCTTTATTCTGGATCAATTTTATGACATTTTTCATACCTACTAAACCGTAAGAGATGGACAAAAACTTACCCCACAAAAATGTACAGCACGTTAAAACACACAATTTATGTTACATACATTTTTTTTCCTGGAGTTGATCGTTTTTTATATATTCCTTGTTTTTTGGCTTCAGCTTTGAAAAACTTATACTTTTCTCATACAGGAATTTGTCAACTATTGTTTTTGATATTTCAAAATGTAATACAATTGTTTTTATGGTCTTAAAAATCGGCACACTATCCATGTCTTGGGCACCAATGCGGCTAACACTCCACTCACAGTTCAGTAACAATTTTAACATGCTACACTACATTTTTGGAAAAAGGTCCATGTGTGGACAGCATACCTCTGAAGGCTAAAAGACCGTTAAATACCAAACTTGGTATTTAAGTTTGGTACCTTCCAAGAATGCGACACAAAGATTTTCAACAAAATCCCCCCACCCCCAACTACACTTTACATGGAACATTTTCTGAAAATTTTGATTTTCTCAAAAATGGCTCTAACCATTTTCATTAAAAAAACAAAGGGTAGTTGGGGGTGGGGGCCATTTCTTGAAAATATTCGTGTCGCATCCTTGGAAGATACCAAACCTAAATAACAAGTGTATTCAACGGTCTTTTCGTTTTTGAGCTATGCTGCCCACAGATACACATACATATACATACACAATAACACAATCACACACAGACATAAAGACAGACAGATACCACACGGACATTTTTCTAAAAATATTTTTATTCAGGGGGCTCAAAACATGCAATTCCGGTGAAATCTTGGTATCGAATTTTTGGGTGCATTACAACACGTTCACTATACACTATATATATGGTAGTGTAAAGTAAGTAATTATAAGAACTATTCATATTCAACCAACTATTCTATTTAATAAACCAATTTCTCCATCTATTTTTGAGAACTTTGAAATTTTCAAAAAATGTTCCATTTAAAAGTGTTTTCTTGAATGTCCGCGTCGTATCCTTGGAAGATACTGAACTCAAATAGCAAGTTTGTAATATAGTAGCATTGTACAACGCAAGTTACACTGCTACATGTTCCCGTCCGGTCCCGACACATCCCCTTTAAGAAGCGATAAGCCATGCACTAGCGACAGAACAGCATACCAAAAGGACAGCCCGGTGACTAATAGGAGAGACCAGGTTTAATTAAAAATCAAGGGCAAGGCTTGAGGTTTTCACACAAAATCCTCACAGGTACAGGCGAAACCATTCAAAGTTTGTATTAATTTTGTAGAGGGATTGAACCGGTTTCCTAGGCAACCTCTTGACCTCTATATGAGGGCTTACTCATTCAAGCTCACGCGCTGCCTCATCCCTAGGAGCTGCTTTTCTCTCTTAAATTTTCAAAGGGGACGCAGGCTCATAAATTACCCTAGTTCTGTAGTCTTAGTCTAAGTTAATTTATGATGTGCATGGGAATACACTAGACTAAACCGATAGTCAAATGCTTTAAGAACAAACGTTATTCGATTGTCATTGCAAATCGCTTCTTTGCTTGACCAGGAGTAGAACCAAACAAAAACGGGCACTTCCTGTCTGAGAAAAATGTAAGTACTCACAACTGAACCAAAAACAAGGAATATCTCGGAAACGGTTAACTCCACAACAAAAATGTAAAGGACATTGTGTGTTTTGATCAGATCAACATTTTCTGTGTAGTAAGTTTTTGTCTATCTCTTACGTTTGGCAGGTAAGCCAAATTTAGCAAAATTCATCCAGAAGAAAAAGCTCTTCAAGATATACATTTTATTTGGTATGTAAATATCTTTAATATACGGGATTTTAATCAAAATCATTAGAGCCATTTTTTAGAAAGTCAAAATTTTCGAAAACTTTTCCAGGTAAAGGGTAGTTGGGTTGGAGGATTTTATTGAAAATCTTCGTGTCGTATCCTTGGTAAATACCAAACCTAAATACCAATTTTAGTATTTAACGGTCTATTCATTTTTAAGCTATGCTGTCCACAGACAGACACACATACAGACAGACAGACAGACAGACACACGCACATACACACGGAATTTTTTCTAAAGATGCTTTTTTTTTGGATTCAGGGGATCCTAAAACACGTAATTCCGGTGAAATCTCAGTATCGAATTTTTGGGTGGAGTGCAATACTTGCTCTATATACTATGTACATAGTACGTGTAGAGAAAGTAAAAATACAAAGGAAATATTTTAATACTTTACTGTCTTTCAACTGTCTGCATCTTAACCCTTTTAGTGCCAGTCCGGATAACAGAATTCTGTCTGAAAAGTTCCAAGAAATTTAGAGCATAATGCGGGGTTTTAAATTATTAGTAATAAAATGAGTACCAAATAACATGGCGAGCTGAATCTTTTTTACTTTCTCTACATGTATTTTGTACATAGTGTATAAAGAAGGTATTGTATTGCACCCACAAATCCGAAACAGAGATTTCATCGGAAATACATATTTTGAGACCTCTTGAATCCAAAAAAATCATTTTTATAAAAATGTCCGTGTGTGTGTCTGTATGTATGTATGTGCATGTCTATGTGTGTGTGAAAAACGAAAAAACCAATAAAAACCAAACTTGATATTTAGGTTTAGTTCCTTCCAAGGATGCGACATGAAAATTTTCAAGAAAATATGAGAAAAAAATACAATCACAGATAATAATAATAGATCTGGGAATTTAAGTACTGGCCTATGACATTCAGTATCAATTCCAGCTTCTTTTGACCCATTCGGAACCTTTCATTGAACTTCACCATACTTTCGAATTCTATCCCAAATTAATCTTCGTCGGCGAGGGTTATGTTGGTACTTCTATGGAATTTCGACATCAGAAGAAGTTGAAAATCTATTTCTACAGACGTTTTAATTGCATAATTCACGTGATTTCAAAATATAAACCATGCATTATCTCCAGATACAGTTGTTTACCCACACCAAGATTAGGATAAGAATTCGATTAAAAATTTGTAAATTTGAAGCACAGAATTTGTACATTTGTAACAAATAAAATATGAATATCTATAATCATGGCCTGGCAACTGGTCATTTTCTGCTTCAGTTACATAGTTACAAGTTTATCTGCGTTAAACGCGAATGGTTATTAACGCAACGGGTGGGATAAAGTAAACAAAATTCACTCGTTACAGGAGCAACGAGTGAATTTTTAATTTTTAACTTCTTTTCGTATAATTTCCGTGAAGTCAACGCTAATAAAGCCTCAATTACTTCTTTTGCTTCATTTAATATATAATTTGGAACCGATATATTAACGTTCTCATCGTCCTCCGAAAACTTAATCAATTTGAAGCTAGCAGCAATAAAAACAAAGCAAGTATTCATACATAGCCTACCATATTTTATAACTATAAGAACGCAGTAATTCACTACCTTATTCTTTATTTAATTTATTACTATCTGTTGTAAAATCATTAACTAAACATTTGTCACATATTAATTTATCATGTTTGTAGAATAAAATAATGTACGAGGGCCATTTTTTTCAACATCCGATAGGATATAAATATAAGACAAGTTGATAGCAATTATTTTATTACTAAAAGTTTATATACTTATGGTTACTTTTCAACATAATCACCGAAAAGATTGAGATATTTATCGTACAAGTGCACAAGCTTTGCAATACCCGCTTCAAAACATGTTGCCGCAAATAATTTCAAATGAGCATTGATGTTGTTTTGAAGATCTTCGTACTTTACGACGTTTGCGGAGAGCCATTCAAAACAAACGAAGAGGAATGCTGACTTCAGGAATTGTGTTGATCCATGACAACGCTCGTCCACACACTGCTGGCACAACCCATCGGCTCCTTGAACAATTTCAATGGGACATTTTCGATCATCCGCCGTACAGTCCTTAACTTGGCACCCAGCGACTTTCACTTTTCTTTGAACTGAGGGCTAGGAGGGCAGCACTTTCAAACCAACAAGCTTCAAAACAACGTCAGCTCATTTGAAATCATTGGCGGCAACATTTTTTGAAGCGAGTATTGCAAAGCTTATGCACAGATACGATAAATGTTTCATGTTTGCGGTGATCATGTTGAAAAGTAACCATAAGTGTACACAACTTTTAGTAATGAAATAATTGTTTTCTATGAACTTGTTCTTTATTTATAGCCTATCGGAGGTTAAAAAAAACGGTCCTAGTATTATACAAGTGAACAGACCTCTATTATCCAGATGTATAATAAATATCTATTATAAAACTTATTTATAATTAGAACCTTATGCTTTCCAACTCCTTTCTTGAGCCCGTTATGTCTCCTTTTAATCTCAGAAGTTAAACGATGACCAGCCTTAGTATGGAGAACTGGTTCTTTTGTGGCACTCAGAGTCACGTGAGGTGAACCAAGAATTTTCGTGACTTGCATTGCCATTAAGCTTATTCCCTCTGCCAAGTTTCTATTCTCACCCGATCAACAGGAATAATGGATTCCTCCCTTCGCGTGTCCTCAGCTGAGAAACGGTTTCACTTTGCCCTCAAAAACGTGTCACTCTTAAGGTCAAGCAACTCTAAAAGTAAGCGTCAGCTGTTTTCTTAATTTTATGTGACCATAGTCCTCGTCACATGTCGATTACATTACCATGACCTTCTTTCATGTTCAACAATCAAATTTACCCACTTCCGTGTTAAAAGTAGTCTTCTGTCCCATTGAAATTGTTCAAGGAGCCGATGGGTTGTACTAGCAGTGTGTGGACGAGCGTTGTCATGGATCAACACAATTCCTAAAGTCAGCATTCCTCTTCGTTTGTTTTGAATGGCTCTCCGCAAACGTCGTAAAGTACGAAGATCTTCAAAACAACGTCAATGCCCATTTGAAATCATTGGCGGCAACATCTTTTGAAGCGGGTACATCTCTGCAACAAATTATTGTTAAAAGCTTATGTTTCTATTTACTTATGGAAAATAAATTAGCAGAAATCTTCTTAATACCTGCTTCCTTGTAAGTAGAAGGGAAATAAGGGAGTACCATAGGCTCAAGTCAAAAACTGGTTGCTATGTAACTGAAGTTCCTTTGTTTGTAAGATAAATTCCCGTATGAGAAAAAAAAATTAGAAGGATTTTAAAGCTGAAACCAATAACAAGGAATATATCAAAATGACCAACTCCACTATAACAATGCATATAACATAAATTGTGCGTTTTTCTGTTGTTAGTTTTTGTCAATATCTTACGGTTTACCAGTTATGCAAAATTCTGCAAAATTCTCTAGAATAAAGGTGTCTTCAGAGGCTATTTCCAGAAAGTCCAAGTTAATACATTTCGTTTGTCATAAAATATCTTAAACATATAGTATTTTAATCAAAATAGTTATTATTATTACTACACAAAAAATACAAAGATATAGATCTCGTGAAAACCCAATTTATGTAGTGTTAGTTTTTTGGGGAGTTAACCATTTCCGATATATACCTTGTCATAAGTTTCAGTTTTAAAGTACTTATTTTTTCCTTGCGGGATTTTTTTGCTTTTTAGTTTTGTTTTTCTCCTGGGAAGAGAACCGGATTTCCATCACATAACAACCAGCTCTTAAGAGATTTGACTATCGTTTTATGATTGTAATTCGTTATATTGCATGGCACGGGTTGACGAATTGCCGTAATAGAATATTTTAGCTATCCTAAAATTGAAACCAATAATAAGGAATATGTCCGTAATGGTTAAATACTCAAACAATTATATATGGCATAAATTGTGTGTTTTAACGAGCTCTACATTATTTGTGGAGTAAGTTTTTGTATACTTCTTACGGTTTAGCAACCATACAAAAGCAGTTTCAATGAAGAAGACTTTAGAGATATTTCCACAAAATTCAAGATAATACATTTATTTTTCATGTAAGTATATGCTGTATTTTAATCAAAATTGTTAGAACCATTTTTGAGAAATCGAATTTTAAAAATGGTTTCCTTATAAACAGTATAACATTTATTTTTAACTGATATTTTGTTTTTGAATTATCGTGCTCATATACACACGGATACATACACATGTGTCTTTTTCCATTTTAAGGAGAACTACCTTAAAACCTGTATTTCCAGCAAAATAACGGTATCGAATTTTTGGGTAGAATGCATTACTATCTCTAGCTATACACTATGCACAAAGTAGGAAAAGTAATATGCTATAATATAAGACTGTGTTCAGGTCTGGCATATTATCTTCCTCTGGAAATGTTGGAAGATGGCTCTCCATTCGCAGACCACGTCTCAGAACTAAAAACTTTGGAGTTCTAGAAGTACTTTGTAGATCATCGATAACGAGCGCATCCAAGATATATGTGAAACGGCAGTGAAAGGCGCCAGTGGACTATTAACATCTCAAAAAGGTAGAATCAAAGAATAAAGAGATTAGTTTTGTGATTATAACCCAATTTTTAGTTACCAATAAAAACTCTTGTAGAAGACGTATCCACGGGAAAAGAAAGACGCTAGCAATGAAGACGGATGAGAATGTTTTAAAGGCCTTGAAAAGACTCCAAGGTGGTAATAAAAGCCATTACTAGTTTACTCACAGAACTTTCAAGGTGAACATTGAAAATAAGCGTAATATTCAGTTAAAATATTGAAAATGAATAAAAAATATCTGATGTGTTCCATTCACATGGCTTTCTCTATATCTCCACAACAAATTATTGTTAAAAGGCTTATGCTTTTATTTATTTTATTCTGATCGACAAACATTAGCACAAAAAGTCTTATTACTTGCTTCTTTGTAAGTATAAGCGAAATATGGGAGTGTCATAGGTTAAATTGACAATCAAAAGCTGATTGCTTTGTGACTGAAGTTCATTTGCTTGTATGGACAAGAGTTGACAAATTCCTGTAGTAGAAAGGTATAAGTTGTTCCAAGCTGAAATCAAAAACAACGAATATCTCAAAAGCGAGCAACTCCACTAAAAAATGTATATGACATAAATTGTGTATTTTATCCTGATCTACAATTTTTGTGTCGTAAGTTTTTATCTATCACTTACGGTTTGCCAATGATGCAAAATTCATCCAGAATAGAGTAGCCTTCAGAGGCTATTCCCAGAAAATTCAAGATAAACATTTTATTTGTCTGGTAAATATCTTTAATATAAGATATTTCAATCAAAATCGTTAGAACCATTTTTGAGAAAATCTAAATTTTCGAACTTCTTTCCATTTAAAGGGTAGTTGAGAGTTGGGGAATCTTCTTGAAAATCTTCCTGTCGCATCCTTGCAAGGTACTAAGCTTAAATACCAAGTTTGGTATTTAACGGTCTCTTCCTTTCTGAGCTATGCTGTCTATACACACACGGACCTTTTTCCAAAAATGTGTTTTTTTTTGGATTCAGGTGAACCCAAAACATGCATTTCCGGTGAAATCTCGTTATTGCATTTTTGGGTGAAATTCAATACCTTCTCTATACACTATGTACATAGTACGTGTGGAGAAATTAAAAATAAGTATTTAAAAGCTGACATTAACAACAAGGAATATCTGAAAAACGGTCAACTCAACGAAAATATGTATATAACGTAAATTGTATATTTTAACAAGATCTACATTTTTTGTTATGCAAGTTTTGCCTATCTATTTACAAGATACGCAAAATTCCGAAAAATTCAACGAGAATAAACATGTCTTCAGAGGCTATTTCCAGAATACTGAAGACACATATATTTTGTCATGTAAATAACTTAAATATAAGAGATGTTAATCAAAATCAGTAGAGCCATTTTTGAGAAAATCAAAATTTTCGAATTTTTTTCCAAGTAAAGAGTAGTGGATTTTCTTGAAAATCTTCGTGTCACATTCTTGAAAGATACTGAACTTAAATTCGAAGTACCGGGAATTGATCATGTCTGCTCTAAAAAAAGGCGTGTATGAATAAACTATGTTTTTTGACGAGATATACAGTTTTATGGAGTAGTTTTGTCCATCGCTTACTGTTTACGAGTTATGCAAAATTCAGTAAAATTCGTCCATTATATAGAGGTTTTCAGAGATTATTTCCAGAAAATTCAAGATATATTTTATTTGTATGCTAAAATTCTTGATATAGACATTTTAATCAAACTCGTTAGAGCCATTTTAAAAATATAAAACATTTCGGATTTTTTTCCATATAAAATTAATTTGAGGGCGGGAATTTTCTTGAGAGATAAGAAACTTAAACACCAACTATGGTATATAACGGTCTTTTCTTTTTTGATCTATACACTATATGCACATAATATGTGTAGAGCAAGTAAAAAGCTCTGCAGTGGTTTATTCACACGACTTTCTCTGGAAACTATTTCTACAAAACTGCATTTATTAAAAGATTACATCCCAGTATGCGAAATAAATAGTAGGAAAAAATATGTATTAATTCCAAACAGGAAGGGAAATAAGGGAATACACTAGGTGAAACCTTTGGTCATAACTTTTAAAAATCGGATGTGTACCATTCACATGACTTTCTCTATATCCCTGCAACAAAATATTCTTAAAAACCTTGTACTTCAATTTGCTTTATGCTAATCAGAAAAAAATTGGCAGAAATAGTCTCATTACTTGTTTCCTTGTAAGTAGAAGCGAAATAAGGGACTACCGTAGGTTAAAGTGATAGTCAAAAGCTGGTTGCTATGTCAATGAAGTTCCTTTGTTTATATGGATAGGAGTTGACAAGTTCCTGTATGAGAAAAGTATACGTTTTTCATAGCAGAAACCAAAAATAAGGAATGTCTCAAAAACGACGAATTCCAGGAAGAAAATGTATATACATATATATATATATATATATATATATATATATATATGGACAGAAACTTACTTCACAAAAATGTATATATATATATATATATATATATATATATATATACATTTTTGTGAAGTAAGTTTCTGTCCATCTCTTACGGATTAGCAGTTGTTCAAAATTCAGTAAAATTCATCCAGAATAAACTACTCTTCAGAGGCTATTCCCAGAAAATTCAAGATATACATTTTGTCAAGTAAATATCTTTAATATACGAAATTTTAATCAAAATCGTTAGAGCCATTTTTGAGTAAATCAAAATTTTCGAAAAAAGTTCCATGTTAAGGATAGTTGGGGGTGTGGGGATTTTTCTCAAAATCTTCGGGTCGCATCCCTGGAAGAAACTAAACTTAAATACCAAGTTTGGTATTTTACCGACTTTTCGTTTTTGAGTATCGTGTTCACGGACACACGGACACACTGATTCACGGACACACACACACATACGAACCTTTTTTGTGAAAATGCTTTTTTTGCATATTGGGGATCCTAAAACATATATTTCCGGTGAAATCTCGGTATCGAATTTTTGGGTGGAGTGCAATACCTTCTCTATACACTATGTACATGGTGCGTATAGAGAAAGTAAAAAGCCATTGCTATGCGAAAAAAAAAATGGCATTCGAATTGCTGTGTATGGGCAGTATAAAACAAAAAAAAAGGGAAAGGAAAAATTACCTTCCGTTTGAGAAAAATTCAAGTTGCTTAAAGTTGGAACTATAACAAGTAATATATCGGAAACGGCTATGTCTACTATATATTTTATAAATTGCGAGTCTTCACGGTATCTAGATTTTCTGTGTAGTACGCTTTTGTCTCTCTCTTTCAGTTTACCAACTCATCCAGAAATAAGAAGTCTTCTTAGACTACTCCCAGGAAATTCAAGATATAAGTTTAATTTGCTATGTAAATATCTTCAATATAATGTTTTTGATAAAAATCCTTTTTTTCCATGTAAATGGTAGTTTTGAGTGGACGAAATCTTCTGATTTGCAACCTTGGAAGATACTAAATTTAAATACCAAATCTGGTATTTCACGGTATTTCCGTTAAGAGCTATGCTGTCCACACACCACCATACACACACACGGACCTGTTTATAAAAATGCTCTTTTCGATTCAGGGGTCTAAAAACATGTATTTCGGTATAAAATCTTTGGGTGGAATACCATATCTTCTCTATTTACTAATTGCATTGTAAATTTTGTTGTAGAGCACTTAATAATTTATTTCAATAAACAAAATTAATATAATGAGAAAACGAAAATCATATAAATCAGTTTAAAGGTATTATTTGAGGGATAAAGAAATATTAATGTGTCAATAATTTTAATATGATATATTAATGTTATTTTAAACAACTTCTTTCATCAAAAGTAATTGCTAATCTACTATATCTGGTTTAAGAAACCATTTACTTGTTTTACAATCATTTGATGATAAATTAGTAATTCATTTAATAAAATCATAAGCTGAAGGGAATTCAACTACAATAGGTATAAATATATGATTGGCACCACAAATTTCTGAACAGTGTCCATGGAATTCTCCAGGTCCATTAAGTCAAAAAGTTGCTTGATTTAATTGACGTAGGGTAGCATAAGCTTTCACTCCAATACTAAGAATGAATTACATCTTGTATATAATTAAAATTCGTGTTAATACTTTTATTGGTAAAATTATTCGGTTATCTACTCAAAGTATCAGGCAGAAAAGGTAAAAAATAAGTTATTGCAAGAATTGTTGGTTGCAATATAGGCAGAGAAAGCCATATGAATGACAAAATAAGATTTTTTTATTTGGAGGAAATGTCGGAAGAAGATAACATATATTATCCACTAATCCTCAGAAATAAGTCCGTGAATTGCAAAGTTACATTTATATGCAACGGAAGAGCAAACCACGAATGTTTTTTATTTTTTGCTTAGCATCTAATGAACTGCTTTTATGGGCTAGTTCATCTAGTTTGCACTGGATGGAGTTAGTAACGTGAAACACAGACTGTGAAAGTGTTTCGTGGTCTGATGCGAAAGACCTTTGTAGCCTTCTCATTTCATTCACTCTTGTATTTAATTAATTCTCCCAAGCGCTAAGGGCAACTTCATAACTTTTGCTTGCACGAGTCGGTACTGCAAACGATACGCTTTTATAAATACTATCCCGAAACATACTAGGCAATGTCAAACAAGATGCAATTAAAACCTACAAAATGTTCGCTAGACTTTACACATTAGTAATCGCTCTGCTCGTTTCTATTAACTACATTTTCCTAAAAAGATCCGACATTTTCATTAATTGTTTTTCTGGGATCTTATAATAATTTGTTTGTTGTAGTTAAAAAAGAACTGAACATTCTTTAAAAACAACTGAGAACTATGGGGTCTTTCAAAAGTCACTTCAAAATTTAAACGGTTATAAATACACAAACACAACATTTTTCTAAAAATGCTTTTTCTGGAAACTTATATTTCCTGTGAAATTCCGGTATTAGATTTTTGGGTGCAATAGAATAGCTTCTCTGTACACTATGCATATAGTATGTGTAGAAAAAGTAATTAGATCAGGTTAGCACACAATTTATATCCTATATTTTGTTGAGGAGTTAATCCTTTTCGAGACATTCCTTACTATGGGTTTATAGTTTAATACACTTAAAATTTTTCTTAAACCTTTCTCTCTTTTTTTTTAGTTACATTTATATAGCCCCGTTTAACATCTAAGGTCATATCGGGGGCTTTCCACTTGAAACAACTCGTTGTCTTTAGGTTTAAATCATTTTGTTTTACTCAAACACGCACACATTCACACTCCCCCTCTGTGGGGGATAGGGAATAATTCTGGCTAGAGAAAAATTCCCCGCCCCATCGAACCCGGGACCCCCGGGTGAAGAGTCAGCTTGCTGACCACTCGACTTTTCCCTTCAGTTTCCCTCCTCGGCATGCAAACAGAGACCAATTTCACTCACATAGCAGCCAGTTTTTAAAATACTTCACTATCGGTTTAGCCTAGCGTGTACCTTTATTTCCCTTATACTAAACATTAAAGGATCTAAGTAATGTGCCATTTCTGATAATGTTTATTTGATTAGCATGAAGTGGATAGAAAAATAATCTTTGTTTACTTTCCTTACACGTATTATGTATGCAGTGTATAAAGAAAATATTGCATCATCCAAAAGTTCGATACGGAGATTTCAATGCAAATACATGTTTTAGGACCTCCCGTATCCCCCCCCCCCCAAAAAAAAAAACATTGCATGTGTGTGTGTCCGCTTTTCTGTGAACATGATAACTTAAAAACAAAACATCTTATGTGTTACACTCACATGACTTTCTCTAGCTGTTCTACAAAACTTCTCACATAAGATTATTCTTCTTTCCGCATCTTGCTAATCGAGGTACTCATTAGCACAATGTTCTTATTACTTAGTTCCATATAAGTAGGAAAAAAATAAGGGAATACACTAGATTAAAGCCACAGTCCAATGTTTTAAAAGCTGTCGTTATGCGATTGTCATTACAAATCCCTTCTTTTCTTGGCGAGGAGTAGAACAAAAGAAAGCCGCACACTCCCGTCTGAGAAAAGTATAAGTACTTCACAACTGAAACTAATAACAATGAATACCTCGAAAACTGTAAGCTCCACGAGAAAAATGTAAATGACATAACTTGTGTATTCTAACAAGTATATTAAATTTTTGTCTATCTCTTACGGTTTACTAGTTATGCCAAATTAAGCAAAATTCATCCAGAATAAACAGGTCTTTAGAAGCTATTCCCAGAAAATTCAAGATATACATATTACTTGTTAGCTAAATATCTTTAATATACGATATTTTAATCAAAATCGTTAGAGCCATTTTTAAGAAAATAAAAATTTTCGAAAAAAGTTCCATGTAAAGGGTAGTTTGGGGTGGGGGATTTTTCTCAAAATCTTCGTGTTGCATCCCTGGAAGATACTCAACTTAAATACCAAGTTTGGTATTTGAGCTACTATTCGTTTTTGAGTTATCGTGTTTACAAGCACACGGACACACACACACACGGACTTTTTGTGAAAATGCTTTTTTTGGATACAGGGGACCCTAAAACATATATTTTCGGTGAAATCTCGATATCGAATTTTTGGGTGGAATACAATACTTCTCTGTCCCTATGTACATTGTACATACGGGGCTAGAGAAAGTAAAATTCGGTAAAAAATAAAACTTGGTATTTAAGTTTAGTATCTTCCAGGACATGAAGACTGAAAAAAATCTCTCCACCGCAAACTACCCTTTACATGTAAAAAGTACCTAAAATTTTGATTTTCTTAAAAAGACTTTCTCGACTTTAACTAAAATAGTGTATATTAAGGATACTTGCATGACATAAAATTTCCTGGTAATAGCATCTGAAGACCTCTTTGTTCTGGATGATTTTTATTGAATTTTGCATAACTGGTAAACTGTAAGGGATAGACAAAAACTAATTACACAAAAGACGTAGATCTCGTTAAAACACACACTTTATGTTATATATGTTCTTTTCGTAGAATTAGCCATTTATGAAATATTTCAAGTTATTTCTTTCAGATTTAAGATACTTTTCTCACACTTTTCTCCTGGCCATGTATATAAACGGATTTTAGACACTTGGCAACCAGCTTTCAAAAGGCTTGACTATCGCTTTAGACTGGTTTATACTCGTATTTTCGTTCTACTTACATGGAAGCAATTAATTAATACAATTTCTGCTAATGTTAATCTCTATCGTCATATGTTTTTTTTTAACAATAATGCGTTACAGTGATGTAGAAAAGGTCATGTGAATGGAAAACATCACATTTTTACATTAGTTATCTAATGGTAGATGACGCAATCGACCATATTTATTTACCGATTTTTTTTTTCTTTCTGTATTGCTTTCATCATGACATGACTGGATTGTCAACTTGTTACCAATAACCAAGATAGGATATTTAACAAACGAACGTCAGGTGCGACAAATTTTTAAATAAATGAACATCAGCTGCGATAAGATGTTTACAAAATCGCTCCAGTCGGATGACCTAGATTAAATGAAATTGCCTAATCTCGGCCACTAAATTAGTGCTTTAATAGATGTCTAAATTATCACGATGAATAATTAATTATATATTCAATACTAAAGGAGATTTGATTACAATGACGTCCTGTACAACGTAATAAACTACATGGCTATGGAATCTATAAGAGGCAACGCCATGAGAAGGTGATGTGAGCACAGTTTTTCTTTTTTTTTAAGAACTTGCACAAGGACATTCTAGAAGCTTGAATACACGAACCAACTGAAGCAGCAATTGAGTTTTATGCAGCTCGAGTTTTATGGACCGGAAAGAAAGTCAACTCAGCGACAGTTTTATGCGAGGGAAACTTCAAAGATATCAAAACAAAGAATTACCCAAGAAATATCATAAAAGGACTAAGTAAAATCTCAACTTATGATAGTGAGCATCTAATAACTTTTCAAGAACGTGCATTTCCTCTAAGTTGTATTTTATGGCTTTATCGTAACATTATGTAGCAAATCCACGAACATAAGCATCATGTGTGAAGTGATCACAATCAAGGTTACGAGATATTTTGCATTCATATGTAAAAGTTCTATTTATTAACAAAATGGCAAAAATAAAAGTTATTTTATTTATAATCCATAGCCATATTTTCGTGTTCAAAAACTTAATTTCTCAAACTCGTGTTTGAGAAATTAAAAACAAGTTAATACATTTATACAAATTCTAAACTTTAAGAAAATATATTGTTTTTCCCATTTTGTGAACTTTTAATTCCGAATTAAATGAAGCTAAATGAGTGGTGAATCCTTATTAATGGGTACTCGTAACTTTAAAACTTATTTTATCGCATTTTTTCACACCCAAATTGCTCCACACGATGCAAATTTTTATTACTTAGTTTCAAATATTTTTTACTGTCTCTAAAAGACAGATTAAAAATATGATGTGCTCCATTCACATGACTTTCTCTACTTCTCTGCAACAAATTATTGTTAAAAAGCTTATTCCTCCATTTACTTAATTGCTAATTGAGAAACATTTAGCAGAAATAGTCTTATTATTTGCTTCCTTGTAAGTAGAAGGCAAATAAGGGGATAACGTAGGCTAAATTATTAGTCAAAACTTGGTTGCTAAGTAACTGAAGTTCCTTCATCTGTGTGACCAGGAATTCACAAATTTCAGTATGAGAAAAGTTTAAGATTTATAAAGCTGAAATCATAAACAAGGAATATTTCAAAGACGACCAACTCCACGAAATAAATGTATATAACATAAATTGTGTGTTTCGACGTGCTCTATATTTTTGTGTGGTTAGTTTTTGTCCCTCTTTTACGCTTTAGCAGTTACGAGAAATTCCGTAAAATTCACCTAGAATAAAGTAGCCTTCAGAAGGTATTCCAAGGAAATTCAAGATAAACATTTTATTTGTCAGATAACATATCTTTAATATTCGATATGTTAATCAAATTCGTTTGAGAAAGTTAAAAATTATTAATATATTTCCATGTAAAGGGTAGTTGGAGTTGGGGGGATTTTCATGAACATTTTCTTTCGCATCCTTGTAAGACACTGAACTTAAATACCAACTTTAGAAATTAATGGACTTTTCGTTTTTGATTTATGCTGTCCACACACATACATACACACAGGACCTTTTTCCAAAAATATTTTTGCTTTCTCTACACGTACTATGTGCATAGTGTAAAGAGAGGGTATTGCAATGCACCCAAAAACTCGATACCGAGATTTTACCGAAAATGCATGTTTTGTATCCCCTGAATCCAAAACTCTGAGATTAGCCTCTGAAGACTACTTTATTCTGAATGGATTTTACGGAATTTTGTATAACTGGAAAATCGTAAGAGATAGAAGAAAACTTACTTAACATAAAACGTAGATCTCGTCAATTTATGCTATATACATTTTTTCGTATAGTGGATCCTTTTTGAGATATTCCTTGTTATTGGTTTCAGCTTTAAAAAACGTATTTTTCTTATACGTGAATTTGTTAACTCCTGTTCATACAAGCAAAGGAACTTCAGTCCCACAGCAACTAACTTTTGACTAATACTTTAGCCTAAGTTATTTACTCTCTTATTTCCCTTCTACTTACAAGGAAGCAAGTAATACGACTATTTGTGCTAATTTTATCTCCATTAGCTTGAAGTAAAAAGAAGCATATGCTTTTTAACAATAGATGATTTTTTGCCGAGATGTAGAGAAAGTCATCAACTTTTTTTTGGATTCAGGGGATCCAACATGTATTTCCGGGGAAATCTCAGTATCGAATTTTTGGGTGAAATACAATACCTTCTCTATACACTATATACATAGTACGTGTAGAGAAAGTAAAAACTTTTGTGCAAACAGTGTACCTAATAAGCCTTGCACATTGTGTTTCATAAGTAATATGTTATGTAAGCTGTTAACATTGGGATAGGTAGAGTCAAACTGTAAAATTTATTGCTATTTTGTAGGACGGATCTCCCGGTCTCTAGCCGGTTGTTCTACCACTGAGCTACCATGGCAATATGCCGACACGGCGCTCAACTTTTCAACGTCAAAATGACTTTTTTTATTTAAGGCACTAATAAATTCTGTATTTCCAATTTTATAAAATAAATAGCTTTTGTGGTTTTAGAGGCCTTTAAGGGATTTAAATACTATTCTCCATTCCTTTAAAGCTCTCATGCAAGATCCTTGCTAAGAACATTTGTACCGTTAAATTCAGTTTTCTCAAAACAATTTTATTAGAGAGCATGTAAGGTAAGACAGCTGAAGTTTTATTATGTATACATGTATGCTACACTATCAATAAAGCTCAAATTTGCAAATTTTACACAGTTATACTTTTTTGACTGTACAAATAATTTATACTTTCTCTACACGTACTATGTACATAGTATATAGAGAAAGCATTGCACTCCACCCAAAAATTCAATACCGAGATTTCACCGGAAATACATGTTTTTGGTCTCACTGAATCCATAAAAAGCATATCTGGAAAAAGATACGTGTGTGTGCGTGCATGCGTGTGTGTATGTGCCTATGGACAGCATAGCCCAAAAACGAAAATACCGTTAAATACCAAACATGGAATTTAAGTTTGGTATCTTGCAAGAATGCGACATGAAGATTTTCAAGAAAATCCCCCCACCCCCAACTACCCTTTACATGGAAATTTTTTTCTAAAATTTTGATTTTCTCAAAAATGGCTCTAAAGTTTTTGACTAAAATATCATATATTAAAGATATTTACCTAACAAATAATATGTATATCTTGAATTTTCTGGGAATAGCCTCCGAAGACTACTTTATTCTGAATGAATTTTACGGAATTCTACATAACTGCTAAACCGTAAGAAATGGACAAAAACTTACTACACAAAAACTGTAGAGCTCTTTAAAACACATAATTTCTGTTTTATAAATTTTTTCATGGAGTTGATTAATATAAATATTAATCAGGATATATATTTTATTTCTCAGATAAATATCTTTAATATATGATATTTTAATCAAAATCATTAGAGCCATTTTCGAAAAAAGTTCCATATTAATGGTAGTTGGGGGTGGAGGGATTTTTCTAAAAATCTTCGTGTCGCATCCCTGAAAGATACTAAACTTAAATTCCAAGTTTGGTATTTTGCGACTTTTCGTTTTCGAGTTATCGTGTTCACAGACACACGGAAATATACGCACACGCACACATACACACGAAGCTTTTAGTGAAAATGTTTTTTACTTTCTCTACACGTACTATATACATAGTGTATAGATAAGGTATTTCACTCCACTAAAAATTCGATACCGAGATTTCACCGGAAATATATGTTTTAGGGTCCCCTGTATCCAAAAAAAGTATTTTTAGAAAAATGTCCGTGTGTGTGTGTCCATGTGCCCGTATATCCGTGTGACTGTGAACACGATAACTCAAAAAGGAAAAGTCGGTAAAATACCAAAGTTGGTATTTAAGTTTAATATCTTCCAGGGATGCGGCACGAAGATTTTGAGAAAAATCTTCCAAACCTAAACTATCTTTACATGGAACTTTTTTCGAAAAATGTCTTAACGATGTTGATTAAAATATGGTATATCAAATATATTTGCCTGACAGCTTTTAAAAACAACTTTTCTCATACAGGAATTTTTCAACTCCTGTCCGTACAAACAAAGGAACTTCATTTACATAGCAACCAGCTTTTGACTACCACTTTAACCTATGGTACTCCCTTATTTCGCTTCTACTTGCAAGGAAGCAAGTAATAAGATTATTTGTGCTATTTTTTTCTCGATTAGCAGGAAGTAAATAGAAGCATAAGCTTTTTAACAATAATTAGTTGCAGAAAGGTAGAGAAAGTCATGTGAATGGAATATATCAGCTTTTTTTGGATACAGGGGATCCTAAAACATATATTTTCGGTGAGTTCTCGTAATCTAATTTTTGGATGGAGTACAATACCCTCTCTATGGACATAGTACGTATAGAGAAAGTAAAAACGAAGCTAAGTAATTATATTCCCCCTTTAATTAACGTTCTTTACGTCAATTCTTCTGAAATGAGCCCTAGATGGCATGCAATGATTGCAATATCTATTGTGTTGAATCGCAACAAAAGGCTCTGATTTCACAGGCCAGTGATGCGGTATACAAAGAGAGGGCAGTGGAAGAGTGCTTTAAATATTTTATTGGGGATGCAGCTACTTTTCTTTCCGGTGGATGCATATCGAATGGCATGACGTCAGAACCGACTCTCCATCCGTCAAGGACGCGAGCCCGAAATGACAGTACAGCCAACTTAGCCACGTGCTGTGGTAATCGATCGTTCGTATTGCATAAACCGAGAATAGTTACGCGACACTTCCTCTCTATCTACTTAGTAAAGTAATTGATGTGCAAAACTTCTTTCACAGTAATGACCGAATAAATTTACTGAAATACTAGCATTGGTCTAGTGATCTCCATCAATTGCATGGACACTTTCTCTAGCTCTCTGTAACAAATTATTGTTAATAAGCATTGGATTAATTGCTTTTTCACACAAGCAGTGTGTAGGACAGGAGTTGGATGGGAAGAGCCAGACTGAAAAAATTCAATGACATAGCCGGGATTTGAACCACGGATCTCCCGATCTATAACCGGTTGCTCTGCCACTAAGCAACCAAGACATGCTTGCATTGCATTGAATTTCTCAACTGACTCGCATGTTTCTCGGTAAACCACAAGGTGATCTCAAATTATTTTGAGATGACAACCCCAATTACCAATTGATCATTATAGTCGGCAGAAATAGTCTTATTACTTGTTTCCCTGTAAGTAGAAGCGAAATAAGGGAGTATCATAGGTTAACTTCATCAATTGGATAGGAAGATTTTCATTAAGATATGTCGTTTGTTCACTCCACTGTTTTATCACTTGCCGAGTATATCTTTTTCCTCTATTCTTCTTGCAATTATGCACTATTTGTCTCAAGTAATAACAAATACGCACTTCTAAGAATAGCATGTCATACTGTTGACATGCAGGGTAAGGTAAGGAAAAATTGACAGTGCTGAGAGTCCCTGATATATAAGGGACCCTTTCAACAAAAGGGTCCTATTTTTATCATGTGATAGCTGCCGTTGTTATGGAGCTACAGCAGTCATTTTTTTCATGTGGTTACAGTTGTTATTGACAAAAAGCCATGGAACGTTACAGTATTCAGCAACGAGTAGGAATTGTGAAATTTCCAAGACAATAGATGGAGAAGCTCTGCCAATGGAGAAAGATACCGGGCTGTTATAAGGGACTCTTTTTGGCCTCAATTGGATGGTATAGATCTCAGAAATATCCGATTCTAGCAAGACGGTGCCACATGACATATTGCTCTCATAGCAATCGATCTTTTGAAGGACAAGTTCAGAGGTTTCATCATTTCCCGTGGTGGTGATGTAAACTGGCCTCCGAGGTCATGTGATTTAACGCCGTTGGGTTACTTCTTATGGGGTTATATTAAATCTCGAGTTTATGTCAACAAGCCAGAAACATTAAATGATCTTATGAATAAGATCACGCTTGTTATTCGTGAAGTTGGATCTAATTTACGTTCTTCTGTCATTGAAAATTGGGTCAATCGTATAAGCGCAACCCAACAAAGTGGCAGCGGTTCTCTTCCACAGCTAGGTCACATTAATTATGTTCCAAAATAAAAAAAGAAATAAACCTCTTATCATTTATAGAACGTGTTTTTTTTTTCTCAGGTCAAAGATAGGACACTCTTGTGGAAATACCTGTATAGCGCTATTCCTTCACACTGTGGCCACCGCACAACTACCTGCGTGCCGGCTGCAGCAGCTCGGACTCCCGTCAAAATAATTCCAATACCCCCACTACTGATTCATGCTCTCATAGTTACAAATACTGATAATAAATTAATATATTTCATTTGGCCTCACAATATACATTCTCGCCATAGAGTGAAATTCAATATTTTCTTGATTTATGTACTATCTATGTCTAGTATAAAGTAACAATTTGCCTAAAACCATGCGGTATGGAAAGAAAATTGACCACTACGTGGGATATATTATTTATTAATGCATAATAATGCAGAACTTGTCCTAGCGTTTGAGGAAGTTGTGATGATCCAGTATTTCTAGTTTTTTTTCCGCTATTTTGAGACCATTAATTAGCCTCGTAGTAATAATAACAATCATTTTTATCAATTATCTAAACATATACGTAAAGAAAGTTAATGTTTAATAAGTTGTATGCATAGGAACCAAGAAGCCAGTTGTTTACTTAAAAGTTACTCAGAATCTTGATGCCAGACTGGATAGAGGGGTGAGAAGTTGCTTCTTTTGTGAAAGTCACGTCCGAGTTTAGTATAAGGAGAAACCACAGTTTAAAGCCCACAAGGGGGCTTCTTCTTTATATTCGTGGTATCACGTGATTATTATGACGCATTCTGGGAGATTTGCAATGGTTTTTGGGTAACGATGGTGTCATTTTGGCGGACCTTCCAACCAATCAGAAAGAAGCCACCATGACACCGTTTTTTGTATATAAGAAGTAAGGTTTGGCACATCGAGGTCGTTTGCTAAGAATTCACCCGTGAGAGAGGCAACGTCGTCGTAAGTTGAGAATTCGCCCGTGTGTAAGGCAACGTCGTTTGCTAAGAATTCGCCCGTGTGTGAGGCAAGGTCGTTTGCTAAGAATTCGCCCGTGTGTGAGGCAAGGTCGTTTGCTAAGAATTCACCCGTGAGAGAGGCAACGTCGTCGAATGTTAAGAATTCGACCGTGTGTGAGGCAAGTTCGTTTGCTAAGAAGTTCGCGAAGTAATAAAACACTGTCTGCGAAGTAAGTTTATTAGAATAAGAAACTGTATGTGAAGGCAAGTAATCATCATTTAATAGTCGGCTCGTGATTAGGTGAAAGTGAATTGTGCCATGTACTGAACTAAAACAGTGTAATTGAAAGTAATTGTGAGTAAGCGTTAAAGAACATCAGTCAACAGTATAAAAATGTATAACCAGGTGCTTGCCTTCAAAAATTCTTTAGAATAAACAGCAGTAAAGGGTTACAAGTGTTTTCTTCTCAATTACAAGATCACTCCAACTCCTCCCACTAGCCAAATCCACGCCTGGGAGAGTCAATGTTCGCGCAAGACTGAGCAAGGCCATGGCAACCCATCCCAGAAGAGCTTCAGTACCAGATACGTGAGTGTAGTAGAGTTGATTGGAAGTGACACTTAGTTACGCTGCACACAAGCACCCAAAGGGAGGCGTAAAATCAAAACTAAAATACTCCCACATATGGCTCACAACGTGCACTACTAGCAAGGTATCGAAATCTCCGCTGCAATTTTCTTAAGTTATGTTCAAAAGGAAAAGTTCGTGATTTTTTCGGGTAGCTATTATTCCTTATCTCAAACATTCGGTGATTGTTTACGTAACAGGTTAAGCGGTTGGTCCTTCCCTGACCTTTACTCGCCAACTATAGGTGGTACATTTGAGGGAAGCATATCAATCGCACTGAAACTTCAACCTACCTCAGTATATATATTTTCGTAAAACTTTATCCGATTAGGATACACAATGTATATGATTTTATTGAACAAATACATTATCCAAAATATAAGCATTGACACTTCCGTTCTTGGAACTGAAAAATCACCTTCATTGAGAAATTAAAATAAATCCTTAGTTTTAACAAAACCTTCAATTCGGAAATAAAGAGAACCTCATTTAAAAATCATTTAATACACTACTGTGCTCAATTTTGGGACGATGACGATTTAGAAATTGCTGATGGTACATAGCACTTGCGGCGTAAATTAAATATCTGCAAATTCTACATATGAAGCCATTCATTGTGTAAAGCAAAGTTTGCTACTGAATCGGCCCCTCGTTTCCTCACTGTGAATGCAGGTCGGTGATGGGCAAGTTGTACTAAACACAGGAGCTGGATGTCGAGTGATAAATGTAAACACAAGAGAAACATAACGCAGGTCCGTTCGAAAGATATTATATCTTGAATTTGTGCTTATGACAATGCTATTGGAAACTGAACAAAATGAAATATACTTATACGTTATATGCATTGTTATTTACTAAATATCAAATTATTTGCATTCATTAACCTCCCATCCAGCATATTTACAATCTTGTTTTATTCTATTTGTTTAAACTCATGTTTTCCCTCTCATTCTTGTTCTTCGAATAACTGATATCCATGCGTAGATTGCGAATAGTGACAACGTTGCTTTTCGCGACACTGATTACCTTAATTTTCTTACCTTAATTTGAGGCAAGCCAAGATAGTCATTAGCATAATGCAATTAATATTTGCTTATATTAGTACCTGGTAGTCCAATGCGCTTTTTCGGATTAGGGGAATTTATTACTGTCACGTATAAAGAGTTTAATTAGTTAGGGAATCGACTGGGACTTCCCGAATGCAAGTCTCAGATGTTATCGTGGAGCAATCTCGCTTAGCAGTTTCTTGATTTGTATTATTGCTTTCTCTACACGTACTATGTACATAGTGTATGCTGGAAGTATTGTGTTCCATCCAAAAATTCGATACCGAGATTTCACCGGAAATACATGTTCTAGGATCCCTTGAACCCAAAAAAAGCATTTTCAGAAAAAGGTTCGTGTGTGACTGTGTGTGTGTCTCTGGACAGCATAACACAAAAACGAAAAGACCGCTAAATATGAAACTTGGTAATTAGGTTTCGTATCTTTCAAGGATACGACACAAAGATTTTCAAGAAACCCCCCCACCCCAACTACCCTTTACATAGAAACATTTTCGAAATTTTTTATTTTCTAAGAAATGGCTCATGAAATCTCGTATATTAAACATATTTACATCCCAAATGAAATGTATATCTTGAATTTTTTGGGGAATTTATTCTGGACAAATTTTGCCAAAATTTGCTTAACTGCTACAACGTAAGAGATAGAAAAAAAAAACGCTCTGCACAGAAAATGTAGATCCCGTTAAAACACACAATTTATGTCCTTTACATTTTTGTTGTAGAAGTAACCGTTTTCGGGATATTCCTTATTAATGATTTCAGTTGTACTTAGATTTTTCTGACAGTAAGTGTTCGTTTTTCTTTTGTTCTACTCCTGTCCTAAAAAGAAGGGATTTGCAATGACAATCTCATAACGACAGCTTTTAAAACATTTGACTATCGGTTTAGCCTAGTGTATTCACTTATTTTCTTCCTACTTATAAGGAGCTAAGTAATAAGAACATTGTGCTAATGAGTACCTCGATTAGCAAGGTGCAGAAAGAAGAATAGTCGTATGTTAGAAGTTTGTAGAACAGCTAGAGATCATGTGAGTGTAGCACATCAGATTTTAATTCTTTATACGTATTAACAAAACATGGTAATAATGTATGTCGCATTGACCATAAAATAAGCATTTTATTCAATTCTTTCTAGCTGAATTTCTCTTTGTAAACTGAAATTCCACTATGGCTGGTTACCTTCTTGTTACAGCAGACCGCATCGCAATTCACAATTTACGCAAAGCAGGTATTAACGTAATACAAGCCAATGTAAAAATCTCTAAAGCACATTTAGATAATGTTGCCTTCAGATCGAAAATATTTTTCACTGGGGATGTATATGCTTAAACATGTAAATGCAGTCTATTGCAATAAACACACTGATAATATAAGTGTTCATGCTTTTATTCCAATTGTGTTGGAAGGTTATGTAATGCAGACTCTGATTATGCTTCGAAAATAATGTAACGGTATTTTCGTTTATCAGGAGAAACAAAACAACTAAAAAACATGAGTATGCTTTCCGTGCCGAGCATTATCTTACAATGTGTATACTAATTTGCACGGTAGCTGTTTATATGAGCAAACAATGATATTCATACGGGAACTGCATGTATTATAAACAGTTGCGTATGGTTAATTCATTTCAGTTTAAAAAATCTGATGTGTTACATTCACATGATTTTCTCTACATCTCTACAACAAATTATTGTTAAAAAGCTTATTCTTTTATTTACTTCATGCTAATGGAGAAAAGATTAGCAGAAATAGTCTTATTACTTGCTTCCTTGTAAGTAGAAGCAAAAGATGGTTGCTATGTGACTGAAGTTCCTTTGTTTGTATGGACACAATCAACTCCACGAAAAAATGTATATAACATAAATTATGTGTTTTAATGTGCTCTACATTTTTTGTGTGGTAAGTTTTTGTCTATCTCTTACGGTTTACCAGTTATTCAAAATTCCGTAAAATTCATTCAGAATAAAGTAGTCTTCAGAGGCTATTTCTAGAAAATTCAAGATATAGATATTATTTGTCAAGTAAATATCTTTAATATATGATATTTTAATGAAAATCGTTAGAGCCATATTTTAGAAAATCAAAATTTTCGAAAATTTTTCCATGTGAAGGGTAGTTGGAGTGGGGGATTTTCTTGAAAATCTTCTAGTCGTATCCTTGGAAGATACTAAACTTAAATACCAAGTTTGGTATTTTAGCTACTTTTCGTTTTTGAGCTATCGTGCTCACAGACACACACATACACACACGGACCTTTTTCTGAAAATGCTTTCTAAAACATGTATTTCCGGTGAAATATCGGTATCGAATTTTGGATGGAATACAATACTTCTCTATACCTATGTACATTGTACATACGGGGCTAGAGAAAGTAAAAAGCGATAGAAATTTACATAGTTACGGGAACTGCATGTATTATAAACATTTGTGTATGGTTAATTCATTTCAGTTTAAAAAATCTGACGTGCTCCATTCACATCACTTTCTCTAAATATTAAATAAAAGTCATTCTTACATAAGCTTATTCTACTCTCTGCTTAATGCTAGTGGAGATATACATCAGCAGAAATGGTTTTATTGCTTTATTTTCTTGTAAATAGAAGGGAACTAAAGGAATACATAGGCTAAAGTTATAGGCTTATATCCCCATATGATGTAATTAAAATTCGGGTATTTTTGCAAGGCGAGGAATAAAACAAAATACATATGAATCGATTTATGACTTCCCGTTTGCAAAAAGTATTTGTATGTTAAAACTAAAACCAATAAAGTAATATTTTGCAAATGGTTACCTCTACAAAAATGCATAGGACATAAGTTTGTGTTTTAACAAGATTTATATTTTCTTGTGTAGGAAGATTCTCTCTATCTGTTACGGATTAGCGGTTATGCAAACATTCTTCAGGATAAAAGCATTTTTAGGGGCTAGTGACAGAAATTTCAAGTCATTCATTTCATTTGGTCAAAAAAACTGAAACAAGTGGTATTTAAATAAACATGTGAGATTTGTGGTGGACAAAGTGGCGCAGGGGCGAAAATTTTCGAAAAAAGTTCCATGTAAAGGTTAGTTTGGGGTGGGGGGATTTTCTTGAAAATCTTCGTGTCGCATCCTTGGAAGAAACCAAACTTAAATAGCAACGGTCTTTTCGTTTTTGAGCTATGCTGTTCACAGACACACACACACCACACACTCACACACACACACATGGATCATTTTGTAAAACATTATTTTTTTGGATTCAGGGGGACCTAAAACAGTATTTCCAGTGAAATCTCAGTATCGAATTTTTGGATAGAATGCAATACCTTCTCTATACACTATGTACATATTTGCTGTAGAGAAAGTATAAAATAATTCGTGTGATTAAGAAGATTCACATTTTTGTGTAATAAGTTTATCCATACCTTTTACGGTTTACCAATTATGCTAAAGTTAGTTATTAAGACTCCTTCAGAGGCTATTCCCAAAAAAATTAAGATTTTCATTTTATTTTTCATATAAATACGAATTTTTGGTATAAAATTGAGAACACCGTAGCTTGTGATACGCCTGTGGACTCTATTTCGCGAACTTGAGTTGCCCTCTTCGTATTTTAAACACTGGTCAAGTCTAACTAATTATATGGAACTTGACTATAAAGCTCGCTTCGCTCTGGTCATAAATATAGTCGCATTTTAATAATACCATTTTACTCTCGCTGCATAATATACTCTTAACTGCTTCACATTAATTTAATTACAAAGTCATAAGAACAGACAGTAAATGCTTTACAATAATGATTTTATGAAATCATCTTTGCGTTGCATAATATAGGCTTCCGTAAGGTTTTCCAAGCAATTCCACTTCGCTTTCAACTGTCTTTGTTATCTCGAATTCTTTTTGGCAGTCCCATAAAGAAAAAGGAGCACGTAAACCCGCATTTAAGCCGCGCGCACAAAGCTTATGTTGCACAGCTTCTAGAATAAAACGATGGAAATTTCGCAGGGCTTAGTCACGCTACTAGAGTGACTAAAGCCATCAAAGCATTCTTAACACCAAGCTTCTTTTGGGTGAAAGCAGAAGAAAAGCCAATAGGGTAGAAGAATGATGAAGTCATAACTGGTAATCAGTTTTCCGGCTTAGTGGCTTATCTTGTTCCTTTTACGAGACGTATCTGGAAAATAAGTACCTTTTTGGAAAAAAAAAACAACAAAAACCAAAATATAAAAGAGTCAAAGTGAAAAAATCTGTTGTGTACCATTCACATGAGTTTCTCTACATCTCTGTAACAAATTCTTGTTAATAAGCCTATCCTTAATCAGAAAAGAATAGCAGAAATAGCCTAATTACATGCTTTCATGTAAGTAGAAGCGAAATAAGGGAGTACCATAGGTTAAAGTGATAGTCAATAGGTGGTTGCTATGTGACTGAAGTTCCTTTGTTTGTATGGACAGGAGTTGACAAATTCCTGTATGAGAAAAGTTAAGTTTTTCGAACCTGAAAACAAAAACAAGGAACATCTAAAAAATGATCAACTCCACGAAAAAAATGTATACAACATAAATTATGTGTTTTAATGTGCTCTACATTTTTTGTGCAGTAAGATTTTGTCTATCTCTTACGGTTTACCAGTTAAGCAAAATTCCGTAAAATTCACTCAGAATAAAGTAGTCTTCAGAGGCTATTCCCAGAAAATTCAAAATATACATTTTATTTTTCAGGTAAATATCTATAATATACGACATTTTAATCATAATCGTTAGTGCCATTTTTAGAAAATCAAAATTTTCGAAAAAGTTCTATGTAAAGGGTAGTTTGGGGTGGGGGGATTTTTCTCAAAAACTTCGTGTCGCATCCTCGGAAGATACTAAACTTAAATACCAAGTTTTGTATTTTACCGACACACGGAACTTTTTCTGAAAATACTTTTATTGGATACAGGGGACCCTAAAACATATATTTCCGGTGAAATCTCGGTATCGAATTTTTTGGTGGAGTGCAATACATTCTCTATACACCATGTGTATGGTGCTTATAGAGAAAGCAAAAATCAATGCCACGGCCGGGATATGAACCATGGATCTTCCGGACTCTTTCCGGTTATTCTCACCATTTGCTAACATGCCGGCACTGCATTAAACTTTTCAACTGATTAGCATATTTCTCGGTAATTCACAAGGCGATTTCAATATATTTTGAGACCACAAACCCCAATGGCAACCAATTTAACATAACTGACTAATAGTTGGGTAAACTATAAAGTCTTAAAGTATTTACGTAAGTCGCCATTGGGGTATGTCATCTCAAAATAATGTGAGATCACCTTGCTTCCCGAGAAATTTGTGAACTAGTTGAGGAATTTAATGCCGTGCCGGTATATTTCTATGTTGACTCAGTGGTCAAACAACCAGCTAGAGACCAACAGACCCGTGATCCAAATCCCAGTTATGGCATTGGGTTTGTGAAAAGACAATTCAATTAGCATAAAATATTTGTTTGTTTTAACAACATTTATTTGTACATAAAAGAGCATTCGTTAACACAGATGCCACATTGTTTAGGTAATTGTCACTTCAGGGAATCGACTTTTGTATGCCCTCTTTATAGCAAGCTGCCGCCAGTGAAGACAGCCCCTACCTCCGTTTGCATTGTCATCGCTGTCAAAGCTTCTTCCTCCAAACTCATGCTTCAAGTTCAAGAACAAGTGGTAGTCAGAAGACTCAAGATTGGGGCTGTACGGCGGGTGACATAGACACAACGCTCGCGACAGTGATGTCATAATCATTGTTTGACCAAAATATTGAAAGCAGTGTAAGCATGGACATTGCAGATAAAGCTGCCCATTAATACAATGTGCTTATTTATTTTAGTCTTACAATTTCTGAGAGCCAATTGTCTATACGAAAATAGTGGGGTACATCCATTAGATCAAAGGAAGGTTTAGAAGAAGTCTACCATAAGCTCTTGAGGGTATGACTATAAATGGAATCTGTGTAGTGTGAAATAACACTACAAATATTGTTAAGTAAGAAAATGTTTTGAAACCCTCCTAAAATTGAATTTTGGGCAAATTATATTATTTTGGAAGGATAGGACTTTGTTCTGTTTTACTTTCTCTATACGCACTATGTACATAGTGTATCGAGAAGGTATTGGACTCCACCCAAAAATTCGATACCGAGATTTCACCGGAAATATATGTTTTAGGGTCCCCTTTACCTAAAGAAAGCTTTTTCGGAAAAAGGTCCGTCTGTATGTGTGTGTCCGTGTGTCTGTGAACACGATAACTCAAAAACGAAAAGTCGGTAAATTACCAAACTTGGTATTTAAGTTTAGTATCGTCCAGGGATGTGACACGAAGATTTTGAAAAAAATCTCCACATCCCAACTACTTTTGCAACTTTTTTCTGAAATTTTGATTTTCTCAAAAATTGCTCTGAATATTTTTATTAAAATACCGTATATTAATGCTATTTACCTGACAAATACAATGTATCTTTTGAATTTTCTGGGCATAGCCTCTGAAGAGTACTTTATTCTGGATGAATTTTACGGAATTTTCCATAACTGCTAAACCGTAAGAGATGGAAAAAAAAAAAAAAACTTACTACACAAAAAATGTAGAGCATGTTAAAACACACAATTTATGTTATATACATTTTTTTGGTGGAGTTCATCGTTTTTGAGGCATGCCTTGGTTTTGGTTTCTGCTATGAAGTGCTTTTACTTTTCTCATACAGAAATTTGTCAACTGCTGTCTACACAAACAAAGGACCTCAGTGACATAGCAACCAGCTTTTGGCTATCACTTTAACTTACAGTACTGTCTTATCTCGCTTCTACTTACAAGGAAGGGAGCAATAAGAGTATTTCTGCTAATGTCTTCTGATTAGCATGAAGTAAATAGAAGTATAAGCTTGTTAAGAATAATTTGTTGCAGAGGTGTAGAGAAAGTCATGTGAATGGTACACATACGATTTTTTACTTAACACACCCATAACATACCGACACAACATAAACCTCACATGAGAGATGGCGCGGCATGGCCAAAAAGAAGACGAACATGTATGTGCAGTATGTGTTGTAATATATGGCAGCGTGATCGTGTGCTGTTGAACAGCAGGTAATGCATTGCGGAGAGAATTTAGAATCCCTCCCCTATGTACGCAACACAAGGATAAACTTTAGCGTTTTGCGTGTGCTTATGTGAATGTTTACATTGAATAACATAGATGCAGGGTCTTACGCTTATACTGTGTCTGCGCTTCTTGTCATTGTGAATGTTCACAAGCCGATGCGTCAAGCGCGGCGGTGAAGAATATGTTAGAAGTGCGCTTTCATCCGCGCCATTTGTCCGCAGGCCACCGAGATGAAAGGAGAGTAAGAAACGAGAGGATCCATGGTAATTGAAAAACATCCCTTTGGCCCCGCCGTGGCCGAGTGGTTAGACTACTCACCTCTCACCAAGAACCCAGGTGACTATGTGGGTGTAGTGGTTACCATGCTAACTTCATATGCTCAAGGTCGTGGGTTCAAACCTGGCGGAGGACGATGGATTTTTTTCAGAGTAAAAATCCTTAACATGACTTCCTTCAGAAAGGAAGCAAATCCGTTGGTCCCAAGTCGCTGAGAACCACAATAGTTAAAAAGCGTCCATAAATAAAACTCAATTTGTCCACTTGGGTAGTAACGTGTCTACCTCATATTCAACAGGTCGTGAGTTCGAATCTCGCTTAGGGTGAGTTATCCATTTAAGGTTTTTTTTCGGGGTTTTCCCTTATCCTGAGAAGACGAATATCGAGTAACTTTAAGTTACATGGATCCAGAGATTATTTGAGCATCATTTCACCAAATTCATTCATCATCCGATATGACCACTCAGTTAAGCTAAAAAATCTCCTTTTACATTATTTTTACTAGTTTTTCGGTTTCCGCCGCCATTGCATTCCACCGGTGCTCCATGTTCATCTCATGTATCATCCGTGTCAATGCCTGCGGTGCCATAAGCAATAAAAGCGGGCGTTAAACACTAAATAAAGAAAAGCACCCCAGTTCTCGCCTTGATGGCTGTAAAACCACCCACGGGAAGAATGCCCGTCGCTGAGGATCGAATTCGGGGCCTTCAGAATGCCAGTTACATAATATAATCGACTGCACCACCTGACTCATACTATGTAGCAGAAAAAGTAAAAAGGATACTTTTGAAATATTATCACAGGGTTATTTTGGCAATAAACCAATAAAAATTGAAAGTGCAAAGTGAGAATGATACTTCAGATGTTTTAAAATGTTTTCTACAGGAAGTGACTTGTTTCCTACAAGAAGGAATCGCCTCTGCCAGAGAACTGTGCCAAGAGAGACGTCTGATGACTCAACTGAAGAGCTTCTACACCAAGAATATTGCCGCTTTTCTGCACTTCTACTACATTACTGTCAAGCGTACAACAATGGATCAGCTTTCGCTTCAGTTAAGAGGGATAATATAATAAACAGGAACAGAAACGCGTGGCTCACAATGGAGGAGAAAGTGATCCCCGTCCCTTTCCCTTTAAAAACATCTGAAATGTTTTGTTAGCGCTGCTTCGCTGGCAGATCTTGAGGAACTTAAGGAGATGTTCTCTATAAATTAACGTAAACATCAAGATTCATATGCTGAAAGAAACAAGTGTATCATAATGCATAAGTTAAAAAATTCTGTCAAGATAATAAATATTTCGTATGATACAAGCGCCATCCAGAAAGTGACAGACGATTTAGCATAATTAAATAATAACAGAAGTTATCAACAAAAAACTTTATTTACAAAGTAAATTTACTCTACTCTTCAATGTAATCCTTATTCCTATCAAGCTATTTATTGTCACGTGGTACCAGTTTTGTATTTTTTCACCGCTAAAGATTTGAGCCAAGATGTCACTGCCACTTTGAGGTCTTCATGGCTGGGAAAGCTTTTGCACGTAAAAAGTTATGTATGGTGTCCAAAGTGAAATTTGTTTTAACTCCTCCATAATGATTGATGAACTTCCACTCCAGTCTTTTTCGTATACTCTGGAACATCCTTGTTTACTGGAAAATTATGCGCCATTTGCTCACCGAGGACACGTTCGTTGCATTATCACTATACCCTTGCGTTCTCTGCCACTGAAATGCGATTGGCGAACAATTTATGCATTCAAAAAATGAATAAGTTTTTGGCGGTACAAAAGTATAACATCGGTATTGAAAAACTG
The DNA here is from genome assembly GCA_030762935.1 of Hymenopus coronatus. Classification (NCBI taxonomy): domain Eukaryota; kingdom Metazoa; phylum Arthropoda; class Insecta; order Mantodea; family Hymenopodidae; genus Hymenopus; species Hymenopus coronatus. The sequence goes on from CM060884.1 coordinate 58,769,003, forward strand.
GTACCACGTGACAGTAAATGACTTGATAGAATGAAGATTACGTTGAAAACTAGAGTAGGGTATTGTATCTTTGTAAATACAGTTTTATGTTGATATCTTTCATTATTCTTCAGTTATGCCAAATCGTCTGTCAGTTTCTGGATGGTCTTCTACATGGGAGTGAAATGTGAAATCAGAATTTCTGCAAGGGGAGTGGCTCATGGGATGCTTGTGTGTCATCCCCAAAAATGTTTAAAAAATCAGCTTTGAAAATCTTCCTGGAAGTAGAAAATATGCCATGGGAAACATTGTAAAAGCGGTAAAATAACTGTTACTTTTTTAAATAGTTGGTTTACCTTCCCCTTATGTAGTTATGTAGGACTGACAAGCCCCTAGGACATACAAGTAGGTGCTAGGGGTCAGAAGCCTATCGGGGAGCTAGCGTCACTTAACTACAGAATGGAGACTTTGGAGCGACACATGAGCGTGAGGAAGTTTATGATATAAAATAGAAGCGAGATGAATGATAGCAATGGTGATGGTGCAGCAATTGGTGGAATGACTGGCGGGGAAAACCGGAGGACCCGGAAGCCGTTTCATCAACCAAAAATCCCACATGCATAGTTGGAAGGCAGCGGTCGAACCACTTGGATACGGCACCGCCTAACTAATACTAAAAAGTATGATGTGTTTCATTCACATGACATTCTCTATATCACTGCAAAAAATTATTCTATTTACTTCACCTAATGGAGCAAAAGTTAGCAGAAGTAGTCTTATTACTTGCTTCCTTGTTAGCAGAAGCGAAATAAGGGGGTACCATAGGTTAAAGTGATAGTCAAAAGCTGGTTGCTCTGCGTCTGAAGTTCCTTTGTTTGTATTGACACGAGCTCACAAAGTCCTGTATGAGAAAAGTATAAGTTTTTCATAGCAGAAACCAAAAATAAGGAATGTCTCAAAAACGACGAACTTGGAAAAAATCATATCATAAATTGTGTGTTTTAACGTGCTCTACATTTTTGTGTAGCAAGTTTTTGTCCATCTCTTACGGTTTAGCAGTTATTCAAAATTCAGTATAATTCATCCAGAATAAACTTCTCTTCAGAGGCTATTCCCAGAAAATTCAAGATATACATTTTATTTGTCAGGTAAATATCTTTAATATACAATATTTTAATCAAAATCGTTAGAGCCATTTTTTAGAACATCGAAATTTTCGAAAAATGTTACACGTAAAGGGTAGTTGGGGGTGGGGGGCTTTTTCTCACAATCTTCGTGTCGCATACCTGGAAGATATTAAACTTAAATACCAAGTTTGGTATTTTACCGACTATTCGTTTTTGAGTTATCGTGTTCACAGGCACACGGACACACTGACACACGGACCTTTTTCTGGAAATATTTTTTTTGGATACAGGGGACCCTAAAACATATATTTCCGGTGAAATCTCGGTATCGAATTTTTTGGTGGAGTGCAATACCTTCTCTATACACTATGTACATAGTATGTGTAGAGAAAGAAAAAAGCAAATAAATCCAACGGTGCCACAATCCCCAACAGATTTAGGCCTGCAAACCGATTGCCCGTCTGACGCAGGCGAGAGGTGGGCCATCATTCACCGATAGCATCAAGCTACTCTCAGCCGGAAAGTTGGCTTTCTTGGCTAAAATAGCTCTCTATCGTAACACCTCACTTTCTATGTCATGTTAAGTGAGCATAATTCCTATACCTGGGATACAAAACCCGCACCCCTATGGGTAAGATATATTATACTTGGTACTAATAACATTTAATAAATTTTGAACCCTAAACGAAAAATATTACAGTAGAGAAAAGATAGTAAAAGAGTGACTTAAGCAATATGCAATTAAAATGTCTGATGTGCTCCATTCACATTACTTTCCCTACCTATTCTGCAATAAACTATTCGTACAAAAGCTTATTCTTCGATCTACTTCATGTAGATCGAGAAAATGTGAGCATAAATGGTCTTTTTCAACAAAACTGGGATCTGTGAGTATAAAAATAAAATAATAGTATTGTTAATGGGGCCAATGTTTTGTTTTGTTATTATAAGTTGAGTTTTGGACATAAAATTCTTTTGGGGGGGATTGTGGGAAGGCCTTTGTTTTATTTTACTCAATTCAGCTCTCACCAACCAATCATACTTCAGCATCTTGCAAGGATGGGACACGAAGATTTTCAGGAACTCAAAACTACCCTTTGCTTTGATAAGTTTTCTAAAATTTGTATTTTCTCAAACATTCTAGTTTGATTAAATACCATATGTTTAAGACATTTTTATGACAAATAAAATGTATAAAATGTTTTCAGGCAATAATCTCCAAATTCCTAATCATTCTGAATGACTTTTGCATAACTGGCAAACCACAAGAGATAAAATGTTACTAGTCAAAAAGTGTAAATCGCGTTGCAATACAGCATTTATGTCAAATGTGAGTTTTGTGAAATAATCATTTCGGAGATATTCGTTGTTATATGTTTACATTTTGCAATATCTTATACTTATCTCAAGTGGATAGTCGTCATTCGTTTCTCTGTTTATTACTGGTCTTGCAAACAGAACGAAATTTTACCATATAGCAACCCGTTTTAAAAGATTTCATTACTCCTTTGTTTCTCTTTTTTTATAGTGTTTAACGCCCGTTTTTACTACCATGTCACCGCAGGCGATGGAGATGGAGCACCGGTGGAATGCAACGGCGGGGGAAACCGGAGAAAACCCGCCCCTGCGACGCTTTGTCCACCACAAATCTCACATGGGGTCGTTTGGGATGGAACTCGGGCCGTCTAGGTGAGAGGCCAGTGGTCTAACCACTCGGCCACGGCGTGGGCATTACTCCTTTAGACTGGTGTACTCCCCAATTCATCTTTTACCTACAAGGAATTCTCTGCGTCAATACATAACTGTGGATGAAACATAGGTACACTACTACACTCTTAGAGACAAAAGTACAGTCGAAACAGTGGTTTTTAAAGCCTCCAAAGAAGCCAAAAAGTGGTGAAATTTGCAAACAAGGCTTTGGAGTTTTGAGATGCCAAGGAAATCACCGAGGTTGATTACTTACAGAAAGGTAGAAGAATAAATTGAGAGTATTATGCATCGTTATTTCACCGATTGAACAGATAAATCAAGAAAAACACCCTTAATTGGCAACAAAAAGATCCTCCTTCTTCAAAACAACGCAAAGTTGTGCACTTTCGCAGTTTCAATTGCGAAAATTGAAGAGTTAAGATTTGAATTACTACAAAACCCATCGTATTCACCAGATTTTGCCCCTAGTGACTTTTTTTATTTTCAAACTTAAAAAGTGGCTTAACGGAAAACGATTCACTCTACCGAGAGATCATCTCCCAAATAAATGCCTATTTTGAGGGCCTTCTGAAATTCTATTTTTGGAAGGCTTAAGACACTTGAAGAAAAGCTGGGAAAAGTGAATGAAGCTAAAAGAAAATTATGCTGAGAAAATCTACCAAAACTAATTCGGTTTTCCATGTTTACTTTCTCTAGCCCCGTATGTATAATGTACATAGGGATATAGAAATATTGCATTCCACCCAAAAATTCGATGTCGAGATTTCACCAGACCCCCTGAATCCAAAAAAAGCATTTCCAGAAAAAGGTCCATGTGTGTGTTTGTCCGTGTGTCTGTGAACACGATAACTCAAAAACGAAAAGTAGCTAAAATACCAAACTTAAAGACACGAGGATGCGACACGAAGATTTTGAGAAAAATCCCCCCATCCCAAACTACCCTTTACATGGAACTTTTTTCGAAAATTTTGATTTTCTTAAAAATGGCTCTAACGATTTTGATTAAAATATCGTATATTAAAGATATTTACCTGACAAATAAAATGTATATCTTGAAATTTCTGGGAATAGCTTCTAAAGACCTGTTTATTCTGGATGAATTTTGCTTAATTTGGCATAACTAATAAACCGTAAGAGATAGACAAAAACTTACTATACAAAATATGTAGGCCTTGCTAAAATACACAATTTACGTCATTTACATTTTTTTTCGTGGAGCTTACCGTTTTCGAGGTATTCATTGTTATTAGTTTCAGTTGTGAAGTACTTATACTTTTCTCAGACGGGAGTGTCCATTTTTCTTTTGTTCTACTCCTGGCCAGGAAAAGAAGCGATTTGTAATGACAATCCACAACGACATCTTTTAAAACATTTGCCTATCGATTTAGGCAAGTTTATTCCCTTATTTTCTTCCTACTTATAAGGAACTAAGTAATAAGAACATTGTGCTAATGAGTACCTCGATTAACAGGGTGCAGGAAAAAGAAGAATCTTATGTAAAAAATTTGTAGAACGGCTAGAGAAAGTCATGTGATTGTAACACATCAGATTTTTTTCTAAGGACATATTGAGCACCATAAGTAACATATTCTCTACTTTATTCCTATTTATTTATGTTAGGTTACCTTAGATTATTTACAGCTTTTTCTTGCAGTCACAGCGTGTCCTGTATCATGTGCCCTATGTGACTGTATACTGATTTCATTTCTCAAACGAGTGGAAATGTGAAGCGTCCAGAGTCTAAGCTGAATTTGCATGCTGGTAATGCGGATAGTGTTAAACGACACAACTGCAGGTCAATATTTCTGGATCAGTGCTAAGGGAACGCTTTCAGCACATTTACAAGCTCCACCCTTCCTTGTTTATTCTGTTCCCTGTTCTCTCCTCGTGTTTGGTTGTGTGACGTAACTGTAGTAGTCACCTCAGACAAAGCTGTGTCAATATTTGGAGAACCGCTACAAGAATACACCTATTAATCAACTAAGGTGTCTTAAGCTAACCCCCACAAACAACCTCCTGCAGTATCTTGGACATTTACTGGATTGTCGGCGTTTGGCTGAAAATGTGGTGGTTTTGCTTGTTTTCAATGCATTTTCTTATACTATTTGCATCCACAACATTCGACCAAGACGCCTGAAAAATGTAAAGGTTACAATTTAATTTAGGTAGGTAGGGCCAGACTGAAAATTCGATGCTATAGACGGGATTTGTACCAAGGATCTCCCGGTCTCTAGCCGGTTGTTCTCAGTCTGACTCATGGATTTTTTCGGGTGTAAAAATACTTAGCATAGCTTCCTTAGGAAGGGAAGTAAAGGCATTGGTTCCCTGTCGTAGATTTACGGCACGTAAAAGAACCTCAAGCCTGATAGAGAGGCCTCTGAGCAAAATTAAGCGGTCTTTCACGCCCAATTTAAAATGGGACGCTGAGAACCACAGCAGTTAAAGAGCGTCCATAAATAACACTCCATTTCCATTTTTTTCAGTCTGACTCTACCTATCCAACTCCTATCCTAGACATGGTTTCTGTGACAAAACAATTAAAATTATCATAATTGTCCATAACAGTTCTCTATACTATGAATCCTGGGACTTACAACATTGTAAGTCACCATTGGTGTTGTCATCTCAAAATAATTTGAAATCACCTTGTGGTTTACTGGGAAACATGCGAGTCAGTTGAGAAATTCAATGCTATGCCTGCATGTTGCCATGGTAGCTCAGTGGTAGAGCAACCGGCTTCACACCGGGAGATTCGTGGTTCAAATCCCGGCTATAGCATTGCATTTTTCAGTCTGACTCTATCTACACGGTTTCTGTTCTACACAATTAAAGTTATCACAATTGTTAATTTATTTTTTAAAACAAGTCGTGAATAAGACAGGAGTTGAATAAACAGAGCCAGACTGAAAAATGTAATGCCATAGCCGGGGTTTTAACCACGGATCTCCCGATCTCTAGCCGGTTGCTCTACCACTGACTTTCTCTAGCCGCTCCACAAATAACTTTTCTTTACAAAAGTTATTCTTTTATCTACGCAATGCTAATCGAGGTAAGCATTAACAAAAAATGCTCATATTACTTGCTTCCTTGTAAGAAGGGAAAACTAGGCTAAATATATATCAAATCTTTTAACAGCTAACAATTGAGATGCGGTTCTCTTTTGCATTCCGGGAGTAAAATAAAGAGATGAAACGGAAGTTGATTTCCCGCTTGAGAAAAGTTTAAATAACTAGTTGGCTCAAATATCCTTGTGTTTGATTTGCTGAAGAAGGCATCAAAAGTGTTGCAGAACATTTTAAAATATTTCAAGCTAAAACCCGTCAGTGGAGAACTAAGAGAGTGACCTTCGTTTTACCGGTCACAATCTCCGCTGATAAGCAAGAGGGGCAAAACAAAGGTTAAAAATAAGGAATGTCACAAAAACGACGAACTCCACGAAAAAAATGTATATAACATAAATTGTGTGTTTTAATGTGCTCTACATTTTTTGTGAAGTAAGTTTTTGTCCATCTCTTACGGTTTAGCAATTATTTAAAATTTAGTAAAATTCATCCAGAATAAACTACTCTTCAGAGGCTATTCCCAGAAAATTCAAGATATATATTTCATTTGTCAGGTAAATATGTTTAATATCCGAAATTTTAATCAAAATCGTTAGAGCAATTTTTGAGAAAATCAAAATTTTCGAAAAAAGTTCCATGTAAAGGGTAGTTGGGGTGGGGGAATCTCAAAATCTTCGTGTCGCATCCCTGGAAGATACTAAACTTAAATACCAAATTTGGTATTTTACCGACTTTTCGTTTTTGGGTTATCGTGTTCACAGACACACGGACACACGGACACACACACACACACACGGACCTTTTTGTGAAAATGCTTTTTTTGGATATTGGGGACCCTAAAACATATATTTCCGGTGAAATCTCGGTATCGAATTTTTGGTGCAGTGCAATACTTTCTCTATACACTATGTACATAGTGCGTATGGAGAAAGTAAAAATGACAGTTTTAACATGGAAAAGGCATGTTGTGTTTTGCAACTCTTTTACGCTACACACTTCAAATACGGGACAGTTAGGACACGTGGTATATGATAGTGTTAGTATAGCCTGTGTAGTTAGGCTGCACGCATGCTTCAATGCGTACGAAGATCGATTTTCACTGTCTAATACCCTTAAAATTGTTTCATTCCTGCGTGACGAAGCCATTATTCAATTTATTTCATTCAATCTTTTATATCTCTTCTAAAGTACACATCTGTTTAGAAATCTGTGTGTCATTTAAACATTCGATGTTACACCAAAATTACATGTCTTAAGACCCCTTGAATCCCAAAAGTATAATTTTATCGTAGGTGTGTGTCCGCCCTTGTGTCTGTGAACAGCGTTCCTCAAAAAGTAGTTTTACTTTCTCTATACGTACTATGCACATACTGTAAAGAGAAGGTTTTGTATTCTACCCTAAACTTTGATACCAAGATTTCACCGGAAATACATTTTTTAGATCCCCCTGAATGCAAAAAATAAGCATTTCTGGGAAAATATCCGTGTGAATGTGTGTATCTGTGCACAGTATAGGCCGTTAAATACCAAACTTGTGACCAAGGATGTGACACGAAAATTTTCAAGAAAATCCCCCCACCACAACTACCCTTTACATGGAACTTTTTTCGAAAATGTTGATTTTCTCAAAAATGGCTCTAACGATGTTGACTGAAATATCGTATATTAAAGATATTTACCAGACAAATAAAACGTATATCTTCAATTTCCTGGTAATAAAGAGGAGAATAAAGACTACTTAAATCTGGATGAATTTTACGGAATTTTGCATATTTGCTAAACATTAAGGGATGGGCAAAAGCTTACCATATAAAAAGGTAGAACATATTAAAACACACACGTTATATTACATACATTTTTCGAGGAGTTGATCGTTTTTGAGTTATTCCTTGTTTTTGGTTTCAGCTTTGAAAACTGGAATTTGTCAACTCCTGTCCAGTCAAACAGAGGAACTTCAGGCACATAGCAACCAGCTTTTGACTATCACTTTAACCTATGGTACTCCCTTATTTCGCTTCTGCTTATAAGGAAGCAAGTAACACGACTATTTCTGCTACTTTTTTCTCTTTTAGCATGAAGTAAATAGAGGCATAAGCGTTTTAAAAATAGCGTGTTGCAGAGATGTAGAGAAAGTCAGGTGAATGGAACAATCGGATTTTTACTCTAAATAGTGCATATAAATATATAGGTAGATATAAATATAGATATATATTTATATATAGATACATTGATCGCGAAATAGAGCTACATAGATATAGATAAATAAATCAGTATATAGTTATAGATAAATTTATATATTTACTTGATTTGTTAATATAATTGTACAGTTTTTAACGATGTCATGAATACTTGAATTCCTATGGCAAATAAATTATCTATGTATCTATCCTATCTTATCTTATCTATCTGTCTATATAGATATACGTATATCAATAAATTGCTATAGGTGGATCGATAGGTAAGACAGATCGATAGATCTACATGTAAAGAGATACAAATAGTTCGATAGATAGATAGATATAGAAAGATATAGATATATAGAGACAAATAGATTGATATAGATACATAGATAGATCAGTAGAGTGAGAGATATAAATACATCAATAGATAGATATAGACAGATCGATAGATTTATATAGATGGATAGATATACATATATCAATAAAGATAGAGATAGCTAGAACGATATACATCGATAGATACAGGGTTAGAATAGATCGATTGATACAGAGATATACCTCGATCGATAGATATAGAGGTGTAGATATATGTATATATAGAGAGAGAAATGGAGTTAGAGATAGATATGGATGGATATGTGGGTGGATATATAGATGAATGGTTGGCGGGAGGGAAGAACGGACGGGTGGTGGATGGATGGATTTATGTATAAATGGTATAGCAACCCGCGAAATATTAATGGTACTAATTTTTACTTTCTCCATACGCACTGTGTACATAGTGTATAGAGAAAGTATTGCACTCCACCAAAAATTCGATACCGAGATTTCACCGGAAATGTATGTCCCCAATATCCAAAAAAAGCATTTTCACAGAAAGGTCCGTGTGTGTGTGTGTGTGTCCGTGTGTCCGTGTGTCTGTGAACACGATAACTCAAAAACGAAAAGTCGGTAAAATACCAAACTTGGTATTTAAGTTTAGTATTTTCCAGGGATGCGACACGAAGATTTTGAGAAAAATCCCCGCACCCCCAACTACCCTTTACATGGAATTTTTTTCGAAAATTTTGATTTCTCAAAAATGGCTCTAACGATTTTGATTAAAATTTCGGATATTAAACATATTTACCTGACAAATGAAATGTATATCTTGAATTTTCTGGGAATAGCCTCTGAAGAGTAGTTTATTCTGGATGAATTTTACTAAATTTTGAATGACTGCTAAACCGTAATAGATGGACAAAACTTACTACATAAAAAATGTAGAGCACTTTAAAACACACAATTTAAGTTATATACATTTTTTTCGTGGAGTTCGTCGTTTTTGTGACATTCTTTATTTTTGGTTTCTGCTATGAAAAACGTATACTTTTCTCATACAGGAACTTGTCAACTCCTATCCATATAAACAAAGGAACTTCATTGACATAGCAACCAGCTTTTGACTATCACTTTAACCTACGGTTGTCCCTTATTTCGCTTCTACTTACAAGGAAGCGAGCAATAAGACTATTTCTGCTATTTTTTTCTGATTAGCATAAAGTAAATAGAAGTATAAGCTTTTTAAGAATTATTTGTTGCAGGGATATGGAGAAAGTCATGTGAATGGTACACATCAGATTTTTAGTTTCTCTATACTCACTATGTACATAGTGTATAGAGAAAGTATTGCACTCCACCAAAAAATTCGATACCGAGATTTCAGCGGAAATATATGTTTTAGGGTACCCTGTATCCAAAAAGTATTTTCAGAAAAAGGTCCGTGTGTGTGTCCGTGTGTCCGTGTGCCTGTGAACACGATAACTCAAAAACGAAAAGTCGGTAAAATACCTAACTTGGTATTTAAGTTTAATATCTTACAGGGATGTGACACGAAGATTTTGAGAAAAATCCCCCCACCCCAAATTACCCTTTACATGGAACTTTTTTTCGAAAATTTTGATTTTCTAAAAAATGGCTCTAACGATTTTACTTAAAATATCGTATATTAAAGTTATTTACCTGACAAATAAAATGTATATTTTGAATTTTCTGGGAAGAGCCTCTGAAGACTACTTTAGTCTGAATAAATGTTTCATAACCACTAAACCGTAAGAGATGGACAAAAGCTTAAACCACAAAAAATGGAGATCTCGTTAAAACACACAATTTAAGTTATGTACATTTTTTTCGTGGAGTTGATCGTTTTTGAGATATTCCTTTTTCTTGGTTTCAGCTTTGAAAAACATACTTTTCTCATACAGGAATTTGTCAACTCCTGTCCATACAAACAAAGGAACATCAGTCACATAGCAACCAACGTTTGGCTTTCACTTTAACTTATGTTACTCCCTTATTTCGCTTCTACTTACAATAAAGCAAGAAATGCGATATTTCTGCTAATTTTTTGTCGATTAGCATGAAATAAATAAAAGTAAAGCTTATTTACAATAATAATTTACAGAGATATAGAGAAAGTCATGTGAATGGAACACATAAGATTTTTTAATAATTTGTCATTCTATTAAAATTCATTCGATACTCGGTTGTTACTAGTGATAGCTTGGGGGAAATAATATGCAGTGTCAGTTTTCAAGGCATTTCATTATGACTATTCCCTTGCATCTAAAACGAAATGTGTAATGTAACTATACCTGAATTAAAATTGTTGAAAAGATAATAATAGTTTGTATACGTTTTAATAAGATAGTGGGTAGAGCAAATCAAATCATTATTCTAAGGATGAATAAGGTCGTTGTAACATTTTACTTAGGCAGTAATGAATATAAGTACTATTCCAGCGTCAAAATAAATAAAAAGTTACCCTTCGTCAGGCTAGCATATTCCATTCCTTTTAGTGTAATTAACACAGTATGTATTTGTCACATAGAGTGAGTGTGGGGGGGGGGGGGCAAACAAAAAGCAAAGGACTATCACCTTCCAAACCCTAGGGAAAGTACCCAAGGCGGTTTCTTCCGAGGGTAATTCCATTAGACGAATGTCTTTTTTAATTTATATGCCCCCCGCTTGCACAGGGACGAAAGTGGATACGGCAATTACGCGCGTCAGTCCATTAAGGGGATGATAGCAGAATAACCTCGGTAGAACCGATAAATGTCCTTTGAGCAGCTCGTTGTGTTTCAGACTCTACTGGACATTGAGGTATGTCCCAATCCTGCCTAGGCATTGCCCAATGTTCAATGAGTTTGTGTCCACTGTCACGCCGAGTCCAACCCATTCCAAATCAGTCCCTCAGAACAGGTTCAAAAGTTCGGTCCGAAATACCTTTGGTAACGTCATATGCACCACGTACTGTGGGAACGTAGAGCTCGTAGATAGCAGTAGATAGAGATAGATAAATAGAGAAAGACAGACACATAGATAAGATGGGCGCAATGCATTCGCGATGGGAGGCTTGTCTGCAACTAGGACTGTGCAGGATTGCTTACCCGATAGACAGCTATCAAATATATTGCTAGATCACCATAAGAGCGCGAAAAGGGCTGAAATACGAAACTTCCTACTGCTCACTATGTCGATTTTTTTTATTAGGATTGTATGTTGGTGTGGAAATTATACATGCTGCCACATCTGAACTTCTAGGGGGAAGACTCCTACCTCTTCAGCTGCTGTGGTGAGAGCGTTGAGAACCCGGAGCACCAGTGGTACTTCTGTCTTATTAGCAGTATGTAGGACTGAACATCCAAGCGCCTCCCGAATGGGAGCTATTCAGATTGGGTTGGACTCGGCGGGACAGTAGTTCGCAAAACTATGGGAGTTTGGGTAGGCCTAGGTGGGGTAGTGTTTAACGCTGATTTTACTATTCTGGCACTGATGCTACAAGGAATTAAGATGAACCACCGGAGGAATGTGATGGTGGGGTAAACCGGGCAAAACCCGCCCCTACGCCGCTTTTTCAATCACAAACCCGCCTATGCGGTCACTTGGGATTGAACCCGGGCCTTCTAGATAAGAGGCCAATGGCCTAACCACTCGGCCACGGCGCGGCGAAGCTGGTGGTTGTCTCCACCGAGGTCCTGTGTAGTCAGCCCCTTATGGGATTGACGCGCCTAAGTGGCATATCCGCTACGGGGGCCGGTATATGAAATAGGTAAGGGCCTAATGGAAAACCCTACGGACATTTTCCTAGACCGCCCGTCACTACTGAGTTGTTAGGCCAATGGGCGATGGATTTTTTCGGGCGTAAACATCCGTAGGAAGGGAAGTAAAGCCTTTGATTCCGTGTCGTAGATTTAAGGCACGTAAAAGAACCTCAAACCTGATAGAGAGGCCCCTGAGCAAAATTAAGCGGTATTTACGCCCAGTATAGAATGGGACGCTGAGAATCACAGCACCCATAAGTAAAACGCCATTTCATTTTTGCATTTCACTGTGTAGCTCTTGTCACCTCTAACCACTACTGGAGTAGGTATAATCATGCCTTTGCAGGTTCTCGATGACAGCGACCGTGTGTAGGACAGGAGTTGGATAGGTAGAGTCAGACTGAAAAGTGCATTTTTCACACAAGCCAATTAAAATTATTCTGAGATGACAACCCCAATCCGTAGTTCAAATCGCGGCATTGAATTTTTCAGTCTAACTCTACCTTACCAACCCCTGTTCTACACACGGCTTGTGTGAAAAAATAATTAAACCAATACCAATTGATCATAATAGTTGGCTATACTATGAATCCTGGGACTTTACTGACAACGTTGTAAGTCGCCATTGGGGTTGTCATCTCAAAATAATTTGAGATTACCTTGTGGTTTACCAGGAAACATGCGAGCCAGTCGAGAAATTCAATGCTATACCGGTATATTGCCATGGTAACTCAGTGGAAGAGCAACCGGCTAAAGATCCGTGGTTCAAATCCCAGCTATGGCATTGAATTTTTCAGTCTGACTCTACCTATCCAACGATGTTTATGTTTATTGGTGCGAGCGTGTAGTAATGATTATGGAGCATATTCTTTTCTCTGGCCTTTTAATCGTGGCCGACAATACTGAAATGAATGATCAGATACAGTTAAGCGGAATTCTACTGTTATGCTTGTTCTTTCCTTTAGCATTGAATCATGACAAGTTGAAGGAAGTTATCTATAATTGTGTACTGAGGTGCATAAAAAGCGCGCCATAGTGAGAACGAAAATGTTTGTGATGGTAGGAGAACCGCCCTTTTCCAACATGAACTACTGTCACCAGAGCATAATTTCTAGCAACCGGTTTGGCAGGGTAATTTTACTCCTTCAAAATGCGCCCGATTTGCCAATCTGTAACACCACATATATACCTCTCTGACTTGGTTTCGGTTGTAGTTTTACTTTCTGTACACGATTATGTACATAGTGTATAATCGATACCGAGATGTCATAGGAAATACTTGTTTTGTGACCCCCTAGATTAAAAAAAAAGTATTTTTAGAAACGGGTCGGTGTTTGTGCCTTCTGTCCCTCTATGTGTGTGTGTGTGTGTGTGTGTGTGGACAACATAGCTCAAACACGAAAAGTCCATTAAATTCCAAACTTGCCATTTAAGTTTATATCTTCCGAGGATGCGACATGAAGATTTTCATGAGTATCCCCCATCCAAAACTACCCTTTGTATGGAAAAAGTTTTGAACATTTTGATTCTTTCAAAAATAGCTCTAACGATTATGACTAAAATATCATATATTAATATATTAAAGACACTTATATGACAAATATGGGAATAGACTCTGAAGATTTGTTTATTCCAGATGGATTTTGCTGAATTTAGCATAACTGTTAAACTGTAAGAAACAGACAAACACTTACGACACAAAAAATGCAGATCTCATTAAAACGTATAATTAATGTCATATGCGTTTTTTTGTAAAGCTGGCCGTTTCTGAGATATTCCTTGTTATTCGTTTCAGAATTAAAATACTCATACTTTTCTCATGTAATAAGACCATTTATGCTAATTTATCTCCATTAGCATGGAGTAGATAGAAGGCTAAGGGTTTAACAATAATCTGTTAGATGTAGAAAAATTCATATGAACGGAATACATACGACTTTTATATGCTGCTTAGTGCTTTGCATGTTCAATATTTCTGCGACTGGATTGAAGGAGTTTACTGTGTCATATACTACGCCATAACTGGAGTCCCTTCATTCTCATCTATTTTGTTAATAGACTATAAATATTAGCTTCGCCTGCAAATTAGACTGGCCCGTTATATAACTAAACCAGAGAAGTTGCCGGCCTATTAAGGGCCACCTACAAAATTATAAAGTGTATTCAAATTTTGGCATTGTAAATCATAAACCTGAAATAATCAGGTGGTGCTTGTTTAAGGACATGCTTTATAAATGCTGTTACAGATATTTTAAATCTCTCGATGGTTTCTTGATCAATTGAACTTACAGTCTGCGAACATAGTAACTTATCACTCATAAATGGCATCACAAGAAGAAATTGCAGGTTGCTAACATGAAAATGACGGAATTTAGTAAGGAATCCTTTCTTTCAAGGTATGGGGCCCTTTAACTGTATATAAACATTTCACGTGACCATAAATTACTTGCTGAAGGTAGGCATGCTGAGGATTTTAGTTGAAATCAACTGTAGATTTCAAAGATATACACATTTTTACATAGTAAGTTTGTCTATATTATCCTTTACCAAAGACACGTCAATAAAAAATACATTCCAATGACGAGATCTCACCAGGATATTTCCATAAAATGTAATATCTATATTTTATTGCATACCTAAACATCTTAAATGTGTTTTTTAATAAAAATATTATATATGCTACTCAGCATATAAACAATTATGTTTTCCATTTACATGACCTTCTCTACCTGATCTGCAAACAGAGTATTCTTACAAAGGGGAAATATTTTATCTACATATGCTAAACGAGATAAACCTTAACAGTATCACTTACTGTAATAAGAAAAAACATTAGGATAAAACGATAGTCTAATCCTTTAAAAGCTGGTCGCTATGTGAGACAATTGAAAAACAAATGTGATATGCAACGAATGATGAGACGTCAAGTAAAAAAAACGAAATCAATAATTAGGTATATTCTGTAAATGTTTAACGCTGCAAAGAAAGGAAAAACATTATGTGACACAAACTGTGAGTTTTAAATGGGATCTTCATTTGCGTAGTACGATTTTGTCCATCTGTTATTGTTTACTAGATACACAAAGTCATCCATAAAGAAGAATTCTTAGTAGGATATACCCATTTGTCATGAAAATATCCTACCATTCCTTAATATGCTGTATTTTTTCAGACTCGTTAGAGGAATTTGAGGAAATAAACATTTTCGAACATTTTTACTTGTTAAGGATAATTTGAGCTCGAGATAATTTCCTGAAAATCTTCATGTCACATCCTTTGAAGATAAAAAACTTAAGTACCAAGTGTGGCATGTTATAGTATTTCTATTTTTAGCACGCAGCCTTTTTTCTAAAATGATATTTTTTTTTAATTTAGAGGTACTCAAATCCAATGGCAAGCAATATCACAAAATCGGTCAACTCCAAGAAAAACTGTTATAACATAACTTGTATGCTTAATGACCTCTACATTTTGCGTACGCTTTGTCTATCTCTTACAGCTTACCATTTATGCAAAATTTCGCAAACTTCATCCAGAATAAAAATGCCTTTAGATTCTATCAAAGTGATCAAACATTTTTCCATGTAAAGGGTAGTTGGATGGGGAGGATTTTCTTCAAAATATAGGTATCGCATCCTTGGAAAACAGTGAACTTAAATCCAAGTTTGGTGTTTAAGAGACTTTTCGTTTTTGAGCTAAGCTGTCTACATACAGACACACACACAAACACATACACACATGGAGATTTTACTAAAAATACTATACACTATGTTGATAGTACGTGTAGACAAAGTAAAAAAATAACAGAGAGTAGAGAAAATAATGTAAACGTAACACATTCGTTATTAGTAACGCTAAGAACGTCATAGAAGCACAGTATTGAAATCCAGAAATCATATTTCCGATGCAAGTTGGTAATTAAAATTTGAGTGGAATGCAGAACTTTCTCTGTCTACTTCTTATGTAACAGCAAAAATAAAAATGGGGGGCAATCAAAATTCTTTGTGTAAAATAATTGCCTGGCTCCAGCTAAATATACTCCTTTGACACGAAATAATTAAGGAATGACATTAATAAACATTTAAAATATAATATTTCATAGAGATTAAGGCAATTACAGCCTTTGTTTGACTGGCGTTTCTCTTTAGTTATGATAATTTTAGAATATCTGTATGTCACCTGTTTTTAACAAGAGCGGGAAAGCGGAAATAGCAAGCTCCTTACAGACTACGCACAGATAGCTTCTTTTCCACCTTTATGATGAAGCACTGCAGCGGAAAGCAACTGTATGAATTCAATCCCTGTAATAGTTAAGTAGCCTTTTGTTCGATGAAAAAGACTCTATAACAAGTGCAGGGAAGAGCTGAGTCGAGATTCTTTTGTCTTTCATGTCGCAAGTCAATTCTTTAGTGAAAGTCCAAAGTTACGCTCTCTCGTAGCTGCATTTTCGAGGTAGGTATTCATAAAAAGCTGTGGTAATTCTTCTGAAAAAGCTGCTACGACACTGTAAACTTGATGGAAAAAAGTTTTGGGTCCGTGAAATTGTGACCCCCTATCCCTGTTAAATACGTTAACTGTTTCTGGTGATAATTTTAATATAAGTAGTTCATTAGCCATACAAGATGTTTCATAATGGGACCGAACTGTGGTATTGACAAATCTCATTCCACGCTCAACAAACTTAATCACAACCTTTTCCCGAGTGTATTTCAACCCCTTGATTGCCAGGGTACTTTACTTTCCTTAAAATATCGCTAAACTGCCGTTTGATATTAGCAACAGCTTTAACCTTCGTCTCCATGTATCTGATAAAAGTTGTCATATATGTATGCGAGTGTCGTAGCTCTTGTACGGTTTAATAAAACATAAATTATTCTTAACCCCTTCCTCTGGAATTCGAATTATGTTGTAATTGAATTTACCTTTTCTTTTGTATCATTTTTCATACTGTATTTCACGACAACTATATATCGTTCATTCAATAATTTTTGTGATTCTATTTGTTTTTCAGGCCAGGCACCAGTTGCCAGTTGCATAAGGTCCAAGTTTGGTAACCTGAAAGTGGAAATTTAACGGAAAGGAATGCACTGTTACAATCTTAAAAAAATTACAAACTACAAAATATTCCATACAGGTATTTCAAAGAAAATGCATGCATTCATAACACATGAATCAAAGATGGGACACGAAGATTTTCTGGAAAATATGCTCATCCTACACTGTCTTTTATGTGGGACATTTTTCACAATTGTTTGTTTTACAATAATTGCTAATACGGTTTTGACTAAAATCTCATACAATAAAGTTATTTACAGTATAAATAAAATGTATGTCTTAAATTTTCGAAGAATAGTCAGTGAAGTCCACCATATTCAAAAGGAACTTGTATAACTGTTTTACGTTAAGAGATAGAGGAAAACGCATTTCACAAACAACTGAGAATCTCCTCAAAAGTTGCAATCTATTTTATAAGTTATTTTGTGATAAAAGTGGTTTCCGAGAATCCGTCATTAATGCTTCAAACTATTTAGTCATGACACTGAAAGAAAATGGAATTTCAGGCCAGCAAACAGAGCTTAGTTCTTACATATTTGACTATCGCTATTCTGCTTCTACCCATAAGAAACGTGTAACACAGGTGTTTTTGTAAGGGTTTATTTTGGTTAAAACATGTGCTTTCGTAAGGTTACTTTGTATAGACACTAACAAACGATAGAGATTAGCGAAAGTTTTGTGAATGTACCATCAAATTTTATTTCATATATTGAACAAATGAAAAGATACAACCACTTGCTTCAAAAGTCCAATATATTCAAAACGTTACAGTGCATTGCCACGTCGTATATGATTACGCCACATGAAGTGATAAAAATATCTGATGTGTTACATTCACATGACTTTCTCTACATCTGTACAACAAGTTATTGCTTAAAATTTTATGCTTCTATTTACTTCAAGCTAATTAGAAAAAATGAGCAGAAATAGTCTTATTGCTTGCTTCTTTGTAAGTAGAAGCGAAATAAGGGACCAAAATGATAGTCAAAAGCTGGTTGCTATGTCAATGAAGTTCCTTTGTTTATATGGATATGAGTTGACAAGTTCCTATATGAGAAAAGTATAAGTTTTTCATAGCAGACAACAAAAATAGGGAATGTCTCAAAAACGACAAACTCATGAAAAAAATGTATATAACATAAATTGCGTGTATTAACGTGCTCTACATTTTTTGTGTAGTAAGTTTTTGTCCATGTCTTACGGTTTAGCAGTTATTCAAAATTGCGTAAAATTAATCCAGAATAAACTACTCTTCAGAGGCTATTCCAGAAAATTCAAGATATACATTTTATTTGTCAGGAAAATATCTTTAGTATACGAAATTTTCATCAAAATCGTTAGAGCCATTTTTGAGAAAATTAAAAATTTTGAAAAAAATTCCATGTAAAGGGTAGTTGGGGATGGCGGGATTTTTCCCAAAATCTTCGTGTCGCATCGCTGGAAGATACTAAATTTAAATACCAAGTTTAATATTTTACCATCTTTTCGTTTTCGAGTTATCGTGTTCAAAGACACACGACAACACACAAACACACGGACCTTTTTGTGAAAATGCTTTTTTTGGATATTGGGGACCCTAAAACATATATTTCCGTTGAAATCTCGGTATCGAATTTTTGGGTGGAGTGCAATACCTTCTCTATATAGTGCGTATAGAAAGTAAAAATAGCAGAAATAGTGTTGGATAGGTAGAGCCAGACTGAAAATTTAATGCCATAGCCGGGATTTGAACCACGGATCTCCCGATCTCTAGTCGGTTGCTCTGCCACTGAGCTACCATTTCTCAACTGTTTCCCAGTAAACCACAAGGTGTTCTCATATAATTTTGAGATGACAACCCCAATGACGACTTACAATGTTGCAAGTACTCAAGTCCCAGGATTCATAGTAGAGCCAACTATTATGGTAAAAGGTTTTGGATTAATTGTTTTTTTTTCACACAAATTCAATGCTATGCCGGAATATTGCCATGGTAGCTCAGGGGCAGAGCAACTAGCTAGAGATCGGGAGATCCGTGGTTCAAATCCCGGCTATGGCATTGAATTCTTCAATCTGACTCTACCTATCCAACTCCTGGCCTACACATGGCTTGTGTGAAGAAAAAAACAGTTAATCCAAGAAATTGTGTTATTATTTGCTTCTTTGTAAGTAGAAGCGAAATAAGGGAGTACAATATGTTAAAGTGACAGTCAAAAGGTGGTTGCTATGTGACTGACGTTCCTTTGTTTGTATGGACAGGAGTTGACAAATTCCTGTATGACAAAAGTGTAAGCTTTTTAAAGCTGAAACAAAAAGGAACGTCTGAAAAACGCTCAACTCCATAAAAAAATACATATAACATAAATTGTGTATTTTAACGTGCTCTACATTTTTTGTGTGATAAGTTTTAGTGCATCTCTTATGGTTTATCAGTTGTGTAAATTACGTTAAATTCATCCAGAATAAAGTAGTCTTCAAAGGCTATTCCCGGAAAATTCAAGATATACATTTTATTTGTCGTGTAAATATCTTTAATATATATTTTAATCAAAATCGTTAAGAGCCATTTTTAAGAAAATCAATATTTTCGAAAAATGTTCTATGTAAAAAGTTGTTGGGTGTGGGGGATTTTGTTGAAAATCTTTGTGTCACATCCTTGGCAGATATCAAACCTAAACATCAAGTTTGATTTTTGAGCTATGCTGCCTAAAGACGCACACGCACATACATACCAGACACACACAAGGACATTTTTCTAAAAATGTTTTCTTTTATTTTTATATAGGAGGTCTCAAAGCATGTATTTCCGGTGAAACCTCGGTATCAGATTCGCGCTTGAAGTCCTGTGAGGAGCTTATTGAAACTTTATCCAGGATTTATTTTATATTTATAACTGACAATTTAAGGAAAGTTACCTTAAATTTAAGCCTTATACTTTTCTTTACAAATTATAATTTCTGTTTGGTATATTTATTTCTTAATTTACTTATAGAGTCCTTAGGAATCAGTCATTATTTCTTTTTGTTTCTGATTATCAACATGCTCAATATACAATTCAATATAAATTACAGAAATCATCGTGTAATTCAATTCAATTCATCATAGTCTTCTATTTCGTTTGGCTTATTAAAACTTTATGTGTTTGACATTCTTAGTTAAATGTCTGGATACGTAGTTGTCATTTTACACTACTATGACATTCCTTTGTTTTCATGAATCACTAAAATTAATGTTCCATTTTAAATTTGACCTCACTTCACATTTTAATAGCTATATCGTCCCCCACCTCCTAGAAACCATAATTTTTAATATACATATATGAATCTTGTTATTATTCCACAAAAATCCATTTGTTTTTGAAATTTACATTATAATGAGAAGTTTCTTTCTTGATTTCAGCATTATTTCTTCTTATTGAATTGCCAGAAAATGAAAAATTCCATATTTTAAAATTGTTGTTCCTTTTGAAATTTTGTGCACCAAATATATTATTAATTTCAATAATTTTCTCAGCCAGATCACTAGTACATCTTTTGACAAGTTTTCAACAGGAAGTGGAAATGTTCATCATCACTGTGCCTCTAGTGCTGTATATTCTACGAATGGGTATTAAACGCTATTAATAGGATATAGTGACGTAAGCAAACAGTTTGGCTGTCATAAAAGAATAGTAATAATAGTGACGATGATAACAACAATACGCAAAGTAAGTATTAGTTTGGAAATAGCGGCATTAAATATGTTTCACAAAATTAATTTGCACACAAAAGGCCATTTCTTAACCTATTTTCGACATAATTGCCACCCTTGTTCAGGCATTTTAATTACAAGGAAATAACTCTTATATATGCCCTCCCTCAAAGAAAGCAGCCGCTAGTAAAGACAGCCATTGTGAAACAGTTTTTGAAATTTGCGGAAACATATCACGAAGCATTTTTATTGTGAACCATCGTATGGCAGAATTGCACTTGTTCAACCAAACCATCGTGACAACAGAAGGCCGCCCACCCCGTGCT
Organism: Hymenopus coronatus; assembly: GCA_030762935.1. NCBI lineage: Eukaryota > Metazoa > Arthropoda > Insecta > Mantodea > Hymenopodidae > Hymenopus > Hymenopus coronatus. Next base: position 58,790,193 of record CM060884.1, read on the forward strand.
TCTTCATGAACGCTCTGTCGTCCATCACTGAATTTTCTAACCCCGTTCCTCACCATTCCATCTGGCATAACATTTTTACCGTAAAAGTTGACGACTAATTTCAGCTGGCTTGACATTTCTTGCCTTCAAAAACATTACTGCGTAACGCTCTTCATATTTGCCGGAATCACAAATTTTCTTAAGCATTTTGAGTAATCACTAACAACTAAAAACGCAACACAATCCTGCTATAATAGCATTAGTGTACAATAAACTAGAGAGATGAGTACGCATGCGTGGAACTGCGACATTAGCATTGTAGTGGCTGAGAACAAAATGGTATTTTCCGAACACACTACGTATTAATAATAATAATATAAATAATAATAATATTTCCTGTACATTTTGGAAAGTAGTTCTGCATATCGCCTATTATTAGAATGCTCTTTTTATAAATTAAATTTAATTTTATATTGACTTCGAAAAAGATTTGAAATGCGCTAATAATTATGACCAAGTAAAATTTTACGATCAAATCAAGGGAATATATGTTTTTCTGTGAATAAGGTGTATGCATATTGTTACATCGGCAAATATTTATATTATCGCTGTTAACATTGTTTATTTAGAACCATCATTTGTTCTCTTGCACGTTTCAGAAACACCAACAAAACAGATGTAATATCCCTCTGTTACATCTCCCGCAGCTATGCTGGCTTTTTTTGTTTTTGTTTCATTTTCTTTATTATTTTGAATGTTTTTTTTTTAAGATCCTTATTCCGGGAAGGTAATGTCGTTGTATCAGTGGTGGTTGAAATATAGCTCAAATAAATGCAGGAACTCAAATCTTATCCAATATTATTCTTCGGAGGTCAAGGAAAAATCCCGGAAGAAAAGACATCGGAAATAATAGCTTCAAGGGAAATCAACACAGAGCAATTTTAGCCTTGTTACGTATGCAACCATTAAAACCTATGAGACGATCGTGTAGTCTAGAATCCCCGAGGAATGTCTAATTCACTCCATAGGTATGTTAGAAGAGATGAATAGATGGCGTTGCTGGATGTGCTGACGTGCCAAGCGATGTACTTCATTCAGTGCTGAGTAAACCCTTGTTTAAAACAAAGTCTGATGCATTCCACTCATATGCCTTTCTCTACCCGTTCTGCAAACAAACTTATCAAACCTAAAAAAATCTGATGTGTTTGTTACATTCACATGACTTTCTCTACATATCTGCAAGAAATTATTGTTAAAAAGCTACTACTTTTATTTACTTCATGCTAATCGAGAAAAAAATAACAGAAATAGTCTTATTATTTGTTTTCTTGAAAGCAGAAGCGAAATAATGGAGTGTCATTGGTTAAAGTCATAGTCAAAAGCTGGTTGCTATGTGCCTGAAGCTCTTTGTTTGTATGGACAGAAGTTGACAAATTCCTGTATGAGAAAAGTATGTTTTTCATAGCTGAAAACAAAAACAACGGATATCTTAAAAACGATCCACTCCACGAAAAAAATGTATATAGCATAAATTGTGTGTTTTAATGTGCTCTACATTTTCTGTGCGGTAAGTTTTTTTCCATCTCTTACGGTTTAGCAGTTGTGCAAAAATCCGTAAAATTCATCCAGAATAAAGTAGTCTTCAGAGGCTATTCCCAGAAAATTCAAAATATACATTTTATTTGTCATTTAAATATCTTTAATATACGATATTTTAATCAAAATCGTTAGCCATTTTTAGAAAATCAAAATTTTCGAAAAAAGTTCCATGTAAAGGGTAGTTTGGGATGGGGGATTTTTCTCAAAATCTTCGTGTCGCATCCCTGGAAGACACTAAACTTAAATACCAAGTTTGGTATTTTACCAACTTTTCGTTTTTGAGTTATCTTTTTCACAGACACACGGACACATGGACACAAGAACACACACATACGGACCTTTTTCTGAAAATACTCCCAAAATATTCCCAAAAAATTCAAGATACACTTCGTTTGTTATGAAAATACCTTAAACTTTGGTACTTTAATCAAAATCGTTGGACCCATTTTTGAGTAAATCAAACGTTTCTAAAAATGTTCAATGTAAAATAAAGTTGGGATGGGCGGGTTTTCTTGAAAATCCTGGCGTCGCACGCTTAGAAGATGCTGAACTTAAATACCAACTTTGGAATTTAAAGGACTTTTCTTTTTGAGCTATACTGTCCACAGACATACGCACACAACCACATACACACACGCACACATATACACATGGACCTTTTCCTAGAAGTGTTTTTTTTTTTTTTTTGGATTCGGAAGGTCCCAAAACATATATTTCCGGTGAAATCTCGGATTCGAATGTTTGGGTGTAATACAAAACCTGCCCTGTCTAATATGTACATTAAAATGAAATTTAAAGATAAATAAATCTGGTAATTTAATGTTTTATATTTGTTATTGTTGTTTAGAGGTACTAGTAGTAGTTATTGACGTTAATTATGAAGTATGTATGATGTGTGTTTGATGTTTTAGTTTATTATTTATTTATTATATTTAAGCAATTTTATTAGTATTTTTATTGTTCCATTTTTATTTGTTAAAGTTATATTTTTACTTTCTATACATATACTATGTACATAGTGTATAGAGAAGGTATAGTGCTCGACCCAAAAATTCGATACCGAGATTTTAACGGAAATATATGTTTCAGGGTCCCCTTTATCTAAAAAAAGTATTTTCGGAAAAAGGTTCGTGTGTGTGTGTCTATGAACACGATTACTCAAAAACGAAAAGTCGGTGAAATACCAAACTTGTATTTCAGTTTAGTATCTTCCAGGGATGCGACACGAAGATTTTGAGAATTATCCCTCCACCCGAAACTACCCTTTATATGGAACTTTTTTTTCGAAAATTTTGATTTTCTAAAAAAAGGGCTTTAACGATTTAGACTAAAATATCGTATACTAAAGCTATTTAGCTGACAAATAAAGTGCATATCTTGAATTTTCTTTGGAAGCGCCTCTGAAGATTACCTGCTTTATTCTGGATGAGTTTTACGGAATTTGGCATAACTGCTAAACCGTAAGAGATGGGCGAAAACTTAAACCACAAAAAGCACGTTGAAAAACACATAATTTATGCTATATACATTTTTTCAGGGAGTTGATCGTTTTTTTATATATTCCTTATTTTTGGTTTCAGCTTTGAAAAAAAGTACTTTTCTCATACAGAAGTTTGTCAACTACTGCAAGTACGAAAAAAAAAACTATTTCTCCTAATTTTTTCTCGATTAGATGAAGTAAATAATATAATTTTTTGCAGAGATGTAGAGAAAGTCATGTTAATGGAACACATGATTTGTATTTCTTAAAGCTATACTTTTACTTTTATATTTATAATTATGTTACATTAAATTTATCTGTAAATTATTAAAAATGTGAGGTTTAATAAATATTAAAAATCTGGCATATTAGATCCGGTTTAAGTAGATAATTAGGTACCAGGGTTGTTGTTATACAGGGTTTTATTTTATTTTATTGTATATACAGGCTATAGGAAGTAATAAAACTTGGTTTTTGGATTGATGGGGGCACAAATTACGTTGCCTGTAACTACCAATTACGTGGCTGAGGAAGCAATAACGTTTATTAATTTCTTTGCAGTTGCCTTCCCTCAAGCTTTGGGGGTTTCAGCACTTCAGTCGAGTGACACATTATTTGGCACAAACTGGCATGTAGAGGCACGGTGACAAATGAAAATCTAGTGCTGTAGCAAACGTCATTTATCTGTGACAGTAGGGTGCAAAGGAAGTTCGACTTAGATAAGTGACAGGTTTATTTGTTCTCAACAATATATAGCTACGAATGTCAATTTAATGCCGTTATTGCTTTCTGAGGATTAATTAAACTTACCTGAATGCCGAACAAGCTCTGGAATCCATTATTGATCTGCATTCCAGCAGATAATTCAGTCTATTTATATAAACGTATCTTAGATCCTGGAATGGAAACTTCCTCCTGTTTCTGCCCTAACAAGAATGGATGCATCTGTGTAGTGCTGTGTTCGATTCCCATCAAACAGGCCACTCTGACTATTTGATTTTTCAAAGCACTCCTTGTGGATAGGCGAATTCTCAGTTGTTTCTCTTTATACCACGAATTTCCTGTCCCATTATTTTGTTTCAACCACTGCCTCAGAGGTTTCTTCATTCACAATTCGATACAAGCACAGACGCATTTCCTTCTACCTTTTACATTCTTATACGTATTATTTACATAGTGTATAGAGAAGCTATTGTACTCCACCATAAAATTCGATACCGAGATTTCACCAGAAATATATATTTTAGAGTCCCCTGTGTCCTTTGTCAGAAAAAAAGGTTCGTGTGTGTGAGTCCGTGTGACCGTGTGTCTTTGAACACGATAGCTCAAAAACAAAGAGTCGGTAAAATACCAAACTTGGTATTTAAGTTTAGTGTCTTCCAGGGATGAGACACGAAGATTTTGAGAAAAATCCCCCACTCCAAACTACCCTTTACATGGAACTTTTTTCGAAAATCTTAATTTTCTAAAAAATGGCTCTAACAATTTTGATTAAAATATCATAAATTAAATACATTTACCTGGAAAATAAAATGTATATTTTGAATTTTCTGGGAATAGCCTCTGAAGACTATTTTATTCTGGATAGATTTTGCATAACTACTAAACCGTAAGAGATAGACAAAAACTTAACAGACATAAAATGTAGAGCACGTTAAAACACACAATTTATGTTATATACATTTTTTTCGTGGAGTTGATCGTTTTTGTGATATGCCTTTTTCTTGGTTTCAGCTTTGAAACACAACTTTTCAACTCCTGTCCATACAAACGAAGCAACATCAGTCACATAGCAACCAGCTTTTGATTATCACTTTAACCTATGGTACTCCCTTATTTCGCTTCTACTTACAAGGAAGAAGTTAATAAGATTATTTCTGCTAATTTTTTCTCGATCAGCAGGAAGTAAATGGAAGCATAAATTTTTTAAAAATAACTTGTTGCAGAGATGCAGAGAAAGTCATGTGAATGGAACACATCAAATTTTTTGATAGTGTTTAATGCCCAGTTTTACTATAACGGCATCGCAGGCAATGGCATTGATAATGCATGTAATGAAGATGGAGCGCGGTGAAATGTGATGGCCGAGGAAACCAGAGGACCTGAAGAAAACTTTGTCCACCACAAACCCCACATGTAGTCACCTGGGATCGAACACGGGCGAGAGACAAGTGATCTAACCACACGGCCTGGTGTAATAAAAGCGCAACTCCAATCATAGTACAAAGGCCATGAAATCCTCTTGCTACAAAGATGGTTGAATCAAAAACTGAATCTGCACATTTTTTTTACTTCTATCTCCTTCTATTATCTTATTAATCATTAAAAAAATTGTTGGTATATATTATTTAGTGAGATTGTTGTCAAATTAAAATAATAAACTAGGATTAGATACCCTATTATATTTGTTAAAAAGTTTTAAGCTACAATATTAATCTGCACTCATTTCAATGTAAGCATTCACATAGACACACCAACACGATACACAATGTAAAAGTTTGACAAACCACAAACTGTTGCTGCGTTGCGTACAGAGAGGAAGAACCCACATTCTTCAATAGACAGCGAAGATATGTATCCACCCAAATATTCAATATCGATATTTCACTAAGAATATATGTCTTGATGCCCCCTGAATCTAAAAACAAATAAGAAAATAACATTTTTAGAAAAAAGTCAATGTGTCTCTCTGTCTGTCCGTATATGTGTGTGTACCTTAAATATCAAACTTAGTATTTAGGTATAGTATCTCCGAAGGATGGAAAAGAAAGGTTTTCAAAAAAATCTCCCCACCTCAAAGTTCCTTTACATGACATATAGTGAACCTTTTTCTCAAAAATTACTACAGTGATTTTGATTAAAATATGTACGTATTAAAGATATTTGCATGATTAATGAAATGTAGTAATATCTCCAATTTCCTGGGCAAGACCTCTGAACCTCTCTTCATTATGAATAGGTGCATAACGGGTAAACCGTAAGAGATAGGGAAAAACTTAGTTATTTCTTCTAACTCCTATTTTGAATAAATGAACGAATAAGTGTATTTATTGAAATGCTAGTATGCATACATTGATCTTTATCAATCACCGGATCCACAGACCGTAATGCTTTTGTAATACATAAAAAGTCTGATCTGTTCCATTCACATGCCTTTTTCTATATCGCTGTAACAAATTATATGTAAAGAGCATATTCTTCTACTGCTTTATGATAAACATTAGCAGAAAATTATCTTATTATTTGATTCCTTGTAAGTTTAAGGAAAATAAGGGAATACACTAAGCTAAAACAATAGCCAAATCTTTTAAAAACTGGTTGCCATGTGGTTTAAATCCGTTTCTATGAAGGGTTAGGAATTTGCAATTTTCCTTGTGAGAAAAGTTTAAAGTAGGTATTTTAAATCTAAAATAAATAAAAATTTTAAGATATGCATTTTATCTGTGATTTAAATTTCTTTAAAGTGCTGTATTTTAATGAAAATCTCTTAGAGGAATTTTTGAAAAACAAAATTTTCGAAAAATGTTCCATGTAAAGGGTATTTTGAGGTGGAATGATTTTCACGAAAATCTTTGTATCGCATATTTAGAATATGCTAAACTTAAGGGTATGTATTACCGACATTGCATGCAAAAATAAAAAACAATCTATTTTCTTATTTTAATTCTATAAAACAATTTAAACATTTCTGAATACAAGAAGGGTATAACTGACCAATATGTGTCATTTTTAATTGTCTTAAGTCACAGGGTTTACAGTAAAGCATTAGAGGTGGAATTATACTGGGCTCGGCACAAAAACCTCAGCTCGACAAGATCTCTTTTGCGTCACGCAAAGTAAAACAAGAAGTTACACAGAAGAAAAGCAGCAATGCAAGAAGAAAGTGACAGCAACGGCTGGAGAAGAGGACAGAAAAATGAAATCTGAGGGTCCCATCTACCAACCTGGTGAATTTTAATGTGAGGTATACGTTCAAATCTTTCGTTTTCTTGTTATTGATAGTTTCAACTTTTTTCTTCCTGTAAAACGTTTCTTGCGCAGCAGTTTTTCTGTTACACAAATACAATTTGTTGTTCATATTCACAGAGGTAAAATAAATAAGAATTACTCCAGGTTTTACTTGCAGATGTATTTAAACATATGTTTTAAATTTTTAACATAAAAACTGCATTTTTATAAAAAGAAAACCTATTTGACTGCCTCCGTGGTCGAGTGTTTAGCGAGCTTACTTCTCCACCGGAGGTCCCGGGTTCGATTTCCGGCTGGGCGGGGAGTTTTTTTTTTTAACCATAATTATACCTTATCCTCCATAGAGTCTGGAAGTATGACTGTGAGAGTGAATGTGCATTTGTTTAATAATATAAAGTTTATTAACCTAATATTCTGAATCTACACTTTCACAAGTCAAAACCTCCGATATGGCCATTGAAGTTAAGGGGGGCTATACAAACGAAACAATAAGAAAAAACCTGATGTGTTCCATTCACATGACTTTCTCTATATCTCTGCAACAAATTATTGTTAAAAAGTATATGCTTCTATTTACTTAATGCTTATCGATAAAAAAATTAGCAGAAATAGTCTTATTACTTGCTTACTTGTAAGTAGAAGGGAAATAAGGGAGTACCATAGGTTAAAGGCATAGTCAAAAGCTGGTTGCTATTTGACTGAAGTTCCTCTGTATGTATGGACAACAGCTGACAAATTCCTGTATGAGAAAAGTATAAGTTTTTCAAAGTTGAATCCAAAAATAAAGAATATCTCAAAAACGATCAACTCCACGAAAAAATGTATATAACATAAATTGTGTGTTTTAAAGTGCGCTATATTTTTTGTGTGGTAACTGTTTGTCCATCTTTTACGGTTTAGCAGTAATGCAAACTTCCGTAAAATTCATCCAGAATAAATTAGTCTTCAGAGACTATTCCCAGAACATTCAAGATATACATTTTATTTATCAGGTAAATATCTTTAATATATGCTATTTTGTTCAAAGTCTTTAGAGCTATTTTTGGGGAGAATCAAAATGTTTGAAAAATGTTTCATGTAAAGAGTAGTTGGGTAGGGGGATTTTTCTCAAAATCTTTGTGTCGCATTTCTGTTAGATACTAAACTTAAATAATAAATTTGATATTTTAGCAGCTTTTCGTTTTTGAGTTATTGTGTTCACAGACACACGGACACATACAGACTTTTTTGTGAAAATGATATTTTTGGATAAAGCGGACCCTAAAACATGTATTTCTCGTGAAATCTCGGTATTGAATTTTTGAGTGGAGTACAATACCTTCTCTATACACTATGTTCATAGTACGTATAGAGAAAGTAAAAAATCAAAGAGCGCTAACTTTGATTTGCACAAATTTTTAAATTTCACTGATTTATTGAGAGAAAAACTACCACATTTTTAACAGCGCTTCATTGTAGTTTTAAATAATACTTAAATACAAACATTTGGTTGACAAAATTTACATTGTCTCATAATTTTATTTTTAGCTTTGGTTTAGCCTTTTGTTGCCTGTCGGTACCTCTAAGTTCCGCTTGTTTTAAGCGTACCTATACAAATAGGGCTGTACTCTAGGATGAATTTCATGTTATACTAACCTTCAACCTTAATCGAAAAGTAATCAAGACTGTTTTATATTGTAAAAATATATACAGTTCTTGCCCTAAAATTGCAGCAATGTTTTTTAAATACACAAAAGAGAAAACCGTCATAACTACAGCCCAATGTAACCCTTTTAACTTCCAAGCATCACACCGATTATTTTACCTGGGCTCTCCCCGTTATTTACCACAACACCTGGGATTTGAACTTGAAACATTTGGCTTTGAATGGATGGCCAGTCCATTAGCTACCGTCTTACACTCATTGCAATTTTAATTACTTTTTTAGTTTCTCCATACGCACTATGTACATAGTGTATAGAGAAAGTATTGCACTCCACCAAAAATTCGATACCGAGATTTCACCGGAAATATATGTTTTAGGGTCCCCAATATCCAAAAAAAGCATTTTCACAAAAAGGTCCGTGTGTGTGTGTGTGTCCGTGTGTCTGTGAACACGATAACTCAAAACCGAAAAGTCGGTAAAATACCAAACTTGGTATTTAAGTTTAATATCTTTCAGGAATGCGACACGAAGATTTTGAGAAAAATCACCCCACCCCCAACTACCCTTTACATGGAATTATTTTCGAAAATTTTGATTTTCTCAAAAATGGCTCTAACGATTTTGATTAAAATTTCGGATATTAAACATATTTACCTGACAAATGAAATGTATATCTTGAATTTTCTGGGAATAGCCTCTGAAGAGTAGTTTATTCTGGATGAATTTTACTAAATTTTGAATAACTGCTAAACCGTAAGAGATGGACAAAAACTTACTACACAAAAATGTAGGGCACATTAAAACACACAATTTATGTTATATACATTTTTTTTGCGGAGTTCGTCGTTTTTGTGACATTCCTTATTTTTGGTTTCTGCTATGAAAAACGTATACTTTTCTCATACTGGAACTTGTCAGCTCCTATCCATATAAACAAAGGAACTTCATTGACCTAGCAGCCAGCTTTTGACTATCACTTTAACCCAGGGTTGTCCGTTATTTCGCTTCTACTTACAAGGAAGCAAGTAATAAGACTATTTCTGCTAATTTTTTCTGATTAGCATAAAGTAAATAGAAGTATAAGCTTTTTAAGAATTATTTGTTGCAGGGATATGGACAAAGTCATGTGAATGGTACACATCAGATTTTTTTGGTAGTACCATTGGCAACATTATGAAAATTGGTTTAGAAGAATTTAGACTTTTAATTGGAATGAAAATATTAATAAAGAATCTAAAGTTATTTTTATTTCTGTTTCTTCTATTATTTTATATAATAATTTATAGATTTCCAAATATTTTACTATAACTCTAGTTTTAAACTTGAGTTAAAGGAAAAACAGCAGATATAGTATACTTTTGCAGGCAACTAAGGGTTAAGTGTGTTCCTCTAATGTAAAAATCATATATATATCTTCTTTATACACTATGTACATTTTACATATGTTTAGAGAAAACAGTCAGTATACTTTGTTTAATGATTAGAGCTCTATTTTACATTTCAGATTTCTAGCAAGTTCTCTCGTTCTGCTTAGAGACACACAAAGTGAGATTGCTTTGTGTGTCCTGCTTAAACAAACATGTCACAGATGTGCGAAATACAAGATTTCAGTTTCACAGTGCATCTCAGTCTCCCACTCCACTACCTTTTCGATTTCTTCCTTTCTGTCTTACACTTCTGCTAATATACAAAAGAAGTAATTAAACATTTACCGTCTATTACTGAAATTAATTCAGTAATGCATCTTGAAGCTGCAAGAAAACGGAGCAAATCTTTCTCTACAGGCTCCTTCAAAAGTTACTTCCAGTTTGAATCATAATATTGCTAATAACATTCAATATAGCACAAAATGTGTATCAAAATTAATGGGACTTGCTTAAGAAGATTGCAGAGCAGCTAGAGAACGTCATGTGAGTGTAACACATCAGATTTTACACGTCACCGATGTATCTAAGCTTTTTTATATAAGTGAAGTCTGTAGCTTTGTCCATTTCCCGCTACTAAAACTATATGTCAGCTGCACTCTTGCGTATTACTACAAACAAACAAATAAAAGCTCAAGACAATGTTCCACTGATAGATATAACAATAATAAAACCTGAAAATAAAATAAAACACAAGAAAACATGTCACGTTCTAAATGGGGAAATCGGAAGCAACAACATATAGGTTGTGTAAAATACAGTAGAACTGTGGCACGTGTATCGATGTAACACATTGGATGTCTGCAATAAATTGGAAAACTGAGAACTTATTTTCAGCTTAACGTAGCAATAGCAGAGAGTAGTAATACATTACTATTTATTTCATTTATGTCATCAGATGTGCTCCATTCACATGACTTTCTCAGCATCGCAATATTATTAAATGTTTGTTCTTCTATCTAATTTATGATAATCGAATAATTACTTGTTTCCTTGTAAGTAGAAGGAAAATAAGGAAATACACTAGCCTTAAACAAATGTCAAATCTCTTAAAAACTGGTTACCATGTAGTTGAAATCGGTTTCCATGCAGGGTCAGGAGTTCACAGCTTCTCAGTGTGAGAAAAACCTAGTATCTTAAATATGAAAAAAAAAAACAAGGAATATCTCAGAAATGGTCAATTCCACGAAAAAAACGCATATGACATAGATTGTTTGTTTTAAAGTGATCTACATTTTTTGAGCAGTAGGTTTTTGTCTCTCTTACAGTTTACCAGTTACACAAAATTCATTCAGAATAAAGAGGTCTTTAGAGGCTATTCACAGAAAACTCAAGATATATATTTTATTTGCTATATAGTTATCTTTAATATACAATATTTTAAACAAAATCGTTAGAGACACTTTTAAGAAAATGAAAATTTTCGAAATTTTTTCCATGTAAAGGGTAGTTTGGGGTGGGGGATTTTACTCAAAATCTTTTTATCACATCCCTGGAAGATACTAAGCTTAAATACCAAGCTTATTTCCCGACTTTTCGTTTTTGAGTTATCGTGTTCACAAACACACGAACATACATGCGGAACTTTTTCCATAAATGCTTTTTTTGGATTCAGGGGGTTCTAGAACATTTATTTATGTATTTATTTGTATGAATGTATTTATCGAAATTTTGGTTGTAATACAATACCTTCTTTATACATTATGTATATAGTATGTGTAGAGAAAGTAAACATGAACACCTTTAGACGTGCTGTATGTAAAATGTCATCAACATTAAACATTTTTTTTAAAAATCTGGTGTGTTCCATTCACAAGACTTTCTCTATATCTCTGCAACAAAATATAGTTATAAAAAGCTTATTCTTCTATTTACTTCTTGCTAATTTAGAAAAATTAGCAGAAAAGGTCTTAATACTTGCTTCCTTGCATGTAGAAGGCAAATAAGGGAGTACCATAGGTTAAAGTGACAGTCAAAAGCTGGTTGCTATGTGACTGAAGTTCTTTTGTTTGTATGGACAGGAGTTGACAAATTCTGTATGAGAAAAGTATGTGTTTTTCAAAGCTGAAACCAAAAACATGGAATATTCAAAAAAATATCCAGTCCACGAAAAAATGTATATAATATAAATTGTATGTTTTAATGTGCTCTAAATTTTCTTGTGTGTTAAGTTTTTGTCCATCTCTTACGGTTATGCAAAATTCCGTAAAATTCATCCAGAATAAAGTAGTCTTCAGAGTCTATTCCCAGAAAATTCAAGATATACAACTTATTTGTCAGGTAAATATCTTTAATATTTGACATTTTAATCAAAGTCGTTAGAGCCATTTCTAAGAAAATATTCCGTGTAAAGGAAAGCTGGGTGTGGGGAGATGTTCTTGAAAATCTTCGTGTCGCATCCTTAGAAGATGCCAAACTTAAATACCAAGCTTGGTTTTTAACGGTCTTTTCGTTTTTGAGCTATGTTGTCCACAGACACACACACAGACACGCACGCACGGACATTTTTGTAAAAATGCTTTCTTTGGATTCAGGGGGATCCAAAACGTATATTTCCGTTGAAATTTCGGTATCGGATTTTTGGGTGCAATACAATACTTTCTCTATACAATGTGTGCATAGTAGTGTAGAGAAAGTAAACAGGTGAATACAAATCAGCATGAGATTATTAGCAAGGCATAATTATTAGGCTACATAACACAGTTGAAACATTAGGTGTCTCCCCCTTTGCTTTCTCTACTATGTACTATGCGTATAGTGTACAGAGGCAGTATTGTATTCCATCCAAAAATTCGATACCGAGCTTTCACCGAAAATGTATGTTTTGAGGTCCACTGAGTGCAAAAAACATTTTTTAGAAAAAGATGTGTGTGTATGTCTGTAGACAGCATAGCTCAAAAATGAAAAGACCATTAAGTACCAAACCTGATATTTACGTTTGTATTTTTCAAGGATGTGACATGACTTTCAAGAAACTTCACCAACCCCAAACTATCAAAAATGTTTGAAAATCTTGTTTTCCTCAAAAATGACTAACGATTTTGATCAAAATGCTGCATATTAAAGCTACCTATTTTCGAAAATTTCGACTATCTCAAAAACTCCTCTAACGATTTTCGATTTTCTGGGAATAGCCTCTAAAGACACCCTTATGCAGGATTAATTTAACGGAATTTTGCATAATTGCTAAACCGTAAGAGACGGACAGTAACTCACCATACAACATTAGAAAATACATTTTTCCATGAAGTTGATAATTTTTTAAATATTAAGATTTGAAAAGCTTACAATTTTCTCATATAGAAATTTGTCAACTCCTGTCCATACAAACAAAGGAACTTCAGTCCCAAAGCAACCAGCTTTTGACTATCACTTTAATCTATGTTACTCCCTTATCTCACTTCTGATTACAAGGAAGCAAGTAGTAAGACTATTTTTATCGATTTTTAACAATAATTTGTTGCAGATAGGTAGAGAAAATCAAGTGAATACGACACACCAGCTTTTCTTATTTTCTCAAAATGCAACTCATTCCACGCACGACGGGATATCTGCAAACGTCAAATATGGGGCACTTGGTCCACCTGGTATAAGGGTTAGAGAGTGCAAAGGATTTTAGTTGAGATATATGGAATGATAACTGAAGTACTCAGTGGGAAGCTATTCAGAAAAAACGCCGATTTAAAATTACGGACGGAAGAATGGAATTGATATAAGATAGAAACCCCTTACACAAACAATGAAGGTCACTTTAGGTTATTCCTTGGGTCAATATATCATTTTCACTCGATTTAATTGCCTAAGCTTCAAATGCATTGGAGTTCCTCTTGGTTCGGAATCCATTTTCAAATTTAGGTCACAACTGTATATCTGCACTCCTTCAACCTGATGTTAGGCAAATCCCAAGCAAACAATATCAGAGCTGAGTGCATTTAGTAGTCTTATCCGCGCTAATGCACGTATTATCTCTTAATGGGGCTCTTATAACTTCAGAATTTGTGTTTACAAGTAGCAAGCATTCAGTGGATTCTCTTACATTGTGCATAAAAAATATAAAAACTTATTTTAAATAAAATGAACTGATATCTCTTTTACCTAATTTATCAACTCAATTTAATTACTTTCTCTATACGTACTATGTACATAATGTATAGAGAAGATGTATTGCACCCAAAAAATTGATACCGAGATTTCACCGGAATTATATGTTTTGAGATCCCTGAATAAAATAAACCATTTTAGATACATTTCCGTGTCTGAGTCTGTCTGTCTGTGTGTCTGGACAGCATAGCTCAAGAACGAAAATACCGTTAAATACCAAACTTGGTATTTAAGTTTGGTATCTTCCAAGGATGCTACGCGAAGATTTTCAAGAAAATGTCCCCACCCCCAACTACCCTTTACATGAAATATTTTTCGAAAATTTTGATTTTCTTAAAAATGGCTCTAACGATTTTTATTAAAATGTCAAATATTAAAGATATTTACCTGACAAATAAAATGTATATCTTGAATTTTTTGGAAATAGCCTCTAAGGACTACTTTATTCTGGATGAATTTTACGGAATTTTGCATAGCTGTTAAACCGTAAGACATGGAGAAAGACTTAACACACAAAAATTTAGAGCATATTAAAACATACAATTTATGCCATATACATTTTTTTCGTGGAGTTGATCGTTTTTTGATATTCCTTGTTTTTAGTTTCAGCTTTAAATACTTATTCTTTTCTCATATATGATTTTGTCAACTCCTGTCCATACAAACAAAGGAACTTCAGTCCCATAGCAGCCAGCTTTTTACTATCACTTTAACCTAAGGTACTCCCTAATTTCGTTTCTACTTACATAGAAGAAAGTAATAGGACCACTTCTGTTAATTTTTTCTCGATTAGAATGAAGTAAATACTAGCATAAACTTTTTAAAAATAATTTGTTGCAGAAATGTAGAGAAAGTCATGTGAATGCTGCACATCAGATTTTTTTTGTTCAGTTTGCATTTTACTTTATATAGTACATATGAAGAACTTACGTAACAGAAAGGCTACTGTATTTCAGCCAAAAATTTGATACCGTGAGTTCACCGGAAGTGTATTATCTGAGACACTCTGAATAAAAACATATTTTTTTTAAAAAAAATGTCTGTGGTTGTCTGTGAGCTGCATAGCGTAAACACGAAAAGTCCATTAAATACTAAATTTAGTATTTTTTATGCTGAGCTTCTTTTACGGATACGACATGAAGATTTTCAAGAAAATATCTACACCCTCAACTACACTTTACGTGAAATATTTTCTCAAAAATAGCTGTAACGATTTGGATTGAAATACCATTTGTTTAAGATATTTTGTGAAAAACCGAATGTATACCCTAAATTTTCTGAGAATAGCCTCTGGATGACTTTTGTATAACTGGTAAACCGTAGACACTCAAAATGTAGATCACGTCAAAAAGCACAATTTGTGTCATATACACTTTTTTTTATAGAGTTAACGATTTTCCAGATATTCCTATATATTGCTTTCAAACTTATACTACTTGAGTTCTTCTAAAACGGAAAGTCATCTTTCGCTTCATATCTGTTCTTTTATTCCTGACCGTGCATATAGAGCCAAATTTTAATGTTTTACATAGTGACCAGCTTTTAAATCATACGACTATCATTTTAGCCTAGTGCATTTCCTTATTTGTTTCCTACTTACAGAGCTTGTCTCGATTTTTATGATGCAGATAGAAGCCTAATCTTTTGTAAAAATAATTTGTTTGCGGAACATAAAAATATTCAGATGAATGGAGTACAAGTTCGATTCAATAAATTACCGGAAAAGTTGTATAACAACACAGAACTTCGACAAGTTATGTTTTGTTGGTGTACTAGTAATATTATCAGATGGCTTGGCAACCCTGCCTCGCGAACGGAATGCTGGTATTCAGTGAAAACAAGTTACAGGTTTGCACCAGCGTGGAGCAGCGGAGTGTCATTACAATTTTTCCATCAGAAGGCTTGAAACCAATCCAAATTCATCATCGGATGACGGTGCAATATGGTGATAGTTGTTTGATAAGAACACAAGTATAAGCTGAAACGAATTCCATAACCAAAGTTGGTGCGAAGTGAAAGAACTGCCACTAAGGTCAAGTTGGGGCCATAAGAGAGAAATTCTTGAACTTAACATGCCGAGAGGTCAAAATATAAACAGTAAGACGTACACAAACCTTATGGGTCATAATTTGAAACCAACAATTTTGAGGAAGCAGCGTGGGAAGATGTCCAGTGGCGCACTGTTACTACATGATTATGCGAGGCCACACACTGTTAGAGACACATTAGATACCAACAAAGACCTGAATTTCGTCTGCTTGCTGCACCCCCCGTGTTGTCCGGATCTGGCACCTTCAGATTATTACATTTTTCAACCCACTGAAAGTAGCTCTTAGTGGCTCAAGGTTCGCAGATGCTGATGACGAAGTCTAGGTGGCAATTTATTGCTGGTTACGCACATGCCCACAAGAGCTTTTTCACGTGGAATTGAGAAGCTTATCCAGCGCTAGCATATGTGCATAGAACTTGAGGGAGGTTATGTTAAAATAATAGCTCTCGTATTCCATTCTCATAATACAAATAAAAACAAGACATAATTTATTTATTAAATGACCCTTGTACATCAGATTTTTTTCAGGTCAGACACATACAGAACTTATATCGGCTGGAAGGAGTCAACATTTTACTACCCAAAAGTGGAAAGCTTTCACAAAGAAAAGCACTATTACAATCTGGGAAGTGTACCACTTTTTTTGCCTGATAGTGTACGCTGCAAAAGCTCTTGTATCTCTGGCACTGGAATAAATTGGACATATTTAATTAACTTATGATGAGTACTAATTAATATGCATTTCAAGCGATGTTGCTTAAAATGTTTCAGCAATGAGCCTCTCTTCTGTCTTTTCAGGGTTCTGCATGCGGAAAAGAAAATGTTCTAAGTCTTACAAATATATTTCTGTCGTGTTTTCTGCCCACTTTTCCTTTTAATTTATTTACATGGAAGAAATTAATGTTAGAGAATGTTATCTGTTTACTCTTGCGTCCCTATTACGGAGGCTATTAAAAATTAAAGTAATTACCGCGGAGGCTGAAATACTCGACGCGTCTTCCTTACTTGCTAATTATCCGGAGAAGTTACTAAACGCATATCCCGGAGATTTAAATGTCTTTCAAGTTTGTTCGTATAATCTGACTGCTTACTCTCTTCTGTGTCACATACATTGGAAAACACTTAGGTTGTAGGATTGTATTGGGTCTGCATTTTCAGAACTGGTGGGGGCAGTTAGAGTAAACATATTAATTGGAGAAAATAAAATAAATAAATAAAAAAATTTAATCCTGTAGAAAAAATAAATAAGTCTAATCTGATCGATTCACATAACTTTCTCTAGCTGTTCCACCAAATCTTTTGTTACAAAAGATTATTCTTTTATCTACGTCATGCGAACCTAGACAACACAGAATTGGTCTTGTTATTATTGCCTTGTAAGTAGAAGGGGAATAAGAGAATATAAGGGAAAGGTTAAACTGATAGTCAAATCTTTTAAAAGCTGTTGCTATATAAAATAAAGGAGGTTCGGTTTGCTTTGCGGTGGTAGCTTAGGGGATACCGGGTTCGTGTCCCGGGTACAGGTTTTGGCTATTAAGGAATGGTGTGGAGACGTGGGTGCCCTGGCTAAGGATTTTGTTGGCATGGAATGTTTTTCCGGTGTGGTAATATACAAGTGATTTTCTTCGAGTTTCAGATTATTATCGAACTCATCTATTCATTTTGTTTGGCCTTTTTTGCCGTCAAACACACACGAATTCCGCCTAAAAGTTCTACGCTTAAGTTACGCTTTACTCGATCGCCTATCATTACTTATTACTTTTGACCGTCTTTTTGGTTCAGTGATTTCGTCCGTATTCTGGTCCGTATTAAATCAACACTATTTCCGTTACAACCAAAGGTTGTACCACGGGCCAAAATATCACATCTTAGCTCCGCGGATGTTCCATGCCTAGTGCCAAAAGTGTCGCTTGACCAGCAAGAGAATTGTTTCTGTTTTCCTTGTTATGTCTACCCTGGGACAGTGTAACCTCACCCCTTCAGTGCAATGTCGGCCCTTAACGGTACTATCCTACCCGGGCCGCTTGTTGGCTGTTTGTCCTTGCGTTCTTCCTCAGCCATTTTCAATGTTCATTTGTCGCCTCTTAGTATAACATATTATATTGGCTATAATTTATATACCCCTTTTAAATAACTTTTAACCCCGTGACACATGTACAGTCTCAACTTGCATGGTTTCGTTTGAGAAAAGTTAGTTTAAAATTGAAACCAATAACTATAGATACCTTGAAAATGGTCAAATCCACCAGAAAAACGTATATGATATAAATTATATATTTTTACGAGATCTACATTTTGTGTATTTTAAGTTTTTGACTATGTCTTACGGTTTAACCGTTATGCAAAATTCTACAACATTCAAACGGAATAAAGACCCCTTCAAAGGCTAGTTCCGGAACATTTAAAATATACATGTTATTTGTGATGTAAACATCTTTAATATAAGATATTTTAATAAAAATCGTAGTAGCCATTTTTCAGAAAGTCAAGATTTTCGAAAAAATGTTCCAGGCATACACAGACAGACAGACACAGGGATATTTTTCTAAAAATACTTTAAGTACAATTTCGGTATTGAATTTTTGGGTGGAATACAATACCTTCTTTATCCACCATGAGCGTTGCACATACAGACTAGAGAAAGTAATATATAAACATGGATACAGTACTCTCACAGAATCGTTGCCAAGTCCATCCCTAATGCCAAAATTAAGTCTTGCTCTGCATTCTATTATAATTATAATTTAATCTATTTCATTCATGCCAGATTTATATTATAAAAATTTAACCAATTGTGTCTCCAGCTGCTATATTTTAGTTTGGAACTCGTTAATATGATATCCATTATGATTTAATGAGTATTTGCTCTCAGTTTTCATTTATTTAGGTAGTTAAACTTTATTCTTGATTCGTTAAAATGATTAAAATAAAATCAAATTGTGTAATGTGTTTGATGGAATGATATCTCGCATAAATGAATGAATTACAATATACATACACTAAGCATAATTACGTTCAACCAAGGTAATACCCTTAATTCGTATTACCACACGGTTACACATTTTAAAAATTATGTTATTTTCGTTTTCAAGTGACGTAACTTTAGGCTTTGTCTGATCGTGTTGAAAGTTTAAGCGTATCATATACCTAGCTTTAGAAATATCGTTCAATATGTCCTTAGAAATTCCCAGAAATTATCCTCGTAGCATTGAAAAAGGTTTATATTTAGTAACCATCGTCTCTTACTAGATGACAGTTTGAGTTTCAGGTATATCCATCACTGGTTTCGTTGCCAAAGGCGATTGAAGCAACAATCTTCTGTTTCTTTACAAATATGGGGAAAAACGAGTTTTGTGCGATGATTAAACTCTTCTATTTAAAACTCTTAACACCGAAAGTGACAAGAGCCGAGTTGGATGATATTCATGGCACATCTGCTCTTGTATTTGCTACAATTTACAATTCGATAAATGAATTTAAACATGGCCGTACGTTCACAAATGATGAACATCGTTACGGACTTCCCTAGAAGTGACTTCCTCCGAAATTATTGAGGAAATCCAGGGTATAGTTTTGAATCAAAGTTCGCGAAATAGTACACAGACATATCACAAGGTAGAGTGTTCTTAATTTTGCACCAAAAACTAAGTCTGACAAAGGTCTCGGCTTGATGGGTGCCCTGTTTGCCCTCAATAGAGAATAAACGTACTCTTGTGATCGGTTCGGAAGCGGATTTGACATTTTTCCGAGTTTCTGCGTCGATACATAACTGTGGATGAAACATGAGCACACTAATACCCTCCAATTGAAACAGCGGGGTTTTAAAGGCGAATCGGCTCTGAAGAGGGCAAAGGTAGTGGAATCTACAGACAAGGTGATGACCACGGTTTATTTGGGATGCACACGGAATCATCTACGTTGATTACTTTCAGAAAGGAAGAACAATAAATGGAGAGTATTATTCATTGTTATTGCACCGGTTGAACGGAGAATTCAAGAAAAAACGACCTTAACTGGCTAAGAAATATATTCTGTTTCATCAAAACAATGCAAGCCGTTTCGATGGCGAAAATTGTAGAATTAAGGTTCGACTTACTACAACAACCACCATATTCGCTAGATTTGACCCCCAGTGACCTTTTACTTTCTCTATCACTATGTACATAGTGTATAGAGAATGTATTGCACTCCACCAAAATATTCGATGCTGAGATTTCATCGGAAATATATCTTTTAGGGTCCCCTGTATCCAAAAAAAGTATTTTCAGAAAAAGGTCCGTGTGTGTGTTTGTCAGTGTGTCCGTGTGCCTGTGAACACGATAACTCAAAAACGAAAAGTCGGTAAAATACCGAACTTGGTATTTAAGTTTAGTATCATCCAGGGATGCGACACGAAGATTTTGAGAAAAATCCCCCCACCCCAAACTACCCTTTACATGGAACTTTTTTCGAAAATTTCAATTTTCTCATAAATGGCTCTAATGATTTTGATTAAAATTTCTTATATTAAATACATTTACCTGACAAATAAAATGTATATCTTGAATTATCTGGAAATAGCCTCTGAAGAGTAGTTTATTCTGGATGAATTTTACTGAATTTTGAATAACTGCTAAACCGTAAGAGATGGACAAAAACTTACTGCACAAAAAATGTAGAGCACATTAAAACACACAATTTATGTTATATACGTTTTTCGTGGAGTTCGTCGTTTTTGAGACATTCCTTATTTTTGGTTTCTGCTATGAAAAACTTATACTTTTCTCATATAGGAATTAGTCAACTGCGGTCCATACAAACAAAGAACTTCAGTGACATAGCAACCAGCTTTTGATTATCACTTTAACCTATGGTACTCCCTTATTTCGCTGCTACTTACAAGGAAGCAAGTAATATAGCTATTTCTGCTATTTTTTTTACTGATTAGCATGAATTAAATAGAAGTATAAGAGCTTAAGAATAATTTGTTGCAGAGATGTAGAGAAAGTCATGTGAATGGTGCACATAAGATTTTTTTAGTTTCAATTGGTGCAGATTTTGAGCACAATTTTACATTATGTAGCTTAAAATTAACCTACAACCTTACACTTTTTGTTATAAACGAGATGCTATAAAGCCCAGTAAAGTTTTTTCTCTATGCTCACTTTTAATTAATATCAATTATATATTTTTATAGCAATAGTTTTACACTGTACGGTACTGGGAATAAATTTAGTATGAGATCTGTTTGCCACTGTAGTGTAGAAAACATTGTTTTCAAAGTATTTTCTTCTTATTGAACCTTTTCCGCGTGTTTTTGGTTGTTTTAACGAATCTAAATGTTGATTTGCATTTTGGAAAGGAAATTAGCTTTCTGGACCTAATTAAATTGCCGTTTCCCCAATTGCTCATAATGAAAACTGAGGGCAAAGGCTTAAAGTACCATTATTTTAGAGACTGTATTGAACCGTGTTAGTAATCGATGTGTAAATGCTTTCAGCCTCGTATCTTTAAGCATCACACTTCCAATGAGCGAGATGGGGCCGCGATATTGTATTCCGATGGTCATCGGGTCGATTCCAAGCCCAGAATTCCTAGGTTATTTTGGGGGTTTCTTCGCGTCGCCAGGTGGATGCCTGGAGGGGTTCATTTACTCCCCTTCGAATTTCCTGTCCCCATTATTTCCTTGCTATTTGCTTCAGGGTGGAAGTACCAGGTAAGGATGTTCACAAGTATACTGAATAATAAGTACTTGGTCATTTAAAAAAACATGTATATATATAATGTTAGTTGTATTATTAATTCTTAATTTAACTATAATATTATTATTACTACAGTGAATTTTGTACATTTTAATCTGCCACCGAAAATTTTGATTTAAAAAAAAATGGCTCTGACGATTTTGATTAAAATATCGTATATTCAAATATTTACCTGACAAAAAAAGGAATATTTTGAATTTTCTGGAAATAGTCTCTGAAGACTACTTTATTCTTGGTCAGTTTTACGGAATTTTGCATAACTGCTAAAGCGTAAGAGATGGACAAGAGCTTACCACACAACAAATGTAGAGCACCTTAAAACACATAATTTATGTTATATACATTTTTTTCTTGGAGTTGATTATTTTTGAGATATTCCTTGTTGTTGGTTTCAGCTATAAAAACTTATGCTTTTTCTCATACAGGAATTTGTGAACTCGTGTCCATACAAAGAAAAGATCTTCAGTCGCAGAGCAACTATCACTTTAACCTATGGTGCCCCCTTATTTCGCTTCTACTAACAAGGAAGCAAGTAATAAGACTATTTCTGCTAAATTTTGCTCCATTAGATGAAGAAAATAGAATAATTTGTTGCAGTGATATAGAGAAAGTCATGTGAATGGAACACATCAGATTTTTTGGGTAGAATACACTATGTATATAGTACGTGTAGAGAAAGTAAACAACTAGAATCATTAGTTTGAAATTTCAAACTTTCAGTCGACATGTCTTGAGTACAAAAGCACTAATATTTGCCTTCAGTAGCTATTTATTCTCCAATGTATTTGACGGCAGGAAGGGGCGATATTAGAGGACCTCTGTTGCATAAAATGATGACGCGAGAACAAGTAAAACAGAAGCAATTTATTGACAGAAGCTAATGGGTCAGAGTTGCGTTAGAAACACCTACTGTGTGAACAACGATATCATTTTACCACGAGAGAGGAAATGAGGCATGCCTCTGATTGTTCATGCATAATGCTTGTAATACAGTTTTTGTTGGCATCAGGTATAGGTTAAACTCCCACGCCACTACTCACTTTACATTCTATTGCATTTCAATTTTCATACTAGCTACATCAAAAGAACATAATTTTCATTGACAGAGCTGTTCCAAATAATTCAGAACTAATGATTCTGTAAATATTGAATTTTAGCATTGGGGAATTCAATTCAGTAAGCATTTAGTAAATATATGTATTAAGGTAGTACAAATTATATAGCATCTTAATTCTGTGGAGTATCTCCTGTGCTGCTTTTTGTAATCTATACGGCAGACGTAATATCATTCAAATTAGTCACAGTGTAAATGCCATCCATTTTACTTTCTCTACACGTACTACGAACAGAGGAAGTATTGCACTCCACCAAAAAAATCGATACCGAGATTTCACCGGAAATATACGTTTTAGGGTCCCTTGTATCCAAAAAAAGGTCCTGTATATGTGTGTCCGTGTGTCTGTGAAAATTTTGATTTTTAAAAAATGGCTCTAAAGATTTTGATTAAAATATCGTATATTAAAGATATTTACCTAACAAATAATATGTATATTTTGAATTTTCTGGGAATAACCTCTGAAGACTACTTTATTCTGAGTGCTAAATCGTAAGAGATAGATAAAAATTTACCACGCAAAAAATGTAGAGCACGTTAAAACACACAATTTATGTTATATACATTTTTTTTCGTGGAGTTGATTGCTTTTTAGATATTCTTTGTTTTTGTTTTCAGCTTTAAAAACTTATACATTTCCCATAGAGAAGTTTCTGAGCTCCTGTCCATACAAATAAAGGATCTTCAGTGACATAGCAACCAACTTTTAACTATCACTTTAACCTATGGTACTCTCTTATTTTGATTCTACTTACAAGGAAGCGAGTATGAAGAATATTTCTGCTAATTTTTACTGGATTGGCATGAAGTAAATACATGCACAATATTTTTAACAGTAACTTGTTGCAGAGAAGTAGAGAAAGGTATGTAAATGGAACACATCAGTTTTTTTCTCTTCTAGTTTGAAAGTTTAGGTCAAATTTGTTTATGTTTTTGTCACCTTACTAAAAACATCTGATGTGTCCCATTCACATGGCTTGCTCTACATCTCTGCAAAATTATTGTTAAAAACATTTACTTCTATCCACTTTGTCATAATCGAAATAAATATTACAAGAGATTGTGTTAATTACTTGCTTCCTCGTAAACAGAAGTGAAATAAAGGAATACACTGGGCTAAAACGAAAGCCAAATCTTTTAAAAGCTGGTTAAAATACGTTTCTACGCACGGCAGGAGCTTACAACTTGCCGTGTGAGAAAAGTTAAAAGTATTTTAAGTCTGACACAAATTACAAGGAATATCTCAGAAATGGTCAATTCAGTGAGAAAAACGTATATGACATAAATTGTGTGTTTTAACCTGATCTACAATGTTTGTGCAGTAAGTTTTTGTCTATGTCTTACGGTTTACCAGTCACGCAAAATTCAGCAAAATTCATTCAGAATAAAAAGGTCTTTAGAGGCTATTCCCATAACATTCAAGATATGCATTTTATTTATGAATAGAAATATGATTAATATACGGTATTTTAATCAAAATCGATAGAAGTATTTTTGAGGAAATCAGAATGTTCGAAATTTTTTCCATATAAAGGGTAGTTTGGGGGCGGGAGGTGTTTCTGAAAATCTTCGTGTCGGATCCCTAGAAGATACTAAACTTAAATACCAAGTTTGGTATTTTACCGACTTTTCGTTTTTGAGCTATCGTGTTCACGAACACGGTAGTTTGGAGCCTCAGCTTTCCATTTTATCTGGATGCTTTTTATTGAATTTTGCATAACTGGTAAACCGTTAGAGATAAACAAAAACTTATCCAACAAAAAATGTAGATCACGGGAAAGCAATTTATGTCATATACATTTTTTTCGTGGAGTTGATCGTTGTTTAGATATTCCTAGTTATTGGTTTCGGCTTTAAAAAACTTATAATCTTCTCATACAGGAATCTGTCAACTCCTATCCATACTAACAAAGGAACTTCAGTCACATAGCAACCAGATTTTGACTATCACTTTAACCTATGGTACTCCCTTATTTCGCTTTTACTTACTAGGAAGAAAGTATTAATACCATTTCTCAAATAGCATGAAGCAAATAGCAGTATAAGTTTTTTTTAACAATAATTTGCAGCACAGATGTAAAGAAAGTCGTCAACGGAATAGGATTTTTTGGATTAAAGTATCCTAAACTATGTATTTCTGGTGAAATTTCGGTACGTGTAGAGAAAGAAAAAAAGTACATTTTGCCGGCTTCGATTCTAGAAATAAAGAGATTTATAGTGGAATGACATTCTGTAGAAGTATAAAGTTTACAGCGGTATGGCATATTTCCAGAAACTCTTCACACGGATCCTGTGTGTAGGTGACGTGGCGAAATTAACAAAGGAATGGAATTTCTGAACAAAGCAGCATGTGCAATACCTGCCGGACGAGATTGTTTATGCGGGTGTAAACAGTAGAATTACACACCGCAGCAAACAAGGTAGGGAGCGAGAAAGAAAAAACACAAAAGCGATATTCGCATTGCAGACAAATGCTGGGAGCCGTCAGGTGGTACTGCTTGCATCAGGATTAACCTTTAGACTTCCTGATGAGCAGCACGACCTTTGTGTTGCACAGCGCTTTTCTTTTTGTTTACAATCAGGTGCTCATGGAGAAAGAAATGGGATGTGAAATATCTCATGTTTTTCACTACATTACTTTCTCTAACCAACAGCGTTTATTTTTACCTTCTCTGTTGCGTACTACATTGCACTCCATCCAAAAATGAGATACGAAATTTCACTGGAAATACATATTTTGCGGACCTCTGAATCAAATTGTTATTAGTGGAGCTAGGAAGTTCGTACCAATTTCCTTATGCATAGTAAGATCTGCCAGGTTTGGCAATACCTTGCGGTTCTAATTGCGCGAGCAAAGGTCAACGTAATCCCAAATTAAAAGTATATAATCCTCTTATATAAGGTATTAAACTTCATAAAATTAAAGATAAAAATAAAGAAAAAATGAAAAGAAGTTAGTTAAAAAATAACATTAATATGTCATATTAAAATTATTAATAATTTAATACCTCCAACCCATTACTGGAAAACAGGTATCATTGCATAGCACAGAACCACGTAGGTAAGAAGGAAGACATTCGAATAACATCTTGGTTCTGCTCAAATGTGAGGAAAATTAATTTGTTTTACAACCACAGTAAATTTTCTAGCAGTGTACTTATTTAGAAAGCGATGGCATAAAAACTGCCAAACGCTTAGTAACAGAACAGCTTCACAGAAGTAAGTTATTGATTGCAATTTTATTCAAAGAGTCAACCTACGACTATCACATTGTTACAGTCCAGAGGTATGGAGCTGAACTGAATCTGTGTGGAATGTAGAAGAACTGTCAAGACGGATCTACCAATCCACGAGCAGCCAACCTGAAGTAAAGGTGAAAATGAAAAGTGTAATTGAAAATAATGGAGGGTTCATCACATGTAAGCCTGGCCAAGTGGTAGACCACTCGCCTCTTACCTAAACGGTCTGGGTTCGATCCCAAGCGACCGAATGTGAGATTTGTGGTGGACAAAGCGGCACAGGAGCGGGTTTTCTCCGGGTTCCCCCGCCATCGCATTCCACCGGTGCTCCATCTTCATTTCATATATTACCAGTGTAATCAAGTAGTAAAAGCAGGCGTTAAACACTACAACATCAAAAAACATGTAAGCTGCACTTTTAGGTCCCAAAAATGCTCTTTGCTTGGTGATACGATACGGAACTGATAAAATAATCCAAATATGCCCCAGTCACATCATGCAAAGTGGAACGAACTTTTTCGCATTACAAATTTTGTTTGTCGGAACGTATAATGAGGTATTCATTTAAAAGGCTCTAGAAGTAAATATAGTTTTCAGTAATACGGCTGCAGATGAGTAAACATTTACTTTAATTCCTGTTTTCGTTTTTACCTAGTAAGACTCTGAAGACATTTAAGAAATTAATGTTATTATTTGGATATTATTTTACATTCAATCAATAAATATTACAATCCGTGTTATAATTTCTTGGGTGTTTTCATAATGTGCATATATAAAAAAGAAAATCAGAGGATCCCTTATACGATAATAATAATAATAATAGTAATAATAATAATAATAATTAGTATGTTGTACATAATTAATTATCTAAATAGGTGTGCTTTTACGAATGTTTCATAAGTAATTTTTGTTCTCTGGAATCAGTACTGTTAACTTGACAACAGGTTTGTTTACCTCTCCCGCCTGCGTTCTTATCAATGACTTGTTTTGATGCGGCGAGACGGTCGGTCGCAACCTGTATTCGGTACGGCGAACGGTACGAACTTCCTAGCTCTTTACATAGAACATCATTCGAAATGGGTCTAACCAACAAGATTAAATGACCTTACATATAAGATATTTTCATGAAAAAATCTGATGTGTTCCATTCACAAGACTTTCTCTAGCTAAAACGGTAGAAACATTAGTATGAACGGAAAACATCAAAACTTTTCATAACATACTTCTAGCCTCTGGAATGACAGGCCTACCCCAGAATGAACATTAGCAAAATGCTCTTATTATTTAGTTCTTATATGTAAAGGGGAACTAAGCTCATGCACTAGGCTAAAGTGATAGTCAATTTTTTTAATAACCTATCCTTATGCGACTGTCATTGCAAATCGCTTCTTTGCTCGGCCAGGAGTAGAACAAAAGAAAAAACGGATACTTACTGACTGCGAAAAGTTTAAGTACTTCACAATTGAAACCAATAACAAGGAATATCTCAGAAATGGTTACTTCTACAACAAAAACGTGAAGGATATAAATTGTGTTTTGACGTGATGTACATTTTTTGTGGAGTGAGATTTTGTCTATCTGTTACGGTTTAGCAGTTAAGCAAAATTCGCCAAAATTCATCCAGAATAAAGAGGTCTTCAGAGACTATTTCCAAAAAAATTCGAGATATACAATTTAATTCGGACATAAATAGCTTTAATATATGGGATTTTCTCCTAACTTTTTTCCTTGTAAAGGGCAGTTTGTAATGGGGCGATTTTTTAGAAAATCTTCGTGTCGCATCCTTGAAAGATACTAAACCTAAATATCAAGTTTGGTATTTAACGGTCTTTTCGTTTTGGGACTATGCTGTTCACAGACACACACACACAAACACAGACACAAACACAGACACAAACACACCGACCTTTTTTTAAAAATGCTTTTTCGGACACAGGGGACCCCAAAACATATAGTTCCGGTGAAATCTCAACATCGAATTTTTGGGTGGAATATAATACCTTCTCTATCCCTATGTACACTGTACATATGGGACTAGAGAAAGTAAAAACCGAAAAATCTGTTAAACACCAAGCTTAATACTAATTGTGTTCAGCACCTTCGAAGGATGTGGCAGGAATATTTTCAAGAAAATCTCGCCCCAAACTACCTTTCTATGGTAAAAGCTTTAGAAATTTTGATTTTCTAAATACCGACTAACGGGTTTGATTAACATAATACTTTACACACACACACACACACACACACATATATATATATATATATATATTTACCTGAAACTTAAAACATATATCTTGAACTTTCCAGAAAAAGCCTCTGAAGATGGCTTATTTTGCGTAACTGGTAAACCGCAAGAGATAGAAAAACACTTACTACACAAAAACTGTACATCTCATTAAAACAATTTTATATACATATTTTTGTGGAGTTAACTGTTTTCGAGATATACCTTTATTGGTTTCAATTCTAAAATACTTAAGTTTGTTTTATAACGAATTTATCTTTTCTTTCTCTTTGGTTGACTCCGTCCATGCAAAGATAACTTAATTTCAATTGTATCACATATCAAAAGCTTGGTGTATTCTCTTATTTCCCCTTTGTTTACAAGTAACAATGAACAGGGACATTTCTGCTTGGAAGAATACTTTGTTTGCAGAAAAGATAGAGAAAGTAATGTGAATGGAATACATCAGATTTTTACTTTCTCTAACCTGTATGTACAAACTACATAGAGGACAGAGAAGGTATTACATTCCACTCAAAAACTGAATATTGAGATCTCATCAGAAATACATGTTTTGTGTCCCCTTAAAGCCATAAAAGGCATTTTTTAAAAACGTACGTGTGTGCGTGTAACTGTGGACAGCATAGCTCAAAAACGAAGAGAACGTTGAATAACAAACTTAGTATTTAAGTTTGGTATCTTCCATGGATGCGATACGAATGTTTTCAGAAAAAACCCTCTCACCCAACTACCCTTTACATGGAAACATTTTTGAACATTTTGATTTTCTCAAAAATGGCTCAAAATGTTTTGATCAAAATATCATATTTTTATATATATTTAACTGACAAATAAAATGTATATCTTGCAGTTTCTGGAAATAGCCTCTGAACTCTCTTTTATTTTGGATGAATTCTTTTGAATTTTGTATAACTGGCAAACGGTAAGAGATAGACAAAAAGTTACTGCACAAAAAAAGTATCACGTTAAAACACACAATTTATGTCATATACGTTTTTTATTTTCTCTACACGTACTATGTACATAGTGTATAGAGAAGGTATTGTATTCCAAGGAAAAATTTGATACCAAGATTTCACCGGAAATATATGTTTGGGTCCCCCTGAATCCAAAAAAAAAAGCATTTTCAAAAAAAAAAAAAGGTCCGTGTGTGTGTGCCTGTGAACAGCATAGCTCAAAAACGAAAACACCGTTGAATACCAAACTTGGTATTTAAGTTTAGTATCTTACAAGGATGCGACTCGAAGATTTTCAAGAAAATCCCCCACCCCCACTACCCTTTACATGGAACTTTTTTCGAAAATTTTGTTTCTCTTAAAAAATCTGATATGTTACATTCACATGACTTTCTCTATATCTCTATAAAGTATTATTGTTAATAAGCTTATCATTTAATTACTTCATGCTAATCGAGAAAAATTAGAAGAAATAGTCTTATTTCTTGCTTTATTGTAACTAGAAGCGAAATAAGGGAATACCATAGGTTAAAGTGAAATCCAAAAGCTGGTTGCTATGTGACTGATGTTCCTTTATTTGTATTAACAGGAGTTGACAAATTCCTGTATCAGAAAAGTATAAGTTTTTCAAATATGAAACCAAGAAAAAGGATATCTTAAAAACGATCAACTCCACGAAAAAAATGTATATAACATAAATTGTGTGTTTTAACGTGCTCTACATTTTTTGTGGGTTAATTTTTTGTCCATCTCTTACGGTTTAGTAGTTATGAAAAACTCATCCGGAATAAAGTAGTCTTCAGAGCCTATTCCCAGAAAATTCAAAATATACATTTTATTTGTCAGGTAAATAATTTTAATATACGATATTTTAATCAAAATCGTTAGAGCCATTTTTTTAGAAAATCGAAAGTTTCAAAAAAGTTCCAAGTATAGGGTAGTTTGGGGCGGAGGGATTTTTCTCAAAACCTTCGTGTCGCATCCCTGGAAGATACTAAACTTAAATACCAAGTTTGGTATTTTACCGACTTTTCGTTTTTGAGTTATCATGTTCACAGGAACACGGACACACTGACACACGAACACACGGACACACAAATACGGACCTTTTTCTGAAAATAATTTTTTAAAAAAAGGCACCCTAAAACATATATTTCCGGTGAAATCTCGGTATCGAATTTTTTGGTGGAGTGCAATACATTCTCTATACACTATGTACATAGTGAGTATAGAGAAAGTAAAACAAATCTCTAACAATTTTGATTAAAATATCGTATATTAAAGACATTTACCTGACAAATAAAATGTATATCTTGAATTTTCTGGAAATTTCCTCTGAAGACTACTTTATTCTGGATCAATTTTACATAATTTTGGATAGCCGCTAAACCGTAAGAGATGGACAAAAACCTATGACACAAAAAATGTAGAGCATGTTAAAACACACAATTTATGTAATATAATTTTTTCGTGGGGTCGATCGTTTTTTAGATATATCTCGTTTTTGATTTCAGCTTTGAAAAACTTATATTTTTCTCGCACAGGAATTTCTCAACTCCTGTACGTAAAAACAAAGGAATTTCAGTCACATAGCAACCAGCTTTTGACTATCATTTTAACCTATAGTTCTCTCTTATTTCGCTTCTACTTACAAGCAAGCAGAATGTTTCTGCTATTTTTTTCTGAATTAGCATGAAGTAAATAGAAGCATAAGCTTTTTAATAATAATTTGTTGCAGAGATGTAGAGAAAGTCATTTGAATGGAACACATCAGATTTCTACATCAGGAACATAGGCGTTTCTAAGGAGTATTGACTTGATTTTCTCACTCAATTCCAAATGACACAGCGCAGCTTGTGTTAGAGAAAGATGAAGATACATGAGCAGCAGTTTTCCTTATAGCTGCCTCTTGGAAACACAAATATTCATTTGCTGCACACGCGATGGCGCAGCTTTGCTTTCTCTCGCACGTATGAAGCACATTTGACCTGATTTTTTAAATCGTTTATCGACAAGCGAAAACATATCAATGTAATACACCTAGAATTTGTCAGGTAATAAACAAAGTAAATTGTGCAGCGCAGCATTTTTTGTGATTTAGTAAGCAGTACATCTCAATAAGAAGTACACGAGATAAAATCGGATAGAATAGGTTTCTTGCATTGGATTTAGTTTTTCTATCAAGAGCTATATATAATAACTAATAACTGTATGGCTCGACAGCTCACAAGGTACCTTGGTCTACCACCCGGCCGCTGCGTCCCCCATCTCGGTACATGATGGACGGCATGGATGGGGTGCAATCAATTTAGTGTTTGACGTGTACAGTTTAAATAAAACATTACATTATCATTGTAAAAATAAAAATATTATTTTTATAAATATATTTTAAAGATAATAGGTTATCAGACATTTTTAATATTTATGACACAATAATTAAAATTCCAAATTAAACCTTTTAAATTCGAGATAAACAAAATCTATAGTTTATTTTAATACACTCTGATACACAAGATACAATCAGCGCCTCGAACCCCACCACGACCGGTTAATGCTGTCCTCATGGTCTGGAGCATCTAGCTCTCATCAAGTAATTCTTCAATTGGCCACCCAGGATCTCACGAGGCTGAGTGCACCCCGTTTCAGGTCTCCCAGCGTGGGAATAGTCCTCACGCCGGTACTGGGAAATCGAACCCAGGTCTCCCGCTTGGCAAGCAACAACCTACCACCGGGCTAATGAGACCACCAAGAATTATGTATGCTCGTAAATAATAGGTAAGGGATGCATTTTATATCACCTAAAAATTCAATACTGAGATTTCACCAGAAATATGTTTTGTAGACTCTGAATGCAAAAAAGTACTTTCAGAAATAGGCCTGCGTATGTATATGTGTCTATGTGTGTAACTGTGGGCAGATTAACTGAAAAACGAAAAGCTCATTAAATACCAAACAAATAAACTATTTTCAAGGATGCAACACGAATATTCCCACCCCAGACTTTCCTTTATATGGAAGATTTTTAGAAATGTTTGATTTTTTCTAAAATGGCTTTCGATTTTGATCAAAATAAGAAATGTAGATAACTGAATTAGTTGGGAATATCCTTCGTAAGTCCTCTTCATTGTGTGGAAATTACTGGTAAACTGTAAGATATAGACAACATTTCTACATAAGAAATGCAGTTCTAACTAAACAAACAAAATAACTTCAGTCACATAGCAACCAGCTTTTGAATATCACTTTAACCTATGGTACTCCCTTATTTCGGTTCTACTTACAAGGAAGCAAGTAATAAGACTATTTCTGCTATGTTTTACTTTCTCTATATGTTCTATGTACATAGTGTATAGAGAAGGTATTGCACTCCACCAAAAAATTCGATACCGAGACTTCACCGGAAATATACGTTTTAGTGTCCCCTGTATAAAAAAAAAAGTATTTTCAGAAAAAGGTCCGTGTTTGTGTGTGTCCGAGTGTCTGTGAACATGATAACTCAAAAACGAAAAGTCGGTAAAATACGAAACTTGGTATTTAAGTTTACTATCTTCCAGGGATGCGACACGAAGACTTTTGAGAAAAATCCCCCCACCCCAAACTACCCTTTACATGGACATTTTCTCGAAAATTTTTATTTTCTAAAAAATGGCTCTAACGATTTTGATTAAAATATCGTATATTAAAGATATTTACCTGACAAATAAAATGTATATTTTGAATTTTCTGGGAATAGCCTCTGAGGACTACTTTATTTTGGGCCAATTTTAAGGAATTTTGCATAACTGCTAAACTGTAAGAGATGGACAAAAACTTACCACACAACAAATGTAGAGCACTTTAAAACACACAATGTATGTTATTTACATTTTTTTCGTGGAGGGGATTGTTTTTGAAATATTCCTTGTTTTTGGTTTCAGGACTTTGTGAACTCGTGTCCATACAAAGGAACTTCAGTCGCAGAGCAACCAGCTTTTGACTATCACTTTAACCTATGGTGCCGCCTTATTTCACTTCTACTAACAAGGAAGCAAGTAATAAGACTATTTCTGCTATTTTTTTCTCGATTAGATGAAGTAAATAGAATAATTTGTTACAGGGATGTAGAGAAAGTCATGTGAATGGAACACATCAGATTTTATAAAGTTATAAACTCTAAGTTACTTTTACTTTACAAACGTTAGTTATTTAGAATTAGACACTTCTAAATGTCATCAGTATGCAACTCTGCTCCAGAAGCTTAAACAAAGCGTTTTTTCTTCGCTAAAAAAGTTGTCGCGTCATTGCTAGTCAATGGGGCAGTACAGGTAAAAAACAAAAGGTCAATAATGTAAAGCTGCACATGTGTTTACTTTGAAGTTTTATACTGATAAATCTCGCGTGTTCACCTGATTTCAGTTCGAGGTCATTCAGGCAAACATGTAACAAGGTGCTATGCCGGCATGGTAGCTCAGTGGAAGAGCAGCCAGCTAGAGACCGGGAGATCCGTGGTTCAAACCCTGGCTATGGCATTGAATTTTTCGGTCTGACTCTACCTATCCAAACATGTATCAAGTTCAGCTCAAAACGCATACACGGATAGATCTGTGAACACTGACAGAGGAGAGGGTGAGGGGGTGATAAGAATTGCTAAACTATTTTACATACATATATTTTATGTAATACTTATGTCATTATAGCTTTGTGGTGTTATTAATATGTGTATATATTTCTCTAAAGTGTATTTGTCTATTACGAGTATACTAGGGTAAATTAATGCATCTGAATAAGGTGTACTCTCTGTTGTAAATTTAAGTTGCTGTATTTGAATATCTTTGTTATTCTATTTTCGTGTTTACACTTTTAATTCTTTGTTGTTGTTTTTACTTTACTTTCTGTACACGTACTGAGTATATAGTGCAAAGTGAAAGTATAGCATTCCACGCAAATATTCGATAGTAAGATTTTACCGGAAATACAAGTTTTAGGGTTCCCTGTATAAAAAAATAGGTCTGTGTATGGTATTTGTCCGTGTATCTATGAACACAACTCAAAAAATGAAAAATCGGTAAAGTACCAAATTTGGTATTTAAGTTTAGTATCTTATAGGGATGCGACACGAAGATTTTCAGAAAAATCCTGCCACCCGAAACTACTCTTTGCATGGAAATATTTCGAAAATGTTAATTTTCTCAAAAATGGCTCCAAAGATTTTGATTAAAACACCGTATGTTAAAGATATTTATATGTCGAAAAAAAGTTGTCTTGAATTGTCTGAGAATAGGCTCTGAAAACCTTTTTATTCTGAATAAATTTTGCTGAACTTAACGTAACTGGTAAACCGTAACAGTTAGGCAGAAACTTAGTGACAAAAAATGTAGGCCACGATAAAATACACAATTTATGTCATACACATTTTTTTTCTTGGGGTTGATCGTTTTTTAAATATGCTTTGTTATTGGTTTCAGCTTTAAAAACTTTCTTTTCTCATACAGGAATTTGTCAACTTCTGTTCTTAGAAACTAAGGACCTTCAGTCACCTAACAACCAGCTTTTGACTATCGTTTTAACGTACGGTGCTCCCTTATTTCGCTTCCACTTACAAGGAAGCAAGTAACAAGACTATTTCTGTTAATTATATCCTGATTAACTTGAAGTAATTAGTGGTATACGCTTTTTAACAGTAATTTGTTGCAGAGTTGCAGAGTTCAAGAAGTTTGCATGAAAATAAGTCCCAAATTAGAAGTGACTATCAATAATCATACACATATCCATTCATAGCATAAGTTATTTGGATCTTTAAGTTCGCCTAGAGGGGAAAAAAAATATTTTTACTTTTCTATACCCACTATGTATATAGTGTATAGAGGAAGTATTGTATTCCACCCAAAAATTCGATACCGAGGTTTCACCGGAAATACATGTTTTAGGACCCCTTGAATCCAAATAAAGCATTTTCAGAAAAAGGTCCGTGTGTGTATGTGTCTGTCTTGCCTGTTTGTGTGTGCGTGTGTGTGTCTGTAGATAGCATAGCTCATGTCTTCTAAGAATGCGGCACGAAGATTTTGAAAATGGCTCTAACGATTTTGATTAAAATATCGTATGTTAAATATATTTACCTGTCAAATAAAATGTATATCTCGAATTTTCTGGGAATAGCCTCTGAAGACTACTTTATTAGGCTTGAATTTACGGAATTTTGCATAACTGCCAAACCATAAGAGACTGACAAGAGCTTACCACACAAAAAATGTTGAGCACATTAAAACACACAATTTAGGTTACACAATTTTTTTTCGTGAAGTTGATCGTTTTTTATATACTCCTTGATTTTGATTTCATCTTTGAAAACTATACTTTTCTTATACAGGAATTTGGCAACTCTTGTCCATACAAATAAGGAAACTTCAGTCACATAACAACTAACTTTTGACTATCACTTTAACCTATGGTACTCCCTTATTTCGCTTCTGCTTACAAGGAGGCAAGTAATAAGACTATTTCTGCTAATTTTTCTGGATTATCATGAAGTCAATAGAAGCATAAGCTTTTTAACCACAGTTTGTTGCAAAGATGTAGAGAAAGTCATGTGAATGGAACACATCGGATATCTTCTGTTATGCAAATAAACATACAAAAGATTAATTTTTTATCTACATTATGTTAATCGTCATAAATATTATCTGAAACTGTCTTATTACTTACTTCTTTGTAAGCAGGAGAGAAATTAGGGAATACACTAGGCTAAAGCGATAGTAAAATATTTCAAAAGCTGGTGGCTGAAATGATGACATAGTAATACATTTGTTTTTGGAAATAAAAAGGAATAACGGCACCCCATTTGAAGCGGAAACGGGGAGTTACTTATGGACGCGTCTCATTCTATACTGGGAGTAAAAAACCGGCTAATTTTGCTCAGAGGTCTCTTTAACAGGCTAGAGGTTCTATTATGTGCCGTAAACTTAAGACCGGCTTTTCTTCCCTTGCTAAGGATCTTTACAGCCGAAAAGAATCAATTGTCCACCGCCGGGTTTGAACCTGCGGCCTTGGATATAGCATGGCAACCACTACACCACGGAGGACGTCACCCCATTAGAGAAAAGTATAAATGCGGAAATACTTAAAGCAATAGCAAATAATATTTCGGAAATGGTTAACTCCACAAAATATGTATAGGGCATAAATTATGTGTTTAACCGTTTACGACAATTTAGACAGTGTTACTACGGCTTTAAACACAAATGAACAACCATTTTTGACAAGAAACATTTAAGACGCTTGACATATGTAGTTAACAGTAGTGGTTTTATTCTTAGTCATGACAATAGCTTTCATAGGTTACCTGATTTATCATTATATACAGATGTGGGAAAATGTTTAATATATACTGGTGACACCTCTGTTACTCTATGTTACGATGTATATGACCCTTTATTAGACAAAATCAAACTAGCTATTTCTGAGTTTAAGTTGTGTGTGATAATAAAGTAATGGTTAATATTGAAGAAAAAACTGTGTATCTAAAATTCATAACTAAATTATTGATACTAATCTAAATGTACAATTTGGGAATAAATTGATGGAATGTGAACAAAGTTCTAAGCTTCTTGGAATATATATATATATATATATATATATATATATATATATATATATATATATATGGATAATTTATTAACGTGGAATGAACATTCTGACTTTATTGCCAAAAACTAAGTTCCGCAAATTTTGTCATAAGACACAACTTGACACAGAAACACTGAACTCAATATACTACTGTCTTGTTTTTACATATTTCAATTATGCTGTGTTCACATAGAACAACTGAACTATCGCATATAGGTTATTTATCGCACAGAAAAGAATTCTGCGAATCATCTTAAGTTCAAGACTCATGGAAATCTTATTTTATGCAATATAAAATTCAACGTTTTCTACCATTTACATTTTTAAGACCCTACTCTTTTTTAAATCAAACAAAAATTATTTTATAAAAATATAGATTTTTCATAATTACAATATATGAAATGCACATTTTTTAAACTGTTTCATTTATATAGCTCCCTTTAACATCATATCGGGGGCTTTCCACTTGAAACAACTCGATGTCTGTTGGTTTAAATCATTTAATTTTACTCAAACATGCACACATTCACACTCACATACAAACTTCCAGACTGTGTGGGAGATAGGGAATACTTCTGGCTAAAGAAAACTTCCCCGGCCCAACCGGGAATCGAACACGGGACCTCCGGGTGAGAAGTCAGCTCGCTGACCACTCGACCACGGAGGCAGTCGAAATGCACATTTGTTATCCATTAAAGGCCATAAACTCACAAAATATGAAAAATCACCTGTTTATTCTGGCGTTGTGCTTTTTATAAGTTGTCTTACAAAAGGATTAAACAAAATGTAAAACAAATTTTAATGGATCACTGTTTCTTTTCAGTGAAAGAGTTTTTAAGTTACAAATTTTAAAATGTTATTAGTGATGTATTTTACAATGTTATGAGTTATTTATTTTACTATGTTTTTCTTTTTATACTGACGTATAAATTCATATACTATTAGCATGTTACAAATAAAATGCAATCAACCTTGAGGAGCTACAATAATTATTAATTATCTGCTATTTTTATTTAGGTATTTATTTAGTTTAATAAAGGATAGTATTGATTCTCGCTGAACGTGTACGAAAGTTCGCGAAGTGGTAAAGGCCATAGGTGTGTTACATATGTTATAGATGAAAATATTTCCGATCCGATAGGTGCCGCGGTTGCAGGTGGGCTTTCAACTTCGAATCTGCTGTTGGAGCATTTCAGCGGAGGACTTTTAGTCATCGCCATTAAACTCCAGACGCCAGGCAACAATCAAAACAATGGTTTGCCGCCGGTGGATCTGCTCCAGAGAACGTAAAGACAGTCCCAAGGGCCGGAAAATTGATGGCGACGATTTTTTGGGATGCGAAGGTTATCATACTCATTGCCTTCATGGAAGAAGGAAAAACGATTACTGGTCAATACCAGAGTGAGTTATTGGCCCGATTCAACAAGAAGTTGGTGCCTCGGCATCATTTGTCGAAGAAGAAAGTGCTGTTTTAACTCGACCAAGTGCCACCACATTCATCGAGAGCTATTGCTGCCAAACAGAACGAGTCGCTTTATGATCTGCTGCGGGGCCCCTTCCTTCGTCCGACCTGGCTCCCAATGGGTCGCGGGAAAAACATTTAAATCACATGGGGAGGTCATCGTCGAGACAGAAACATATATTGCAGAATTTGACAACCCCTATTTCTGGCGCCGTTAAAATGACAGGAATAAATGTATACCACTAAAAGAGGACTATGTCGACAAAGAAATAATGTCTCTGAAAAACAATCTGATGTGTTACGTTCACATGATCTTCTCTACATCTCTGTAACAAATGCTTGTTTAAAAGTCTATATACATGTCAATTCTGTGGTCAGCGAGCTGACTTCTCACCCGGAGGTCCCGGGTTCAATTCCCGGCTGGGGTGGGGAATTTTGCTTTAGCCAGAACTATTCCCTATCCCCCATAGAGTCTGGAAGTATGTGTGTGTGCTTGATGAAAATAAAATTATTTAAACCTACAGACAACGAGCTTTTCAAGTGCAAAGCCCCCGATATGACCTTAGATGTTAATATAAATGAAACAATTTGAATCCTGTAACCTGTTACGTTAACGGTAACCGAGAGTCTGAGACAAGGAATAATAGCCATCCGAAAACATCGTGATATTTTCTTCATTAACATAACTTTAGAACATAGCGAAAAAATGGTTAATACTGGGTCAGCACATCGTTCTCAATCGCTGAAACAAACATTTGCACCTATTTACTTTTAACCCCTTGTTGCATAGTGTTGCAAATGTACAACAAAGATGATTACTGGAAGCTTTTAGTATTTTAGTGGACATTCTTTCTAATTTCGTATTACACTAACCTTCAAAAATAAAATTAGGTTAGTTATAGCTGTTTTACATTGTAAATGTATTTATATTTTTTTAATAAAACGGTAGCGTTTCGAATAAAAAAGAGAGAAATCCCTGCAATTGCACTCAGTTGCTCACCAGCAAGCACGTCAGCACACCGGTTATTTTACTTGAATCCTCCCCATCCATTAAAACAGGCATATTTGACTACAGTTGCGACATTTGGCTTTAAATAGATGGCAGTTCACTTTGTATTGCACTAGCAATCACAGCCATTCAAGTCCCTTTAGTTGTGGTGTCTTTGAAAGGTATATATAGGAATATGTAACAAAATATTTCATGTGATACAGGGTTAACTCTTTAAGTCCTGTGTTGTTTATCCATTTCCACTGACTGTGGGCTCTAAAATCTCAGCTGATCCTTTCTTACTCGGCAACTATATTATCAATTATAAGGTTAATAAAACTGAATTAATTAAGGGGACAAGGTACTCTGAAATGGTCAAAAACCACATTTTTACTTTCTCTAGCCCCATATGTACAATGTACATAGGGATAGAGAAGTATTGTTTTCCACCCAACAATTCGATACTGAGATTTCACCGGAAATACATGTTTTAGGACACCCTGTATCCAAAAAATAGCATTTTCAGAAAAAGGTCCGTATGTGTGTGTGTCCGTGTGTCTGTGAACATGATAACTCAAAATCGAAAAGTAGCTAAAATACCAAACTTGGTATTTAAGTTTAGTATCTTCCAGGGATGCGACACGAAGATTTTGAGAAAAATCCCCCCACCCCAAACTACCCTTTACATGGAACTTTTTTCGAACATTTTGATTTTCTTAAAAATGGCTATAACGATTTTGATTAAATATCATATATTAAAGATATTTACCTAAAAAATAAAATTTAAATCATGAATTTTCTGGGAGTAGCTTCTGAAGACCTATTTATTCTGGATGAATTTTGCTTAATTTGGCATAACTAGTAAACCGTAAGAGATAGACAAAAACTTACTGTACAAACAACTTAGGTCTTGTTAAAATACACAACTCACGTCATATACATTTTTCTCGTAGAGCTTACCGTTTTCGAGGCATTCATTGTTATTAGTTTCAGTTGTGAAGTACTTATACTTTTCTCAGACGGGAGTGTCCGTTTTCCTTTTGTTCTACTCCTCGCCAACAAAAGAAGCGATTTGTAATGACAATCGCGTAACGACAGCTTTTAAAACATTTGACTATTGGTTTAGCCTAGTGTATTCCCTTATTTTCTTCCTACTTATAAGGAACTAAATAATAAGAACATTGTGCTAATGAGTACCACAATTAGCAAGGTGCAGAAAGAAGAAGAATCTTATGTATGAAGTTTGTAGAACAGCTGGAGAAAGTCAAGTGAGTGTAACACATCAGATTTTTTGTTTTATGCATTAATGAAATCTATTATTGTCAGTTTAAGAAAATATATACTTTTGGGGTTTAAGAGGATTTTAAGGCATTTAAAATTAATTTAAATTCTAGTCCGCTTTAAAGGTGTCATACAAGACCCAAACTAATTTCCTTTTCCTCAGAAAGTAGAGAGCTGAAATTTTCAGTACGTGTATACAAACACAGAGTTGAAATTTCATAAGTTTAAGATATATATTAGGGATACTAAAACAGCAACAACTTTGTAAATTATTCTAAGTTTTACTTTTTTAACCTTGCAAATCAGTTCTTTTAACTTTCTAGTGATATACATAACTAAATTGTTGAGGTACAGAAGATATCTGATTATACTAAGAACAAGCATGCAAAAGTGTGATTATGTATTGCAAGTAGTATCAGAGAAAAAGGTACATGGATTCACATGATTTAAGAGTAAATTTTAGTATGTTCTGCTGAATGGAATGCTTTTTACAGACTCAACTACATAAATTATCAATGCAAACACCAATTTGAATTAATTCTCATAATTTATAGCATAACTCATAAAAATTTGAGAACTTTAAGTGGTAATTTAACACACTTAAGATGTAATTTCCTTATGTTCAGACTACTTTAAATCAAATCGACTATATATTTAAAATACTTAAAGTATACTAAAAGAA
The DNA here is from genome assembly GCA_030762935.1 of Hymenopus coronatus. Taxonomy (NCBI): domain Eukaryota; kingdom Metazoa; phylum Arthropoda; class Insecta; order Mantodea; family Hymenopodidae; genus Hymenopus; species Hymenopus coronatus. Next base: position 58,831,750 of record CM060884.1, read on the forward strand.
CAACATATACATTGTATTTTCTACTTTTCCTTCTTTTCTTCTAATTCACAAATGCTTGCTATCCGTGTTTGAAACTCGAGCAGTTTATTAGACATATATTTTGAGCTTCACGGTTATCTGTGAAAGTTGGCTCCACTTGGAGGGACGATTGCATGGATAAGTGCTCAACTTTAAATAAGTTTTCTCATTCCGGGAAACAACTGCCTCCATTTCTGAGAACAGACAACGGACTTCTCTCCAAATATCTACAGAAGGAATGAAGTAAATTTCACTGGGTTACGTAACTTATACTTATAGATAAGGAGATTCATTTCTTGGATGTGTGTGGATGTATTCTAGAAAAAAAATCTGATGTGTTCCATTCACATGACTTTCTCTACATCTCTGCAGCCAATTATTGTTAGAAACCTTATGCTTCTATTTACTTCATGCTAATCGAGAAAAAACTAGCAGAAATAATCTTATTTCTTGCTTTATTCTAAGTAGAAATGAAATAAGGGAGTACCATACGTTTAAAGTGAAAGCCAGAAGCTGGTTGCTATGAGACTGAAGTTGCTTTATTTGTATGGACCAATTTCTGTATAAGAAAAGTATGTTTTTCAAAGCTGAAACCAAAAAATAAGGAATACTTCAAAAACTATCGATTCCACGAAAAATTGTATATACCATATATTGTGTGTTTTAATGTGCTCTATATTTTTTGTGTGCTAAGGCTTTACCAGTTATGCAAAATTCGTAATATTCATTCAGAATAAAGTAGTCTTCAGAGGCTATTCCCAGAAAATTCAAGATATACATTTTATTTGTGAGGAAAAACGGTAAGAAATAGATAAAAACTTACTGCACTAAAAATGTTGATCTGATCAAAACACACAATTTATGTCCTTTACATTTTTGTTGTGGAAGTAACCGTTTCCTGTTTTTGGTTTCAGTTGTAAGTACTTAAACTTTTCTCAGACAGGAAGTGTCCGCTTTTCTTTTGTTCTACTCCTGGCCAAGCAAGGAAGCGATTTGCAATGACAATCGAATAACGACAGCTTTTAAACAATTGGCTATCGGTTTAGCCTAGTGTATTCCCTTATTTTCTTTCTACATGTAAGGATCTAAGTAGTAAGAACATTCTGCTAATGATTATCTCGATTAGCAAGGTGCAGGAAGAAGAAGAATCTTATGTAAGAAATTTGTAGAAGAGCTAGAGAAAGTCATGCGAGTGTAACACATCAGATTTTTCAATTAAACTGTGTCGCGGACCGACACTGCTTGCTAATAGGCACATCATCCTGTCACGAAACCTCTGCGGGAAGGTCAAGAATCACTCCTGATTCCCGCGTCAGTAAAAGATCATGCCTGACCTGCAATAAAATGCTTTATAAAAGTTACTTCTTGATTAACAAGGGTAACTAAAGCCAAATGCTTTAGTACGAAGTTAGAATAGAAAAATGGTTGCAAATGCAACACATTAGATATTTAATGACACGCCTAGCTTTGAAAGCGAAGTGTATAGCAAAGATTTAGCTTATTAGCTGCCTGTACATTCACATAAATTCACTGTTTTTCTTTTCTTTCTTATTATAACAGCCTTAAGGATCATTATGTATACTGATTTTATGTACGAAGCTTAAGCAGGGACATCAAAACACCTTTATTCCGCTGTTCCGATATATCGTGAGTCACGCAACATCCCCCATACCGTTGGACCTTCGTGCACATAATGTCAACATGCTCTCGTCCCGCAATGCGATTGCTTTATTTTTAGCTTCTCTTTATCAGGTACAAAAAATGGCTAATTTGTCCTCGGGCTGCGAGACAATGTAGATGACTTCTGTTGATAAAGAAGGGGAAAAAAAAAAAAAAAAAGGTGAGTCAGAAGAAAGACCGAACTAAGTCAAAGCACCTGGTTAAATAGCTCCATTATCTAGATGTTTAACTTTTCAGATGGAGGAGAAGTTGAAAAGAGATTTCAAAGGAGCAGGGGTTGTGTAATATGAAGAGGGCTTTGCTGCGGATTAGTATGCACGAAATATAGCTCTATAATATTATAAAGGTAAAAGGGATCAAACGGATAACTGAAAATCTCTACCTTTGCACTGAAGAGTAAAGGGCAGTAGAAAACTAATTTTCTAAAGGAAAAAAATACCTTACTGTTATATAATAAATAACGTAATTTTATTTATTGCATTATTTCCTTTTATTTTTACCACTGCAAATGAAAGAGAAGAATCGAATAGACATAGAAAAAGTTTTGAGCATAAAACATGTCTCAACCGATGACATAATGAGATTAAAGCCTAAGGGTAGAGGTACTAGAAAGCTCTGTAATATGTATGTAGTCATTTGTGATTGCTAAGAGAGAATATGAAAAGAATGGGCAGGTATGTAACGAAAAATGAGAGAAACTACTACAGGTAACGTTCCGGGGCAGAACACACAATGAGAAGACCAGTAGAGGCAATTATTATGGCAGATCGTCTCAAATGGAAGTGGGGAGGTCACGTTACGATGATGTGAAAAACAAATGTACTTATAGGTGACGCACGAAAAATGGGCCCTGAGCACTAGACTGCTCATTTTCACCCGCCATTTGAATTCAGTTTTATAGTGTACTACTAATAATTAAACATTATATCACTTCATTAAATATAGACCTTAGCATCAGCTTATTTACTAACTAAAATTTAGCAAAATTCATCCAGAATAAAGAGCTCTTCAGAGGCTATTCCCAGAAAATTCAAGATATATATTTTATTTGGTATGTAAACATCTTTCATATACGGGATTTTAATCAAAATCGTTAGAGACATTTTTTAGAAAATCAAAATTTTCGAAAAATTTTCCATGCAAAGGGTAGTTACGTGGTGGGGGGTTTTCTAGAAAATCTTCGTGTCGCTTCCTTAGAAGGTACCAAATCTAAATACCAAGTTAAGTATTTTACGGTCTTTTCGTTTTTGAGCTGTGCTGTCCACACACACACACACACACACACACACACACACACACACACACACACATACACACGGACCTTTTTCTGAAAATGCTTTTTTTTGGATTCAGGGGGTTATAAAACACGAATTTCCGGTGAAATCTCGGTATCGAATTTTTAGGTGGAATACAACACTTCCTCTATACACTATGTATATAGTACGTATAGAGAAAGTAAAAATTGTTGTGATAAATTCTAAGCATGCATATAAATGCTTGGACTTGACACTTGTATTTTACATGGGTTGATCAGAAATTAAGGTTATAAGGCCCATATTCTTGGTGTTTCGTCTTTCTCAGCAAACTTAGTAGTGTGCGGTAATTCTAATACACGCGGTTGACAACTGTGTAAAGTTTCACCCAACTGTCACCTACAGCGCTATTGCAAAGTAAACACAAATGGCGACTCGATTGAAAAACTAGTCTTGCCAAAAAATCAGCTTAGCTATCCGATTTTTGTGGGCGAAACATTTAAGCGCGGCTAAAATTCACCTGGTAGAGGTTTATGGAAGAATCGGCCAGGATTCCTCACCGAGGAGTCGCGGCAACGCGCGATCTCGTACAGCCTAGAAGACCACCACGCTGTTGAAGTATTTTCACTAGATTACTATCTCCCTATAGCGGGGATCTCGGTCCAGGCAACTCACCTTTTTCCTCACTTGAAGGAACACCTAGGAGTCCGACAATTCGCTCCAGATAAGGAAGTGCAAAACTACACGATAACGCAGCTAAACACGCAAGGACAAATTTTTATCACTCATTCCACTAAGCGACAAGTGCCTTACCGACATGCAGTCGTTCGTATTTCTATTGTTTTACTCCTAGCCATACAAAAAAGGAATTTCAATTACAACCGAATAGTGACAGTTTCTAAATACTTGACTATCGTTTTATCATAGTATTCCCTTATTTCACTTCTCTTGCAAGGCAGCAAGTAATAAGACCATTGCGTTACTCTTTACCTCGATTAGCATGATGCAGATAAAATAGTCAACTTTTGTAAGAATTTTGTTTGGAAAGCATGTAGAGAAAGTCATATAAATGGAAAATATAAGATTTTTTTTCTGTTTCACACCATATTTCCTGTTTATTTATGTCTTATACCGTATTTCTCACCGCCTTACAGAATCCTTTTTTATTTTTCGATTAATGGTAAATAGAAGAATAACATTTTATTCTCTACAAGTACTATGTGCATACACAGTGTATAGAGAAGGTATTGTAATGCACCCAAAAATTCGGAACCGAGATTTCACCAGAAATCTATGCTTTAGGATATCCTGAATAAAAAAAAAATGTTTAGAAAAATGTCCGTGTGTGTCTGTCTGTTTGCCTGTGTGTGTTTGGGCAGCATAGCTCAAAAACGAAAAGTCCGTTAAATACCAAACTTGATATTTAGTTAAATATCTTCCAAGGATACGACACGAAGGTTTTCAAGAAAAACCTCCTTCCCAATTACTCTTTACATGGAAAACAGTCAAACATTTTGATTTTCTCAAAAATGGCTCTACTTTTGATTAAAATATCATATATTAAAGATGTTTACATGACAAATAAGATATATATATATATATATATATATATACACTTTTTTGGGATTAGCCTCTGAAGACATGTTTATTCTGGAAGTATTCTGCGGAATTTTGCATAACTGGTAAACTGTATGAAATAGACAGAAGCTTACTCTACAAAATATGTAGATCTCTTTAAAACTCTCAGTTTATGTCCTTTCGTTATTGTTATGGAAGTAACCATTTCTGAGATATTCCTTGCTTTTGTTTTCAATTTTAAAGTACTTATACTTTTCTCAGGAGCTGTCCAGTTTTCTTTTGTTCCACTCCTGGCTAAGCAAAGAAGCTATTAGCTATGACAATGGCATAACGACAGCTTTTAAAACATTTGACTATCACTTCAGCCTCGTGTATTCCCTTAGTTCCCTTCTACCTATAAGGAAGTAAGTAATAAGAGCATTCGATAATGTTAATCTTGATAGAAGAATAAGTTTTTTAACAATAATTTATTGCAGAGATGTAGAGAAAGTCACGCGAATGGAACACATCAGATTTTTTTTATAGAATAGTTTGTTGAGGAATGCTTAGAAAATGTCAAGTAATTGTATTGCATCTGTTTTCTTTTCTTGTTTTGTTCTCTTTACATTCTGTAGACAATTGTCTGCTGCAGGGGGACTGCTTTGTGGTTAATTCGTTATCGATGTGCGTTCTCAGTCAGGTAACGAAGTAAAAGCAAGAAAATATTTCTTTCGAGAAAACAGTAAACAAATGAAGGAACAACCCACCTCCGGCAAGACGCGGTGGAACAGTTGTCTACATATGTTTGGAATTTTGCCTTCGCGTGTGTTGACTGCCCTTAACTCCAGTGAGCGTACACTTTTATTACTCGTTTATTACACCGCGGAAAATTCACTACAAAGGATACCGTGTTATGAATATAAAAGGGTTGGAAATAATCGAGGCGGGCAATATATTTTTACTTTCTCTATACGCACTATGTACATAGTGTATAGAGAAGGTATTGTATTGCACCCAAAATTCGATATCGAGATTTCACCGGAAATATATGTTTTGAGACCCCCTGAATTCAAAACAGAATTTTTAGAAAAATGTCCGTGTTTGTGTCTGTCTGTCTGTGGGCAGCATAGCGCAAAAACGAAAGGACCGTTAAAGCCCAAACTTGGTTTTTAAGTTTGGTATCTTCCTGGAATGGGACACGAAGAAAATCCCCCCACTCCAAACCACCGTTTACATGAAAACAATTCGAGAATTTTGATTTTCTTAAAACTGGCTCTAAGGATTTTGATTAAAATATCGTATATTAAATAAAATGTGTACCTTGAATTTTCTCTGGGAATAGCCTCTGAAGACTAAATTTTGGATGAATTTTAGGGAATTGTGCATAACTATTAAAGCGTAAGAGATGGACAAAAACTAACTCTACAGAAAATGTAGCTGGCTATAAAACACACAATTTATGTCATATGCATATTTTTCGTGGACTTTATCATTTTAAGATATTCCTGGTTTTTCATTTTTGCTTTGAACAAACATACCTTTCTCATTCAGAAATTTGTTAACTCCTGTCCATACAAACAAAGGAACTTCAGTTACATATCAACCAGCTTTTGGCTATCATTTTAACCTATGGTACTCTGGGGTACTATGGGGATATCGAATAATTCTGTTTAAAGAAAAATTCCACGCCCCAGCCGGGAAAACGAAACCGGAACCTCCGGGTGAGAAGTCAGCTCACTGACAACAAATTAGTGCTATAATTTTATTTTACTTTTCACTTCATGCTAATAAAAAAAATCAGTATAGATGGTCTTATTACTTCCTTTCTTGTAAATAGAAGAGAAATAAAGGGCTGCACTAGCTAAAACTTTAGTCAAATATTTTAAAATCTGGTTGCTATATGATTGAAGTTGCTTTGTTTCTGTGGCCAGAAAATGACAAGTTCCTGTACGAGAAAAGTATTTTAAGTATTTTAAAACTGAAACAAATAACAAGGAATATTTCTAAAATGGCCAATTCTACGAAAATAATGTAACATAAATGGGGTGTTTTAATGAGCTCTACATTTTTAATTTTTTTGTTTTTTGTCTATCTCTTACAATTTACCAATAATGCAAAATTCTGCAAAAAATATCGAGAGTAAAGATGTCTTCAGAAGCCATTCCGACAAAATTCAAGATAAACATTTTGTTTGTCATGTAAATATATTAAATATACGATATTTTGATCAAAATCTTTAGAGCCATCTTTGAGAAAAGCAAACTTTCGAACATTTTTACATGTAAAGGATAGTTGGGAGTGGGGGATTTGCTTAAACATCTTTGTGTCGCATTCACACACAAACATAAATACCAAGTTTGGCTTTGCTGGCATCACATACACGGACATTTTTCTAAAAATGCTTTTATTGGATTTAGGGGGTCTCAAAGCATGTGTTTCCGGTGAAATCTCGGTACCGAATTTTTGGGTGCAGTACAATACCTTCTCTATCCTCAATGTATATAGTACTTGTAGAGAAAGTAAAAAAAAAAACGTATACAAGCCAACCAGAAACCAAACACCAGCTCAGCCGACCAGAAAACGCACAAACATGAACTACCATAGGAGAAACTGATCTTCTCTCAACTCCCTCAGCCTTTAGCAACTCACCCACACCAATCCAACTCGCCGTGCACACAACAGAATCACCACAACGTCCACTCAGCACCGCACTCCGTCAACAGTACATATATCGCCACCACACTTCGCGCCGGGCTCGCTCCATCTGACCGCTTACAGCCACAACGTGAGACCGAGCAGAAGGGCAAAGTGCAGTGATTCTGGTGAGACATCCTGCATAGACAAGCCTCTATTGAGGCATTACCCAAACACATACGTGCAAGTCCGTTCCCAAGACCATAAGCACGCAAGTGCACGGTTATACTAGGATTGGCTGATAATGAAAACAGCATTAAAAAAATGTGGGTTTATTTCTCACCATAATCTCCATTTGTCATATCGGTGTTCTAATTTAATTAAACTATCAGTGGTGTGATTTATCAAGGTCCTCAAAATAGCAGTTTACCGCATCAATGACCTCCTCGTTGCTGTGAAATCTTCGTCCTCCAAGACATTTTTGGAGGTTTGGGAACAGGTGGTAGTCCCTGGGTGCTATATCTGATAAATAGGGTGGATGTTCAAACCAATTTTTAATTCACACATTGGACTGAACGATGGGGCGGAGCATTATTGTGATGAAATAAGTTTTTTTTTTGTCATATGAGGTCTTTTTCTTTTTATCTCATAACTCAAACTTTGAAGTAAGCTTGCATAGTAGTCACCAGTGATACATTTAGCCTTTTCCAAGAAATCAATAAAAATAATTCCCTGTACATCCCAGAAAACACTCGCCATAACTTTGTCATTTTTGGAGTTGGTTCACCTCGCTCACTCCAATGTTTTGACTGTGATTTGCTTTCTGTAGTGATATATCCAGGTTTCATCCATGGTAATAAGCTGCCTCAAAAATTCACTGGATCTTTCTGGTACAACTCCACGTTTTTAACAGCAACAGTTTTTCTTTGGAACTTTTGATCAGGTGTCAACAAACACGGCGCCCATCTTGCACAAACCTTGTGACAGCCCAAAACATTACTTAAAATATTACTTGCACGTTCTTTTGATATCTTTACAGCTATCTTAAAAAAAAAAAAAAAACGTTAATCTGCGGTCTTCCAATATTAAACGATGAATTCTTCAATGATCTCTCGAGTTGTCACTTCTACAGGACGTCCAAGGCGAGGATCATCACTAGTGCTTGTGCGTCCCATTTTAAACTCTGCAACCCACCTTTTAATCATTGAATACGAAGGGGCAGACAGTACTGTCCATTTTCTTCTTGATTTCTTTAGGCGTTAAGCCTTTCAAATGGAAGTATTTAATCACTGCCCGTTTTTCCAAATCTCCATTTTCGTGAAAACTCTATTTTTGTCTTGTTTAAAATGCGGTCATTCGAAAACAAGAGGCTATTGACCTGTAACAAACTAGTCTAGGGCTAAATCTACGATGCTACCGTCTAACTGGCCCAGTAGCGCCATATCTGTGTGAGGCCCGGGACTTATCAGCCGACCCTCGAACAGTATTGCAGCTTTTACTATATATTGGGTACTTTGACCCTACTTTCGAAAATTTTATGTGTATATTTTTACTTTCTCTACACTTATTAAGTATACAGTGTATAGAGAAGGTATTGTAACAGACCCAAAAAATCGATACCAAGATTTCATCGGAAATACATGATTTGAGACCCCTAAATACAAAAAAGTATTTTTAGAATCTAGTCCAGTCTGTTTCTCTGTCTATGTGTGTCTGTGGGCAGTATAGCTCAAAAAACGAAATGATCGTAAAAAACCAAACTATGTATTTAGATTTGGTATCTTCCAAGGATGCAACTAGAAGATTTTCAAGAAAATCCGCCCACCCCCAACAACCCTTTACATGGAACTTATTTAGAAAATTTTGATTTTCTTAAAAATGGCTGAAACGATTTTTATTAAAATGTCATGTATTAAATATATTTAGCTGAAAAATAAAATAAACATCTTGAATTTTCTGGAAATAGTCTCTGAAGACTACTTTATTCTGGATGAATTTTACGGAATTTTGCATAACTGCTAAACCGTAAGAATTGGACAAAAACTTACCACACAGAAAATGTAGAGCGCATTAAAACGCATAATTTATGGTATATTATTCTTTTTTACGTGGAGTTGATCGTATATTCCTTTTTTTGGTTTCAGCTTTGAAAAACTTGTACTTTTCTCATAGAGGAATTTGTCAACTCGTGTGCATACAAACAAAGGAACGCCAGCACCTAGCAACCAGCTTTTGTGTATCACTTTAACCTATGCTACTCCCTTATTTCATTTCTATTTACAAGGAAGAAAGAAACAAGGCTGTTTCTGCTAATTTTTTCTCAATTAGCATGAAGTAAAGAGAAACATAAACTTTTTAAGAATAATTTGTTGAAGAGATGTTGAGAAAGTCATGTGAACGGAACTTACCAGGTTTTTTAAAATGTTTTTATATTTAACGTAATAATTTAGTTATTGCCGTTATATTACATAGAGCAGCTTAAAATAATTGATAAATCTATTAAGTTTAGGCTTAGCACACTTCTATCTTATGAGCAACACCATAACAACATATATTTAACGAGAAATGCAGTATGTTTTTGTCTATCTCTTAGGTTTGGCAGTTAAGTAAAATTTGGAAAATTCATCCAGAGGCTATTCCCAGAAACTTCAAGGTATAACTTTTATTTGGAATGAAAACAACATTAATATACGGGATTTTAATCAAAGTCGTTAGAGCAATTTTTGAGAAAATAAACATGTTCGAAAATGTTTTCATGTAAAGTGTAGCTTTTGACGGGGCGGGCGTTTCATTTATGGACCTAAAAACATATATTTTCAGTGAAATCTTGACATCGAAATACAACACCTCCTCTATGCACTATGTACATTGTACATGCGGGCTAGAGAAACTAAAAATACATATTACTTAAATTCTAAGTTAGCGAGATCTACATTTATTGTGTAGTATTTTTTTTGTCCATCTGTTAGACCTACCAGATATCCAAAAGTCATCCGGAATGAAGATGACTGTACTTCCCCAAAATTTCAAATTATTAATTTTATTTGTCATGAAATGTACGGTATTTTGATAAAAAATAGAAACTTAACATGGTCAAAAAATCTTTCAGGTAACTTATGGGGTGAAAGGTTTTCTTGAAGCATTTCTTGTCGCGGCCTTGATAGCTATTAAACTTAGATACAAAGTTTGTTGTTTTACGACTTTTTATTTCTGAACTATTGTGTTCATGGGGGCGCGGACAAAAACACTCGGAGCTTTTTCTAATTTGTTTTTACTTTCTCTACACGTACGTACTTAATGTATAGAGAAGATATTGCATTCAATGCTGAGATTTCACTGGAAATACATGTTTTGGGTTCCCCTGAATCCAGAAAAAGAATTTTCGGGAAAAGATTTGTGTGTATCTGTGGAAAACATAGCTCAAAAACGAAAAGACCGTTAAATGCCAAACTTGGTATTTTAGGATGTTATGGAGAAAATCCCCCACCCCAGCTACACTTTACATGGAGCTTTTTTCGAAAAGTTTGGTTTTCTCAAAAATGGCTCTAAAGATTTATTTAAAATATCGTATATTAAATATATTTACATGACAAATAAAAGGTTTATTTTAATTTTTCTGCGAATTGTCTCTAGATGCCTCTTTATTGTGACTGAATTTTGCGTGGCTGGTAAACCTTAAGAGATAAAATAAAAAAAAACTTATCACACAAAAAAATATAAAGCCGTTAAAACACAACATTTATGTTGTATACATCTTTTTCGTGGAATTGACTGTTTTTCAGATATTCCTTGTTATTAGCTTCAGCTTTGAAAAACGTATACTTAAAATTTAGCCCACGGTACTTCTCTATTTCTCTTCTACTAATAACGAAGCAACTAATAACACCTTTTCTGCCAATCTTTTCTCGCTTAGCATGAAGTAAATAGAAGATCAAGCCTTTAAACAATAATTTATTTCAGAGAAATGATAAAGTCGTGAGAATGGAACACATCCGTTTTTTAAATAGAATACCTTAAAACGTATATTTCCGGTGTAATCTCAGTATCGAATTTTTGAGTGGAGTGCAATACCTTCTCTATCTATGCACCATGTAGAGAAAGTTAAACTCATTTCTGTATTCCCTTAACTTACGATAGGAGACAAATAGAGGGCAGATGGTACACCTGGTATATCATATATTTACTTAATTACAAATCCACTCCTCGATCACAAGATTTTCTAACTCAAGGGCGATGCTAGAGCATAGTTTTATTCATAATATATGCAACAGTTGCTAGTAAATAAACATTTGAAGGTACGATATGAAAACAACTTTTTCTTAGCTGTCTATATAACGATGTTTATGCATACGAAAACAGAGAGAATTTTAAAGTATTATGTATTAACATTTTAAATATGTTTATACTTTTCATACTAGCATCTTCGTTTTTTTGGGTGTTTTTTTTTTCGCGTAATAATTATGTCGGACTTCCAACTTTTGCCCTTTTCATTGTGCGATGTAGGTTCCCTGAGGAGCTTGCCTGCGACAGTGTTTTGTTCTCAGCAGCGGTGATATATTTTACAGCAACTTGGTAATACTCATTATAAAAGCTGCAGGTTGTCTTAAAGAGGAACCGGTCATTCATACGACACTACTTCGTAACTCCAAAAATCTGATGTGTTCCAGTCACATGCCTTTCTTTGGGTCTCTGTTACAAATTATTCTTAAAAAGCCTATTCTTCTATTTACTTAATGCTAATCGAAATAAACAGTAGAATAAATGGTATTATTACTTGCTTCCTTGTAGATACAAGATAAACACGAGAATACATAAGGCTAAAACGATAATCAAATCTTTTAAAATCTGGTAGTCACGTGGATGAAATCCGTGTTCTTTGCATTGGCAGATTGACCATCACCCGTGTGAAAAGTTTAAGTGTTTTAAAACTGAAACCCGTAACAAGGAATATCTAAAAAACGTACATGAGGTGTTTTATGAGATCTATATTTTTAATGTAGAAAGTTTTTTTTTTTATCTCTTACGGTTTAACAGTTATGCAAAATCTTAAAGATACAAAATCGTTTGAGCCATTTTAAGAAAATAAAAGTTTACTAAATTTTTTCCATGTAAACGGTAGTTTACATTGGAGGGATGTTTTTCAAAATCTTCTTGTCGCATCCTTGGAAGATACTAAACTTAAATACCAAGTTTGATACTTTACCGACTTTTCGTTTTTGAGTTATCGTGTTCACAGACACACGGATACACACTCACGCACACGGACCATTTTTTGGATACAGGGGATCCTAAAACGCGTATTTCCAGTGGAATCTTGGTATCGAATTTTTGGGTGGAGTGCAATATCTTCTCTATACACTATGTACACAGTACGTGCAGAGAAAGTAAAAACCGGTGTTTCACTTTGGACACCGTACATGATGTTTTGGATAGAAAAGATTTCCCAGACCTCAAAGTGCCAGTGACATCTTGGCTCAGATATTTAGCGGTGAAAGAGGACATCTGTCTGCATTGAAAACCCGGTACCACGTGACAATAAATACCTGATAGCAATGTCGATTACGTTGGACTGTAAGGTACTGTAACTTTGTAAATAAAGTTTGTGGTGATAATTTAGTTATGCCATATCGTCTCTCACTTTCTGGATGGTCGCCGTATTTACAGTTTAGCTAGATTGATATACAATGTTAAAATTAATTTCTTATTAACTGAGTCAGATATGCCATCTCAGATTTTATATGTTGGCGAGACTTTCCAGAGAGAAACACCCTTGTGATTATATTGAAGACTTGACAATGCAGCGAGGCGTGTGATTGCCACATTAAGCAATGATGAAGCATGTGGTTCTTGGCGTCCTCCATCTTGATAGCGACTGTTAATGGCAACAGACTATTTTATTAGTGTTTTAATGCTATGCAGGATATATTTGCTAGTTACTTGCTCTACACGTACTAGGTACATAGTGTATAGAGAAGGTATTGCACTCCACCCAAAAATTCGGTACCGAGATTTCAGCGGAAATATATGTTTTAGGGTCCCCTGTAACCAAAAAAGCATTTTCAGAAAAATGTCCGTGTGTGTTTGTGTGCGTGGGTCCGTGTGTCTGAGAATACCATAACTCAAAAACGAAAAGTTTGTAAAATAAAAACTAGGTATTAAGTTTAGTATCTTCCAAAGATGCGACACGAAGATTTTGAGAAAAATCCTACCCCCCAAACTACCCTTTACATGAATTTTTTTTTGAAAATTTTTATTGTCTTAAAATGGCTCTAATGATTTTGATTAAAATACCGTATATTAAATATATTTACCTAACAAACAAAATATACATCTTCAATTTTCTGGGAATAGCCTCTGAAGACTAATTTATTCTGGATGAATTTTACCGAATTTTGCATAACTTCTAAACCGTAAGAGATGAACAAAAACTTACCACACAAAAAGTGTAGAGCACGTTAAAACACACAATTTATATTACATACATTTTTTTCGTGGATCTACTCGTTTTTTAGATATTCCTTGTTTTTGGTTTCAGCTTTATAAAACTTATACGTTTCTCATACAGGAATTGTCAACTCGTGTCCATACAAAGGAACTTCAGTCACATAACAACCAGCTTTTGACTATCACTAACCTATGCTACTTCCATATTTCGCTTCTACTTACAAGGAAGCAACTAATTAGACTATTTCTGCTAGTTATTTTTCTCGATTAGCATGAAGTAAATAGAAGCAAAGCTTTTTAACAATACTTTTTTGCAGAGATGTAGGGAAAGTCATGTGAATTGTAAAATCAGATTTTTGTATATGTCTACAGGTTACCATTTATATGAAAGTCACTCAGAATGAAGAGGTTTTCAGCGACTATCCCTAGAAAATTCAAGACATACATTTTAGTATATGGTATTTTAGGCAACGCCAATTTTGAGAAAATCAAACTTTTCAAAACTTTTCGTAAATGGCCTACCCCACAAAAAAAATATGACATAAATTGTGTGTTTTAAAGAAATCTATATTTTTTGTGGAGAACGTGTTTGTCTATCTCTTCCGGTTTATCAGTAATTCAAAGGTCAGCAGCGTGAACTACTCCTAGAAAGTTAAATATATTAATTTTAATATACGGTATTTTGATCAAAGTCTTCAGAGCCTTTTTTTTTTTTTTTTTTTTTTTGTGAGAAAATCACAGTTAAAGTTTTTTGTATTCTTGAGTGGTGGATTTTCTTGTTCTCGGGGACATTAAAACATGTATTTCGTGAAGTTTCTTATAGACTTTTGTGTGGAATATAACACTCTCTCTACATATTATTTACATTATTATACGTGATAAATAAAGTAAAAATGTCAATTCAATTGGGCTTCGAAATTTACATAGTCATATAGATAAACAGTAGACAAATTCAGTGTATCTCCTAGGAGTTCGGAATATAAGGAAGACTGAATTGAATAGTTACTAGTTGAAGTCTGAAGCTGTCCAAATGGAGAAGTTGCGACATTGGAATGAATTATCATTGTTGAGCATGGCTCCAGGTGCGGTTGGTGTGCGGAGTGCAATCTCTCAGTGAGCTGTAAATTGCTGACGTTTGCCGCAACGCTTGGCTATCGGCATGAGTCAGTGTTTGCTCATGTGTAACAGAGGGCAGTACAGTCCAACTAGAAGACAATGGGGTTACTTGCGAGCAATTTACCCGAGTATATCAATACTCCAGGCTGACCAACCATTTAACATGAAAATAATAAAGATTGAGTCGTGGTTAATTTTAGAGTAATTTTTGGGATATAGATACTACATTTAGAATACTGTCTGGTATTACTTTTTACTTTCTCTACACGTACTGTACATAGTGTATAAAAATACCGTTTACTATGTATATATTTGCGTACGTGCTAAAGAAAGTAAAAATAATTAGTACAGCAGCTTATCTTCAGATGTATTGTGCGGTTCAGCCTTGATAACAAATTTGACTTCTTTATACGCTGCCTTGAGTGGTTTAATCATTTTTTTGGAAAGTCATTACCCGCTAATTTAACACAAAAATCACTACGTTCCACAGTATCAAACGCCATTTTAAAATCTACAAATACGGAATACACCTTAGCTCCCTTATTTCTAGTTGCCTGCACTAGTATACTATGCCGTTTTTCCTTTAATTCAATTTAAAATTGGAGTTCAAAATTATAAAATTATATAAAATAATAGAGAAAATAGAAATGAAAACAAATGTAGAACCTCTATTAATATTTTTCTTCCCAATTAAAAGTTTAACTTTTTCTAAACCAGTTTTGATAATGCTGACAAAGGCACTACCAAAAATATAAGTTCAAATGACCATGAGTTTGAGGTGATAGTTAATGGACTGGCCATCAATTCAAAGCCAAATGTTACAAGTCTAAATCCCAGTGATTGTGGTAAATGACGGGGAGAGCCCAAGTAAAATAATCGGTGTAATGCTTGGAAGTTAATGGGGTTACATTTGGCTGTAATGTCGGTTTTCTCTTTTATTTATTTAAAAAAATCGCTGCAATGTATATATTTTTACAACATAAAACAGTTCTGACTACTTGTCGTTTATGATTGAAGGTTAGTATAACATGAAATTAATCCTAGAGTATAATCCTATTTGTATAGTACGCTTAAAACAAACTTATAGGTCCCGACAAGCAACAAAGAGTTAAACTATCATGAATTATGATTTTTAGAACAAAAACACTTCTTTGAAACGTGCTTGAAATTTTTAAATCTTATGATATGTCTTGACCCAACATTTAATTCTTTCGCAGCGAGATACCCTATACTTTTCTGCACTGCTGTAAAAGAGGTTGGATAATGTTTCCAGATATTCTTGACCTTCAAATATTTTACTGAAACTGGCTGTATATAAATATGTCACTTTACTAATTTCTATGGAGCTCAGAGTCTTATTTCAAAGAGAACGTTTGAGAAAATACTGTGTTTTTGTGCTTTATTAGGTTTCACTGAAAAACATGACAGAAATGCCAAAGTAGTGAATTCTGTCTCTGTCAGCAGAGGAAACATCTAAGGCATTCATAATTGTAAAACATAAGGTAGAATTATTAAGTAACTTCTGCTAATGAATGTTGTTAACATGCTTGCTGGGACTTCCTCTTTATTTTACGTGGTAATTATTGTTGACGTCGGTGGTAATGAGAACAGCGAGGAAGAAACGGGAAAGCTTCTCCTGCATAAATATTCGCAACAGAAATTCTCTCCAACTTGTAGACGATAATTTTATATACGGTAATCTCAGTCCAACGATGAAAACGTAAAACTCCAGCTGCGGTTAATAAGAATAAACGCAAAGCAACTTATCACGACGCTTTTTATTTTCTCTACACATAAATGTAATAGTGCATAGAGAAGGTATTGTATTGCATTCAAAAATTCGATACTGAGATTTCACCGGAATTACATATTTTGGGAACCACTGAATCCATAAAAAAGCATTTATAACAAATCTGATGTGTTCCATACACATTATGTTCTCTACATCTCTGTAACAAATTATTGTTAAAAAGCTTATGCTTCTATTTACTTCATGCTAATCGAGAAAAAGTTAGCAGGAATAGTCTATTATTTGCTTCCTAGTAAGTAGAATTGAAATAAGGGAGTACCATAGGTTAAAGTGACAGTCAAAAGTTGGTTGCTATCTGACTGAAGTGTTGAGAAATTCCTGTATGAGAAAAGTATGTTTTTCAAAGCTGATATAAAAAACAAGGAATATCTCAAAAACAGTTAACTCCACGAAAAAATGTATATAGCATAAATTGTGTGTTTTAATGTGCTCTACGTTGCTCTGCCTAGTAATTCTTTCTATCTCTTATGGATAGCCAGTTATACAACATACCGTAAAATTCATCCAAAATAAAGTAATCTTCAGAGGCTATTTCTAGAAAATCAAGATATACATTTGATTTGTCAGGTAAATATCTTACATGAAAATAACTTTTCTCGAGCTATCAGCCAGGTGAATTCTGGAATAATTTCCAAGCTTTCAAGAGCTAACCTCGCTCTCATCTTCAGGTGAATGGCATTTGGAGTTCGGTGCTCAGCAAACACTCACAAAGATTTGTGAAACTGCCAAAAGCTAGCCCTAGTTTTAAAACAGGCTCACATCTGGCAGCAGGCCAATCAGAGCAGTCCGTCCAGGCAACGGAGACCATTGGTCCCTAGTCAACGCCTCCCATGCCGGACCCGGGCCAATCACAGAGCGGCATCTGGCCGGTCCCCCACCGGAATACTATATATAAGGCGAACCCGGAATCTCTACATCAACCCTATCCAGAGACACCTCTGCCTCATCCAAGAGTGGTGCGAGCGTTGGCGATTGTCCATAAATCCGGAGAAAACCACGCTATTCTATTCACCAAGCGCCGCTTTCCCGCAAACTTCCCCACATTCACGTACCTCAGACGAAGGATACAATGGACCAACACCATCACCTACTTGGGGGTGAAGCTTGACAGGGGCGTCACTTTTAGGGAGCACGTCCGGGGGCTGTGGTGCCGGGGCAATGGGGCTGCGGCCTCACTGTACCCGATGCTGAGGTCCTCGATGACGGTTCCCCTTAGGTTGCGCCTTTTGAGGGCTCTCATTATCCCCTTATTAATCTACGCCTGTGAGATCTGGGGCATGGCGGCATACTCCAGTCTGCTGTTGTTTCAGCGGGTACAGAATAGGTGTCTCCGGGCTATCTATTCTGTGCCTCGAGGCTTTCCAACGAGACTCCTGCACGAAGCCTCTGGTCTACCATACCTGGAGGACGAGATTAGGCGTCGGGCAACAAAATTCAACGAAGGGTTACCATTCCATCGGAGCGCCCTCGTTAGGTCTATTGGGGATTACGATCCCACAAACCGCCGCTTCAGGCGATACCGGCTTCCCCGCATGGCTTGCGGGCATCCCCGGTAACGAAGGAGCACCACCAACAGCTGCTACGGCTAAGCTCCTTATTATCCTTCAAGAGTTGCTTGGATTCAAAATTTAATCTCAAGAAACATTTTGATAAAAACTCACCAGCGGTGCACAAGGGCCGTTGCACCATCAAGGCAACCGTCGAGGAGCAATATTCACCTCCTCCTGTCACTCCACAACCCCAAAACTCACCCGCCATCCTACAAACCCCACAATCCCGTCAGAACGTGGTTAAGTTCTCTCTGAGAACAGGGACAAGTCTAACACACCTCGGGCTGCCCTCAGCCTGCCAATCACACTGGACTGGACTCTACATTATTCCCTGAAGATGAGAGTGACGTTAGCTCTTGAAAGCTTGAAAATGATTCCAGAATTCACCTGGCTGATAGCCCGAGAAAAGTTATTTGCATATCGCCGCCAAGAAAGCTTCAAGTCATGGTTCAAATATCTTACATATATGATATTTATTCAAAATAATTTGAGCCATTTTTGAGGAAATCAAAATTTTCGAAAATGTTTCCATGGAAAAAGCGTTATTTATGGATATAAAGGACATTGGGTTTAGGGGGGGGGGTTTCTTGAAACTCTTTGTGTCGCATCATTGGAAGATACTGAACTTAAATACCAACAAACATATATTTCCGGTGAAATCTCAATATCGAATTTTTGGGTGGAATGGAATACACTTCTCTATTCACATAGAGAAATGTACATAGTACGTGTACAGAAAGTAAAAAAGAAAAGCTAAAATCAATCTATGTCTTGCATTCACATGCTCTTATATACTCTTTTACAAATATGCTTAAAGCTTCTATTTCCAGCGAACAGCAATGACAATCAATGGGTACTTCGTAAACGGTTATTGAAGAAAATGTTAATTGTTATAGTTTACTCATTTCTATGAGATAAAATACGATAATAAAATTTAAGCAGTCAGGATATCACATTCAGATTAGAGGCGGGCTAGTATTATTATTATTTGATATGGCCATTTTGAATAAATTACATTTAAATTAGCGAGAGATAGTGCTTCACCAGTTTCAGCAATCGATATTAGTGGCAAAATGTCGTAATGCTGTGTCCTTTTAAAGCAATGCTAGCATAGGTATGAGTTTTACCATAAAACTTCAATATCTAAGTGACAAGAACCCTTACAATGAAGTGCTGACGCTGTAGATTGAACTCCAGACCAACTTCAAGAGAAAAGTGAGGTTATATTTAAAGGAGCTAACGTCGAAAACACCCAAACGAATCAGGTGTATTGAACGGAATTTGGTACACACCCTCCTTGAACTTCAACACTAGAACCACCTGCTTCCCTCTCGCAGGCACGAGCACCAGCTGTACCTCTGAACCTACTACTTCCCAGAGATGCGCAATGTAGGTATAATTCCTACCTTATCCTGGGTATACTACAATATCCACGATATTTGCAATAAAGAACACAACCGAAGTGGAAAGGACAATTTTGCACAATGGACTGGAGTAACTGAAATTAAAATAGCGGATATAATACATCTCTTTGCTTTGTTGTCGCAGAGATTTCAGATATTTCAAGCAAATATAATTTTTTTTGTTTTATTTTATGTCGCTTTAACAACTATGACATATTGTGAGGGAACTGTCCGTTTAAAATCTCATCCCCAAACCAAAAATACAACCTTTGCTTCGCGCCAAGCAGATGGTGCAAAGGATGGTCCAATGTAACTGTTCTACCATCCATAGTCTGATGGCGCCATCCTTATCAGATGGAAAAGAGTAGTTAGCCTTTTAAGGCCTTATTTCTTCACACCATGTCTACCACTAGCTCCGAAGAAAGGGTTCGGGAGCTATCCATTTTACTTCTTTCACTATTTGTGGTTAGATCGCAATGCAATCGCATTACCATTCATTTTCAGAGTTGCTATTGTTTTAAACTGAAGGTAAACTTTGAGACATGGTGTTAAATATTCCATACGGTATTCATTCTGACGATTGATGGAAGCCATGGAAAAACGTAGGTACCTCTTAAGACACCCCTCACGGTATATGTTCTTTATAGACAGAGTAATTCAAAAATACTTTTACTTATGTTTGGGAATGGATTCCTGACATCGAAAAAGAAAATGTGTTGATATAAACATATGCTCTAAAATGCTCCGTTTTTTTGCATTATATGTTTATTAATGAAAGTCAGCTTCAACGGCTTTCCGGGTACTCCTGATAACTTCATTTATTTATGCACTCATTCATAGAAGGCTCTGATCCATTTTACCCTGCAGATTTGGCCTTGTGTTGCCATTGCTGCTTGTTAACATTTGCCATTTATCAGATCTGTAATACATTCTCCCAGCACACCTTACAAGTGCTGTCTAAAGTTTCTTCATTTAGAACACTCTCCCAGGTCTATTAGACATGTGGTCTGCAAATAAGAAGAAGCATTGGTTTATGTATGATGCTCTAGCACATTTTAGTCTCATTTTTCGAGATGCACTAGTTGGTATCTAGCATGACAAACGGATAGGTAGAAGGGGACCAGCACCATTACTCAATCCTGGTGTTGGAGTGTTATATTTTCGCACCACTATAAACCGTTCCTATATGAAGAAACTCTTAATCTACGTGTAATTTACGGCTGTAAAATCATTAGACACCGATTGGGAGAATTTGACGGTCCATGCTTGGACAAATGCATCGTGTCCAGACGCAAGAGAAGGACATTTGGATCATTTGTAGGTGTTTTTGTACTTACAAGCGGGCAACGTCAAAAACAGAATAAAGTGCCACATTAAAATGTCTTGATTAATAGCATTCTGAGCCTCAATAAATCGAGAAAGAAGGGGTTTTGGGACATGTGTTTATATGAGAATTTTTCTGGTTTGACACAAGGAACCTTTCCCCAAACTTTGTAAAAGTATGTTTCAATCATCCTGTATAAGGATAATCCTGGAGTATTTCAAAGTTTGTGAGCACGCTACCCATTTTAGTCATAGAATTTCTTCATTGTGAATGGTGCCACATTCTATTGTTGTATATTTTCATTTCTTCGGCACCCACAAGCAGAAAATGTTACTAATTTTCCATTTCTCTAAAAATAACTTGTTGCTGGTTATTGTCCTATCTTAGACTGAAAAGACCATGAATGACCACTATGTTATCTAGTTCACGTAAGAGCTATAACGGTTTTTCTTGTTTTAGTAATGGAATGCAATAAATTTTGAGTTGCAAGAAACATTAATATATGAGCACCGCTTTGAATAATACAGCTCCCAGCAATTCTTGCTTTTGGTTTGGTCTTTGAATGCCACCTGAGCAGCATTTAGAATGGCGACATTTCTACCTCAGCATGTGTTTATGCTGAAAAATAATTCACTACTATAAATTTGGCAGTTGTTCAATAACAACCTGAATGTTCGCAAGTGAGGCGTTTGCTGTAGTGTTGAGCAAAGGGATTCATTTCATGAAATATTCCAACATAAAGCATATATCAGCAATAACGGTGTTTTTTATGTTCTTTTGTTATGCCCTTTTACTGCATGCTACTGGATATGAGCCAAACGTTTTCGAAAGAGAAAACACTATATACTGGTAATTTCTTGCAGTGGCGACCAGTGCCATATCATTTCAGTTTAATGGATTAAATAAACAGGTTTTAGGCGAAATACTCCTTTAATGCGTGCAAATAAACAAAAAAACAAATATATATATATATATATATATATATATATATATATATATATATATATGATGGGTTCTAATGACATTATTTTCTCTACTGATTCTACAAATAAGCTTCTTACAAAAGATTATTCTTTTCTCTATAGTTCATGTCGCCCTCCGTGGTGTAATGGTTACCGTACTTACTTCACGGGTTCAAACCCGGCGGAGGAAGATGGATTTTTTTGGGCGTAAAAATTCTCAGCATAGCTTCCTTTGGAAGGGAAGTAAAACCGTTGGTCTCGTGTCTTATATTTATGGAACGTAAATGAATCCCGAGCCTGATAAAAGAGACCTCTGAGCAAAATTAAGCGGTCTTTAATGAGGACCCAGCAGTTAAACAGCATCTATAAATACAATTCAATTTCCACTTCTCTCACTTCAAGCTACCAAACCAGGTGGCTCAAGCGTTTAGGATGAGGCTGGCGTGAGGTCGTGTGGTCGATTTCCGCGGACGACCTTTCTTACCCATGGTTTTTTTCGGGGTTTTAACGGGTCACTAGGCGAATACTGGGGAGGTTTCTTCATTCCTACGAACTTCCTGTACCTTCATTTCATCTCCGTTTCATCCATCTGATCTCATTCAGTGTTGTACGTAGCTGCGAGGACTGCGGTGGTGACGCCCTTCCGTGGTCTGGAAATATAGATATCGGCGGCGGGATGGCATTGTAAGTCGTCTGCAGACCCGGGGAGTTTAGTCAGACTGTGTCGCGGGCTCCTAACGCTCTCCAGTCGGGATGAAGAACTGCTTAGAATATGTTAGGGACCCTCCACGATGGATCTTCTTCCGTCGTCTAGTTTCGACCGCCCTTTGAAATTATTCTCATTTCATCCTATCTTCCTGGGGTCTGACTTACAATAAAACAATGGATGCAGTGGGGAGTCCCCCCCCCCAAACACGCAACATACGTTCCGTGCTAATCGAGATAATTTTTGGCAGGGTTTAACGCCCGCTTTAACTACTTATGGCACCGCAGGTGGTGACACTGATGATACATGAATGAAGATGGAACATCGGTGGAATACGATGGCGGGGGAAACTGGAGACCCCGTAGAAAACCTGCCCCAGCGCCGCTTTGTCTATCACAAATCTCACATACGGTCGCTTGGGATCCAACATGGGTCTAACCACTCGGCCACGGCGCGGCCAATCGAGATAACCATTAGTAGAATGAATGGTCTTATTACATAGCCCCTTGTAAGTAGAAGGGATCTAGGGGAATTCATAGGCTAAACTAAATAGTCGAATATTTTAAAAGCTGTCGCTAATAAAATTGATTGTCACTGAAATTCGCTTCTCTACTTGGCCAGGAGTACAACAAAAGAAGCCCGTACGACTTCCTGTTTGAGAAATGCACTTTAAAAGTGAAACCAATAGCAAGGAATATCTCGGAAATGTTGCCTCCACAACCAAAAAGTAAAGGACATAAATTATGTGTTTCGACGAGATCTAAAACTCTTACGTTTACTAAATATGCAATAGCCATTCAGAAATGAAGAGGACTTCGGAGGCTATTCACAGAGAATTCAAGAAATATATTTTATTTATCATGTAAATATATTTATCATATGACATTTTAATCAAAATCGCTAGAGCCATGTAAAGGGTAGCTTGAGGGAATAACCTTGAACATTTTCCAGTTTGCTATTAATGAAGTTTTCGTTTGTACTGTGGCAGGAATTTTTGTTTCGGGGCTTTGGAGGGGAATGAAGTAACGGGTTGGTTTGCCGGCTAGCTAAGGAACTGTGTGATGGTCTCAGGGTGTGCGGGAGAAACCTGAATAAAACTCTGCTGTTGGTTTCTAAGTGCCCTTTACTTTCCCGCACGTAATGTTTCACTTTTCCCCTGACCGTCCAAAGTACAAGAACTCATAGCCTCCCCAAAACAAAACCGATCACAAATTACTTTAGCTGTTTCCCCTTCCCTTCGCGCCAATCTCCCTCTTAATTCCCTTTCCCTGTGAACAAACTCTTTCACATCGCGGACTAGCAGCTTCTCATTTCACTATGAGCTACGACTCGACGTGGGTTCACTACACGGTGACAGACTTATGAGTGTCGATGTGCACCCCGACTTTCCCGAAGCTCCCTTGGCTAGACAAGAGTCTATTCGCCGTCCCTTTTCTAGGATTTGCCTAGACTTTTGCTATCTTTTTTACTTTCACCGATTTTATTGGCCAAAACTGTGTTGTATTTTTATATTTTGTCGCGTTTAAATTGGGTTTCATGATTTTAGATGCTTCGCTATGTCCTTACTGCTATTAATATGTTAACGCGCCTGATTGCACTTTCTGTGTGTGGTGGAGCGTGAATTTTGTTTGGGGTTTTTCCCTTCATTGTTCGTAGCTGAGTTTCTGCATATCAGCTCCTTTTGTTCACGTGGCTTTGCTACCTTTTCTTTCCTTCTTTCGTGTTTCAAGTGATTTTATTCCATGTTTCTTTTTCCCTTTTAATATAGTTAACATTGTTTAAGTAGATTTAATTCTCTTTTAATTGTGATTGTATCTATTTATTATTCTGTTTCTTTTCATTGTTATATTTCATTCATTTTTTCTCATGTTTTATTATACGTTACTCTTATTTGTCTGTCTATTTTTATCTCTTCAGTACTTTCTTTACACGTGCTACGTAAATAGTGTATAGAGAAGGTATTGCATTCCACCCAAAAATTCACTGTCGAGATTTCACCGGAAATACAGGTTTTAGGGTTCCCTGTATCCAAAACAGTATATTTAGAAAACAGGTACGCATGTGTATGTATCCGTGTGTCTGTGAGGACGGTAATTCTAACACGAAAAATCTATAAAATGCCAGAAGGGTGCGACACGAATATCTCGATTAGTATGAAATAAAGAGAAAAATAATCTTGTTAACAATAATTTGTTACCGAGATGTAGAGAAAGTCATGTTAATGGAACACATTATTTTTGAGTGATGCTGCCCTCAGATACACAGATATACAGACAGATATATAGACACACTTTTCTCTAAAAATAGCTGTTTTATTTGGGGTGCATTCAGGATTGTTACAAAACGTATATTTCCGGTGAAATCTGGTACCGGAAATTTGGGTGGAATACAATCCCTTCTCTACCTATTATGTAGTTTTTACATACGTACTAGGGAAACTGATATTTGAATATCTTCACGTTATATCTGAAAACATAAAATATGTATGGAACAAGGACTTCCAAACGTCTTTATGGCCCGTCTGCTTGCGGTCTGTAATCTCTTGTGGTTCCCTCACTTCATCCCATTTCCTGGGGGTGTTGGTATCAACAATGTGCGTAGGTCGCACTCCGCTGTCTAACCCACATCTACGAGTCAAGATATATTCGAATTTTATAAGAGGCATCGTGTGCCTTGCTGCGTATGCAACCATCAAAACGTACGATTTGAGCCTGCAATATAAAGTGCCTCAGCAATCGTTTAATAGGGAATGTTCGAAGTGATATTTGCTGACTGAAATGGATGGCTTCGATTGATTTATTGACATTGCAAGCGATGTAGTTATTGCAGAATCAAGTGACTATTGTTTATATAATATTTAGCACACATCGTAAATATGTTTGTATATAATGATGATGAATTAATTTGATGGACCAAGTCGACTATTTATTACTTTTTCTACTTAGCACATGGGTACAGAATGTAACGTAAATACAGGTTTTAGGGTCCCCCGTATCCACAAAAACATTTTTAGAAAGAAGGACCGTAAAACATGCTTTGTTTGTTGACGACGCTGTCGTTTACGGATCATATCAATGCCGTTGAAACCCCCTTATCGAATTTTTGAGTGGAACACAATACCTACTCCACCTACTATCTACATGGTAAGTATAGAGAAATTAAAAATATGCAGTGTTTCATTCACATAAATTTTTATACTTCTCTGTAACAAATATTTATTTAAAAGCTTATTCTTCTATTTTAGGCTAATCGAGATAAACACTAGCTTGTAAGTAGATGGGAAATAATGGAATACACTAAGCTAAAACGATAGTCAAATCTTTTAAATGCTTTTTGCCATGTAGATGAAATCTGTTTCTTTGCATTGTCAGGAATTGACAAATTGCCGCATAGGGGTTGGCGGGTTCGTATCCCGGATGCAGGTTTTGGCTATTAAGGAATGTGGGTGTCCTAGCTTAAGATTTTTTTAGCATGGAATATCTTTTCAGGCGTAGTATTACATAACTGATTTTCTTTGAGTTCCAAATTAGTACTGAACTCATTTATTCATTTCGTTCGGCCTTTTCAACCGTCAAACATATACGCATTCCTTTTGCATTTTCTACTCTTAAGTTACGCTTTAGTCTTTTGGTGCAGTGATTTCGTTCGTATTTTGGTCCGTATTAAATCAACACTATTTCCGTCACAAAGGTAACCCGTTCCGCCCCAGCACGGACCGAATGCTCCGTGGATGTTCCATGCCTAGTGCCAAAAGTGTCGCTTGACCAGCAAGAGAACCGTTTATCTAGCTTTGTTGTGTTCACCTTCGGCAGTGTATCCTCACCCCTTTAGTTAAAGTCCTTCCCTTAACGGTACTATCCCACTTGAGTCGTTTGTCAGCTTGTGTTTGTCCTTGCCTTTTTCAGACGTGTTTTACAATATTTCTTTTCTGGCCATTTCCAAAATACAATTGTCCCGTCTTAGAATATTTTATGATAAATTGGTTATAATTTACGTCTCCCGCTTAACTTACTTTTAATTCCGTGACATGGCATGTTACTTGTATTTTCCGGTAAAATCTCGGTATCTCTGCATCCATATCTTTTACCTTGTAAAGAAAATAAAATTTAATTTAGATTCAGGTGACCTCAAGCCTTATTATACCCGGTAAAATTTCAGTATGACTTTTAAGACAATACAGTTACTTATACTACTTGCTAAAAGCTGCAGAGAAAGTAAAACACGAGCCGCCTCTGCATCTTAGTGACAAGAAATATGCCTGTGGCTGACTTTTGACGCAGCAGCATTGCGGATACTCCCAAACCAACCCTTTGCTTTAGTGAAAAATGTAGCAGCCGCAGAACTGTAATATTTCCAAAAGCCATACGCATACGCAATGGAGATTTTACGAGTCTTCAAGCCTCCTTAATTCTTGCTGGTTTTGCTATGACCTGATTATACATCTTGGGTCCTTCACCTTCTTTCTCATTGCGTTATACAATGTTTGCGTTACGTTTAACTTAATGACACGCTGTCAACTTGCACTGAATATCCATATGAATATAACGTAGAAATGTTAATATTACTCATTCTCAAAAGTAGCAATATAGCAAAGGTTTAAAAAATCTGATGTGTTTCATTCACATGACTTGCTCTACATCTCTGAAACAAATTATCCTTAAGAAGTTTATGCTTCTTTTTACTTCATTCTAACCGAGAAAAAATTAGCAGAAATAGTCTTATTATTTATTCCCGTGCAAATAGAATGGAAATAAGGGAATAGCTTAGGTTAAAGTGCTAGTCAAAAGCTGGTTGCTATGTGACTGAAGTTCCTTTGTTTCTATGGACAGTAGTTGACAAATTCGCTTGTGAGAAATGTGTTTTTAAAGCTGAAATCAATAACAAGGAATATCTAAAAAACGATCCACTCCATGAAAAATGGTTACAACATAAATTGTGTCTCTATTTTCTGATAAGTAAGTTTTTCCTCTTTCTCTTACGGTTTGCCAGTTACACTAAATTCCATAAAATTCATCCAAATAAAATAGTCTTCAGAGGCTATTCCCATAAAATTCAAGATATACATTTTATTTTTCATGTAAATATCTATAATATACGATATTTTAATAAAAATCTTTAAAACCAATTTTGAGAAAATCAAAACATTTCGAAAAAATTTGACACGTAAAGACTTTTTTTTTTAAATCTTTGTGTCGCATCCTTGGAAGATATAGAACTTAAATACCATGGACTGTTTGTTTTAGAGCTATGCTGTCTACAACTGCTTTTATCGATCTCAGGGAACCTCAAAACATATATTTCCGGTGAAATTTCCATATACAATTTTTGACTGGAATGTAATACCTGATCTATTCACTATGTACATTATATATACGGGCTAGAGAAACTACAAGTGTAGCTGCCGCAAAACTGTAATATTTCCAAAAGCCATACGCATGCGCAGTGGAGATTTTAGGAGTTCTTAATTCTTGCTGGTTTTGCTATAACCTTTAGAATATACGTCTTGGATCCTTCACTTTCTTTCTCATTTCGCTATACAATGTTTGCGTTGCGTTTGAGTTAATGACTATTATCAACTCTCACTGAATATCCATATGAATGTAACGTAGAAATGTTTATATTTCTCATTCTCAGAAGTAGTATTGTAGCATAGATTTAAAAAATCTGATGTGTTACATGTGTTTGGTTCTTTGTAAGTAGAAGGGAAAAAATCTGATGTGTTCCATTCACATGTCTTTCTCTATATCTCTGTAAATTATTATTGTTAATAAGCTTATCTTTTATTTATTTCATGCTAATCGAGAAAAATTAGCAGAAATAGTCTTATTTCTTGCTTTATTGTTAAGTAGAAGCGAAATAAGGGAGTACCATAGGTTAAAGTGAAAGCTGGTTGCTATGTGACTGATGTTCCTTTGTTTGTATGGACAGGAGTTGACAAATCCCTGCATGAGAAAAGTATGTTTTTCCAAAGCTGAAACCAAGAAAAAGGAATATCTCAAAACGATCAACTCCACGGAAAAAATGTATATAACATAAATTGTGTGTTTTAACGTGCTCTACATTTTTTGTGGGTTAATTTTTTGTCCATCTCTTACGGTTTAGTAGTTATGAAACATTCATCCAGAATAAAGTAGTCTTCAGAGACTATTCCCAGAAAATTCAAAATATGCATTTTATTTGTCAGGTAAATAACTTTAATATCCGATATTTTAATCAAAATCGTTAGAGCCATTTTTTAGAAAATCAACATTTTCGAAAAACTTTCCATGTAAAGGGTAGTTTGGGGTGGGGAGATTTTTCTCAAAATCTTTGTGTCGCATCCGTGGAAGATACTAAACTTAAATACCAAGTTTGGTATTTTACAGACTTTTCGTTTTTGAGATGTCGTGTTCACAGACACACGGACACACTGACACACGCACACACACGGACCTTTTTCTGGGACCCTAAAACATACATTTCCGGTGAAATCTCGGTATCAAATTTTTTGGTGCAGTGCAATACATTCTCTATACACTATGTGCAGAGTGAGTATAGAGAAAGTAAAAATCGAGTGTGTTCCATTCGCATAATGGCCTCTAGCTGTACAGTAAAAAGAAACCTTTAATGCAAAAGATTAATCTCTTATCTACAACATGCTAATTAAGAGAAGCATAAACACAATTATTCTTATTTCTATCTCCTTGTAAGTAGAAGCGAAATAAGAAAATGCACAGGCTAAAGCGATAGTCTTGTACTATAAAAGGCAGTTGTTATGTGAAACAATTTATATTCCAATCTCTTTGCTTGTGAGGAGTAAACAAACGAGAAGCAAGAAGAAAGATGTATTCCCGTTTGAGAAAAGTTTCAGTGGCTTAAAATTGAAACTAATAATCAGGAATAGGAAAAATATATGACATAAATTGTGTCTTTAAATGAGATCTACATAATACAGCCAACTATTAATTTGATTGTTTTTTTTTTCACACAAGCCGTGTATAGGACAGGAGTTGGATAGATAGTCAGATTGAAAAACCAATGCCATAGCCGGGATTTGAATTACGGATCTACCGGTTTCTAGCTGGTCGCTGTAACCACTAAGCTATCATAGCAACATGCCGGCACAGCATTGAATTCTTCAGCTGACTCGCATGTTTCCCACTAAACCATAACGGGGTCTCAAATTTATTTCGAGATAACTTCCTTCAATGGTGACTTGCGATATCTTAATTACTTTCAAGCCCCGGACTTCATCGTTTAGCCAAGTACTACGGTAGCTCTGCATAGGACAGGAGATAGGTTACAATCCCGGCCATGGTATTCCATTTTTCAGTCTGACTATCCAACTCTTGTCCAAGGTATGCGTGAAAAAGGAATTAAAGTAAAATATTATATGCTTACGCAACTTGCGTGGCAAATACTTCTCCCTTTCTTGCTTTTTACTTTTTCTACTTGGTACACAGGTAGAAAAGGTATTGCATTTCACACAAAAAATCTGATGTGTTCCATTCACAGGACTTTCTCTATATCTCTGCAACAAGTTATTGTTAAAACGCTTATGCTTCTATTTACTTCACGCTAATCGAGAAAAAATGGTAGAAATAGTCTTATTACTTGCCTCCTTGTAAGTAGAAGCGAAGTAGGAGAGCACCATAAGTTAAAGTGATAGTCAAAAGCTGGTGCTAAGTGACTGAAGTTCCTTTGTATGTACAGGAGTTGACAAATTCCTGTATGAGACAATTTCCGAAAGTAAACAGAACTGTAAGCTCTACTAAGATGTCAGCTATGTTCATATAGAGAGCAAAACGCCCAATTGCCAGGACTATACACCGCAAGGAATTAAATTAACGGTCAATCAGACTACCGCAATGCCACTTGAGATGCTGATGTATGTAAACACGTATTTGCTTTCCATGAACATAATTTCATTTCGTGAAGCTGGAAGCCCTGCTTTACCACTAAGGTAGGGTCGTTATGCCTCATGCATATGGTAATATGAGTGACACCCCCCCCCCAACAAGTGTTTGACATTTGCCCTTCCCCCATTGTGAGGCTTCAAGCATATCAATTTTCCTTCCAACCAAAAAAATGACGTGAACGAGTGAGAAAATCAAGATGAAGTGATTCAGATAGCCGAAATGTATTTTTGATTACAAAAACAACATTAAAAATCTAATGTGTTGCACGCACATGAGTTTATTGCTGAAACTTAAACAAATTACTCTTTCAAAACATTATTTCTACATATATTTTGGCTATTTTTCCATTCTCTACACGTACTATGTACATAGTATATAGAGGAAGTATTGTATTCCACCCAAAATTTCGATACCGAAATTTCACCGAAAATGCATGTTTTAGAACCCCCTGAATGCAAAAAAAAAATGTGCATGTATGTGTGTGTGTGTGTGTGTGTGGACAGTATAAAACGAACAGACCGTTTGGTGTCTTCCAAGGAAGCTACACGAAGATCCTCCCACTCCGCACTACACTTTTCATGGAAAATTTTTCGAAAATTTTGATTTCAAAAAAAGGGCTACAACAATTTTGATTAAAATACCACATATTAAAATCATTTTCATCATATATAAATATATATACTTTGAATTTTCTGGAATGGCTTATTAAGATATGTTTATTCTGGATGCATTTTGCTGAGTTTTGCATAACTGGTAAACCGTAAGAGAATGACATAAAAATATGTAGAATATAACTACATAAAAATACAAATCTCATTAAAACACACAATTTATGTCATATACATTTTTTTCGTAGAGTTGACCGTTTTCAAGATATTCCCTGTTATTGATTTCAGTTTTAAAATACTTAGAACTTATCTCATACGGGAACTAGTCAACTCCTGGCATTTGCAAAGAAACTGATTTTAATCCCTTAGCAATCGCATTTTAAAACGTTTGACTGTTTTTTACTTTCTCTACACGCACTATGTACATAGTGTATAGAGAAGGTATTGCACACCACCAAAAAATTAGAAACCAAGATTTCACTGGAAATATGTTTTAGGGTCCCCTGTATCTAAAAAAAGTATTTTCAGAAAAAGGTCCGTGTGTGTGTGTCCGTGTGCCTGTGAACACGATAACTCAAAAACGGAAAGTCGATAAAATACCATGGTATTTAGTATCTTCCAGGGATGCGACACGAAGATTTTGAGAAAAATTTCTCCACCCCAAACTATCCTTTACATGGAACTTTTTTCAAAAATTTTTATTTTCTAAAAAATGTCTCTAAGGATTTTGTTTAAATTATCGTATATTAAAGATATTTACCTGACAAATAATATGTATATTTTGAATTTTCTGGGAATAGCCTTTGAAGACTACTTTATTCTGGGTCAATTTTACGGAAGTTTCCATAACTGCTAAACCGTAAGAGATGGACAAAAACTTCCCACACAACAAATGTAGCGCACTTTATAACACACAATTTATGTTATATACATTTTTTTCCTGTAGTTGATTGTTTTTGAGATATTCCTGTTTTTGGTTTCAGCTATGAAAAATTTACAGTTTTCTCATACAGGAATTTGTCATCTCCTGTCCATACAAACAAAGGAACTTCAGTCACATAGCAACCAGCTTTTAACTATCACTTTAACCTATGGTACTCCCTTATTTCGCTCCTACTTTCAAGGAAGCAAGTAATGAGACTTATTGTGCTAGTTTTTTTTTTCTCGATTAGCATGAAGTAAATAGAAGCATAAGCTTTGTAACAATCTTTTTTGCAGATATGTAGAGAAAGACATATGAATGGAACACATCAGATGTTTTAGCCTATAAAGGGAGTAAAAAGACCACTTCTGCTATTGTTTTAGCATTAAATAGATAGAACAATAAGCTTATTAACAATAATTTGTTATACTGATATAAATTTCACTACCGGATTTCCTCAATATTTAATAATGTGACATATTTGCAGACATGAGAATTTACGCGAATTATGAAAGGTCACATATTAGTACAAACATGTGGCAGTGTCTGTGAGGGTAGAGTTTGTGGGTGATGTTTGCCAATTGCTGTGGAGGAATGGAGGGTCTCTCCTTGAGCTGTTTACACACACAGTCCCTCCCTCTCTCTCCCTTTGGAATGAAACACAGAGAGCTAAAAGCGGATGGATGTATACTCTTGCGCTGTATGCGGCAGAGAAACTTGATGTAAATAATTTATCCTGGGATGACGTTTCTTTCGCCCTGCCGAGCAGTAATTCATTTTCTTGAATCCGGTACCCTAGAGACCAGCATTTTTCGCTTGAAACTGTCTTGATTCCGCAGCAGTAAATAAATTCTCAGGAGTATTTCAAGGATTTCTACACGCACGCTTTTCTAAATTACTTTTTCTCCCTTTAAAGTCACTATGCTGTTGAGATAATCTTCCTTATGAAGAGAAACACAGAGCTTAAATTAGTTTCATCTTTCAACAACAGGAAAGTAAGGTATATTGTAAAGTTTAACCCTTTCCAGCCCGAATTATTTTCGACAGAAATTCAGTTTTGAAGACTGACGGCATAGGATGGATACTTGTGGGGTTAAAAGGTTGGTCTTACAGTATTTTAGTTTCTCTAGAACGCATGAATAATGTAGAGGATAGCGAAGGTGTTGCATTTCACCCAAAAATAGATGTTGAGATTTCACCGAAAAATGTTTTTTTTTGTTTTTTAATCTATTTATTTTATGTCGCTTTAACTTACAAGGTGGTCATATCGCGACAACATATTTTAATTGGGCTATTTACAAAAAATTGACATTGGTTAATAAAATTTCATGACTAATATTATATTTCATTATACATATTTGTTAGTTTTAAGTATTTAAGTAGTATTTTGCTGTGTGATGAATTGTTGAGAGCTTCTTGAATGTCTGGTAGTTTGCATTCTGCTCGCTGCTGTTGACACTGAGGACACTCTGAGAGTAAGTGGCGTACAGTGATGGTAGTGTGACAAATGCTGCATTTAGGTTGGTCTGTTTTGTCTGGTGTGTCCGATGCGTAGCCTGGTGATGACAGCCTCGTCTTTTCGTCTCAGTTTCTGCAGTGGATATGATGTTCTGGAGTTCTGTTTAATTTCGTGTAGTTTGCTAGGAGGTGATTGTGCCCATGTTGTTTGCCAGAGGTTGTAAAATTTTCTGGATGCATATTTTGCAACATCTTTGTGGGGTAAAGGTGTCTCTTCATGTATTGGGAGTCTTGTGCCTTCCTTTGCTGCAGAGTCTGCCTGCTCATTACCTAAAATGCTCTGATGTGAGGGTATCCATATTAGAGCTATTTTCCTTCCTTGTTTCATTAGAAGTGTAGATAATTTTTGAATTTCTAGGACTAATGTATTTGTAGAGAACAGATCTTGTAGCGCCTGTATGCTGGATTTAGAATCAGTGTGTATTAGGTAGGCTTCTGTTTTGTTTGTCTCGAATAAGTAATGCTTTCTTGATGGCATATAACTCACAACTAAATGTAGAGTAAAATGTGGTAATGTGTACAGCATAGTGTGATCAGGATAAACCACAGCACAACCACACCCGTTTTCCGTCTGCGATCCATCGGTACATATGTAAATATCCATAATATCAAGGGACATTTAAGGCAATATCCATGAGATAAAGCCAAATTCAGGGAAATATCCATGAGATAAAGGGAAATTCATCACCCGAGTCGGAAAAAAACATTTTTAGCAAAAAATCTGTGTGTGTCTGTCCAATTGCGTGTTTTGTGTGTATGCGTGTGTGCCTGTGAATAACATGGCTCAAAAACGAAAAAACCATTACATACCAAATTTGATAAGAACAATTTTAATGAAAGGGTAATTTGGAACAGTGATACGTATGCATAGAATATTTTTGAGTTGGGTTTTTGTAACACTAAGTATCACATACTTTTTCCAGACCGGTTTTGTTGCCATGTGGGCATAATTGTCGATGGTTTCCAACTGAATTTCCGCAGGGTGTTCTATGTTGAGGTGTGACGGTCCCTGGTGGCTGAGTGACGTACCTCCACAATATATTTTGTAGCGGAAATTCAAAGTTAAATACATGCTTTTGGTTTTTAATGATATGGATGTTTTCCCAGACGTCGAGATCTGACGCATATCTGGCGGGTTTTAAAATATATATTTAAAAGGTGTATTTATAAAACCCGCCAGATATGCGTCAGAGCTCAAAGTCTGGGGAAAAATCCATATCATTAAAAACCAAAAGCACGTATTTAACTTTGAATTTCCGCCACAAAATTGGAGATTCGTCACTCAGCCACCAGAGACCACCTCACCTCAACATAGAACACCCTGTGGAAATTCAGTTGGAAACCATCGACAATTTTGGCTACATGGCGTCGAAACTGATATGGAAAACGTACGATATTTAATTGTTACAAACCCAAATAAAAAATATTCTACCAATCTTGATATTTAGGTTTGGTATCTTCCAAGGATGCGACACCAACTACCTCAAACTATCCTTTACATGGAAAAGTGTTAGACATTTTTTATTTTCTAAGCATGGTTCTAACGTTTTTGATTAAAATCCCGTATATTGAAGATGTTTATATCCCAAATATAACGTATATCTTGAATTTTCTAGAAATAGCCACAGAAGACCTATTTATTGTGGATGAATTTTGCCGAATTTTGCTTAACTGCTAAACCGTAAGAGATAGACAAAAACGTACAACGCAAAAAATGTGGATCTCGTCAAAACACGCAGTCTATGTCCCCTACTTTTTGTTCTGCAGGTAACTATTTCCGAGGTATTCCTTGTTATTGGTTTCAACTGTGAAGTACTTATACTTTTCTCAGACACAAAGACTTCATTTTTCTTTTGTTTCTAGTCCAGTTCAAGCAAAGAAGCTATGTGCAATGACAATTGCATAACGCCAGCTTTTAAAGCATTTGACCATTACTTTAGCATAGCGCATTCATGTAGTTTCCGTCTACTTATTAGGAACTAAGTAATAAGAGTAACGTTTATCTTGATTAGTATTGTGTAGAAAGAGGAATACTATTTCGTAAGAGGTTTGTCAGAGAAAGTCATGTGAGTGTAACACATCCGATTTTTCAGAATATAATAACCCTCTGCCAATGGTGGCGGGACTATAAAGTTTGGATAGAGGTGGTTTGCGGAAGGAAAGTAACCTTCGCAGTTGCCAAGTCTTCCATTCACTGGTCCTTTAACTGAAGCGCGAATCTCGACTTTAAAGCAGTCTTCGAGTCTCCAGGAAACCGATCTTACTACGCTGCCTCTCATCCTAGTACAGGGTCGTCTTTTGTTGGCTAATAGTTATTGCCCAGTGGCAGGGAGGAGGGGTCCCTTTTGAAGGTCATTATGTTTGGAAGAAAACTGTCCCTGCCTCTTTTTCGTAGCCTCCTTACCTCTAGAATCCTCACTGCGCTGCTATTAAAACTGGTAAAAATAATCTGATGTGTTTCATTCACATGACTTTCTCTACACCTCTGCAACAAATTATGTTTGAAGAGCTTGTGCTTCTATTAACTTCATGCCATCCAGAAAAAAATCAGCAGTATTACTTGCTTTCTTGTAAATAGAAGTGAAATTAGGGAGTATCATAGGTTAAAGTGATAGTCAAAAGCTAGTTGCTATGTGAATAAAATTCTTTTGTTTGTATGGACACGAGTTGACAAATTCCTGTATGAAAAACGTACAACAAACAAGGAAACTAAAAACTAGGAATATCTAAAAAAAAAAAAAAACCATCAACTCCACGAAAGAAGTGTATATTACATAACTTGTGTGTTTTAACGTTCTCTACAGTTTTTGTCCATCATTTGCGGTTTAACAGTTATGCAAAATTTCAAAAAATTCATGCAGAATAAAGAAGCCTTCATAGGCTATTCACAAAAAATTCAAAATATACATTTTATTTGTCAGGTAAATATCTTTAATATATGATATTTTAATCAAAATCGTTTCAATCATTTTTGAAAAAATCAAAATTGGACCTTTTTCTGAAAATACTTTTTTTTTTGGGATACAGGGGACCTAAAAGTGAATTTTAAAGTGGACTGGAATACCTTCTCTATACACTATGTAAATTGTAGATGGCGTGTTATTTATGGATGCTCTTTAACTACTGTGTTTCTCAGCGCTCCATTCTAAATAGGGCGTGAAAACCCGCTTAATTTTGCTCAGAGACCTCTCTATCTACGACACGGGACCGAAGGCTTTACTTCCCTTCTGAAGGAAACATTGTTAAGGATTTTTACACTCGAAAAAATCCATCGTCCTCCGCCGTATACACTATGGACGTAGTACGTATAGAGAAAGTAAAAATGTGAAATATCGATATCGAAATTTTGGGTGGAATAAAATACCTTCTGTATCCAATAGGTATATTGTACATACGGGCTAGAGAAATTTATTAAAGGTACAGTAGCTCTTCACATACACCTGTGCAAGTAAATGGGAATAAAGCAGCTATTCTGCTGCTGAGGAATCTGTTTTGGCTAAGTACGACCTCAGCACAATGCCCTAATGTTGACAGTTGTGCAAATGGGCTTACACGTGAACTCAAAAACCTCACTTCCCTTTCTTCTGTCCTCTGGCAAGCGTCCCAATATCTCCTGGCTTGGCAAAGCTTCCCAGCTTGGCTAGGCAATGTTTACGCTGGCAGCGTATGCCCATGATAAGCTTCCTCCATTGTTAACTGCCTTCAAAGGCAGACGAAATGGCACAGTAGTAGTTCTGATTGCATTGTGGGAGGTAGAAACTCCTATCTACAGGTTGAAACGGCGATCTAGCCCACTTGTGCAATTTCTTCGAAGAGTGGCACATTTCTTTTTTCCTGCTGCTGGTAGAGCCTTCCTCACTTCATTACCAGCCTTTGCCTTTCTGCCGGCCGTTCTTTTAATTCGCTCCCACCCGTCCTTCTGACTAATGGTCGGTCTAGACCTCCAGGAGTCCTGTGTCCTTGATAGTAGTCATTTCCTGGGGCTATGTGTGGTGAAAATGTATGCCTACTTAATCAACACATGTTATATATAGGGTCTTTCAAAACTCACTTCAAGCTTTAAACCGCTACAAATATTATAATATTTAAGTTAGAACAAAACAAGCAAGTCACATACGCGCAACCAATTTTTACTTTCTCCACACGTACTATGTACAGGGTGATTTATATAGAGCTGACACATTTCTTTCATAATTGTTTCAAAACCTGTTATGCTAGTGACAATTTATTATACCTAAATTTTAGAGGAATTTTGGGAGATTATAGCAAATGTTGAAAGTGTCCTCCATCCTGCATAAGGTACAACTCAACGCGTCGTTCCTGCTGTTAATAGCTTGAATCTCCTTTGTGATGTTGAATTTCAGATCGTCCAATGTCTGGGTACGTGTGGCGTAAACCCTGTCTTTTAAGTAACCCATAGAAAGAAGTCTGGCGATGTCAAATCCGGAGATCTCGGTGGCCACAGGTTTCAAGAAATTTTCCGGTCGTCAAAGAAACTTGCAATTAGGTTCATAGATTCATTTGATGTATGGCATATAGCGCCATCTTGCTGAAAATATCCTTGACTCAGCTCCACATCGTACTGCATTTTCACGTTGACTACAAGAACAAAATGTCGAAACAGTTGCCAACAATGCAATTAGGAATAAAACATAAACACCTGCGCTTCTAGTAACCATGAATCCACACTCCAGAACACTCTGCTTAATTTGGAATTGGGTCATTGAATGAATTTCCAAAGGATTCCCAAAGGAATAATTAAAGAAAGAAATGTGTCAGTTCTACATAAATAACTCTGTACAGAGAACATAATGTAACACACCTAAAAATTCAATGCCGAGATTTCACCGGAAATACATGTTTTAGGAATCTCTGAATCCCCCCAAAAAACAACAACAACAAAAAAAAAAACAACAACAAAAAACAACATTTTCACAGAAAAATCCACGAACGCGCGCGCACGTGTGTGTGCATGTGTGTCTGTCTGCCTATCTGTGTCTTTGGACAACAGAGCTCAAAAACGAAAAGACGGTTAAGTACCAAACTTGGTATTTAAGTTCAGTATCTTCTAAGGACACGATACAAAGCTTTTCAACTCTTACATGGAAACATTTTCAAAAAAATTAATTTTATCAAAACTGGTTCTATTGATATTAACGATAATTTACACGATAAATAAAATATATTTTTTTCATTTTCTCAGAATAGCCTCTAAAGACAGATTTATTCTGGATAAATTTTGCTGAATTTTGCATAACTGGTAAACCGAAAGAGATAGACAAAATCTTCCAAGTATGCGGCACGAAGATTTTCAAGAAAATTCCCCCACCCTCATCTACCATTCCATTTAACTTTTGTCAAAAATTTTGATTTTATTAAAAATGGCTCTAACATTTTCATTAAAATATCGTATATTAAAGATATTTACACGACAAATAAAATATGTATTTTGAATTTTCTCAGAATAGCTTCTGAAGACATATCTATTTTGATTCATTTTTGCGGAATTTTGCATAACTGGGAAACTGTAACTTACATAATAGAAAATGTATATCTCATTAAAACACACAATTTATGTTAAATACATTTTTTTCACAGAGTTGATAATTTTTTAAATGCTCCATTGTTATTGGTTTCAGCTTTAAAATACTTATACTTTTTTCATACAAAATTTTGTCAACTGGTGTCCATACAAACAAAGGAACTTCAGTCACATAGCAAGAAGCTTTTGAACATCACTTTAACCTAAGGTTTCTCGATTAGCATGAAGTAAACAGAAGCATTAACTTTTTAACATGAATTTGTCGCAGAGATGTAGAGAAATTCAAGTGAATGGAACACATCAGACCTTTTTAACTGTTTTCGAAATATTGGATTATTGGTTGCAATTTTAAGTCAGTTAAACCTTTCTCGAACGGGAAGACATTTTTAAAGGACTTGACTTTCGCTTTATTCTTTGCATTTTCGGATTTCACTTCCACCTGCAAGGAAGCAAGCAATAAGACTAATTCTGCTTAAGTTTATCTTGATGGAAATAAAATATTAGTTTTTGAGTATAGGCTTTGCGGAACAGCTAGAGAAAGTCAAGTGAATGATATATCAGATATTTTTTATTATTCAGAGGCTTTCAAAATATGTATTTCCGGGGAAATTTCGGTATAAAATTTTTGGGTGTAGTACAATATTAGCTTCTCTATCTACTATGTACCTTCATAGTACTTGGTAGACTCTAAAACTTGTTTGATGAAACGGAATGTCCGATGTATCCTACCTTCTAACCGCCTCAGTTTTGGAAACGCAAAATATAACTCCTTAGAGGCCAAACCTTTCACCTGACGCAAAAAAACAGCTCCGATACTTTAGTTGCACAAAACTGCGAACACAGCGCCACGTAAAGCCAGCTGGGACCGCAGTCCCAATAGTAAATAAACGATCGTCCGCTTACTCTGTTTTATCTATTCTCCTGTGGCCGATCTTTGGAGTCTGTCCCAACCGGTGAATTCTATTTAGCATGTCACAACACTCTTTTCCTACGTACTTCCATCCTTTTACTGCAGTTTCAGCTGTCTTCCTTTAGTGCTTTATTACCCTTTTATTCTTTAACTTTAAAGTG
Source organism: Hymenopus coronatus (assembly GCA_030762935.1). Classification (NCBI taxonomy): domain Eukaryota; kingdom Metazoa; phylum Arthropoda; class Insecta; order Mantodea; family Hymenopodidae; genus Hymenopus; species Hymenopus coronatus. The sequence goes on from CM060884.1 coordinate 58,871,766, forward strand.
TTTTACATATTCTCTCGAATTGTTTAAAAGTCTGCACGTTCTCAGTACATAGCAAATACACAAGATATTGTGTTCCACACACAAAAAATCTTATGTGTTACACTTACAAACAAACTTCTTACAAAAGATTAATCTTCTTTGTACACCATCTAATTGAGATACACATTAGCAGAATGTTCTTATTACTTATTTCCTTATAAGTAGAAAGTATCTAAAGGAATGCGTTATGCTAAAGTGATAGTCAAATGTTTTAAAAGCTGTCATTATATGGCTGCCATTGCAAATCGCGTTTTTGCTTGGACATGAGTAGAACAAAAGAAAAACGAGCATTTCCCTCTAAGAAAAGCTTCACAATTGAAGCCAATAACAAGGAATACCTCGAAAACGGTAAGCTCCACGAAAAAAATGTACATGACATAACTTGTGTATTTTAACAAGACCTAAACTTTTTGTGTAGTAAGTTTTTGGTCTTTAGAAGCTATTCCCAGAAAATTCAAGATATACAGTTTATTTGTGATAGAAATGACGTTAATAAATAGTATTTTAATCAAAATCGTTACAGCCACTTTTAATAACAACAAAATTCGGAAATTTTTCCACGTAAAGGGTAGTTAGGGGCGAATTTTCTTCAAAATCTTCGTGTCGTATCCTTGGCAGATACCAAATTTAAATACCCGGCTTAGTACTTAACTGTCTTTCCGTTTTTGAGCTATGCTGTCCAAAGACAGACAGACAGACAGACACACACTCACACGGACCTGTTTCTGAAAATGCATTTTTTTTGGATTCAGGGGGTCTTAAAACTTCTATTTCCGATGCAATCTCGACATCAAATTTTAGGCAGGAATACAATATTTCTACTTCTCTATGTGCATTGTACATACGGGGCTCCATTCACATGAAGTTTTCTATATCTCTGCAATAAAGTATTGTTAAGAAGCCAGTTCTTCTATTTATGTAATACTAATTGAGAAAAAATTGGCAGAAAGGGTCTTATTACTTGCTTCCTTGTAAATAGAAGGGAAATAATGGAGTACAATAGGCTAAGTCGTTAGTCAAATCTTTTAAAACTTGGCTGCTATGTGATTGAAGTATATTTCTTTGTTTGTATGGACTTCAAGAGTCCCATGGTATACTGGGCATGAAATACCACTTAATTTTGCTCAGACGCCTCTCTGTCAGGCTTGAGGTTCTTTTACGTGCCGTAAATCTACGACACGGGACCAACGACTTTACTTCCCTTCCAAAGCAAGCCATGCTAAGGATTTTTACGCCCGAAAAACTCCACCAGCCTCCGCTGGGTTTAAACCTGGGTATATAAAGTTAGCATGGTAACCATTACTCCACGGAGTACGACTTACTATATGAGAAACGTATTAAGTATTTCATAGCTGAAATTAATGAAGAGAAATATCTCAAAAACGGTCATTTCCACGAAAAAAATATGTATGTAAAATTGTGTATTTTAACGAGCACTACATTTTTGGTGAGTAAAGTTTTTGTCTATCTCTTACGGTTTACCAGTTATGCAAACTTCCGCAAAGCTCATCCAGAATAAACATGTCTACAGATGCTATTAACAGAAAATTGAAGATATACACTTTACTTGTCATATGAATATCTCAAATATAAGATATTTTAATCAAAGAGTAAGAGTCATTTTTGAGAAAATCAAAATTTTCGAAAAATCTTCCATGTAAGGGTAGTTGAGGGTGGGGGAATTTTCTTGAAAATCTTCGTGTCGCATCCTTGGAAGATACCAAAGTTAAATGATCTTTTCGTTTTTGATCTATGCTGTCCACAGACAGGCACACGCACACACCTACACACATGGATATTTTCCCAAAAATGCCTTTTTTGGATTTAGGGGGACCCAAAATACGTGTTTGGATGAAATATTGGTATCGAATTTTACAATATCTTCTCTATACACTATGTACATAGTACGTGTAGAGAAAGTAAGAAACCCTCCCAAAACTACCCTTTAGATGGGCAATTTTGAATTTTTAAAACTGGCTCTTACGGTGTTGATAACAGAGCATTTGTTTAAGATATTTGTATTCCAAATGAAATGCATGCCTTGAAATTTCGGGGGAGGTTTAGCCTGTGAAGTCGGGTTTGGTCTGGATTACTTGCACAATTAGTAAACAAATCTGATGTGTTCCTTTACATGAGTTTCTCTACCTCTCTGCTACAAATTATTGTTAAAAAGCTTACGCTTGTATTTACCTTATGCTAATTGAGAAAAATTATCAGAAACAGTCTTATTACTTGTTTCCTTGTAAGCAGAAGGGAAGTAAGGGAGTACTATAGGCTAAACTAATATTCAAAAGCTGGTTGCTATGTGACTGAAGTTCTTTTTTTGTATGGACATGGGTTTACAAATTCCTGTATGAGAAAACTATAAGTTTTTTTATAGCTGAAACAAAAAACAAGGAAACGATCAACTGCACGAAAAAATGTATAAACCATAAATTGTGTGTTTTAATGTGCTCTACATTTTGTATGTGCTAAGTTTTTGCCCATCTCTTATGGTTTAGCAGTTATGCAAGATTCCGTGAAATTTATCCAGAATAAAGTAGTCTTCACAGACTATTCCCAGAAAATTCAAGGTATACAATTTATTTGTCAGGTAAATATCTTTAATATACTATATTTTAATCAACATCTTTAGAGCCATTTTTGAGAAAATCAAAATTTTCGAAAAAAGTTCCATGTGAAGGGTAGTTAGGGGTGGGGGCATTTTGCTCAAAATATTCGTGTCGTATCCCTGGAAAATACTAACCTTAAATACCAAGTTTGGTACGTTAACGACTTTTCGTTTTTGAGTTATTGTGTTCACAGGCACACGGACACACTGACACATGGACTCATGGAAACAGATACACACACGCGCGCGCACGCGCGCGCTGACATTTTTCAGAAAATACTTTTTTTGGATACAGGGGACCCTAAAACATATATTTCCGGTGAAATATCGGTATCGAATCTTTTGGTGGAGCGCAATACTTTCTTTATACATTATGTACATAGTACGTTTAGAGAAAGTAAAACTTACTACTCACATGACTTTCTCTATCTGTTCGTCCAATTTTTTTTAGAGAGCATTATTCTTTTATATACCTATTATTGAATCGTCCTTTTGCATCTTTAGAAGATCAACTTAAGATTTTTTTTATAAGCAACACTGACAGATAAATAATATTTAAAGTTCACAACACTTGCCAGATATTTTACTTCACGCTTACAGTTCGCAATATTGGCTCGAGTAATAAGTTTATCTCACCATTAAAGAAGATTAAATTTGGACGTCTACATTATGTAAATTCTTCTACATGACGCACTCCTTCGTCTTGAGCCCTTTGTCTCACAGATAAGTCCCCGGGGTGCGCAGTATGGAAGTGACATTTCAAAGGAGAATGAAATAGAACCTTGTGCATTTAGCCCGTCTTTCTGAAACTGTGACATCAATTCACTTTCTTGCATCTTAGACAATTGTGAAAGTAGTCGTTTGTATAATGTTATTCTTACTGTATGCATTCGTATATAATGAATCGGTAAACATGGACAAAAAAATCTGATGTGTTCCATTCTCATGACTTTCTCTAAAACTCTGCATAAATTATTGTTAAAAAGCTTATGCATCCATTCACTTCTTGCTAATTCAGAAATATTAACAGAAATGGTCTTATTACTTGCTTCCTTATAAGTAAAAATGAAATAAGAGAGTAACATTCTGCATGAAATTAGTAATCTTTAGAATAGGCCTCTTAATAACCATGGTTATAGTTAAATATACCATTTGATTTGCACTCAAAAAGTATCTTCCTTATTTAGTTGAAATTAAGTAAGAAGCAAATTAATTTTAATCAGTTTTGACCCAGTGATAGTCAAAAGCTGGTTGTTATGTAACTGAAATTCCTTTATTTGTATGGACAGGAGTTGACAAATACCTGTATGAGAAAATTATACGTTTTTCAAAGCTGAAAGGAAAAATTGAAATGTACACATATGAAGTATTTGTTTTGTACTATTGCGAATATATCACTTTAAGGAACACTTTGAGCATTTAATGTATATTGTACTCCTTGAGTCTAATAATTGTTACTTTCTCTACACGAGTGTATAGAGAAGGTTTTGTATTCCAACCAAAAATTCGATACCGAGATTTCACCGCAAATATATGCTTTAAGGTCCCCTGTATAAAAAAAGTATTTTCAGAAAAAGGTCCGTGTGTGTCCGATAACTCAAAAACGAAAAGTCAGGAAAGTACCAAACTTGATATTTAACTTTAGTATCTTGCAAGAATGTGGCACGCAGATTTTGAGAAAATCCCTCCTCCCCAAACTACTTTTACAAGGAGAAAATTTTGAAAATTTTGATTTTCTCCAACATAGCTGTAACGATTTTGATTAAAATGCCGTATGCTAAATATATTTATATGGCAAATAAAATGTATATCTTGACTTTACTAGGAATAGCCCTAAAGACCTCTTTATGCTGAATGAATTTTGCTGAATTTTTCGTAACCGATAAGCCGTAAGAGATAGACAGAAACTTATTAAACATAAAATGTGGATCACATTAAAACGCACAATTTATGTTATATACTTTTTTTCGTGGAAATGACAATTTCTGAGATATTCCTTGTTATTTGTTTCAGATTTAAAATACTTAAACTTTTCTCACACGGAAAGTTGTAAACTCCTGGCCCTGCATAGAAACGGATTTTATCCAAAAGGCAATCAGCTTTTAAAACATTTGACTATCGTTTAGCCTAGTGTATTCCCTTATTTTCCTTCCTCTTACAAGGAGGCAAGTAATTAAGACAATTTTGCCAATGTTTATCTCGATTATCATAAAGTAGATAGAGGAATATGCTTTTTAACAATAATTTGTTACAACGATGTATAGAAAGTCATGTGAAATGAAATACATCGCATTCTTACACCTTCTCGACTCGCCAGTTTCAGAGCATTCAGGCGTACTCATTTACAAAGCTAGGAGCAGGGCTGTCAGTAAATAAAGGCCATAACAATGCTTGTTCTTCCTGTCAGTTCATTTCATTAGATGACGCCTCGTGAAAATTCGTGTCCTCAATTACCAGCTGTATTGTATTTTGCAGACTTATGTGAGCCACGAGTAACTTGCTGCTCCTTTGGCGCGCACCTTAGCTAGAGCAATCTGATGTACCAGTTAAAGAAACCTGGCTCGATAAATGTCGCGACAATAATTTTTTTCAGGGAGTTATTCTTTGATTTGTGGGCTTAGTTTCTCGAATAGTAATACATAACTCAAAATTCTGTTTGGCAGAATTGTAGTTTATTTCCATCAGACTTTCCAATCCATTCACGAATTTGCAATCACTAGTGCAATTTAATGCTTATCATCGATGCGAAAATTGTATCTCCCTCAATTCTTCTTATTTTGACGATTCCGACGGAAAATATATTTAGTTTCTCGGATACAAAATGCTTAATTACTTCCAGATTCAATCAGCGGAAGTCAATTTGAATTACGCTACAAATATATTCACGTTTCTCAATCCACGTGGAAGCTAACTGCACGCGTTGTAGCCTAGGATCCCCTGCCTAGGAAATATATCCCGTCCGAAGTCACAATCGACTTCACACGACTACCAACAATATCAGAATACCTTTTCCTTGCTTATGATCAGCCTCCATTATAATTTATGGCTTCACAACCAAGAAAATCAACACATTACCACGAAACTTGTTTACAACGAATAAAATCGCAGAGAGAAAATCAAAACACTTATATCTAACGAAAGCACATGGAATAATTATTTTGCACTCGGTAATTTTGACCTCGGTATGCAACAAGAAAACATCTGACTAACAAATACACAAAATGGAGCACAATTTAAAACATGTCGGCAACATGGGATAGGAATATAAATATTGGTTCATGGTTCAGGCGTTTCCTCTGGAGCTGGCATACAGGAGGTCGTGATTCCCGGGGCCGATTTCAATTATCCATAGTATTTTCGGGGTTTTCCCGGATCAATGTGCAACGCTGGAGAGGTTTTTTCATTCCACTCCAATTAGTGCCCCTTCATTTCATCTCCATTTCATACAACCGGCCCATTTCACGACTTGTGAGTGTTGGCGAGGAAGTGATGCTCTTCCATGATGGTAAAATACATTTGTCAACGCTGTGGTGAGATGAAATGGCGTTTTATTTATGGACTATCTTTAACCACTGTGATTTTCAGTTTCCATTCTATACTGGGCGTGAAATACTGCTTAATTTTGCTCAGAGGCCTGTTTATCAGAATTGAGGTTCTTTTACGTGCCGTAAATCTACGACACGGAACCAACGACTGTACTTTCCTTCCGAAGGAAGCCATACTAAGGATTTTTACGCCAGTGTGATGGAGTTGTCTGCATGACCCATGGGGTTTGGTCAGAAATGGAGCGTAGGCTCCTAGCATAAAAATGAAGAAATGTTTAGGATATGCTAGGGACCCTTTACGGTGGCTCTTTTTACGAGGTCCGGCTTCGGACACCCTTCAATGATACTGTAACATACAAGAACATCAGTTTCTGTTAAGTTCTCTATACTTGTCACTAGGTAACTCCACGTAATACAGTAATTTACATTTTTGGTGCAAAAATAAGAGTCACTGCGTTTACATCAATGTCTTAGCAAGCGTCACTCACTAGATTGAATTTTAACTCTCTTCACTTCACCTGACAGTGTTACTTGTTGGCTCCTAATACAGTCCGTAGCCACTTATTAAATTACGGGGAACACACTGGAAATAAATTTCAAGTATGTTCGAGAAATTTCGCAGAGAAATTGTGTCCGTTCGCATTATTAATACAGCGAGTCAGAAAGCGACCCCTACTTGTTCCCACGCGGCGCCGTAATAACATCTTCATCTCATCCTGTTCCTCTGAGTTCTGATGCACACAGTGATTGCACTGGAACCCTCTCCGGAATGACTCATACACACACATATAGGCATGGTAGAGAAAGTAAATATTAGGCAAGCCTATATCCATCGAGAGCAATACATCAATTTAAAGAATTATTATTACATTAGATTGAAAAGTGTCTAAGATTAATATTTCACACGCAAGCGCGAACTGGCAACCAACATCAAATGGAAGTGGGCGGGCCACGTCATGAGGATGGATCACAAAAGATGAGCAGACGATCTGAAACTTCCCTTTGGACACAATTGGACGACAGCTGCCAAGAATAGCAGATAATAAAAACTATTGATAGAGACAGCATCAAAAGAACTTTTCCGAATTAGCTACGCGGGACTACCAGAACAGTCACCTTGCCACCAAATGCCGTGACGGACAGATAAGAAACATTCCCGTAGTAGAGAGCAAAGTAGACAGCTGGGGAGGTTACTGTGGTATATGAGTGAACTGTCACTGGCAATGTTGTCAAATCTACTGTGAAGTACGGCAAGAGGGCGTGCTATCTACAAAGTATTGCGAGAACTCGTAATGCAGAAGCAGAGCGTCGCCTCGTTGCACAGAAATATTGCTCGATATTTGATCTGCCCCAGTGTGCAAGAGGATCATAAAACCCTGGTAGGGGAATGGGCATATTTATTTTGCTCGCTGACGGGAAGAGAAATTGCGACAATTTTGGCGAAATATTGTCAATAACTTCTCCCACACTGTTTAGGTTGACAGGCTGTTTCGATACCAAAGTCCTGTTCCGGCTATCTCTTCTTAGGTCTTCCTGAGTTACGTTTTCCTTAAGGTGTTTAAAGTAAGGCTACCTTAAGTATTCTATGGCTGGTCATTCTGTCTAAAATTTGTCTCCAATTTATTGAATATCATGTTTTTGTGTTGCTGGGTTCTTGTATATCTAATAGTTGTCTAATTATTCCACTGTTTTGTTTTCTATCTAGTTTGGTGTACCGTGATATTAATCTAAGACATTTAATTTCTTCTGTCTATATTTTAGCTCGCGTTGAGTAATTTCACACTTCTGTAATAACGAAGATAGCCATGTTTACTTTCTCTACGCGTACAATGTTTAGACTGTATACAGAAAGTATTGTATTGCAACAACAATTCGATAATGAAATTTCATCGAAAATGTGTATTTTGAGGCCCCCTCAATCCCCAAAAAATATTTTTGGAAAAAGGTCCAAATGTGTGTGCAGCATAGTTGAAAAACCAACCAAACTTGATATTTGGGTTTAAAATCTATGAATTGTGTGACACGAAGATTTTCATGAAAATCCGCCACCCTCAAGCACTATTTACATGGAACTTTTTTCGAAATGTTTATTTTCTCAAAAATGGCTTTAACGATTTTGATTAAAATATCGTATATTACAGATATTTACCTGACAAATGAAATGTATACCTTGAATTTTCTGGGAATAGCTCTGAGGACTACTTTATTCTAGATGAATTTTACAATTTTGCATAACTGATAAACCGTAAGAGATAGCCAAAAAACGTATCTTACAAGAAGTATAAAGCTAGTTAAAAACATACAATTTATGCTATTAACATTTTTTCGTGTAGTTGATCATTTTTTAGATATTCCGTGTTATTGGTTTCAGATTTGAAAAACTTACACTTATCTCATACAGGAATTTGTCAACTCCTGGCCATAAAAACAAAGGAAATGCGGTCACATAGCAACCAGCTTTTGTCTATCACTTTAACCTATGGTACTCCCTTATTTCGTTTCTACTTAAAGGAAGCAAGTAATAGGACTATTTCTATTATTTTTTTCTCCATTAGCATGAAGCATATACTGTTTAACAATAATTTGTTGCAGAGATGTAGAGGTTATTATGTAAATGCAACACATCAGATATTTTACTTTCCATGTTGCGGATTTTTTTTTATATAAAAAACAGTACCGGAGTCTGATCAGGACTCCGGCGCTGTTTCCCCATTTACATTTCCCCCCGTAGGTTTTACTGATTACTGGTTTTGCTGTTCCTTTACAAACATAGACACATTGCACAAACATATAACACCCATGCCCAAGGTGGGACTCGAACCCACGATCCCCTGCTCACGAAGCACCAAAGCGAGACGCTTTAGCGAGCGTGGCCATGGGGACCGGCAGAAATAAGACCTCGTCAAACTGAAGTTTTTCTTGCTTAGTCCAGTACAGTCTCACCTCTAATGGTTTGCTATAGCTTTAGTCAAAGCACTTTTAATGGCACCTGGAGGTCAATTATAGTTTTTTATATTCAGAAACGTTTCGATTATTTTGGGGAATTAAAATAAAAAGTAGATTTTTTGTGACTTTTCATGAATTTATGTCCTTGAAGTAGGTCGAAATGCCCTATCTTGCCAATGTTAGAGTTTGATCCATTATCTCAGCAACTATTTAACATAATGAACCAAATTTTTCAAGGTATATTCAGCAATCCTGCTGATTGATGAAAAACTGAATACTTCATCAGAAGGAAGGGTATGATTTTTTAAACTATATTTTAAAATGATGATTTTTAAATTTAAAAAAAAATATCTAATCCATTTACATAACATTTTTTACGCTAAAATATACTCTCTTTAGGTGTAAATTTGTGGTAGAAATGTCAGGCCTTAGTATCAATTAGTTTCTCATATAATGGGATATCTATATAGCAAATTTTACTACCTCAGAAACAGTTTTCAAACATAAAACTTAAAAAAAAACTTATATATTCCATTCATATGACTTTTTCTATATCTCTCCAACAAATTATTGTTAAAAATGTAATGCTTTTATTTACTTCACGCTAATCGAGAAAAAAATACCAGAAATAGTCTTATTATTTGCTTCCTTGTAAGTAGAAGGGCGATAAGGGAGTACCTTAAGTTAAATTGACAGTAAAAATCTGGTTGCCATGTTACTGAAATTCCTGTGTTTGTATGTAAAGGAGTGGACAAGTTCCTGTGTGAGAAGAGCATAAGTTTTTCAAAGCTGAAACTAAAAACAAGCAATATCTTAAAAATGACCAACTCCACGATAAAAATGTATAGGTATAAGATAAATTGTGTGTTTTCTTGTGCTCTACATTTTCTGTATGGTAAGTTTTTGTCCATCTCTTACGGTTTAGCAGTTATGCAAAATGCCGTAAAATTCATGCAGAATAAAATGATCTTCAGAGGCTATTCCCATATAATTCAACATACACATTTTTTTGTCATGTAAGTATATTTAGTGTACGATGTTTTAAACAAAATCGTTAGAGCAATTTTTGAGCAAATCAAAATTTTCGAAACTCGTTCCATGTAAAGGGTAGTTGGGGGTTTGGTATTCAACGGTATTTCCTTTTTTGAGCTATGCTGTCCACAGACACACACACGCGAATCTTTTTTCAAAAATTGTTTTTTTTGTGGATCCAGGGGGACACAAAACATGTATTTCTGGCAAAATTTCGGTACCGAATTTTTTTGAGTACATTACAATACCTTATCTACGTACATAGTACGTATAGAGAAAGTAAAAAAATGAAAGCTAACTTCGCAGTACCTCAAAACTCTCACAAGAAGGAAATATGAGCGGAATGACAAGGTTTCAAATAGCTAAAGTAAAACTCTTCGAGAAAAATAAAAAAAATCTCTTCTCTAACACTATATTTACAAAGCTATTTGGCATTTAATCAACTTTTCGTTTTTGAGCTACGCTGTCCACACACACACACGGATCTATTTGTAAAAGAAAAAAAAAGTCGGTACTAGGGCACCCCAGAACATATATTTAAGGTAATATCTCGGAATCGAATTAATGTTAACCAAGTGAGGGTACCAGAATGTTCTAAAAACTACCACACAAAATTATTTTCAAGAACATTTTTTAAATTATTTTCAATTGGCGTACCTCTATGAAAATTAAAACAAAATGAGCGGGAGATTCGAAATCTTCTTATGCAATTAAAGCATGAAAATGGAAAAAAGTATGAAAATCCCTTAAGCGATTCCTTGAAATAAGCGACGTCTATGAGATCCGACACTTACATCCAGTAAATTTATCGGTAAAGGAAGATTACATAGACTTTCAAAATATACTTCCTTGGCAGACTAGCTATACTCCACAGAAGTACAGCAATGATTTAAAGTAAACATTCATGTTGTTTTGAAGATCTTCGTTGGTTTGAAAGTGCTGCTCTCCTAGCCACGTTTACAGTTTAGGGAAAAGATGAAGGTCGCTGGGTGCCAGGTCAGGACTGTACGGCGGATAATCGAAAATATCCTAGTGAAACTGTTCAAGGAGCTGATCTGTTGTGCCAGCAGTGTGTAGATGAGCTTTGTCATAAATCAACACAATTCCGGAAGTCACCATTCCTCTTCGTTTGTTTTGAAGAGCTCTCCGCAAATGTCGTAAAGTTTCACAATAAACAGCTGCATTGATAGTGGTTCCGGGCTGCATCATTAGCGGCAACATTTTTTTAAGTGGGTATTCCAAAGTTTATGCACAAGTACGATAAATGTCTCAGTTTTTTGGTGATTATGTTGAAAAGTAACCATAAGTGTACAAAACTTATAGAAATAAAATAATTGTTTTCTGTGAACTTGTCTTTTATTTATAGCCTATCCGAGATTTTAAAAATTTTTGTTAAAAAGCTACTTCTTCTATTTGCTTCATGCTAATTGACAAAAAATTAGCGGAAATAGTCTTATTACTTGCTTCCCTGTAAGCAGAAGCGAAAGAAGGGAGTACCATAGGTTAAAGTGATAGCCAAAAGCTGGTTGCTATGTGACTGAAGTTCCTTTGTTGGTATGGACAAGAGTTGACAAATTCCTGTATGAGAAAAGTATAAGTTTGCAATAACAAAAAATATCTCAATAACGATCAGCTCCACGAAAAAAGTGTACCTATATAACATAAATTTTATGTTTTATCGTGATCTACATTTTTATGAAGTACATTTTTTCTATCTCTTACGGTTTACCAATTATGCAAAATTCAGTAAAAATCATCCAGAATAAAGAAGTCTTTTGAGGCTATTCCCAGAAAATCCAAGAATTACAATTTATTTGGCAAGTAAATATCTTAAATATAAGAGATTTTAATCAAAATTGTTAAAACTATTTTTAAGAACATTAAAATTTTCGAAATGTTTTGCATGCAAAGGATAGTTGGGAGTGGGAGGACTTTCTTGAAAATCTTTATTTCACATCTTTGGAAAATACTAAACTTAAATACCAAGTTTGGTTTTAAACGGTCTTTTCGTTTTTGAGCTATGCTGCACACACACACGCAGACATTTTTCTAAAAATGATTTTTTTTTATTCAGGGGGTCTCAAAACATTTATTTCCGGTGAAATCTCGATATCAAATTTTTGGGTGCAATACAATACCTTATCTATACACTATGTACATAGTACGTATAGAGAAAGTAAAAAAAAAAGGCCCTCGTATAAAACTACATACTCTGCTGGACCAAATTCGCTTCCCATTTTAATATGTGCCAATTTGTATCTAAATGTGACATATTCCGATCCATTCATTAGTATTTTTTCCTTCGGTTGTTCTTTAATGTGCCATTATTTCATTGTTAATAAACACAAAAGAGGTGCGTTAAAACATGTGAATGTCAAAATGGTACATGTAATATTCAGCGGCTGGTTGCGTGTTTTTTACATGGCTGTAATGGTTCTCATGCATGGAGTGGTAGCATTTCATTTATCTGATCCGACAGCAAGCCAGGATATCATAAATTAGCATCGAGGCCACTCTGCCGTTTCTCCAATAATGATAACAATAAAGTGTTTTTCCATACAGCTCGATGATTCGGGTGCTGCTTTTGTACGAGTTTTATTTAGGAATCCAGCGCAGCAAAAAATAACCTTTAGTGCTATAGGTACATCATTCGTTGGAGGAAAATTGCACTATGTGACATACAGATTAATCTTGCAAAACCGTTCCAATGGCAATATTTGGGGACAGGTTAATCAACACCAGTGACAAAATCTGATGCGTTCCATTCACATGCCTTTCTCTACATATCTGCAATAAATTATTGTTAAAAATCTTATACTTCTATTTACTTCATGCTAGTCGAGAAAAAATTAGCAAAAATATTCTTATTACTTGCTTTCTTGTAAGTAGAAGCAAAATAAGGGAGTGCCATAGGTTAAAGTGATAGTCAAACGTTGGTTGCTATGTGACTGAAGTTTTTTAAAGCCGAAACCAAAAACAACTCCAAGAAAAAATGTATATAACATAAGTTGTCTCTTTTAATGTGCTCTACATTTTTTGTGTGGTAAGTTTTTATGTCCATCTCTTAGGTTTATAGGTTTTCATCGAGAACAAAGTATTCTTTATAGGTTATTCTCAGAAAATTCAAGATATACAATTTATTTGTCAGGTAACTCTCTTTAATATACGGTATTTTAGTCAAAATCTTTAGAGCAATTTTTGAGAAGATCAAAATGTTTTAAAAAAGTTCCATGTAAAGGGTAGTTTGGGATGAGAGAATTTTCCTCAAAATCTTCGTGTCACATCCCTGAAAGATGCCAATCTTAAATACCAAGTTTGGTATTTTACCGAATTTTCGTTTTTGAGTTATCGTGTTCACACACACACGGACCTTTTTGTGAAAATGCTTTTATTTTGGATGCAGGGGACCCTAAAATATATATTTCCGGTGAAATCTCAGTATTCAATTTTTAGTTGGAGTGCAATACCTTCTCTATACGTTATGTACATAGTGCGTATAGAGAAAGCAAAAATAGGTAAAAGTATGTTCCTTCATATACAAATAAATGTGGTTATAAAAACTAATAACATCCCTTTTTTCCAAACCCTCACTTACGTTCTGGACATGCCTCGTAACTCAAATGTGTGGTTAAGAAACTTGTTACAAGAATGGTAAACCCATAAATTGTTCATCTTTTTAAGTCGTACCTAACAATGCTCATTTTAGTAGTAAAAATTAAAAACATATCTAACATAATGATTCATTTTTGACATAATACAATGTACAGAGGGATAGAGAAGTATTGTATTTCACCCAAAAACTCGATGTCGAGATTTCACCGGAAATATATGTTTTAGGACCCCCTGAGTCCAAAGAAAGCATTTTCAGAAACAGGTCCGTGTGTGGGCGTTTATGTTTGACTGTCTGTGTGTATGTTTGTGGACATCATAGCTCAAAAAAGAAAAGAAGGTTAAATACCAAACGTGGTATTTAAATTTGGTATCTTCCAAGGATACGACACGAATATTTTCAAGAAAATCCCCCCACCACCTTTACATGGAAAAAAATTCGAAAATTTGTATTTTCTTAAAAATAGCTCTAACAAGTTTGATTAAAATCTCGTATATTTAAGACATTTACTTGACAAATAAAATTTATATCTTTAATTTTTTGGGAATAGCCTCAGAAGACCACTTTATTCTGGTTGAATTTTACGGAATTTTGCATAACTGCTAAACCATAAGAGATGGGCAAAAACTTACCAAGCCAAAAATGTATAGCACGTTAAAATACCCAGTTTAATCCATATGCATTTTTACGTGGAGTTGATTGTTTTTTAGATATTCCTTGTTTTTGGTTTCAGCTTTTAAAAACATCCTTTTCTGATTCAGGAATTTGTCAACTCGTGTCCATACAAAGGTACTTCAGCCACATAGCAACCAGCTTTTGACTATCACTTAACCTATGGTGCTCCCTCATTTCGTTTCTACTTACAAGGAAGTAAATAATAAGACTATTTCTGCTAATTTTTTTCTCGATTAGATGAGGTAAATAATATAATTTGTTGCAGAGATGTAGAGAAAGGCATGTGATTCCACATCAGATTATTTTTATTTACAAAATAATTCACCAGCAAGAAAATAGATGAATTAATGTTTCAATTTAACAATACAAAGTCGTTCTTAAGGTTATGGAGTGTGTGTGTGTGTGTGTGTGTGTGTGTGTATTTTACGAAGCGGTATTTCACACTGCAGAAGTGTGCTTATTGTACGTCAGACCTCAGGAGCAAGGATGAGGTGAGTGTAATTTCATACGGCAGCCGACATCAGGACAAATAGAGATCCGTCGTGGAGGTTCCCTAGCAGTTCAGAAACAGTTCATCTCGACGCGAGGAGCATCTGCATCTCAGTCTTAGATAGATCATCTAAGTCTTCTGTCCATCTCTAGCGCCGCCGCCGCCGAGTGTTTTATTTCCAGAGGGTAGTCACCTCCACAGAATGGCGCATCTGCCGCAGTCTCCGGCGAACCCTGAAATAGACCGGCTGGTATAAATGAAGATGAAAAGAATGAACAGGAAATTCTGGGGGAATGAAGACTCCTAGTGGTCGAGAAGACCCCCGAAATTCCCAGGGGTCAGAAAGGTCGGCCACGGTGATCCAATCCCGTTCTCCTGAATGCCAGTCCAAGACGAAACGTCTGAGATACCTGGCTCGGTAAGTCTGGGGTAATACTCTTAATTATAACCTGCTAATACGTTTTCCAATTTATTATATCAAAAAATTGGTGTCACCATAAAATATTTCTGCAAGAAACCAAGAACTCATTAAGGCAGAATAGAATGTTTCGGTAAATTGAAAATGTGTAAGTATCAATTATATTTTGAGAAATTGAGCACCGTTTGTATTCTAACCAGGGTATATAGTACCAACTGCTCTAACACTTGAGCTACCGCAGCCAATTATCCAAACATAGTCTTGAACTATTTGGCGAAAGCATGTTAGAATGTGTACTTGGGTATTCCCTATCAAACCAATATTTCTAGCTCACACAGTCTGTTCTTCGATACTGTTGAGAGTAAAGAAGGGTTGGATATATCGATCTTAATTTGTGGAACACTCGAAAAGATAAAACTGGAAGCTAGTAGCTAGCTCACATAGTGAGCTGTTTGTCTTAGATAATGAGAAATTTTACGTTGGTAAATGAAAAGCACCTCTACTTCAGCATCTTGTGATAGTATTCCACAGCGAGATAATCATTCTCCCTTTTTTGTTTGCTCTTGATTTTACTTGCAGTTGCGTTTATTATTAACAAGCCAGTTCTTTTGTATGTATCTTATACTGAACTAGGCCACTCTCTACACTTGTGTTACGGTAATTCAGTTCCTTATTTTATAAATGACGGGGTTAAGTATTTTGCCGTTCTTCCTCTGTTTCCCTTTCATCGGCACAACAGCTGAAGCGACTTGAATAGTGTGGCGGTACTGTTGTTCGTGTCCGCGTTATTGGTATTGGAATGGTGTGAATTTATGTTTGGATTTGCTTAGGGTTTTTATTAGCATGGAGTTTCTTTCAAGTTGTGGAGAGACACAAGTGCTTTATTAACTGAGTCAGGTCTTTTTCCGCCGTAGAACACACGCGTATACTTCTTAATTTTTACTGTGACGTTACACTTTACTCGCCCGCTAATGTTATCGTTTATTAATGTTGAGGCCATGATTAATACGTACTATGATTGTTCTTAAAATCACTTACTTCCGTCACAGCTGATGATTACACCACGCTCAAATACCACATCTTGGTTGTTCGGAGGTCCTGCACCAAGTGCCTCACAATCAAACGGTAGCCTGTGCGGCTCCATCATGAATTCTAAATTCCACATCTTGGTTATTCGCAGCGCACTGTTGCCTGACCAGCGCAGAGCATTGTCTCGCTCTGTCCGGTTAGTTATCCTTGGTCAGGGCATTCTCGCCCCTTTCCATGAGGTCATCGCACGGCAGGTAACGGATCTTGTACTATGGGCTCGTGACTTATACGTGTTAAAAGTTTTTCTACCCTTCCCATTTTCACTGTACATTTATATTTTCTCTTCTAAGAATATAATTTTGCCCCGGGCCAATATATGTACTGTCTCAATAGCCGTGCGATACGACGTGGACTGGCCATTCATCCAAAGCCGAACGTCGCGAATTCGAGTCCCAGCAACTGTAGTCAAATGTGTCTGTGGTAAACAAATGGGGAGGGCCCAAGTAAAACAACCGGTGTGATGGCACGTTTGGATGCTGAGGGGGCTACATTTTTTGCACAGATTTTTATTCTTTTTATTAAAATAAAACAAAAAGATAGTTTTATTTAAAAAAAATATTAATACTTTTTACAATATAAAAGAGCTTTAACTAGTCTGAAGCTATTATTGAAGTTTAATGCAATAAAGAATTAGAAATTTAGATTAATCATGTTTGTTGCATATTTGGAACAACATGTAATAAACATGAGGCTGTCACTCTGTATAAATATTTCTGGATAACTTTTACTTTGTAGTAACTCCAAAATCATGATCTGCCTTCCATTATTAGATACATCGTCAAGCCATCTTTAATTTGGTTTTCCCATGCCTTTCCGTCAATAATCTTCTAGTTCTTCTTCTGCTGCTAATGATATATTTCGCTTGGTATTCACATTCATTTCCTTCATTAATCTCCTTCTGCTGCTATCATCTTGCACTTAACCCTTAATTGCATGTATTATTTTGCTACATATGTTGTTCTTCCTCTAATTCGCAAACCTGTATTTATATCCCTTTCACCGGCACCACAACTGAAGCGAATTGAATAACCGTGCAATACGAAGTGGGCTCGTAATCCATTCAAAGCCGAACGTCGCGAATTCAAGTCCTAGCAACTGCAGTCAAATGTGCCTATGGTAAAGGATGGGGAGGGCACAGATAAAATATCCGGAGTGATGGCAACGCTTGGATGCTGACGGTGTAACATTTACTGCAGTTGTGTGCTTTTTGCTCTTTTTTTATTAAAACACTATAGCTTTATTGAAAAAAAAAATATTTTTACAATATAAAACAGCTACAACTAGCATAATTTTACTGTTGAAGGCTAGTGTAATACATAATTAGAAAAAAATACTAAAATCCTTGATTAATCACCTTTATTGCATATTTCATGCACCATGCAATAAAAGGTTAACTTCATTTTATTCATTTCGGCTTTCATTCCGTATAAATGTTGCTGTAAAACTATTACTTTGTAGTAAATACAAAATCATCATCTTCCTCCCAGACCGCATGTGAGATTTGTGGTGGACAAAGCGGTGCAGGGGCGGGTTCTCTCCGCATTCCAGCAATCTCCATCTTAATTCATGTATTATTTTTGATAGTGTTTCACGCCCACTTTTACTATCACGGCACGCAGACGAGTACACTGGTGGAACGCGATGGCGGAGAAACCGGAGAAAACCCGCCCCTGCGCCGCTTTGTCCACCAAAAATCTCACATGCGGTCGCTTGGGATAGACCTCTGGAAGTCTAGGTGAGAGGCGAGTGGTCTAACCACTCGGCCATGGCGCGGCCCTTTCCCTTCCATGATTAGTTACATCGTCATGCCATCTTTTATTTGGTTTTTCAATGCCTTTCCGACAGCAATCTTCATTTTCTTATTCTGCTGCTGCTACTAACATATTTCATTTGACATTGCAACCCATTTCCTTCAGTTACCTTCTTCTTCCGAAGTTGTCATGTCATACTTAATCTTCCAACGCTTTTCCTTTGGTAATCATCATTTATTCTTCTATTACTATCGTCTTTTACTTGATTCTATCGTCTTTCCATCAGTAATCTCCTTCTTTTGCTACCATCTTGGTATTCCAACGCATTTCCTTAAGTAATTTTCGTCCTTCTGTCATCTTATTCGTATTCCAACACCATTCTTTTAGTTATCGTCTGTTTTTCTTCTGCTGTTGCCACCTTCTACTTGGTCTTCCAACGCCTTGCTTTCAGTATTCTTCCGTTTTTCTTCTGCAGCTGCAGTCATCTTTTATTCGGTATTCCAAAGCCTTCTTTCAGAAATGTTCGGGCTTTACTTGGTCTTTCAACTCTTTCCTTAGTAACTATCTTTTTCAGCTTTAGCTGCTGCCATTATTACTTTCTCTACACGTTCTATGTATTCCACCCAATAATTCAATACCGAGATTTCACCACAAATACATGTTTTGAGTCCCCCTGAAGAAGCATTTTTGGAAAAAGGTCCGTGTGCGTATGTGTGTGAGCGAGTGTGTTGGTATTTAAGTTTGGTGTCTTCCAAGGATGGAATATACTAAAGTTTGGTATATAACAGACATTTCGTTTTCGAGCTATGCTGCCCACAGACACATACACGGACCCTTTTCTAACTTTTTTGGATATAAAGGGTCCCAAAATCGTATTTCTGGTGAAAGGTCGGTATCAAATTTTTGAGTGCAATACACCACCTTCACTATGCACTATGTATATAGTACGTATAGAGATAGTAAAAACCAAAAGCGTAGGGGGAAAAAAAATAAAATAAAACAAATAACGTCGAAAAAACAGAAAAAGAAAGAAAGAATGCTTTAAAGAGTCAATCATTATTTTAGCTCTAATGAATGTATATATTCCAAATCATCAAAAATTAAACCTTTTCTAATAAGAACTGAAAATATCAAATTATATCATTCTGTGCTTCACAGTCGCCTTAAGTTATCGGTACATATTGCAAACATTGCATATAGCCGGACAAAACGAATATTCATCTTGCTGGCAGGGAAGTAAAGTTACTTCATAACATAAAAAGGATCGCTCAGGGAGAGAACCAATATAGAAATATCTCTGACTTCCTGATACTTTCCTTTACCACCGTGCTCCCCTCGTGTAATATCGGACTATCCCCCCCCACGCCCCGACTTTTCTATAATAGTATCTTCACAGGTAAAGAATTGCAGACCAGTTGATCGAAATAAACTGTATAATGAAAAACACAAATTAACGTATAATTTTAGTATTGCAAAAATGTAAACCTATGATGTATTCCATTCATATGGCTTTCTCTACATCTCAGAAACAAATTATTATTAAAAAACTAATACTTCTATTTACTTCAGGCTAATAGAGAAAAAATTATCAGAAATAGTCTTATTACTTGCTTCCTTGTAAATAGAAGCGAAATAAGGGAGTACCATAGGTTAAAGTGAAAGCCAAAAGCTGGTTGCTATGTGACTGAAGTTCCTTTGTTTGTATGGACAGGAGTTGACAAAAGTCTTTTAAAACTGAAACCAATAACAAGGAATACCTTAAAAAGAATCAACTCTACGAAAAAAATGTAAATGGAATAAATTATGGGTTTTATCGAGATATACATATTTTGTGTAGTAAGCCTTTGTCTATCTCTTATGGTTTACCATTTATGCCAAATTCAATAAAAGTAATCCAGAATGAAGAGATCTTTAAGGGCTATTCCCAGAAAATTCAAGATATATATATATATATATATATATATATTTTGGCATGTAGATATCTTAAATATAACAGACTTTAATCAAAATCGTCAGAGCCATTTTTGAGAAAATCAAAATTACCAAAATGTTTTCACGTAAAGAGTATTTGAGGGTGGGGGGATTTTCTTGAAAGTCTTCGTGTCGCTTCCTTGAAAGATACCAAACTTAAATACCAAGTTTGGTACTTAACGGTCTTTTCGTTTTTGAGCTATGCTGTCCACACACGCACACACAGACCTTTTTCCAAAAACGTGTTGGTTTTTTTAGATTCAGGGGCATCCAAAACACGTATTTCCAGTGAAATGCCGGTATCGAATTTTGGGTGGAATACAATACCTTCTCTATACACTATGTACATAGTATAACTCCATGGCACGACAGCACACGGGGAACCTTGGCCTACCGCCCGGCCGCTGCGTCCCCCATCTCGGTTCACTACAGACGCGGTCAGCGCCTCGAGTCCCCCGGACGGGTAATGCGGTCCTCATGACCTGGAGCCGCTACTTCTCTATCAAGTGGCCCCCCAGGGACCTTACGAGGCTGAGTGCACGCCGGTACTGGGGAGCGAACCCAGGTCTCCCGCTTGGTAAGCAGCTGCGCTACCACCGCGCTAAGGAGACGACCTATGTACATAGTACGTACAGAGAAAGTAAAGATAATGTAAACCTAAGCGCAGAAATGAACATTGCCATGACGTTTCTTAACACACTTGGCTTACTTAGTTCAAATACCTGCAAATTCCATTCACTGTGATTTATTAGGAAAACGGGGCGGGGGGACTCTATATATAGAATTACATATGAGTAGGTTAACATAACTCCCTTGATCCAAAAACAGCAATATTAAGACTTAGCAACTAGTTAGTAAATGACTAAAAATACATAACTAATCCTATCCATCTCAACCCATTAAAATTATAATTAAATTATGGATAATAATTCAACAAAAATGTGATGTGTACTATTCACACGACTTTCTCTATATCCCTGCAACAAATTATTCTTAAAAAGCCTATACTTCTATTTGCTTTATGCTAATCAGAAAAAATAGCATAAATAGCCTTATTACGTGCTTCCTTGTAAGTAGAAGAGAAATAAAGGACTACCATAGGTTAAAGCGATAGTCAAAAGCTGCTTGCTATGTCACAGAAGTTCCTTTGTTTGTATGGACAGCAGTTGACAAATACAAGGAATTTCTCAAAACCAATGAACTCCACGAAAAAATTGTATATAACATAAACTATGTGTCTTCATGTAGTCTACATTCTTAGTCTAGTAAGTTTTTGTCCATCTCTTACGGTTTAGCAGTTATTCAAAATTCCGTAAAATTCATCCAGAATAAAGTACTCTTCAGAGACTATTCCCAGAAAATTCGAAATATACATTTTATTTGTCAGGTTAACAGCTTTAATATACGATATTTTAATCAAAATCGTTGGAACCTTTTTGAAAAAATCAAAATTTTCGAAAAAAGTTCCATGTAAACGGTAGTTGGGAGTGGGGGGATATTTCTCAAAATCTTCGTGTCGCATCCCTGGAAGGTACTAAACTTAAATACCAAGGTTGATATTTTACCGACTTTTCGTTTTTGAGTTATCGTGTTAACAGACATACGGACACACACACGGGCCTTTTTCTGAAAATGCGTTTTTTAGTTAAAAGAGACCCTAAAGATATATTTCCGGTGAAATCTCGGAATCGAATTTTTGGGTGGAGTGCAATACCTTCACTATGCAGTATGTACGTAGTGCGCATTGAGAAAGTAATTATGGATAATACAAAAATTAAAACTAAAAGTCTGATGTGTTCTAGTCAGGCAACTTTCTCTACCCGTTCTGCAAACAAACTATTCTTACACAAGAAATTCTTTTATCTACATCATGCTATTTGAGATAGACTTTAGCAGGATTACTTGTGTCCTTGTAAGTAGAAGGGAAGTGTGGTTAAAACGTGACGTCATTTAGTGACAGTGAGCAATTGAAGTTCGGTTCGCTTTGCAAGGGCAACAGTTAAATAACACGGTTTGAGAAGAGTTACGTAGATTAAACTTGAAGCCAATAGCAAGGAATATCTTGGAAACGGTCAGCTCTACAACAAAACATTATATGAAATAAATTTTGTGATTTAACGAAAACTACACTTGACAAAATCTTTGACGGATTACCGTTTATGCAAAATTCATTAAAATTCATCCAGAATGAGCAGGTTTTCAAAAGCTATTCCCAAAAAACGGCAGATGTACATTTTATTACTGATCAAAATATGTATAATATACGGCATTTTAATCAAAATTTTTAGAGCCTTATTTGAGAAAATAGAACATTTTCAAAATATTTTCCACGTGAAGGATAGTTTGGGGTGGGAAGATATAAGAGACGTGGAAATCCACGTGTTGTATCCACAATTGAAACTAATAACAAGAAATAGCTCGCAAACGGTAAAATCCATGAAAAAAATGTATACGACATAACTGGTGTATTTTAAATAAATCTACATTTTTTGTTAAGTAAGTTTTTGTCTATCTCTTACGGTTTACTAGTTATGCCAAATTAAGTAAAATAAACAGAATAAACAGGTCTTTAGAAGCAATTCCTAGAAAATTCAAGATATACATTTTAGTTGTGATAGAAATAGCTTTAATATGTGGTATATTAATCAAAACCATTAGATCCATTTCTAAGAATAACAAAATGTTTCGAAAATGTTTTCATGTAGTTAGGGTAGTTATGGTTGGGGGATTTTCTTGAAAATCTTCTAGTCGTATCCTTGGAAGATACAACACGTATATACCAAGTTTGGTATTTAACAGTCTTTTCGTTTTTGGGCTATGCTGTCCAAAAGCACACACACACACACACGGCATAGAGAGACAACACACTCACACACACAAACGGAACTGTTTCTGAAAATCCCTTATTTAGATTTAGGTGACCCTAAAACATATATTTCCAGTGAAATCTCGACATCGAATTTTTTGGTGGAATACAATACTTCTCTATCCCTATGTACATAGTATATACGAGGCTAGAGAAAGTAAAAAGGGCAACTTTATAGCTTTAAACAGTTTTGGAGCCCAAACTAAAGGAGATACAGAGAAACCTAGTTCAATTTAAAAAAATCTGATGTGTACCATTCACATGACTTTCTCCATATCCCTGCAACAAATAATTCTTAAAAAGCTTATTCTTCTATTTACTTTATGCTAATCAGAAAAAAATTAGCTGAAATAGCCTTATTACTCGCATCCTTGTAAGTAGAAGCGAAATAACTTGTAGGTTAAAGTGATAGTCAAAAGCTGGTTGCTATGTCACTGAAGTTCCCTTGTTTATATGGATAGGAGTTGACAAGTTCCAGTATGAGAAAAGTATACGTTTTTCATAGCAGAAACCAAAAATAAGAAATGTCACAAAAACGACGAACTCCACGAAAAAAATGTATATAACATAAATTGTGTGTTTTAATGTGCTCTACATGTTTTGTGTAGTAAGTTTTTGTCCATCTCTTACGGTTTAGCAGTTATTAAAAATTTAGTAAAATTCATCCAGAATAAAATACTCTTCAGAGGCTATTCTCAGAAAATTCAAGATATACATTTCATTTTTCAGGTAAATATGTTTAATATCCGAAATTTTAATCAAAATCGTTATAGCCATTTTTGAGAAAATCAAAGTTTTCGAAAAAAAGTTCCATGTAAAGGGTAGTTGGGGTGGGGGGATTTTTCTCAAAATCCTCATTTCGCATCCCTGGAAGATACTAAACTTAAATACCAAGTTTGGTATTTTACAGACTTTTAGTTTTTGAGTTAATCGTGTTCATAGACACACGGACACACACACACACACACGGACCTTTTTGTGAAAATATTTTTTTGGATATTGGGGACCCTAAAACATATATTTCCCGTGAAATCTCGGTATCGAATTTTTGGTGTAGTGCAATACTTTCTCTATACACTATGTATATAGTGCGTACGGAGAAAGTAAAAATAGATCTTTTGTGAACCTAGATTGAAAAATTAGCTCCAAATTTTAAATTTTATGTCGCAAGAGGGACTTTAGTGACGTGACAAAAACATAAACAAATTTTACCTTAACCTCCAAACCATTAGAAAAACATCTGATGTGTTTCATTCACATGACTTTCTCTACATCTCTGCAACAAATTTTTGTTAAAAAGCTTGTGCTTCTATTCACTTCATTCTAATCAAGAACAAATTAGCAGAAATAGTCTTATTACTTGTTTTTTAAAAGTAAAAGCGGAATAAGGGAGTACGAAAGTTTTTCAAAGCTGAAACAAAAAAACAAGGAATATCTTAAAAACGATCAATTCCCCGAAAAAATGTATGTAACATAAATTGTGTGTTTTAATTTGCTCTACCGTTCTTCTGGAAACTTGTTGTCTCTCTCTTATGGCTTAGCAGTTAGGCAAAATTCCGTAAAATTCATCCAGAATAAAGCAGTCTTCAGAGGCCATTCGCAGAAAATTCAAGGTATACACTTTATTTTTCAGGTAAATATCTTTAGTATACGATATCTTAATTAATATAGTTAGAGCCATTTTTATGAAAATCTCAATTTTCGAAAATTATTCCATGTAAAGGGTAGTTTGTTGTGGGGGGAATTTTTTTTTTAAATCTTCGTGTCGAATCCTTGGACGATACCAAACTTAAATACCAAGTTTGGTATTTAACGGTCTTCTCGTTTTTGAGCTATGGTGCCCACAGACACACACACACACACATACAGACACACACACACGGACATTTTTGTAAAAATGCATTTTTTGGATTCAGGGGGTCTCAAAACATATATTTCCGGTGAAATCTCGGTATGGAATTTTCGGGTGCAATACAATACCTTCTCTATGCACCATGTATATATTGGTATAGAGAAAGTAAAAATGGATGACATTTGTACTATAACTTATCTGTATTATATAACATATGTGGTTTAAATGTCAAAAATCTAACATTATTAGTTTCGAATCTCAGGATTTCATTAATAGATGTCAACGTCGTATGACCAATAAATTCAAATTCTGTAAAATAGTGTCGCCCTCCGTGGTTTAATGGTTACCATGCTAACTTCATATACCCAAGGTCGCGGGTTCAAACCCGGCGGAGGACGATGGATTTTTTCGGGCGTAAAAATCCTTAGCATGGCTTCCTTCGGAAGGGAAGTAAAGCTGTGGGTCCCGTGTCGTAGATTTACGGCACGTAAAAGAACCTCAAGCCTGATAAGAGAGGCCTCTGAGCAAAATTAAGCGATCATTCACGCCCAATATAGAATGGGACGCTGAGAACCAAAAGCAGTTAAAGAGCGTCCATAAATAACAGGCCATTTCATTTTGTAAAATAGTGAGTGGTTTCTGCCCCAACTAATTTACTTCCTTTGCTATTGAACCCTAGATAATGGCAGTAGTCACTGAAATAAACATGTCATGGCCGCCAATAAACTTAGCTGGAAAGCATTCATCTGTACGCATCTTCGAAGTACAATGTCCTCGTTTCTTCTGTGAAAGTAAGAAAACGTGAACTTATTTTCGCCCTATTGTTTTTCATGATTGAAATAAATGTAAACTGTAGTTCAATAGAATTGTATGGCTCGTTGAAAAGAAGATGATATAAAAGTAAACTGAATTTTGTAAAGGAACAGAAATTCTTTATATATTAGTTACGTTACTGAATTTCGAACTAAAAGGGTTTATTATGCAGTATAACAATGGGGTGACTACATTACTATATACAAAATAATCTACAGCTTGGTACCTAATTTTAACAAATCCCAGACCGAAGCATATCGGAATAACTGAAACTTTGCAGTCCATGCATAAATTGCAAGCAAACCATTGTTACAAATGATTATTTACCTAAATTATGCTAATTGAGATAAACATTAGCAGAAATTGTCTTATTACTTGACTTGCTTACTTGTAAGCAGCAGGGAAATAAAAGTATAGAGGCTAAGGTTATAGTCAAATCATTTGAAATCTATGTGAAACAATTGTAATTCCGTTCGCTTTGTAAGCTTAAGAGTAAAAACAAAAGAGGGACTAAGGATGACTTCCCATTTGAGGAAAGTTAATTAGTTTAAAATTAAAAACAATTATAAAATAAATATCCTGGAAACGGTTAACTCTACAAAAAAAAAAAAAAAAAAAAAAGAAAAAGAAATATAACATGGATTGTGTTTTTCAACGAGATCTATATTTTTGTATATTAAGTTTTTGTCTATTTCTTAGGGTTTACAAGTTATATTAAAGGCATCCAGAATGAAAAGGCCTTCAAGGATATTCCTAGAAAATTCAAGATATACACTTTGTATGTCATGAAAATGTCTTAAAGACGTGGTACTTTAATCAGAACCGTTTGAGCTAATTTGAAGAAAATGAACTCCTTCAAAAAACGTAAAGGGTAGTTGTGGGTGTGAGATTTTTTTTAAAAACCATTTTCTTTAGCTCTGCTGTACACAGACAAACACACACACACACAAGGAAATGTTTCTAAAAATCTGGTGTGTTCCATTCACATGACTTTCTCTACATCTCTGTAAGAAATGATTGTTTGAAAGCTTATGCTTCTGTTTACTTCATGCTAATGGAGAAAAAATGAGCAGAAATGGTTCTATTACTTGCTTCCTTGAAAGTAGAAGCGAAATAAGGGAGTATCTTAGATTAAAGTGATAGCCAAAATCTGGTTGCTATGTAACGGAACTTCGTTTGTTAGTGTAGACAGGAGTTGACAAATTCCTGTATTAGAAAAATATACGTTTTTAAAAGCTGAATATCTAAAAAACGATCAACTCCAAGAAAAAAATGTATATAACATAAATTGTGTGTTCTAACGTGCTCTACATTTTTTGTGTAGTAAGTTTTTATCTCTCTCTTACGGTTTAGAATTGATGCAAAATTCCGTAAATTTCATCCAGAATAAATTAAGCTTCAGTATCTATTTCCAGAAAATTGAAGATATGCATTTTATTTGTCCGGTAAATAACTTTAATTTACGACATTTTAATCAAAATCTTTAGAGCCATTTTTGAGAAAATCAACATTTTCGAAAACATTTCCACGTAAAGGGTAGTTGGAGTAGGGGAATTTTTCTCAAAATCTTCGTGTCGCATCTCTAGAAGATACTAAACTTAATACCAACTTTGGTATTTTACAGACTTTTCGTTTTTGAGTTATCGTGTTCACAGACACATGGACACGGAGACACAGACGGAATTTTTTCTGAAAATGCATTTTTTGGATACAGGGGACCCTAAAATATATATTTCCAGTGAAATCTCGGTATCGAATTTTTGGGTGGAGTGCAATACCTTCTCTATACAATATGTACATAGTACGTGTAGAGAAAGAAGAAATACATGCGCATGTAGAAGCAGATATACAGTTGTTTTGCTTTAAGGTCTCATTACCCGTGTCGAAGCAATCATTCGCCCGTTACGTATGGGAAATCTTTAGACGTCCATTTTTTAAACGACTTCACTTGATTTTCATAGTAGTTGCCTGGGCAGGTTTCGACAATCTTCATTGACATCTCCAGATGTGCTTCCTCGACCTCTAATTGGTTTCGTTCCGTTTAGGTTGACATTAGCTGGTATAGCTGGACTTCAATAACATGTCTTCTTCCGCCGCGACCTTGGCGACCTCTGTTTTTTCTTCTCTAATAAAATACTTTTCCGGAGTGTTGTCAGAACTCCACCGCTGTATTAATTTTTCCTCTTTTTTGCTTCTAATACAAACACACAAACACACACATATATACGCAGTTTACAAACATGCAAACACTCATGCTCAAGGCAGCACTGAACCCATGATCCCCTGCATATTGGTTAGTCAAGTCAGAAGTCTTTCTAATTTTAAGTCTATAGTTTGACTTTCAAATTGTATTAATTTTAAAATGACATCAGCTGATGACATTTCAGAATTGACCTCATTAATGCTGTTGCTATGGATATTAGTTATTTATTATACGAGTAGAACAATTTAAAACGCGACCCTAAGGGTATAACACATTATTTTATCCTACAGATACGATAAATTAATATATGACAAATATTCAGTAGATAATTGAACAACAGATAGTAATAAATTAAATTAGGAATTAGACATTGAATTGCGGCATTCGTATAGCTATAGAATATGGTGGGCTATGTATGAATATTAATTTTGTTTTTGTTGTTGCTAGTTTCAAATGATTAAGCTTACGATGGACTTTGAGAAAGTGAATATATTAGTTCCAAATTATATATTAAATGAAGAAAAAGAAGCAGTTGAGGCTTTCTTACCATCGACTTCACGGGAATTATACGGAAAAGAGTTAAAGCAATTTAAGAACTGGCAGATACGAAGAAATGTTTACGGCTTTAATGAAGAATAATTCTTGCTTATTATAGAAAATGTGTAGTTATAAACTATTTATTTACTTTATCCCACTCGTTACCGGAGCAACGAGTGAATTTTGTTTACTTTATCCCATCCGTTGCGCTAACACCACTTTGATGTAATGTCGTTTCTGCATAGCAACGGTGTCTATTACAAGTATCTGTAGGATAAAGCCTTTTACTCCACTGAAAAATTATCGACTAGAAGAATGGTTAATTTCTATTTCAGTTTATGAAAATGGAAAAATCCCTGTCACCGTTCTTAGCAGATTTGTACATGAGCTTTCTGGAAATTATAGAAAACTAGCATGGTTAGAGCTATGTAATGAAAAGAACTCAAGACAAAATTTTCCGTTTACAGTACGACCATACAATGAAGTAAAATGACAATTAAATAATTTTAAAATACTTTATTGTAATGCCTTGTAATGTACAATTTTCCTTCCGGAGAGAAAACAAATAGCGCCGACGGTTTGCCGACTCTCGAGCACGCAACTTACAACTACCTATTCGAAAAACACGACAATTCAAGGTATATTCCTCACACTTCTAAGATTGACCTTGGAATTTATTGTCATTGCAAAAGCAAGGCGCGCCGGAAACTACACGCTTAAATTCAAAAGGAAAGTCGGTTGAAATTAGTGGTATTCTTGGAATAAGTATATCCTAAGAGCTTTCCTATGTTATAGTAGCTTAAATCAAATTTTTTATAAATTTTTAATAGTGAGTTTAGTTCCGCTGCATAATTTTGGCTTATTTAGATTACGTGGCATACTATCACCGAGTCAACCTTGAACTGTAAATTGTGTGGCGGTATTCATGGAAAGTCCAATGAATTTAGTAATTCAGTATGATAATCGACGACTTCATTTGGAGTGGTAATGGAATCAATCAACTTAAATGCATGCATTTTTCCATCAATTTTAACCTGAATTTTTATATTTAAATAATCTACATTCTTATTAGTTGCTAAAATAGCTCGTTCACTCAACCAAGCATATTTTTTGTAATTTGCACAAATATTTGGAAACACTTTCGATATTAATTCTTCCTTTGACGTTGTGAACTGACAAAAATGTGATGGAAACAAAATGAGGCCAGTGGAAGTGTCATCAGGAATTTACCATTGTAAATGTCTAATAATGCCTTTGAATCTGAAAAGCGCAATGAAGCGCTATCATCTGCGCAATGTAGCATATATAGTTGGTATTGTGAAAAGGACGAAGTCAGAACACCCATAAGGAGTTGTGGAAAGGATGACTTGTAGTTAACAGCATGGGTAAGCAGGGATGTCATTGGCATAACAGTAACGGCAGCCCTCTCATAGTGTGTCGGGTAAACGCTGACATAGGTAATGAATTACATTAAGAAGACAGCCATGTTTCTTCCGAATCTCCTTCTTTCCTTTACTCCTAATGTTTTCCACCTCTTTCTTTATTTTCTCCTATGTCAAAACAGTCATTTTTAAGGCTAAAAATGGCATAACTAAAGAGCAAGTAGATCTGGTAGGGCAATTAATACATTTTTATTTGATGATAGCTTTGTGTAATTTCTCCATTTAACCCAAAATATTACTTGGTCATATGTATTAAGAGCATCACAATTGCAGTGGATGGTGACGCGGGTATCTTCATGTTCTTTAGCTACCTCATATAACACATGAAGTCAAATAACCAACGTCTGCAATAGGAAGTTAAACATAAAACGGGTACCGTCATTTCTCCGCCATTTTCATATTCCAAGAAGGGTTAATGATTTTGTGCATAGTTTATAACTTGTTCATTTTAAAGAATTACAACAAAAATATGCTTGTTTCTTTATTTAAACGATGTGACCAAGGGAACCATAGTTAATACATATGAAATATATTTGATTGTCGCAGTTGAACTGGAGTTACTAATGGATTAGCAGGGATAAAATTATCTGGATCTCCTAAAATATAAGGTTCTTTTAAGGATAATAAGGATAGGATAATAAATAATATAATAAATCCTAAGATGTCTTTAAATGTGAAATAAGGATGGAAGGGAATTTTATCAATATTTCTATTTAATCCTAATGGATTATTAGATCCAGTCATTGTCTCCATAACGGGTGCATTCCCTTAGCATTGAAGAACCAAAATAAAGCAGCAAGTACTACGGCCATCTGTCTGTGTGTCTATGTGTCTGTGGACAGCATAGCTCAAAAACGAAAAGACCGTTAAATACCAAACTTGGTATTTAAGTTTGGTATCTTCCAAGGATGCGACACGAAGATTTGAAAGAAAATCCCCCACCCCAACTACCGTTTACATGAAGGTTTTGTGAAAATTTTGATTTTCTTAAAAGTGATTCTAACGATTTTGGTGAAAATATCGTATATTAAAGATATTTACCTCACAAATAATATGTATATCTTGAATTATATGGGAATAGCATCTGAAGAATACTTTATTCTGGATGAATTTTACGGAATTTTGTGTAACTGGTAAACTGTAAGAGATAGACAAAAACTTACCACACAAAAATGTAGAGCATATTAAAACACATACTTCATGTTATATAATTTTTTTCGTGGAATTAACCGTTTTTGAGATATTCCTTGTTTTCGCTTCAGCTTTAAAAAGCTTATACTTTTCTCATGTAAGAATTTGTCAACTCGTGCCCATACAAAGAAAGGAACATCAGTTACATAGCAGGCTGTTTTTGACAATCACTTTAACCTATGATACTCCCTTATTTCGCTTCTACTTAACAAAGAAGCAAGTAATAAGGCTATTTCTGCTATTTTTTTCTCGACTAAAATGAAGTAAATAGAAGCTTTTTAACAATAATTTGTTGCAGAGAAAGTCATGTGAATGGAACACATCAGATTTTTTTTTACTGACAATGCAAAGCTTCAAACCGAACTTCAGTTGTTCACCTACCAGCTTTTAAAATATTATATTATCGTTTTAGCCAAGTGTATTCCCTTTATTTACTTCGAAGAAAGCAAGTAATAAGAACATTTTTGCTAACGTTTGTCTTGATTAGTGTAATGTATAGGTATAAAAGGAAATCTTTTGTAAGAACAGACAGGGAAAGTCATGCAAATGGAACTATCAGATGTTTTAATTATGTTGAAAATACGCATGCGAACGCAGTGGCTTTTTATAAAGGTGCTCTTTTATTCTGCGGATCTCATGGGTTATATTTCCAGTGAAATTCCGATATCGAAATTTTAGTTGGAATGCAATACTTTCTCTACCTCTAGGCACGTGGTATAGAAAGTAATAAGTTGGTCTTCAATGCGCTAATGTAATTCCTCTTCTACACAATGAAAAAAAAAAAAAAGCTTTACTGATATGCTTTCAGGCTTTAAAGCGTGCAACGAATCCTATCTGAGGAAACTCAGAGGGAAAAAGATTGGGTTTCCTAACCATATTAAGTTATTGACTGTTTTCAGTTTTTCTGCTTTATTTCATGAGTATAAGCTTCGTTCGCTTTAGGCTTTAATTAACTTCTGCGGCTCTATGAAGAGCATCTTTTACATAGGATGCATTTATCTGTTTTACTTTGCAATATTTCACTTAGATTTACAGCTTCTCACTAAAACTCTTATCGCTTCATGTTAATGACATGCCAGAGGCCGCAGAAGGAAGACGTTATTAGGTTTAAATGCTGTATGTGCACAAGGCGCAAAGTACACAAGGCGCAAAATGAAATCAGCACTGCCTTCTTCCGTACACCTTATTCCTTACCGTTTGTAGGGTACTTTATTACGTCAAGTTTTCATTTTATTGACTGATACTGTCACCTTGCAGGTGAGTGTTCTGCATTGAAAAAATCTGATGTGTTCCATTCACATGACTTTGTCCACATCTCTGCAACAAATTATTGTTAACAAGCTTATTGTTATATTTACTTCGTGCTAATAAAAAAAATTAGCAGAAATAGTCTTCTCACATGCCTCCTTGTAAGTAGAAGCGAAATAAGGGAGTACCATACGTTAAAGGATAGTCAAAAGCTGGTTGCTATGTGACTGAAGTTCCTTTGTTTGTATGGACAGGAGTTGACACGTTTCTATATGAGAAAAGTATAAGTTTTTAAAAGCTGAAACCAATAACAACGAATATGGCAAAAATGGTCAACTCTAAGAAAAAAATGCATATGACATAAATTTTGTGTTTTAAGGTGCTCTTCATTTTTCGTGTTTAAAGCATTTGTCCATCTCATACGGTTTAGTAGTTATACAAAATTACGTAAAATTTATTCAGAATATAGTAGTCTTCGGAGGTTATTCCCAAAAAATTAAAGCTATGCATTTTATTTATCAGATAAATATCATTAATATACAGGGTTACTACAAAAGAAATAGACAACTTCAACTGCCTGTAAAAAAAAAAAGACTATTACAGATAGCAACCTAATTATTTTGGAGGTATGTTGAGAAACTCTCAAATTTTCGTTTGTTACTATTGGTAACGCTGTAGTGTTTTGTTTGTTGTTGCAGAAGCTGAAATGGCGGAAAATCCTGTGGAAAAGGCATACTGCGTTTTGGAATTTGCTAGAACGCAATCATCAGCAACTGTTGTCCAACGACATTTTAGAACACGTTACCACAAAACGCCACCGACTAGACAGTCAATCTACGACTGGTATAGAAAATTCGAGACAACGGGATGTTTGTGCAAAGGGAAGAGCTCGGGAAGACCAAGAGTTTCGGAAGAAAACGTCGAAAGTGTTCATGCTGCCTACATAAGAAGCCCACAGAAATCGACATCTAGGGCAAGCATGCAATTACAAATTCCACAGCAAACTGTATGGAAAATCTTGCGGAAGCGACTGCACATGATGCCTTACAGATTACAGATGTTGCAGTTTCTGAGTGAGGAAGATAAGGTCATACGGCATGACTTTTGCATCGAACATGTTGCGACATGATGAAGACGATGCTGGTTTTTGTGAGCGCATCATTTTCAGCGATGAGTCAACTTGAAAAGTGAATACACGAAATGTCCGAATATGGGGAACTGAACCTCCGAGGGCTGTATTGCAACATGTGCGGGACTCTCCTAAAATCAATGTGTTTTGTGCGGTATCTTACACGACGGTGTATGGCCCCTTTTTCTTTGCAGACAAACAGTCAACGGTGATAGGTATCTTGACATGTTACAGATCTGGTTGATGCCCCAACTGAATGAGCAACAGGATGACTTTGTATTCCAACAAGACGGAGCACCGCCTCATTGGCACACAGATGTTAGAGATTACCTAGATGAAGTCCTGCCACATCGTTGGATTGGCCGTGCTACAACCGACAATAATGCTCTTGCATTTTGGCCACCAAGGAGCCCTGATCTCACACCAAGAGACTTTTTTCTATGGGGATTCGTGAAAGACCGTGTTTTTGTCCCTCCACTTCCTCTTAATTTAGACGACTTGAAACACCGTATCAGACAAGCCGTGGCAAGTGTTGATGCAGATATGTTACAAAAGGTTTATGATGAACTTGATTATCGCATGGATGTGTGTCGTGTGACTGGAGGAGCCCATATTGAACATTTGTGAGTTCACAATGTAAACTTCAAAGACTCCTCTACAAACCAGTGAAAACGGCGTCAAATTACCGTAAATAGTTTTGTTTTACAGGCAGTTGAAGTTGTCTATTTCTTTTGTAGTAACTCTGTATGATATTTTAATTAAAATCGTTAGAGCCATTTTTGAGAAAATCAAAATTTTCGAAAAAGTTCCATGTAAAGGGTAGTTGGGGGTGGGGTGTTTTTTCTCAAAATCTTCGTGTCGAATCCCTGGAAGATACTAAACTTAAATACCTTTTTCCGAAAATGCTTTTTTTTGGATAAAGGGGAACCTAAAACATATATTTCCGGTGTAATCTCAGTATCGAATTTTTGGGTGGAGTGCAATACCTTCTCTATATACTATGTACGTAGTACGTATAGAGAAAGTGAAAATTCAAAGCCATAGCCGGGTTTGGAACCACGGATCTCCCAGTCTCTAACTGGTTGCTCTACCACTGAGCTACCGCGGCAAATTTGCACAACTTTAAATTTCTCTACTGACCGCATGTTTTCCGGTAAACCACAAGGTGATCTCAAATTATTTTGACATGACATACCCCAATGGCGATTCACAATGTCTTAAGTAAACACCTTTAAGTCCTGGGCTTCATAGAATAGCCAACTGTTATGGTCAATTATTGTTGGGAGTTGGATAAGTAAAATTTACTAGAATTTTTCAGTCTGAAAAATCTACTTATCCAAATGCAAAACTACATACGGCTTGTGAAACAATAATTAAACTTAGACAGCTCTTAATTTGAAAAGCACTGAATACAAATATATGTGTTATATATATATATATATATATATATATATATATATATATATATATATATATATAATTATATTCACATAACAAATAAAACTTACACTTGTATTTTCTGGGAATAAACTCAGCGACAGCATGGGAGATTTGTGGTGAACAAAGTGGAACAGAGGCGGGTTTTCTCCGGATTCTCTGGTTTTCCCCTCCCAACATTTCATCGTTGTTCCATCTTCTTTTCCATGTATCATCAGTGTCATCGCCTGCGGTGCCATGGCAGTAAAAGTGGGCGTTAAACACCATAAAAGAAACAAACAAATAGGAATAAACTTTGAAGTCCTCTTAATTTTCATGGACTTTTGCATACTTAATAAACCGCAATAGATGGACAAACACTTACACTCAAAAATATAGATAATCAAAATACACAATTTAAGTCCCTCAAATGTTTACTATGTAACTAACCGTTTCCGAAATATTCTTTGTTATTGGTTTCACTTTCAAACACTTTTGCTTTTCTCGAACAGGAAGTCATTCGATACCGAGAATTCACTGGAAATATACGTTTTAGGGACCCCTGTGTCCAAAAAAAGCATTTTCAGAAAAATGTCCGTGTTTGTATGTGTGTGTGTGTGTGTGTGTGTGTGTGTCTGGGAACACAATAACTCAAAAACGAAAAGTCGGTAAAATACCTCATTTGGTATCTTCCAGGGATGTGACATCCCAAACTACCCTTTACATGAAACATTTTTGGAAGATTTTGATTTTCTCATTTTATTAAAATACCGTATATTAAAGATATTTATATGGCAAATAAAATGTATATCTTGAATGTTCTGAAGACAATTTTATTCTGAACGAATTTTACGGAATTTTGCATAACTGTTGAACCGTAAGAGGGAAACAATAACTTACCAGGCAAAAATTGTAGAGCACGTTAAAACACACAATTTATGTTATAAGCATTTTTTCGTGGAATGTATCGTTTTTGAGCTATTCCTCGTTTTTGGTTTCACATTTAAAAAACTTGTACTTACCTCACACAGGAATTTATCAACTCCTGTCCATATAAACAAAGGAGCTTCAGCCACATAGCAACCAACTTTTCAGTATCACCTTAACCTATGGTACTCCCTTATTTTGCTCCTACTTACAAGTAAGCAAGTCATAAGACTATTTCAGTTAGTTTTTTCTCGATTAGCATGAAGTAAATAGAAGAATAAGCTTTTTAACAATAATTTGTTGCAGAGATGTAGAGAAAGTCTTGTGAATGGAATACTCAGATTTTCCCACCTTATCTATTCTTCGATGTTCTGGCATACCAAGTTTTAACTGCGAGATCGGCTCCTATAAAGTATATACAAGGAAGGGAGCAGCTGAATTCGACATCAAAGCTACGAAAAGGTTTGGAAATAATGGGATAGCGTACAGTATTGATCAGAGATCAGGAAAATATCGCGAGTGCGTGTGAAAGAAAATTAAAAATCGCCTGAGGAATACAAAAGCCTTTACGTTTGAAGCGGCTAAGACCTGAATGAGCTACAGACCATCAGCACAGGGCCAACTGGGCTTAGACCTGGTACGTGGAAGTCAAAAATCTGAAGTTTTCCATTCACATAGCTTTCCCTGCATCTCTGTAACAAACTATTGTTAAAAAGCTTATTCTTCTATTTACTACAGGCTTATTACCCTGGATGGAACTTGGATGCATCATCACACTCCAGAAGTAAATGACAAGATAAAACAGTGGATTGCGCCAGGTGAACCAACTCCAAAAATCAAAGGAAATGCCAAAGGCAAGGTTATGGAGAGTGTTTTCTAGGATGCACAGAGAAATATTTTTATTGATTACTTGGAAAAGGGGTAAAAGTATCATTGGTGACTACTATGCAAGCGTACTGAGGCGAAAAGAAAAAAAACAACTTATTTGACAAAAAAAGTCTTGTTTCAACACGACAATGCTCCGGCCCATCATTCATTCATTGCAATGGGAAAAAATGTGCGAATTGTAAGAATTTCTTGAACATCCACCCTATTTGACAGATCTAGCAACCAGTGACTACCACGTGTTCCCAAACCTCAAAAAATGTCTTTGAGGACGAAGATTTCACAGCAACGAGGAGGTCATTGATGCGGTAAACAGCTATTTTAAAGACCTTGATAAATCGTACTACAGAGATGGTTTAATGAAATTAGAACACCAATATGACAACTATTATAGCCTTTCTGGAGATTATGTTGAGAAATAAGGCAATATATTTTTTTTTAAATGATGTATTCATTGAGAGGCCCGGGACTTATCAGCCGAGCCTAGTATCGTTACTTAGGTCAATTTTCAATTATTTACAAAATCGCGTCTTAATACTTAAACCATACTACATACTTATTCTAAGGTACAATTATGTTTGAGTCCGCTTAGAGGCTACTCCGATTAGCTGATAGGGTGTATGGCCTGCTCCTGCTTGGCTATCTATGCCATCCCATTCTCTGAGCTTCCTCTGCTGCTGCTGCTCTCTCTCCCTCTGCTTACTAACTTATATTTACCTTTCCCAAATATTACCCTATTTCTTTAATTTTTCGGTTTCATTTGACATTCACATTTCTTCTCTACTATTTTTGTTTTCCTCCAATTTCTAACATCTTTGCATTCAGTTAAACAGTAAGCAATATCGTCTTGCGCCTAGCATTAAATACAACATTCTAATTCATCTCCTCTTATCGCTTTCAAAAGAGGTTGACTCTATGTTCATTAATTCTAATCCTTCCATATTTTTTATTATAGATATACACAGGGTGTTAATGAACTATGCGGAAATATTTTCACAGAATATGTAAATTACTTAAATAAATAATTTGAGATAGGAGATTTATGGCTTCTTTATTGAACTTTCGAAGCAACAGCTATAAGTTTCTGAAGTGCCAGCACGCCACGTATCACAGCACTTCGTCTGGAATGAAAATAATAATAATAATAAAAATAATAATAAACATTTACTCTATGACAGGAATCAAACTCATAACCTTTGGGATATCAGCTTCCCGCGTTTCGCATTAAGCCACCAGAGAAGTTGAAAAAACGCCTATAGAGTAGGCTACATTATTCAGGAACGTAGTTAATGAATGCACAGTGTCGCACTCTCAAGTGATTAGTTTGATATTTTACAGGTTATTGCGACATTAAATCTTGAGAAGGCTAGTAACGAGCTGCTCAAAATCGATATTTCTATACTCGGGCAGCAGTTTTAAAGACATTCTAAGCCCTTTTTTCAACCTGCTTTGCTTTAACACCGACTACTTATATGCACCTGATACCCACACGTTTAACGCCATGTAGTTGCGTTATGTTTATACGGGGACCATGCATCACCGATCTCAAATTACTTATATCAGTCACGTGCACAATCTCGCAAATTGTTTCGGTGTAGTTCATTAACACCCTATATATTTATGTATAGGTATATATGTACATAATACCTTCCCGCAGTTATTATTTATTTTACAGTATCAACAAAGCAACATTTTTTTCTAGTTTACCCCAAATTTTCTATATCTCACTGATTTCCAGAATGTTTTTTTTTTCTCTCCCTTCCATACTATGTCTCTCGTCGCTATTTTCGTCAAGATTTCCTCTAGGGATACTCACCAGTAGTTCTCTTTCTTAATTATCTTGAGCTGTTTCAGATATATCTTTTGAAGATTCTCGTAATTCTGCATATACTATGTTCTTGTTCGTTTCGTGCCAAATCGTTTGGAGTGCAATATAGGACTCTGACACAAAATGAGACAGTAACTCAGAAGAATTATGGGAGGTGTTATAGGCTTCCTTTCCTTTCATTTACAAATTTTAATTACTACATTATTTATTTTTACTTTCTCTACACGTACTATGTACATAGTGTATAGAGAAGGTACAGCATTCCACCCAAAAATTGGATACCGAGATTTCACCGGAAATATATGTTTTGGGTCCACTTGAATCCAAAAAAAAGCATTCTTACAAAAAGGTCCGTGTGTGTGTGCGTGTGTGTCTGTGGCCCGCATAGCACAAAAACGAAAATACCGTTTGAAACCAAACTTTGCATTTAAGCTTGATATCTTCCAAGGATGCTACACGAAGATTTTCCAGAAAATCGCCCCACCCGAAAATACCCTTTACATGGAAACATTTTGAAGAATTTGATCTTCTTAAAATGGCTCTAACGATTTTGATTAAATCCCTTATATTTAAGATATTTACTTGCCAAATAAAATATATATATTTTCTTGGAAGAGCCTCAAAAGACCTCTTTATTCTAGATGATTTTAATTGAATTTTGCATAAATGGTAAGAGATAGGCAAAGACTTACCACACAAGAAATGTAGATCACGATAAATCACACAATTTATGTTATCTACATTTTTGTCATGGAGTTGGTCGGTTTTGAGATATTCCTTGTTACTGATT
Source organism: Hymenopus coronatus (assembly GCA_030762935.1). Lineage (NCBI taxonomy): Eukaryota > Metazoa > Arthropoda > Insecta > Mantodea > Hymenopodidae > Hymenopus > Hymenopus coronatus. The sequence goes on from CM060884.1 coordinate 58,911,070, forward strand.
TCAGCTTTGAAAAACTTATACTTTTCTCATACAGGAATTTGTAAACTCCTGCCCATAGAAACAAAGGAACTTCAGTCACATAGCAACCAGCTTTTGTCTATCACTTTAACCTGCGGTACTCCCTTATTTTGATTCTACTTACAAGGAAGCAAGTAATAAGACTATTTCTGCTAATTTTTTCTCGATCAGCATGAAGTAAATAGAAGCATAAGCTTTTCAACAATAGTTTGTTACAGAGATATAGAGAAAATCATGTGAATGGAACACATAACATTTTTCCATGTATTTCATCCTACTTTAACTTTATTATTCTTAGAATTTGTTTCATTCAACACAGCTACTGTCTGTTGAACATTCGCGATATTAATTATTTATTGAAAGACAATAATTGAGTACTGTAGTGCAATTTATTCATCCATTCGAACACGTTCTGAAGTCGCATATTCACTCCATTATTGGGAGATTCTCCCATTTTCTACTGCTCGTCTGTATGAATGTTTGGCCATTTTCGTGTTGTTAGGGTAATTTGTCTTCCTTCTAACCAAAAGTGCCGTAAGAGGAATTATACCACACAACGAATAGCCAGATGCATTTGATGTATGTTGGCAGTCTTTTTGCTCTTTAAGTATTCATGAGTTGGTAGTATACCCTATAAATTCCGCGTAACCAGGTGGCCCTCTCTCTTTTCACTTTTAGAATGTAACTAGGAACCGTGAGGCAAGCGTGCTGCACCTCCCTAGGCCTACGCTGGAACATTAAAAGGTCTGATGTGTTCCATTCACATGACTTTCTCTACATCTCTGTAGCAATTTATTGTTAATAAGCTTATCTTTTATTTATTTCATGCTAATCGAGAAAAATTAACAGAAATAGTCTTATTTCTTGCTTTATTGTAAGTAGAAGCGAAATAAGGGAGTACCATAGGTTAAAGCGAAAGCCAAAAGCTGGTCGTTATGTGACTGATGTTCTTTTGTTTGTATAGAACAGGAGTTGGCAAATTCCAGTATGAGAAAAGCATAAGTTTTTCAAAGCTGAAACCAAGAAAAAGGAATATCTCAAAAACGATCAACTCCACGAAAAAAAATGTATATATAACGTTAATTGTGTGTTTTAACGTGCTCTACATTTTTTGTGTGTTAAGCATTTGTCCATCTCTTACGGTTTAGTAGTTACGAAAACTTCACCCATAATAAAGTAGACTTCAGAGGCTATTCCCAGAAAATTTAAAATATACATTTTATTTGCTAGGTATATATGATATATGATATTTTAACCAAAATCGTTAGAGCCATTTTTTAGAAAATGAAAATTTTCGAAAAAAGTTCCAGGTAAAGGGTAGTTTGGGGTGGGGGGCTTTTTCTCAAAATCTTCGTGTCGCATCCCTGGAAGATAGACAGACACACGGATACACACGGACCTTTTACAGAAAATATTTTTTTTTTTTTGGATACAGGGGACCCTAAAACATATATTTCCTGTGAAATCTCGGTATCGAAATTTTTGGTGGAGTGCAATACTTTCTCTATACACTATGTACATATTAGTTATAGAGAAAATAAAAATGATATAAGTTTTACTTGGTTGTAAAGTTTTGTTTTAGGGGATTCTGTTGTTTTTAATGCATAAAGTTAGGGTTTTCCGATTGTCCCAGTACCAATTCCTCGCTGCCAAGCCTGATTCGTCCTGTTATGATATTTTGTCTGTTTGTCCAAAAATTATAGTTAAGTAATATTTTACAGGATTGCGTCAATATGAAGAAATAGTAGTGAAGAAAATCAAATATAAATAATATTAAATAACGTAAACTGACTGCCTCTGAAATCGAATGGACAGTATTCTAGCTTCGTCTTCGACTCCCTGCTTGGGCGGGAAATATTTCTTTAACTAGAATCACTCCTTATCCTCCTGGAAGTGCGAATGTGTGTGTTTAATTTAGTTGTAATTACTGGGAAGTAGGCTCCTTCCATGTAACCGTTTTGGTTAACTATCAGTGTGACAATTGAAAGCGGTTGACGACCAAAACTGGACACATCTTCGCTTGGTTCTGAGTGTTGCGTATCAGTAAGAGAAATTCATGTGAATGGAACACATTAGGTTTTGTTTCTTCTTTTACTTTCGAGAATTAGTTATTACATTTATGTGTCCAAGCTCTATCATCCGTCCACCACGTACGATGTCTCCCATATCTCTCCTTCCAAGTTTTGAGAACACTTTTTTTTAAAACTGAAACCAATAACAGGGAATAAAGCCCGCCTGGGTAGGGTAGTGATAGCATGTTTGCCTCACGTTCAAAAGGTCGTGAGTTCGAATCTCACTTAGGGTGAGTTACCCGGGTAAGGTTTTTTTCGGGGTTTTCCCTTATCCTGAGAAGACGAATGCCGGGTAAATTTAAGCTCCATGGACCCCGAGAGCATTTGAGCATCATATCATGAATTGCATTCATCGTCCGATATGACCAAACCAGGTTAAAGGACGTTAAACTCTTTCAAAAAAAAAAAAAAAAAAAAAAAAAAAAAAAAAAAACAGGAAATAAATGTGTGTTTTAAAAAGATCTACATTTTCAGCTTTCAAAAGATTTTACCACCGATTTAGCCCAGTGTATTCCCTTATATCCCTCCTACTTATAGGAATGCAATGCCTTCCCTAGCTTCTATACGCCGTAAAATGAAATGGAGTTTTATTTATGGACGCTCTTTAACTGCTATGGTTCCCAGCGTCCCATTCTATACTGAGCGTAAAAGACCGCTTAATTTTACTCAGAGGCCTCTCTATCAGACTTGAGATTCTTTTACGTGCCGTAAATCTACACTTTCCTTCCGAAGGAAGCCATGCTAAGGATTTTTACGCCCGAAAAATATCCATCGTCCTCCGCCGGGCTTGAACCCGCGACCTTGGGTATATGAAGTTAGCATAGTAGCCATTACAACATGAAGGGCGACATATATGCTGTACATATGCCTAGAGAAAGTAATTCGTTTTTATAAAATAAATGTATATTGATACTCATAAAGAATAGAGGGTAGGGAAAGCTCTTGAGAACCTAACACATCAGATATTTTCTTTGTTCATTTATTTCACTTAATTGCTTGTCCTTTAATTTTCCCTCCATTTGATCACGTGTTAATTTTAAAGGCTATATAACGTTTTATGTTTTCCACTTTGTTAGCTATTCCTCACCTTTACTCTTCGCATCACTTGAGCTCGCAGACCTAGCAGCGTATTTTCATTATCGTTTCACTTTCTTGCTAACACATTTTTGCTTCCACTTCACGCATCGCTGCGTTTCACGGTCCGTGCTCATCTGGCCCTTTACATAACATAGCCGGAAGAGCCCTGCTAAAATCTCATGTGTTATTTCTTCCCTAAGCCGCACACAACAGTTTTATACAACTTAAATTCTTAAAGCAACTTCAGGTGCCACATTTTCAGTCACTTGTCAAAAAAAAAAAAAAAGTCTGATTTGTTCCATTCACATGACTTTCTCTATATCTCTGTAACAAATTATTGTTAATAAGCTTATTCTTTTATTTATTTCATGCTAATCGAGAAAAATTAGCAGAAATAGTCTTATTTCTTGCTTTATTGTAATTAGAAGCGAAATAAGGGAATACCATAGGTTAAAGTGAAAACCAAAAGCTGGTTGCTATGTAACTAAAGTTCGTTTGTTTGTGTGGACCCGAGTTGGCAAATTCCTGTATGAGAAAAGCATGTTTTTCAAAGCTGAAACCAAAAACAAGGAATATCTAAAAAAAAAAACGATCAACTCCACGCAAAATGTATATAACTAAAATTGTGTGTTTTAACGTGCTCTACATTTTTTTGTGTAGTAAGTTTTTCGCAAATTTTGATTTTCTCAAAAATGCCTAACAATTTTGATTAAAATATTGTATATTAAAGATATTTACCTGACAAATAATATGTATATCTTGAATTTTCTGGGAATAGCCTCTGAAGATTACTTTATTCTGGAAGAATTTTGCATAACTGCTAAACCGTAAGAGATGGTCAAAAACTTAACACACAAAACATGTAGAGCAAATTAAAACACACAAATTATGTTATATAATTCTTTTCGAGGAAATGATCGTTTTTGAGATATTCCTTGCTTTTGGTTTCAGCTTTGAAAAACTTGTACAGGAATTTGTCAACTCGTGTCCTTACAAACAAAGGAACTTCCGTCACCTAGTAGCCAGCTTTTGACTTCCTTTAACCTATGGTACTTCGCTTCTTCTTACAAGGAAGCAAGTAATAAGACTATTTCTGCTAATTTTTCCGATTACATTGAAGTAAATAGAAGAATAAGTTTGTTAACAACAATTTGTTACACAGAAGTAGAGAAAGTCATGTGAATGGAACACATGAGATTTTTTCTACTAGATATTTGAGTAGTGTTGCAGACACGCAATGGTACAGAAACGCTTGAGCTGTATTAAACACACAGCTCCTGCACGGCAGTTCTCTGTTCCACTTGAGTTACGTAATGAATTGAACCACGTAAAAAGGTACATTTGGTCAAAAGAAAGGGTAATCTAATAAAGTAGCTACTATTGCGTTCCCCACTCAGCTAATCAAACTGTCTGCGGGTCCCAAGGTAACATAATAGCGCCACACAACTTTGAAAACAAAGCACCTCCCTTTCAATGGAACCACAGAGTAATTGCGTATATTAAACTCTCAGTTATAAGCACATCTCTAAAAATCTGATTTGTTCCATTCTCATGACTGTCTACCTGTTCCGCTAACAAACCATCCTTTTAAAGTATTATTCTTCTAACTACTTCATGCTAATCGAGGTAAATATTAGCAGAATTGGCGCTATTATTTCCTTCCTTGTAAGTATATCGGAAATAATGGAATTTACTACCTTTAAACGGTAGTCAAATCATTTTAAAAGCTCATCGTTATGTCAAACAATTGAACTTCGGGTCTCTTTTGCATTCCCGGTATAAAACATCTTATGTGTTCCATTCACATGACATTCATAGGTTAAAGTGAATTCACAAGCTGGTTACTAGGTGACTGAAGTTCCTTTGTTTGTATGGACAGGAGTTGACAAATTCCTCTATGAGAAAAGTACAAGTTTTCCAAAGCTGAAACCAAAAACAAGGAATATTTCAAAAACGATCAAATCCTCGAAAAAAGTTATATAAAATAAATTGTGTGTTTCTATGTGCTCTACATTTTTTGCGCGTTAAGTTTTTGTCCATATCTTTGGTTTAGCAGTTATGCAAAATTCTTCCAGAATAAAATACTCTTCAGAGGCTATTCCCAGAAAATTCACGATATACGTATTATTTGTCAGGTAAATATCTTTAATATACGATACTTTAATCAAAATCGTTAGAGCCATTTTTGAGGAAATCAAAATTTTCGAAAAAAGCTAGTTGGGGGTGGTGGGATTTTCTTCAAAATCTTCGTGTCGCATCCTTGGAAGATACCAAACTAGATACCAAGTTTGGTATTTAACGATCTTTTCGTTTTTAAGCTATGCTGTCCACAGACACTCAGACAGACAGGCAGATACAGGCACGTACACCTACACTGACCTTTTTCTAAAAATGCTTTTATTTGGATTCAGGGTGTCTCAAATCATGTATTTCCAGTGAAATCTCGTTTTCCAATTTTTGGGTGGAATACAATATCCTCTCTGTATACTATGTATATATAGAGAAAGTAATAAGTTCTTAAAGAACTGGGTAGACATACAAAATGTATAAATTGTGCACTGGAAATAAGAAAGTTAACCATGCTACTTCGGTAGGCCAGCTAGCATTTCTATAACATTTAATCAGAGATTTTCTTTTTCTGCATGTAGGGGTTCCTCCTTTGGAATAGGAAATGAGAGATTGAGAGATTCTATTAGAACACAATGAAACAGAGACATAACTTCAACGTTCCCCAGTTAAAATACCAATATTACGTGGTGAGCAGCGGCATAAACAGACGAAATTATTGAGCAAGTTTACTTCACAGGATAAGGCAATATGTTACACCAGGTAAAATAGAATAGATAAAGCTGAAACACAACGGGGAATGTTATGTATGTATCTAGCTGGAGAACTTTTATTAAATCCCTGCCACAACCGAGTACAGAGCTTCATATACTTATATTAAGCCAGAAACAACACAAGCTGCTGCTGGAAAAAGTAACCAAATATCTACATTACGTGACCTATACGGAGGTGGCTTAGTTTTCATTTTTACTTTCTCTACACGTACTGTGTGCATAGTGTATGGAGGAAGTATTGTATTCCACCTAAAATTTCAATACCGAGATTTTACCGAAAATACACAGGTCGTTTAAAAACGACACCAAACGAAGATAGCAGTCAATTAGCAAACACTTTGACTTGTCCAAAACTTGATGTCCCAATGTTCAAACTCTTCTATTTCAAGTTTTATGTGAGTTTAAAAATCGGACACATTTGGGTTAGGCAGCGAAGGAACAACGGTTGTCATACGCCACGTAAACAACCTCAGAACAAAACCCACATACTACGTTTTCCATTACTAAGGTGACCTGTATCGCGCCGGCGTTTCTTACAAACCACGCCTTCACGACGTGACTGGAACTTTCGCTACCAACCAGCATCTCTCTTGGCCAGGCACGTGCCATTTGGTTATGTACGACTGCCTAATCCATGATGATTTTATGGCGGTTCGTTTGATGTCGTTTTGTATTACCCGGTATGTCTTGAGGTCCTCTGGTTCCAAAAAATCTTATGTGCTACAATCACGTGACTTTCTCTACAATTCTTCTTTCTACTTCATGGTAATCGAGATAAATACTAGCAGAAATTGTCTTAATTGCTTGCTTCCGTGTAAGCAGAAGGAAAATAAAGGAATACACTAGAATAAAACAGTCAAATCTTTCAAAAGCCGGTTGCCATGTGGAATCCGTTTCTATGCAGGGTCAGGAGTTTACAACTTTCCCTGTGTAAGAACTATTTTAAATCCGAAACAAATAATAAGGTATATCTCAGAATCGACCAACTCCACGCAGAAAACGTATTTGACATAAATTGTATGTTTTAACGTGCTCTACATTTTTCTGCAGTAAATATTTGTCTATATCTTACGGTTTACCAATTACGAAAAAGTCAGAAAAATTCATTGAGAATAGTCTTTAGAGACTATTCCCAGAGAATTCAAGATATACATTTTATTTGCCATATAAGTATCTTTAATAGACGGTATTTTAATCAAAATTGTTACAGCCATTTTTGAGACAGTCAAAATTTTCGAAATGTTTTCTATGTAAAGTGTAGCTTGGGGTAGGGGGGTTTTCTTAAAATCTTCAAGTCATATTCATGGAAAATATTAAACATAAATACATTGCCAGATTTTGTCCCCTCTGATTATTTTCTGTTTCCAAACTTGGTGGTGGAACATTTGCCAACACCCAAGAAGTGGAGTCTGCACTTGATGGCTATTTTAAAGACCTCGATAGTTCTCACTATAAACAGGGTATTGAGGCCATTGAACATTGCTGGGAAAAGTGTATCGAGCTGAAAGGAGGCAATGAAGAGAAATAAACATGTTTTGCCCCGATTTTCTTTCTCTATACGTGCTATGAACATAGTGTAGAGAGAAGGTATTGCACTCCATCAAAAATGTCGATACCTAGATTTCACCGGAAATATATGTTTTAGAGTCCCCTGTATCCAAAAAAAGTACTTTCAGAGAAAGGTCCGTGTGTGTGACCGTGTGTCCATGTGTCAGTGTGTCCATGTGTCAGTGTGTCAATGTGTCAGTGTGTCCGTGTGTCTGTGAACACGATAACTCAAAAATGAAAAGTCGGTAAAATACCAAACTTGGTATTTAAGTTTAATATCTTCCAGGGATGCGACACGAAGCATTTGAGAAAAATCCCCCCACCCCAAACCACCTTTTACATGGAATTTTTTCGAAAATTTTGATTTTCTAAAAAATGGCTCTAACGATTTTGATTAAAATATCATATATTAAAGATATTTACCTGACAAATAAAATGTATATTTTGAATTTTCTAGGAATAGCCTCTGAAGACTACTTTATTCTGGGTAAATTTTACAGAATTTTGCATAAATTCTAAAGCGATAGAGAGGGACCAACACTTACAACACCAAAAATGTAGAACACTTTAAAACACACAATTTATGTAATATACATTTTTTTCGTGGAGTTGGTTGTTTTTGAGATATTCCTTGTTTTTGGTTTCAGCTATAAAAAATGTATACTTTTCTCATACAGGAATTTGTCAACTCCTGTCCATACAAAGGAACTTCAGTCACATAGCAACTGGCTTTTGACTATCACTTTAACCTATGGTACTCCCTTATTTCGCTTCTACTTTCAAGAAAACAAGTAATAAGACAATTTCTTCTAGTTGTTTTTTTTTTCTCAATTAGCATGAAGTAATAGAAGCATAAGCTTTTTAACAATACTTTATTGCAGAGTTGTAGAGAAAATCATGTGAATGGAACACATAAGATTTTTTGTGTTTTCTTTGTTAGGTCGGGTATTTCTGGGACAGCACTCGTATGTTGCAACTTTGAAAATTTTTTACGTATGACTTTATGTAACTTTTAAAATTGTATGAGTTGGAGATAAGCACCATAAATACATAGTTTTGTATTTAACAGACTCTTTTGAGCTATTCTGTCCAGACACACATACAGGACGTTTTTCTAAAAATGCTTTTTCGGATTTAGGGGGTCTCAAAACCGGTATTTTTGGTGAAATCTCGGTATCGAATTTCTGGGTTCAATATAGGTGTGAATTAGATTGGTTAGTAAGGGATGAATTTAGTAAAAAAATCTGGCGTGTTCCATTCACATGGCTTTCTCTACATCTCTGCAACAAATTATTGTTAAAAAGCTTATACTTCTGTTTACTTCAAGCTAACCGAGAAAGAATTAGCAGAAATAGTCATATTATTTGTTTCCTTGCAAGTAGAAGCGAAGGTTAAACCATTGGTTAAACTAATAGCTGAAAGCTGGTTCCTATGTGACTGAAGTTCTTTTGTTTGTGTGGACAGGAGTTGACAAATTCCTGTATGAGAAATAAGTTTTTCAAAGCTGAAACCAAAAACAAGGAATATCTCAAAAACGATCAACTCCACGAAAAAAATGTATACAGCATAAATTGTGTGCTTTAACGTGTTCTACATTTCTCGTGTTGCTAGTTTTTGTTCATCTCTTACGGTTTATGAGTTATGTAAAAGTCCGTAAAATGCATCCAGAATAAAATAGTCTTCAGAGGTTATTCTCAGAAAATTCATCATACACATTTTATTTTTCAGGTAAATGTCTTTAATATAATATACAACATTTTAATCAATATCCTTAGAGCCATTTTTGAAAAAATCAAAATTGTCAAAAAAAGTTCCATGTAAAGAGTTGTTTCGGGTGGGGTGATTTTTCGTAAAATCTTCGTGTCCTATCCATGGAAGATACTAAACATAATTGCAAAGTTTGGTATTTTACCAACTTTTCGTTTTTGAGTTATCGTGTTCACAGACACACACACACATGGACCTTTTTCTGAAAATGTTTTTTTTTTTTTTTTGATACAGGGGACTGTAAAACGTATATTTCCGGTGAAATCTCGGTATCGAAATTTTGGGTGGAGTGCAGCACCTTCTTTATACACTATGTACATAGTACGTATAGAGAAAGTAGTAAACAAAGGCCCCCAAAAAGAAAATTTTGCCAAAATAAAATATTGGTTCATGAACAATACTTTTTAGTATATTTTACATTTACAAGATTCCATTTTTATCTTTCTATAGTACGTGAAGAGAAAGTAAGAAAGGTACAAATTTCTCTTAGTGTACGTCGGCTTTAAGACTGTTTACTGGGACACCAAATGTAGGCCGAGTACATAGCTCAATAGAGGATCGGAGACGGGAGATGCGGCCTGTAGCGATATGCTACAGAAGTCGGGGATGCTGGACCCTACTTCGCCGATTTCTTCTTCTCACTGTTGTTATTCCTAACTAACCAAGTTACTCTTATCTTGGACTGGATAGTGAGAGTTGAATAAAGCCACGTTTACTGCTTGTCTGGTTTCATTCTAGTTGAATAAACAACAATAATGAAGCTAGCAGTAATATACTTCCTCGGGCCACGCTAGTAATTTCCCCAGTTACATATTATTTCCCGTTTACTTCCCGGCACTTTGTCACCATCTAAGTTAGACCTACATCTGAATTCACACGCTTCCCAAACTTTAAGACCAACGCAAATTAAATCTTTTGAAAATCAGAATTGAAAGAAATTCTCTCGCAATCTCCAATCTTCTAAATGGATTTTAACTTCCCCCCTGAAACATTTATAGGCTGTTTCGAAAGCAAAGTCTTATACTTTATTAGGTGGAGTTTGATGTCGCAGCTTCCTATCTCTTTTAGATATGACTTTCATTCAAAATTGGCAATTAAATCTATTTGGGATTAGGCAGCACACGAAGCACTAGTGTGGGATGCCCACATAATCAAAGCACAGAGTACGTTCTTGGCAACCACGTGTAATGCAAACAAACGGGCTACTCCTTTTTTTACTTTCTCTACACGTACTATGTACATAGTGTATAGAGACGGTATTGCATTCCACCTAAAAATTCGATACCAAGATTTCACCGGAAATACCCGTATTAGGGCCCCCTGTATCCAAAAAAGTATCTTCAGAAAAAGTCCATGTGTGTGTGTGTATGTGTGTGTGTGTGTGTGTGTGTGTGTGTGTTCACGCGTTTGTGAACACAGCAGCCCAAAAACGAAAATCAGTAAAATACCAAACTTGGTATTTAAGTTTAGTATATTTCAGGGATGCAACACGAAGATTTTGGAAAAAATCCCCACATTCCAAGGTACCTTTTACATGGAAACAATTTCAAAATTTTTGATTTTCTCAAAAATGGCTCTAATGATTTTGATTAAAATACCGACAGATAAAATGTATATCTTGAATTTTCTGGGAATAGCCTCTGAACGCTACTTTATTCTAGATGAATTTTACGGAACTTTGTATAACTGGTAAACCGTAAGAGATAAAGAAAAGCTTGCCTAACACCAATTTATGTTATATACATTTTTTTGAGATATTCCTTGTTATTTGGTTTCAGCCTTGAAAAAACTTAAGTGTTCTTCAGTCATATAGGAAACAGCTTTTGACTACTACTTGAGCCTGTGGTATTCCCTTGCTTCCCTTCTACTAGCTTGGAAGCAAGTATTTAAGACAATTTCTGCTAATGTTTATCTCGATTAACATAAAGTAGATAGAAGAATATGTTTTTTTACAATAATTTGTTACAGCGATGTAGGGAAAGTCATGTGAATGGAACACATCAGATGTTTATCATCAGCAAATCTAACCTGGCTTTCAGATAAAGGGGCATAAGGCAGTTTACTACTCAAAAGCCTGACTAGGATTTTGAAGTCGTTCTTGAATGCGATATATATCGATTAGCATATATATCGTGCAAATGTACACGATTTGTATTTTATCCAAATCGGTTTATAATCTCAGAACAGTAAACTCTCAACTACTTACTGCAAATATCAATAAAAACTTGCCACTAAATGTGCAAATGTTTCATTTAGTATTACGAGTAAAACACATAAAATAACCTTTTGTTTTATTATTTTGTTAGCACATATGCCATACAATGTATATAGTAGCTAGAGAAGGTTTTGTATTCCATCTAAAAATTCTCCCAGGAGCACATGTTTTAGGGTCCCTCCAAATAGAAAAACTTCGTGAGTGTGGACAGCGAAAAGTCGGTTAAATACCACTTGTTATTTAATTTCAGTATCTTCCAAGAATGGACACAAAGATTTTCAGTAAAATTCCTCACCATAGCTATCCTTTACAAGAAACATATTTGGAAAATTTTGATTTTCTCAAATATGGCTCTAATGGTTTTGATTAAAATTAGATACGTCTTAGATACGTTCATGACAGACGAAATATACACCTTGAATTTGTCTGAGAATAGGCTCTGAAGAGTACTTTATTATGGATGTATTTTACGGAATTGTGCATAACTGCTAGACCGTAAGAGATGGACAAAAACGTACTGCACAGAAAATGTAGGGCACATTAAAACACACAATTTATGTCATATACATTTTTTTCGTGGAGTTGATCGTTTTTTAAATATTCCTTGTTTTTGGTTTCTACCTTTCTACTTTTTTTATATAGGAATTTGTCAACTCGTGTTCATACCAACAAAGGAACTCCAGGCACATAGCAACAAGCTTTTGACTATCGATTTAACCTATGGTACTCCCTTATTTCGCTTCTTCTTAAAGGGAAGAAGGTAATAAGAATTTCTGTTAATTTTTTCTCGATGAGCATGAAGTAAATAGAAGCATAAGCTTTTTAACAATTTGTTGCAGAGATTTAGAGAAAGTCATGTGAATGGAACACATCAAATTGATTTATTAGGGTTGCCTCAGCAAATTTATTTATTATAACTTCAATATAGAATTTTTGGCAGAAATAGTCTTCCTCCGGTTCTGGGTAGTGTAGGCGGCAGTAATGAAATAATGCTCTTTTGGCGAGGCACAAAGTCACGAAGCATTATAATTCCAGCACACAAGATCAATCGAATTACTGTTTACATGTGTTCCCTTTGTCAAGGCATTCTTTGGTGCCAAAAAGAGAATTAAGAATCGGCAGCTTGTATGTTCTGAGCACGTATGGTAGCGAGGTGTGAGTCGGAAGCCAAGTCTGAACACCTCATGCGAGGAGGAACATTAGTAGGTAGCTCCTCGCAAAGGAGCAAATGAAATTACATCGCGGACTTCCTAGCGTCTACACAGACTGACTGCCAGGAACGCTGGAACAATGAGTTGCCGCCTGCACATTCTATTGCAGACATACCTACGCGCGGGTGTGGGAGCGCATACCACGCAAACAGGAGAGGCGGCTCCGTGGCTGAGTGGTTAGACCCCTCGCCTCCCATCTAAGTGGCCCGGGTTCAATCCCAAGATCCCGCATGTGGGAATTGTGGTGGACGAAGCTGCGTGAGGTTTCTCCGAGTCATCCGGTTTCCCCCACCATCGCATTCCACCTGTGCTCCATCTTCATTCCATGTGTCACCAATATCATCGCCTGCGGTGCCACAAGTAGTAAAAGGGGGCGTTAAAAAACTATCAAAAAAATCTGATGTGTTCCTTTTAACATGACATTCTCTGTGTAACAAATTATTATTAATAAGCTTATTCTTCTATTTACTTCATGCTAATCGACAAAAAATTAGCAGAAATAGCCTTATTACTTGCTTCTTTGTAAGTAGAAGCGAAATATGGGAGTATCATAGGTTAAAGTGAAGCCAAAAGTTGATTACTAGGTGACTGAAGTTCCTTTGTTTGTATGGACACGAGTTGACAAATTCCTGTATGAGTAAAGTACAAGTTTTTAAAAGCTGAAACCAAAAATAAGGAATACCTAAAAAACGATCAACTCCTCGAAAAAAAATATACAACATAAATTGTATGTTTTAATGTGCTCTACATTTTTTTTGTGGTATGTGTTTGTCCATTTCATATGGTTTAGCACTTTTGCAAAGTTTCGTAAAATTCATCCAGAATAAAGTAGTGTTGAGAGGCTATTTCCAGAAAATTCAAGGTATACATATTATTTGTCAGGTAAATTTCTTTAATATGCGATATTTTAATCAAAATCCTTAGAGCCATTTTTGAGAAAATCAAAATTTTCGAAAAAATTTCCATGTAAAGGGTAGTTGGGAGTGGAGGAGTTTCTTGAAAATCTTCGTGCCGCATTCTTGGAAGATACCAAACTTAAATACCCAGTTTTTTATTTAACGGTCTTTTCTTTTTTGAGCTATGCTGTCCACAGACACACACACACACACACACACACACACACACACACACACACACACACACACACACACACACACAGACTTTTCTCATACAGGAATTTGTCAACTCGTGTCCATACAAACAAAGGAACCTCAATCACCTAGTAACCAGCTTTTGACCTCACTTTAACCTATGGTACTACCATATTTCGCTTCTACTTACAAGGAAGCAAGTAATAAGACTATTTCTGCTAATTTTTTCTCAATTAGCATGAAATAAATAGAAGAATAAGCTTTTTAACAATAATTTGTTACACAGAAGTAGAGAAAGTCATGTGAATGGAACACATCAGATTTTTACACACAAGAGTCAAAACGGCAACCAAAAGAATGGACAAAGGTTGATGAAGGTGCACCTAAAAAGATAAATACCCATTTGTCAGCTGCCAAGTTCAGCATACATTACTTGGAAAAAGGCAGAACCATAACTGGATACAATTATGTTTCATTATTGGATTGTTTGAAACTTGCGTTTCCTATAAAAAGACCACGTTGGCAAGTCAAAGATTTCTTCTTTCACCACGAAAATGCACCGTCCACCACATCAGCAATAACGATAGCGAAAATGCATGAATTGGGCTTTGAATTAGTTATTCATCCACTCTATATTGACCAGACTTAGCCCCAAGTGACTTATCTCAGTTCTCCAAGTTGAAACTTTGATTTGAGGGAAGAAATCTTCATGAAATGAAGAAGTAATAGTCACAGTTAGCGATTATTACTTTCTCTATACGTATTATAAAATAATGTACAGAGAAGGTATTATATTTCACCCAAACATTCATTTCGGAGATTTCACCTTAAATATACGTTTGTGGTTCCTGAGTCCAAAACAGAATTTTTAAATAAGGGTCTGTGTGTGTGTGTGTGTGTGTGTGTGTGTGTGTGTGTGTGTGTGTCTGTGGATAACATTACTCAAAAACTAAAAAACCGTTAAATACCAAATTAGTCAATGAATTCGCCTCTTTTCTTTGCCAGCAGTAGAACAACAGAAAAACGGACACTTCCTGTCTAATAAAAGTATAAGTACTTTACAATTGACACCAAAAGTAATGAATATCTTGGAAACAGTCAACTCTACAATAAAAATGCATATAACATAAATTGTCTATTTCAACGAGATCTACATTTTTGTCTATTTCTTACGGTTTACTAGTTATACAAAATATAAAAACTCAGAAAAATGAATCCGAAAGGAACAGGTCTTTAGAGTCTATTCCCAGAAAATTCAAGATACACATGTCATTTGTGATGTAAACATGTAGATATAATTGAGCCATTTTGAGAAAAACAAATTTTCGAAAACCTTACCATACGAAGGGTAGCTTGAGTTGGGGGAATTTTCTTGAAGATACTAAACCTAACAAGTTTGATTTAACGGTATTTTCATTTTGAGCTATGCTGTCCACAGACACACGGATCTTTTTCTAAAAATTACTATTTCGGACTCAGGGGACCCTAAAACATATATTTTCTCTGAAATCTCGACATAAAATTTTTGGGTGGAATACAATACCTTTTCTATATAATTAAATTTTAATATCCTTAAATGAATAACAAAATTTAAATTCACATAACCCTATTTATCAAACTATTTAGATTATATTTTTTTTCTTTTAAAAAGTTAATCATAAAAGGAGTTTTATTAGAAAACTAGAAGTATATTAGGAGTAAAATACAAACTAATAACAAGGAATAACTCGGAAATGGTGCACTCAATACTTTTACAAGACATAGATTTTGTGATTTAAGAGAGCTACATTCTTTGTGTAGTAACGTTTACAGGCATGTGTGTGTAATACACAGGACTTTTCAACTTTGAAATGTAATAATATTCTATATCAACGTTTCTCGCTTTCGCATAAATTCGCGACACAGAAGACCAGCATAAAGCGCCGAGCGTTGTTTCTATATCTTTATTTAACTAGTGTGCACCCCATAGTCTGAGCCAATATTTAACAAAAGAATTTTAGTATGATTAATATGACGTGGATGAATAAGTAACCTTTTTCATGATATCGTACACAAAGGAAATAAATATATAAAGCTGTGTGATTACATTGTACAATATTTATAGAAGTCTGAAGGATATTTATCCTGTGGCTTTATACATTTAATTGATACGTTAAATTTCAAAGGTCAGCTTGCTGCTACAATTATGTTATAAAAGAATATTTGAGTTCACAGAAGATAATTTGTTACTTTATCTAGCACGTATCCACAGAGTACATACGAGTAGTAGGTATTATATTCCACCCAAAAATTCGATACTAAGATTTCACCGGAGACACATGTCTTGAGACCCATTGAACAAAATAAAGACAGAGGAAAAAGTCCAGTGAGCGCGCGCACGTATTTGATAAAACCACGTATTTCTGCTCGGTATCATATCCAAAAGCATACTCTATATCTCTGCAACAGATTATTATTAAAAAGCTTATACTTCTATTTACTTTATGCTAATCAGAAAAAATTAGCAGAAATAGTCTTATTACTCGCTTCCTTGTAAGTAGAAGCGAAATAAGGGACAACCGTAGGTTAAATTGATAGTCAAAAGCTGGTTGCCATGTCAATGAAGTTCCTTTGTTTATATGGATAGGAGTTGACAAGTTCCTGTATGAGAAAAGTATACGTTTTTCATAGCAGAAACCAAAAATAAGGAATGTCACAAAAACGACGAACTCCACGAAAAAAATGTATATAACATAAATTGTGTGTTTTAAAGTGCTCTACAGTTTTTGTGTAGTAAGTTTTTGTCCATCTCTTATGGTTTAGCAGTCATTCAAAATTTAGTAAAATTCATCCAGAATAAACTACTCTTCAGAGGCTATTCCCAGAAAAGTCAAGATATACATTTCATTTGTCAGGTAAATATGTTTAATATCCGAAATTTTAATCAAAATCGTTAGAGCCATTTTTGAGAAAATCAAAATTTTCGAAAAAATTTCCATGTAAAGGATAGTTGGCGGTGGGGGTATTTTTCTCAAAATCTTCTTGTCGCATCCCTGGAAGATGCTAAACTTAAATACGAAGTTTGGTATTTTACCGACTTTTCGTTTTTGAGTTATCGTGTTCACAGACACACGGACACACGGACACACACACACACACACACACACACACACACACACACACACACACACACACACACACACACACACGGACCTTTTTGTGAAAATGTTTTTTTTTTTGGACATTGGGGACCCTAAAACGTATATTTCCGGTGAAATCTCGGAATCGAATTTTTGGTGGAGTGCAATACTTTCTCTATACACTATGTACATAGTGCTTATGGAGAAAGTAAACATCTGATGTGTACCATTCACATGAGTTTCTCTATATCCCTGCAACAAATTATTCTTAAAAAGCTTATACTTCTATTTACTTTATGTTAATCAGAAAAAATTAGCAGAAATAGTATTATTGCTTGCTTCCTTGAAAGTAGAAGCGAAATAAGGGACTATCATAGGTTAAAGTGATAGTCAAAAACTGGTTGCTATGACAATGAAGTTCCTTTGTTTATATGGATAGGAGTTGACAAGTTCCTGTATGAGAAAAGTATACGTTTTTCATAGCAGAAACCAAAAATAAGGAATGTCACAAAAACGACGAACTCCACAAAAAGAATGTATATAACATAAATTGTGTGTTTTAACGTGCTCTACATTTTTGTGTAGTAAATTTTTGTCCATCTCTTACGGTTTAGCAGTTATTCAAAATTCAGTAAAATTCATACAGAATAAACTACTCTTCAGAGGCTATTCCTAGAAAATTCAAGATACACATTTTATTTGTCAGGTAAATATGTTTAATATACGAAATTTTAATCAAAATCGTTAGACCCAGTTTTGAGAAAATCTAAAGTTACGAAAAATGTTCCATGTAAAGGGTAGTTGGGGGTGGGGGAATTTTTCTCAAAATCTTTGTGTCGCATCCTTGGAAGTTACTAAACTTAAATACCAAGTTTGCTATTTTACCGACTTTTCGTTTTTGAATTATCGTGTTCACAGGCACACGGACACACTGACATACCGACACACGGACACATGGACACACGGATACACGGACCTTTTTGTGAAAATGCTTTTTTGGATATTGGGGACCCTGAAACATATATTTCCGGTGAAATCTCGGTATCGAATTTTTGGGTGGAGTGCAATACCTTCTCTATACACTATGTATATAGTGCGTATAGAGAAAGTAAAAAGTATGTTTTTCAAAGCTGAAAAAAAAACTAGAAATATCTCAAGAACGATCAACTCCACGAAAAAAAATGTATACAACATAAATTGTGTGTTTTAACGTGCTCTACATTTTTTGTATGGCAAGTTTTAGTCCATCTTTTACAGTTTAGCAGCTATGCAAAACTCCGTAAAAATCATCCAGAATAAAGTAGTCTTCAGAGGCTATTCCCAGAAAATTCAAGATATGTTTTATTTTTCAGGTAAATATCTGTAGTACACGATATTTTAATCAAACTCGTTGGAGCCTTTTTTGAGAAAATCAAAAATTTTGAAGAATGTTCCACATAACGGATAGTTTGGGGTGGGAGATTTTTCTCCAAATCTTCGTGGCATCCCTGGAGAATACTAAACTTAAGTACCAAGTTTGGTATTTTACCGACTTTTCGTTTTTGAGTTATCGTGTTCACAGACACACGGACACACACACACATAAGGAACTTTTTCTGAAAATGCTTTTTTTGGATATAGGGGACCTAAAACGTATATTTCCGGTGAAATCTCGGTATGGAATTTTTGGGTGTAGTGCAATACCTTCTCTATACTCTATCTAGATAGTACGTGTAGAGAAAGTAAAAATTACAAATTCAGAAATCATTTGAGTTACATGCGATTGAAAGCCAGTTCTCTGAATGAGCAGGAGTTGACAAATTCCATATGAGAATGTTTTTAAATAATTTAAAATTGAAACCAATAACAAGGAATATCTCGGAAATGGTCAACTCTACGAAAAGACGGTATATGGCATAACTTGTTTATTTCAACGATATATATATATAATATATTTGTGCAGCAAGTTCTCGTCTCTCTGTTACAATTCATCAGTTAATGCAAAACTCATCCCAATGAATATGTCTTTAGAGTAAATTTCCAGAAAATTCAAGTTAAATCTTTTGTTTTTCATGTAAATATTCTTAGCATACGGAATTTTTAACAAATCGTAGGAGCTATTTTTGAAAAAAATCAGAACTTTAAAAAATGTTCCCACGTAGGTAAAGGGAGTTTTAGTTCGGGGAATTTTCCTGAAAATCTTCGTGTCCTTTCAGCGGGCAGGGTAGGTCTCTTAAATATTTTCAAGCAACCATGTTTATAATCAATATGTTATCTCTTAGTAATACTAGTAGGAAATACTGGTTGAACAATAATAATATATATTGTAACATTACTTATTATTAAAGATATCCTTAAGGCACTAAAATTAAATATCAATTTTGGTATTTTACTGACTTTTCATTTTTGAGTTACCGTGTTGACACACCGACACATGGACACATAAATACGCGTCTTATTCTAAAATACTTTTTTTTTTTGGATACAGATGATCTTAAAACGTGTATTTCCAGTGACATTTTGGTATCGGAGTTTTGGGTGAAGTGCAATACTTTCTCCTCCTATCTACTATGTACTAAGTGGAGAAAATAATAACGACTCTACAAATAGTTTCAGAGACATTAATAAACTATGTAGGATAGAGAATGACATCAGAAAGTAATATGTCTGAATATTTAAAATATATTAAGGATAGTTAAAATAACACCTAGAACTCTTTCTGTAATTACTCTTAGTTGTTCGAAAAGCACATTGAATTTTCAGCATTAGGTGTTGTATTCATTGCATTTAATGGGATTTACAGCATTACCAACACATTTTTGGTGCTTGATTGTGTATTGTGTTGGCAACATTACAACAGATTGACAAACTAATCGAGTAGGAAGTGCAGAAACAATACAGCGCCCCCTGGGAAACTCAATCAGTTTTGTTTTACAGGTAATCAAAATCAGACATTTACTATACACATAAGCATCGATAAATAACTGCTATTGTCCTATGTCATAATACACTAAGGAAAACATTTTCATTTTTATTTGCTCTATCGCTTACTTACAAGAAGGCGCTTTCTTCCCAAAACCGTAAGAGAGAGACAAAAGCTCATTATAAAGAGAATTTAGATCTCATTCGCGTACTTTGACGGGTTCACCCGTTATTGTTTAAGTTAGGCGTTCTGTACACTCATAGTCTCTTCGTCATCAGCGTCTGCAATGTATTTGTGTGTTACACTATCCATCAGATAATGATATCATCAGTTTTGGTTTTAACAAATCTCCGAAAGATGTTTCTGACTGAAAAATATTTCATGGTTATTTGTATTAAACTGATATAAGCAAAAAAAAAAAAAAAAACTCCAAGGGAACAATTTCTCCTAGAAGCTGCCAGACATTCGCCATTTTGTGACCGACAGAGCAGTTACAACGGCTGATCTGTACGAATTAGAAAACTCAAGGTTTTGTAATTTCTTTTGAGAATAGTGATGTGCCTTCAGATAATACGTTTACTGGTGATCCATTAGAATCTGATGAAAATAAGAAAGAGGAAAAATAGAGTGGCTATATATCGGCTTTACGAGGGTCCACTGATACGGGCCTCACACAGATATGGCGCCACTAGGCCAGTTAGACGGTAGCATAGTATAATTTAACTCTAGACTAGCTTGTATCCATAGTTGCAGGTCAATAGCTTGTGTAGTTTTCGAATGACAGTATTTTAAACAAGACAACTTTAGAGTTTTCACGAAAATGGAAACATTTGGAAAAACGAGCAGTAATTAAATACTTCCATTTGAAAGGTTTAACGCCTAAAGAAATCAAAGAGGAAATGAGCAGTACATTGAAAAACTCTGTCCCTTCATATTAGATGATTAAAAGGTGAGTTGCAGAGTTTAAAATGGAACGTACGAGCACTAGTGATGAGCCTCGCTCTGGGTGCGCTGTAGAAGTGACAATTCCAGAGATCATTAAAAAAATTAATCGTTTACTACTGGAAGACCGCAGATTAAAGTTGTTTGAGATAGCAGAGGCTGCAAACATATAAAAATAACATGCAGGTAATATTTTAAGTAACGTTGAGGGCTTCACAAGGTCTGTGCAAGATGGGTGCCCACGTTTGTTGACACCTGATCAAAAGTTGCAGAGAAAAACTGTTTCCGTTAAGAATGTGCAGCTCTACTGTAAAAATCCCAGTGAATTTTTGAGACGGCTTATTATCATGGATGAAACTTGGATACATCACTACACTCCAGAAAGTAAATCACAGTCAAAACAGTGGATTGTGCCAGGGGAATCAATTCCAAAAAACTCAATTTTGTCAGCTAACAAGCTTATGGTGAGAGTTTTCTGGGATGCACAAGGAATTATTTTTATTGATTACTTGGAAACGGGTAAAAGCATCACTGGTGACTACTACGCAAGCTTGCTGCAACGTTTGAATGATGAGGTGAAAAGAAAAAGACTGAGTTGGCAAAAAAAAAAAAACAATGCTTCAGCCCATCGTACAGTCATTACAATGGGAAAAATGTGCGAATTAAAGTTGGAATAGCTTGACCATCCCCCTATTCACCAGATATAGCATCCAGTGACTACCACCTGTTCCCAAATCTCAAAATATTTCTCGTGGACGAAGTTTCACTGCAACGAGGTCATTGATGCGGTACACAGCTATTTTGAGGACCTTCATTAATCGCACTACAGAGATGGTTTAATTAAATTAGAACACCGATATGACAAATAACCTTTCTGGAGACTAAGTTGAGAAATAAAGAATAAAAATTAAATGCTGTTTTCATTGAGAGGCCTGGGACTTATCAGCCGACCCTCGTATAAGACAATAGTGTTCGGTCTGCCATCTTAATAGCTTACAAATTTTCGAGTAATGTAATACATAATGTTCAATTTCATTCAAACCCTCAATTGTAGGTGAAATAAATCCTTCAACATGTGGACATCTTGGTAAAAATCCCAAAGAATTTTTTGTTGTTAGCGAATACCTTACAGAGTAAGTTTTGCTAATCAAAATTAGTATTTTCGGGCACAAACTGTTCCATAAAAATGGCACGTCAATGGATTAAAACACATAGTTTATGCTATATACAGTTTTTATAGAGGCAACCATTTTGGAATATTCCTTTTAATAGGTTTTAGCATTTCCAATACTAAGAATTTTCTGAAATGGGAAGTTGTTATTCGCTTTTATCATCCTGCTCATGTAAGGACAAGGACATTTGAGTTACATCATAGTATATTACATTCGCTTTCCCATGTTCCCCTTATACTTAGAAGAAGCTAAGTATTTCAACATTTCTCTCTCTCTGCACGAGAGACGTTTATCTCTGTGCACAAAGCAGAGAGAAGAATATGCTTTTGTAAGGCTAATTTGTTTCAGAATAGGTAGAAAAAGTAATGTGAATGTAGCGCTTTAGACTTTTTGGAACCATGGACATACAAAATTACATTGCCAGTAAATATAATATTTGGTGGAATGCAATACGAGTACTTCTTGTTAATATTCGTAGCACAGAAGGTAGGAATTTTTGTTTTTGCATTCAAAGTCCTCAAAACATGTATTTCCTGAGAATTCGGCGTGTCAAATATTTGGGTGACATACAACACCTTCTATGCCTACTATGTACATTATGCATTCGTGCTAGAAGTTATTGAAAATTTGTATTCTCTTGAGCATTTTGAGCAATGAAAAATATTCTAAAAAGTTTGTAATAAAATAAGGTTTCAAGTTGACGGTGCTTATTCATTTGCATGCATCTACTCGTATATAGTTTTAGTTAATTAATAGTAGAAATACGACAAGTGACAAAAGGATTTATATATATCCTCTTAAAGCTTAGAATTCATTTCATTGTATTAATGAAACAAATCTGTCATGTACATTCACATGACTTTCACTACATATCCAAACAATTATTGTTAAAGGGCTTACAATAAAAGGTGTGGCACAGTTACGTCGCCAAGTGTTTAAAATTCACCCTTGAGGTAATGCATCTGTGAAATTTAACCAAAAACTCATTTTTTCTTTCTCTACACGTACTATATACATAGTGCATAGAGAAGGCATTTTAATTCACCTAAAAATTCGATAATTTGTTGTAGAGATGTAGAGAAAGGCATGTGAATGGAACTTATAATATTTTCTTTACTTGTTCTAGCCCATATATACAATATATTGCATTCCATCAAAAATTTTAAACAGAGATTTCACCGGAAATATGTTTAGAGGTCTCCTGAGTCCCAAAATAACATTTTTAGAGAAATGTCCATGTGTTTGTGTGTGCGTCTGTGAACAGTTCAAAAACGAAAAAATCCCAGTAAATTCCAGTATCTTCCCAAGATGTGGCGGCGCCGTAGTTAGACCGCTCGCCTCCCATCTAGGCGGCCCGAGTTCGATCCCAAGCGCCCGCATGTGGGATTCGTGGTGGACGAAATGACAAGATTTCATCGGAAATACATATTTTAGGTCCCCCTGAATCCAAAAAAGCAGTTTTGAAAAAAGGTGTGGACGGTATAGCTCAAAAAACGAAAAGTCCCTTAAATACCAAACTTGGTATTTAAGTTCAGTATCTTCCACGGATTCAACACGAAGATTTTCAAGAAAACCCACCCCATTTACCCTTTACATGGCAAAGTAAAGATAACTTCAGAGACTATATCCACGAAACTGAAGATAAACGTTTTATTTGTTATCTACAAATCTGTATTATACATATTGTAATCAATACCGTTTCAACCATTTTTAAGAAAATGTATTGTGGTGCATTTATTTTTAAATCATGAAGTTAGAATTCAAACAAGCAAGAGTTCGAATCATTGAAAAATATCACTTATTATGTTTAATTGTTGGCATTAATCTTAAGTATCTGATGTGTTGCATTCACATGACTTTCTCTAGCTGTTCTACAAACAAACTATTCTTACAAAAGATTATTCTTCTGTCTTCATCAGACTAAACGAGATAAACATTAATACAATTGGTCTTACTTCTTAAATCTTAAAACCAGGAGGGAAATACGATAATATACCAAGCTAAAGCGATAGTCAAATCAATTGATTGTGAACAATTGAATTTTGGTTCGCTTTGCATTTCTAGATAAATTAAAGAGGGATGCCACAAAAGGTGACTCCGTTTGAGAAGAGGCGTAGTTTAAAATTGAAATCAATAAATAATATCTCGGAAACGGTCAACTCGGGGAAAAAAACAACATATATATGATATGATTTGTGTTTTTAACTAGATATATTTTTTGTGTAATACGTTTTCGTGCATCTCTTCAGGTTTGCAAGCTCCAGAATGAAACAAATTTTGAAAAGCTATTTTCAGAAAATAAATGATATAGATTTTATATATGATGTAAATACCTTTATTATACAATATTTTAATCAAAATCCATAGAGGCATTTTTGAGAAAAACATTTTCAAAACCTGTTCTATATAAAGGGCTATTTGGTAAGGGGGGAGGAGTTTCATAAAATCCTCGTGCCGCATCCTTACAATATACCAAGTGTGGTATTTAACAGTCTTTTAATTTTTAAGCTATGCTGTCCACAGACACACACAGATACACACGGACCTTTTTCTAAAAATGCGTTTTTAGACCCTAAAACATGTATTTCCGCTAAAATCTCGGTATCGAATTTTTGGGTGCAATACAATACATTGTCTGTACACTATACATATAGTACGTGCAGAGAAAGTGAAAGTATATGTTACATAGTGTGTATTTTTAGAAATTCACAGACACACTACCTTAGAGGTAAATCAGAATAATGTGAAAACTTTGTCAACGTCATGGGCGCGGCAAGCTTTTTGTGGTGCAACCGATAAGGATTATGGTGCAATAAATTCACTCCTCTACCTCAACCAAGGTCAGTTTACCTCCGCAAAACATGTTAATCTTGATGACCATCATCTGCATTCACGGTCACTTCACACGCAACAAAAAATACGCCACCAAACAATAAAGTAAACGCACAATTCCTGACAGACTTTAGCATTGTGATTCTATTTAGTTTTCATTATCACTTCACTAATGTGATTTAATTAAATTTTCGCTGTCACTTAACTTTTAACTTTTTCTAGTCCGCATGTACAATGTACATAGTAGATAGAGCAAGTATTGTGTTCCATCCAAAAGCTCCGTACCCAGATTTCGCTGAAAATACATGTTTTGGGGTCCCCTGAGTCCGAATAAAAACATTTGTAGAAAAAGGTCCGTGTATGTGTGTGTCTATGGACAGTATAGTTCGAAAATAGCTAAATACCAAACTTTTTATTTAGGTTTAGTATATTCCAAGGATGCGACACCAAGATTTTAAATAGAATCCTCCATCTCCAACTAACATTTACATGGAAATATTTTCGAAAACTGTGATTTTCTCAAAAATGGCTGTAAAGATCTTATATAAGATATCAAATATTAAATATATTTTACATAACAAATAAAATATATATTTAGGATTTTCTGAGAATAGTCTCTGAAAACTGTTTTATTCTGTGTGAATTTTGCTGGATTTTGCATAACTAGTAAACATTAAGAGATAGGCAAAAACTACTAAACAGAAATGTAGATCTTGATAAAACACACAATTTATGTAATGTACATTTTTTCGTAGAGTTGATTATTTGTTAGATATTCCTTGTTATTGATTTCAGTTTTAAAATACTTAAAATTTTTCACATGTGAGAAGTCGTCAGCTCCTGGCTATGCATAGAAGCAATTTCGTCCACATGGCAACCAACTTTTAAAATATTTGACCTTCGTTTCAGCCGAGTGTGTTCCTTTATTTCCTTTCTGCTCACAAAAAGCATTTCTGCTAATGTTTATCCTGATTAGCATGAAGTAGATAGAAGCACAAGCTTTTTAACAATAATTTGTTACAAATATGTGAATGGAACACATCAGATGCTGTTTTTACTATCACCTCACTAATATGCTCTAGTTCGATCTTCGGTGTCACTTGACTTTTTTCTCACGTGGGGGCGTAATGAAATATGCGTAATCTTTACAGAAATGTGAATAAAAACAAAATCTGTAAACTTGTAACTTGATTAATGTGGGTCTTGCTATCCAGATCAAGTGACTCTCATAGAACTGATGTCTTTCCGAACCGCGGAAATATAACGCCTTCTCATGTATTCATCACATTTTACATCGTAAAATTTCATCTTAAGTAGATGGATGATCATTTTACTTTACCTACTCATGCTGTGTGTACCTAGTGTATATAGAAGGTACTCGATAACAAATTTCACTGGAAATACATGTTTTGAGATCTTTGAATCAAAAAGAAATTAGAAAAAGCTCAGTGCATGTATCTGTCTGTGTGTGAGTCTGTGGACAGCACATCTCAAATTTAAAAAAAAAATCTTCAAATACATAACTTCGTATTTAAGTTTAGTATCTCCTAAGGATGCGACACGAAGATTTTAAAGAAAATCCCTCCATCTCAAACAATCTTAAAATGCCCTTTACATGGACCTTTTTTTTTTAAAAAAAAAGTTTGTGTCCCTCAAAAATGGCTTTAACAATTTTGATCAAAATGTCTATATTATGAATATCTTCATCGAAAATGTATTTCTTGAATTTTCTGAGAATAGCGTTTTGCTATCGAGTTCACCGCTTTTGAGATATTCCGTGTTACTGGTTTAAGTTTCAAAGTAATTAATTTCACTCATCGGGACCAGGTTTTTAAAATTTGACTATCGCTTTAGCCTAGTGTATTCCTTCTTTCTGTTCTACTTACAATGAAACAAGTAATAAGCTCAATTCTGCTAATGTTTATCTTGATTAACACGATGTTGATAAAATAATAACCTTTCGTATGAATAGTTTGTATTTGAAACGGATAGAGAAAGTTATGTGAATAGAACAAATTAGATATTCTAAATAGTGCTCTAATGTAATTAAACTATTAGATTTTGAAAAATCCAGAGTTTTAGATAGTATCAAAAGTAATCACTTTTCTGCACTAAGTAGGGCAAAAATAAAATATAATATGACATATTTGTATACTTATTTAGTGGAAGAACTACATTTATTTATGTGAATAGTTTTACAAATGCATCACGTGGCTCATTTTCATTAGAGCATTACAGATCTTTATCTAGCTATTCTTACAAAATATTAATCGAGATAAACATTAGCAGAATTGGTCTTATTAATTGTTTCTTTGTAAGTAGATGGAAAATAAATCAATACTTTATGCTAAAGCGATAGACAATTTTTTAAAAGATGGTCGCTGAGGTTCGGTTCACTTGCATGGTACAGTTTGAGAAAGGTTAGGTAATTTAAAACTGAACCAAATAACAAGGAATATCTAAAAAGTGTACAACTCCAGAATAAAAATGTATATGACGTAAATTGTGCATTTTAAAGAGACCTACATTTTTACTTTCCCTATACATACTAAGTACATAGTGTATAGAGAAGGTATTGCACTCCGCCAAAAATTCAATACCGATATTTCATCGGAAATATATGTTTTAGGGTCCCCTGTATCAACTAGATAACTCAAAAACGAATAGTCGGTAAAATACCAAACTTGATATTTAAGTTTAGTATCTTTCAGGGATGTGACAGGAAGATTCGGAGAAAAATCCTCCCACCCCAAACTACCCTTTACATGGAACTTTTTTCGAACATTTTGATTTTCTCAAAAAATAGCTCTAAAGATTTTGATTAAAATTTCATATAATCAAGATATTTACCTGACAAATAAAATGTATATTTTGAATTTTCTGGGAATAGCCTCTGTAGGCTACTTTATTTTGGGTCAATTTTACGGAATTTTGCATAACTGCTAAACCGTAAGAGACGGCAAAAACTTACCACACAACAAATGCAGAGCACTTTAAAACACACAATTTATGTTATATACATTTTTTTCGTGGAGTTGATTGTTTTTTAGATATACCTTATTTTTGGTTTCAGCTTTCAAAAACATACCTTTCACATGCAGGAATTTAACAATCCCTGTCCATACAAACAAAGGAACTTCAGTCACATAGCAATCAGCTTTTGACTGCCTCTTTAACCTACGTTACTCCCTTATTTCGCTTCTACGTACAAGGAAGCAAGTAATAAGACTATTTCTACTAATTGTTTCTCGATTAGCATGAAGTAAGTAGAAGCATAGGCTTTTCAACAATAATTTGTTGCAGAGATGTAGAGAAATCATGTGAATGGAACACATCAGATTTTTTGTGTATGAAGCTTTTATCTAGGTATCTCCTTTGGCTTAAACGTTTTACTAAATTCCAAAAAGCTCATCCAGAATAAGAAGGTCTTAGAATTTAATTTTTTTTCGTAGAGGCTCGGTTGTAGGATTGACAGTCCCCTAGGACTTACAAGCGGGTTCCTAGAGGCCTGTTGAGGAGCCAATGACACGTAACCACAGAACGAAGAACCTGGAACGAGTACAGAGCCATGATCGAAAAGAAGTGTGCGATATGAAATGAAAGCGAGGTGGATAATAGGAAAGATGATGGTGGAGGAGTTTGTGGAATGAGTGGCGGTGGAAACCGGAGGATCCGGAGAAATCCACTGTGAGCACTCTGCCGCCCTTTAGAATTTAGATACACGGCATAAATATTGCTATTATTGTATAATAATTAGTGTACATTTCAATAAGATATCTTACAAATTGTACATTTTCTGAATTTCAGAGATGTATTACCATAATAGGAAAATATTTCCCCAGTTCTCGTAAATCACTTATGTGTACCGAGTTAATTTCATGTGCTAAAGTTAATTTTTTATTCAATCGGTCCACAGAGTAGTTTGTAAAAGACTGGGCAGAGAATATCATGTAAATGCAACGCATAAGATTACTAGAGGATATTCTAAGACCGGTAACCTTTATTAGGTAAGACTTTTAGTATGAGGTGTAAACTTGAAAACAGATAGTATGGACACTGGTATCAGAAGCTATGTACGCCTGTATTCTCCTGAAGCTAGTGCGATAAACCCTACGCCTCTGTATAAATTCTAATTAATTACCGCAATAATGGCTCAACGTGTCTTGGAGACGAGCCCTCTGCGTTCAGAATATAAATGACGTTTGGCCTTTCCGCAGCACTCACCCACATATTTTAGAATCAGACAGGCCTAAGGAAATTGGGTTTTTGCAGTGAGAGCACGTAGCACTTTGAGCAGTGCGAGCATCAGGTACACAAGCAGTTCTGGGTGCCTGCTTTAAGACGAAAGTCCACCTGAAATACACAATTGCAGGATGCGCAGCAAATTTCAAATTTCTATACTTCGCATACATTTTCCTGAAATTTTTTTATGCGATTGCATTGCTGTTAATATGAACACAAACTTCATTCAAATTGGAAATACTTTGCAAGACAAAAATTGCATTATGTAAATATATTAAATAATCAAAATGTTCCATTCGGCTCAAATTTTCATAAAATTGATTGCGTTTTTTAATTGGAGCTTTGAACCACACACAAAAATTTACACGGTGATATTTGAATAAATTGGTTACTAAATTATGAAATAGATATTTTAATTTTCTCTATACGTGCTATGCATATAGTGTATAGAGAAGGTATTGCACTCCACCAAAAAAATCGATACCGAAATTTCACCGGAAATATATATTTTCGGGTTTCCTGTATCCAAAAAAAGTATTTTCAAAAAAAGGTCCATGTGTGTGTGTCTGTGAACACGATAGCTCAAAAACCAAACTTGGTATTTAAGTTTAGTATCTTCCAGGGATGCGACACGAAGATTTTGAGAAAAATCCCCCACCCAAAACTACCTTTACATGGAACATTTTTCGAAAATTTCAATTTTCTAAAAAATGGCTCTAACGATTTAGATTAAAATATCCTATATTAAAGATATTTACATGACAAATAAAATGTATATTTTGAATTTTCTGGGAATAGCCTCTGAAGACTACTTTATTCTCGGTCAATTTTACGGAATGTTGCATAACTGCTAAACCGTAAGAGATGGACAAAAACTTACCACACAACAAAACACACACTTTATGTTATATACATTTTTTTCGTGGAGTTGATTGTTTTTGAGATGTTCCTTGTTTTTTCAGCTATAAAGACTTGTACTTTCTCATACAGGACTTTGTGAACTAGTGTCCATACAAACAAAGGAACTTCAGTCGCAGAGCAACCAGCTTTTGACTATCACTTTAACCTAAGACTATTACTGCTAATTTTTGCTCCATTAGATGAAGTAAATAGAATAATTTGTTGCAGTGATATAGAGAAAGTCATGTGAATGGAACACATCAGATTTTTTTATAAATCGAGTACCGAGGAATAGCGAAATCACTCATCAGTATTTACCGTCTGTCCAGCTTGGGTATGCACAAAAAGTATCGCCACAGAGTGGCAACATGCAACACGGCGCAGCATTGAGGGCAATCTATCTTCACGGCTGAACAAGTGTTGGAAATTACATGCCGGTACGCACGTGGTGGTATGACCTTTGACTAGTAACGTGTTGGCTACCACGGTCCCCTGCCAGCTCTGCTCCAAATTTGGGACAACGGTCCCCATGGTCGCGCTCGTTAAAGTGCCTCACTTTGGTGCTTCGTGGCGCAAGGGATCGTGGGTTCAAATCCCATCTTGGGCATGGATGTTTGTATATGTGTATTATGTATGTATATTAAAAGCTAAAAGCGAAAGAGTAATCAAATAGAAGAACAGGGAAAATGACAAATGGGAAAAAGAAAGAAGAACAAGCAAAAAAGGAATACATCGTCGGAGTTCCGACAGGATTCTGGAGCTGTATTTCTTGTACAAAAAATATAATAGTTTAAAAATCCCCGAATATTCACGCAAAGGATCTGTAATATTGTCAGAATATCCGACTTCCTTAATCTCCTGCCGCCAGTCTTTCAAGTTTTGGAAATGCTGTGTAGCGTAAAAACACGTTTTTACGGTAGAATACAATTAAATACCCTTTTGTTTCATTTAAAATTGGTTGTATTGCTGTTTATTAGTTGCTTTGGAGTAGCGTTACTCGAAATTACTATGAAAATCTATTAAATCGTAAAATTGAAACCATAATTCTAAAATTTGATCGAGTAATTTTATTATTTATATTTTAAAACTTTGATCCTTAGTTTAGTTACATAAATATTTAAAAACATAAAAACAAAGAAAGCAGAAAGCCTAACGTATACAAGATAATATTCCTCACTTCCAGACCACCAAGTTAACCTCTTGTAAGAGACTCGTTGCCTAAGACCATCGAGAAAAATGATCTTATCATTTCATATATTAATTAATTGATTTCTAATTTTAACAGTTTCCTCTATTTGTAAGTTATTTAGCATACCTGATTGCAACACAAATGCAAGAGAAATAAAGCAAAACGTTTTACATGGGTTATTAGAGGCTTTGAAGATCTAGAAACTTTAGAGATTCAGTGTATACATCTATAGAATTATATTTAGAGGTATAGTTATAAGTTATATATCGCTTATAACTAGCTAGATGTATTGAATGACGTTGCTGGAAACTAGACTGTTGCGGAAAATTTCGTCATTCGTTGTGATGGTCACCTTTGTCAGAAGTAGATTTTCCTAGTAACTGACTTTTAATTCAGTTTGAGTTGTAACAGTGATTAAGAGGTTATATGTATTAGAATGTGCTGGTCATGCATACATTTGAACAATAATAATCTTGGCAACCAGGAGCAAATCCATAACCAAATGCCCAATTGAAACCGTCCTTATCCTGCGGAAGTTAGACGCAGATTACCGGTTGTTTGTGGGGTTTAGCTATGCTAATTAACAGCGGATATGTACAGCTATACATTGCATTCGACTGGAATGTAAATCCAACTGCTACAATATGGTATCATAGGGTGGCCAACTAGCTAAACTCGTGCTGGCATATCGCCCGCCAATATCAGCAACACACGTAGGTCTTACTAATCGTTTAGCAGAGGGAGAAATTGAATTACCTTTCCGAAATTTACATTCTACTGCACCAATTTCCATCTAATGATTGGCCTCGGCACTACACTACAGAACCCTGTTTATTTGTTAGAAGTTTTGAAAATTGAAAATGTATTCTTGTAAGCATTAACAGAAATGGTTTCGTTAGGATATTATTTCCTTGTACAAAGGGAATTAAAAAGTGCATATATTAAAGCAATAGTAAATCTATATTGATTGTATTGAAACTCCATTCTATTTGTTTTACAATTATAACAAAAATCTAATGTGACGATTCACATGACTTTCTCTGCAACTCTGTAACAAATTATTATGTACCATTCTGGTACAATATAATGTGCCAACACTGTTCTTACGCTCCACGCTACTTATAAAGGCACTTTTGACGCGTGAATTGCATTTGTTCTTTTTTTCGGGGCTAAAGAGGGAAAGCGGTCTGTCAGTCAGTCAGTCAGTCAGTCAGTCCGTCAGTCAGTCAGTCTCAGCTCATCTCAGGGTGGGGCCGCGCCGAGACCGAGTGATGAGACCGCTCGCCTCTCACCTAGACGGCCCGGGTTCGATCCCAAGCAACCGCATATGAGATTTGTGGTGCACAAAGCGGCACAGGAGCGGTTTTCTCGGGGTTCTCCGGTTTCCACCGGTGCTCATCTTGATTCCACAAGTAGTAAAAGTGGGCGTACCAAAAAAAAAAGAAATTCTCAGGATGGAGCGGTAAGCGTTTTCATATGACGTGATTCGCCGTGAATTCTTTATCATAAGGGCTAAACTGATCTCCTTTGTGTTACGTGGTTGCTTGTGAAACGAATATTTAAATTCATTTGGGTTTTATGAAAAGGTTAACTGTCGTGATTTCTCATTTAGTTATTTTGTTGCCAGTTACGTAAAGTAATATACCACATTACGTTCTATAGAGCATTTCAGTGATTTTCATCTGTGTTAATTCATGGGGAACTCTGTATTTCCATTTTGAGTTGAACAGAAATGTAACTATATTATTATTTTACTATGTATTGTTATTGTTAAAGTTTTCATAGTTTATTAATGAATTAAATTACTGTTATTTTATAGGTTATACTGGGTGCCATTTTGTTTATTATAGTTAGCGGGGCAACACAATTTGTGTGTGCTGTTACCGTGTATTGCAAATATGGCCTGTTCTCCATTTTTCATAAATTTGAGTGGTCGGGAGAAATCACCCAAAGTACTGACAGAGTACAATTATAAAGCTTATTCTTCTGTCTATATCATGTTAATCGAGATAAACATTAGCAGAAATAGTCTTATTACTTGCTTTCTTGTAAGTAGAAAGAAAACAAGGGAATATACTGCGTTAAAGCAATAATCAAATCTTTAAAACCTTTTTGTTATGAAATTCATTTCTCTGGGAGGTCAGGAGTTGACAAACTTTCGTATGAGGAATAATTATTTAAAACTGAAAATTATAACAAGAAATATCTCGGAAAGGATCAAATCCACGAACAATGTATATTACATAATTTGCGTGTATTAACGAGATTTACATTTGTTTTATGTATCACTCGGTTTATCACTTATGAAAAAGGCATCCAAAATAAGGAGGTCTTCAGAGATTATTCCAAAAGAATTTAAGATATACGTTTTATTTTCCTGTCTTTAATATACGGTACTTTAGAAAAATCGTTAGAGGCATTTTTTTTCGAAAATCAAATTTTCCTCAGAATATTAGTGTTGCATCTCTACAAGATTCTATAATTAAATACCAAGTTTGGTAGTTTACAGAGTTGTTGTGTTCACATGCACACCAACACATATACGGACCTTTTCAAAACTGTCTTTTTGGATGCATTTTACTGCGAAATCTCGGTATTAAATTTTGTGGAATGCAATATCCTCTCTACGTACGTACTATGTACTACATAAGTAGAGCCAGTGAAACATGAATAAGATTTCTCAAGTGAAAATTTAAACCTATAATGAGCAGTATCTGGAAAATGAGTTACTCCACAACAAATGCTGCGTCATGAATTGTAAGACTGAGTCTACATTTCTTGTGCAGAAATATATATATATAACTTTTATAGCTGTAATACTCCTCTCTCCTACATATTATTGAAAGGCACATTGATATATAATACTTCTATTGTTTAAAATAAACAAGCAAAAAAGCTTTCCTGGCGACGAACACCTGAAGTAAGAACCTATTTATTTGCCGCTAGATGGCCATAGTACTGCTATATTTTTCTTCCCCATTCAATGCTAAGGGAATACACCCGGTTTAGACTGGTTTTCTCCGGTTTCCCCGCCATCACATTCCACCGGTGCTCCATCTTCATTTAATGTATCATCAGTATCTTTGCCTGCGGTGAGTAGCAGTAAAAGCAGTGTTAAACACTATAAAAAATGCACCCTATTATGCAGTGAATGACGCAACATAGCAGTGAAAATCAAATATATTTCTTATATATTAACTATCGATCCCGTAATCACATCGTTGAAATAAGAAATGGGCATATTTCTGTTGTAATTCTTTAAAATGAACAAGTTATAGTCTATTTGAGGTTATGTGTTACATGAGGTAGCTAAAAGTAATATTTCAATTGTGATGTTGTTAAGACATTTTATCAAGTAATATTTTGGGTTAATGGAGAAATTTAATACACAAAACTATCATTAAATCTACTTGCTCTATAGTTGTGTCATTTTAGCTTTAATAGCTTTTTAGTTATGTCATTATATATATTTTGGTTTACCAGTTTTGAAATGCCATTCAGAATGAACAGGACTTCAGAGCCTATTCCCAGGAAGTTCAAGAGCATGGTAAACAATATCTATTTAATATACAGAAGTTTAAACAAAATATTTACAGACATTTTTGTGAAATAAATATTTTCTTTAATTTCTGATGTACAGTGTTTGGGGTGGGAGACCTTCTTGAACATTTTTTGTTGCATTCTTGAAACGGATAACGTGAAACCCCTTGTCCTCTTCCTTATTTATTAGTGCGATATATTCTTTATTTTCGTTGATGAAATTTCTGGTATTGAGCTACAACAGCAATACTGACAAATAATAATAATAATAATAATAATAATAATAATAATAATAATAATAATAATAATAATAATAGTAATAATAATAACAACAACGTTTGTATGTAAAAGCCTTCTTTTGTTCTAATGGCACTTTTTTGTTGAATGATGTCCTCGTAATCCAATAATATTTCAAGCCGATATCGACTTCGATTCCGTATTTCTCCTACATGGAATAGCATGCATATTGGTCACATCTTAAAAACTAAAAACCGCCAAGAATTCAGAATATGTACCAGAATAGCAAAAAAGTAGATTCCAAACGCATACCTAAAATACGATACACGAGAGACATGGACCATCCTGGAGAAATCGCTTGAATACAAACTCATTTTGTGGAGAGAGATCCAGCCTTAGAGTGTATAGTATAGCGCAGTAGTGTGTTGGAAGGGATTTCGCACCTCAGTCATTGAATGGATAATAATAAAACTACAGCGGGCAGCCGGAACCAGACGGCGCAAGGGAGCCATCGTGGAAATTCGTTGACAGTTCCCAAAGCAGATATTTATCTTCACCCGAGGAGCATTAGGGTCCGCGCCTCAAATCTGACCAAACGCCTCTGAGTCTATCGACGATCTCCATCGCCATCCCGCCTGCTAGATTGAGTTTGCAAAGCCCAATCACCTCCATGAGAGGGCGCCAACACAGCAGGCCACACCGACGCTTACAACCCTGAAAGAAACCGGTTGGAGGAAAGGGAGATGAAATAAAGGGACAGAAATTTTGGGGCAATGTTGGTACCTCTCCATTAAACGCCTGGTGTCCCGGGAAAACCCCCAAGAAAACTCACGGTTCAGAGAGTAACCTATCCCACGACCTCTTAAATGCCAGTCCTAGACGAAACGTCTTAGCACTTAAGCCTTACGGCGTATCTATACCTTGTAGCATACCAGTGGGCGGTGGGAATCACCGCTACACTGCGCATACTAGAGATAGTAATTTCAGAGGTAGAGCTGTTCGTGCCTGCCTGAGGGAAACGGGTGGACTCAGGATTTAAGGTACAGGAAGGTATACATTTGGTTAGAAAGCTCAGGAACAATCAATAAATACGCAATGTTGCAAGGAAACACAAGACTTTTACTATCAAGACCTTAGGTAGGGATACGCAAACTCCATTCAATTCACCTGTAAACTACAAAGCTTAGAAACCAAGACTCTTGTGCATCTGAAAACTTTTATAATAAAACAAATGCTTATGACAGCCTTGCTCTACGAGGATTTCTGAAACTGGTTCAAAATTACCTCTTGGTATATTAAACAGAATTTGCTCAAAATGTCTATATCAGGTGCCCTAAAATATAATGATGTAGGTATTAACATTTTCTCCATTAAATTCATCACATTTGTTTATTCAACAGTACACAATAATGGCATTATCCTTCAAAATGTTGATAGTTTTCGAGAACTAGAGCGTAGTTAACGAATAATGCCATAAATAGTGGTTTCAAAACAATTACTTCACATTAAGGTTCATAGGTTAAAAGCGAGATTTAGTTACCGCGGGAAAAGCTATTATAGAGGGACAAAGGTTATTTCGCAATTAAATAAGCACTTCATCAACGAGGCAATATAAACTACACTAAATAAACCATGCGATTAAATAACGCAAGCTTGGTAATGACATATAACGTTTTGACCAAGCAGTATGGCTCACATAGTAATATAGCCCACATTCCGGAGATCCTGGGTTCAAATTCCATGCATTAACAAATTGTCTGGGATATTTCTTTCTATATATGAACTATGTACATAGTGTAAAGAGAAGATATTGCACTGGACCCAAAAATTCGATACCGACATTTCACTGGAAATATATGTTTTGAGACTCCCTGAATGCAAAAAAAAAAAAGCACTTTAAGAAAAAAAACCCGTGTGTGTGTGTCTGTCTGTCTGCCTGTAGACAGCATAGCTCAAAAACGAAAACACCCTGAAAGTCCAAACTTGATATTTAAGATTGGTATCTTCCAAGGATGCGACACGAAGATTTTCAAGAAAATGCCCCACCCCCAACTACCATTTACATGGAACTTTTTTCGAAAATTTTGATTTTCTTAAAAATAGCTCTAACGATTTCAATTAAAATATTGTATATTAAAGATATTTACCTGACAAATAAAATGTATATCTTAAATTTTCTGGGAATAACCCCAGAAGAAGACTACTTTATTCTGGATAAATTTTACGGAATTGTGCATAGCTGCTAAACCGTAAGTGATGGGGAAAAGATACTCCACAGAAAATGTAGCTCACGATAAAACATACAATTTATGTCATATACATTTTTTTCGTGGAGTTGATCATTTAAAGTTATTCCTGGTTTTTTGTTTTAGCTTTGAAAAAGTTATACATTTCTCATACAGGAATTTCTGAACTCCTGTCCATACAAACAAAGGAACTTCAGTCACATACCAACCAGCTTTTGGCTCTCAACTTAACCTATGGAACTCCCTCATTTCGCTTCTACTTACAAGGAAGAAGTAATAAGACGATAGATAGAGATAGATTAGTTAGATAGATTAGATAGATAGATAGATGGATGGATGGATGGATGGATGGATGGATGGATGGATGGATGGATGGAAGGATGGATGGATGGATGGATGGATGGATGGATGGATGGATGGATGGATGGATGGATGGATGGATGGATGGATGGATGGATGGATAGATAGATAGATAGATAGATAGATTAGATAGATAGAAGGGATAGATAGATTGGATAGATTAGATAGATGGGATAGATTAGATAGATGGATTAGGTGGATTAGGTGGATTAGATGGATTAGATGGATTAGATAGATGGATGGATGGATGGATGGATGGATGGATGGATGGATGGATGGATGGATGGATGGATGGATGGATGGATGGATGGATGGATGGATGGATGGATGGATGGATGGATGGATGGATGGATGGATGGATGGATGGATGGATGGATGGATGGATGGATGGATGGATGGATGGATGGATGGATGGATGGATGGATGGATGGATGGATGGATGGATGGATGGATGGATGGATGGATAGATAGATAGATAGATAGATAGATAGATAGATAGATAGATAGATAGGTAGATAGATAGATAGATAGATAGATACTTTATTTCACGCTTAGAGCATGGGCTGGTGGCAGCGCTGTCAATGTAATAATACAATGTAAAATACAATGAATTAAATAAACAATAATTTGGGTAATACACTGTTAAAATGCCAATGACATCATAGTATACTAATATATACATAATGGTAACAGCATTAATAATAACGCAATATTTTTATTTACTATAATCGCTCTTCTTTAGTCTCTTTTTAAAACTATTTACACTTTGAGGCAAAGTCTCCAGTAAAACTGCAAGTATTTTGTTCCACTCATTTATCGTTCTATTTGCGAAGGAACATTTACCTATGTCTGTTTTCTGATCCCTATTTCTTATTTTTTCCGAGTGATCATTCCTCCCACAGTATAATGGCTTTAATAATCCTTTGGATATGTCTCTCCATGCAGGTTCCCCCTTATAGGCTCTAAAAATTGCACATAGCCTTGCTCGTCTCCTACGTTTTTCTAGTGTTTCCCAGGAAGTAGCAGTGCTGGTATGATTTTCGAATCGTTTACTTCTGTCTACAAATATAGCTGCTCTTTTTTGAACTCTCTCTAGTGCCAGTTTTTGCCCCACCCGATACGGATCCCAGCATGCAGCGCTGTATTCTAATATTGGTCGAACTAAAGAAGTGTATGCCAAATTTCGCGACTTTGCATTGCTGCGTTTTAAAATCCTCGTTCCTAATTTGAATTACCTTATACTACGAACTGCTCAGGAAATACTCATAAGGTCACTGGTATGTCGTTAGAAAGTTAAGGAAACCATTAACTACCGAATGAACCGTAACAAAATTTGGGATGGATATACATACTTAAAAGTTTTTTACTTTATCCAGTTCATATGAAGGTAGATAAGGTATTGTATTCCACCCAAAAATAGTCTCTGGAGTTCTGCAACAGAGCAGTTGGACCATATGGTATTGCACCGGAAGTTTAAAGAGCCAGACTTGGCAATAAGCGAAATGATACGTCTTCAATTTTAAAGTTGAAGATTTATTACTTTCTCTACACGTACTATGTACATAGTGTATAGAGAAGGTATTGCATTCCACCCAAAATTCGATACCGAGATTTCACCGGAAATATATGTTTTTGGTCCCCCTGAATCCAAAAAAAAAAAATGTTTACAAAAAGGCCCTTGTGTTTGTGCGTGTGTCTGTATGTGTGTGTGTGTCTGTGGACAGCATAGCTCAAAAACGAAGAGACCGTTGAATACCAAACTTGATATTTAAGTTTGGTATCTTCCAAGGATGCGAAACGAAGATTTTCAGGTAAATTCCCCATTCCCAAGTACCCTTTACATGGAACTTTTTTCGAAACTTTTGATTTTCTAAAAAATGACTAACGATTTTGATTAAAATATCGTATATTAAAGATATTTACCTGACAAATATAATGTATATCTTTAGTTTTCTGGGAATATCCTCTGACTACTTTATTCTGGATGAATTGTGCATAACTACTAAACCGTAAGAGATGGTCAAAAACTTAACACACAAAAAATGCAGAGCACGTTAAAACACACAATTTATGTTATATACATAGGAATTTGTCAACTCCTGTCCATACAAACAAAGGAACTTCAATCACACAGCAACCAGCTTTTGAATATCATTTTAAGCTATGGTACTCCATAATTTTGTTTCTACTTAAAGAAAGCAAATAATAAGATTATTTCTGCTTATTGTTACTCGATTACCATGAAGTAAATATAAGCATAAGATTTTTAACAATTATTTTTTGATGAGATATAGAGAGAGTCATGTGAATGTAACACATCAGATTTTTAATTATTCTAACATTAGTAAACATTCAACAACTTGCTGTAAATATTAAACCACTCAATCGCAGGTAAGCTTTTAAATGGAACTAGTCATACCGTAGGCCAATTGCCAAGTAACGCGGATTGGTAATCTAGGGTTATCAACAAATCTACATTTAAATAAGAATGTCTCCATCCAGCAAAACAAGAGGGTTGATTACTGCTTGATTTAGTCAAAATCGTACAC
The DNA here is from genome assembly GCA_030762935.1 of Hymenopus coronatus. Classification (NCBI taxonomy): domain Eukaryota; kingdom Metazoa; phylum Arthropoda; class Insecta; order Mantodea; family Hymenopodidae; genus Hymenopus; species Hymenopus coronatus. The sequence continues at coordinate 58,951,139 of CM060884.1, forward strand.
TGCAAGAACACTTTTCGACTTGGATTTGTAGTAAGAATAGTTTATATACCCATTAATAAACGATAAGCGGTAGAGAAACTCGTATGGTTGTCGCATATTTTTAAGATTTACCTGTGATACGTAAATTCTGCAAGCTTCTATGTAGCTCCAACATAATGTATATTAAAATCATTTAGGGAGTATTTTTTATAATTAACATAACAGGAATAAGGAAGAGTACTGATTTATATAGAGCTGACACATCTCTGTCATTTATTGTTTTCAATCGTGTTATGCTAGTGACACCTTATTATACCTAAGGCTCAATTCAACACGTCGTTCCATGTTACTGGCCACTCGTTGGAGGACTCTGTTGTCAATAGCTTGAATCTCCTTTGTGATGTTGTGCTTCAGATCGTTCAATGTGTGGGGACGTGTGGCGAAAACCCTGTCTTTTAAGTAACCCCATAGAAAGAAGTCCGGCGATGTCAAAACTGGAGATCTCGGTGGCCACAGGTTCCTGGAAATTATCCGGTCGTCAAAGAAACTTGCAATTAGGTTCATGGATTCATTTGATGTATGCCATGTAGCGCCATCTTGCTGAAAATGTGCATGACTCAGCTCTACAGCGTACTGCATTTTCACGTTGACTACAAGATCAAAATGTCGAAACAGCTCCCAACAATGTAATTAGGAATAAAACAAACATCTGCGCGTCTAGTGACAAGGAATCAAAACTCCAGAACATTCTGCTTAATTTGGTTATCAAAGTGGGCCACTGCATGAAAGAAATGTATCAGTTTTACATAAATCATTCTGTATATATACCTAAATTATGTCGGGTTTTAACGCTATGTGATTTAATATTCCTCTTTATTTTTTAGTGATTAAAGTTGAATTAAATCTTTGGCGTCTTCTCTTTCAATAATTTTGATATTCTATTTAATATGTTATCCTAAGTATATCACAGTACTCTGTGGTTTTGTTTGTCACCTATTCTTCTTCCTTCTAGTCTACCGAGTATTTAGCTAGCAATGTTTTGATTTCTGTCAGTTTATAGAAAACTAACTCTGTAGTTTAATTTCAGAGTTTGAAAATTAGTAATAATGGAAGATAGCTTCGTTTTCTTACCTGAGTTATAAAAATAAAGCAGATGAACGCCTACCTGAAAAACAAGATAGTAAAAATTAATAAGTTATAATGCTGTATTAAAAATATTTTGGTATGAATTAAGGTTTAGAAACTAATAAAGATTACATAAAATAATATTTAAAATAGTCCTGAAACAGAAAACAAAATATTAATGCCAAAGGTTAATAAAATTCACAGTATGGAACATTAACTAAGGAAATCATAATTATGAAATACTAAAAGCCTTCTATACTAATTTTATGTCATTTTTACAGATGCACGCCCGACCAAAGCCTATAATTAGCGACTTAATGTGTATCTGTAAGACTATATTGTAATACATTTCATATAACAAATTTCTAGCAAATTCCAACACGCAATATGCCTTTTCCACAGGATTTTCCGCCATTTCAGCTTCTGCAACAACAAACAAAACACTACAGCGTTACCAATAGTAGAAAACAAAACTTTGAGAGTTTCTCAACATACCTCCAAAATAATTAGGTTGCTATCTCTAATAGTTTTTGTTTTACAGGCAGTTGAAGCTGTCTATTTCTTTTGTAGTAACCCTGTATTTTGCACACTTATGGTTACTTTTCAACATAATCACCGAAAGGTTTGAGGCACTCATTGTACCTGTGCACAAGCTTTGCAATACCCGATTCAAAAAATGTTGCCGCCAATGATTTCAAATGAGCATTAACGTTGTTTTGAAGATCTTCGTTGATTTAAAAGTGCTGTCCTGCTAGCCACGTGTTCAGTTCAGTGGAAAGGTGAAAGTCGCTAGGTGCCAGGTCAAGACTGTACGGCGTATGATACAAAATGTCCCATTGAAATTGTTCAAGCAGCCGATGGGTTGTGCCAGCAGTGTGTGGCCGAGCGTTGTCATGGATCAACACAATTCCTAAAGTCAGCATTCTCTTCGTTTGTTTTGAATGGCTCTCCGCAAACATCGTAACGTACCATGGCAACACAAGACCAACTCGGTAAGGTAAAATGGATCAAATCCTTTTGTGAATGAGTACATGAATAAATGAAGTTAATAGCGTTTTAGAGTATATGTTTATATGGAGCTATTTTCTAATTTTAATGGCCCTCCGCGGTGTAATGGTTACCATGCTGACTTCATATACCCAAGGTCGCGGGTTCAAACCCGGCGGAGGAAGATGGATTTTTTCGGGTGTAAAAATCCTTAGCATGGCTTCCTTCGGAAGAGAAGTAAAGCCGTTGGTCCCGTGACGTAGATTTACGGCACGTAAAAGAACGTCAAGCCTCATAGAGAGGCCTCTGAGCAAAATTAAACGGTCTTTCACGCCCAATTTAGAATGGGACGCTGAGAACCACAGTAGTTAAAGAGCGTCCATAAATAACACGGCATTTACATTTTTTTTCTAATTTTAATATCAGGAATCCATCCCCAATTGTTGTAAAAGTATTTTTACTTTCTCTACACGTACTATGTACGAGTACATAGTGTATAGAGAAGGTATTGCACTCCACCCAAAAATTCAATACCGAGATGTCACCGGAAATATATGTTTTAGGGTAACCAAAAAAAATCATTTTCAGGAAAAGTTCCGTGTGTGTGTATGTATGTGTGTATGTGAGTCAGTGTGTCCATGTGACTCTAAACACGATAACTCAAAGATGAAAAGTCTTTAAAATACCAAACTTGGTATTTAAGTTTAGTATCTTCCAGGGATGCAACACGAAGATTTTGAGTAAAATTCTCCCACCACAAACTACCCGTTACATGGAACTTTTTCGAAAATGTTGATTCTCTCAAAAAAGGCTGTAACGATTTCGGTTAAAATACCCTATATTAAAGATATTTACTTGACAAATAAAGTGTATGTATTCAATTTTCTGGGAACAGCCTCTGAAGACTACTTTATTCTGGATGAATTTTACGAAATTTTGCATAACTGATAAACCGTAAGAGATAGAAAAAGTTTACCTCACAAAAAGTATAGAGCACGTTAAATCACACAGCTTAAGCTAAACACATTTTTTTCGTGTAGTTGATCGTTTTTGAGATATTCTTTGTTTTTTTGGTTTTAGCTTTGAAAAACTTATTCTTTTTTCATACAGGAATTTGTCAACTCTTGTGAATACAAGCAAAGGAACTGCAGTCAAATAGCAACCAACTTTTGATAATCACTTTAATCTATGCTACTCCCTTATTTCACTTCTACTTATAAGGAAGCAAGTAATAAGACTATTTCTGCTAATTTTTTCTTGATTAGAATGAAGTAAATAGGAGCATAAGCTTTTTAACAACAATCTGTTGCAGAGATGTAGAGAAAGGTATCTGAATGAAGCACATCAGGTTTTTATTCATCCTGTATTGTATATGGGCATCTGGAAGTAATTTTAAAATATATGTAACATTTGATCGACATAGGTATATTTAAGCCTGATTGCTTTAATAAACATTCACATGAATTGACCTGAAGTAGAGATATTTTTTCTATTTCACCGATAAATATCCTTAAGCTACCGCACAAATTACGCCTAGAAGCAGCACGATAACATATCATACTACTATACAAGAGTGAAACGCATGATTTCCCTTAGGTATAGGTCTGTAGCTCCAGGGAAACAATAGTAACGAGGGGAAAGTATATTTCCTTTCGTTAGGATTGGTTATCTCTTTTTCCAACATCGAGACTCAATTTTTACTTTCTCTATACGTACTATGTACATAGTGTATAGAGAGGGTATTGTAATGCATCCAAAAAATCGATACCGAGATTTCACCGGAAATACATGTTCTGGGACCCCCAGAATCCAAAAAAAAAATGATTTTTGGAAAAAGGTCCGTTCGTGTGCGTGTGTGTGTGTCTATGTGTCTGTGGACAGCAAAGTTCAAAAACGAAAAGACCGTTAAATACCAAACTTGGTATTTAAGTTTGGTATCTTCCAAGGATGCGACACGAAGATTTTCAAGAAAATCCCCCACCCCCAAATATCCTTTACATGGCACTTTTTTCGAAAATTTTGATTTTCTCAAAAATGGCTCTAACGATTTTGATTAATATATCGTATATTAAAGATATTTACCTGACAAATAAATATGTATATCTTGAAATTTCTGGGAATAGCCTCTGAAGACTACTTTGTTCTGGATGAATTTTGCATAACTGCTAAACCGTAAGAAATAGACAAAAACTTACCACACAAAAATGTAGAGCACATTAAAACACACAATTTATATCATATAATTTTTTCAAGGAGTTGATCGCTTTTGAGATATTCCTTATTTTTGGTTTCAGGCTTCAAAAACTTGTAATTTTCTCATACAGGAACTTGTCAACTCCTGTCCATACAAACAAAGGAGCTTCAGTCATATAGCAACCAGCTTTTGGCTATCACTTTAACCTATGGTACTCCTTTATTTCGGTTCTACTTACAAGGTAGCAAGCAATAAGAGTATTTCTGCTAATTTTTTCTGACAAGCATGAAGTAAATAGTACATAAGATTTTTAAGAATAATTTGTTGCCGAGATGTAGATATATTCATGAGAATGTAACACATCAGAATTTTTAGCTGTTTCTCTGATGGCTATAAACGCTAATAAAGCATAAAACCTAGCTGAATGAGCAAGAATGTTTGGAAACTCGCGTTGTTTGTTTTATAAAAGGAAGAACTTTCCAATATTTACTGATATTTTGGTATTGACGTGTTTATTTTGCATAACATAATAACCTCAGTGTAAGAGAGGTTTTCATTTTATTATTTGTGCTCTAATGCTTTAAAGGTTGCTTCACCGAGGCCGAAATTTCTTACTCCGTTAAGTTTTGCGCACTGTGGAACTGGGTGAATAAATACATAACATGGGCAAAAATATTATAGTTCCAGTTTTTTTTTTTTTTTTTTTTTTTTTTTTTTTTTTTTTTTTTTTTTTTGCATTCTAAAACACTAGAATTTTCTTTGAAATTTGACCATTTACCAATACTTGTATTTTGAAGGTATACTTAAAACGTTTTTACTGTAAATTCTGGTCCAGTTCTCCACAAAAAATAATTCTGATGTGTGCAATTCACATGACTTTCTCTAACTGTTCTGCAAACAAACTCCTGCTAAAGTTTAGATACGTATTAGCAGAATGGTCGTATTACCAGTTTTTACTTTCTCTACACATACTGTTTACACAGTGTATAGAGAAGATATTGCATTCCACCCAAAAATTCAATACCTAGATTTCACTGAAAATACATGTTTTGGGTCCCCCTGAATCCAAATAAAGCATTTTCAGAAAAAGGCCCTTGTGTGTGCGTGTTTGTCTGTGTGTCTGTGGACAGCATAGCTCAAAAACGAATAATCCGTTGAATACCATACTTGGTATTTAAATTTGGTATCTTCCAAGAATGTGACACGAAGATTTTCAAGAAAATTCCCGCACCTCCAACTACCCTTTACTTGGAAAAAATTTTGAAAATTTTGATTTTCTTAAAAATGGCTGTAATGATATTGATTAAAATATCGTATACTAAAGATATTTACCTGACAAATAAAGTTTATATCTTGAATTTTCTAGGAATAGCCTCTGAAGACTACTTTATTCTGGATGAATTTTACGGAATTTTGCATAACTACTTAACCGTAAGGGATGGACAGAAACTTACCACACAAAAAAGTGTAGAGCACGTTAAAACACACAATTTATGTTATATACATTTTATTCGTGGAGTTGATCTTTTTTTTTTTTTAGATATTCCTTGTTTTTGGTTTTTGGTTTTAGCTTTGAAAAACTTACACATTTCTCACATAGGAATTTGTCAACTCTTGTCCATACAAACAAAGGAACTTCAGTCACATAGCAACCAGCTTTTGACTATCACTTTAACTTATGCTACTCTCTTATTTCGCTTCTAGTATTTTTTGTTGATTAGCATGAATTAAAAAGAAACATGAGCTTTTTAACAATAATTTATTGATGTAAGGAAAGTCATGTGAGTGGAAGACATCAGATTTTTTTTTTTTTTTTGATTCAGGGTGACCCATATAATTTATTTCCGGTGAAATCTCGGTATCGAAACGTTTTGATAGAATGAAACAGCTTCTCTATACACTATGTACATAGTACCTGTAGAGAAAGTAAAAATATTATTCATTTATGAGCCTTTCTCATTCTACCTTAAGCTTAATAGCAGGTTTAAACTGCACTCCCACGCATCGTAAGAAGGTAGTAACCACACGGCTATGAATCCACTAACAGGTAGAATCTGTTTTTCCAGCCGTAACAACGTTTAGTGGAAGATTTGTTTCCGCGGAATTTCCTACTCCCAAAAGGGTAGTTAGGCAGCTAATTAAAAGTAAACAAACATATCTCAGGCCTAAGGCAATATTTACCATCAAATTTAGTGGAATTACAAGCTTCCTTTTGCATCCATATAAAATATTATTTTATTTTTACTTTCTCGACCGCAAATTTACAATGTATATAGGAAGTAGAAAAGATATCGTATTTCATCAACAATTTGGATACCAGATTTCAGATTTTGAAATCTCCTAAAACATTTTTTGGTAGTCGATTCTCTCCCTCCCCTCTAGGACATACAAACGGAAGCCTGCCGGGGAGCCAACTTCACGAAACCACAGAAGGAGAACCTAGAACACGTGGTCGCCCCATAGCTAAGTCATGTATGTGAGGAAGTGGATGATATGAAATACAAGCGAAATGGACGATAGGAAAGATGATGGAGCCATTGGTAGAATGAGTGGCGCCGTTTCATCCACCACAAATTCACATGAGGGCGCTTGGGATCGAACCCGGGGGGCCTTGGTGGGAGGCGAGCGGTCTAACCACTCGGCTATGGCGCCGCTTCTCTTAAATATAAAACTATAAAAGATTTTCGCATAAGTTCGTTTTGCTCGCAAATTATCAAGTTACAACCAAGTAATCATTTTTCCTATCTTCCCCAACGACTAAAGAGGTCAACAACCAGACTCGCTATTGGATATTTGAGTGTGTGTTTGTGAACAGCGTGAACTTGGGCTTACAAACAATGGAAAGCAAAACGGAACAGTTCCAACTTCTTATGTTATTTTATTATTGTAAGAGTAAATCCGCCTCACAACCCGTTAGAAAATTTCGGAGATGGAGTAATGAATCGAGCATGTCAAAAGTGCTTTAGTCGATATCTAGCTAGAAATTTCTCCCTAAAAGGCAAACCTCGATCTGGATCTTTGTGAAATGCATGATAAATTGGTTATGTTTGTTAAAAAGATAATAGAGGTACTGTTAATGGTATAAATGAGAAAAATATATTAACCATTGGTTTCTTCCAACATTTGTGCTAATTAATATTCATCCAATATAATTAATTGATGAGAAGGATAGGATTTTGAACCAATGCTTACGGACGTGAATTAATGAATTGACAGCCAATCAGCTATCTACGAATGAGATCTGGAGTGTTGGTATTGGATATCCAATATGATTTATTGATGAGAAGGATAGGATTTTGAGCCAATGATTGCGGATGTGGAGAGGATCAAGGAAACAAAAAGATTTTCAAGAAAATCCCCCATCCCAAACTACACTTTCCATTTCCATTTTTTCAAAATTTTTATTAAAATACATATTTTTTGTGGCGAATTTAGATCGGCACTTGTTAAATCACAAGTCAGAGGATTCATAGTAGAGCCAACTATTATGGTCAACGTGTATTATAGCTATACTATGAATAATTTGAGATCACCTTGTGGTTTACCGGGAAACATGCGAGTCAGCTAAGAAATCCAATGCTATGCTGGAGTATTGACATCATAGCTCAGTGGAAGAGCAGCCATCTAGAAACCGGAAGATCCGTAGTTCAAAACCCGGCTATGACATTGAATTTTTCAGTATGACTCTACCTATCCAATAAGACCATTGTTTATCTCGATTAACATGAAGCACATAGAAGAATAAGCTTTTGTGAGGATAATTTGTTTGCAGAGCAGATAGTAAAATCATGTGAATAGAACACATCAGATATTTTATGAACACTTTTTGTGATTGTCAAGATACATTCAATGACCTTCTCTACATATCTGCAAAAAATTATCGTTACAAAGCTAACGCTTCTATTTACTTCATGCTAATCGAGATAAAATTAGCAGAAATAGTCTTATTACTTGCTCCTTTGTAAGTAGAAGCGAAATAAGGGAGTACCATAGATTAAAGTCATAGTCAAAAGCTGGTTGCTATGCAACTGTAGTTCCTTTGTTTACGGACAGTTGGTAAATTCCTGTATGAGAAAAGTATAAGTTTTTTAAAGCTAAAACAAACAAAAAAAAAAGAAAAAAAGAAAAAAAAAGGAAAATCTAAAAAAGAAAACGATCAACTCCACGGAAAAAATGCACATAACATAAATTGTGTGTTTTAACGTGCTTTTTGTGTAGTAAGTTTTTGTCCATCGGGTTAGGAGTTATGCAAAATTCCGTAAAATTGATCCAGAATAAAGTAGTCTTCGGAGGCTATTTCCAGAAAATTCAAGATATACATTTTGTTTGTCAGGTAAATATCTTGATTATACGATATTTTAATCAAAATCGTTAGAGCCATTTTTGAGAAAATCAAAATTTTCGAAAAAAGTTCCATATAAAGTGTAGTTTGGGGTGGTGTTTATTATCAAAATCTTCGTGTCGCATCCCTGGAAGATACCAAACTTAAATACGAACTTTAGTAACCGACTTTTCGTTTTTGAGTTATCGTGTTCACAAACACACGGACCTGTTTCTGAAAATGTTTTGTTTATTGTACATACGGGCTAGAGAAAGTAAAAATCTATATGGATGTCTCATAATTTCGTTCGTTTTGCCCGCAAATTGTCAAGTTATCATAGTTGCTTATCCACCCCAACAATGTCTCACAGTTGAATATGTCGGTGTGTATTTGTGACAGACGTTGAATGGAACTTGTGTTTGTAAACATGGAAAGCAAAAAGGAAAAGTTCCAGCATCTTATGTTATTTTACTATTGTAAGAATAAAACCGCCTCATAATTCCTTAGATGGAGTCTACGGAGATGGATGTCAAATAAATCGAGCATGTCAAAAGAGGTTTAGTCGATATCAAGCTGGAAATTTCTTCCTAACAGCTAAACCTCGATCTGGATCTTTGTGAAATGCATGATAAATTATGTTCGTAAGAAGATAATAGAGGAACTGTTAATGGTATAAATGAAAAAGAAATATATATTTACCATAGGTTTGTTCATACAATTATGGTAATTAATATTCATCCAATATGATTAATTTTCGAAAATATGTCCATGTAAGGGTGGGGGATTTTCTAGAAAATCTTCATGTTGTATCCTTGGAAGATACCAAACTTAGATACCAAGTTTCGTATTTAACTGTTTTTGATCTATGCTGTTTACAGACACACACAGACAGACAGACCTGTTTCTGAAAATGTCTTTTTTTGGACTCAGGGGGTCCTAAAATATGTATTTCCGGTGAATTCTCGAAATCGAATTTTGGGTGGAATACGATACTTTTCTGACCGCCTGGGTGTTCGAGTGGTCAGCGACCTAAATTCTCATCCGGTAGTCCCGGGTTCGATTCCCGGCTGGGTCGGGACATTTTTCTTTAGTCAGAATTATTCTCTATTTGCCACAGAGTCTGGAAGTATGTCTGTGTGCTTGAGGAAAATAACAAAATGATTTAAACCTAAAGACAACGAGTTGTTTCAAGTGCAAAGCCCCCGATATGACCTTAGATGTTAAAGGGGGCTTTATAAATGAAACAATAAAAAAGGATTTCTTTATCCCTGTGTACATACAGGGCTAGAGAAAGTAAAAATACTATTTTGTATTAATGGTTTGTTGGGGCATTATGAAATGTTGAATAATGCGACTCTTATGTGATTTTTACATTCAGTCTGTAGCTATCGCAAGCACATAAATTCATTATGGAACAACTTTTTGCTCATTATGGAAACAAATATCTACAATAGACTGCTATATAACCCAATAATGGAACACATTGATTTGAAAATTTGTTGCATGTCGAATCGGTCGTCTTTCCGCCCGAATAAAAAGGCAAGCTTTTGTTTCAGTTTTAAATTACCGATATGCAAACCGTCGGTTATACGATATCAACAAAATATTCCACCCATTTCTGTGCCATTTCCATTTCACACTCCTACTCAAAGCTAGCCTCATTACCATAATGACGTTTGTTTTTCCATGTCCGCTCACTTGTTTTCTTGCATATGCATTGCGAAACTCGTATAATATAGCTATAGTTTTGCACAATTGCAAAATTTACACGTAATTTCGTTTCGAGACCGGCTATGACTCATCACCTGTGTTTCTCTCAGCTTAAAACAATGATAAATGGAAACACAACAACACCTGTTCCTAATTCCCCTGGGGCTGTTAATCCATTCCTTTTGCTATTTCAGCTCTGGGATATGTTTCACATGGAATAAATGTCATTCTTTTGTACAGCACTTTGTCTGTTAGTCTGCAACATTGAACATAACTAGAGTTAACCACATCTGTTGGTCTTTTAGATCACCGTATTCCTAAACCTAACAATTTGATATCTCAGTGGAATTACTACAATACTACGTACATAGTATATACGGAAGGTATTGCATTCCATCAAAAAAATTCACCGAGGTTTCATCGGAACTACACGTTTTAGGGTCCCCAGTAACCAAAACTATTTTTTTGGAAAAAGGTCCGTGTGTGTCTGTGCCTGTGAACACGATAACTCAAAAACGAAAAATTCGTAAAATACGATACTTAGTATTTACGTTTAGCATCTTCCAGGCATGCGATACGAAGATTTTGAGCAAAATCCCCATCACCACAAACTATCTTTATATGGAACAAATTTCGAAAGTTTTGATTTTCTCAAATATGGCTTTAAATATTTTGATTAAATACCATATATTAAAGATATTATAATGGCAAATAAAATGTACATTTTGAATTTTCTAAGAATAGTCTCTAAATATCTCTTTATTCTGAATGAATTTTGCGGAATTTTGCATAACTGGTAAACCTTAAGAGATATACAAAAACTACACAAAATGTTGATCACGTTAAATCACACAATTTATACCATATGAGTTTTTTCCGTGAAATTGAGCATTTCTGCGAGATTCCTTGTTATTTGTTTCAGATTTAAAATACTTAAACTTTTTTCTCAAACGGAAAGTTGTAAACTCCTGGCCGTGCATCGAAACGGATTTCAACCACGTGCCATTCAGATTTTCAAAGATTTGACATTTGTTTTAGTCTGGTGCTTCCCTTATTTTCCTTCTACGTACAAGGTACATATAATTAAGAACACGTATGCTAATGTTTTTCTTGATTACCATAAAATAGAAAGAGGAATATGCTTTTTAACAATAATTTGTTACAGCGATGTAGAGAAAGTCATGTGAATGGAAAAAAATCAGATTTTGTTTTTGTTTCATTTGAATAGCCCTCTTTTATTTCTATGTTCATATAGGGGGCTTTGACATGTGAATAAAATTATATTACTGTAGGTTTAGAGCATTAGCTTAATCGTTTTTACTTTCTCTGCACTTACTATGCACATAGTGTATAGAGAAGGTATTGCACTCCACCCAAAAATTTGATACCGAGATTTCACCGGAAATATATGTTTTAGGGTCCTCTGTATCCAAAAAAAGTATTTTCAGAAAAAGGTCGGTGTGTGTCCGTGTGTCTGTGAACATGATAACTCAAAAACGACAAGTCGGTAACATACAAAACTTGGTATTTAAGTTTAGTATCTTCCAGGAATGCGACACGAAGATTTTGAGGAAAATTCCCCCACGCCACACTACCCTATACATGGAACTTTTTCCGAAAATTTCGATTTTTTGAAAAATGGCTGTAACGATTTTGATTAAAATTCATATAATAAAGACATTTGCCCGTCAAATAAAATGCATATCTTGAATTTTCTGGGAATAGCCTCTGAAGAGTAGTTTATTCTGGATGAATTTTACGGAATATTGCATAACTGCTAAACCGTAAAAATAGGACAAAAATTTACTGCACAAAAAATGTAGAGCACGTTAAAACACACAATTTATGTTATATGCATTTTTTTCGTGGAGTTCATCGTTTTTGAGACATTCCTAGTTTTTGGTTTCTGCTATGAAAAATTTATACTTTTCTCATACAGCATTTGTTAACTGCTGTCCATACAAACACAGGAACTTCACTGACACGGCAACCAGCTTTTGCCTATCACTTTAATCTGTAGTACTCCCTTATTTCGCTCCAAGTTACAAGGAAGCAAGCAATGAGATTACTTCTGCTACTTTTTTCTTGATTAGCAAGAAGCAAATAAAAGTGTAAGCTTTTTAAGAATAATTCGTTGCAGATATGTAGAGAAAGTCATGTGAACAGTATATATCAGATTTTTATACAACTAAACACATGCAAATTCACTCTTACATTCATACATTCCAGACTCTGTGGGGGTTAGGGAATAATTCTGGTTAGAGAAAAATTTCCCGCCCCAGGTGGGAATCGAACCCGGGAGAAGTACCCTTGCTGACCACTCAACTACGAAGTCAGTCCAAGAACTTACTTTGGTTACACTGAAAATTTGGGCAGAAAGTTAAAAAAATCTGATGTGTTACATTCACATGGCTTACTGCATCCTTCCTTAAAAAAATATTGTTACAAAAGATTATGCGGGTATCAAGTAGACCTTACATATATTTTGGCACACTGCGTGCAGACGGAGGATGTTAGGAAAAAATTATTGCTGAAGTATTTTTCAAACAGACGAAGGTCAGCATTCTGGAATTTGTTTCTAAACAGCGAAAACTGTCCAAGCCTCGACAGATACTTTATGGAAGTACGTGCACTAAGAGATAAAATATTTGTATAAGTACTGTATAGGTGTTTGCGTAATCTATATGTGTGAATACATGGTGTAATTCTGTGTGCAAGTGCTCTTTCTGTTATTGTTCTGTGGTTATGTTGTCGTAGCGCGCGAGCGTGTATATCTGATTGTGTGGGTGTGTATTTCCAATGTTATAAAGGTATATAAAATACATATGTATGTAACAGTTTAAATTTAAGTATTTTTAGACAACATATAGGTCATCCGACCCATGTGACTGTGTGGTGCAAATATTTTATTATTATAAACTTAATAACTACTGCTGCTGCCACTCCTGCTCCTACTACTTCTACTATTTTACTTACAGCATACTAACAGTTAAACATTAGCAGAAGTGGTATTCTTTATAACCAAAAAGGAGCTAAGGGAATACACAGATTAAAGCGATAGTCAAATCTTTTAAAAGCCGGCCGATATGTGAAAAATTACCGTTCGGCTCGCTTTGCATTTCCGAAAAAACAAAAAAGAAAAAAAAAAAGAGAGAGATATGTTTTGTATAGTAAGGTTTTGTTTATCTTTTATGGTCTTCAGAAGGTGTTCCCAGAAAATTCAGGATATACATTTTATTTATGACGTAAATTTTGTAAATATACGGTGCTTTAATAAAGAGCCATTTTTGAGAAAATCAAAATTTTCAAAAATTTTTCCATGTATGGTGTAGTTTGGGGTGGGAGGATTTTCTCGAAAATCTTTGTGTCACATCCTTGTAAGACACAAACTTTAAATACCAAGCTTGGTATTTACGGCCTTTTAGTTTTTCAGCTATGCTGTCCACAGACACACATACAGGATCTTTTTTTGAAAATGCTTTTTTAGGCTCAGGGGACCTCAAAATATATATTTCAAATGAAATCTTAATATCGTTTTTTGGGCGGAATAATATACCTTCTCTGTGCACTATATACATAATACGTGTAGAGAAAGTAAAATGTTGAGATGTTCCATCACATAGATGCGATGGTGGGGGTATTTTTGTCAAAACTTCGTGTCGCATCCCTGGAAGATACTAAACTTAAATACCAAGTTTGGTATTTTACTGACTACTGACTTTTTGTTTTTGAGTTATCGTGTTCACAGACACACGGACACACAGAAACACTGACACACGGACACACGGACACACACGCACACACACACACACACACGGACCGTTTTCTGAAAATACTTTTTTTGGATACAGGGGACCCTAAAACATATATTTCCGGTGAAATCTCGGTATCGAATTTTTTGGTGGAGTGCAATACATTCTCTATACACTATGTACATAGTGAGTATAGAGAAAGTAAAAAATTTAAATCCGGTGGAGTGAACAAAATAGAGGCGAAAAGAAAGAGCGAGTTTGGGATGGGGAAAAGTTTAAGTAGCTTAAAACTGGAACAAATAAAGTATAATATCTCGAAAACGTTTATTTGCACAAACAATTATATTACATGAACCGTATATTAATAAGATCTATATTTTTGAGTAGTAAGATTTGTTCTATTTTTTACGGTTTACCAGTTATACAAAAGTCATACAAAAGACATCCACAATAAAAAATCTTCAGAAGCTATTCCTAGAAAATGCAAGATATTTATACATCTCGTTTTTTCATAAAACTATTTTGAACATATTGCATATGAATAAAACTTCTTAGGGCCATTTGAGATATTCATAATTTTCTAAATAAAGTTCCATGTAAAGTTAGGGGTGGGGGAATATTCTTGAAAATGTTCGTGTTGCAACCTGGAAGGTACTGAACTTAAATGCCAAGTTTGGGATTTAACCGATTTCCGTTTTGAGCTACACTTTCCAGACACGCAGACACACACAGGGCCGCGCAGTGGCCAAGTGGTCAGAATATTCGCCTCTCACCTAGACGGCCCGGGTTCGCATGTGAGATTTCTGGTGGACAAAGCGGCGTAGGGGCGGGTTTTCTCCGGTTTCTCCGATTTCTCTGGGTTCTCCGGTTTCCCCCACCATCTCATTCCATCGGGGCTCCATCTTAATGTATCATCAGTGTCATGCGGTGCCAGAGCAGTAAAAGTGGGCGTTAAGCACTAACAAAAAAGAACCAAAACAAAAAAACACACACACAACCATACACATTGTACATACGTGCTTAGAGAGAGTAAAAATTACGATACCTCGTATTTATATTTTCTAGTGATTCAAAACATTTACCTTTATTATGCTATTACTTTCTCTAGCACGTATGTATATAATAGCTAGAGGAGGTAATGTATTTCACTCAAAAACTCAATGGAGAGATTTCACCGGAAATATATTTTGAGTCCGAAAAAAACTAATTTTTACTCTACACGTACTATGTACATAGTGTATAGAGAAGGTATTGTCACCCTCCGTGGTGTAATGGTTACCATGCTAACTTCATATACCCAAGGTCGCGGGTTCAAACCCGGCGGAGGACGATGGATTTTTTCGAGTGTAAAAATTAAGCGGTCTTTCACACCCAATTTAGAATGGGACGCTAAGAACCACAGTGTCCATAAATAGCATGCCATTTACACTCTTTCAGAGAAGGTATTGCACTCCACCCAAAAATTCTATACTGAGATTTCACCAAAATACATGTATTATGGTCCCCTGTATCCAAACAGAGCATTTTCAGAAAAAGCTCCATGAGCATGTGTGTCCGTGGTTCAGTGTGTCCGTGTGTCTGTGAACACGATAACTCAAAAACGAAAAGTGGAATAAAATACCAAACTTGAGAAAAATCCCCCACCCCAAACTACCCTTTACGTGGAACTTTTTTCGAAAATTTTGATTTTCTCAAAAATAGCTCTAATGATTTTAAAATATTCTATATTAAAGATATTTACTTGAAAAATAAAATGTATATCTTGAATGTTCTGGGAATAACATCTGAAGACTACTTTATTTTGGATGAATTTTACTCAGATAAACAAAAACTTACCACACACAAAATGTAGAACACCTTAAACTACACAAATTATGTTATATACATTTTTTCGTGGAGTTGAATACATTTTTTCATGAAGTTGAACCTTTTTGGGATAATCTTTTTATTGGCTTCAGCTTTAAAAAGCTTACACTTATCTCATACAGGAATTTATCTACTCCTGTCCATACAAACAATGAAGCTTCAGTCACATGGCAACCAGCGTTTGACTATCACTTTAACCTATGGTACTCCCTTATTTCGCTTCTACTTATAAGAAAGCAATTAATAAGGCTATTTCTGCTAATTTTTTCTCGATTAGCATGAAATAAATAGGAGAATAAGCTTTTTAATAATATTAATTTGTTGCAGAGATATAGAGAATGTGATGTGATCAGATATTTGAAGGAGGTCTGTGTGTGTCTTTGGATAGCATAGCCCAAAAACCAAAAAACTAATAAATACCACACTTGGTATTTATGTTGAATATCTTCCAAGGAGGTGACATGAACGTTTTCAAAAAAATTCCCCCACAACAGTCTACCATTTACGTGGAACAATTGTTGAAATTTTGTGTTTATCAAAAATGGCTCAATGGTTTTGATTAAAACTTCGTATATTAAACATATGGATAACACGAATAAAATGTGTATTTTGAATTTCTCTGGAAGATCTTGATAAACTGTGTATGCCATATTTTACACGAAGTGTAAACAGAATGTATGAATAAGCTTTCCGCTTAATGGCCACCGTGTTTAAATAACAATGGAGCAAAAACGCATTCGAATGAACGGGAATTTACGCTTGTTTAATCGCAATTTCAGTGTTTCTCCAGCTTTTCATAGCACAAGATGAAACTTGGATTCATTACTGCACATCAAAGATGGACTGGTAAAAACAATGTATGGTAATAGCCAAAAGCGCATCATTGAAAACTAAAACTTCTACTATAAGCTGAGATGTAGATTATTAGCTGGTTTCTCTTAGACCACAATACTCAAGAGTAGATTTTTAATCAGTCTATAAGAAAGCAGTAGGCAATGGTGATAACAAATATGAATTTTGATAAACTTTCATAATCTTGCAATACTTTGTACAACTAGAAAATTTAATTTTCCTGCTTAATTCGTAAGATACCAGGGACGTCTTTTTTCAACCTCCGATAGGCTATAAATAAAAGACAAGTTCATAGAAAACAATTATTTTATTACTAAAAGCTTTTTACAGTTATGTTTCCTTTTCAACATAATCACTGAAAATATTTAGACAGTTATCGCATCTGTGTACAGGCTTTGCAATATGCGCTTCAAAAAATGTTGGCGCCAATGATTTTAAATGAGCATTGACGTTGTTTTAAAGATGTTCGTATTTTACGACGTTTGCGGAGAGCCATTCAAAACAAACGAAGAGGAATGGTGACTTCAGGAGTTGTGTTGATTCATGACAACGCTCTTCCACACACTGCTGGCACAACCCATCGGCTCCTTGAACAATTTCAATGGGACATTTTGTATCATACTCCGTAGAGTCTTGACCTGGCACCCAGCGACTTTCACCTTTCCCCTGAACTGAAGTCGTGGCTAGGAGGGCAGCACTTTTAAATCGACGAAGATCTTCAAAACAACGTTAAAGCTCATTTGAAATCATTGGCGGCAACATTTTTTGAATCGGGTATTGCAAAGCTTGTGCACAGGTACGATAAATGTCTCCATCTTTTCGATGATTATGTTGAAAAGTAACCATAAGTGTGCTAAGCTTTTAGTAATGAAATAATTATTTTCTATGAACTTATCTTTTATTTATAGCCTATCGGAGTTTGAAAAAAAAAACGGCCTCGTAAAATAAAGAAATATTGATAGCTTCGAAAAAAAAGTCCCAGAGCCTCATTACAAATTAAAGGTGTAAATCGAATGTTTCTTTCGAGGATATGAAAAAATACAGTTTTAGTATGAATTTTTATGATATTCTCACATCATCAACATTTCTTTTCAGTTTTCTGAGGATTTCCAGTGACATAGCTTAAATAGCTAAATCTCTGGGGATCCAAACACATTCCCACTCATTCTATTTGTCCCTTTGTATAGTAACCATTCGAATTTTCATGAAAATGGGAAGCTAATTGCCTTGTTGGTCTGGCTGCCATTTTGTGATAAACGCTGTGAAAGCGTTCCAGTGTTTTGTTTTTTTCTTTTCCTGTTACTATTAGATAGTCATAATCCACACACGCGCTGGTTATCGCATTTATTTTTCTGGAAGCGAGAGAGTATATTCTATGGAGGCAATGCAGTTCAAAAGCGCATATTGCATTTCTGAAGCTTTGAGGCCTTTATTTAACCGTTTCCCGGCAACACATCAGCCATCATGTCTCCGCAAACAATTTCGCATTAACCAACATTGCAGTTCATGATATATTCACACATTGTGACTGAATGCGTCACCCAGTTCAAATTATGTAGGCCAGCTTATTGTTAACAATGAAGAGGACTCGAATAAGGTTTTGGATGTGTGTTGTATTGCGGGATGGTTACAACAATGCTTCTCGTGCCTGCTGTTAAGCGACAATATATATTTAGAACAATCCTAGTAAAAGTCCCAAAATTCCCAATTATTATTGCCACACGGCATTCAAAAGCGATAAAAAATACTCTACTAAAAACGGAGCGGGATGGCTCAGGCCTGCATTGGGAAGGCTCCGGGTTCAAATCGCGTAAACTGACAAATCTACTGTTTTTACTTTCTCTACACGTACTATGTACATAGTATACAGAGAAGTTATTGCAATCCACTCAAAAATGTGACACCGGGATTTCACCGGAAGTGCATGTTTTGCATCCTCCTGAATCTAAAAAAGCATTTTTATAAAAAAGGTCCGCGAGCGCGTATGTGTGTGTCTGTGGATAGCGTAGCTAAAAACGAAGAGATCGTTAAATACCAAACTTGGTATTTAAGTTTGGTATCTTCCAAGGGTGCGACACGAAGATTTTCAAGAAAATCCCCCCGCCCCCCAAAAAATGTTGATTTCCAAAAATGGCTCTAACGATTTTGATTAAAATCTCTTATTTTTAAGATATTTACATGCCAAACAAAACATATATCTTGAATTTACTGGGAATAGCTTCTGAAGACTACTGTAACCTGGATGAATTTTACGGAATTTTGAATAACCGCTAAACCGTAAGAGATAGAATAAAACTTACAACACAATAAATGTAGAGCACATTAAAACACAATTTATAATATATATATATATATGTGTTTTTTCGTGGAGTTTTATTCTTTGTTTTTGGTTTCAGCTTTGAAAAACTTATACTTTCTCATGCAGGAATTTGTCAACTCCTGTCCATACAAACAAAGGAACTTCAGTCACATAGCAACCAGCTTTTGGCTATCACTTTAACCTATGGTACTCCTTTATTTCGGTTCTACTTACAAGGTAGCAAGTAATAAAACTATTTCTGCTAATTTTTCTCGATTAGCATGAAGTAAATAGAAGCATAAGTTTTTAACAATAATTTGTTGCAGAGGTGTAGAGAAAGTCATGTGAATGGAGCATTAGATTTTTTTCGAGCCTTTTCTCAGTCGCCACAATAAATACCGTACTGGGAATTTTATACAACTACAAAATTTCCTCTTAAGTTTAAAATGTAAGTTTCGTATTCGGCTTACCCTACCCATATTCAGTAGAGTTGGATCGAGTGATTCATTTTCAGTAATCGATTCATACGATTCGTTCATGCAATATGAATCGATTCATACGATTCGTTCATGCAATATGAATCGAGTCATACGATTCGTTCACGATTCATTAATCTTCGCCATGCCTTCTTTGTGTTTTTGTCCTTTTTTTATACTCGGGGATTATAGTCATATGGTAGTTCATTTTGGATAAAAACAATAATTAACTCTTATATAAAACGTGCTACTGTATTGCATCTGTTGCAAACATTTTTGGTAAACTTTCCTCCATTATTCAGAAAAATCTAATGTGCTCATTTCAAATGATGTTCTCTACATCTCTGCAACAAATTATTGTTAAAAAGCTTATGCTTCTATTTACTTCATTTTAATCGACAAAAAAAAAAAAAAAAAAAAAAAAAAAAAATAGCAGAAATAGTCTTATTGCTTGCTTCCTTGTAAGTAGAAGGGAAATAAGGGAGTACCATAGGCTAAACTGATAACCATAAGCTGGTTGCTATGTGACTGAAGTTCCTTTGTTTGTATGGACAGGAATTTGTATGAGAAAAGTATAATTTTTTCAAAGCTGAAGCAAAAAACAAGGTATATGACGAAAACGATCAACTCCACAAAAAAATATATATATGACATAAATTGCGTGTTTTAATGTACTTTACTTTTTTTGTGTTTCAAGTTTTTGTCCATCTCTTACGGTTTAGCAGTTATGCATAATTCCGTAAAATTCATCCAGAATAAAGTAGTCTTCAGAGGCTATTTCCAGAAAGTTCAAGACATACATTTTATTTATCAGGTAAATATATTTAATATTTAATTTTCGAAAAAAGTTCCATGTAAAGGGTAGATGGGGGTGGGAGGATTTTCTTGAAAATCTTCGTGTCGCATCCTTGGAAGATACCAAACTCAAATACCAAGTTTGGTATTTATTTAATTTTTGAGCTATGCTATCCAAAGACACACAGACACACACCGCACACATACACTCACGGACCTTTTTATAAAAATGCTTTTTTTGGATTCAGGGGGGCCCAAACCATGTATTTCCGGTAAAATCTTGGTATTGAATTTTTGGCTGCATTACAATGCCTTCTCTATACACAATGTAGAGAAAGTAAAAAAGAACATAAAAAGTCTGTTTAACTCTAAAATTGAGACCTAAACTTCAACTCCATGGATGTGTTTGTAACATATTAATACGCACAGTAATTATTATTCATCACTGCCGCGGTTGCACGCCAGTAAGTCGTGTAATTTTTATGAATACCTCATTATAAGGCAACGCAACTACCCAGAATAATGAGTGTGCAGATGTTAATATTTGAAAACCATTTGCAGTCAAACCAAGAAGGCTTTAGTAAACTCTCCAAAGGGAGAACTAGTAAACGTGCGTGTACACGCAACTGAAGCCGACTTCACATTCAGGTCAACCTGGTGAAGCCGCAATTAACTCTCTTGGCGAATCAACCTAGCCCTTGGGGTAGCGTGGCGGCTGCAAGCAACACTAAATCAATTTTGTGATTGAAATTTAGTGTGATAAATGTGCAATTAGTACAATAGATAAACTTTCAGCTCACATTTCATATTTCGAGAAAAAATCAGCAAGAATAGACTTATTACTTGCTTCCTCGAAGTAGAAGCGAATTAGGGTAGCACTATAGGTTAAAGTGATAGTCAAATGCTGGTTGCTAGGTGTCTGAAGTTCCTTTGCTTGTATGTATGGAGTTGACAAATTCCTGTATGAGAGAAGCATAAGTTTTTCAAGCCTAAAACCAAAAACAAGGAATATCTTAAAAACGATCAACTCCACGAAAAAAGTATATAACATAGATTGTGTGTTTTAATGTGCCTTACATTTTTTGTGTGGTAAATTTTTGTCTATCGCTTACGGTTTAACAGTTATGCAAAATTTCGCAAAATTCATCGAGAATAAAGCAGTCTTCAGAGGTTATTTCCAGAAAATTCAAGATATACATTTTATTTGTCAGGTAAATATCTTTAATGTACGATACTTTAATCAAAATTGTTAGAGCCTTTTTGAGAAAATCAAAAATTTCGAAAAATGTTCCATGTGAAGGGCAATTGATGGTGGAGATTTTCTTGAAAATCTTCATGCCGCATCTATGGAAGATACTGATTTTAAATACCAAGTTTGGACTCATTTTTGAGCTGTTCTGTTCAGGCATACACACAACACACGCACACACGGACCTTTTTCCAAAAATGCTTTTTTGGATTCAAGGTGACCCAAAACGTGTATTTCCGGTGAAATCTCGGTATCGAATTTTTGGGTGGAGTGCTATACCTACTCTATACACCATGTACATAGTACGTGTAGAGAAAGTAACAACGAAATTATGCAGAAGCTAAGCAGCAATGCAAGAAAAGGACAAAAAGGCAGCAAAAGAGGAAAGGAAAAGGAAAGCTGAGGTTCCTGGTGGATTTTAATATGACCATGCACTCCAATTTCCTTATTTTTTCACTATTGCTATTTTCAGAATTTTTTGTTTCTCTAGTCCCGTATGTAGAATGTACATAGGGATAGAGAAGTATTGTATTCCACCCAATAGTACGATGTTGAGGGTTCACCGGAAATACATGTTTTAAGGCCACCTGAGTCCAAAAAAAAGCATTTTCAGAAACAGGTCCGTCTGGGTGTGTGTGTGTGTGTGTGTGTGTGTGTGTGTGTGTGTGTCTGTCCGTGGATAGCATACCTCAAAAACGAAAAAACGCTTAAATACCAAACTTAGTATTTAAGTATGCTATTTTCTAAGGATGCGACACGAAGATTTTCAAGAATATCCCCCCTTAACTATCCTTTACATGGAAACATTTTCGAAAATTTTGTTTTTCTGAAAAATGGTTCTAACGATTTTAGTTAAAATACCACTTATTAAAGCAATTTCTATCACAAAAACGTGTATATCTTGACTTTTCTGGGAATATCTTCTAAAGGCATGTTTGTTCTGGATGAATTTTTTTTAATTTGGCATAACTAATAAACCGTAAAATATAGACAAAAGTTTATTGTACAAAACATGTAGATCTTGTTAAAATACGCAAGTTACATCATATACATTTTTTTCGTGGAGATTACTGTTTTCGAGGTATTCCTTGTTATTAGTTTCAGTTGTGAAGTATTTATACTTTTCTCAGACAGGAGTGTCCGTGAAAGAAGTGATTTTCAATGACAATTCCATAACAGCAGTTTTTAAAACATTTGACTATCACTTTAGCATAATGCATTCCCTTAGTTCTGGTCTGCTTATAAGGAACTAAGTAACAAAATTCTGTTAAAGTTTATCTCGATTAGCATGGTGTTGAAAGAAGAATTATCTTTTGTAAGAAGTTTGTTTGTAGAGTAGCTAGAGAAAGTCATGTGAATGTAACACATCAGATTTTTCTTCATGTAAAAGGCTCCTTGTGTTTAAAATAATTTTGTTGTAGCGATGTAGAGAAAGTTACGTGAATAAAAGACATCAAATATTTTGTTCTTCTGTTTCCAAGTTAGCGCACTGTCTACAGAATAAATGCTCATTTGTTTCCGTTGTGTATATCAAGAATATACCGGTAAATGTTTAAATCACGCCCATTCTTGCGGAACTATTAATACATATTAATGAACCATGGGATTTGATTTAATATCGTTTGCTGGGAAATACTAGTGGAGGGGGGGGGGGTTCGCAGTCTGAATTGATCATGTCGTGACCTCAATATCCGGTCCTAACGCTTCCATCACATTGGCACTTCCATCTTGTGTAAATCCAGATGCAAGGCAAAGCACTTAAACCGTGCATTATATTAGCGAGAAATAGCCTGAAAATGTATTGTTCAAAGATTTGTTTGTAGAACAGCAAGTAGAGAAATTATATGAATGTAATACCAGATTTTTTTTTCAGTTACGCGTAATTTCTTTAAGGAATATACCAGGTTCGGCTGATAAGTTCCGGTCCTGTCAATGAAAACAGCATTTAATCTCTTTTTTTTTTCCCTTTAATTCTCAACATAATCTCCAGAAAGACTAATACATTTGTCATATCGGTGTTCTAATTTAATTAAACCATCTCTGTAGTGTGATTTATCAAGGTAATAAAAATAATTGTTTACCGCATCAATGACCTCCTCGTTGCTGTGAAATCTTCGTCCTCCAAGAACTATTTTGAGGTTTGGGAACAGGTGGTTGTCACTAGATGCTAGATCTGGTGAATAGGGTGGATGTTCAAGTAATTCCAACTTTAATTCAAACATTTTTCCCATTGCAATGACAGAACGATGGGCTGGAGCATTGTGATGAAACAAGATTTCTTTTTGTTGCCAAAAGAGGTATTTTTCTTTTCACATCGTTGCAGTAAGCTTGCGTAGTAGTCACCAGTGAATGATCTTACCCTTTTCCAAGTAACCAATAAAAGGATTCCCTGTGCATCCCAGAAAACACTCGCCATAACCTTGTTAGCAGACAAAATTAACTTTACCTTTTTCGGAGTTGATTCACCTGGCGCAATCCACTGTTTTGACTGTGATTTACTTTCTGGAGTGCAGTGATTTATCCAAGTTCCATAATGGTAATAATTCGTCTCAAAAATTCACTGGGATTTTTACGGTAGAGCTCCACATTCTTAACAGAAACAGTTTTTCTTTGCAACTTTTGAATAGGTGTCAACAAACGCGACACCCATCTTGCACAAACCTTGTGAAATCCCAAAACATTACTTAAAATATTACCTGCACGTTCTTTTGATATCACAGCCTCTGCTATCTCAAACATCTTTAATCTGCGCTCTTCCAGCACTAAACGACGAATTTCTTCAATGATCTCTGGAGCCGTCACTTCTACAGGGAGCCCAGAGCGCGGCTAATTGCTGGTGCTCGTGGTCTCATTTTAAACTTTGCAACCCTTCTTTTAATCATTGAATATGAAGAAGCAGGGTTTTCAATGTATTGCCCATTTCCTCCTTTATTTCTTTAGGCGTTAAGCTTTTCAAATGGAAATATTTAATCACTGCTCGTTTTTCCAAATCCTCTATTTTCGTGAAAACTCTAAGGTTGTCTTGTTTAAAATACTGTCAATCGCAAACTAAACAAGCTATTGACCTGTAACTATGGATACAAGCTAGTCTAGAGTTAAACTATACGATGCTACCGTCTTAACTGGCCTAGTGGCGCCGTATCTTTGTGAGGTCAGGGACTTATCAACTGACCCTCATAAACGCTGTTTTAATGAGAAAGTAGTAAGCACTTGAACACAAAGGAATGGAATGATGGGTCCTGAGTATTATTAAGCCACACATTTCTAGCCACTAATTGGAGAAATCTTTCCCTCAAGTATATCTCTGCGCAATAGGCCAGCACTGATAATCATCATAAGCCTGGAAAATATTGAATGCCGTGATCTGTAGGTTAAATATTTTTGCGGATAGTTCTTGATAGAAATAGTGACATGAGCACATTACTTCTGAAGATGTGTCCCACAAATTTGGGACGAAACGTCAGGAAAAAATGTTTTAAATAAAAATCTTTAAACGGTAAAACAGCCAAGAAATTTTAAATTTTAAAACTATGAATATGACTGCGAAAGCTTACGCATACATTTAATTTGAGTTTTATTTAACTGCTATGTTTTCAGTGCCCCATTCAAAATAGGGCCTGAGGGTCGATTTAAGTTTTCTCTTTATTATTCTGAGGTTCTTATGTGTATACTAAATCAACAACATGGATTCAGGGCTTTACTTCCCTTCCGAAGTAAGCTATGTTAAGGATTTTTAGCCCGAAAAAAGTCAGCGTCCTCCGCCGGGTGTGAACCCGCAACCTTAGGTATATGAAGTTAGCATGGTAATCACTACACCACGTAGGGCGATGAACATATAGAAATTACACCTTAAGTGAGTTGCATTACCACTGCTCTTAAAGTATTCGATTGTGTTTACAGAAATTTGTATGAATTATTCTATAAATCACGACAATTATTTCAAGTCGAAGTTTTGCATTAATAGCTTGTGTGGTTGAGTCTATAAAAAGTATTTCATTCAGCAGAAAGGTAGTCTAAAAACACGTGCGTTCATGTACCTTTTTCTCTGATACTGCTTGCAATACTTAATCACACTTTTACATGCTTGTTCTTGGTAAAATCATCTCCCTTCTGGAAAATTTGCAACCTTGTTGCTTTCTTAATGTGATCAATATTACATCACAATTGTGGTTTCCAAAGCTCAACTATGTGCTGTATATATGTGCTGAAAATTTCAGCTTTCCAGCTCCTATACTTTCTGAGAAAAAGTATACAAGTATTCAGAAATACTGTTTTCAGAAAACTGAATGTAAATATATAGATTTGCTAAAACGGGGCATTGCACGATGACTTTAAAACCTTCAGACTAACATTTAAAGTATATTTAAATTGTTTAAAATCGTCTTAACCCCTCAAAAGTATACATTTCTGAACCAGAGTTTTGGGAACCAGAGGCTAAATTGAAACACCTAGACCACGGAGGACACAAACCTGAACAAACCCCTGAAAGATGAGAGGAAAACTGAATGAAGGGAAAATGAAGGAAAGGAAATGTAGTAGATGAGTTTTCACCTGACGACCCCGCGGAAACCATGAGAAACCTAGTGTCAGAGTAAGTGGTCATCGAGAATTGAACTTGGAACCTCCTGAGTTTGAATCGAACACTTACCACAGTGCCATCTTACTGTTTTTTTTTTATTAGAGTGATGCATCTATGAAATTTTATAACAAACTATGAAATATAAAACATCTGGTGTGTTCCATCTATATGACTTTCTCTACTACATCTCTGCCACAAATTATTGTTGAAAAGCTTCTATTTATTACGTGCCAATCGAGAAAAAATTACCAGAAATAGCGTTATTACTTGCTTCCTTGTAAGTAGAAGCGAAATAAGGGAGTACCATAGGTTAAAGTGATAATCAAAAGCTGGTTGCTATGCGACCTAGGTTCTTATGTTTATATGGACAGGAGTTGACAAATTATTGAACTAGAAAAGTATAAGAGTTTCAAAGCTGAAACCAAAAACAAGGAACATCTAAAAAACGATCAACTCCACGAAAGAAATGTATATAACACAAATTGTGTGGTAAGTTTCTGTCCAACTCTTACGGTTTAGCAGTTATGCAATATTCCGTAAAATTGATAAAAAAAAAGTAGTCAACAGAGGCTATTCCCAGAAAATTTAAGATATAAATTTCATTTTTCAGGCAAATATCTTTAAAATGCGATATTTTAATCAAAATCATCAGAGCCATTTTTAAGAAAATAAAAAATGTTCGAAATTTTTCCTTGTAAAGGGTAGATTGGGGTGGGGAGATTTTCTTGAAAATCTTCGTGTCATATCCTTAGAAGGTACTAAACTTAAATACCAAGTTTGGTATTCAACGTTCTTTTATTTTTGAGCTATGCTGTCAACAGTCGCACAGACGCACACACACACGGACCCTTTTCTGAAAACGCTTCTTTTGGATTCACGGGGACCCTAAACATGTATTTCCGGTGAAAAAAACAGTATCGAATTTTTGGGTGGAATGCAAAACCTACCTTCTCTATACACTATGTATACAGAATGTATAGAGAAAGTAAAAAGATTATTTGAGTTCTAAACTTTCAGAAAATATATAGTTTTTCCCACTTAGAGCAGTTAAATTACATAGATATGCTCCATTTTAAACCATATTTTCTCGCAAACTATTTTTCCAACAATTTTCCATTCTCAAAATTCTCCGCAAGATGCAGTTGTTCACTAATATGTTTCAAAAAGTATATGCTTCCTCATACTTTTCATAAAAAAAATAAAATCGCGGCAAATATTTTTCCCGCCATTCCTCCGTACCCCTACATCTTGCCAAGATGTGAGTCCACGACTCTTCCTCCTCGCAAATGGGACAGATTCTCGTACCATTCTCGTCAGAAATTTTCGTGCTCCTCCATGCTCCTAGTCTAATCCACGCGAGCCCCTCTCTAATGAGTTTGGTACCTGTTTTGATGTATTGCTCCATACCCCACTCCGATTTCAGCCCAGACTGTACTTCTAATGACACCTTCTCTGTGCATTGCGCAATTATTTGCTGTCTGTCAGTATCACAGAGGTGGTTCTTAATTTTTCTCCAAATACTTCGCCTGTTTTCCTGCCCCGCCATCCAAATGTCTCCCATCCCAATGGTTTCCAACAATTTCTTTAATTTTGATGCCCACGTCGAATTACCTTCCATTCGCAACTGTTCACGGTAGCAGACTGCCCTAATTAGAGATTGGTTTCCGTGAACGATTCTCAGCCAATATTTAACTGCTCTGATTTTGCACTCTATCGTTTCACTACGTGCCCCGAATTCCCTCATTATTCCGCAGTTTGCCGTACCCCTCCCTACACCCAGAATTCCTTTCAAAAATTGGGTCCTCACTTGATCCAGATTCCCTGTTTGTTCCCACCCCCATATTTCTCCTCCGTATGTCATCGTGGATCTAACTGTCGCTCCGTATACAGTTTCCATTAAGGTTATGGATATATTCGGTATTCTGTAGCGTAACCGGAGAGCTTCCGTCGCTTTCACCCTTGCCTTGTGTTTCGTAATGTCAATGTGTTTTGTCCATTTTCCGTTCATTGTGAATGTGAGTCCTAAGTACACAAAAGATTTAACATTGTCCAGTATCTGCCCTGCATATGTCCAAGTCTCCTCCCTGCTATAAACACAACCCTTTTTGAAAGTCATTCCCTTAGTTTTATTCACATTAACTGTAAGTAGCCATTCATTGCAATATTTCTGAAGTTTGTCCAGTCCTCGTTGCAATCCGTTTACTGTCGTAGAGCACAATACTAAATCGTCTGCGTATAAAAGTGCTGGGATCTGCAAATCCGCTGGTGCTTGGATATTGTCTGCTATCATTGTATCAGTAATATCATCCACAAAGAGATTAAATAGCAAGGGAGATAAAATACAACCCTGCCTCACTCCCCTATAGCTTCGACAGCTCTCGGACACTCTGTTTCTGTCGTACTTCACACAGAATTCGACATTTTGATACATTGCCTGCAATGCTCTAACCATTTTACTTGATAAATCCTTTCTGCCTAGTTTGTACCATAATACATTTCGATTGATAGAGTCAAATGCCTTCTTAAAGTCCACAAAAGCACAATGAAGCTTTCCCCGCTTAATTAACAGTTGCTTCGTCCTTTTAGTGTCCAATATAAAAGCGGCATCTATGGTACTGTGTCCTTCTCTGAAACCCATTTGAAATTTTTAAAGTTTGCCAAATTTAGATGCCCAGTCCTTTATCCGGTTATATAACGCTCTACAATAAATTTTCTCCATAATTGGCAAAAGAGTAACCCCCCTATAGTTATCCGGATTTCCAATAGTTCCCTTCCCTTTATAAATGGGATCTCAAGATTTCCCAAAATTTGCACTTCCTTTATAAAAATTCCTTCCCTTTCACCTTTCCCGAATATTCCCATAAAATGCATTGCCCATTTTCTGGGAGAAATTTCGTTGGGCACCTGACGGTTGCCTCTTAAATGTTTTACTACTTGACACATCTCAGCGTTATCCCGCCGCGTTAAAATATTACTAATTTTCTGAGTAATTTTGTCTTGCCACGTAGTTCTCTTTTCCCGTAAGAGCTGTTTATGCTCCCTTCGCTTTTTTGTAAAAAAATTCCTAATGTCATCTCTGAATTTTGACAGAGCCTCCTCTGCTTGTTTCTTTACAGTTCTGCATTGCTGGTCATACCAACCATTGAATCGTTTTACCTTACCATGCATTTGGACTTTCATTGTCCCCGCAGCCGTTGCTATTATATGCGTTAGTTCCTCCGCTGTGTCTGCGTTCCTTTCCCCTAATCTTCTTTCTAATTTATCAACAAATACTTCTTTTTCTACCGGTTTCCATATAAATTAACTAATGAATCTCCCTTCGTCCCCCTGCCCCTCTTCAGGTGCTAGCACCGCCATGGCCGTCTCTATATTCAGTTCCAGGGCAACCGGACAGTGATGCGACTCGATACGATCCCCCACCCAGAAATTTCTAATTCTGCCAATGAAACCCTGACTTATTAAAATAAAATCTATTACACTACCCCTATTTTCATTTATGAAAGTGAGTTCTCCCTTTCGATCCTCACCGTACTTGCCATTCATTATTTCTAAAGAGAAGGCATCGCAGAAAGCAAGTAATTGTCTGCCCTCCCCATTAATAAAACTATCCTTGCTCTTTCGTTGACCTTCGCGGAATTCCTCCCCCCATTGATGACCCCCCGTTACAGAAATATTCTCCCCTCCTAACCTCGCATTAAAATCTCTTAAAAGAATTAATTCAGCTCCTGGAAACTTTTCCTGTAACTCCACTAGCGTTTCGGTTAAGTCACTGAAGAAATTCCTGTTTGCATACTTGGACGTTGCTGGCTGGTTGTATAATCCTATAACTATTATATATGTACTCCCCCCTGTGCCAAAGATACAGCAATCACCCCTTCCAAACTGATTTCTAATTTAGTTATCTCAGCCTCCAGCTCAGACCTGAATGAAGCTGATACCCCCCCCTGGCCACCTTCCCCTCCTTCCCCGTGTCTCCCTTCCTCTACTAAAACTATGGAAATTAGCAAGTGTTACATTTTCTCCGTTTTTCAACCAAGTTTCTGTAAAGCATACAACGTCAAAATCACTAAGGAAATACAAGAAATTCTCGCTACCCAACCTTTTTTTGAAGCCTTCGATGTTCCATGTGACAATCCTCAAAGTAGGGGTCTTATTGTTTCCTTGCTGTTGGTCTTCCTACAACTTGGCTGACACTTTGTCGAGCTGTTTTCAGCCTGTGGGTTCGAGTCCCGCCTTGGGCATGGGTGTTACATGTTTGTGCAACGTGTATATGTTTGTAAAAGAAACAGTAAAACCAGTAAACCAGTAATCAGTAAAACCTACGGGGGGAAATGTAAAAAGGGATACAGTACCGGAGTCCTGATCAGACTCCGTTACTGTTTTTTTTTAAAAAAAAAAAAAGGGCACGGAGGGGCGTTGTTGTTGGCTTCTCCGGCGAAGACTGTCTCACCCTCCTCTCCTCTTTGTCCCTCCCTGTCGACATAACTTGAGGCACTTGATGTTCTGCTGAGGGACCTGCTACCTGCTGGGCTGATGCACTGGCTACCTGCTCTTGCTGCCCTGTCCTGGGTTCGGTTTCCGCACTGCTTCTAGGCTGTTCCATGCGCTCCAGCTCCTGTCGGTTCTAAACTCGCCCGTTAATGAAGAGCTGGTCATAGCGCAATACGGCATGACAGCCCTGCTTCCTGGCCTCAAACATGTGTCCGTTTAAGAACTCTCTCTCTTCTTTTACACGCTGGCTAAAGTCCTCGCTAATGCTTATTCCCGTTCCCCGTAAATAACGAGCATCTCGAAGGATGGCCACCTTGAGTTTATAAAGGGCCAGTTTACACACAATAGGTCGCCTTACATTGCCACGTCGACCTACACGATGGGCTCTCTCCACATCAAACTCGCGGAGTTCGATTCCTATTTGTGAGATGACACTTTTCACTATTCCCTCGGTCATCTCCCAACTCTCCCGGTTCTTCTGTCACACCATATAGCACAATATTATTTCTACGAGATTGGTTCTCTAAATAATCCATTTTCTCTTCCAGAGCACGCATTCGAACTGACACATTCTCCACGGCACTTTCCAGCGACTTTAGGCTGCACTTTTCAAATCCTTAACGCATCTCTTGTCTCAACTGTCCAATGAGTTCTCGTACGCTTTCCACTGTCGAACTTCTTCCAGGTAGCTACGAGCAAGACACAAAACACGACCGTCCTCTTTCACACTCGGACTGCAACTCAGAGAAGGGGGGGGGGAATAAGATCAACTAAACAAAAGTGACTACATTGTTCTACATACATATATATTACGTCATACTTAGGTCACTGTTGTGCTATGGTTTTATATATGTTGTATATATTATGTGTATATATGTCTTTTAAGTGTAATTTTCTATTTTAAGAGGGTGCATTTATGAAAGTGTACTCTGTGCTGTAAATTTAAATTGCTATATTTGAATATCTTTGTATTTTTATTTTCGGGTTCACTCTTAATTCTTTATTGTTGTTTAATAATTCTTTGGACTGTGTATTTCCTCTGTCTTTTTATTTTCGTGTTTACTCTTTTAATTCTTTGTTGTTGTTGTTGTTGTTGTTGTTGTTTTAATATTGCTTGTAATGTGTATTACAAAAGTACTTACGGTCTGTGGACCCGTGCGATTGTTGAAATTCTATGTATGATACTGCTATGTCAATAAATGCACTTATTCATTCATACTTTTCATAATAATTGTCCAAGTTTGAAAATATAAAATATTAAAATTTGACGATCAAGGGTTTTGAAGTCACTAAAATTAATAATTACTTCACACTGAAATGGGGTTAATATAAAAGTACTTAATATGACAGAACTATTGCTTTCTCTTCGCGTACCATGTACATAGTGTATAGAGAAGGTATTGTAATGCACCCAAAAATTCGATACTGAGATTTCACCGGAAATACATGTTTTGGGTCTCCCTGAATAAAAACAAACCAAAATAGTTTTGGAAAAAGGTCAGTGTGAGTCTGCGTGTGTGTCTGTGGACAGTATAGCTCAAAAATGAAAAGTAGGTAAAATACGAAACTTGATATTTAAGTTTAGTATCTTCTAGGGATGCCACATGAATATTTTGAGAACTATACCTCCACCCCAAACTACTATTTACATGGAACTTTTTTCGAAAATTCTGATTTTCTCAAAAATGGCTCTAACGATTTTGAATAAAATATCGTATATTGAAGATATTTACCTGATAAATAAAATGTGTATCTTGAATTTTCTGGGAATAGCCTATGAAGAACAGATGGACAAAAAACTTACCACACAAAAAATATAAGTAAGTTAAAACACACAATTTATAGTATATTCCTTTTTGGGGAGGGGGATTTCATCGTTTTTGAGACATTCCCTATTTTCGGCTTCATGTTTATAAAACTTGTACTTTTCTCACACAGGGATTTGTCAACTCCTGTCCATACAAATAAATGAACTTCAGTCACATAGCAACCAGGTTTTGACCATCACTTTAACCTATGGTACTCCTTTAATTCGCTTCTACTTACAAGGAAGCAAGTAATAAGATTATTTCTGCTAATTTTTTTGTCGATTAGCATGAAGTAAATAGAAACATAAACTTTTTAATAATAATTTGTTGCAGACATGTAGAGAAAGTCATGTGAATGGAACACATCATAATTTTCACTAGTATGATTTAAAAAGTACATGCTTCCTCTTAAATACACCTAACTTTCATAATAATTGCCAAGTTTGAAAAAAATAAAATATTAAATTTTGACAATCAAGAGATTTGAAGACAACGAAAAGTATTGATTATTTCACAGTAATTAGGGTCAATATAAAAAGGAATTAATATGACTATCTATTATTAAACTCCTTTACTGTAAATCTTGATTTTTGTATTTGAATACTTTTACATTTTCTAGCCCTATGTACAACATACATAGTGGATACGGAAAGTATTGTATTCCATTCAAAAATTCTATACCAGATTTTACAGGAAATATATGTTTTATGCCCCCTAAGTCTGACAATAATATTTTTAGAAAAAGATCCGCGTGTGTCTGTGGATGGCATATTTGGTATTTAAGTTCAGTATCTTCGTGAAGATTTTCAAGAAAATCCCCCCAATCCCAATTACCCTTTAAATGGAACATTTTTCGAAGGAAACGTTTTTCGAAACCTTTGATTTTCTCAAAAATGGCTGTAATAATTTTGATTTAAGTACTACGTTAAAGATATTTACATCGCAAATAAAATGTATACTTTGAATTTTATGGAAATAGCCTCTGAAGAGCTCTGGTTGAGTTTTGCAGAATTTTGCATGACGGTTGAACTGTGAGAGATAGACAAAAATTTGCTACACAAAAACTGTAGATCTCCATATAAGACATAATTTACATCACATACGTTTTTCTTGTTAGTGTTATTCAATGTTATTGGTCTCAATTTTAAACAAATTAACTTTTCTCAAACGGGACCATGCAAAGCGAACCAAACTTCAATTGTTTCACATAGCGACCAGCTTTTAAGAGATTTGACTATAGCTTCAGCCTAATGTATTCTCTAGTTTTCCTTCCACTTACAAAGAAACAATTAGTAAAACCATTCAGGCTAATGTTTATTTCAGTTAGCATGTCGCAAATAAAATATTTTATTAATGATTTCTTATCGGGACGATAGCCAAGTAAGTGCTGGATTAATTTCCAAGCTTTCAACGACGTAGTCTATCGCAATCATTAGGGAACTGGAGAGAAGTTGCTCTGGCGGCGGTATTTATACTTGGAGGGCAAGGCCGACGGAGCGCCTCGCGCGCTGTCATTGGTTGGCACTGGCCAATGGGGTTTGAGGAGGATGGAACAAGTGCTTATGTATTATACGTAGCCATGTTTTGCTTATTTCCAGACTTTTGTCTTCGTAAAATTAGTTTTGTTTGCTTTTATAAGGTGCGTTCAAAAAGAAACGAGCCGGAGGTATCAGTACCGAAACCAGTACCTGTATGTTAGCAATATTGGCCCTGGGTGTTGAGACACTTGTCCCACTGTGACACAAGGCGGTGAACGGCTGTCTCATAAAATTCCCGGAGCTGCGATGTGAACCAGTTCCGCTCGTACAGCTGGACGTCGTCCTCCAAGGTGAATCGTTTGCCACTCAGAGCCTTCTTTAAGGGGATCAAATATGGCGTAAACACAGGGAGAGAGATCTGGACTGTATGGAGGGTGGCCGAGAACCTCCCATTTGCACTTCTGCAGTATTGCCGCGACTGTGTTAGCCGTATGAGGCTTTGTACTGTCGTGGAGCAGAATGACCCCACAGGCGAGGTTGCCTGGTCATTTCAATTTGATCCCTTGGCGAAGGTTGGTCAAGGTTTGTGAGTAACGCTGGGCATTCACTGTTGTCCCGTGCTGCATGAAGTGAATCAGAATGGGGCCATCTTGGTCAAAGAAGAACGTCAGCATAACCTTTCACGCACTTGTGTGGATGGTCGGGGCTTTTTTGGTGGTGGTGACCCTGGATGCTTCCACTGGAGACTGTCGTTTTGATTCTGCTTTGAAGTGATGACACCATGCCTCATCTCCAGCCACTACTCGGGTCAGGAACTTATTACCCTCCCTAGCATAGCGCTGCAGATGACCCAGGAAGTGTGAACACTTCCTCGCTCAATTCCACCTCGGCGGCTTTGGCTTTCACTGTCACTCGGCGGTTTTGGGTAATGAGTGCATCAACCAGCTAGAAGATGTCATCGGTACTGCAGTGTGGTATTCCACACCGTG
Source organism: Hymenopus coronatus (assembly GCA_030762935.1). NCBI lineage: Eukaryota > Metazoa > Arthropoda > Insecta > Mantodea > Hymenopodidae > Hymenopus > Hymenopus coronatus. The sequence continues at coordinate 58,986,089 of CM060884.1, forward strand.
CATCATCGGCTAACAACACCCGTCCTTCCCTGAAGCGCTTGTGCCACACCTTGACCCTTGCAAGGAACATGCAATGTTCGCCGTACACTTGCGACATTCGTCGATGAATGTCCGTTCTCCCTACTCCTTCCGCTGTCAGAAAACGAACACTTCTTTTCTCTTCTTTTGACGCCTCCATTTCAATGTTGCAATGCGACTGGCATCGTTGGACGATTGCTTCATGCTGCTGCTGCTAGCTGTGAAAGTCACATGACGTGTACGCGTGCCCTCTAGGGACAGACTGTGAACTTCCACGCTCTGGTCGGAACCACACTTCATTACACACGCCACGATATTACCATCCTGTCACCAGACTCCAACTCGTTTCTTTTTGAACGCCCCTTATATTTTTATTGCTTCTTTTATCAGTTTGTTATGACATCCGGTTGATTTTTATATTGTGGATGACAAATGTATCTTGATGGCTAGTATCGTAAGTATGTTGTGTCTCCGCAGATTTTTCTGATGCAGCGTTGGTGTTCTTTGATGCGCTTTTCCCCATCTGCCCGATGTAAGGAATATTTTCTTTGTGGAACAGCTAGAGATGGTTATGTGAGTGGGACGCATCGGATTTTTAAAATGCATAATGTGGCTCAATAGAACAATGAATTTAGAGAGGAAAAATTGTTTAAATGGCCATGCAATTTATACTTTTGATACATGACAAAAATATCACTATTATTATGTACGATAAATTTCATTTAAAATATCTTATATACTGTGGATTTTGCAAATCAAAGAGGTGCATTACCTTAACATAGCTGGTAATGCTGCTCAAATGGGCACAGGATTCAAAGAGCGGAGTGCTACCCAATATTTCACAAATAAATGGAAAGCCCTAGAACTAGCTTCAATCATTCGTTCCAAATGCAGACATGTGATAGATGATTCCTCTCTGAAGCCCATTATTAGCGACACAACGCTTTGCTCATTTGATCCAGCCCTAAATCTGTCCAGGGATATGGGCGTGAAGCGCCGAATAAAACGCTACCAAATTGAAGGTAAGGTATTGCATTCGCATGCGTTATACACGTCACCATTTTGACGTAAATCAAAGTATTAGAGACAATCAATAAAACTATGAGGTATAGGACAACCCATTTGTGTAAGGACATATGCTTGATGAGAAATTACTTCCTGCGGACACGTTGCTGTCTCGGTATGCTGTTGCCATATTTACACCACTGCTTCCTCAAAAATGTTTTCCTCTTTCACATCTCTCGTGTGTTGAACTACCTTTTCCCTATTTCTTACTAGTTACCTCATATATTCCTTTCAACATTGGGTCCTATACTCACTAAACGTAAAAATTTTACTATTTCGGCTAACATAACCTCAAGTAAGTGTCACTCGTGGTAAACTCGAAGAGATCCATAGAGATCTCTGACAGCCAGCGTGCTATCTCAGCTGATAAGAGGTGCGTGTGTGCCTCTCTGCAAATAAAATCATGCTACGTAAGCGAGGATTTTTTTGAACTATTGGGCATTAGAAAAGAGAGATTAGCTCTATAGATATGGTATGGCCGCGCCGTGGCCGAGTTGTTAGACCACTCGCCTCTCACCTAGATCCCTCGATCCCAATCGACCGAATGTGAGATTTGTGGTGGACAAAGCGGTGCTGGGCGGGTTTTCTCCGGTTTCCCACGCCATCGCATTCCACCGGTGCTCCATCTTCACTCACGTATTATCAGTGTCACCGCCTGCGGTACCATAAGTAGTTAAAGTGGGCATTAAACACTACCAAAAAAATATATGTAGTATGAACCCATTAGCTAAAATTTACCTTACTTTTCTGTATTTTGATTTAAGGTGTACAACAATTTTTTAATTTTTAAGATTACAGTTTAATTATGTTAAATGTAGTAAGTATAGATTACGGGCGGTAATTTAGTAAAAGTAATAAAACTACATTATTTATCCTATCATGATAAACATTTTAAATTAGGCATTTTACTAATTGTTATCCCCCACATTTTTATTCTTTTAGGAAATATTTTATTCATTGGAATAAATTAAGATTTTTATGTTTTGATTATGAAAATAAGTAGATTTAAGTAAAAATGTACTCATAATATAATAATAATTATAATTATTTAATGGAATGTATAGTCATCCTTGTTGCAAGATGTAACAAATATTCCTCAATGCAGTTTCAGCTGGCGCCGAGTAATCCTAGTGTAATTTAAAATGATCGTGACAGGGACTTTGACTTCAGAAGCAACGAAGAAGATGAAGTTGATGATGAAGATGATTTAGGAGAAGAACCCCTGCCAAACGATTGAGAGGTTTGGTGCTGTAGCCATGGACGGGACGAAGTGGCAACAGTGTGACAGAGCGGCCACGAGGTAATGCAAATGTCAAGGATTACTATGGATTTTCGCGGAAAGTCGGTGTCTTATTCAGCAGTGTCCTCAGTTCCGTTATTAAAGAAGATTCCACCCCTAATCTCCTAATTAAAATTACCTCAGGGGTTTGTGGGTGAGGCTAATATTAAAACCACTGCATTTTCCCTTACGATTTGAATTTATTGTATCCCAGATTTGATGGGCCGCTAGCTTGTTTCCTTACAAAATGTGTTATAAATAAATACCATCCCACCACTTAAATTATAAATAAGGAGCCTAATCTAACCATCGGAACATCGCTCCCCAACCACTTAAGCACATGGACGTGCGCGCAACACAATGTGACGTGAACAGAAGATCAAGAGAGTAACACTAAGAGTAACCACATAAGAGATCTGCGTTGTCTTATATAATGATCCTGAGTGACGCCAACTTTCGAGCCATAAAATGTCACAGTATCTCACCTCACAAGCTATGAAAATAAATTGTGCCAAGTTTTGACGTCATAGCGTGCACTTGACGGTTTTTGGAAAAGCCAGTGGTTGCTTCTCACTTTAACTTTAAGCTTGCTTTGTCTGATTCTCCAATTTCATGTGTTACTTGGAAGATAAGTCACCATTCCTGTCTCACTTCTTTGTATGTCTGTTCTTTTCTATCTTATATTCTTTAGTCTAAACCCAGTAGCAGGTGGTGGTTTGTGAACTGTTACCTGGAATTAAGCTAGCTCGCCTTGCTTTAATTACCTAAGTTACAAAAACTTGTATTTATGTATAGTTATACCTTTAAATATTCACAATTATTTTACATTGCTTTCTATAAGCTTATAATATTATATACAATTTCTCTTTTTATATGCTTTGTGAGCATATAGTATGTGCTCCTACAGGATCTCCCCGACTTTAGTTCTTTGATGACAATAAGAGCAATGTCCGCGATATACGAGAAAAGTTAATTACGATTCTAAATATTAACATTCTTTCGGAATTACTGTGTATTAACACAACCCAGCTTTCCACAGAATGAAATCATTCAGATACCAAACAATCAGAATCAATCATGCATTAGAACGTGCGCGTAAATTTCCACTGAACCCGTCAATGTTGCTACGCCGATTACATGATGTGCATGACGTCTATGCATTTTTACACTATGATTGGCTAGCAACCTGACGAGCCCCTGTCAGGAGACGACACAGCACACAAAGTTCAATTTCTCACCGACCTAACAGCTCTTGTCCACAAATAAAGTAATTTTGATAATTGTTTGATGATTATTTATATCTTTAGAGCATCTGAACATATAACCTGTCGTCCAGTAAAAAAAATCTGGTGTGTTCCATTCACATGACTTTCTCTACATCTCTGCAACAAATTATTGTTAAAAAGCTTATGCTTCTATTTACCTCATGCTAATCGAAAAAAATAGCAGAAATAGTCTTATTACTTGCTCCCTTGTAAGTAGTACGGAAATAAGGGAGTACCATAGGTTAAAGTGATATTGAAAAGCTGGTTGCTATATGACTGAAGTTCCTTTGTTTGTATGAACAGGAGTTGACAAATTCCTCTATGAGAAAAGTACAAGTTTTTTGAAGCTGAAACTATAAACAAGGAAAATCTCAAAAGCGATCAACTCCAGGAAAAAAGTTATATAACATTAATTGTGTGTTTTAATGTGTTCTACATTTCTTGTTAAGCAAGTTTTTGTCCATCTCTTACGGTTTAGCATTTAAGCCAAATTCCGTAAAAATCATCCAGAATAAATTAGTCTTCAGAAGCTATTCCCAGAAAATTCAAGATATACATATTATTTGTCAGGTAAATATCTTTAGTATACGATATTTTAATGAAAATAATTCTGGCCATTTTTTAGAAAATCAAAATTTTCGAAAAAAGTGCCATGTAAAGGGTAGTTGGGGTGGGGGGATTTTCTTGAAAATCTTTGTGTCGCATCCTTGGAAGATACCAAAGTTAAATACCAAGATTGGTATTTAACGGTCTTTTCGTTTATGAGCTTTGTCCACAGACTTACACAGACACACACACACACGAACATTTTTCCAGAAATGCTTTTTGGGGGGGGAGGGGGATTCAGGGGGACCCAAAACATGTATTTCCGGTAAAATCTCGGTATCGAATTTTTGGGTGGAATGCAATATCTTCGCTATACACTATGTACATAGTATGTGTAGAGAAAGTAAAAAGTTGATATTGATGCCTTAGAGGCAGGTTGGATAAATATGCAGGTGTCACAGTATGGGTGGGATTCAGATCACATCCCAGCGGCGTCGGGGTTCATTTTGCCTGCGCAGAGCAGCTCGATGGAGCAACAGCAGGGGCAGTGCAGGCCAAAATCAATACGCGCGGGGCTCTCTTTTGGGGGGAGGGGTTCCAGGAAAATCTTGTGCGGGTTAAATCCCCAAGGGGAAGTACATGTACTTAGGTGGGTTATAATTTTCCTGTCTGAATTCTCCTCGTCGCGATCAAGTAGGCTGAGGCAAACAACTGACACTCGGATACCGCAACGGAGCAGCGGGAGAGCACTTGTTGCACACACTGGCAAGGGAATGGGGTTCCCCAATATGGCAGAGCACGGCACAAGCTCCAACGCGTTTGATATGACTCTTTAAGCAGTACTGACTCCCTACCTCTCTGAAACAAAATATTATTGTTAATAAAATCATTGTTCTATGTACTTCATGCTAATCGAGATAAACATTAGCAGAAACGATTTTATCACATTGTTTCTTATAGGTGGAAGGAAAATAAGGCTAAACTGAGTCTAATGCTTTAGTATAGAAATCTGATTCTTCACGTGGTCAGGTATTGACAAGTTCACACATGTGAAAATGATTAACAAGAAATGTCTTAAAAACGATAAACACCACGAAAAAAATTTGTATACCATAAACTGTGTGTTTTAAGGTGCCCTACATTTTTTGTGTGGTAAGTTTTTGTCTATCTTTTACGGTTTTGAAGTTATTCAAAACTCTGTACAATTCATCCAGAATAAAGTAGCCTTCAGAGGTACTCCCCGAAAATCCAAGATATACATTTTATTTGTCAGGTAAATATCTGCAATATACGATATTTTAATCAAAATCGATAGTCATTTTTTGAGAAATCAAAGATTATTTCACGTAAACTGTAGTTGGGAGTGGATGAATTTTTTTCAAAATTTCGTGTCGAAATCCTTGGAAGATAACCAAGTTATATACCCAGTTTGGTATTTAACGGTCTTTTCGTTTTTGAGCTATGCTGTCCATAGACACACACACACAGACAGGCACACAAACACACACACGGTCATAAAATTTTTTTTTTTTATTCAGGGAGTCCTAAAACATGGTCAGGTGTAGACAAGTAGTAGTATTATAAATCTAAATCAATAAAAATGGATACCTTAAAAACGGTCAGTTCTAAGAAAAAAATTCATATAGTATAAATTGTGTCTTTTAACGATCCCTTCATATTTTGTTAAGTAAGTTCTTGTCTATCGCTTACTATTTACCAGTCATGCAAAATTTAGTAAAATATATTAAAAATAAATATGTCTTCAGAAGCTATTCCCAGAAAATTCAAAATATACATTTTATTTGTCATATAAATATCTTAAAATACGATATTTTAATGAAGATCATTACAGCCACTTTTGAGAAAATCAAAATTTTCTAAAAAAAGTTTCATGTAAAGAGTAGTTGGTTGAAAATGTTTTTGTTGCATCATCGGAAGATACTAAACTTAAATACCAAGTTTGGCATGTAATGTACGTTTCGTTTTTGAGGTATACTGCTCAAAGATACACACATAGACACACACACATACACACCCATAAATTTTTCAAAAAAGATTCTTTTTTGTTTAGAGAGTCCTAAAACATGTATTTTCGGTGAAATCTCGGTATCGAATTGTTGGGTGTAATATAATAACTTATCCATACACAATATACATAGTACATGTGGAGAAAGATTTTTTCTACCTCACAGTAATAAATTATTGTTAATAAGCTTATTCTTCTATTTACTTCATGCTAATCGAGAGAAACATTAGCAGAAACGGTTTTGTTACTTAGTTCCTTATAGACAAAAGCAAAATAAGGGAATACACCAGGCTAAACCGACATTAAAATGCTTTAAAATATGGTTGATATGGTATAGAAGTTCAATTGATAGCCAGGTGTTGACAAGTAGTAGTATTTTAAATCTAAATCAATAACAATGAATATATTAAAAAGTGGTCAACTCCAGGGAAAAATGCATAGAGGATATTCCCAGAAAATTCAAAATTTACATTTTATTTGTCATGTAAATATCTTTAACATACGATATTTTAATCGAAATCATTACAGCCACTTTTGAGTGAATCAAAATTTACGAAACATTTTCCATGTAGGAGGATTTTCTTGAAAATATTCGTGTAGCATCCTTGGAAGATACCAAACCTAAGTACCAAGCTTGGTTTTTAATTGACTTTTCGTTTTTGAGCTATGCTGCCCACAGATACACACATGCACACAAACACATACAGACAGACACCTACATTTTTCTAAAAATGTTTTCTTTTTTTTAAAACACACAGCTTATATCATAATTTTTTTTATACCGCTGACCATTATTGAGATATTGCTTGTTATTGTTTTCAGTTTTAAAATACTTAAAACTTTTCACATACTGGAATTTGTAAACTCCAGGCAATTTATAAAAGCAGATTTTATCCACATGCCAATCAAATTGTAATTCGTTTTAGCCTGATGTATTCCCTTATTTCCTTTGTGCTTACAGGAAAGCATTTCTGCTAATATTTATCTCGATTAGAACGAAGTAGATATAAGCATAAGCTTTTTAACAATTATTTTTTAAAAGGATATAAAATAGGTCATGCGAATGGAACACATCAGATATTTTTGGGTCTCAGTGGATCCTAAAACATTTATTTCCGGCTAAATGTAATACCGAATTGTTTGACGAACTATGTTTATTATATATACATGCTAGAGCAATTAAAATGAATGTGAATCACCCTTACATTAGATTTGTTTTATTCAACTCTGTATGCTATTGTAATACGAACCACTAAAGGATGTAGACCAGGTGGTTTATAATGTACCTGTTTGTACCTTCTCAATTAAACAACATTGAAATACAGCATTATTTAACTTCGAGCAAATTCAACGGCTCTATTCGCGTTATTGCCTTAATTGAGAAGCTCTTCTGTCTGCGTCGCTCTCCCCATTCTCCTATCTTACACTCAAAACCTCTCCTTTATTTCAGTGGATCTCTCTGCGACAGCAGGATTCAGGCATGAATCGTTGTCTTTTAGGTGTTTCCACAATAAAACACGATGGAACTTATTCCACTCATTTGGGCACACCAGTAATAAATTGGCTGTGGAAGAGGTAGTTGTAGTTTAAATACTATAGATGGAAGCGACGGCCGCCACTGTGGTGGTTTAGGTGATAGTGTAAGTGGTGGAGGTGTAGCTGTCACAGTGGTGTAGCTGTAGTGCAGGTGGTGGTGGTAGTGTATTAGGTGGTGGAGATGGTAGTGGTGCCATTGTAGGTGGTGATGGAGGAGGTGGTGGTGGTGGTGTAGAGGGTGGTGGTGGAGGTAGTTTATGTGGTAGTGTAGGTGGAGGTGGTGGTGTAGATGGTGGTGTTGGAGGTAGTTTATGTGGTAGTGTAGGTGGTGGTGGTATAGATGGTGATGGTGGAGATAGTTTATGTGGTAGTGTAGGTGGTGGTGGTGGTGGTGTAGATGGTGGTGGTGGTAGTGTATGTGGTAGTGTAGATGCAGGTGGTGGTGTAGGTGGTGGTGGTGGTGTAGGTGATGCAGATGGTGGTGACGTAGGTAATGCAGGTGGTGGTGGTGGTGTAGCTGTGACAGTGGTGCAGGTGTAGTGCAGGTGGTGGTATAGCGGTGGGGGTGCTGGAGGTGGTGGTAATGTATTAGGTCGTGGCTTAGTTGGTGGAGATGGTCGTGGTGGCATTGTAGGTGGTGATGGAGGAGGTGGTGGTGGAGGTGGTTTAAGTGTAGTGTAGGTGGTGGTGTAGGTGATGTAGGTGTTGGTGTTGGTAGTGATGTAGGTTGAGGTGGTGGTGTTGGTAGTGATGTAGGTTGAGGTGGTGGTGTAGGTGTGGTGATGGTGGTTGTGGTCGTATAGGTAGTGGAGATGGTGGTTGTGGTAGTATAGCTGGTGGAGATGGTTGTGGTAGTATAGGTGGTGGTTGGTAGTATAGCTGGTGGAGATAGTAGTTGTGGTAGTATAGGTAGTGGAGTTGGTGGTTGTGGTAGTATAGGTGGTGGTTGGTAGCATAGCTGGTGGAGATGGTGGTTGTGGTAGTATAGGTGGTGGAGTTGGTGATTGTGGTAGTATAGGTGGTGGTTGGTAGTATAGCTGGTGGAGATGGTGGTGGTTGGTAGTATAGCTGGTGGAGATGGTTGTGGTAGTATATAGGTGGTGGTTGGTAGTATAGCTGGTGCAGATGGTTGTGGTAGTATATAGGTGGTGGTTGGTAGTATAGCTGGTGGAGATGGTGGTTGTGGTAGTATAGCTGGTGGAGATGGTTGTGGTAGTATATAGGTGGTGGTTGGTAGTATAGCTGGTGCAGATGGTTGTGGTAGTATAGGTGGTGGTTGGTAGTATAGCTGGTGGAGATGGTGGTTGTGGTAGTATAGGTGGTGGAGTTTGTGGTTGTGGTAGTATAGGTGGTGGTTGTGGTAGTATAGGTGGTGGTTGGTAGTATAGCTGGTGGAGATGGAGGTTGTGGTAGCATAGGTGGTGGAGTAGGTGGTTGTGGTAGTATAGGTGGTTAGTGGTTGTGGTAGTATAGGTGGTGGTTGTGGTAGTATAGGTAGTGGAGATGGTGGTTGTGGTAGTATAGCTGGTGGAGATGGTGGTTTTGGTAGTATAGGTGGTGGTTGTGGTAGTATAGCTGGTGGGGATGTTGGTTGTGATAGTATAGGTGGTGGTTGTGGTAGTATAGCTGGTGGGGATGGTGGTTGTGGTAGTATAGGTGGTGGTTGTGGTAGTATAGCTGGTGGGGATAGTGGTTGTGGTAGTATAGGTGTAGGTGGTGGAGGTGGTGGTTGTGGTAGTATTGCTGGTGGAGGTGGTGGTGTGGTAGTATAGGTGGTGGAGGTGGTGGTTGTGGTAGTATAGGTGGTGGAGGTGGTGGTTGGGGTAGTATAGCTGGTGGAGGTGGTGATTGTAGTAGTATAGGTGGTGGAAGTGGTGGTTGTGGTAGTATAGGTGGTGGAGATGGTGGTTGTGGTAGTATAGCTGGTGGAGGTGGTGGTTGGGGTAGTATAGCTGGTGGAGGTGGTGGTTGGGGTAGTATAGCTGGTGGAGGTGGTGATTGTAGTAGTATAGGTGGTGGAAGTGGTGGTTGTGGTAGTATAGGTGGTGGAGATGGTGGTTGTGGTAGTATAGGTGGTGGAGGTGGTGGTTTTGGTAGTATAGCTGGTGGAGGTGGTGGTGTGGTAGTATAGGTGGTGGAGGTGGTGGTTTTGGTAGTATAGCTGGTGGAGGTGGTGGTTGGGGTAGTATAGCTGGTGGAGGTGGTGATTGTAGTAGTATAGGTGGTGGAAGTGGTGGTTGTGGTAGTATAGGTGGTGGAGATGGTGGTTGTGGTAGTATAGCTGGTGGAGGTGGTGGTTGTGTGGTAGTATAGGTGGTGGTTGTGGTAGTATAGCTGGTGGAGGTGGTGGTTGTGTGGTAGTATAGGTGGTGGTTGTGGTAGTATAGCTGGTGGAGGTGGTGGTTGTGTGGTAGTATAGGTGGTGGTTGTGGTAGTATGGCTGGTGGAGGTGGTGGTTGTGGTAGTACAGGTGGTGGTTGTGGTAGTATAGCTGGTGGAGATGATGGTTGTGGTAGTACAGGTGGTGGTTGTGGTAGTATAGGTGGTGGTAATAGTTCAATTACTTTAAATTTGACACACGAAATATCTCATTGTGGTTAACTCCACAAAAAGCTGTATATGATAAATTGTATGTTTTAACGAGCTCTACTTGTTGTATATCAATTTTTGGTCTATTCCTTTGTCTCACATAACAACACATTTTAAAACATTAGACTATAGCTTTGGCATAGCACATTCCTTCTACATATGAGGAACTATGCTTATCCGGATTAACAAGGTGTAAAAAGAAGAATAATCCCTGGTAAGATGTTTTTTTTTGTTGAACAACTAGAGAAAGTCATGAGAGTGCAACTCATCAGAGTGTAGGTGTAGAGAAAGCAAAATAGGCAAAATTCTTAACCTGCTTATCACAGTCATCAAGTTTATTAGGAGCCGCGTGTTTACTTGGAACGAATTCACTGTTTGGAATTCTATATTTCATTCTTTGTGAATATCGAGAAAACGTAGAAAACACAAAATCGTCATAAAAATAAATTTTCGAAGTGTTTCAATCACAAGACTTCCTGCACATCTCAGCAACAAATTATTGTTAAAAAGCTTATTCTTTAGTTTACTTTATGCTAAATGAGAAAAAATTACCAGAATTAGTCTTGTTACTTCCTTCCGTATAAGTTGAAGCGAAATAAAAGAGTAGCATTGGCTAAAGCGATAGTCAAATTTTTAAAATCTGGTTGCTATGTGATTGAAGTTCCTTTGTTTGTATGGCCAGGAGTTGACAAATTAACGTGCGTGAAAAGAATAAGTATTTTGAAACTGAATCCCATAACAAGAATATATCAAAACGGTCAACTCCACGAAAAAACGCATATAACATAAATTGTGTGCTTTAACAAGATCTACATTTTTGAGTAGGACGTCTTTCTATCTATCACTTGCACTCACCAGTTATGCAAAATTCCGCAAAGTTCATCCGGAATAAACATGTCTTCAGAGTCTATACCCAGAAAAGTCAAGATATACAGTTTATTTGTCATTTAAATATCTTTAATATAATATATTTTATTCAAAATTCTTAGAAACATTTTCGAGAAAGTAAAAATGTTTATATATGGGCAGTTTAGGAAGAAGGAATTTTTTTGAAAACATTCCTGACGTATTCTTGGTAGGTACTGAACTTAAATATCAAGTTTGGTATTTAACAGACTTTTCGTTTTTGAGCTATGCTGCCCAAGGTACATACATACATACACACACATAGACGCATTTTACTAAAATTCTTTTTTTTTTAAATCGGGGCTCCCAAAACCTGTATTGCCCGTGAAATCTTGATATCTAATTTTTGGGTGCAATAAATACCTTCTCTACACACAATTTACATAGTATGAGTAGAGGAAGTAATCAATATGTGTTTGGTTAGACTGAAAAATTCATTGTCATCGCAGGGATTTGAACTACGGATCTTCCGGTCTCTAGCCGGTTGCTCTACCACTGAGCTACCATGGCAACATGCCGGCATAGCATAGAACAACTGCCTCACATGTTTCCCGGTAAACCACAAGGTGATCGCAAATTGTTTTGAGATGTCAACCCCAATGGAAACCTACGATGTTGTAAGTACTTTAGGTCCCAGGATTCATAGTATAGCCAACTATTATAGACAATTGTTATAAATTAATTGTTTTCTCACAGAAACCGTGTGTGTAGGACAGGAGTTGTATAAGTAGAGTCAAACTTATCAATTTTGGTGTTTAACGGACTTTTCGTTTTTGAGTTATGCTGTCACACAAATATACACATACGCGGGTAGTTTTCAAAAATATTCTTTTTGGATTGATGGGGTCCCAAATTATGTCTTTCCGGTGAAATGTCGGATCGAATTTTTGGATACTATACAATACCCTCTCTATACACTATGTTCTAGTACGCGTAGAGAAAGAATTACATAACGGAATAGTCTTTAACAACGTTTACTCACATTCCACGATGCTCTGAAAATTGAAAAGCGCAAGGTTAAACTAAATGTAAGAGAAGAAGGAAAAAAAAATAAAAAGGAGTGTAAGATTGGGGCGGTCACAATGTCGTATTTCCTCACATATAAAGGAAGGTCCCGCAGTTAACCAGAATCTTGCTGAAGTTAGTTGAATTAAGCCATCCCTTATAACGTGTTCTATGAATGTTAACTGCAAAACTTTGCTCGTTCTTAACCGTGTTTGAACTGCAAACTTTCAGCTCCGAGGAAACTTAGGGCTTCAAATGGAACCTCAGAAGCGAACGGGTTTTATTTACTCTTATCAAATGAGAAAAAAGAAATCTACGGTAAACGCCATTGATGCCGTCGAAACGGAGTTCTCAAGTAGATACTTCTTTGCGTGTTTAACTAAAACTAATATCAGCGTACATCTAGCTCTTGAAGAAAAGAACTGTTCCTTCATTCCCATGACAATCATGGAGCCCCTCGAACACCATCGCAAAAAATTACACATTTGGATAAGCAGAATCGAACCGAAAAGTTACGTGCTATAGTTGAGATTTGAACCATGTATCTCCAGATGGTTCCTCTAACCAATGATATCCCATCGCAAATTGCCGACACGGCATTCAATTAAATTCATTAGCATCAATGAACTTAACGGTTGGTTAACTAGGATATCCAATAATGGAGGTGTTAAAATAAATAAAAGAATCTGATTTGTTCCATTCACATGACTTTCTCCACATCTCTGCAACAAATTATTGTTAAAAAGCCTATGCTTCTATTTACTTCATGCTAATCAAGAAAAAATCAACACAAATAGTTTTATTCCTGGCTTCCTTGTAAGTGGAGGCCAAATAAGGGAGTACCATACGTTAAAGTAATAGTCAAAAGCTGGTTGCTATGTGACTGAAATTCCTTTGTTTGCATGGACAGGAGTTGACATATCTAAAAAACGATAAACTCTACGAAAAAAAAGTACCCATATAACATTAATTGTGTGTTTAACGTGCTCTACATTTTTTTGTATGGTCAGTTTTTGTCCATCTCTTACGGCTTCCGTGAAATTCATCCAAAATAAAGTTGTCTTCAGAGGTTATTCCCAGAAAATTCAAGATATACATATTATTTGTCAGGTAAATATCTTTAATATACGATACTGCAATCAAAATGTTTAGAGCCTATTTTGCCGACTTTTCGTTTTTGAGTTTTTGTGTTCATGAACTCGCTGACATACGGACACATGGACATACACATGGACCTTTTTCTGAAAATGCTCTTTTTGGGTACAGCGTACCCTAAAATACATATTTCCGGTGAAATCTTGGTATTAAATTTTTGGATGGAGTGCAAAACCTTCTCTATACACTATGTACATAGTACGTATAGAGAAAGTAAAAAAGTAATAATAGTTATTTAGATGTAAGGTTGTAAAGTTATGGTTTTTGATTTGAGCGGGAATATTGTGAAACGACACGCTATTGAGAATCTAAAATATCATACAATTTTTTTCCTACAAAACCGTCTTATATGAAAAGAAAAGCAATGAAAGATGGAATACATTTTATGTGAATTTTGAGCCATTCCCAATGGTGAACGAATTAATCTTAACTTCAAATTTATTTATTTTAGTTTGTATTTATTTCGTTATTTATTTCACATTGCTGAGCATGATAACTATACCTTATAGCAGGCTGTGACAAACCAATATTATTGCTGTTCTGTGATGTATTTTGAGAAAAATGCAGATTTTGAGAATTGTGGAATCCTTAAAAGAAGCGAAAGGAGTACAATCAAATTTACACAAAGGCCTACTAGTAAAATTATACAGAGTAGGAATACCAGATTATCCTCTACAGATAATAAGGAGCTTTTTAACAGGACAGCAAATTCTAGTCCGTACAGATGCCTTCATATCAACTATACGAACAATCACCTCTGGAGTACCACAAGGATCTGTTCTCGCACCGCTACTGTTTAAGATATTCACTCACGATATACCTGATTTACAACCAACTTCCATCGCCATGTACACAGATGGCACTGTCATTTTTTATTATATTCGTCTGTCTGTCTATCTGTCTGTCTGTCTGTCTGTCTGTCTGTCTGTCTGTCTGTCTGTGTGTCTGTGGGCAGCAAAGCTCAAAAACGAAAAGTCCGTTAAAAACCAAACTTGGTATTTAACTTTAGTATATTCCAGGGATTTTGAGAAAAATCCCCCCACCCACAACTATCCTTTACATGGAACTTTTTCCGAAAATTATATTTTTTTTTAAAATGGCTCTAACGATTTTGATTAAAATATCGCATATTAAAGCTATTTACCTGAAAAATAAAATGTATATTTCGAAATTTCTGGGAATAGCCTCTGGATGAATTTTACAGAATTTTGAATAACTGCTAAGAGATGGACAAAAACTTACTTTACGAAAAATGTAGAGCACGTTAAAACACACAATTTATGCTGTATACATTTTTTTCGTGGAATTCATCGTTTTTTATATATTCCTTGTTTTTGGTTTCTGCTTTGCAAAAATTATACTTTTCTCATGCAGGAATTTGTCAACTCCTATCCATACAAACAAAGAAACTTCAATCACAGCTTTTGACTATCACTTTAACCTATGGTAGTCCCTAATTTCTTTTCTACTTAGAAGGAAGCAAGTAATAAGACTATTTATGCTAATTTTTTCTGATTAGCATAAAGTAAATAGAAATATAGGCTTTTTAAGAAAACATTTTCAGGGATATAGAGAAAGTCATGTGAATGGTACACATCTAATTTTTATTACTTTCTTTATACGTACTATGTGCATAGAGAAGGTATTGTATTGCACCCAAAAATTCGATACCGAGATTTTACCGGAAATATATATTTTGAGACCCCCTGAATCCAAAAATTTTTTTAGAAAAATGTCGGTGTGTGAAGTGTCTGTCTGTGTGTTTGTGTGTGTCTGTAGGCAGCATAGCTCAAAAACGAAAAGTCCGTTAAACACCAAACTTGGTATTTAGATTTGGTGTCTTCCAAGGATGCGACACGAAGATTTTCAAGAAAATCCCCCCACCCCAACTACCCTTTACACAGAACATTTTTCGAAAATGTTTATTTTCTTAAAAATGGCTGTAACGATTTTGATTTAAACCTCGTATATTTAAGATATTTACTTGGCAAATGAAATGCATATCTTGAATTTTCTGGGCATAGCCTCTGAAGACTACTTTATTCTGGATGAATTTTACGGATTCATTCATAACTGCTAAACCGTAAGAGATGGACAAAAACATACCACACAGAAAATGTGGAGGACATAAAAACACACAATTATGTTATATACATTTTTTTCGTGAAGTTGATCGTTTTTAAGATATTCCTTGTTTTTTAGTTTCTGCTTTGAAAAGCTTATACTTTTCTCATACGGGAATTAGTCAACTCCTGTTCATACAAACAAAGGAACTTCAGCCACGTAGCAGCTAGCATTTGGCTATGATTTTAACCTAAGGCACTCCCTTATTTCGCTTCTACTTACAAGGAAGTAAGTAATAAAACTATTTCTGCTAATGTTTTCTCAATTAGCAGGGAGTAAATAAAGCCTAAGACTTTTAATAATAATTTCTTGCAGAGATGTAGAGAAAGTCATGTGAATGGAGCACATCAGATTTTTTTATTCACACTCCAAACTAAATACAGCAATTAAGATCTGCAAGCATTTTTTCACTATTAACTGAATGACGCATTTCAGTTAACACCAACAAGACAGAAGTAAAATTATTTTCTCTAAGTCCTTGTCAAAACCTTGATTATTTATATTTACAGAATAAACAGCTATACTGGTTGCCATTTCAAACCTCAGTTAAATATCTTGGCGTTCTACTGGATACAAAAATGACATGGAATGTTTATATTACACACATCATAACACTAACTAATTCAAGGATCCTCAAACTTTATACATTAGTTAACATACGCTCCAAGATTGGCTTAGACTGCTCCATTCTTCTTTAGAAATAATTAATTCGACCTCTTCTCACTTATGTAGCTCGTATATGTTCCACAACAAATACAACTAATATTCATAAACTGCAAGTTGTACAAAATAAGTTTCTCCGCAGAGCTACAAATGAAGAAGAAATACGCAGCTTCAACTCGAACTTACATCATCCCAATAGAACAGTATATAAAACACCTCTCCAAGACATTCTTCAACAAATTAAGCAACGTTACTGGTGCTCAAGCATTTAACCTGCATATCAAAACTCCACACAAAAGGCTGAAAAGTAAACTACCCCATTTCTTAACCAGTGACACAGAGGACTCATGCTAATCATTATTCATTAATTCTATAATCATGTAATTTCATTTTTTACTTTCTCTATACGTACTATGTATATAGTGTATAGAGAAGGTATTGATATGCACCCAAAAATTCGATACGAGATTTCACCGGAAATACATGTTTTGGGTACTCCTGAATACATAAAAAGCATTTTAGAAACAGTTCCGTGTGTGTGCGTGTGTCTGTGTGTGTGTATCTGTGGACAGCATAGCTCAAAAACAAAAAGACCGTTGAATACCAAACTTGGTATTTATGTTTGGTATCTTCCAGAGATGCAACACGAAGATTTTAAAGAAAATCGCCCACCCCCAGCTACATTTTACATGAACTATTTTTCGAACATTTTGATCTTTTTTAAAAGGTTCTAACGATTTTGATTAAAATATCGTATATTAAAGATATTTACCTGACAAATGAAATGTATATCTTGAATTTTCTTGGAATAGCCTCTGAAGACTACTTTATTCTGGATGAATTTTACGGAATTTTGCATACTGCTAAACCGTAAGAGACAGACAAAAATTTACCACACAAAAAATGTAAAGTACATTAAAACACACGATTTATGTTATATACATTTTTTTCATGCGTTTTTGAGATACTCTTTGTATTTGGTTTCAGCCTTGAAAAACATACTTTTCTCATACAGGAATTTGTCAACTCCTATCCATACAAACAAAGGAACTTGAGTGACACAGCAACCAGCTTTCGACTATCACTTTAACCTATGGTACTCCCTTATTTCGCTTCTACTTGCAACGAAGCAAGTAATAAAACTATTTCTGCTAATTTTTCTCGATTGGATGAAGTAAATATTAGCATGAGCTTTTTAACAATAATTTATTGCAGAAATGTAGAGAAAGTCGTGGGAATGGAACACATCAGATTTTTTTAAATTTATTATTATTACTTTATAGCTTTATTGAATTATAAATATTATATTTGTGAAGTTATATTATAATTTCTATTTTAATAACTAAATGTGTTTCTGTTGGAGCCAACAGGGTCAACCACAATGTTAATGCATTTAATGTTTTTGTTATCTATGACCTTGTAGCATAAATGCTGATCTGTCAACAATAAAAACTTAAAAACAAAAATGTTATACCTACTAAATTCCGAAAAGTATATGAGGTCCAATATGAGGAATTTATGAAGTTTTTTTTTTTATTTATTTATTTTTGATCGATCAGCAGTACAATGCTTTACAGATCAGTGATAACATACAGGGCAATGACAATAACATTTAGAGGAGGCTTACAGGCCACCCCATATCTACAGTATGTTATAAACGAACATCAGGTATAAGACGCAGCACACAAGAGGTAAAAGAGCATATCAATCACTAGAGTTAGAATCAGAGGGATCACTCAGAAGTAGGTCTTGCGGTAGTCTTCTCTTCAAGCGGGTTGGCTGGCGCGTACGAACGCCTATGTTATAGTGCACTGCTCCAGGAACATCCTTCAATGTGGAAAAGAAACGACGGGCGATCCTCCGAATAAAGTCGTGAAGAGGTAAGAGTCCCAGTTCGTGATGGAGCTGCTGATTACGAATAAACCAAGGAGCATTGGTAGCGATGCGCATAAAGCGGTGCTGAATGACTTGGAGACGACGTAGATGGCTAGTGTGGGCGGCTCCCCACACCTGGCAGGCATAGGTGATAAGCGGACGAACGAGGGACTTGTAGAGTAATACGGAGGACTCCAATCCAAGAGTGGTACGACGATGAAGCAATGGCGAGAGTTTGGAAAGCCGTCCGGAAGCCAGGGAAATGAGGCGATCGATGTGAGCGCGCCAAGTCAGTCGAGTGTCCATAAACACCCCAAGATACTTGACTGGAACAGGAGCAGGTAGCCAAGACACATCGTTACCATAAATACGCAACGGAAGAAGATCAGGATAGCGACGTAGAGTGAAAATCTTAGCCTCAGTCTTCTGAGGGTTCAAAGAGATGCGCCAAGTGTTGCACCACTGAGTGAGGCGATCCAAGGAGTGTTGTACCACTTGATAGGCGTGTTGAGGATTAGAATGACAATAGTAGAGAACGGTGTCATCAGCATAGAGAGCTAAAGAAGTCGGGGCCAAATCTGGAATATCAGAAGTGTAGATACTGAATAGTGTGGGGGCCAAGATAGAGCCTTGTGGGACACCGACGGTAATAGTGCGTGGAGAGGAAAGGAAACCGCCAATACGCACTGAAAAGCTGCGGTCAGATAGGAAACTCTCTATTAAGAACAATAAATAATGAGGAATACCGCTGCGGTGTAACTTGAGAAGCAAGCCGGCGTGCCAAACTTTATCGAACGCCTGCGCCACATCTAGCAAGACTGCCGTGGTATATTGACGGGCTTCAAAGCCATGGACAATTGACTGGGTTAAACGCAAAAGCTGATGTGCAGTGGAATGTTTGTAGCGAAACCCAAATTGGAATGGCGGAATAACATGGTTATTAGTAAGGTAAGAGAGTAGACGGCGATGGATCACCTTTTCAAACAGCTTGGAGAAGGTAGGCAACAGACTAATTGGACGATAGCTGTCTGGTAGATGCTTTGGTTTATTGGGCTTATGGAATACCGCGACATGAGCAAGCTTCCAGGAGCGAGGAAAATAGCCGAGGCGTAGACAGGCATTTAGGAGGGATGACAAATAGGCAAGAGCTTTCTTGGAGAGTTTCTTGAGAACAATGTTGGGAATCAAGTCGTGTCCAGGAGATTTCTTAAGTGGGAAAGCGCGAATCAGAGAAGACAGTTCCCACGGGCTAGTAAAAGAAATCCTTTGATGAACTGTAGAGCTAGTGCGATGAGTAGTTAATTCCTGTTCTACTGCAGCAACATCTGCAGCTGGCAGAGGGAGGGTGAACACCCGCTCAAAATGATCGGCCAGAATATCACACTTGGTAGCAATATCTGTGACAAGTCTTCCGCTTGCAGAGAGCGCCGGCACAACAGTCGGCTCACGGAGAATACGTTTGGTGGCTGCCCAAAGTGAATGGTCGTGAGGAGAGAGTGATGCCAGATAGCGCTCATAGGACTGAAGCCGATGTCGCTCCAACTCCAGCTTCACCCGTCGAATGAGACCCTTAAGCTTCCTACGGAGCCAGGGTTGTCTGTCTCGTTGCCACTGTCGACGAACTTGATGCTTTTCTCGGAGAAGATTTAAAATGAAGAGGGGTAAGGAAGGTGGAGAATAAGGTCGCACATTGGGAGAAGTGGAAAGACGGACACAACGGCATATGGTGTCAGTAAAGTGCTGTAGTGCAAGGTCAACATCAAGGGTTGTGGTGAGTTGATAAGAGTTGCAGAGTGTCGCATCCAGATGAGACTGAAATTTATCCCAATGTACATATCCATTTATGAGTCTGGGAATCGGTGGGAGCAAGGCAGGTGGAAGTTGAAAGGTGACAATCACCGGGCAGTGATCAGAGTCAAGTTCTCCCAGGGAGGAAACGAAGGTAGGAAGATGAAGATTGCGATGCACACCGATGTCCAGAATATCAGGAGCATTTAAGGGGTTTGAAGAGTAATAAGTAGGATCCGCAGGCGCCAATATCGAAAGACCATAGGTGTGTAGAGCCGTAAACAAAAGCCGACCATTCGGATTGGTGGATCGGCACCCCCAGGAGGAGTGCTTGCAGTTAAGGTCGCCCAAAAGAAGAGTACTGTTCTCCAAAGGAAAGAGGAGTGAGAGATAAGTAGTATTCAGCCGGCGATTGGGCGGTTTGTAGGCGCTGAGAATGACGAGATCACTATCATTTGCACTGTGAAGTTTAATACCCACCACCTCCAGACTGGGCACGTGTGGAAGAAAGATCTCGCTGTGGCGCAGAGAACGTCTAATGAAAAGAGCAACACCACCAGATGCCTTTTCTGCCTCACGGTCCTGCCGGTAAATAAGATAGCCAGGAATAGTGAAGGTCTCATTGGGAAGAAAATGAGTCTCCGTAACACAAGCAATATCAACATTGTGCTGAGTGAGAAAGGCAATAAAGGAGGAGCGTTTGGCACGTAGGCCGTTAAGTTCCAGGTTAGGAGGGTGAGCTGACGTAGAGACAATAGATCACGGTTGGCCATCAGAAAACACAGGAGAGATTTATGAAGTGTTGTCTGTAAATCAGTGATACATACCCACTAATATCGTGAGTTATCGCGAACTTCCAACCATAACACTTCAGTCAACTCCAACTATCAAGTCTTAGTCCGCGTGGCCGTTCGTGTAAGTACAGTATTAACTTATCATATGACTTAATGGTGTGAGTAAGTTTTCTAACTACTACTGATGTGTTCCATTCATATGACTTTCTTTACGTCTCCACAACAAATTATTGTTAAAACGCCTATTCTTCTATTTACTTCATGTTAATCGAGACAAAATTAGCAGAAATCGTCTAATTACTTGTTTCCATATAAGTAGAAGAGTAATAATGGAGTGCCATAGGTTAAAGTGATAGTCAAAATCTAGTTGCTAGGTGATGGAAGTTCCTTTGTTTGTATGAACAGCAGCTGACGAATTCATATATGAGAAAAATATAAATATTTCAAGCCGAAATCAATAACTAAGAATATTTCAAAAACGATCAACTCCACGGAAAAAAAATATAACAAATTGTGTGTTTTAACTAGATCTAAACATTTTTGTGTAGTAAGTATTTGTCTATCTCTTACGGTTTAGCAATTACGTAAAATTCAGCAAAATTCACCCAGAATAAAGAAGTCTTTAAAGACCATTCCTAGATAATTCAAGATATATATTTTATTTGCTTTATAAATATCTTTAATATACAACATTTTAATCAAAATCGTTACAGCAATTTTTTAAAAAATAAAAATTTTCGAAACTTTCCTCATTGCTGTGACGTCTTCGTCCTCCAAGAATTTTTTTGAGGTTTGGAAACAGGTGGTAGACACTGGGTGATAGATCTGGTGAATAGAGTGTCTGTTCAAGCAATTTCAACTTTAAATCGCACATTTTTCCCATTGCAATTTCACATTGAACAATGGGCCGGAGCATTGTCGTGATGAAATAAGATTTGTTTTTGCTAAAAGAGGTATTTTTCTTTTCACCTCATCACTCAAACGTTGCAGTAAGCTTGCGAGTAGTCTCCAGTGATACTTTTACGCTTTTCCAAGTAATCAATATAAATAATTCCCTGTGTATCCCAGAAAACACTCGGCATAACCTTGTTAGCTGTCAAAATTGACTTTGCTTTTTTTTTTTTTTTTTTTTTTTTTTTTTCACCTGCCATAATCCACTGTTTTGACTGTGATTTACTTTCTGGAGTGTAGTTGATGTATTAAAGTTTCAACCATGGTAATAATTCGTCTCAAAAATTCACTGGGATTTTTACGGTAGAGCTCCACATTCTCTACAGAAACAGTTTTTCTTTGCAACTTTTGAACAGGTGTCAACAAACGCGGCACCCATCTTGCACAGACCTTGTGAAAGCCCCAAACATTACTTAAAATATTACCTGCACGTTCTTTTGATATATTTACAGCCTCTGCTCTCTCAAACATTTTTAATCTGCGGTCTTACAGCACTAAACGATGCATTTTTTCAATGTTCTCTGGAGTTGTCATTTCTACAGGGCGTCCAGAGCGAGGCTCATCACTAGTGCTCGTAGTCCCATTTTAAACTGTGCAACTCACCTTTTAGTCATTGAATATGATTACTGTCCATTTCCTCCTTGATTTCTTTAGGCGTCAAGCCTTTCAAATGGAAGTATTTAATTACTGCTCGTTTTTCCAGATCCTCCTAAATTTTCGTGAAAGCTCTAAAGTTGTCTTGTTTAACATGCTGTCATTCAAAAACTAAAGAATCTAATGATCTGTAACTATGAATAGAAGGTATTCTATAGTTATACTTTACGACACCAATGTCAACTAGCCTAGTGGCGTGTTAGGCCCAGGACTTATCAGCCGACCCTCGTGTCTTCACTATACCTGCAATAGAAATAATCGTAATATACTTTGAGAACACCCTGTATTTTCCATCCCTTTCTCTGATATAGTTTTCGTTATACGGTGGTTTAGTCCTTTGCATTTCCTGAATGTTAAGTGAAAACCGATATAAGCCTTTCTTGCCGATCGCAAGCTGAAACTGCTTAGAGCTTCTTCAGGGTTGACCGCTATCCCAGCTGCTCTTAATCCTTTTGAGGTCCCGGGCAGTTCGTATTCTACTCTAAGCTATTGGGGATTTTCGAAACTTGGTAAACATTTGGAGTTTACTGATTATAGAAGCCTAGTTCGGTTTTATTACGTTTTCGTATGAAAGTTGGTAAATGTGTACCAAATACTTTGTTCTCTGAAGACTGTTAGAGCGCTCTGAAAATGCTATTTTGAAAAAGTTAGCGTGTGTATCTGTAAACAGAAATATTAGACAGCATTCGTGAGCCAAATGCCCAATGGTGCATATAGACTTTCTTTGTTTACTCAGAATTAGTTTTGAAATAACGTAAAGGGGGACAAATGACTAAATAACAGTGGCGTACATACTAAAAAAATCTGATGTGTTCCATTCACATGACTTTCTCTACACCTCTGCAACAAAATATTGTTAAAAAGCTTATGCTTCCATTTACTTCATGCTAATCGAGAAAAAAATAGCAGAAATAGTCTTATTACTTGCTTCCTTGTGAATAAAAGCGAAATAAGGGAGTACCCTAGGTTAAACAGATAGTCAAAATTGGTTGCTAAGTGACTGAAGTTCCTTTGTTTGTATGGTCAGGAGTTGACAAATTCCTGTATGAGAAAAATATAAGTTTTTCAAAGCTGGAACCAAAAACAAGGTAGCGTGCCTGCCTCATATTCAACAGGTCGCGAGTTCGAATCTCGCTTAGGGTGAAACACCTGGATAAAGTTTTTTCGGGGTTTTCCTTATCCTGAGAAAACGAATGTCGCGTAACTTAAAGCTCCATGGACTCAGAGATCATTTGAGCATCATTTCTCAAATTTCGTTGATCCTCTGATAGGAAAAACCAGGTTAAAGGACGTTACCAAAAAAAAAAAAAAAAAAAAAAGGAATATGTCAAAAACGATCCACTTTACGAAAAAAAAATTCTGTGTTTTTAAGTGCCTTACATGTTTTGTGTGGTAAGTTTTTGCCCATCTCTTACGGTCTAGCAGTTATGCAGAATTCTGTAGAATTTGAGCTATGCTGTCTACGGACACACGCACACAGACCTTTTTCCAAAAATACTTTTTTTGGATTCAGGGGGACCCAAAACAGCTATTTCCGGTGAAAACTCGGTATCGAAATTTTGGGTGGAATACAATACCTTCTCTATACACTATGTAAATAGTACGTGTAGAGAAAGTGACAACAACCCTACATGATGGCTCAGTGTAACGTGCGACGTCATCATTTGAGTGGTTTTGGGTTCGATTCCCGTCAAGCGCACATTTGATCATGCGGTTTTATGTGGCTGTCCTCTGGTCACCAAGCTGAATGCCGGAGTGAAATAATGAACCAAGATTCTCATGTCCATTTTCTCTCATTAGTTTCACCTTCATATTTAAGGTTTAATATACATGATCATTATACTTAATAGGAAACGAAGCAATTAGAGAAGAATTAAATATTTGTAAATTAAACAACAAAATTGAAGAAAATAAACATAATTAGAAAGAACACATGAACAGCATGATTGAAGAAAGAATACCACTATTAATTAATAAAGGAAAGTGAGGAAAAAGAGAGGTCGGACGCCCAAGAAAAAGATGTGAATAAGGTATTGAATACGATGACGGAACATGTGTAAGGGCCTAATCTTTGAAATGGAGCAGAAGAAGAAATACATTATCCTCTTGAAGTTTTATTACTTTCTCTAAACGTACCGTGTACATAATGCATAGAGAAGGTATTGCATCCCATCCAAAAATTCGATACCGAGATTTCACCGGAAATACACGTTTTGGGTACCCCTGAATACTAAGAAAATGAATTTTTGAAAATAGGGTCGTG
Organism: Hymenopus coronatus; assembly: GCA_030762935.1. Classification (NCBI taxonomy): domain Eukaryota; kingdom Metazoa; phylum Arthropoda; class Insecta; order Mantodea; family Hymenopodidae; genus Hymenopus; species Hymenopus coronatus. The sequence goes on from CM060884.1 coordinate 59,010,591, forward strand.
TGTGTGTGTCTTGTCTGTGGACAACATAGCTCAACAACGAAGAGATCGTTGAATACCAAACTTGGTATTTAAGTTTGGTATCTACCAAGGATGCGACACGAAGATTTTCAAGAAAATCCCCCCACCCCTAACTACCCTTTACATGTAACTTTTTTCGCAACTTTAGATTTACTCAAAAACTGCTCTAACGATTTTGATTAAAATATCGTATCTTAAAGATTGTTACCTGACGAATAAAATTTATATCTTGAATTATCTGGGAATAGTCCATGAAGACTACTTTATTGTGGATTATTTTCGCGGCATTTTGCATAACTACTAAACTGCAAAGAATAGACAAAAACTTACCACACAAAAAATGTAAAGCACCTTAATGTTAGGAGTCTTCAATCCTTGAAAACACACAATTTATGCTATATACATTTTTTCGTGGAGTTGATCGTTTTTTTTTTTTTTTTTTAGATATTCCTTGTTTTTTGTTTCAGTCTTAAAACGTTATACTTTTCTCATACAGGAATTTGTCAACTCCTGTCCATACAAACAAAGGAATTTCAGTCACGTAGCAATCATCTTTTGCTATCACTTTAACCTATGTTGCTCCCTTATTTCGCTTCTACTTACAGGGAAGTAAGTAATAAGACTATTTCTGATAATTTTTTTCTGGATTTCCATGAAGTAAATATTAGCATAAGCTTTTTAACAATAATTTGTTGCAGAGACGTAGTCAAAGTCATGTGAATGGAACACACCAGATTTTATTTTTTCGCAGTCGGCTTACCCTGTCTGTACTTTAGACTGACACCCCCTTCACTGCAGCTGCTATTTTATTTTGTCCTAAATATTATCTTAAATAGAAAATAACAAGCTGTGTCGGTTTTATCGTGTGGGTCAGTTGGTCCAGGGTGGAACCTAGTGGCACTTCCATAGCATTTGATGTCTTCACTGCTGTCGGTTTTATCGTGTGGGTCAGTTGATCCAGGTAGGAACCTAGTGGCACTTCCCTGCCTTTTGATGTGTTCACTGCTGTCGATGTTATCATGTGGGTCAGTTGGTCCAGTTAGGGTGGAACCTAGTAGCACTTCCCTGCCTTTTGATGTGTTCACTGCTGTCGATGTTATCATGTGGGTCAGTTGGTGCGGTTAGGAAGGAACCCAGTAGCACTTCCCTACCTTTTGATGTGTTCACTGCTGTCGATGTTATCATGTGGGTCAGTTGGTCCGGTTAGGAAGGAACCTAGTAGCACTTCCCTACCTTGTGGTGTCTTTGCTGTTGTCGGTGATCTCGTGTGGGTCAGTTGGTCCGGTTAGGGTGGAACCTAGTAGCACTTCCCTACCTTTTGATATCTTCATTGCTGTCGGTGTTATCATGTGGGTCAGTTGGTCCGGTTAGGGTGGTACCTAGTAGCACTTCCCTACCTTTTGATGTCTTCACTGCTGTCGATGTTATCATGTGGGTCAGTTGTTCCAGGGTGGAACCTAGTAGCACTTCCCTACCTTTTGATGTCTTCACTGCTGTCGATGTTATCGTGTGGGTCAGTTGGTCCGGTTAGGGTGGTACCTAGTAGCACTTCCCTACCTTTTGATATCTTCATTGCTGTCGGTGTTATCATGTGGGTCAGTTGTTCCAGGGTGGAACCTAGTAGCACTTCCCTACCTTTTGATGTCTTCACTGCTGTCGATGTTATCATGTGGGTCAGTTGTTCCAGGGTGGAACCTAGTAGCACTTCCCTACCTTTTGATGTCTTCACTGCTGTCGATGTTATCATGTGGGTCAGTTGTTCCAGGGTGGAACCTAGTAGCACTTCCCTACCTTTTGATGTCTTCACTGCTGTCGATGTTATCGTGTGGGTCAGTTGTTCCAGGGTGGAACCTAGTAGCACTTCCCTACATTTTAATGTCTTCACTGCTGTCCGGGTAATTGTGTGGTCAGTTGGTCCCGGTAGTGTGGAACCTAGTAGCACTTCCCTACCTTTTGATGTCTTCACTGCTGTCGATGTTATCATGTGGGTCAGTTGGTCCGGTTAGGAAGGAACCTAGTAGCACTTCCCTACCTTTTGATGTCTTCACTGCTGTCGATGTTATCATGTGGGTCACTTGGTCCAGTTAGGAAGGAACCTAGTAGCACTTCCCTACCTTTTGATGTCTTCACTGCTGTCGATGTTATCATGTGGGTCACTTGGTCCGGTTAGGAAGGAACCTAGTAGCACTTCCCTACCTTTTAATGTCTTCACTGCTGTCGATGTTATCATGTGGGTCAGTTGGTCCGGTTAGGAAGGAACCTAGTAGCACTTCCCTACCTTTTAATGTCTTCACTGCTGTCGATGTTATCATGTGGGTCAGTTGGTCCGGTTAGGAAGGAACCTAGTAGCACTTCCCTACCTTTTGATGTCTTCACTGCTGTCGATGTTATCATGTGGGTCAGTTGGTCCGGTTAGGCTGGAACCTAGTAGCACTTCCCTAACTTTTGATATCTTCACTGCTGTCGGTGTTATCTTGTGGTCAGTTGGTCCGGTTAGGAAGGAACCTAGTAGCACTTCCCTACCTTTTGATGTCTTCACTGCTGTCGATGTTATCATGTGGGTCACTTGGTCCAGTTAGGAAGGAACCTAGTAGCACTTCCCTACCTTTTGATGTCTTCACTGCTGTCGATGTTATCATGTGGGTCACTTGGTCCAGTTAGGAAGGAACCTAGTAGCACTTCCCTACCTTTTGATGTCTTCACTGCTGTCGATGTTATCATGTGGGTCAGTTGGTCCGGTTAGGAAGGAACCTAGTAGCACTTCCCTACCTTTTAATGTCTTCACTGCTGTCGATGTTATCATGTGGGTCAGTTGGTCCGGTTAGGAAGGAACCTAGTAGCACTTCCCTACCTTTTAATGTCTTCACTGCTGTCGATGTTATCATGTGGGTCAGTTGGTCCGGTTAGGAAGGAACCTAGTAGCACTTCCCTACCTTTTGATGTCTTCACTGCTGTCGATGTTATCATGTGGGTCAGTTGGTCCGGTTAGGCTGGAACCTAGTAGCACTTCCCAAACTTTTGATATCTTCACTGCTGTCGGTGTTATCTTGTGGTCAGTTGGTCCGGTTAGGGTGGAACCTAGTAGCACTTCCCTACCTTTTGATTTCTTCACTGCTGTCGGTGTTATCTTGTAGTCAGTTGGTCCGGTTAGGGTGGTACCTAGTAACACTTCCCTAACTTTTGATATCTTCACTGCTGTCGGTGTTATCTTGTGGTCAGTTGGTCCGGTTAGGGTGGAACCTAGTAGCACTTCCCTACCTTTTGATTTCTTCACTGCTGTCGGTGTTATCTTGTAGTCAGTTGGTCCGGTTAGGGTGGTACCTAGTAACACTTCCCTAACTTTTGATATCTTCACTGCTTGCGGTGTTATCTTGTGGTCAGTTGGTCCGGTTAGGGTGGTACCTAGTAGCACTTCCCTACCTTTTGATTTCTTCACTGCTGTCGGTGTTATCGTGTGGGTCAGTTGTTCCAGGGCGGAACCCAGTAGCACTTCCCTACCTATTGATGTCTTCACTGCTGTCGGTGTTATCTTGTGGCCAGTTGGTCCGGTTAGGGTGGTACCCAGTAACACTTCCCTACCTTTTGATTTCTTCAACTTCGGTTTCAGCTCAGGTTGTTCCTGTTCATCAGTGAATATGAATTGCCCAGTATAGGGTGTTGTACAGAAGAAAACAATAAAAGGTAAGGAAGAATAGCACTAATCATTGGTTCACGTAAGTAATATTAAAGAAATTGTACGTGCTATAATGTTAAACGGTATAAACCCTATCCGTTGGCAACCAGGTGACTCCTGCAAACTAATTAGCGATAGTTATAAATCTGGGGAGAGCAAAACCAGAATTCTTTGTTTCAGCCGCGGCAAGCAATTTGGTGCGATTTTGCATCACCGACCGACACAGTGTCGCTCACGGATTCTGGCGTAGAACTGCTCAAAATGGTTGTAATTTTTATCTTAAATACCCTTCTGTATACATAGCGTCCCTTCTTGATATTGGTTGCATGTACTTATGCCTCTATTCCAGAAAGTCGCACAACTTTATACAAAAGACAGGGCAATACAATTTTAGAACGTTTTCTTTTGAAAGCTCACCTCACAGTACATCTAGGTCTCTTGCTAGGCGAAAACTGCACATTTACAGTGAAAACAACGTTTCAAATCTTGTCGCCTTAGCGTATAAAATATTGTAAAAATACAATTATTCACAAGTAAATAATGGTTAAAGCAGAGCTTATTAGCAATACTTTACTTAAATAAAGACTATTTATTTAATTAATTATAATGAACAATATCGGTAATACAGATCAACGCGCAATAGAGATTCTTTCCACAAGTTATTGTTAGTGACATAGTTTAGATGGTTTACGCGGATATTGAAGAGTTACTGTCTCAACACTGACAAACGGATGCCTAGAGGTCAGAAGCCTGTTGGGAAGCCAACTGCACGAAACCACAGAATGGAGAACCTGATATGTTCCATCCCCTTGTTCGAGTGGTCGGCCCGTAGCCAGGCATGAACATGATGATATGAAGTGCAAGCGAAATGGATAATAGGAAAGGTGATTATGGAGCAATTGGTGAAATGACTGGCGGTGGAAACCATGGGAGTCAGAGTAAACCCGCCCAGACGTTGCTTCATCCTCCACAAATCCTACATGTGTGTGCTTACGATCGAACCCGAGTCGTCTAGTTGGGAAGCGAGTGGTCTAACCAGTCGGCCAGGGTGCCACCGTCCTCTTGAAGTACGAGAGTTAATTAAAGAAAAGGGAAGACCGACAAATAATGGCAAAACGGTTGAGCTCCCTTAGATAAAACGGTAGTAATTCTACTAAGCAATAAACTCAATACAACGATAAAAGAAATAAAACATGAAACTTTAAGCAGTCTCCACAAATTGACTGCAGATAAATATACTGATTATTATCTTTGGAAAGCTATTAAGGGTTTTAAAAGGCCAATAACACAAGTAGAACACATTAGAAAAGATAATAATGGTTGGGCAAGACGTGATAAAGAAAAAGCAGATATATTTGTAGAGTAACCGGAGGAAACTTTTAAGCCATTCTCCAGACAAATAGCTGATGAGAACATTGCAATAGACTGCTTGACCGATATTTTAGACATTAAGTCGGTAGCTCTGGTGGAAGTTAAGCGTCGTTCTTCGTGGTGTAATGGTTACCAGAACCCAAGGTCGCGGATTCTAACCCGGTGGAAGACGATGGTTTTTTTCGGGTGTAAAAATTCTTAGCATGGCTTCCTTCGGAAGAGAAGTAAAGCCGTTGGTCTCGCGTCGTAGATTTGCGGCACGTAAAAGAACCTCAAGCCTGATAGAGAGGCCTCTGAGCAAAATTAAGCGATCTTTCACGCCCAATTTAGAATGGGACGCTGAGAACCACAGCAGTTAAAGAGCGTCCATAAATAACATGCCATTTCCATATTGGAACTTAAGCAGCAAATTAAAGTTAATTTAATAAAAGCCCCCAGATATGACCTAATTACAGAACATATGCTTAAAGAGTTATCTAATAAGGCACTAGTGAAACTACTACATATTATAAATGTGATTATTACACTGAAATATGTGCCAATGGTCAGACGTATTATGATTCCAAAGCCAGGAAAATATTCTAATGACAAAAAGTCATATACAACTATATATTTTTACTTTATACATACTATGTACATAGTGTATAGAGAAGGTATTACACTCCACCAGAAAATTCGATACCGAGATTTTCCAAAAAAAAATATTTTCAGAAAAAGGCCCGCGTATATGTGTGTCCATGTGTCCGTGTGACTGTGAACACGATAACTCAAAAAATCGGGAAAACACCAAACTTGGTATTTAAGTTTAGTATCTTCCAGGGGTGCGACACGAAGATTTTGAGAAAAATCCTTCCACCACAAACTACCCCTTTACATGGAACTTTATTCGAAAATTTTTATTTTCTCAAAAACTACTCTAGCGTATTTGATTAAAATTTCGTGTATTAAAGATATTTACCTGACAAATAAAATGTACATCTTGAATTTTCTGGGAATAGTCACTGAAGACTACTCTATTCTGGATGAATTTTACTGAATTTTGCATAACTGCTTAACCGTAAGAAGTGGACAAAACTTGTCGTACAAAAAATGTAGATCACGTTAAAACACACAATTTATGTTATATACATATTTTTCGTGGATTAGATCGTTTTTAACATATTTCTTTTTTTTTAGTTTCAGCTTTCAAAATCATACAGAAATATGTCAACTGCTGTCCATACAAACAAAGGAACTTTAGTCACATAGCAACCAGCTTCTACCTATCACTTTAACCTATGTTACTCCCTTATTTCGCTTCTACTTACAAGGAAGCAAGTAAAATGACTATTTCTGCTAATTTTTTCTCGATTAGCATGAGTAAATAAAATCATAAGATCTTTAACAATAATTTGTTGCAGAGATGTAGAGAAAGTCATGTGAATGGAACACATCAGATATTTTACCATGATATCCAAATCATTTGAAAGAACTTAACATAAAGTATAGAAAAATCTATTTGTTGCTAGGTAAACATTCTCAAGTTACTATATAAAATAAATTTATTTTATACAAGCAGTTATTAAATATTTTTGGATGTATAGTTTGTAAATCTGGGACTGCACCAAGAAATCTAATATTAAAATAATACAAAAATTTCAAAATAAAGTGCTACGTGGTATTGTTAATGCACCATGGTACATCAGGAATCACAACATCCACAGGGTTGTATCAAAGAGATTGAAAAAGACAAAGCTTGAAGACTTACTGCAAAATAGCGACTAATTATGGTATTGATGCTACCAGATAACTCTTGTACTTTGTTCCTGTATGAATGTAATGCTTTTAGCAAGGTTTAGGCTCCTGAATGTTGGTCGTGCCGGGCAGGTGGCGCAGTTTCTTACGATATGGAAATATTTATACCCTTGGACGCCATATGAGCTATCTAGTTTATAAAAATCTGATGTGTTCCATTCACAATATTTTCTCTATATCGCTGCAACAAATTATTGTTAAAAAGCTTATGCTTCTATTTACTTCATGCTAATCGAGAAAAAAATAGCAGAAATACTCTTATTACTTGCCTGCTTTTAAATAAAAAAGAAATAAAGGGGTACCTTAGGTTAAAGCGATAGTCAAAAGCTGGTTACTATGTTGCTGAAGTTCCATTGTTCTTATGGACAGGAGTTGACAAAGTCCTGTGTGAGAAAAGTTTTTCAAAGCTGAAACCAAAAAGCAAGGAATATCTCAAAAACGATCATCTCCACGAAAAAATGTATATAACATTAACTGTGTGTTTTTTAACATACTCTACATTTTTAGTGCTTAGCTTTTTCCATCTCTTACGGTTTAGCAGTTATACAAAATTTCATAAAATTCACCAGGAATAAAGTAGTCTTCAGATGCTGTTCCCAGAAAATTCAAGTTATACATTTTATTTGTCAGGTAAATATCTTTAGTATATGATATTTCAATCAAAATCTTTAGAGCTATTTTTGAGCAAATCAAAATTTTAGAAAAAAGTTCCATGTAAAGGGTAGTTGGGGTGGGGGGATTTTTCTGAAAGTCTTCGTGTCGCATCCTTGGAAAATACCTACTAAACTTAAATACCAAGTTTGGAGTTTTACCGAGTTTTCGTTTTTGAGTTATCCTGTTCACAGACACAGGAATACACGGACACACAAACGGACCTTTTTCTGAAAATGTTTTATTTTTGGATAAAGGGAACCCTAAAATATATATTTCCCGTGAAATCTCGACTTCAAATTTTTGGGTGGAGTGCAATACCTTCTTTATACACTATGTACAAGTACGTATAGAGAAACAAAAATCTTGTTTCTAAAAGTATTTCTTTTTATTCTGAGGTCCTCAGAATATGATTTTGCGGTGAGATATAACGTTTTAATAATTTTCTCTACTACTACTATGTACATACCTAATTGTATTTCACCCAAAAATTTGACAAGTACTGCTATTAAACCTAAAAATACATATTTTAATACCCCATGAATAAGAAAAAGCATTTTTGAAAAAAGGTACGCTCGCGCTCGCGGGTGTGTGTGTGTCGTGTGTAATCAGCGTAGTTCATACTCGAAATGTCGGTTAAATACCAAACTTGGTATTTAAATTTAGTATTTCCCAAGCTGCGAGAGGAAGATTTTTGGAAAAGTGCCCCAATCCAAATTACCCATCAGTATGGAAGATTTTTCAAAACTTTAAATTTTTTTCAAAAATGGCTCTACATTTTGATTAAATTACCGCATAATAAAGACAAAAAAGTGTATATCCGTAATTTATTTGGAATGGAGGTATAAGTCCTCTCCATTCTGAATGACCTTCAAATACCTGGCTAACCGAAAAAACATGATCTCATGAATAGTTTTTATATAAAATCAAATTTATTCCTTATGGTTTTTAAAATTTCCAATAGTTAAGGTGTTCTTAAAAGGGAATTCGTTATACACGCTTTTCATCTTGTCGATGATTTTTTTTGGTATTCACGGAACCCAAAACATGTATTTCCGGTGAAATTTCGGGATCGAATTTTTGGTTGGAATGCAAAACCTTCTCTATACACTATGTACATAGCATATATAGAGAAAATAAGAATAGTTTTAAAATCCGTACTGTGAGATTTTAACATTTTTCTCAACTTTTGAATAATCTTGTAGAGTCTGCCTTAGCATTATGTGAAATAAGAGAATGCACCTTGCTCTACGCCACCCTCTTGAAAATAATGATCTTTCCACACGCTTTCGACGTCAAGATTAATGGTGCAAAGATGAAAACACCAACTCTATTTCAGTTCTAAACGAAATAAGTCCGATTGCTGTGTTATGAACAATTAATATAACTTCAGTATCTTTATAAGATTACTTGGTAAATCTTACTGGACATGACTATTTTGGCTTGTTCGTAAGAAACTATTCTTACAAAAGACTGTTCTTCTAAATTCTAATCAAGATAAGGAAAAATCAGTAGAATGAAGTCTAGTCAAACCTTTTAAAACGCAAGTTGTGATATGCAATTGAAATTACGTTCTCTTTACAAGAACAGGAGTAAAACAAAAGATATATGAAAGTAATAACCTTTTCTTTGAGAAGAAGTATGAACATTTTAAATTTGAAATAAGTTACGGAGTCGGTTTACCTTCCCCGTATTTAGGACTTACAATCGGATGCCTAGGGATCAGAAGACTGTCGGGGAGCCAACAACGCGTAGCCACAGAATGCAGAACCTGGAACGAGTGGTCGGCCTGTAGCCAGGCATGAGCGTGAGGAAGTGGATATATGATCTGAAAGTGAAATTGATGATAGGAAAGGTGATGATGGAGCAAACCCTGAGAAAACCTGCTTAGACGCCGTTTTATCCACAATCCTCACATGCGGAAGCTTAGGATCGATCCCGGGCCGCCTAGGTGGGAGGCGAACCACTCTGCTTCCGCCGGTGGAAATCGATAACTCTACAAACAATGTGTATGACATAAGTTGTGTCTCTCTTACAGCTTGAAAAAGTGATCCTGAGGTAAGAGGGAAGACGATCTGAAAGCCTACTACTGGAAAATTTTATATATATATATATATAAAAGAAAGTCGTGTTAGTTACACTACTTATAACTCAAGAACGGCTGAACCGATTTGGCTGAAAATCGATGGGGAGGTAGCTTAGGACCAGGAGATGGACATAGGATACTTTTCATACCGTTTCCGCGGGACGTGGTAGAACAAAACGCAACAGACATCTAAACGCATTGTTGTCTATGGTGTTTGTTTCGAGTTTCTATTAGCTTATTGTGCCGATATTATTATTAACAATGCCGCGACCAAGACAATCGAATCTTTCCCAACAAAGCCGTGATGCAACTAGGATTCGAAACATTGCGAATGAAATTGCACGTGAAGAGCAATTATCCAATTACATTTTTAAACTCCTTGGATGTGCCTGGCTTAGCACCGCACAATTTACGATTAAAGGTTGGCTCCGTAGTAATCATGCTTCGAAACATAAACCAACCAAAACTGTGCAACGGAAGGCGTTTGGTGGTAAGTAAATTGACGAACAATGTGATTTACGCGACGATACTCAAAGGAACATTCGATGGTGAGTAAGTTCTCATTCCGAGGATCCCGATGATCCCAACCGATTTGCCGTTGAGTTTAAACGACTTCAATTCCCAATCTTGCATTCTCCATGACCATTAACAATTCACAAGGCCAATCCTTGAAAATTTGTGGTCTGAATCTAGAAAATCCATGTTTTTCCCGTGGTCAATTATATGTGGTATGTTCACGGGTCGGAAGACCATCTCTGCGTTATTTGTTCTTGCGCCTGATAATAAAACAAGAAATTTCGTCTATCACAAGATGCTTCACTGAAGAGAGCAACCCATGCACCAAAATACACGGCCAATAAATAATCATTAAAATACTTGATTTTTTGTATTTATATTTATTATCCTAATAAAAAATTGAACTTAATAAAATCCAACATCTGCTCATTTATTGCTTCTAAGACGGAAGAAAGTTCGCCGGGTCAGCTAGTATTGTTCAAAATCTTCCTGTCGCATCTTTATAAAGTTGTAATCAAGTTTGGTATTTATCTCTCACACACACAACCACACACACATATACACACGGAAATTTCCTCTAAAAACACTTCCTTTTTACATACAGGACCATGAAACGTGTAATCCCAGTATCGAATTATTTCGGTGGAACGCAGTACCTTCTCTACATGTGTACTATGTACAGGCAAGAAAACAATACTGTTTTTCTCTACACGTACTAAGCACATAGTTTGTAGAGTAGGTATTGTATTGCATCCAACAAATTCGATACTGAAATGTCACCGGAAATCCCCTGAATTCAAAGAAAGCATTTTAGAAAAATGTCCGTACGTGTGGGGGGGGAGGGCAGTATAGCTCAAAAACGAAAAGTCCGTTAAATACAAAACATGATATTTAAGTTCAGTAATCTCAAGAAATTCCCCAACCGGAACTACTTTTATATAGAAACAATATTGAAAATGTTGGTTTTCTCATAAAGGGCTCTAATGATTTAGATTAAAATCTCTTATATTTAAGATATTTTCATGAGAAATAAAAGGTATGTCTTGAATGGTAAACAATAGTGACTGAGGATCTCTTATTTCAGATGAATTTTTCTGAATTTTGCATAACTAGTAAATTGCAAGAGATAACGCAACTTACTACACCAAAAAGTAGATATACTTAAAACACACCGTTTACGACATATACATTTTTAGTGAAGTTAGCCGTTTTTAAGATATCCCTTGTTTTTGTTTTCAGTTTTAAAATGCCTCAACTTCTCTCATGCAGGAATTTGTCCACCCCTGGCCACGCAAAGAAACGGATCTCAAACCCAGAGCTAGTGCATTTTAAAATATTTGACTGTCGGTTTAGCCTAGTGCATTTCCTTTAAAAATGTTGCCGCCAATGATTTCAAACGGGCATTGACGTTGTTTTGAAGATCTTCGATGGTTTGAAGGTGCTGCCCTCCTAGCCTCGTCTTCAGTTCAGGGAAGAGGTGAAAGTCGCTGGGTGCCAGGTCAGGACTGTACGGCGGATGATGAAAATGTCCCTTTGAAATTGTTCAAGGAGCCGATGGGTTGTGCCAGCAGTGTGTGGACGAGCGTTGTCGTGGATCAACACAATTCCTGAAGTCTTTGTTTTGAATGGCTCCCCGCAAACGTCGTAGAGTACGAATATCTTCAGTACAACGCCAATGCTCATTTGAAATCATTAGCGGTAGCATTTTTTGAAGCGAGTATTGCAAAGCTTGTGCACAGGTACGATAAATGTCTCAATCTTTTCGGTGATTATGTTGAAAAGTAACCGTAAGTTTACAAAACTATTAGTAATAAAATAATTGTTTTTTATGATATCGATTTTTATCTATAGCCTATTGGAGGTTGAAAAAAATGAAATTTTTCTCAAACGGGACATGCAAATTGAACTGAATCTCAATTGTTTCACATAGCGGCTAGCTTTTAAAAGCTTTAACTATAGATTTAGCATAACGTATTCCCTTATTTCCTTTCTACACACAAGAAAGCAAGTAATACAACTAATTCTGCTAATGTTAATTTCGATTAGCATGATGTAGATAAAGGAGTAAGATGGCTCCGTGATTGAGTGGTTAGGCCGCTCGCCTTCCATTTATGCGGCGCGGGTTCGATCCCAAGCGCCCGCATGTGGGATATTTTCTATCATGCACTTCATCTTCATGCCTGGCTACGGGACGACCCTTTGTAACAGGTTCCCCATTCTGTGGTTTATTGTCTTGGCTATCCGACAGACTTCTGAACCGTAGGCATTGGCTTGTAAGTCCTAGGGGGGACCAGTCCTGCAAATACGGGGAGGGAGCCGAATACGAAACGAAACAAAAGATAAAAGATTAGGATAGGTAGAGTCAGACTGAAAAATTCAATACCACAGCCCAGATTTGAACCACAGATCTTCTGGTTCAAATCCCGGTTATGTCATCGAATTTTTCAATCTGAATCTACCTATCCAACTCCTCTCCTACACACTTTTTTTTTTAATTAATATATCTCCCTTTTATAATCTAAGGTCATATTGGGGGCTTTGCACCAGAAACTCGTTGTCTGTAGGTCATTTACATTGAATTTAAACTTATTTTCCTCAAACACACACACGCACATTCACTGTCACGTGCATACTTTCAGACTCTGGGGGATAGGGAATACTTCTAGTTAAAGAAAAATTCCCCGTCCCAGCCGGGAATCGAACCCGGATCCTCTGGGTGAGAAGTACACTTGGTTTGTGTGAGACACAATTACATTATCACGAAAGATAAAATAGTAATGGAATATCAGATGATTTTTTGAATTAATGCGATCTCAATATATTTGCAATGAAATTTTGGTATTGAATTTTTTGGGTGGCATTAATTTAGCAAATATGCTTTGAGTGGTGTCGGGACTAAATCTGTCATTAACAGAATTTTCTGTGAAAGCGAAGACCAAGATATATTACGTAAGCTGCATTGAAAAGCTATATAGTGAAAGTGAGGCTCTCCAAATATCCTCTTTTGTTTATGTAATGGAGTCAACTGTCCAGAAGTTTCGTCGACACATCTCAGCTGCAAAGTTGCTTCAGCAGTCAGTTGTTCCCGTATCAGTGTAGTACTTACTGAAATATGACATGAGAAATGAACAATATAACTCAACAAGTTTCCTTGCCATAATTTGTGAATTCTAGTTTGGTGACACCCATCTCTAGTGCAAGGAAACGCCTCGCTTTGTTATACGCCTTTTGTACACATGTCGTAGAATTCTGGCACAATTTCCCATGCGCCTAGAATCAACTTCGAGCAAGAGAAGCATCTTTTCGAAGTTTACCTTATTAGAGTTGGGTCGAGCGATTCATTTTCAGTACTCGATTCATAGGATTCGTTCCTGCAATATGAATCGATTCATACGATTCGTTCACCATTAATTAATTGTCGCCATACGTTCTTTGTGTTTGACTTATATTATACACGGAGATGATAGTGATATGGTAGCTCCTTTACATAAAAATCTGATGTGTTCCATTCACATGACTTTCTCTATATATCTGCAACAAAATGTTAATAAGGTTATCTTTTATTTATTTCATGCTAATGGAGAAAAATTAGCAGAAATTGTCTTATTTCTTGCTTTATTGTAAGTAGAAGCGAAATAAGGGAGTACCATAGGTTAAAGTGAAAGCCAAAAGCTGGTTGCTATGTGACTGATGTTCCTTTGTTTGTATGGACAGCAGTTGACAAATTCCTGTATGAGAAAACTATGTTTTTCAAAGCTGAAACCAAGAAAAAGTAATACCTTAAAAACGATCAACTCCAAATATGATATATATGTATATATAATAAATTGTGTGTTTTAATGTGCTCTACATTTTTTTTTTGTGTTAAATTTTTGTCCATCTCTTACGGTTTAGTAGTTATACAAAATTCATCCAGAATAAAGTGGTCTTCGGAGGCTATTCCCAGAAAATTCAAAATATACATTTTATTTGTCAGGTAAATATCTCTAATATATGATATTTTAATCAAAATCGTTAAAGCCATTTTTTAGAAAATCAAAATGGTCGAAAAAAGTTCCATGAAAGGATAGTTAGGGGGGGGATTTTTCTCAAAATCTTCGTGTCGCATCCCTGTAAGATACTAAACTTAAATACCAAGTCTATTGTAAACATTTGTGAAACTGACTCCATTACTCGAAAGAAAGCAACATAAAAAGTTTGTTTAAATCTAAAATTGACACCTAAACTTCGACTGCATGGTTGTATTTGCGTAATGTTAATACGGAGACTAATTATTACTCATGAGTATTGTGATGCTTATTATACTAAGAACAAGCATGCAAAAGTGTGATTATGTGTTGCAAGTAGTATCCAGAAAAAGGTACATGAATTCACATGTTTATACCTAAGTTTTATTAATTTTCTGCTGAATGAAACACTTTTTATAGACTCAACCACATTAACTATTAATGCAAAACAACCATTTGAAATAATTACCGTGATTTATAGAATAAATCTTACAAATTTCTGGAAAAACAATTGAATACTTTAAGAGCAGTGGTAATTCAACTCACTTAAGGTGTAATTTTCCATATTTTCAGAATACCTTGTCCCCTTAGCACTAGTATAGTCCATTATTTCCTTCCTTCTTACAATAAACCAGGAAATAAAAGCATTTATCTAATATTTAACTCTATTAGTAAGAACAAAAATAACCTTTTTTACTTTCTCTGCGCGTACTATGTACATAGTGTATAGAGAAGGTATTGTAATGCACCCAAAAATTCGATACCGAAATTTCACCAAAAAATGCATGTTAGGATCCCCCTAAATCCCAAAAAAAGTATTTTTAAAAACATGTCCGTGCGTGTGTCTGTCTGTCTGTCTATGTGTGTCTGTGTGTATGTGTGTGTGTCTGTGTGTGTGTGTGTCGGTAGCAAAGCTCAAAAACGAAAAAGCCTTATATACCAAGCTTGGTATTTAAGTTTCGTATCTTCCAAGGATACAACATGAAGATTTTCAAGAAAATCTTCCCACCCAACATACCCTTTATATGGAACTTTTTTCGAAAAACTTCAAATTCTCAAAAATGACTAACGATTTGGATTAAAATATCGTACATTAAGGATATTTACCTGACAAATAAAGTGCATAGCCTCTGAAGACAACTTTATTTTGGATGAATTTTACGGAATTTTGCATAACTGCTAAACTGTAAGAGAAAGACAAAAACTTACTACACAAAAAATTTAGAGCACATGTAAACACACAATTTATGTCTTGTACATTTTTTCGTGCTGTTGATCATTTTTGAGATATTGCTTGTTTCTGGTTGCAGCTTTATAAAACTTATACTTTTCTTATGCAGAAATTTGTCAACTCCTTTGCATATAAAGCAACTTGATTCACATAGCTACCAGCTTTTGTCTATCACTTTAACCTACAGTACTCACTTATTTCGCTTCCCTATGAGAAAGCAAGTAATAAGGCTATTTCTGCTAATTTTTTCTCGAGTAGCATGAAGTAAATAGAAGCATTAGCTTTTGATAAGCTCACGCAAATGACACAGACATTCAGACATGAAGTTTTTTCTAAAATTGATTCTTTTGAGATCCGGAGACTCAAATCGTGTATTTTCAGTGTAATCTCGACATCAAGTTTTTGGTTGGAAGACAAAACTCCTGTACTTGCTGCAACTATGTAGTACTGAAAGTGAAATGACACAACGCTGTCTTACATGTTAGCGAATTTGTCTTCCACGGGCTAAAAGAAATGCTTGCTAAAGGATTTACGTTTCTGTTTCCTGTAATGGAAGCCATGCAGTGCTTTACATTAAAAAAGTGCCTTCTAGTCCGCTATGCATTACATGCTTCTTGCAACTGTTTGCCAAAACAATAAGGTTAGATTTAGTTCTACTACTTTCATCTGTTTTAAGAGTGCACAAAGGATGGTACATCCACGAGAGATGTTTCGTTTCTTTTAGACAAAAGAACAGCAGTCTTGGGTTTATCTGTTGCACTCTGCTTACCCTAAGTTACAGATATAGTTGCCAATAAAATAGCTTTTCCCTATCTACGCAGAACTCAGCTCTATTTCTACTACTCCATAAATAAAAGCCAGAAACATCCGTGAAGTAAACTGTTTATCGTTTCCTCTTTATCCCAATGCCAAACCACAAGCGATTTATGCATTTCCTACCCATTTACGACCTATTATCGGGGTGGCTTGTAGATATACAGTATACGTATTATGTACATAGTATATATCAAAAAATTCCATGTTAAAATTTTAACAGAAATATATGTTTTGAGGGGCCCGGACCCCAACAAATGTTTTAGAAAAATGTCCGCATGTGTGTGTGTGTCTGTGGACATCACAGCTCAAAAACAAAAAGGCCATTAAATACCAAACTTGTGATTTAAATTTGGTGTCTTCGAAGATTTTCAGGAAAGTCCCCCAAACCCGAACCCCCAACCACCATTTACATGGAACATTTTTAAAAAAATGGCTCTAAAAATTTTGATGAAAATCTTTTACATTTAAGATATTTACATGTAAAACAAAATTTATATGTTGAATTTTCTGGGAATAGCCTCTAAAGACCTCTTTATTCTGGATGATTTTTATTGAATTTTGCGTAACTGGTAAAACGTAAGACATAGACAAAATCCTGTTATACAAAAAATGTAGATCATAATAAACCACACATTTGTTTCATATACATTTTTGCGTGTAGTTGGCCGTTTTCTAAGTATTCCTTGTTATTGATTTTAGCTTTAAAATACGGGAATTTGTCAACTCCTGGCCACGCAAAGAAACGGATTTCAGTCCCATAGCAACCACATTTTAAAACATTTGACTGTCCGTTTAGTCTAGTGTATTCTCTTATTTGCCCTCTACTTATAAGAAACTAAACAATAAGGCTGATACTGCTATTGTTTTAGCATTAAATAGAAGAATAATAATATTAAAAATAATTTGTTACAGAGAAAGTCATGTGAATGGAGCACATCAGAATTTTTTTATTTTCTCTACCGCATTCTGAAGTATTGCAATCCAGCCAAAAATTCCACGTCCAATTTTTATCAGAAATAAATGTTTTGAGATCCCTGAATGCAATTTTTTTTAGAAAATGTTTTATCTCTCTCTCTCTCTCGATGTCTGTGAATACGATAACTCAAATACGAAAATTTCGTGCAATATCAAACACGATATTCAAGCTGAGCTGTTTCCAAGGATATGGCACGAAGATTTTCAAACAATCCTCCACAAACTACCCTTTATACATAAAAGATTTCGAAAATGTATTATTTTCACAAAAAATGTTCCAACGATTTTGATTAAACTACCGTAGGTACATTAAGTGACAAATAAAATGCACATTTTGAATTTTCTGGAGATTGCCTCTGAAATCCTCTTCATTCTGAATGAAATTAAAACACACAATTTACATGTACAATGTTTTTGTAAAGTTAACATTTCCTTCAATTTTAAAATACTTACACTTTCTCATGCGGGTTTTGTCAACACCTAACCATGCAAATATTTCATATAGTAACCAGCTTTTAAAATATTTGACTATCGCTTTAACCAGTGCGCTCACTTATTCCTCTTAATGAGTACCTAAATAATAAGAACATTTTCTACTGAGTTTATCTGGAGTAGAACGAAGCAGAAGAATAAGATTTTCCAGAATAATTTGCTACAGGGAGAAAGTCATATGAATAGAGCACATAATTTTTTTTTTGTTTATTTTGGTAATACACTTGATAGTTTTGGTTTCAATGTGAAAATACACTGCTTCTAGTTCTGATCAATGGTGTGTTGGCATATGCTGGAGTATATTCGTTTCTATTCAGTTATAACTATGAAAAAAAACTGAAATACAGTTGTTCATCTGGAACTCTGAAGACATTTCAATAGACGCAACGCTCCCCTAGGAATGCTGTATTGCTGTGGGTTACAAAAAGATGCTTGAAGAGCTTGGGTAGGTAGAGTCAGACTGAAAAATTCAATGCTATAGCTGGTTGCTCTGCCACTGAGCTACTATGGCAACATGCCGACAGAGCATCAAATTTCTCTACTGACTCGTATGTTTCCCGTAAAACTATAAGGTGATCTTAGATTATTTTGAGATTACATACCCCTATGGCGACTTACAATGATGCAAGTACTTCAACACCCAGGATTCATAGTTCAGCCATCCATTATGGACAATTGTGATAATTTGATTGTTTTCTCACAGAAACCGTGTGTAGGACAGGTGTTGGATAGGTAGGGTCAGACTGAAAAATTCAATGCCATAGCCGCGATTTGAACCATGGATCTCCCGGTATCTAGCCACTGAGCTACCATGGCTGTCTGGCTGTACTTATTCAACTCCTGTCCTACACATGACTTCTGTGAGAAAACAAGTTATCATGCTTGAAGAAGGTTATGTACAAATTGAGTTTGTTCTGATAACGTTTCTAGTAAATGAATTTGAAAGTATAGCCGTTGATGTAGGTGGGCCATTCCTTGTGTCAGGCAGGGACAATAACTATCTGTTGGTCGCCTTGGATTACTTTACCAAGTGGTAAGAGTGTACTTCATCCCTAACTTGTGGCAAGATCATCGCAAACTGCCTCGAATAATAAATGTTTGCCGCTATGGAATAACATTGAAGCTGCACAGTGATCAGGGTTCCAACTTTGAGTCTAACCTGATGAGAAGGACATTGGAACAATTTGGAGTGCACAAGATGTACAACTCTGCACAAACAGTCAGACGGCATGATTGAGCGGTACGTGAACCTCTTGAATATCATTTGAAGAAAGTTGTGGTAAATCACCAGAGAGTGGTGCTACTATTCTTGCTAGCTTACCGCTGTTCTACCCATACCACCACCGAGTGACACTAGCCAGTTTGGGATTTGGCAGGTGATCTGATGTTCAACCCATACCTTCACCAGGTTGACACTAGCTAGTTTGGTATTTGGCAGGTGATCTGATGTTCCACCCATACCGCCACCGGGTTGACATTAGCCAGTTTGGTGTTTGGCAGGTGATCTGATGTTCAACCCATACCACCACCGGGTGGACATTAGCCAGTTTGGTATTTGGCAGGTGATCTGATGTTCAACCCATACCACCACCGCGTTGACACTAGCCAGTTTGGTTTTTGGCAGGTGATCTGGTGTTCAACCCATACCACCACCGGGTTGACACTAGCCAGTTTGGTATTTGGCAGGTGATCTGATGTTTTAAGGTTCTCCTGAGCCAGACACGCATAAGATGGAGCGACAACACATCCAGATAGCGAGCAACCAGATGAATACTTATTACGATTGGCAGGCCAACAGCCGGTTTCCAGCCTCGAGGATTTGGTGTGGCTTTGATATCGCTCTACCCGGGCCAAGGTATGCTGCCTCAAGCTTTAACAACCATGGCAACCGTGTGGTGAATAGGATGAATGACATCGCCTACTGCATCCAGAGACTGCACAGGTGTAATAGGCTAATAAAACACCAAACTTGTCTAGCTCGTTACGATAGTGCTGGTCAGGAGGACAAGCCCTGCTTAGGGAGCAGTGTGCCTGCGGCCGTAATCGCCAAACATGTGTGTTCGGCTTGCTTTGTAAGTCATAGCTGATTGTTGGCAACAATTGTTACAGACATGAGTTAGTGAACACCTGTCCGCGGTAGGTTCTTTTGACATCGCAACTGTGATTTTTTTCTGAGTGGATACCTGTTCTTTCGGAAAAATTTTTGCCATCGAAACCGCAAATTGTTAAGGCGAATAAGTTTGTGCCGATGTAGTGGGTTTGCAAGTGCGGCTGTTTCTTGAAGTTTCCAGTTACGTAACCAACTGATATAAAAAGGGAGACGAATACCTGCCGAGCGTGCAGTTTTCATTGGGATTTTTTTTTTTTTACGTTCTCTAGCTCTATATGTACAATTTACATAAGAATAGAGAAGTACTGTATTTCACCAAAAAATCGATGTGGAGATTCCACAAAAAATACATGTTTTAGGACCCCCTGAGTCCAAAATAAGCATTTTCAGAAACAGGTTCGTGTGTGTGTCTGTGGACATCATAGCTCAAAAACGAAAAGACACTTAAATACCAAACCTGTTATTTAAGTTTGGTATCTTCCAACGATGGGACACGAAGATTTTCAAGAAAATCCCACAACCCTAACTACCCTTTACATAGAAAAATGTTCTTTTTTTTTTTTTTTGTTTTTAAATACAGTTCCGGAGTCTGAGCGGGACTCCGGTGCTGTATACCCTACTTTTTATTTATGAATTTCTGTTTTACTTTTTACACACACATACACAAACATATAACACCCATGCCCAAGGCGGGACTCGAACCCACGAGACGCTTTGGCGAGCGCGGCCATGGGGATCGGCTTCTTAAAAATGGCTCTAACGATTTTTATTAAAATACCACATATTAAAGCCATTTCTATCACAAATGAAATGTATATCTTGCATTTTCTGAGAATAGCTTCTGAAGACCTATTTATCCTGGATGCATTTTGCTTAGTTTGGCATAGCTAGTAAACCGTAAAAGATAGACAAAAATGTAGATCTTGTTAAAAGACACTAGTCATATCATATAATTTTTTTTCGTGGAGCTTACCGTTTTCGAGGTATTCCTTATTATTTTCAGTTGTCAAGTACTTTTCTCAGACGTTTTAGTTTTGTTCTACTCCTGGCCAAACAAAGAAGCGATTTGCAATGACACTCGCATAACGACAGCTTTTGAAACATTTGACTATCATTTTATCCTAGTGCACTCCCTTAGTTCCAATCTACTGGTAAGGAACTAAGTAATAAAATTCTGCTATTGTTTATCTCGATAAGCGTGGTGTCGAAAGATCAATTATCTTTTATAAGAAGTTTGTTGAGTAGCTAGAGAAAGTCATGTGAGTGTAACACATCAGATTTTTTCTTTTTGGGAGGAAGGGCCAATGTTTTATTTTACTCAATTCAATCCTCGCCAACCAATCCAATTCACCCCGCATCGCGCGCAACTTGAGCGAGTTCGACGGGAATTTCATAGCGTGCTTGCCGCAACGAACGTCGAAAAGAAACTCAGAAAGACAGTTATTTCTGACTGGATTGTTGTCAGTTTTAGACAAATAAACAGGTGATTGTTGAAGTAAAAAGAGTTTTTGTTTCAATTAGTTTGGTAGCTTAGTGTTTAGAGTGAGAGGCTAAAAGCGCCTCAGTAGTTGCTGCTCTGCAGTATTCGTGGTTATGCAAATTAGGTGTGCTTAACTTTTCATTTTGAACTCTCCTGTGGAGGGAAAGAGAATTCCCCTTCAGGTGTATAAGCAGTCAACTGATTTAGTACCTTCGTTAGCGTGGGGGGGGGTGGACTTGATAGCGCCTGTAATCGAAGGTTTTGGGCAAAGATCTGAAGGGGGGGGCTATCTTAAACATTAGCTTTTGGGTAGACATTTTATTTCTAACGATTTATCACATTCTTCACTTTAGTAACTTTACCGAATCCACTAATATAGGCGTTTCATTCCTCAAACTTTTAGGATATTTTTTTACTCTAAATTAACATGGAATACTCATGTACAAGAAGCTGTAAGATCTTCAGCAATAATCCACCTATTGAGAAAATTGAAATGTTTGGTACCGAAAGAATTTATTAAAATAGTTATTATGTATTACATTCTCTACACGTACTATGCACATAGTGTATAGAGAATGTATTTGTTTTTGTTGTTGATAGTTTAACGTCCTTTAACCTGGTTGGTCATGAATGAAATTGGAGAAATGCTGCTCAAATGATCTCGGGGTCCATGGAGCTCAAAGCTACTCGACATTCGTCTTCTGAGGATAAGGGAAAACCCCGAAGAAAAACCTTATCCGGGTAACTCACCCTGAGCGAGATTCGAACTCACGACCTTTTGAATGTGAGGCAGACATGCTACCACCACACTACCCAGGCGGGCTAGAGAATGTATTGTAATGCACCCAAAAGTACAATACCGAGATTCATCGGAAATACATGTTTTGGGTCTCCCTGAACCCAAAAAAGCATTTCTGGAAAAAGGTCCGTGGTCTGCGTCTGTGTGAGAGAGAGAGAGAGTGTGTGTGTGTCAGTATGTGTGTCTGTGGACAGCATAGCTCAAAAACGAAAACACCGTTGAATACCAAACTTGGTATTTAAGTTTGGTATCTTGCAAGGATACGGCACGAAGATTTTCAAGAAAATTCTTTCACTCCCAGCTATTCCCACTCCTAACTACCCTTTACATGGAACTTTTTTCGAAAAATTTAATTTTCTCAAAAATGGCTCTAGCGATTTTGATTAAATATCATATATTAAAGATATTTACCTGACAAATGATATGCATATCTTGAATTTTGCGAAATTTTGTATAACTGCCAAACCATAAGAGATAGACAAAAACTTACCCAACAAAAATGTAGAGCACATTAAAATACACCATTTATGTTATATACATTTTTTGGTGGAGTTGATAGTTTTTGAGATATTCCTTGTTTTTAGTTTCAGCTTTGAAAAACTCATAAAAACTCAAAAAATCGGATGTGTTCCATTCACATCTCTGCAATTAATTATTGGTAAAAAAACCCATCCTTTTATTTACTTCATGCTCATCGAAAAAAATAAGCAGAAATAGTCATATCACTTGCTTCCTTATAAGTAAAAGTGAAATAAGGGAGTACCATAGGTTAAAGTGATAGTCAAAAGCTGGTTCTGTGTGACAGAAGTTCCTTTGTTGGTATGGACAGGTGTTCACAAATTCCTGTATGAGAAAAGTTTAAGTTTTTCAAGCTCAAACCAATAACAAGAAATATCTTCAAAACGATCAACTACACGAAAACAATACATATAACATAAATTGTGTTTTATCGTGATCTACATATATTGTGTATTACGTTTTTGTCTATCCCTTACGGTTTACTAGTTTCGCAAACTTCAGCAAAATTCATTCACAATAAAGAGGTCTTTAAAGGCTGTTCCCAGAAAATTCAAGATATACGTTTTATTTGTGATGTAAATATCTCAAATATAAGAGATCTTAATCAAAATATTTAGAGCCATTTTTTAGAAAATCAACATTTTCGAAATTCTTTCTATTTAAGGGTTAGTATGGGGTGTGGGGATTTTCTTGAAGATCTTTGTGTCGCATCCTTGGAAAATACCAAATACCAAGTTTGGTATTTAACGGTCTTTTCGTTTTTGAGCTATGCTGTCAACAGACACACACACACACACACACACACACACACACACACACACACACGGACATTTACCAAAAATGCTTTCTTTTTGGATTCAGGGGGACCCACAACATGTATTTCCGGTGAAATTTCGGTATCAAATTTTGGGTAGAATACAATACTTTTTCTATACACTATGTACATAGTACGTGTAGAGACAGTAAAAATGCCGAAGAAGAAGAAGAAGAAGAAGGAGGTCATGGTTGTATTACAGGGCAATGGGTGTTAGAGTGTGCACGTATTTCATACTTTTGGTATATTCTCAGCTCTAGGGCTCAATATTGCTTCCATCATAACATAGCTCACGGGCTCTTGCAAAAGATGGTTGGCGAATTTGCATCTGCGTATGTATGCTTAAACGATACGGCAGCCCCAGCTCCAATTGATATAGCCGTATTTAAAGGGACAGTCAAATAAAAATTCCATGTTTTAGCCCAACATTTTTAGTTTTTACTTTGTCTAGCACGTATGTAAAATACATAATAGATGGAGAAGGTATTGTATTATATCCAGAAAATACATACCGAGATTTCATCGGAAATATATGTTGTTCGCCACCCCCAATTTTACAAGCATGTCCATGTTTGTGTGTCCCTGTGTCTGTAGACAGCATAGCTCAAAATAATTTGGTATTTAAGTTCAGTGTCTTCCAAGGAACATTTCATGGAACAGTTTTCAAAAAAAAAATATTTTCTCTAACGATGCTCTAACTAAGCATATTAAAAAGAATTTTCATGATAAACAAATGTATGCATTTTATTTTCTGAGAATATCTACTGAAGACTTCTTAATTCTGGATGACTTTGGACTAAGAGATAGACAAAAACTTGCTACACATAAAACTGTAGATCTCATTTTTGTAGAGTTAACCGTTGTCCTTGTTGTCGGTTTCAACTTTAAACTACTTTATCCATTTCTTAAACGGGAACTCAAGTTTCGTTTCATCTCTTTCATTTTACTACCGTGAATGCAAAAATGAACCGAATTTCACATAGCGATTAGCTTTTAAAATACTTGAATATTGGCTTAGCCTAAGGCATTCATTTCCCTTCCAACTACAAGAGACCAAGTAATAGGACCATTTCTACCAATTTTTATCTCCATTAGCATGACGTGGATAAAAAAACTTAATCTTTTGTAAGAAAAAATTATGTGTTCCATCCACATGACTTTCTCTACTTCTGTGTAACAAATTATTGTTAGTAAATTTATTTTTCTATTTATTTCAAGCTAATCGAGAAAAAATTAGCAGAAATGATCTTATTACTTGCTTCCTTGTAAGCAGAAGCGAAATATGGAACTATCATAGGTTAAAGTGATAGTCAAAAGCTGGTTACTAGGTGACTGAAGTTCCTTTGTTTGTATGGACACGAATTCACAAATTCCTGTATGAGAAAGGTAAAAGTTTTTCAAAGCTGAAACCAAAAACAAAGAATAACTCAAAAAGGATCAACTCCTCGAAAAAGAAATCATATAGTCAAATGTTTTAAAAGCTGTCGCTATGCGATTGTCATTCCAAATAGCTTCTTTTCTTGGCCAACAGTAGAACAAAAGAAAAACGGACACTCCCGTCTGAGAAAAGTATAATTACTTCACAACTGAAACTAATAACAATGAATACCTCGAAAACGGTAAAATTCACGAGAAAAATGAATATGACATAACTAGTGTATTTTAACAAGACCTACATTTTTTGCAGAGTAAGCTTTTGTCTATCTCTTACGGTTTACTAGTTATGCCAAATTAAGCAAAATTCATCCTGAATAAACAATTCTTCAGAAGCTATTCCCAGAAAATTCAAGATATACATTTTATTTGCTAGGTAAATATCTTTAATATATGATATTTTAATCAAAATCGTTAGAGCCATTTTTAAGAAAATCAAACTTTTCGAAAAATGTTCCATGTAAAGGGTAGTTTGGGGTGGGGGGATTTTTCTCAAAATCTTCGTGTCGCATCCCTGGAGGATATTAAACTTAAATACCAAGCTTGGTATTTTAGCTACTTTCCGTTTTTGAGTTAACGTGTTCACGGACACACACACACGGACCTTTTTCTGAAAATGCTTATTATGGATACAGGGGGTCCTA
The DNA here is from genome assembly GCA_030762935.1 of Hymenopus coronatus. Lineage (NCBI taxonomy): Eukaryota > Metazoa > Arthropoda > Insecta > Mantodea > Hymenopodidae > Hymenopus > Hymenopus coronatus. The sequence continues at coordinate 59,036,021 of CM060884.1, forward strand.
AAACATGCATTTCCGGTGAAATCTCGGTATCGAATTTTTGGGTGGAATACAATACTTCTCTATCCCTATGTACATTGTAAAAATGTAAACGTCCAATAAGATTGACTGGCTTTGCCTCTAGAGTGAGGGATGTTTCGATTGGCCGTACTGTAATGGAGCGTTAAAGCGAAAAGTCCGAGAAGATGATTGCATGGCTGGGACTGTGTAAGACTGTGAGTCTCAGCAGTTTTAGCGGCGAGAAATGAGGCGTCGGTAATGCATCGTTCTCGAAAACCGAGCAAAAGAAAACAGGGGAGTGCTGCTTTTCCCAATCCATTAAGTTCTCATCGCTGGGAGTCTTTGCACGAATCCCCGGGGTAACTCCCGAGGTAAATCCGGAGTCGTTGTTAAGAAACCTCCTGCAAAGTGGAAACTACATCCGATATGCCTTGCTAAAAGCGAATTACGGCTGAGAATGGGTTATGCACCCAATTTCTTCACTAGGGAAAAGAGTGACATTTCCGCAGCCTTCAACCTACCTCACTAACAGGCCAAGGTACTCTGTAATGGTAAAAAAAACCTTGTGTTACATTTACACATGACTTTCTCTACATCTCTACAACAAACTATTGTTGAAAAACTTATTCTTCTTTTTACTTCATGCACTTCGGTTGCAAGTGGAACCGAAATAAGGGAGTTCCTTAGGTTAAAGTGACATTCAAAAGCTGGTTGTTATGTGACTGAAGTTCCTTCGTTTGTATGGACAGGAGTTGACAAATTCCTATGTGAGAAATGTGTAAGATATTTAACGCTGAAAACAAAAACAGGGAATATTTACAAAATGATTAACTCTTCGAAAAAAATATATATGACATAATTATGTGTTTTATCGTGATCAATATTTTTTGTGAACTAAGCCCTTACCTATCTCTTACGGTTTACGAGTTAATGCAAAATTAATAAAAATCTCTAGAATAAAGAGGTCTGTAGAGGCTATTCCCAGAAATTCAAGATATACGTTTTATTTGGGAAGTAAATATAAGAGATTTTAATCTAACTCGTTAGAGCCATTTTTAATAAAATCAAAACTTTAGAATTTTTTTCCATGTAAAGGGTAGTTTAGGGTGGGGGATTTCCTTGAAAATCTTCGTATCCTTGGAAGATACAAAACTTAAATACTAAGTTTGGTTTTAATGGTCTTTTCTTTTTTGAACTATGCTGCCCAAAGACACACGCGGACCTTTTTCTAAAACTGGACTCTGGGAACCTCAAAACACATATTCCGGTGAAACCTTGGTATCGAATTTTTGGGTTCAATAAAATACCATCTCTATACACTATGTATATAGTACGTGTAGAGAAATTAATATTATACATATAGGGCACTCCAGCAGTTCCTATCAGCCAGGGAAAACCAACAAAAAACACGTTAGAATATTTGGAACAACGGAAATGGAACCGAGTGCCCGAATTCGGCTCTCACACAGCACCATAGATCTACTTAGCTTAGTAAGGTAAAAAGGGTAACATTAACACCACATGCGACTACTGTATGTTTCATATGGCGATTTAAATCAAAGTTATTATATTAACTGTGTTCATAAGCTCACCGCTGCATTTGACACAAAATCTGAATACCTTATGTATTATGTTAAACACATAAAGAAGCACGTGGTGCACAGCCAGAAGGGCTGAAGTTAATTTAACGTTCATTTGCTTTGTGCCAGTTATTCAGTTTAATTGCCATTCCCTTGCAAATGTTCTGTTCCCCAGTTCCCCCATCCCACTCAAGCTTCAGGGACTAACATCGGTTTATCTACGATCATTATTTCCAACCTTTGCCCTTTTCCCTCCAGCAGCTAACCTCTTTACCTCCTCAGACAATCGAAACATGGCTTGCAAAATACTATTTGAAATTCTTACATAATGCCTTGGGCCACAAAATTAACAGTAAACCATGGATCTTGGTATCACCCTCCAAATTGCTATACATTCTGTCAAAAAAAGTACCATTTAAAAATCCTGTTTAAAAGAGGATTCGAAATTATTGTTGTCGCTAAGTTGGTACAACTTTCCTCTATACCCAAGCAGAGTTTGATCGTCATCTGTCATCTAGTTTGTTTACAGTGCACCATTTTCTTAGTTCAACTCAAAGGTGATTTGCGATTTTACGATGGATACAAATATTGAACAAAGAATCTGTCTCAGATTTTGCATTGCAAATGGTATTTCGTGTGCCGAATCGCTGAAAATGATACAGACGGCTAACGGCGAATCGACTTTATCAAAAACACGTGCATATGAGTGGTACTGTGCATTGAAAAGTGTCGAGATGTGGTGGAAGATTTGCTTCGCTGTGGTCGGCCATCAACGGTTTCAACTGAACTGAATATCGCTAAAGTGAAGAAAATGGTGTCTGAAAATCGTCATTTAGGTCTGAGAGAGATTGGCGCTGAACTTTCTGTGTCTCACAAATCGATTCGTAACATTTTAAACGATTGTTTGGGCATGACACGCGTTGCAGCTCGGTTAGTTCCGAAAGACTTGAATTTTCTACAAAAACTCAAGCGCGTAAGGATTGCTGAAGACATGCTAGAACGAGCCAGTTCTGACCCCACATTCATGAAACGCATTGTAGCTGGTGATGAGACGTGGGTTTACGAATTTGACACTCAAATCAGTCAACAAGCTTCCTAATGACGCCTTTCAACTGAACCGAAACCTAAAAGGGCACGTCAAACTCGATCAAAACTGAAGGTCCTGTGGACAGTTTTTTTCCATTATCGCGGTGTCGTGCACTCAAGAGTTCTTGCTAGAAGGGTAGATGGTAAATAAAGCCTATAATCTGAGCGTTATGCGGCGTTTGAGAGAACAAATACGGTTAAAAAGGAACGACAACTCGTGGACTGTGCACTACGATAACGCACCAGCTCACAAGGTTATTATTTTGAACGAATTTCTGGCTGAAAACTCAACAAATTTCATCGGACAACCACCGTATTCACCTGATCTGGCTGCTGCTGATTTCTTTCTCTTTCCAAAACTCAAGTTACCACTTCGAGGCACCCGTTTTCTGTCGATAGAAGACATAAAGAAAAATTCGCGGCGACAATTGACATCGATAGCTGAAAGTTGCTACAAAAAATGTTTTGATGATTTGATTATTCGTTGGCATAAATGTATAATTTCAGAAGAAGCCTACTTTGAAGACTATGTAATAAAATTGGAAGAATAATTCTTTTTTTGTGTTCTATTGGCAAATTCCCGGAACTTTCTTGACACAGTAGTATAAAAGAAAATACACCTATTGTGTCTATTTATTGTATCATATAATTGTATTATGGTACAGTATATTACATGCAGAGTGAAGGCACAGTTTCGACTATAGGGTGTATAAAATACGAGCATCATCCAGAAATTAACAGAAGATTTGGCATAACTAAATAATAACGAAGAATATCGACAAAAAACTTTATTTACAAAGTTACAGAACCTTTCTCTATCTCTCAAAGTGATCGCCATTGCTATCAAGATATTTATTGTCACGTGGTACAGTTTTCACGCCCAACATAGAATAGGACTAAAAGACCCCTGGTAAAAGATAAATAACATTTAATTTAATTATTTTTCAGAGGTGATTTCCAGAAAATTCAAAATATAAATTTTATTTCTCATGTAATTATCTTTTTGTATACAGAATTTTAATCAAAATTTCTTGAGCCATTTTTAAGGAAATCAAAACTTTCGAACCTTTCTCCATTTGAAGGGAGTTTAGAGTGGGGGATTTTCTTAAAAATCTCGGTATCGCATCCTCGCAAGCTGCTTAACTTCTTTCTTTGGTAGTGTTTAGCGCCCGCTTTAACTATTTATGGCACCGCAGGCGGTGACACTGAAGGTATATTAATGAAGACTGAGCACCGGTGAAATGCGATGGCGGGGGGAACCGGAGAATCCGAGGTAAATCCGCTCCAGCGCCGCTTTGTCCACCACAAATCTCACATGTGGTTGCTTGGGATCGAACCCGGGCCGTCTAGGTGTCTAACCACTCGGCCACGGAGCGACCAATTCTAAACTTAATTTTCAAGTAGTGTATTTAGACGAATTTTCCCTTTTGAGTTATTGTGTTCAAGGCACACAGACTTACTTAACTTAACTCCATGGCACGACAGCTCACGGGGAACCTTGGCCTACCGCCTGGCCGCTGCGTCCCCCATCTCGGTCCACTACAGACGTCATGGATGGGGTGCAGTATTGGAGGGTGAGACGTGGTCAGCGCCTCGAGTCCCCCCCGGCCGGTTAATGCGGTCCTCGCGACCTGGAGCCGCTACTTCTCCATCAAGTAGCTCCTCAATTGGCCCCCCAGGGACCTTACGAGGCTGAGTGCACCCCGGGCCAGGTCTCCCAGCGGGGGAAAAATCCCCACGCCGGTACTGGGGATCGAACCCAGGTCTCCCGCTTGGTAAGCAGCAACGCTACCACCGCGCTAAGGAGACGACCACACAGACTTACTACATACATAATTAAAACCTTTTTATAAAAACCTTTTTATGCAAAGGTGTCTAAAATATGTTCTTCAATGAAATCTCGGTATGGAAGTTTTGGGTGGAATGCAATACCTTTTCTACCGATTTCCTATGTAATAATTAAAGAAACTAAACATGTGTTACATGACTTAATGAGAGAAACGAAGAATTATATGAGGTAATTTCAAACCACAGTAGGTTCCTTCAGGATAATAAAAGTCATATTCTTCATGATAAATGATCCAAGCATCCACTGGAGATGAGAAGTACTGAATATATTTTACTTAGCATAATGGGAACCTCCCGAATAAAAGTATTAAGTTCTCAGCTCTGAGTGTTCTGGAAAATTGCGAAGCATATTTCCAGCGTGGGAGTAGACGCCCACACGATTCTACAAAAGAAAACATCCCATTAAATAAATCGAATGTGTATTTCTACTCTTATATTGATGTAATAATATCAGCAGAAAAGTACAGGGCTGTTGTTTCAAACAACAATGGTAAAAAGTACCAACCTTAGAAAGCTTAAGTTTGAAGTTTGACGATTTTAGATTGTGAGGCAGCCATCATTAGTGAATGCTCTCAGCGAATTTGTAAACATGGATAAAATTGGTCTTCGTTATGTGATACAATACTTTCAATTGAAAGTCTTAGACCAACTAATATTAAGGCTCAGCTAAATTCTACTTTGGGGAAGTCTGCTCCTTCGCTTACAACAGTCAAATATTGGGTGGTAGAATTTAAGTGCGGCCGTACGAGCTGCCAAGACGAACATCGCAGTGGTCGAACAAATGAGGTTACCAGTCCTGAAATTCTAAAGATAATCCACAGGATGGTATTGGATGACCGTCGACAGAAAGTGCGCGAGCTAGCAGACACTGCAGGCATTTCAAAAATTTCTGTACATCGTATACTGACTGAAAATTTGTTTATGAGAAAGTTGTGTGCAATTTGGGTGCTGCGTTTCCTCAAAATAGAACAAAAACACTGTCATGAGGATGTTTCAGTCGAGCTTTTGGCAATGTTTCGCTGCAATAAAGCTGAGTTTTTACATCACTTCGAAAACCTGGGTCCACCACTTTACACCTGAGACGAAGGAACAATCGAAACAGTGGATTGGAAGGGGATAATCGGCTCTAAAGAAGGCGAAGACAGTTCCGTCTGCAGGCAAGGTCATGGCGTCAGTTTTCTGGGATGCACGTGGGACAATTTTCATTGATTATCTCAAAAAATGAGAAGTAATCAGTGAGGAATATTATGTAAACTTGTTACAGCGTTTGAATGATGAAATCGAAGAAAAACGGACGCATTTAGAGAAAAAGCAAGTTTTGTTTCTTCAAGAAAATGCACCAGTTCTTACGTCCATTACCGCCATGGTCAAAATCAATGAGTTAAAGTTCGAATTGTTGCCTCATGCACCCTATTCGCTGATTTAGTCACCTCTGATTATTTTCTGTTTCCAGACATGAAGGAAGGATTCGTGATAGAAGATTTGCCAACAATGAACATGTGGAGCCTGCAGTTGATGGCTATTTTGCAGATCTCGACAGTTCTCAATATAAACAAGGTATCGAAGCCATTGAGCATCGCTGGGAAAAGTGTATTGAGCGGAAATTAGACTATGTACAGAAATAAATATATTTTTCCCCAACATTTTTGTGCTTTCTTCGTTAGTTAGGGTACTTCGTATATCAATGTTGCAGTTTGCGAAAAAAAAAAAAAACAAGGAAAAATATAGCAATAAGATTGATCAATATAAGAACTGAATACCCAGGACAGCATTGCTATCTGACTGAGCATTAAAAGAAAAATCCATGGTTGCTTCATTTATATGACTTTTTCTGTCAATTCTCTAATTACCCTTGCAATAAAGTATTTTATTTGCATCATTCTAATGAAGATAAGCATTTCCAGTAATGGAAATTTGCTTACTTCCTTATACGTATATGAAAATAAAGGAATATACGAAGATTTATTCCGCAAAACAAAAAAAAAAAACTTACAAAAAATTATTCTTTTATCTACATAATGCCAATCAATGTTAACATTCACATTAATTGTCTTATTACTTAGTTTCTTTTAAGTAAAACAGAAATAAGGGAATAACGGGGTTAAAACGATCTTTTAAAATATTTAACTATGCGTTTGTCATTGCATTTCAGTTGCCTTTCTAAGGGCAGGAGTAAAACAAAAGAGATATGAAACGAAAGTTAACACTTCCCATTTGAGAAACATTAAGTAGTTTAAAATTGAAATAAATGACAAAGAATATCTCGGAAACGGTTAACTTTACAAAAAGGATATATTATATAAATTGTGTCCTTTAACCATATTTCTTATGATTTACCAGGTATGAATAAGTATTCAGAGGCTAGCACTAGAGAAATCATAAATGCTACTGCTACTTTTTTTTCTTTTAAATATATTTAATATACGGTACTTTTAATCAAAATCGTTAGAGCAAGTTTTGAGAAGATCAGAATTTTCGGTCATGGGGGGAATTTCTTGACCATCTTCGTGTCACATCTTTGGAAAATGCTAAAGATGGCTATGTAAAGAGAATCGAATTTCAATCACATGGCAACAAGTTTTTAAAATCTTTTTAGCCTTCTGTTTTTCCTTATTTCCTTTCTACTTACAAGGAACTAATGTTTATCTTGATTAGCATGAAGTGAATGAAAAAAATAGGAATACTTTGGTACAAAATAGATGTATAAAGTCATGTGAATAGATTTTTGGTCTTTAACACTAATTAAAATACGTTATTTATGTTCAAATATACTATAAGTAGTTAGTTTGCTTTGGTTCATTACAATAGCTTCCATTGTTTCCACTGAGAGTTAGAATTTAAATCACTTATGCAATTCATAGCTTAGTTCATCGCAAACTACAAAACTACCAATATTTGAATACAATTTGTCGCTAGCCATTAAAATCTTGCGCTTCTTTAGCTTTCTGGGAGCAATCGCCCCCAGCTGATTTTTATGTAATTCATTTTTACTTTCTCTATACGTTTTATGTAGATAGCGTAGAGTGAAGGTATTATATTCCACCCAAAAATTCGTTGTCCAGATTTCACCAGATATACTTGCTTTATGAATCCCCCCCCAAAAAAAAAAATTGGAAAAATATCTTTAAGTGTGTGTGTGTGTGTGTGTGTGTGTGTGTGTGTCTGTGTGTGTGTCCGTGGGAAGCTTAGCAAAGTGTTAAGTCTAGTATCTTCCAAGGATACGACACGAAGATTTTCAAGAAAATCTCCCCCCTCCCCAACACCACCTGCCATTTATTTGCATGGAAAAAATCGAAAATGTTGATTTTCTCAAAACTGGCTCTAACAATTTGGATTAAAATGCAGTATATTTACATGCCAATTTTCTGAGAATAGACTCTAAAGACCTGCTGAATTTTGCATAACTGGTAAACCATAAGAGATAGACAAAAACGTACTACATAAAGATTAAGATCTTACTGAAACACACAATTTATATAATATGCATATTTGTAGAGACAATTGTTTTCGAAATATCCCTTGTTATTGGTTTCAGTTTTAAAATATGTAAAACTTTTCTCATAAGGAAGCTTGTGAGCTTCTTGCCATGCAAAGAAACGGATTTCAGTCCCATGGTAACCAGCTATTAAAACATTGGACTATTCTTTTAGCCTAGTGTATTCCTTTATTTCCCTTCTAATTGCAAGGAAACAAGTAATAAGACCATTTCTGCTAATGGTTATCTCGATTAGCAGACGTAGATAGAAGAATAAGCTTTTTAATAATAATTTGCTACCAAGTTTTAGAGAAAGTCATTAGAATGTTACGCATCAGATTTTTAAAAATTTTACAATAGTCGATGTAACCATTCTGTAGTTTTACAATAAGAAAACATTAAAGTTGATAACTATTAAATCTTTGATGAAATATGCATTCTTTTTTTCAGATCATTCCGGTCGTTCTAATTTGATTTGCAGTATGCAATCACTTTTCTCTAAGCACTCACATAAAAGTTAACTTTAGGAACTATCAGCTAACCCTAGTTTTTATTCTGAGAAACCTATTTTCACGTCTGAAGAGGGTTTTAGGAAAAGTTTGAAGGTACTAACTCTAGGGAAATTTCTTAGAAGCCCTATGTTTTTACCTTGATGATATTAATCACAAAACTTTAATTATAGGGTTTCTCTCTCAACTTTGTAAAATTTACCACTTAATTTTGCTGCATGTTTAAAAAATATTGTCTCAGGTTTACACTGAAAGTCCATAGGAGTACCTCGAAAGTTTTTATTATTTTTATTAATATATTAGAATGGAGATTAAAGTTTACATTTAAATACACGTCTATTAAAAACTAAATATATGTAAAATGGCGAAATATTACGCAGTAACATAAAAAGTATGCAAGTATAAGGCTGTGTTTGTAACAAAATAACATGGAATATATTGTAAAACTTAATTCCACAGCACAAGAAAAACTAAATATGTAGGGTATTTCAAAAGTAACTTCAAACTTTAAACCACAAAAAATATATATATATATATATATATATATATATATATATATATATATATATATATATATAAGTTAGGATAAAAGCAAAAGAAGTCATTCACTGGGAAAGCAACGGGGTTTGGTTTTCTTTTTTTTTTTCAATTCACTGTTACCACAGCAGAGCTTTCTTGTTTTAGTATTGCTTCATTTGTATAGCCCCCTTTAACTTCAATGGTCATATCGGGGGCTTTGACTTGTGAAATAAATCATATTACTGTAGGTTCAAAACATTTGGTTAATAAATTTTATATCATTAAACACACGCACATTTACTCTCACATTCATACCTTCCAGACTCTATGGGGAATAGGGAATAATTCTAGTTAAAGAAAAATTGCCAGCCTCAGCAGGGAATCAAAACCCGGGACCTCTCGCTGACCAGTCGACAGTCAAAATACTTTTTTTTTACTTTCTCTATACGCACTATGTACATAGTGTATAGAGAAGGTATTGCACTCCACCCAAAAATTCGATACCGAGATTTCAACGGAAATATATGTTTTAGGGTCCCCTGTATCCAAAAAAAGCATTTTTAAAAAAAGGTTTGTTTGTGTGTGTGTGTGTGTCTGTGTGTGTGTCCGTGTGTCTGTGAACACGATAACTCAAAAACGAAAATTCGGCAAAATACTAAACTTGGTATTTAAGTTTAGTATGTTCCAGGGATGCGACAGGAAGATTTTGAAAAAAATCCCCCCACCCCAAACTACCCTTTTACATGGAAGTTTTTTCGAAAATTTTTATTTTCTAAAAAAAAGGCTCTAACGATTTTGATTAAAATTTCGTATATTAAAGATATTTCCCTGACAAACAAAATGTATATCTTGAATTTTCTCAGAATATCATTTGAAGACTACTTTATTCTGGATGAATTTTACGGAATTTTGAATAACTGCTAAACCGTAAGGGATGGACCAAATCTTACTACACGAAAAATGTAGAACACGTTAAAGCACACAATTTATGTTACATACACATTTTTCGTGGTGTCATCGTTTTTCAGTCATTCCTTGTTTTTGGTTTCTGCTATGAAAATTTATACTTTGCTCATATAGGAATTTGTCAACTGCTTCCATGCAAAGGAACTTCAGTGACATAGCAACCAGCAAGGAACAAAGGAAACGTAGCAACAAGGAACCAAGTAATAAATTTCTGCTATTTTAGTCTGATTAACATGAAGTAAATAGAAGTATAAACTTATAAGAGTAATTTGTTGCAGAGATATAGAGAAAGCCATGTGAATGGTTCACATCAGATTTTATTGAATAAGCATAACATAGCATTACATAGCAATCTCTTTTGAGATTAGACACAAAGTCCAAATGTAGATCCGGTCAGAAATTACATTATTGTTTACTCTTGATAATATTAATACATTTGTTTACAATAATTAATCTGATACTGAATCAGGTGTCAGGTTTGCATAATTTACAATTATAATTTTGTTTTCAAAAACTAATCGTACAATACGTATTCCTAAAATACCAACTTATGTATATTATATTTACAATATAACATCAATCAATACTATTAATTTTGACTGAATGAAATGCTCCTCCTTATAGAAGGTGTGGCTAATGACGTATATTTTTAATCATGATCTAAACTTTGTTTATTCATACGCAATGTTTTATAGGAGATGGAAGTAAATTAAATATAACTATAGCATTGTAGCAAACACCGTTTTGGAGTTCTGTTTCTAGTCTCTTTGTTATGTATATCTGCATTTTTGTAAACTTTACTGGGCTATTGTATTATAAATACAACACTGCTAGGATATATTCGCAGACTAATTGCAATATTCCAAACATTTTGAATAGTGTAGCTAAGAAATGTTTCCGAGCTGTTTTGCCGTGGTCTGCTGGTGTTAGAAGTCCCAGACGTTTCGTCCACAACTACGGTGGTCATCTTCAGTGGCGCGGTCGAAGTTTTCTTGGAGAAGGTTTCGCTGCGTCTGAAGGGTTGACTGTCGAGATCGCTAGACACCTCTATCCTCTCATCTACAACACACTACCATGCACGACTTCAGCGAGAGGCCATAGAGATTTATAAGCATCCAATTTTAATAAAAAGGAAGAGGCACTATAACTCAACAGGAATTGGCATCCCGTCATTGAAAGCCAAAAATGACCTGGTCGTCAGCGAATAAAATTGTGTTTACAAATATGTGACCTTTTTACTTCTTCTACACGTACTATGTACATAGTGTATAGAGAAGGTGTTTCAATCCACCCAAAACTTCGATACCGAGATTTCACCGGAAATATATATTTTAGGGTCCCCTGTGTCAAAAAAAATCAGAAAAACGTCGGTGTGTCCGTGTGTCTGTGAACACGATAACTCAAAAACGAAAAGTCGGTGAACTACTAAACTTGATATTTAAGTTTAGAATCTTCCAAAGATACTACACGAAGATTTGGAGAAGAATGCCCCACTCCCAACTACCCTTTACATGGGAAAAAGTTCAAAAATTTTGATTATCTCAAAAATTGCTGTACCGAATTTGATTAAATTCTCCTATATTTAAGATATTTACATGACAAATAAAATACACATCTTGGATTTTCTGGGATTAGCCTCTGAAAACTACTTTATTCTGGATGAATTTTACGGAGTTTTGCATAACTGCTAAACCATAAGAGATGGACAAAAACGTACCACACAGAAAATGTAGAGCACGTTAAAACACACAATTTATGTTATATATATTTTTTTTTCGTGGAATTGATCGTTCTTTGAGATATTCCTTGTTTTTAGTTTCACGTTTAAAAACTTACACTTTTCTCATACAGAAAGTTGTCAACTTCTGTCCATAAAAACAAAGGAATTTCAGTCACATAGCAACCAGCTTTTAACTAATATTTTAACCTATGGTACTAGCTTATTTTGCTTCTTCCAAGGAATCAAGTAATAAGGGTATTTCTGCTATTTTTTCTTGGTTAGCATGAAGTAAATAGAATCATAAGCTTTTTAACAATAATTTTTTGCAGAGATGTAGAGAATGGATCACATCTGATTTTTTTATCATCAGGTTTTGTCTGTCTTTGCCAGTCCTCTATAGCCGTACTCCAAGTTTAATATTACTACACTGTACAATAAAATATAATCTTCCAAGTCCTTGCTTTCTTTGAAACTCTTTTTAGTTTCGGATACATGTAGAATTTTTAACAGTTTGAGAGCAGTCTCATGCTCCATTCGTAAAATTGGCCGCCACAATCTCCAGATATTAATCTAACTAACCTTTGATTTTGGGGTTACCTTAAAAATGAGTTTCTTATAACTGAAAGATACTATCTCGCAAGAAATTACTCATGTTCGAGGACATCGTCTGCAAATTGCTGAGCATGGAGTCGCAGAAGGAATGGTGTTTGTTGAACAACAGAAGGAGGGACATTTTGACGATGTTTATATAAGTATTTTCCTTCGTTTGTTTTTTCCTATCTCAGTTATTATAATATTTATAACGGTTTAAACTGTAAAGTAGCTTTTAAAAGGTCCTATAGATTGGAAAGGCAGGATCAGATTAAAAAATTCTGTGTTCCATTCAGATGACATCTCTGCTACAATTATAGTTAAAAACTTATTGTTCTATTTACTTCATACTAATCAAGAAGCAATAGCAGAAATGGTCTTATTACTTGTTTCCGTTTAAGTAGAACAGAAATAAGGGAGTACCTTAGGCTTAAGCGATAGTCAAAAGCTAGTTGCTATGTACCTGAAGTTCCTTTGTATAGACAGGAGTTGACAAATGCTCGTATGAGAAAAGTATAAGCATTTTAAAGCTGAAACCAATAACAAAGAATATCTCAAAAATGATCAACTCTACGAAAAGAAAAAACAACAGATATAAGATAAATGGTGTTTTAAATGACATCTACATATTTTGTGCATTAAGTACTTGTCTATCTCATACGGTTTACCAGTTATGCAAAATGTATCCAGAATAAAATGTATTCACAGGTTATTCTAAGAAAATTCAAAATATACATTATATTTGTCAAGTAGATGTTTTTAAAATGCTATATTAATAATCAAAATTGTTAAACCATTTTTGAGAAAATGACAATTTTCGAAAAATGTTCCATGTAAAGGGTAGTTGGGGGTGTGGGAATTTTATTGAAAATCTTCTTGTCACTACCTTGATTGATATTTAATAGTATTTTCGTTTTTGAGCTATGCTGCCCACAGACACATACACAAAGACACACAGACAGACAAGCAGATTGACAGACGCGTACATTTTTCTAAACATGTCTTTTTTCTTTTTGATTTAGGTGGTCGGTGAAATCTCGGTGCACTACAACACCTTCTCTATACACAATGTACATAGTAAGTGCAGAAAAGTAATAATCATATTCGGTATTTGAACCAAGAATCTCCCGGTTTTCGTATCATTGCTTTATCCCAAAGAACTACCATAGCAGCATGTGTACACACCATTAAACTCCGTACCCTACTCGTATAATACAACCATATTTCTAGACGATGAGATCATTCTGGCAGGCATTGAACTATGAAACAATGGTACAATTGAATTAATCCAGCAGAGTAATCAAAGGTACGTACATTTATTTTAAATACACAACTCGACGAAAAATAATCTAAAAACAAAGCACGGGACCTAATGAAATATTTCAACTATCTCGGATGTGACATTTCATTTGAATACGGAGATATAAAACAAAAATTACGTGCCTTGCAATACATATTTGCCACTATAAAACGAACAATGAAAAACAAAACAAGAACTGATACGCTTTTGAAATTCTATAAAGCAATGACAAACACATCCAATATAGCCAAGACCTGAAACATGAATAGAAATAATGAAAAAATAATTAAAACGAATAAAATGAAGTTTTTAGGTACGTGGCATACTGTATTCTTAAAGGTTACATTAAAGATGAAACAATACGAAAAAAATCTAATGTATTCCATTCACACAACTTTCTTTACATCTCTGTAACAAAGTATTTTTCGAACGTTTATTCTTCTATCTATTTCATGCTAATTCAGATAAACAGTAGCAGAAATAGTCTTATTACTTGCTTCCTTCTAATAGAAGGCAAATAAAGGAATACACTAGGCTAAAACGATAGCAGCTTCTTTTAAAATCTGGGGGCTATAGGAACAATAGAAGTTCAGTTCTCTTTGCACAGCCAGGAAAATCAAAAGAGAGATGAACCAAAGATTACTTCCAGTTTGAGAAATGTTCAGTAGTTTAAAACTGAAATGAATTACAAGGAATATCTCGCAAACAGCTAATTAAAAATGTGATTTGTTCTATTCACAAGACCTTTTTTACATTGCTGTAACAAATTATTGTCAAAAAGCTTTTTTTTACCTCTATTTTACGATAAACATTAGCAGAAATTGTCTTAATTATTTGCTTCCTTTGTAAGTAGAAGGAAAATTATGTAACAATCTGGGTTAAAACGATGGGTAAATCCTTCAAAAGTTAGTTCCATGTGAGTATTTTACAACTTTCCGTGTGAGAATAGTTTAAGTATTTTAAACCTGAAACAAATAACCAGGAATATCTCAGAAATGGGCAATTCTATGAAAAAACTTATGTAGCATAAATTGTGTTTTAACGTGATTTACATTAATTGTGTAACAAGCTTTTGTCTGTCTCTTACAATTTATCAGTTAACAAAATTCAGCAAAATTCATTATGAATAAAGTAGTCGTTAGAAGTCATTTCCAGAAAATTCAAGATATGCATGCATTTGCCATATAAATATATTTAATTTAGGTATGTTAATCAAAATCGTTAAGAGTCAATTTTTAAAACATCAAAAATTTCGATATGTAAAGGGTAGTTTGCGGTGGGGAATTTTTTCTGAAAATCTTCGTGTTGTATGCCTGGAAGACATCGCATGCTTGAATATCAAGTTTGATATTTTAGCGACTGTTCGTTTTTATCGGGTTCACAGACACACGGACACACATACACACACGGACCTTTTTATAAAAATGTTCTTTCTAATATAGGGATCTTAAAACGTGCATTTCCGGTCAAACTTAGAATTTTTAGGTGGAATGCAATACCTTCTCTATACCCTATGTACATAGTACGTGTAGAGAAATTAAAAATATCATGGTTATGACATAAAGTGAGTTTTAGTAAGATATATGTTGTGTGGTAAACGTTTCTCTATCTCAGGCAGAATGAAGAGGTCTTCAGAGGCTATTTCTAGAAAATTTAAGATATATTAGTTGTTTATATACCTAGTGTACAGAGTGTAAAGGAAATGATTGTGAGTATATGTTTACCTTTCGCTCACACGCTACTTTTTACGAATGTTGAAATGCGATTATGCACTTGTAACATACAAAGTTTTATGCACTTTTAGTATTAAAATACCTCAAAATAATTAATACATTTTCAAATTAAAAATTATACTGTATCGGAGATCAGAAATGTACGAGGGCCATTTTATCACGCCTCTCATAGGCTATAAATAAAACACAAGCACATAGAAAATAAGTATTTTATTACTAAAAGTTTTGTACACTTGTGGTTACTTTTCAACATAATCACCGAAAATTTTGAGACATTTATCGTACCTGTGCACAAGTTTTGTAATACCCGCCTCAAAAAAATGTTGCCGCCAATGATTTCAAATGAGCATTGTCGTTGTTTTGAAAATCTTTGTCGGTTCGAAAGTGCTGTTCTCCTAGCCACGTCTCCAGTTCAGGGAAAAGGCGAAACTCCCTGGGTACAAGGTCAGGACTGTACGGCGGATGATTGAAAATGTGCCATTGAAGTTGTTCAAGTAGCCGATGGGCTGTGCCAGCAGTGTGTGGACGAGCGTTGTCATGGATCAACACAATTCCTGAAGTCAGCATTACTCTTCGTTTGTTTTGAACGGCTCTCCGCAAACGTCGTAAAGTTTCACAATAAACAGCTGCATTGATAGTGGTTCCGGGCTGCATCATTGGCGGCAACATTTTTTGAAGCGGGTATTACAAAGCTTGTGCACAGGTACGATAAATGTCTCAATCTTTTCGTGATTATGTTGAAAGGTAATCATAAGTGTACCTGAAATAACTTAATTATAATTCCCCTTTTAATAAAAATTGCCTGTCCACGTATTCATTGATGATTACCTTCAGTAGTTGAAGGGCTCTCGTGAATAAATTGTTTTATTATTTTATCAATTCAAAAAATTGCCCCATTAATACTAATCTCTTATATACTAACACTTTTAGAATTAAAATAACTGTTTTCTATGAGCTTGTCTTTTATTTATAGCCTATCGGAGTTTGAAAAAAAAACGGCCCTCTTATTACGTAATATGGTTACTAAGCAGATAATGTTTAATTCGTTTCAACACTTATAGAGGAAAATGGAAGGTAATGACAAAACTATTGAAAATATTCATTTAACACCGCTTGACATTTTGGACAAAGTTAAGAGTGTAAAACATCAGAAGAATCAAAATAGTTTTACGGAAAAGAATGTGAAAGGTTTGGTGGATGGAAAAAAAAATGCGTTATTTTATCTAATCAAACCACACAACTGGCACACTTTTTAGAGCTGGTAATTATGCAAACGTATATTACTTCTTAATATGGTGTGACGGTGATGACGTCATTACTGTCTTGTTGCCATAGTAATTATACGTCATTATTGGTGCCAGATATAGGGTAATTCCGCAGGATTTATGTTGTTATAATACGCCGTTTTAGTGCTAGGAATCCATAACTTTTATTTCATGTAAATATGTTTAATATACGGTATTTTAATGAAACTCGTTAGATCCATTTTTGAGTAAAAACGTTTTCTAACATTTTTCCATGTAAAGGATAGTTTGGGATGGGGAACTTTCATTAAAATCTTGTTGTTCTTCTTTTGGAAGCTACTGAACTTAAACTCCATGTTTAGTTTTTAGCGGTCTTTTCGTTTACAACCATCTGAAATATTCCTGTGGTTATGTTTTAGCAAGGGCAAGTATACTATATAATACCGCGATACTACTAGATGGCGACGGGACTCGATTGCGATCGGGGGATTATGATTATTGGTGTTCAAGGGCGCTCAACTTCTAAGGTAATTTTAAACGTGGCAAAAGCAATACTCAATACACAAAATAATTCACCAATAAAAGTAGAACTAAAATATATATATATAAAACCGAGCGTAAAAATACTATCTACTGCTAAAACAAGAGTTAGTAATATAACTTCGACGTTAAAACAACCAAAATGGACATAAAAAAGCCGAAATTAATGTGTAAAGGACTGCTGTAATAAAAACTAAAAACTTAAAAAGTAAAAAGCGAAACCAACGTCAGAACAAAAACAACAATCTAAAGCCTCAATGTTCTGCTAAAAATTTAAAAAACTTATCCACAGCTATGTGATCATTGATCAAAACCTCCGCAAAAGGGGCGCGCATGTGACATTGCAGATTCTAGTTCAGTTTTAAATTTGACTCTATCATTGGTCGATTGACTAACATGGCTGTCTATGCGCAAGCAGACAAAATAAACGGAAGACTGTGCATTTCGAATTGGAAAGCAGAACTGATTTTCATAAATTCCTCTTTTACCCCTTATTTCGATCCAGTTCATTTAAATAGATCTAACCTAATGTATCCTAACCTCAACGAAATCTCGAAACCTGTCGTTCACCTGTCACGTAGCCATATTGTCTCCGTAACCAATAGGAAAGGCTCAGATAAGAGCCTTAGTCTAAAACTGAATTAGAATTTACACTCTCGCGGCGGGCGTACCTAAGAATGATGGAAGCAATGGGGGGAAACACCCAAAAAAGCCCATGAGTCAGAGGAGTGGACGATCACTGGGAATCAAACCCGGGACCTTCCGAATGTGAATCGCACAGAATATCGCGACGCCACATCATTCAGTCCTGTCCCGAAAAGTTGGTATTATTTGACAGAGCGATATTCCAAGCATTTTTCTTTAAGCTGAAACAAAGGGTGTGTGGAAACCAATCAATACATCATGTAATCAAAAATCTTTTTCACAGGTGTCGCTCTGTGAAAGTGGAAAAATCTTTCTGCTGGTTGTCACGAAGTTGGAAGTGTCAGGCTCTCTAAATTGGTGTCACTCTGCTATTGGTCGATTGATCAACATGGCTACCCATGCGCAACCAGACAGAACAAATGGAAGACTGTGTATTTCACATTGGAAAGAAGAACCGATTTTCAGAAAGTCCATTTTACCTCGTATTTCGATCTAGTTCAGTTACATACACCTAACCTAACGTAGCCTAACCTAGAAACCTGTCGTTCTCTGTCCCGTAGCCATATTGACCCAGCAACCAATAGGAAAGTGCCTTAGTCTAAAACTGAAATAGAATCTACAACCTCGCGGCGGGTATACCCAAGGATGATGGAAGCAATCGGGGTAAACACCCCAAAAAGCCAATGAGTAAGAGGAGTGGGGGATCACTGGGAATCAAACCCGTGACATTCCAAATGTGAGTCGCACATGATATCGTGACGCCACGTCATTCGGTACTGTCCCGAAAATTCGGTATTATTTGACAGAGCGATATTCCGATCTTTTTCTTTAAGCTAAAACAAGGGGTATATGGGAGCCGATCAATGCTTATGTCATCAAAAGCCTTTTTCACAAGTCTTTCTGCTGGTTGTCACGAAGTTGGAAGTGCCAGACTGTCTAAATTGGTGTCGCGGAGTAGGTCATAGTCACCATTCATAGAAAACTCGCCTTGAACTGTAACAAACAACCCGGATCCATTACACCTTCTTCCTGAGACGTGAAGGTTCGGGGTAACGCCATTCCTGGAGCATCCGTCAAAACCAGCCTCGGCTTCCCACTTACACAGTGACTGGTGATTCATCACTTGAGAGAATGCGCTTCCACTGCCCTACATTGAATTGATGGTGAGTCCTATTTCCCTCCGAGCTTAACACTGATCCTCTGGCCGTTGCGGGATTTGGAAACAGTTTCTTTCAGCTCCCAGAAAACATTTCTGCTCCTACAGCAAGTATACCTAAGGCTTCTTTTCAAAGCTGCAGCCTCTTTTACAATTCTTGTGCATTTTAAACCTTATTACTTTCTCTACACGTACTATGTACATAGTGTATAGAGAAGGTATTGTATTGCATCCAAAATTTCGATACCGAAATTTCACCGGAAATATACGTTTTGGGTCCCCTTGAATAAAAAAAAAAGTATTTTTACAAAAACGTCCGTGTGTGTGTATGTGTGTGTGTGTGTGTGTGTCTGTGAGCCTGTAGACAGCATAGCTCAAAAGCGAAAAGACCGTTAAATACCAAACTTGGTATTTAAGTTTGGCATCTTCCAAGGATGGGATACGAAGATTTTCAAGAAAATCCCCACACCCCCAGCTACCCTTTACATGGAACATGTTTCGAAAATTTTGATTTTCTCAAAAATGGCTCTAACGTTTTTGATAAAAATTTCAAATATTAAAGATATTTACTTCACAAATAAAATGTATATCTTGAATTTTCTGAAGACTACTTTATTCTGGATGAATTTTACGGAATTTTGCATAACTGCTTAACCGTAAGAGATGGACAGAAACTTAACACACAAAAAATGTAGAGCACATTAAAACATACAATTTATGTCATATACATTTTTACGTGGATATGATCGTTTTTTAGATATTCCTTGTTTTTGGTTTCAGCTTTGAAAAACATACTTTTCTCATACGGAATTTGTCAATTCCTGTCCATACAAACAAAGGAACTTCAGTAACATAGCAACCAGCTTTGACTATCACTTTAGCCTATGGTACTCCCTTATTTGCATTCTACTTGCAAGGAAGCAAGTAATAAGACCATTTCTGCTAATTGTTTTAAATTAGCAAGAAGTTAATAGAAGAATAAGATTTTTAACTATAATTTGTCACAGAGATGTAGAGAAAGTAATGTGAATGGAACACATACGATTTTTTTAATTTGTAAAAATTTGTTGTGTTCCATTTATATTGTCTTCTGTACATTTCTGTAACAAATTATTCTAAATAAGCTTATTACTCTATGTTCTTCATGCTAATCGAGACATTAGCAGAAACGGTATTTTTACGTAGTTCCGTAGAAGGGAAATAAGGGAACTCAATAGGTGAAACAGACAGTCAAATGTTTTAAAATGTTATTCCTGTGGGTTGACATCCGTTTCTTTGAGAAAGTTTTTGAGTATTTAAAAACTGAAACCAACAAGGAATATCTCGAAAATAGTTAACTTTATGCAAAGAATGTATATGACATAAATCGTGTGTTTTATTGAGATCTACAGTTGGTGTGTAGTAAGTTTTTGTGTATCTCTTACAGTTTACAAGTTAAGCAAAATTCAGCAAAATTCATCCACAATAAACAGATCTTCAGAGGATATTCCCAGAAAATTCAAGGTATACACGTTATTTATCGTGTAAGTATCTTATATATAAGAGATTTAAATCAAAATCTTTAGAGCTACTTTTTGAGAAAACCAAAATTTTCTAAAATGTTTTCAGTAGTTGGGTAGGGGGATTTTCTGGAAAATATTCGTGTCCCACCCTTGGAGGATACTAAACTTAAATACTTATTTCAGATTCAGAACTGTCATCACTAGCAGGTAATGCTGCAACTCCCAGGTCGGAATCTGAAGATGACTCTGAACTTTCATCATGTAAGACTTTAAAATCACATCCTCTTTTGATATTATTTTCTTTATATATTTCTCAACATCATTTAAGAGCGAGAGTTATTTATGAAAAAAAAAAAAAAAAAAGCTACTGGTAAGCAATTTTTGTTCTTACAACTTGTTTAGAATGTAATGCGGGGAACAAATGGGCGAAGGTAACACTGGCATCTGTCAGCACGCTTGTGCACGTGGGTGCGGAGTGATACAAAAAGTGTTCTTCTAAGAACGTATAAATAATAGTGCGCCATATATCAGAGGGAACAGAAAGTAACGAAAACCATCGTCTTCTATGTTTGTCTGCATAGAAAGAACCTTTTTTACGTATAAAATCTGACTGTTCTGTAAACAAATTATTTTTACAAAAGATTATTTTATCTACAATATGCTCATCGATGTAACATTAGCAGGACTTCTTTTATTACTTGCTTCCTTATAAGCAGAACGAAAATAAGTGAGTATACAAATCGTTTAAAACTTGTCACTATGTGAACATTTGTCCGATTCACTTTGGACGGCCATCAATGAAATAAAAGAAAGATGAAAGGAAAGCAACTGAGAAAAGTTACGTGGTTTAAAATTGAAATATATAACAGAATGTCCTGGATACAATCAACTGTACAAAAAAGTTATATTCCATAAATTGTGTATTTTAATGAAATCTTCTTGTTTTAGTCTATCTCTAACGCTTTGCCAGCAGTGCAAAATTCTTCCAGAATGAAGAGGTCCTCAGAGACTATTCCCAGAAAATGTAATATATACGTATTATTTGTAATGCAAACATCTTTAATATTTGGTATTTTAATCAAAATCATTAGACCCTTTTTTTGAGGAGACAAAATTTTCAAAAATGTCTCCACGTAAAGAGTAATTCGAGGTTGGGAAGTTTTCTGAGAATCTTCGTGTCCCGTCCTTAGAAGATACTAAGCTTATATACCAAAGTTTGGTATCTAGCAGTGTTTTAGTGTTTGCACTATACTGTCCCCAGACACTCAAACAACATGGACTTTTTTTTTTTTTTTACAAATATTCTTTTTTTGCTGCAGAAAACATATTTCCGGTAAAACCTCGATGTCGAATTTTAGGCTGGAACACAATATTTTTACTATACACTGTACATAGTCCGTGGAGAGAAAGTAAAAAGTCGCGGAATAAGTGTGCAGTTTTTGGCAAAGTTCTGCACTAAGAAAATACAATGATGCATCAAAAGGTAACCCCTGCAAGTGACTACGACAGTTATCAAGGAAAAAAATGTTCGACTCCAGATGGCTGTTTATATTCACTGCTACAAATGTGAAAGTTTCTCTTTATACTATTACCGATACAATGCGGATACATAGTGTTAAATAAATCAAGGAGTCCTTTTGCTTTTGATGATGCTAATATTTTAAAATTGTAATTTTTAAAAGTTATAGCTACCGATTATCACAAAACATATATCAAAGAGATATAATAGAGAACTTTTACTTTCTCTACACGTACTATGTACATAGTGTATTCCACCCAAAAATTTGATACCGAGATTTCTTTGGAAGTACATGTTTTAGGACCTCCTGAATCCAGAAAAAGCATTTTTACAAAATGGTTCCTGTGGGTGTGTGTGTGTGTGTGTGTGTGTGTGTGTGTGTGTGTGTGTGTCTGTGTCTGTGGCCAACAGAGCTCAGAAAAGGAAAATACCGTTGAATACCAAACTTGGTATTTAAGTTTGGCCCCTTCCAAGGATGCGACACGAAGATTTTCAAGAAAATCCTCCCACCCGCAACTATCCTTTACATGGAACTTTTTTCAAAAATGTTGATTTTATAAAAAATGGCCCTAACGATTTTGATTAAAATATTGTATATTAAAGCTATTTACCTGATAAATAATATGTATATCTTGAATTTTCTGGGAATGGCCTCTGAAGACAACTTTATTCTGGATGAATTTAACGGAATTTTGCATAACTGCTTCACCGTAAGATAAAGACAAAAACTTACCACACAAAAAACATAGAGCACATTAAAACACACAATTTACGTTATATATATTTTGTTGAATTGATCGTTTTTGAGATATTCGTGATTTTTGGTTTCAGTTTTAAAAAAAAAACTTATACTTTTCTCTTTTGGGAACTAGTTAACTCCCATCTGTACAAACAAAAGAACTTCGGCCACATAGCAACCAGCTTTTGATTATCACTTTAACCTATGGTACTCCCTTATTTTGCTTCCACTACAAGGAAGCAACTAACAAAACTATTTCTACTATATTTTTCTTGATTAGCATGAAGTAAATAGAAGTATAAGCTAATTCAAAATCTTCTCGGGCTTCTAGCCAGGTAAAAACTTGGCTTGACACCAACGTTTCGAAGAAGTGCATCTTCCTCGTCTTCAGGGTGAACTGATCAGCCAAGTTTTTACCTGGCTAGAAGCCCGAGAAGATTTGGAATTAACACGTCGCCAGGAAAGCTTCAGTTCTTATTTTAAGTATAAGCTGTTTAACAATAATTTGTTGCAGAAATGTAGAGCAAATCATGTGAATGGAACACATACGATTTTTTCTATCAATCATGAAACTGCAATTAGCACGTTAACCTACAAACGTTGGACTACATATTTCAAATGAACATTTTTTCATAATACCACAGCACCTAAACAGAACCAGGCAGTTAAAGAGACGTTAACTTAATAGTAATAGAGAAAATAAAACAAATAAACAAATCTAGATATGGAAACATTACTGGAATAGTGAATGGCGTGAAGAATTTAAAATACTTCTTTCATCAACGTTCAGAGTTTACGGATTAAGTTACAGAACCAAACAGACATTCAAAATCCTTATGTGTTAAGCGTACACAACAACGTAAGAGGGAATATTTTAAAGAGCTGATGCTGAAGTGAAATGAACAACACAGCCAGAAAACATTGACTTCTCTAGCTCTTTTAGTAGGGATCATCCAAAAATGGGGAACGGATAAAGGGAGAAAAATACAGCTGCCTTTTTCCTTCTGTGTCTTCAAAACACATGACAAGAAAGCAAACTGACTTTCTACTGTCACATAAAATATTCAGAAAGGAGAAACTTTGTTTACTTGGTTGGGAGTGAATATTATAATGTAGAAAGTGGGATATTCCGACTTCTGTCTCCCACAAAGTAAACTTGTATATTAGAGCAAAACAAATCCGGGTCTCTGGTAGTAGGTTGTATTTTCCTCTGAATTCATATGGGTTCGAGCCCACCCATGGCATTGTGGATTTCTCAGCCTAAATATAAGGCCAGTGCTCAATCATAATATTGACATAGGTTAATCTTCAGTTGCCCGCACTAGTACACTACATATGCCGTTTTTCCTTTAATTTAAGTTTAAAACTGGAGTTCTAGTAAAAATATTTGGGAATAAAACTATAAAATTATTGTATAAAATAATAGAGAAAATAGAAACGAAAATAAATGTAGATTCTATATTAATATTTTTCTTCCCAATTAAAAGTTTAAATTCTTCTAAACCAGTTTTCATACTGCTGCTAAGCAGTAGTTCAAATGACCATAAGTGTTAGGTGATAGGTAATGGACTGGCCATCCATTCAAAGCCAAATATTCCAAGTTCAAAAACAAGTGATGACGGGGAGAGCCCAAGTAAAATAATCGGTGTGATGCTTGGAAGTTAATGGGTGTACATCTGGCTGTAGTTATGTCGGTTTTGTCTTTTATTTATTTATTTAAGAAAATCACTGCAATTTTAGGGCAGAACAGTGTATATATATTTTACAATATAAAACAGTCTTGATTACTTGTTTAAGGCTGAAGGTTAGTGTAACATGCAGTTAATCCTAGAGTACAACCCTATTTCCTTAAAGCGGAACTTACTGGTACTCACATACAACAAAGGCTAAACAAATCGTCCAAAATCGCGAGTGAGCCTGTGGATGGCATTTGGGTTGGAAGGCGTAGCCTAATAAAGATTATGTTTAATTTCTGTACTATGTAGAGTAAGTGCAGAAGTATTGTATTCTACCAAATATTTTGATACTAAAATTTCATTAGAAATATTCGTTGTAGGTCCCATCCAAAATAAACAAAACTATTGTTAAAAAATCTGATGCGTTCCATTCACATGACTTTCTTTACATCTCTGCAACAAATTATTGTTATAAAGCTTATGCTTCTATTTACTTCATGCTGATCGAAAACAAAATCGCAGAAATAATCTTATTACTTGCTTCCTTGTAAATAGAAGCGAAATAAGGGAGTACAATAGGTTAAGGTGGTAGTCAAAGCCTGGTTGCTATGTGATTATGGACAGGAGTTGACATATTCCTGTATGAGAAAAGTATGTTTTTAAAGGTGAAACCAAAAACAAGGAATAACTCAAAAGCGTTCAACTCCACGAAAAAAAAAAAATGTAATAACATAAATTGTGTGTTTTAACGTGCTTTACATTTTTGTGTGGCAAGCTTTGTCCATCTCTTACGGTTTAGCAGTTATGCAAAATTCCGTAAAATCCATCCAGAATAAAGTAGTTTTCAGAGGCTTTTCCTAGAAACTTTAAGATATACGAAATTTCAATCAAAATCGTTGCAGCCATTTTTGAGAAAATCAAAATTTTCAAAAAAAAGCTCCATGTAAAGGGTAGTTTGCGGTGGGAGGATTTTTCTCAAAATCTTCGTGTCGCATCCCTGGAAGATACTAATGTGAAATAGCAAATTTGGTATTTTACCCATATTTTGTTTTTGAGCTATCGTGTTCACAGACACACGGACACGGACCTTATTCTGAAAATGTTTTTTTTTAGATACAGGGAAGCCTAAAGCACATGTTTACGGTTAAATCTCGGTATCGAATTGTTGGTGCATTATGTACATAATTCGTATAGAGAAAGTAAAAATCGAGGAAAACGCCAAGAAAGCACTTGTGTGTCCGGTTAACTTAATATGTATTGCTTGGAGGCAGACTCTGGGATGAGGTCCATCTCTGTGGCTAATAACATGGTAGCTGCGTGTAATTAGAGGAATAGGCAAGCACCCCGTGGAGCGGCGTATCGACCCATGGCAGGTGCTACCAACGCATCAACACCGAAGCAACAGGTTACTCAGCGCCGGCTCTTAAATCATGGATACATACCCGCAGTACAACATCCGGACATGCTCCACCACTGCTGGCCGCGTTTGTCTTCTATGTCCTCTTCAGAGAAATATATCGATATCAGAGTCTGACAACCCTATCTTAGGTCATAACCATGTTAACTTCATATACCCACACTTTTTTTTCTGTGTAAAATCCTTAGCATGGCTTCCTTCGGAAAGGAAGTAAAGTTGTGGGCCTCGAGTCGTTGATTTACGGCACGAAAAGCAAAATTAAGCGGTCTTTCACGCCCAGTTTAGAATGGGACACTGAGAACCACAGCAGTTAAAGAGCGTCCATATATAAGACGCCATTTCATTTCTCTGTAGCTAAATCATTAACAGAATTGGTCTTAATTCTTGCGTCCTCTTCAGAGAAACTAGGGATAATAGAATCTGGCAACCGTGTCCTAAGTCCTAAAGAATCTGATTTTTTTTAATTACAAGACTTTCTCAACATCTCTGTTAAAAATTATTGTTAAAACCTAATATTTTTCATTCACATAAATTTCTCTAAATCTCTAAAACATATCATCCTCTATGCTGTAATGATTAATATGCTAGCTTCACATACCCAAGGTCACGGGTTCAAACCCGGCGGAGGAAGCTGGAATTTTTTTCGGGCGTGGCTTCCACGTATGGCTTCCTTTAGAAGGGAAGTAAAGTCGTGGGTCAGGTGTCGTAGATTTACGGTACATAAAAGAACCTCAGGCCTGATAGAGAGGCCTCTGAGCAAAATCAAGAGGTGGTTCACTCCCAGTACAGAATGGGACGCTGAGAACCACAGCAGTTGTAGAGTCCATAAATAAGACACCATTTAATTTCTGTATAACAAATTATTGTTAAAAAGCGAATTTTTCTATTTACTCCGTTCTAATCAAATAAACATTAGCAGAATTGATCTTAATTCTTGCGTCCTCTTCAGAGAAACATAGGGAATATAAAATATGATAATCCTATCTTGTCATAAAAAAAATCTGATGTTTTTTATTTGTCTGACTTTCTCTACATCTGTGTAAAAATATTGTTAATAAACTTATTCTTATATATACTATATATTTATGTTTAACTCCCGCTTTTATTACAAATGGCCCCGCAGGCGATGACACTGATGGTACAGGCAATGACGATGGAGCACCGGTGAGAACCGGAAAACCAGAATAACCGCCCCTGCGCCGCTTTGTCCATCACAAATCTCACATGCGGTCCCTTCCGATCGAACCCGGGTGAGCAGCGAGTTGTCTAATCGAGATAAACATTAGCAAAAATGCTTTCTTGTGAGCAGAAAGGGAAATAAGGGACAACACTAGGATAAAAGGAGAGTCGAATCTTTTAAAAACTGGTTGCCATGTGATGAAATCCATTTCTATGTTTTGACAAAAGTTGACAAACTCTCGTATGTATAAAGTTTTAAGGATTTTCAAACTGAAACCAATAAAAAAAATCTGATGTATTCCATTCACATGACTTTCTCTACAACTATGCAATAAGTTATTGTTAAAAACCTTATGCTTCTATTTACTTCCTGCTAATCGAGAAAAAATTAGCATAAATAGTGTTATTACTTGCTTCCTTATAAGTAGAAGCGAAATAAGGAAGTACCATAGGTTAAAGTGATTAAAAGCTGGTTGCTAAGTGACTGAAGTTCCTTTGTTTGTATGGACACGAGTTCACAAAGTCCTGCATGCTTTTTTATAGCTGAAACCAAAAGCAAGGAATACCTAAAAAACAATCAACTCCACGAAAAAATGTATGTAACATAAATTGTGAATTTTAAAGTGCCTTACATTTCTTGTGTGGTAAGTTTTTGTCCATCTCTTACGGTTTAGCAGTTATGCAAAATTCTGCAAAATTGACCCAGAATAAAGTAGTCTTCAGAGGCTATTTCCAGAAAATTCAAAATATACATTTTATTTGTTAGGTAAATATATTTAATATACGATATTTTACTCAAAATCGTTAGAGCCATTTTTAAGAAAATCAAAATTTTCGAAAAATGTTCCATGTAAAAGGTAGTTTTACGTGGGGTATTTTTCTCAAAATCTTCGTGTCGCATCCCTGGAAGATACTGAAGTTAAATACCAAGTTTGGTATTTTACCGAATTTTCGTTTTTGAGTTATGGTGCTCACGGACACCCGGATACACACACGGACCTTTTTCTGAAAATGCTTATTTTGGAAACAAGGGACCCTAAAACATATTTCTGGTATCGAATTTTTGGCTGGAGTGCAAACCTTCTCTATACATTATGCGAGTAGTACGTGTAGAGAAAGTAAAAAACGAACAACTTTAAAAAAATATATATATGACGTAAATTATGTGTTTTAAGGCGATCTACATTTTTTGTGTAGTAATTGTTCGTCTATCTCTTATGATTTTCTAGTTAGGCAAAGTTCAGCAAAATTTATCCAGAATAATGAGCTCTTCAGAGGTTATTCCCAGAAAATTCAAGCTATACGTTTTATTTGCCGTGTGTATTGTATTTTATTCAAAATCGTTACATCCCCTTTTGAGAAAATCAAAATGTTTGAATTTTTTTCATGTAAGGGATAGTTTCTCTATAGGTAAATGGAAATGGCTTGTTATTTATGGACGCTCTTTAACTGCTGTGGTTCTCAGCGTCCCATTCTATACTGGGCGTGAAAGACCGCTTGATTTTGCTCAGAGGCCTCTCTTATCAGGCTTGAGGTTCTTTTACGTGCCGTAAATCTACGACACGGGACCAACGGCTTTACTTCCCTTCCGAAGGAAGCCATGCTAAGGATTTTTACACCCGAAAAAATCCATCGTCCTCCGCCGGGTTTGAACCCGCGAGCTTGGGTATATGAAGTCAGCATGGTAACCATTACGAGGGCGATAGTCTATAGGTACTATGTACAGTGTATAGAGAATGTAATGAGAAAATTCCATACCGAGATTTCACAGGAAATACATATTTTGCGTCCCCTCGAATCCAAAAAAAGTAATTTTAGAAAAATGCCCGTGAGGATGTCTGTTTGTGTGTGTGGGTATGTTAGTGTGAGTGTGTCTGTGGACAGCATATCTGCTAAACACCTAACTTGATATTTAAGTTAAGTATCTTCCAAGGATGCAACACAAAGATTTGCAAGATAATTCCTGCACCCCCAACTAACTAACCATTTTATGGGAAAGATTTCGAAAATATTTTTTTCTCGAAAATGGCTCTAACGATTTTGTTTAACATCTGTTATGCTTAAAATATTTGCATAACAAATAAAATATTTAGGTTGACATTTATGGAAATAGTGTCTGAAGACTTCTTCATTCAGGATGAATTCTGCTAAATGTTTCTTGTCTGGTAAACCGTAAGAGATGGTCAAAAGTTTACTATACAAACCATGTAGATCACTTAGAGCACACAATGTATGCCATGCACTTATGTGGTAAATGTGACCGTTTCCAAGATATTCCTGCTTATTGGTTTCAATTTAAAACTACGGATCTTCTCAGATGAACTCAACTTTCGTGTAATCTTTCGTTTGTTTTTCTGAAAATGCAAAGTGAACCGAACTTCACTAATCAATCAGCTTTTAAAAGATTTGACTCGCTTTAGCCTAGTGTATTCCCTTATTTCGCTTCTGTTTAGAAGGAAGTAAGTAATAAGATCATTTCTGATAATGTTTTTCTTAATTAGCATAGTGTAGATAGAGGAATAATGTTTTGTAACAATAGTTTATAGAGAAACTCATGTGAATAGAGCAGATTATTACTTTCTCTACACGTACTATGTACATGGTATATAGAGAAAGCATTGTAATGCACCCAAAAATTGATACCGATATTTCACCGGAAATACATGTTTTGGATCCACCTGATTCCAAAAAAAATCATTTTCAAAAAAAGGTCCGTGTGTGTGTGCGTGTCTGTGGACAGCACACCTCAAAAACGAAAAGACCGTTAAATACCAAACTGGGTATTTAGGTTTGGTATCTTCCAAGAATGCGTTACGAAGATTTTAAGAAAATCCCCCCACCCCAACTACCCTTTACATGGACCATTTCTCGAAAATTTTGATTTTCTCAAAAACGACTAACGATTTAGATTAAAATATTGTGTATTAAAGATATTTACCTGACAAATAATATGGTTATCTTGAATTTTCTGGAAATAGCCTCTGAAGACTACTTTATTCTGGATGAATTTTACGAAATTTTGCATAACTGCTGAACAGTAAGAAACGGAAAAAAAAATTACCACACAAAAAAGTAGAGCACTTTAACACACACAATTTATGTTATATAATTTTTTTTCGAAGAGTTGATCGTCTTTGAGATATTCCTTGTTTTTGGTTTCAGGTTTAAAAAACTAGTACTTTTCTCATACAGGAATTTTTCAACTCGTGTCCATACAACAAAGGAAGTTCAGTCACCTAGTAACCAGCTTTCGACTATCACTTTAATCCATGATACTCCCATATTTCATTTCTACTTACAAGAAAGCAAGTAATAAAACTACTTCTGCTAATTTTTTCTCGATTAGCATGAAGTAATTAGAACAAGCTTATTAACAATTTGTTACACAGAAGTAGAGAAAGTCATGTGAATGGAACACATAAGATTTTTTTTGGTATTTTTGTAGACCGTTTCCGATAATTTCTTGGCATTTGTTTCATTTTTTAAACTACTTAAATTTGTCTATTTTGTTTTATGTTTGGCATGTAATTGCTTTAGATAGCGATCATTTAAAAGATATGGCTGTCATTTTAGCTTTGTGGATCACCAATTTCCTTCGACTTGCAAGGAAGCAGTTGACAAGTGTATTTCTGCTGATGTTTATTTTGAATAGAATGGTGTAATTAAAAAAAAATAATCTTTTGTAGAAACAGTTAGCTTGCAGAACAGAAGTCCTTTGAATGGAACACCTGAGTTTGTTGTTTTTTTTACTTTCTCTACACGTACTATGCACATAGTGTATAGAGAAAGTATTGCACTCCACCCAAAAATTAGATACCGCGATTTCACCGGAAATACAATTTCTAGGGCCCCCTGTATCCAAAAAAGGTGTTTTCAGAAAAAGGTCCGTGTGTGTATGTCCGTGTGACTGTGAACGCGATAACTCCAAAAGATAAGACACGATGGCTTTGAGAAAAATCGCTCCACCCCAAACTACCCTTTACATGGAAAAATTCGAAAATTTTAATTTTCTCAAAAATGGCTTACACGACTTGGATTAAAATACCGTATATTAAAGATATTTACATGGAAAATAAAATGTTTACCTTGAATTTTCGGGGAATAGCCTCTAAAGACCCTTTCATTTCGGATGAATTTTGCATAACTTGCAAACCTTTAGATATAGACAACACCTTACTTCATACAAGATGTAGATCTCCTTAAAACATCAAATTTATGTTATATACATTTTTTCGTAGAGTTGGCCGTTTTCTAGATATTCCTTGGTATTGGTTTCAGTTTTAAAATGCTTTTCTCATACGGTAAGTTGTTATCTTCCAGCCACGCAAAGAAACGGATTTCAATCCCATAGCAACCACGTTTTAAAAGAACTGCCTGTTGGTTTAGCCTAGTGTACTCCCTTATTTCCCTTCTACCTACAAGTAGCTAAGTAACATAGCCCGCCTGGGTAGTGTGGTGGCAGCGTGTCTGCCTCATATTCAACAGGTCATTAGTTCGAATCTCGCTTAGGGTGAGTTACCCGGATACGGTTTTTTTTCGGGGTTTTCCCTTATCCTGAGAAGACAAATGTCGAGTAACTTTGAGCTCCATAGACCCTGAGATCATTTGAGCATCACTTCACCAATTTCATTCATCGTCCGATATGACCAACCAGGTTAAAGGACGTTAAACTACAAAAAAAAAAAAAAAAAAAAAAAAAAAAAAAAAAAAAAAAAAACTAAGTAATAAGGAAGATTCTGCGAATTTCTATTTCGATTAGCATGAAGTAGATAGAAGAATAAGCTTGTTAAAAATAATTTGTAACAGGAATAGCGAAAGTCATGTGAATGAATCACTTCTTTTTCTTAAACGGTTTGAAAATTTTATGGTGTGTCTGTACGAAAGGTTTTATAGATTTATTAGTTTGAGAGTATAAATCTTCTCATCATTTTTCTGAAGACCCTGCTTGTATTTTTTGTAGCTACAATTTTGAGAGCCAGCTTTTCTAGAAGCGGAAAGCGCATTTCCATATCGCTAGCACATACAAAGAAAAGGAAGTCCTTAAGCAAGTTATCATACACGGGTATTGCCTGAGGATCTGCTACAGCCGTGATTACTCTGCGAATCGAACTCCATTTATCCTTGGCCTTCGGCTTGCGACTCTTATCGAAGTCTTGCTTGCCTGTGTTTATCGAACCATCGCATTCTGCCCTGAGGCGCTTGCTGGATGACAGAAGAGGGGAAGCACAGAAACAAGATAGAAGAAAAGAAGCCCTTGGGATGGCGAAGACCTTTAAATTGAGAAACTGACTATGCTAAAGGCATAAAGGCTAACTTTTCGTGCATCGCCTTACTTTAGGATATTTTTAATTCAGAGAACCTGTCAGCCTAAAAGCTGGTTTGGCAACAATGTTTCCGCTGCATATAATGGGATCGTAATTTGAAATTCTAGACGCTTTTAATATATATTTTACAAAATATGTTTATAAACAAGTTAATATTGTGTTCAATATCGTGCATAATTAGTACAATAGCAGACGTGCCAAAATAGGAATGGTGAGGCTAATATAGTGTAAGTGGTTCAACTGCTCCTTATTTGACGTGCACACATATATGTTCTGAGGGTTGAAAGAGTTGCAGAACTCAACGGAGCTATTTGAAGCTAAAACAGTTTTGTAAAGAACATTCAATTCTTTCGCATCTAATTATTTATTATATTAAGTTTGTCTTGTATTTTATTTATTTTTATCATTAATTTTATGAATGGTAATAACTTATATGAGTTCCAGCGACTGCAGTCAAATGCGCCTGGGTAAAGGTAGGGGAGGATCCAAGTAAAATAACCGGTGTTATGCAGGCTTGGATGCAGTTGAATGAATTTTGCTCTTTTTTTTTATTATAAAACACTACAGTTTTATTGCAAAAATATTACTCTTTTTCAATATAAGGCAGCTATAATTAGCCCAATTTTATTGTTAAAAGTTAGTGTAATAAGAAATTAGAAAAAAAGTCCACTAAAAATACTAAAAACTTTGATTAATCGTCATGCAACACTATGCAATAAAGGGTTAAGAGAACCGGTAAGCCTAAAAGTTGGTTTGGCAACAAAGTTTCCGCCTCATATAATGGCATAGTAAGTTGAAATTCTATAAGCCTTAAATTTAGGAGTTCTAATACATATTTTACGAAATATTAGATTATAAACAGGTTAATATTGTATTCAATATGCTATATAATTGGTACATAATGTCACGCGAGTCAAAATAGGAATGACGATACTCACATATGGTGTAAATGAAACAATTCTATAAACTTATGTACGTTATTATACGAGGGAATTATCAAAGCCGAACTTCGCGAGTTCCGAGTCCCCGCAACTGTAGTCAAATTTGCCTGTGGTAAAGGATGGGGAGATTCCATGTGAAATAATCGGTGTGATGGCACGCTTCAATACTGACGAGGTTACATTTGACTGCAATTACAAGGATTTTGCTCTTCTATCTAAAAAAAAAAAAAAAAAAAACTAAAGTCTTATTACAAAAATATTAATATTTTTAACAATATAAAACAGCTATAACTAGCCAAATTTTATAGTTATAGGTTAATGTAATACGAAATTATAAAAAATACCGCTAAGATGGTAAATGTATGATTGATTATTATCTTTGGCACGTGTGATGGCACACGTGCCAAAATAGGAATGACGAGGCATACATATAATATAGGAAATAATTTTAGAAACTTATGCGCGTTATTAAATACCAGATGACCCAACTGCTCTGTATTTGAAGTTCAAACCGGTAATTGGGGAACTATCGAAGCCGAATGTCACGAGTCCCAGCGACTGCAGTCAAATGTGCCTGTGGTAAAGGATGGGGAGAGTCCATGTAAAATAATCGGTGTGATGGTACGCTTCAATACTGACGAGGTTACATTTGACTGCAGTTGCAAGGATATTGCTTTTTTATTTAAAAAAAGCAAACTACAGTCTTTTTACAATATAAAACAGCTATAACTAGCTCAACTTTATTGTTGAAAGTTAATGTAATACGAAATTATAAAAAATACTGCTAAAATAGTAAATATATGATTGATTATTATCTTTGTTGCATAAATGCTGTGACATGTATTAAAGATTTAAGTGAACCAGTACGCCTAAAAGCTGTTTGGCAACATTGGTTCCGTTGCATACAATAGCATAGTAAGTTGAAATTCTAAAGGCTTTAATTAATGCTTTCTAATATTTATTTTACGAAATATTAAGATTATAAACAGGTTAATATTGTATTCATTGTCGTGCATTATTACCACATTATGGCACACGTGCCAAAATAGGAATAACGAGGCATACATATTATAAATGAAATAATTTCAGAAAACTATGTGCGTTATTAAATACCAGATGCCCCAACTGTTCTGTATTTGCGTTTACATATATATGTTCAGGGTTAAAAGAGTTGCAGAACTCAATAGGGCTGTTTAAAGTAAAAACTGGGAATTACCTGTGCAGCCTTCGTTTTACAGCTCTTGTATACCAGCGGAGACGGTGTGTAGTACAAGGTAACACTCAATAATATTTTGATTCCTTCTGTGAAAATGAGACATTCTGATGGAATTGATGAATTTGTATAGGATAATCATCCTACCCACACATCTCGAGAGGTTTTCAGAGAAGCAGGATATTAGAGTGGTAGATCACATTTGAACCCCATTGAGAATGTGTGGGCTAAGGTAAAAAGGAAAGGGCAAAAGAAGATTTCTGAGTACAAATTCAATAAGCCTGGGGTCTTGTGGCTTCTTATCCACATTACTGACCATTTAAGTTTGTAATTCTGAGTTTTTGGACATCACGAAGGCTATATTTTAATTCTTCCAGGATTTGCAATAATTTCAATGCCCTCAGAGATTCAGGGCAGTTAAGTATACCGGCTGAGGGTTCATTCTTCCCACATTAGTAATGTTTTATGTTTAGTTTTTGTCTTTTAGTTGTTTATTACGTGTGTATGAACATTATGTATTGTGTACATAGATAGGGCCATAGCTTCAAATGCCAAATTTATATTAATGCAATGTTCTTCATATATAACCATAAAATGGATAAGCGAGATTTGAACCTAGGAACTAATGGTTGGAAGCAAGACTTCCTTAGCTTCTCAGCCACAGTACCATTGTTTTGTGATCTCTTTTCAGTACTCATAGATTAGCTGTTAGTCACAAACTATTATAGAGTACTTTCGTGTGCATTGTGAACATAGCTTTCACGAAGATACACGAAGCTCTTCGATCGACACCTGGAATCTGGAGATGACTCATTTTTTGTGTCCACGGCTGTACATTGCAAGAGAAAGTAAAAATGCATTTTTTTAGATTAGCAGGGCTTTGAAACTTCCGAAAAATGTTCTACATGCATTTTGGGTAGAATACAATACCTTCTCTAACTACTATGTACGTTGCAGAGAAAGTAATAAAGATGGATGTATTGAAATGTAAAATTCCTCCCACGTTTTGTAATCAAAGATTTTTCCTTTTCATAACCATTTGTGTGATTTCCTGGTATTTGTGTTTATATTTCGTTGTTTAAGAGAACCGTGCCACTTTAATAAGCTTCAAAAATACTCAGACTCCCTTGCCGACCGATTTTCCTTCTATTCAAATTCAGAAGGCTGAAGCGTTTTTTAAAAATGGACCTCACACACTCTTCACTTTATGACATGGAGAACCATCTTGCATAAAAATGGCCTCATTGGAGGGAGGTATTCGTTTAACAATGGGAAAACATGCTTATTCCAAACTCCTCTTTTACATCAAGATTACCCTTCACAGCATGTTTTGAGGTCTGCAAACTGATATTCCTTTCGTTAGGAATTGTTGAGCCTACGTTGTGCATTTTGAGATATGCCCTATCTGATAGGGTTCTTCTTCAGCAGTTGGTTTAATTTTAGCAACATCATAATCCTAAATAAAAATCTGATGTGTTCCATTCACATGACTTTCACTAGATGTTACACAAACAACTTTCCATACAAAAGATTATTCTTTGATAATCAAGGTAATTGCCTTATTACTTGCTTGCTTCCTTGTAAGTAGAAGGGACATAAGGCTATACACTAGGCTAAAGTGATAGTCAAATGTTTTATAAGCTGGTCCTATGTGAAACAACTGAAATTCGGCTCGCTATGCAAGGCCTATAGTAAAACAAGAGAGATGAAAGAAACGTCACTTCCCGTTTGAGAAAAGTTTAAGTAGTTTAAAACTGAAACCCATAACAAGGGATATCTTGGAAACGGTCAGCTCTACATAAAAAGCATGCATGAAATTGTCTGTTTTAACGAAATCTATTACTTTTGTGTAGTAAGACCATCTCTTACGGTTTAACCGTTATGCAAAATACTACAAAACTTATCCGGAATAAAGAGGTCTTCAGAGGTTATTCTTAGTAAAAAAAAAAATATATAGTTTATTATCTTTAATGTGCGGTACTTTAACCAAAATTGTTAGAGCCATTTTTGAGAAAAATAAAATTTTTAAATATTCTTCCAAGTAAAGGCTAATTTGGGGGTAGGGGTTTTTTAAAAATATTCGTGTCGCTCGCTTAAACGCCAAGTTTGTTTGTTAACATTATTTTCATTTTTTGTGGTATATTTTCCACAGCCACACGCGGACCTTTTTCTAAAAATGCTTTTTTCGTACCCAGGGACCTCAAAACATCTTGACATCGAATTTTTGAGTGGAATACAATACCTACCCTATCCATTACGTACATTGTACATACGACTAGAGAAAGATTAAAAATCTGATGTGTTCCATTCACATGGCTTTCTCCACTTTTGCTACAAATAAACCTAATACATAGTATTGTTCTAACTATTCATACTATTCGAGATAAACCTTAGGAAACTTATCTTTCTACTTATTTCCTTGTATATAGAAGGGTCCTAAATAAATGTAAATGGCGTGTTATTTATGGACGCTCTTTAACTACTGTGCTTCTCAGCGTCACATTCTAAACTGGGTGTGAAAAACCGCTTAATTTTGCTCAGAGGTCTCACTTTCAGGCTTAAGGTTCTTTACGTGCCGTAAATCTACGACACGGGACCAACGGCTTTACTTCCCTTCCGAAGTAAGCCATACTAAGGATTTTTCGCCTCGAGGGCGACGAAGGGAACCACATGAATACATTTAGCTAAACCGATAGTCAAATATTGTAAAAGATGTCGCTATATGCTTGTCTTAAAATCCGAATCTCTTTGATAGTCACTAATAAAAACAGAACTTCCCATTCGAGAAAATTAAATTTAAACTAATAATGAGGTATAGCTTGAAAAGGTAAACTCTACAACAAATGTATATTACATAAGTTGTCTTTTTTAACGTGATCTATTTTTTGCATTAAGTTTTGTATATGTCTTACAATTGACCAATTATTAAGTCATTGCAGAATGAAAAGTTCTAAATAGGCTATTTCCAGAAAATTAAATAATATATTTCATTTCTCATGAAAATATTTTCAGCAAATGATATTGTCGCGGCATTGTTGTTGTGCATAACGTTGTTGCACCAATATGACGCTATCAAGTGAGCCTACTTGGAGTTGGTCGAGGGTTAAAATGCTCGTGAAATTCTCTACATTTAGAGCGTACATACCTTGCATATTCCCTTTGTTGCACAGGCTAGGCTCGTTCTAGTAGACCATGAGTTGTCTCTTACTCAGAGGGGAAAGAATGGCAAAGGTGTGTATTACTTTTGGTAGACTCAAATAAAAGAGAAATTTCACTTAACTTCACTGTAGACTTCTTTTATTGATGAATTGTTGTTACTTCGAGGCACTAACCCAACGAGCGACTCCCGGTATAACCGATCGCGAACTTGAAGTAGTTTTATTTAAGTGCTAATTCCACGTTTACGGAGTTGTTATGTCTGTACACTCGTCACCGTAATCTTGAGTTTCACGGTCCGTATTACATTTACGGTAACACCTTCCCGACTGATTAACTGATAACACACCGATTTCCTAAACTGTACTCCGCGCTATTTCTTGCACGTGGTATCCTACATTGTGAACCTTCTGTGCCTTGTTTAACTTATACGTGTTTCCTTGTGTGTCCGATTTCTTGTACGCACATCATTTATATACTAAAACGTACGAGTATTGCCCTCCTTTTTGATTGGCTGGAAAAAGGCGCCTAAAGTGGTGTTCTCACGTGACTGTCGGGGGTTTTTCTTTATTTTCCACCCACGTGACTTTGTTTTACAATGAGAAATTCCCTCTTTCAAGTTTTAAAGGGGGTGAACCTTTCTTCCTCTCAAGGGTTGTTACTTATGTCCCTAATGCACTAAAATCCGTGTTATTTTCAACAAAGCACGTAGTCTAGAAGAACACAAAGGGAGCTTCTATACGATACGGTACTGCGTTCTACTGAGCATATATTTCTTATGTTAAATATTACAAACTAATGATTAAACTAATAATATATGCGTCGTGCTAAAACACTGTCGCAATATTTATACAATTTATAGCCATTTTTGGGAAAATAAAAAGTTCCTTTAAAGTGGAGTTTGCGTTGGGGGGGTATTTTCTTAATTTTCTGATTAATTACGTGCTAGTTAAGGATAGCGGGCAAAATTTCGCGAAACAGATTCTAGCCGGGCTGCCTAGCGATTGGTTTAACCGCTCGATTTACATTTCTGTTTCATTTATGTGTTTTGTAATAATTAATAATAACCCATAACTATCTCGAACCTACCTTTGTTAGTATAAAATGCCAATTCCCGCAATAACCTAGATGTAATATTAGCTTTGTACTTTCTCGACTATGACGTGCATCCCCGTTTTTGTTCTATTTCGGAAGCAAGCTTAGGATCCATCCCATTTTCTGGAGCTAATGGAATTGCTGTTCCATCTTGTTAACCGACCACGAGAACGAGCTGGCTGAAGACGTAGGTGTAAAGCCATTGCTTTTAATAGCTTTATTTCACCCGTATAGCATTTGTTTTATTTGTAGCTCTTCTTCCATTTTCTTCTCATAAGAACAATGCAGACCGTGGTATACTATTGTTTCCCAATGTCTTTTTATTACTTTCTCTATACGCACTATGAACATAGTGTATAGAGAAGGTATTGCACTCCACCAAAAAATTCGATACCGAGACTTTACCGGAAATATATGTTTTAGCGTCCCCTTTATCTAAAAAAAAAAGCATTTTCGGAGAAAGTTCCTGAGTGTGTGTGTGTGTGTGTGTGTGTGTGTGTGTGTGTCCGTGTATCTGTGAACACAATAACTCAAAAACGAAAAGTAGGTAAAATACCAAACTTGGTATTTAAGTTTAGTATCTTCCAGGGATGCGACACGAAGATTTTGAGAAAAATACCCCCACTACCAACTACCCTTTACATGGAACTTTTTTCGAAAATTTTGATTTTCTCAAAAATGGCTCTAACGATTTTGATTAAAATTTCGTATATTAAAGATATTTACCTGACCAATAAAATGTATATCTTGAATTTTCTGAGAATAGCCTCTGAAGAGTAGTTTATTCTGGATGAATTTTACTGAATTATGCATAATTGCTAAACCGTAAGAGATGGACAAAAACTTACACACAAAAAATGTACAGCACGTTAAAACACACAGTTTATGTTATATATATATATATATATATATATATATATATATATATATATATATATATTTCGTGGAGTTCGTCGTTTTTGTAACATTCCTTATTTTTGGTAGCTTGACAGGAATTTGTCAACTGCTGTCCATACAAACAAAGGAACTTCAGTGACATAGCAACCAGGTTTTGATTATTACTTTAACCTATTATACTCCCTTATTTCACCTCTACTTACAAGGAAGCAAGTAATATGGCAATTTCTGCTAATGTTTTACTGATTAGCATGAAGTAAATAGAAGTATAAGCTTTTTAAGAATAATTTGTTGCAGGGATATAGAGAAAGTCATGTGAATGGTACACATCAGATTTTTTACCTTGCCTACCATGTATAATGCGCACAGTAGGTTTGAGAAAGTATTGCATTCCAATCAAAAATTTGATATTCAGTTGTAGCTGGATACATTATTAAGTACCCCTAAATCAGAAAAAAAAAAAAAAAAAAAAAAATAGAAAAAGGTCCCTGGATGTGTCTGGGACCACATAAGACGAAAAATAAAAGTCGGTCAAATACCAAAATTGGTATTTAGCTTCAGAATCTTCTAAGGATGAAACACGAAGATATTTAGGATATTCTCCTTTCCCAAAATTGTTTTGATATGAAGGATTTTACGATATGTTTGATTTTCTCAAAAAATTGTTCTAAGAGTTTTTATTAAAATATCATATATTTACGATACCTATAACGGAAATAAAATAAATGCTGCCCTTTCTGAGAATAATCTCTGATATGGATCGGAAGGTAAGGGATGAATTAAGTAAAAATAAACAAAGACCCTTCCTCCTCTTCTTTCTGGACGACTTTTGCGTAACTGGAGAGCCGTAAAAAATAGACAAAATCTTATTACACAAAATTTTAAATGTCGTTACTAACACTATATCAAATTCATTTTTGTGGAGTTTACCATTCAGGAGATATTTCTTGTTTCTGCTTATTTTTTAAAATCGTATACTTTTCTCATAGGGAATGGCTTTATTCACTTTTCTTTCTTCATTTCTTCTGGCCATGTAGACGAAAAGGAATTTCAATGTTATCACATAGGAATTACCTATAAGGGCTTAGAAGTTAGGCGTCCTTAAACATTATCATTATCATCACCATCATCATTTTAAAATATTTACTGTTAAACCCTGGCGTTTCACACCAAGAGTAACGCTAAAGAGCTTTGCGTTATGGGACTGAGGGATCGGAGACTTAGAGGTAAGTGTGGTCTGAAGTTTACGGGGTTTACAATTATTTCCAGGTAATGGAAGGTAATCGCTACTTGAAATCAGACGCTACAAGAGAGGACACTAAGTAATACGAGGGGCGTTCAATAAATGCCTAGAAAATCCAATAAATTACACTTGTGGCATCAAAAGCAGTTTGTATTTAGTATCCGTCATCCCTTAATATATGGCAGTTAAAATGTCAGCTATATCCATCACATGGTTTCCCAGCCATAGATGATTGAATAAACTATTTTGTGTTTCTTTAGAAGAAAAGAAATGAGTTTCGTGAGGTGATTAAACACTTCTATTTAAAAGGCTTAACACCTAAAGAGATAAAAGCTGAGCTGGATTAAGTTCATGCACATCTGTTCCTGCGTTTGCAAAGATTTACAATTGGATAAATTAATTTAAACGTGGCCATACATCCACAAATGATGAACATCTTTTCGGACGTCCAGTAGAAGTGACTTCCTCCGAAATTCTTGACAAAATCCAGAACATGGTTTTGGGTGATTAATGAATCAAAGTTCGCGAAATAGTAGAGGCCACAGGCATATCACAAGGTTCTCAATTTTGCACCAAATTAGTTTTGACAAAAGTCTCGGAGAGATGGGTGCCACGTTTGCTCTCGATGGAGGTTAAACGCAATCGTGTGATCAATTCGAAAGCTGGTTAAGCACTTTTTTGTCGCAATCCTGACGAGCTATTGCGTTGATACCTAATTCTGGATAACACATGAATACACTAATACTACACTCCAGAGACAAAAGTAAAGTCTAAATTGTGGCCTTTTAAAGGTAAACTGGTCCGAAGAAGGCAAACGTGGGTGAAATCTGAAGACAAACTGATGACCTAGACATTTTGTAATGCGCGCGGAGTCATCTACATGATTTCTTGCTAAAAGGAAGATTGATAAATGGAGAGTATTCTGCATCATTATTGCACCGGTGGAACGGAGAAATAAAGAAAAAACACCCTCATATAGAAAAGAAAAAGTATTCTCTTCCATCAAAACATTGCAACGGTGCACTCCTGCGCAAATTCGATGGCGAAAATTGTAGAATCAAGGTTCGAATTACGTTATTTAATGTGAGCCTCAATCATCTGTGTATCTTGAATCTAAGGGACATTAGTTGATATCACTGCTAAATATAATGACTTTTTTCTTCGACCACATTTTTTCATGAATGATACACATATTTTTCTGAAAGCTGTAATTAAGCTATCTGATTCATACTAGACCACATTAAAGAATTTATCACTACGAGTCTCTGTGCTATATTTCAAAGTTCACGGATAGTTTTTGCAAAAAATGAACATAAATCTAATAAAAATAATGTATAATTTCAGGATAAAAACAGCTGATTTCTGAGTTATTTATCAAATGGATACAAATTTGTTCTGTGTATGTATAAGCATATTAAATTTGTTGAGCTTATCTGTAATAGTTTAACAGAAATTGTTATTTTAGTAAAAGAACTTATCTCCTCTTAAGATATATTCATGATAAACTGTTTATCTTAAATTTTCTGGGAATAGCCTCTGTATAAATTCATACTACACAGAAAATTTACATCTTGTCGAAGCACACCGTTTATTCAAATACTAATTTTTGTAGAGATAAACATCTATGACATATGTTTTGTAATTAAACTTTCAGTTTATTTATACTTTTCGAACTGTAAGTCGTAATTCCTCATGTTCTCTCTTTTCGTGTTCACGCACAGAGAACAGAATTCTATAGCCCTCACATGGGATGCCAGTTCTACCAATCGCTAAAGTAAAACGTTTCAATAAAAACAAAATAAAAAATCTAATGTGTTACATTCACATGATTTCTCTACATGTCTGCAACAAATTATTGTTAAAACGCTTATACTTCTATTTACTTCATTTTAAACGAGAAAAAGTAGCAGAAATAGTCTTATTACTTGCTTCCTTATAAGTAGAAGGGAAATAAGGCAGTACTATTGGCATAACTGATAATCAAAAGCAGGTTGCTATGCGACTGAAGTTCCTTTGTTTGTATGGACAGAAGTTGACAAATTCCTGTATGAGAAAAGTATAAGTTTTTGAAAGCTGAAACCAACAACAAGGAATACGTCAAAAACGACCAACTCGACGTAAAAAATGTGTATATCATAAATTAAGTGTTTTAATGTGCTCTACATTTTTGTATGTTAAGTTTTTCTCCATCTCTTACGGTTTAGCAGTTATGCGAAATTTCTTAAAATTCATCCAGAATAAAGTAGGCTTCAGAGGCTATTCCCAGAAAATTCAATATAAACATTTTCTTTGTGAGGTAAATATCTGTAATACACGATATTTTAATCAAAATCGTTAGAGTCACTTTTTAGAAAACCAAAATTTTCGAAAAAAGTTCCATGTAAAGGGTAGTTGGGAGTGGGGGATTTTCTTGAAAATCTTCGTGTCGCATTCTTGGAAGATACCAAACCTAAATACCAAGTTTGGTTTTTAACGAATTTTTCGTTTTTGAGCCAGGCTGCCCACCGACACACACACACACATACACACAGACAGACAGACAGACACACGGAAATTTTTCTAAAAATGCTTTTATTGGAATCAGGAGGTATCAAAACATGTATTTCCGGTGAAATCTCGATATCGAATTTTTGGGTGCATTATAATACCTTCTCTATACACTATGTACATAGTAGAAAGTAAAAACCACTATGCACGATTATTTTCAAAATTTTTAAATAATTTACAATTAGCGTAGCTCTATAAAAGTTATACCAAAATGAGAGGGAGCTTCGATGTATTCATATGCATTTATGTTGAAACGTGACGGAGCACGATCGATTTTTTCAGGCGTAAAAATCCTTAACATGGCTTCCTTCGGAAGGGAATTAAAGCCGTGGGTCCCATGTCGTAGATTTCCGGCACGTAAAAGAACCTTAAGCTTGATAGAGAAGCCACTGAGCAAATTAAAGCGACCTTTCACGCCCAGTATAGAATGGGACGCTGAGATCCACAGCAATTAAAGAACGTCCATAAATAAAATGTAATTTCCATTTGGAAAAAAAAAATCTGATGTGTTTCATTCACATAACTTTCTCTATATCTCTGTAAAAAATTATTGTTAATAAGCTTATCTTTTATTTATTTCATGCTCATCGAGAAAAATTAGCAGAAATAGGCTTATTTCTTGCTTCCTTGTATGTAGAAGCGAAATAAGGGAGTACCATAGGTTAAAGTGAAAGCCAAATGCTGGTTGCTATGTGCCTGATGTTCCTTTGTTTGTTTGGACAGGAGTTGATAAATTCCTGTACGAGAAAAGTATAAGTTTTTCAAAGCTGAAACCAAGAAAAAGGAATATCTCAAAAACGATCAACTCCAGGAAAAAATGTATATGATATAAATTGTGTGTTTTAATATGCTCTACATTTTTTGTATGTTAAGTTTTTGTCCATCTCTTACGGTTTAGTAGTTATGAAAAATTCATCCAGAATAAAGTAGTCTTCAGAGGCTGTTCCCAGAAAATTCAAAATATACATTTTATTTGTCAGGTAAATATCTTTAATATATGATATTTTAATCAAAATCGTTAGAGCCATTTTTTAGAAGATCAAAATTTTCGAAAATTCCATGTAAGGGGTAGTTTGGGGTGGGTTTTTTTTCTAAAAATCTTCGTGTCACATCCCTGGAAGATACTAAACTTAAATACCAAGTTTGGTATTTTACCGACTTTTC
This sequence comes from Hymenopus coronatus, assembly GCA_030762935.1. Lineage (NCBI taxonomy): Eukaryota > Metazoa > Arthropoda > Insecta > Mantodea > Hymenopodidae > Hymenopus > Hymenopus coronatus. The sequence goes on from CM060884.1 coordinate 59,080,542, forward strand.
GTTTTTGAGTTAACGTGTTTACGGGCACACGGACATATATTTCCGGTGAAATTTCGGTATCGATTTTTTTGGTGGAGTGCAATACCTTCTCTATAAACTATGTATATAGTACGTTTAGAGAAAGTAATAATGAAGACCCCTTTAGACTCCCCTTAAGAAGTAGCAGATAAAAGTCTAAGATTTTGAAGTTTAGGTTGTATAGGGGTAAGTAGAGAGGGTGATATCTGAGTTTTTATAGATAATTAAAAATTACAAACCTTCTTGGATTGAGTTTCCAGAGGCGTATAAGGAATCGCTAGAGGAGTTCATTCTTTTAGAACAACTTCCACTGTAGAGTGAGTTTAAGCTCTGAAGATACTTCTGAGGGATTAAGAGCTTGCGGAAGGTCTAAAAGGATTCACTGTATGTGGATCTAAGTGAAGCTAAGTCTTCACTTAAATGAGCTGCTTCGTCATTTGAAGGCAAAGCTACTTTAGCTTATTCATTTGTTGCTGTCATCCTGATTTGAGGATCAGGCGTGACGTCTTCTGGTAGCCTAGTTTTATTGGAGTTAGCAGGAAAGTCCCTTACTCCAGAAAGGTGTTTCTTTGCGGGTACAAATTGAACCTTGCGTGTTGTATTTTTACTTTTCCTACAATGCACAGTCGATGTTACATATTTCTCTGTAAGTACATGTTTTGAAGCCCCATGCCTCCCAAAAAACAAATTTTATAAATATATCCATGCTTACATTTGTGTATCTGTAAAAACAGTATAACTCACAAACGAGACTTTCGTTAATCATAAACTTCGCATTTAAAATCAGCATCCTCCATGAATGAGACAAATAAATAAATAAAATCCACATATGCTACCTTGGAACTCAGGTAACCATATCGGGTACATATTCAAACTTTAATTTTATTTCCATAAACAAGCACTACAAATGTTATATACAGGGTTACTACAAAAGAAATAGACAACTTCAACTGCCTGTAAAACAAAAACTATTACAGATAGCAACCTAATTATTTTGGGGGTATGTTGAGAAACTCTCAAAGTTTCGTTTGTTACTATTGGTAGCGCTGTAGTGTTTTGTTTGTTGTTGTAGAAGCTGAAATGGCGGAAAATCCTGTGGAAAAGGCATATTGCGTGTTGGAATTTGCTAGAACGCAATCAGGAACTGTTGTCCAACGACATTTTAGAACACGTTACCACAAAACGCCACCGACTAGACAGTCAATCTACGACTGGTATAGAAAATTCGAGACAACGGGATGTTTGTGCAAAGGGAAGAGCTGGGGAAGACCAAGAGTTTCGGAAGAAAACGTTGAACGTGTTCGTTCTGCCTACATAAGAAGCCCACAGAAATCGACATCTAGGGCAAGCATGCAATTACAAATTCCACAGCAAACTGTATGGAAAATCTTGCGGAAGCGACTGCACATGATGCCTTACAGATTACAGATGTTGCAGTTTCTGAGTGAAGAAGATAAGGTCATACGGCATGACTTTTGCATCGACATGTTGCGACATGATGAAGACGATGCTGGTTTTTGTGAGCGCATCATTTCGTTTTTGTGGTAACGTGTTTTAAAATGTCGTTGGACAACAGTTGCTGATTGCGTTCCAGCAAATTCCAACACGCAAATATGCCTTTTCCACAGGATTTTCCGCCATTTCAGCTTCTGCAACAACAAACAAAACACTACAGCGTTACCAATAGTAACAAATGAAACTTTGAATTTTTTTCAAGATACCTCCAAAATAATTAGGTTGCTATCTCTAATAGTTTTTGTTTTATAGGCAGTTGAAGTTGTCTATTTCTTTTGTAGTAACCCTGTGTACATATATATATATATATATATTTAGTTTTCCAGATAATTAACTAATAAAATTAAAATCAATAGATAAAGATCTAGAATATAAAAAATCTGATGTCTTCCATTCACATGACTTTTTCTACAGCTCTCTAAGAAATTATTATTAAAAAGCTTATTCTTTTGTCTACTCCATGATAATCAGATAAACATTAGCAAAAATGCTTTCTTTGAAGTTGATACTGATTATTTTCAGATATTTATTCTAAAATAATCAGAAATTAACAATATATTAATCTATATGAAAATGAAGTTGAGTATAGGGTATATCTTTTGTATTTCAACAAAATAGCGGAAGGCAAGGAAATGTTTCTAAGTACAGGTAGGTAGTAACATATGGCAGAGTTTGTTTAAGTCGTTTAGTCGATTTTTGAAAAGGAATGAAGTTCCACAACAAACTATTATCGGTGAGAAATTACCTTGTGCCTGACCTTCTGCTGACACGTTTCTCATTAGCTACCTCATGTATTCCTTTTCACATTGGGTCCTGCATTTCACTAAACGGAAAAGTTTTATTATTTCGGCTAAGCTAACCGCAACTTACTTATCACGGATGTAAGACATTTTCAAATCACAGAGTCACTCGTGCTATTTCTAGGATGAGAGCAATGTCCGCAATACATAAAAGTTAGTAACGATTATAAATGTAAATTCTTCGATCACTATGTGTAACACAACAGAACTTTTCACAGAATGCAATCAAACAATCATATTGCAATCAATTGATCAGTCATACATGAGAACGCGCGTGTATATTTCCTCTGAACCACGTATGTGTTGCAACGCCGATGACATCACATCTCTGGCGGTTATGTATTCTTACACTATGATAGGTCAGCACCTAACGAGGCCTTGCCAGCAGACGACACACCCCACAAGTGTCAATCACAAGGAAATTTCTCATCAATAATAGTGAATAGGTTAACGGAAGTAGCGACCGTGTTGGGGTTTTCTCACCAGAGAACAAATAAGGTTGTAAATCATAGATTGTCAGAAATATGTAGCTCTGAAAGGGTGGAAGTATATTTTAAAGAGGCGTAGAAACGAAAACAAAGTCAGTCAGTTCTGGGCAGTCGTTTGAGTTGTTTTCGTTATGTCCAGCATTCCTGATTCCTTCATACTTCTTACAGTCACATTACATTCACGGTCTCGCGTCGTTATCTGAGAACAACTGTGCTGCAAGAGTAACAAATGAGTTCTTGGCAAAATATCAAGAGACAATAAACATCAAAATTTACTATTTTTTTTTGCCGTGTTATTCACACAAAGTCTCATTTATGGTACCGTCTCCTGCAAACCTGAGTATCACGCTCACGAATCTTAAATAAATCCTGACCAGTAAGAGGACCCAACCTAAGGAGCTGGCATGGAACCGGAGTGGCCCAAAGCATGGGCAGGGGGTCGTGGGTTGGAGTCCTGCCTTGGGCATGGATGTTATATGTTTGTGCAATGTGTATATATTTGTAAAAGAAACAGTAAAACCAGTAAACCGGTAGTCAGTAAAACCTACGGGGGGAAATGTAAATAGGGATACAGTACCGGAGTCCTGATCAGACTCCGTTACTGTTTTAAATAATAAAAAAAAAAAAAAAAGCGTAGAAGAAACTAAGGGAAATCACTAGGCTAAAACGATAGTCAAATCTTTAAAAAGCTGATGAAAAAATCAAATGTGTTCCATTCACATGACTTTTTCCCCATCTCTGCAACAAATTATTGTTAAAAACCTTATGCTTCTATTTGCTTCATGCTAATCGAGAAAAAAAATAGCAGAAATAGTCTTATTACTTGCTTCTTTGTAAGTAGAAGTGAAATAAGGGAACACCGTAGGTTACAGTGATAGCAAAAGCTGGTTGCTATGTGACTGAAGCTCCTTTGTTTGTATGGACAGGAGAAGACAAAATTCCTGTAGGAGAAAAGTAGAAGTTTTTTAAAGCTCTAATCAATAACAAGGAGTATCACAAAATCGATCAATTCCACGAAAAATAAAATGTGTTTTATCGTGATTTATACTTTTTGTTTAGTAAGTTTTTGTGTATCTCTTACGGTTTACCAGCTATGTAAAATTCAATAAGCATCATCCACAATAAAGCTATTCCTAGAAAATTCAACATATACATTTTATTTGACATGCAAATATCTTAAATATATGATACTTTAATCACAATCGTAGGAGTCATTTTTAGAAAAACAAAATTTTCGAAAAAAGTTTCATGTAAAGGGTAGTTGGGGGTGGGGGAGTTTTTGAAAATCTTCTTGTCGCATCTGTGGAAGATACCAAATTTAAATACCAAGTTTGGTATTTAAAGGAATTTTCGTTTTTGAGCTATGCTGTCCACAGACACACGCACACACACAGACACACACACGCACACACAGGGGACTTTTTCCAAAAATGCTTTTTTTGGCTTCAGGGGGACCCAAATCATGTATTTCCGATGAAAATTTTGGGCGCACTGCAAAATCTTCTCTATACACTATGTACATAGTACGGTAGTAATAGAATTACTACCCTGAAATGAAGTGTGTACATCAAACAGTAGCGTAAACCAAGTAGGGTACGATCATTGAAGAGAATACATCCTACCAGAAGTGGGAATAGAGCCTGTCGTGCAGTATATTTATCAATTTCAAGAAAATTGGTTTCAGCTCGTCAGTATAATTCCAGAAGCAAGGTTGCCTTAGCGATCTTGCAGATACAGACCTCGAGGGAAAGAATAACTGGGTCAGCCTGCAAGAGAATTTTATGTAGAGTGGACTATTTCTTGTTGGACAGTTTCTCTTAGGAAGAAGGCCCTGATAACAATGCTATTGAACTAGACATGAGCTGTGTGTGTCTCAAAATTGTAATATTTGAATCTGCTGTTGTCATTTGTTTCTTAAATCGAACCCCCCCCCAAATGACCATACAAAAGAAAATTTTATGGTTTCTATTCACACGACTTTGTCTACAGCAAATTCTTCTTACAAAAGTTAATCCTTCTATCTACTTCATGTTCATCAAGGTAGACATTAACAGAAATATACTTATTACTTATTGCCTTGCAGCCACAGTCAAATCTTTTAGAAGTTGATCGCTGGGTTGAAATTCCCTTCTCTTTACATGATCAAGAGTAAAACAATCTTATGTGTTCCATTCACTTGACTTTCTCTACATCTCTGAAATTCTATTTACTTCATGCTTATCGAAAAAAGGTATAGTCTTATTGCTTGTTTCCTTGTAAATAGAAGCGAAATAAGGGGGTACCATAGGCTAAAGTGATAGTAAAATGCGGTAGCTATGTGATTGAAGTTCATTTGTTTCTATGGACAGAAGTTTTTTAAAGCTGAAACCAATAACAACGAATATCTCAAAAACGATTAACTCCACGAAAAAAATGTATATGACATAAATCGTGTGTTTTATCGTGATCTACATATTTTGATAGTATTTGTCTATTTCTTGCGGTTTACCAGTTGTGCAAAATTCAATAAAAATTGTCCAGAATAAAGAGGTATTTAGAGGCTATTTCCAATAATTCAAGATATACATTTTATATATATTTTATGTAAATATCTTTAATATACGATATTTTAATCAAAATCATTAGAGCCGTTTTTGGGAAAGTCAAAAATTTCGAAAAAAGTTCCATGTAAAGTGTAGCTTGGGGTGGGGGATTATCTTGAAAATCTGTGTGTCGCATTCTTGGAAGATACTGGACTTAAATACCAAGTTTGGTATTTAGCGGACATTTCGTTTTTGAGCTATGCTGTCCACAGACATATATACACACGGATCTTTTCCCAAAATTTCTGTTGGAATTAGGGGGAGCCAAAATATGTATGTTCGGTGAAATTTCGGTATCGAATTTTCGGGTGGAGTACAATTCTTCCTCTACATAGTAAGTGTAGAGAAAGTAAAAAAGAATGGAAACACGCTAGGCTAAAGTGATAGTCAAACCTTTAAGAAGTTGATCGCTAAGTGTGATTTTGAAATGTCGGTCTCTTTACATGATCATGAGTAAAAAAATACGATATATTACCTTTACATGACTTTCTCTACCTAGCCTGTAACAAAAAATGTCTACAAGAGCTTATTCTTCAATGTACAAATTGGTAAACAGGATAAACACTAACATAATTGCTCATTAGTTCCTTATAAGCATATGGTAAATAAGGGAGTGTACTAGGCTTAAGCGATTGTCAAATATTTTAATATATGTGAACAATTGAAGTTCCGTTCGCTTTGCATTTCCAGAGAAACAAAAACTGAGGCGTAGCACTTACATGACTTCCTCTAGCTCTTCTACAAGCTTCTTACATAAGATTATTCTTCTTTGTGCACCTTGCTAATAGAAATAATCATTAGCAGAATGTTCTTACTACTTAGTTCCTTATAAGTAGAAAGAAAATAAGGGAATACACTAGGCTAAACCGATAGTCAAATGTTTTAAAATCTGTCGTTTTTCGATTGTCATCACTACTTTGCTTGGCCAGGAGTAGAACAAAAGAAAAATTGACACTTCCTGTCTGAGAAAAGTATAACTACTCACAACTGAAACCAAAAACAAGGAATATCTCGGAAACGGCTACCTCCACAACAAAAATGTAAAGGACATATATTGTGTGTTTTGATCAGCTCAACATTTTCTGTGTAGTAACTTTTTGTATATCTCTTACCGTTTAGCAGTTAAGGAACATTTAGCAAAATTCATCCAGCATAAAGAGCTCTTCAGAGGCTATTCCCAGAAAATTCAAGATATGCATTTTATTTGGTATGTAAATATCTTTAATATACGGGATTTTAATCTAAATCGTTAGAGCCATTTTTTAGAAAATCAAAATTTTCGAAACTTTTTTCATGTAAAGGGTGGCTGGGGATGGGGGATTTTCTTGAAAATCTTCGTGTCGCATCCTTGGAAGATACCAAACCTAAATACCAAGTTTAGTATTTAACAGTCTTTTCGTTTTTGAGCTATGTGTGGGACACACACACATATATACACGGTCCGTTTTCTCAAAATGCTTTTTTTTTGGATTCAGGAAGTCCTAAAACATGTATTTCCGGTGAAATCTCGGTATCGAATTTTTGGGTGGAATACAACACTTCCTCTATACACTATGTACATAGTACGTATAGAGAAAGTAAAAAACAGATAAAACGAAAAGTAACCTCATTTGAGAACATGTGTAATTTAAAATTGAAACCAATAACATGGAATATCTCGAAGACGGTTAACTCTGTAACAAAAATGCATATGACATAAATTGTGTGTTTAAACGAGAGTTACTTTTTTGTGCCGTAAGCTTTTGTTTATTTGTTATGGTTTACCAGTTATGTAAAATTCAGCAAAATTTATCCAGAAGATTCGTCCAGATATACATTTTATTTCTCATGTAAGTAGCCTTAAAATCGTTATAACCATTTTTAAGAGAAACAAAATGTTCAAACATGTTTCTATGTAAAGGATAGTTTGAGGTGAGGGAGAATTTCTTGAAAATTCTTGAGTCACATCCTTGGATACCAAGTTTTGTATTTAGCGGACTTTTAGTTTTAGCGCACGCACGCACACACACAGAAAGACAAAATCTTAGTACAGAAAAAATTTAGATTACGATAAAACACACAATTTGTGTCATATACACTTTTTTCGTGGAGTTGATCGTTTTTGAGGTATTCCTTGTTATAGGTTTCAGATTTAAAAAACGTAAACTTTTGTCCAACAGTAAGTTGTAAACTCCTGGCCCTGCATAGAAACGGATTTCAACCACATGGCAACCAGCTTTTAAAAGATTTGACATTCGTTTTAGCTAGTGTATTCCATTTTTTTCTTTTACTTGTCAACCCCTGTCCATTCAAACAAAGGAACTTCAGTCATATAGCAACCAGTTTTTGACTATCACTTCAACCTATGGTACTCCCTTATTTCTATTCTACTTACAAGGAAGGGAGTAATAAGAATATTTCTACTAATTTTCATCGATTAGCATGAAGTAAATAGAAGCATAAGATTTTTAACAATAATTTGTTGCAGAGATGTAGAGAAAGTCTTGTGAATGGTACACATCAGATATTTTTGGATACAGTGAACCCTAAAACATATATTTCCGGTGAAATCTCAGTATCCAAGTGCAATACCTTCTCTATACACTATGTACATGGTACACATAGAGAAAGTAAAACGTCCAAAAATCTTTATCCGTGTAACTCACCCTAAGCCAAGATTCGAACTCGCAGATGTGAGGCAGAAACGTTACCCCCACACAATCCAAACTGACTAAAAAGAATTGCCTTTGATAAAAATTGGAAATGCGAATGAAAGGCTATTGGAAGTTTCTAAAAGCTTCCTGGAAAACCTCGAACTCTTTCTGTTATTATGTTACCTTAATGTTGAAAGCGCCGATGATAAATGTAGATAAAGTTTCAGGTAATACAAAGCGTTCCCGGAAAACTCGACGGCTTGTGTTTCCTTTAAGCACCTAACAGAACACCTTTGTTGGAATCTGATGTTAGAAGGAAAAGTACGTATGCAGACCTTATGTATTTAGAGAGGAAAATGGTGAAGAACAGCCAGAAATGTGAGGATTTCTGCACTTGCTTCACGCCTCCATTTTACGCATTAGCATTTGCTTCTTCCATCTTTTCAAGCTGGAGCGGCTAACGTTTGTTCCACAGGGCAAATAATAACCCATCTAATCAATTAAAAAAACTCCCCGATTGCTCAAAATCGTTTTGAACTTTGGGGACAGGTTCTGATCTCTTTAGTTACAGGGGTGCGGGCGCTGTGGATCAAAGTATGTCCGGCCGAACGTCCGAGTCCCTCCCGAAAGGGAGTTATTCGCTTTGGGTTGGTCTCGGCTGGTTAAATAGGTACTAGGCTTGTCCCAGAAGTTCCTGACCTAAGAAAGAAAGCACAAACATTTTGGAGAAAAAACATCTTTATTTATCTACATAGTCTTCGATCAGCTCAATACACTTTTCCCAGCGATGCTCAATAGCTTCGGTACCTTGTTTATAGTGAGAACTATCGAGGTCTGCATAATAGCTATCAACTACAGACTCCACCTCTTCATTGTTCGTAAGTCTTCTACCACCAAGCCATTTCTTCAAGTTTGGAAACAGAAAATAATCAGAGTGGGCTAAATTTGAACTTTAACTCATTGATTTTGGCCATCGTGATAATGGACGTCTGAACTGGCGCACTGTCTTGGTGAAACAAAACAGTAATTTTCGCTGAATGAGGCCGTTTTTGTACGATTTCATCACTCAACCACTCTAACAAATTCGCATATGATTCGCTATTGGTTACTTTTCGGTTTTTGAGGTAATCAATGAAAATTATCCCACCTGCGTCCCAGAAAACTGAAGTCATGAACTTGCCAGCAGATGGAACTGTGTTCGCCTTCTTGTGCGCCGATTCTCCCCTTTCAATCCACTGTTTTGTTGTTCTTTCGTCTCAGGCGTGAAGTGAATGGACCCAGGTTTCATCCGTTGTTATGAATCCATGCAAAAACTCAGCTTTATTGCAGCGAAACCTTGCCAAACACTCGACTGAAACATCCTCACGACGCTGTGTTTGTTGTATTGTGAGCAAATGCGGCACTCATCCTGCACACGACTTTCTCCTACCCAAACTTTCAGTCAGTATGCGATGTACACAACTTTTTGAAATGCCTGCAATGTCTGCTAGCTCGCGCACCTTCAGTCGACGGTCATTCAATACCATTTTGTGAGTTTGCTTTACAGTTTCTGGACTGGGAACCTCATGGACGATGTTCGTCTTGGCGGCTCGACGGCCGCGTTTAAACTCTGCCTCCCAATATTTCGTTTTTGTAAACAATGGAGCAGACTCCCCCAAAGTAGAATCTAGCTCAGCTTTAATAAGTTGGACTAAGACTTTCAAATGAGAGTAATGTTATCACTTAACGATGGCCACTTTTATCCTGTTTACAAATTCGCTGAGAGCTAATCAATGTAAAATAGTCAAACTTCAAACTTAAGCTTTCTAAGGTTGGTACTTTTTACCATTGTTGTTTTTTGAAACAGCAACCGCTATCTATACGTCAGTTCGGGTACTTCTGGGGCAGTCACTGTAAGTCTGGGCTGTGATACTTTGTGACACGCCTCAATGTCCTGCGTACTAACCTGATTGCTATTGACGCTAGGTAGCCTTTTCTTCGGCGTTGACGCGTGTAAGAAGCTATCCACTTCCACCCTGGTGAGTCCGCACACCAGGGGTCTTTTAACTCTGGATCCACACTGTGGGGCTATTGGCGACCCTGTTATATCTTATCTCTCCTTCAACATACACAACTTTTATTACTTTCTCTTCACGTACTATGTACATAGTGTATAGAGAAGGTATTGTATTGCACTCAAAAATCCAATACCATGATTTCACCGGAAACACATGTTTTGGGTCCCCAGAATCCAAAAAGAGCATTTTTGGAAAAAGGTCCGTGTGTATTTGCGGACAGCATAGCTCAAAGGCCGTTAAAGATCAAAATTGTTATCTCCCAAGGGTGGGACAGAAAGGTTTGCAAGAAAATTCCACCACCCCAAACTACCCTTTACATGAGAAAACATTTGAAATTTTTGATTTTCTCAAAAATGGCTCTAAAGATTTTGATTAAAATTTCTCATATTTAAGATACTCACATAAAATGTATATCTTGCATTTCTAAGAATAGCGTCTGAAGACTACTTTATTCTGAATAAATTCTGTGGAATTTGCATAACTGTTAAGCCGCAGCAGATAGACAAAAACTTACCACATATAAAAATGTGGAGTACCTTAAAACACACAATTTATGTATATACATTGTTTTCGTGGAGTTTATTATTTTTGACATATACCTTGTTTTTTTTGTTTCAGCTTTGAAAAACTTATACTTTTCTCGTATACGAATTTATCAACTCCTGTCTATAAAACAAAGGAACTTCAGTCACATAGCAACCAGCTTTTGACTATCACTTTAACCTATGGTACTCCCTTGTTTCGCTTCTACTTACAAGGAAGCAAGTAATAAGACAATTTCTGCCAATTTTTCCTCGATAAGAATGAAATAAACAGAAGCATAAGATTTTTAACATTAATTTGTTGCAAAGATTTAGAGAAAGTCATCTGAACGGAACACATTATATTTTTATTACTTTCTCTACACGTACTTTGCACATAGTTTATAGAGAAGTTTATTGCACCCAAAAATTCGATACCCAGCTTTCACCGGATATACATGTTTTGGGTCCCCCTGAATCCAAAAATACATTTTTGGAAAAAGGTCCTGTGTGTGCGTGTATGTGTGAGTGTGTGATTGTGGAAAACATAGCTCAAAAACCAAAAGGCCGTTAAATATCTAACTTGATATTTAAGTTTGTTATCTTCCAAGTATGCGACACAAAGATAACCAAGAAAATTCCCCCATCCCAAACTACCCTTTACAAAAATGGCTAACGGTTCTCTTATATACGGGAACTTGTCAGCGCTTTGCCACGCAAAGAAACGGATTTCAGTCCCATAGCAACCACATTTTAAAACATTTGACTGTGGGCTTTGCCTAGTCTATTCCCTTATTTCCCTCCTACTTTTTGCAGAAAGTTATCGCTGCATGCTGCTATAGCTGTCATGCTGACAAGATGTTTATTGCATTTACAAGCATTCTTGTTAAGTATTTTAGCTCTGGGTCATAGTGGGGTTAACGTTGCACCTTTTTGTTGCGAGTACAAATAATGGCACACAGCGCTCTATTTGAAGAACTGGCAGCTAATGATAAAGATTTCTCTGGTATGGAGTTCACTGAGCTGGATAAATGATGAGCAAAATAATGTTATTAGGGATGAATATTATGATTTTAATGCAGATTCAGCAGATAAGTTGAAAATTTGCCTCACAGAAAAATTATTTATTGAAAAAATGGACACACACCGAAAAGTACCTTATCCGAGTAACTCTCTCTAACCGGATTCAAACTTGTGAAGCAGACATGCTACCACCACACTACCCAGGTGGGCTTTTAAAAATGCGTAAATCATGAAAAATGTTCGGCACAAATTATTCATAGATGCTTATAGAGTATTTGTTTGATTAATTCAAACTCAAAAATTTTGTAAAAACTCCTTTCAGGTGTCGTTAATTTGTTAAATTTTGCACTCGTTCAAAATAAAGATTGAAATATTATTGATCAATAGTATAGAGTTTACTTTAAGTGTTGCACATGAAATTCTATGACATTTACGTCTTCCAAGATCTCATATTAGGATACGCTCTTGCGGGAAGTTTACGTTTCTATTCAAGTTTGAAACACACTCGTGAGCAGGGTATTAGTGGCACTTAGATGCAGGCATTAGCAAGGAAGCTACTACAAGTTTGATGAACGAGTGAGTGCATTTACTTGGAGAGGTTTATTGACGTCGAGAGATGCAGATTTAGAGGAAGAAGGGAAAGCGCCGTGATGGCTTGAAATATTCTATTACCTACAATAACAGAAGGATATTATCAACTCATCGCATCCGGCATTGAGTCTTAAATGAAGCTCAACTTTCGATTAACCTACTCTACAGGTAGTTTATAAAAATACTTTATTACTTTCCCTGATACGTTTAGTAAGTATTAGCCGGTGTTTCTTTACGTCACTGCTTCTAAACGATTATCACGTTCATATCAAAGGGTTTATAAACAATTACCAAGTTTTCAATTATATGTTTTATGAGTAATTTATATTATTTTCTTGTATTTATTTGATAAGTTTTTGCTTTAGCTATTTTAACGCTTCCAAGGCAGAGCTGGAATGTACTGCACAGTTAAATTTATTAAAGGACACCTTGTACTGCCCCCAAAAGCCTTGAGGATTACTGACTTTCTTTTATATCTTATGCGTGCATTATGGTTACAAGTACTTTCTGGGTAAAAGTCCCTAAAATTTAGCAAGCAGAGTATCCTTTTTATGAAATGGTGACGCTAAAAGTAAGTTTTTGTGGCAAATTTTAGCCAAGCATTAGTCAAAAGCTGGTTGCTATGTGACTGACGTTCCTTTGTTTCTTTGGATAGGAGTTAACAAATTCCCGCACGAGAAAAATATAAGGTTGTTAAAGCTGAAACCAATAACAAAGAATATTTAAAAAACGATCCACTCCACCAAAAAAGTATAAAACATAAATTGTGTACTTTAAGGCTCTCTACATTTTCTGTTAAGTAAGTTTTTGTCTATCTCTCACGGTTTTCCAGTTATACAAATTCCGTAAAATTAATCCAGAATAAAGTAGTTTTCAGAGGCTATTTACAGACAATTTAAGATATACATTCTATTTGCATTTTACGATATTTTAATCAAAATCGTTAGAGCCATTTTTGGGAAAACCAAAATTTTCGACCATTTTTCCATGTAAAGAGTAGTTGTTGCTGGTGGATTTTCTTTAAAATCTTCGTGTCGCATCTTTGGAATACAGAACTTAAATAACAAACACGCACACACAGACGTTTTTCAAAAATGCTTTATTTCGGATTCAGGGGGGCACAAAACATGTATTTCCGGTGAAATCTCGGTATCGAATTTTTGGGTCATTACAATACCTTCAACACGTGTAGAGAAAGTAAAAAAATTAAACATATATATGTATATATATATTACTGGTCATATAAATATTTTTAATATGCAGGATGTCCATAAAATAAACTATTTTTGATTGAAGTAACTTATGAATGCCTTGTTGTTATAGGTTGATCCTGGAGCAGTATGTTGATTATACCTGAACTATTGCCTTATCACATGGCATCTACAGGGTGTTCCGGCGATGAGTTTTGGCGGCGGTTTCAACAGAAATTTATAAAGGATGAACCAATGAATAAAATCATATGGAAACTGTAAAATAAGGTTTAACGAATAGATACTGTTGCTGAAGAGTCTTGGCAGCTGACATTAATGCAATACGGGAGACAATTGAACGGAGACCTAAATCCGTACGTTTTGTTTCAGGTCAATTGCAAATTCCGAAATCATGTTTTCAAAGTGCGGAAATATACCATGAAGAAGCGTGCATATCAGCTGCAAGTCTTTCACCAACTCTATAACGATAACGAGATTTCACCGAAAATGTATGTTTAGAGGTCCCCAGAATCCCCCCAAAACATTTGCAGAAAAATTCCGCGTGTGTTTATGTGCGTGGGTATATGTTTGTCTATAACAGCTTAATTTAAAAACAAATAGTCAATTAAACACTAAACTTCATTAGCATTTTCTAAATTGCGTAGATTTTCAAGAAAACCCTCACCCCAAATTACCCTTTTTATTGACATTTTTCTAAAATTGGCTATAATGATTTTTATTCAAATATAATATGCTTACCCTTTTTTTTTGTACTTCACTTGTACATAACTTGAATTTTCCGGCAATACCTCTAAAGTCCTGTTTATTCTGGTTGACTTTTATATATGGAGAGAAAATCTTACTATTCAAAATATTTAGGTATATTCTCGTTATAACACACAATTTATGTCATATACATTTTTTGTGGAGTGAGACTTTCAAAGATTATTATAATTATTTTATTAAATTGTAATGGATTTTGCATAAAAAATCTGATGTGTTCCATTCATATGACTTTCTCTACATCTCTGCAACAAATTATTGTTTAAAGCTTATGCTTCCATTTACTTTATGCTAATCGAGGAAAAAGTAGCAGAAATAGTCTTATTACGTACCTCCTTGTAAGTAGAAGCGAAATACGGGAGTATCATAGGTTAAAGTGATAGTCAAAATCTGGTTGCTATGTGACTGAAGTTACCTTGTATGGAAAGAGTTGGCTCATTCCTCTATGAATAAAGTATGAGTTTTTCAAAACAAGGAATATCTCAAAAATGATCAACTCCACGAAAACAAAAGGATATAACAAATTGTGTGTTTTAGCGTGCTCCTCATTTTTGTAAAGTAAGTTCTTATCCATCTCTTACGATTTAGCAGTTATGCAAAATTCCGTAAAATTCATCCAGAATAAAGCAGTCTTCAGAGGCTATTCCCAGAAAATTCAAGATATACATTTTATTTGGCATGCAAATATCTTAAATATAAGAGATTTTAATCAAAATCGTTAGAACCATTTTTGAGAAAATCAAATTCCATGTAACCAGTAGTTGGGGGTGGGAGGATTTTCTTGAAAATCTTAGTATCTCATCTTTGGAAGATATCAAACTTAAATACCAAGTTTGGTATTCAATGGTCTTTTCGTTTTTGAGCTATACTGTACAAAGGCCCACAGATACACGTACACACACGGACCTTTTGTAAAAATCTGGTGTGTACATTCATATGACTTTCTCCTTATCCCTGCAACAAATAATTCTTAAAAAGCTTATACTTCTATTTACTTTATGCTAATCAGAAAAAATTAGCAGAAATAGTCTTATTACTCGCTTTCTTGTAAGTAGAAGCGAAATAAGGGACAACCGTAGGTTAAAGTGATAGTCAGAAGCTGGTTGCTATGTCAATGAAGTTCTTTGTTTATATGGATAGCAGTTGACAAGTTCCTGTATGAGAAAAGTATACGTTTTTCATAGTAGAAAACAAAAATAAGGAATGTCACAAAAACGACGAACTCCACGAAAAAAATGTATATAACATAAATTATGTGTTTTAAAGTGCTCTACAATTTTTGTGTAGTAAGTTTTGTCCATCTCTTCCGGTTTAGCAGTCATTCAAAATTTAGTAAAATTCATCCAGAATAAACTACTCTTCAGAGGGTATTTCCAGAAAATTCAAGATATACATTTCATTTGCCAGGTAAATATGTTTAATATCCGAAATTTTAATCAAAATCGTTAGAGCCATTTTTGAGTAAATCAAAATTTTCGAAAAAAGTTCCATGTAAAGGGTAGTTGGGGGTGGGGGGATTTTTCTCAAAATCTTCGTGTCGTATCCCTGGAGGATATTAAACTTAAATACCAAGTTTAGTATTTTACCGACTTTTCGTTTTTGAGTTATCGTGTTCACAGACACACGGACACACACACGGACCTTTTTGTGAAAATGCTTTTTTTGGATATTGGGGACCCTAAAACATATATTTCAGGTGAAATCTCGGTATCGAATTTTTTGGTGGAGTGCAATACTTTCTCTATACACTATGTACATAGTGCGTATGGAGAAAGTAATAAATCTGATGTGTTCCAGTCACATTGCTTTCTGTAATTGTTCTGCAAATAAAGTACATATATTCTTACAAAAAAATTGTTGTTCTACTGATAATGGAGGTAAACATTAGTAGAATTTCTCTTATCACTTTCTTGCTTTTAATTAGACTAATAAAGGAATGCGCTAGACTAAAACGATAGTGAAATATTTTAAATTCTTTGGCTATGTGAAACAATAATTGAAATTCTGTTAGCCATAAAACAAGAGAATTGAAATAAATCCCACTTCCTGTTTGAGAAAAGCTAAAGTAGTTTAAAATTGAAACAAAAAAAAAAGGACATAAAAAAATGTACATGACATGAATTAGGTGTTTTAACGGAGTCTGCCTCCTTTTGTATAGTAAATGTTCTTCTATCTCTTACGGTTTACCAGTTGTACAATTCTCGCTTCAAGTCGCATTCTTGGAAGATACTGAACTTAAATACCAAGTTGTATTTAACGCACTATTCGTTTTTTAGCTACGCTGCTCATAGACTCACGCACTCAGAATCACACAGACAGACATACACACACGGACATTTTTCTAAAAATGCTTTTTTGGATTCAGGGGGTCTCAAAACATATCTTTCGGTGAAATCTCGGTATCAAATTTTGGGTGCAATACAATACCTTCTCTATATACTACGTACATAGTACGTATAGAGAAAGTAAAAATTGGAAAAATATCCGTGTGTGTCTGTGGCCAGCATAATTCAAAAACAAAAAGTTAGTTAAATGCCGAACTTGATGTAAAAATTAATTATCTTTCAAGGATGTGACACGAAGATTTTCACGTCGATCCTCAACTATGGAAATGATCAAATTTTCCATTTTATGCAATACCTTCTCAAGTTTATCAAAGCTCCGTTTGTTTAAGACATTTTCGTGACAAATGAGATGTATATCTTGAATTTTCTGGGTAAAGCCCCTGAAGGCATCTACACTTTGCATTACTTTTGTATAATGGTAAACCATAAGAGAGAAACAAAAGCTTACAACACAAACATATAGGTAGAACTTCTTAAACCTGCAATATATCTAAAATAAATTTGTTTCTATATTTACTAAACTTTTTCGAGATATTCCTTGTTATTGTTTTAAATTTTAAAATATGTATTCTTTTCTCAAAGAAGAACTTGTCCGTCTTTGCTTTGTTTTACTCCTTGCCACGCAAAGAAGCGAATTTTAATGACAATCGCACAGCGACAGCTTTTAAAACATTTTATTATCCCTTTAGCCTAGTGTATTAACCTATTTTAATACGACAATTTCTGCTAATATTTATCTCGATTAATACTTTTATTGCGGCTAAATATATATTGCATAGTCTTTAATTGACCTTTCCTTTTACCACAGAGTTCTAAATGCTAGCTTTCGCACAGATGTCCGCATAATTTGCACCTGCACGATTCTGCTGGCTCATGAAAGACCGAATTGTTACATAGTTTGTTTGGAGAACATGTAGAGAAGGTTATGTGAATATAACACATCAGATTTTTAAAGCAGCAAGGAATTAAATGGTATATTTCTGTCTCTAATTAGCGTATATATCTTCCAATAAGCTCCGACATTTTCTATTCTTACACTGTCGCCAAGCTGCTAATAATATGGCTGTAATACATATAATTTTCAGCTTTGAACACATTATCCTTTTGAGAATGTTACTTTCTCTATACGTACTATGTACATAGGGTATAAAGAAGGTATTGCATTGTACCCAAAAGTTCGATACCGAGATTTCACCGGAAATACATGTTTTGAGACACCTGAATCCAAAAAACGCATTTTTAGAAAAATGTCCGTGTGTGTCTATCTGTCTGTGTGTATGTATGTGTGTCTGTGTGACTTTGGGCAGCATAACTCAAAAACGAAAAGACCGTTAAAGCCAGAACTTGGTATTTAATTTCAGTATCTTACAAGGAAAAAAATTTGAAAATTTTGATTTTCTAAAAATGTTATATATTCTTGACAATTAATGTTTATGTCTTGAATTTTCTGGGAATAGCCTCTGAAGACTACTTTATTCTGGATTAATTTTACGGAATTTTGTGTAATTGGTAAACCGTAGGAGATAGACAAAACTTACCACACAGAAAATGTAAAGCACACTAAAACACACAGTTTATGTCATATACATTTTTTTCGTGGATTGGATCATTTTTAAGATATTCCTTGTGTTTTGTTTCAGCCTTAAAAACTTATACTTTTCTCATACAGGAATTTGGCAACTCTTGTCCATACAAACAAAGGAACTTCAGTTACCGAGCAACCAGCTTTTGACTGTCACTTTAACCTATGGAACTCCCTCATTTCGCTTCTACTTACAAGGAAGCAAGTAATAAGACTATTTCTGCTAATTAGCATGAAGTAAATAGAAGCATAAGTTGTTTAACTACAATTTGTTGCAGAGATGTAGAGAGTCATGTGAATGCAACACACCACATTTCTTTTAGATCCATTCAGATTTCCTTGGGCTCAAATTTCTAAAGTAAAGGTGTTTTTCAGTAAAATTTTTATTTTTTTATGCTTCCTGCCGTTGCTAATGCACTAAAGGTCAAGTAAAGTTAATCTATCGCTATTACTCTCACATTGCCCTCTCCTCTTGTTGTCTGACACATAGTCCCGGGTCTCACACAGATATGACGCCACCAGCTTGTATCCATAGTTACAGGTTAATAATTGTTTAGTTTTCGAATAACAGCATTTTAAGCAAGACAACTTTAGAGTTCTCACGAAAATAGAAGATTTGGAAAAACAAGCAGTGAATAAATACTTCCATATGAAAGGCTTAACGCCTAAAGAAATCAAGGAGGAAATGGACAGTATATTGAAAGACTGTTCCTGCATATTCAATGATTAAAAGGTAGGTTGCAGAGTTTGAAATGGGACGTATGAGCACTAGTGATGAACCTCGCTCTGGATGCCCTGTAGAAGTGACAACGCCAGAGATCAATGAAAAAATTCATCGTTTAGTACTGGAAGACCGCAGATTAAAGTTGTTTGAAATAGCAGAAGCTGTAAACACATCAAAAGAACGTGCAGGTTTTTACGTAATGTTTTGGGCTTTCACAAGGTCTGTGCTAGATGGGTACCGTGTTTATTGAAACCTGATGAAAAGTTGCAAAGAAAAGCTGTCTCTATTAAGAATGTGGAGCTCTACCGTAAAAATTCCAGTAAAGTTTTGAGACGGCTTATTACCATGGATGAAATGTGGGTATATCATCACACTCCAGAAAGTAAAATACAGTCAAAACAGTGGATGGCACCAGGTGAACCAACTCCAAAAACGGCAAAGTCAATTTTGTCAGCTAACAAGGTTATGGCGGGTGTTTTCTGGGAAGTACAGGGAATTATTTTTATTGATTACTGGGAAAAGGGTAAGGTCATTCACTGGTGACTACTACGCAAGCTTACTGCAACGTTTGAGTGATGAGGTGAAAAGAAAAATACCTCATTTGAATATATATATATATATATATTGTTTCATCACGACAATACTCATTCAGTCATTGCAATGGGAAAAGTGTGTGAATTAAAGTGGGAATTGTTTTAACATCCACCATATTTGCCAGATCTAGCACCCAGTGACCACCACCTGTTTCCAAACCTCAAAAAGTTTATTTGTGGACGAAGATTTCACAGCAACGAAGAGGTCATTGATGCGGTAAAAAGCTATTTGTAGGACCTTGATAAATCACACTGAAGAGATGGTTTAATTAAATTACAACACCAATATGACAAATGTATTAATTAGCCTTTCTGGAGATTAAGTTGAGAAATAAAGCAAATACATTGTTTTAAATGCTGTTTTCATTGAGAGGCACGGAACTTATCAGCCGACCCTCGTACACACACCTGGTCATTAGTAACAATGATGTATTTAAAATTGCTATTCTTTTATAGCTTCGTCAATGTAGAAACACACAGTTCTGCAAAACGTCCACACATATAACGGGATATAGAATGGGCAGGCAGAAAAGAAATGTAACTAGGGAGGCCATTACTCTTCCCTTCGATTTGTATGTTTTCCTGAGAGACTAAAGTTATCTTATGACCAATGAAGCTCTCCATGATGTCTCGTTTCCCTCAGGAATATATAAAGTTGAGCCGGGAGAGTGACTTCTCCAGATGATTTTTCCCTGGCTGTACTGCCGCAATATATGGGCATTGCTTGAGCTCTATTTCTCGAAAGCTATTTCTTTGGATAGCTACTGATTCAATTCCCCAGACATTCGACAATAAAATAAAACCATACTCCCAGACGTCAACAGCTTTTAGTTACGGTGCAGCTATTAACCGCAGCGAAAAGAAGGGTTGATCTTCAGCAGTGTCAATCGATAACCTGTCACAGAATGTTTGCTTTGCAGCTCCTTTCATATCCTTCCAGGTCGCCAGCTGTATAGCCTACTATCCTCAAGATTTATATGATGTCTGAGTATATTGATTCCACGTTTATGTTTTCATTTGTCTATGTCTTTGTTTCCGTCCTCAGTGCTATCACCACTCCCTCTAGCTTCAACAAAGGAAGGGTTGTTTATGTATCTGGTGCGGCGGAAACTAGGTCTCCGAGGTTCGTAATCGGCGTGCAGGTCTAGGCTATTCAGTAATGGTGTGGAGATGTGGGTGCCTTGCCTCAGCATTTTGTTGCCATGGAATCTGTCTCAGGTGAGTTAGGACACAAGTGACTTACTTCGAGTTCCAGATTATTATCGAACTCATTTATTTATCCTTTTCGGCCTTTTCTACCGTCGAACACACACGCATTCCTCCTGAATTGTTTACTCTTAGGTTACGCTTTACATGACCGCGCCTGTTATTACTCGTATTACTTTGTTTTAATTATTTATTTTGACCGACCAGCTAAAAGCTATACAGGTCATTTATAATAATTTTACATAAAATAACAAGTAAATAACATTGATATGGACCATATGACACCATTAACATATATACATCGTCTGAAAAGTATAGAGGTTAAAAGAAATTACAATGACAGTGATGAATTCTAAATCACGCTTAGAAATAAAAATTTCAGGTAAACTCAAAAATTAAAAAAAACAAAATAATATTAAAAAGTTTGTAAATAGGAGTTGAAAAATGGATCTGTTTCATTAATAATATTAACATGAAGAAAGAAGGTATAAGTATTACAACTTTAGTTGCATCAGTCTTGTTCTATTTCGGTATCTGATTACTTTTGATTTACAGTGATTTCGTCCGTATTCTGGTCCGTATTAAATCGACACTATTTCCGTCACAACCAAAGTTAACCCGTTCGGCTTCAGCACGGACCCAAATATCACATCTTAGCTCCGCGGATGTGCCATGCCTAGTGCAAAAGTGTCGCTCGACCAGCAAGAGAACCGTTTATCTTGCTTTTTTATGTCCACTCTTTTAGTTCAATGTCCTTCCCTTAACGGTACTAATCTACCTGGCCGCTTGTCAGCTCGTGACAACTGTTTGTCCTGGGTTTATTTCCTAGCCATTTTCAATTAACATTTGTCCCCTCTTAGTATAATTTATATTACATTTGCTATAATTTATATTTCCCTTTTAAATAACTTTTAACCCCGTGACGCGACATGTAACGAAAATGAGGCGAGAATATCGAAACGAATCCTGCAAAAGCTCACTTTCCTGTACAATTACGTACATATTTTATTTCACACTATGCAGAAGTACATAATACATTAGTTAAATATTTGTGCTCGTCTTTCTTGGGCTACAATAAAATACGCTATAAATGTAATCGAAGGTTAACCATTCGTTAAATTAACTTATCTAATCACATTATGGGTACAAAAATATCAGTTTTAAACCTAAGGCTGACTTTAAATAGTAATGAAGCTCTAAGAATGAGTTGAAACGAAATCGAAAAGGGAACATATTTTTGTGTGTTGTATCGGTATGTGAGGCTGTGTTAAGTAAAAAGGGACCAAGACCTATCCTCCGAAAAGGATTAAATGTTGCCCAAAATTCGATTTTTAAGAGCTTTGAATTTTTTTTTACTTCACAACACTGTGTTATTATTTCATACTACACAGATTCCATTTTAACAATAAATATTCACGACAAAAGCCCCTTACTCTTTTATAAATTCCAAAATAATAAACTAACATCTATGAGATATTTTATTTGACAAAAAATAGAACCTGAAAGAACCTAACTATAATTCCTTCCTCTTTTAATGGAAATTGCTTGTACATCTCATAGGGCAATGATATTCGATTCATACACAGTTTTTGCGCTTCTAGTTTTACTATCTCTTCTAGTTTAACAGGAGCTATTACTATACTCTTAACTGGCCGAAACCTTAATACACGTTTTTTTTTTGTTTTTTTTTGATCCAGCAGGAGGTGTAGATCCAATGCTTGTTTTGATTTTTTCGACATCCTGAAGTTTATATGTTAATTCTCCCAGGATCTGGAATAATTTCCCATGTAATTTCCTATAAAAGAGGTAAAAGAATACCTTTCGGAATTTGAATTGGAAAGAATAATAGAATAATGCATTTTCAGCTTGAGTTTATTTATGGACGTTCTTTGATTGTTGTAGTTCTCAGCGTCCTATTACATACTTGACGTGAAAAACAGCTTAATCTTGCTCAGATGACTCTTTATCATGCTTGACGTAAATCTACGCTCCGGGAGCAATGACTTTACTTTCCTTTCGAAAGAAGCCATGCTAAGGATTTTTAACAGCGAGCTAGAAGGGATGATTTGGTGCATTCCGAAAGGTTGTGCAATTCGTTAGTTTTAGGGTTTAAACTCTAGTCTGTGGGCAGAAACAAATGACACCCGGATCAATATGAGAAAATTGATATAAAAGAGAGTGAATATATAAGTTAACTAGGAGTCCGGAAACCAGAAATGTACCATAAATTATAGAAGTGCGGATAGCTTTCAAGATATCGGATTCTGATCTAGAGGGACAGAACACTTCCACTTGTGATTCTCGAAGGGAGGCAGTGGCGTAGCGTGGTATATGACGTGGTATACATTTTGAAGTCTAATGTTTAAAAAAAAATCTGATTTGTTCAATTCACATGACTTTCTCTATATCTCTGTAACAAATTATTGTTAAAACGCTATGTTTCTATGGACACGAGTTGACAAATTCATGTATGAGTAAAGGAAGTTTTTCAAAGCTGAAACCAAAAACAAGGAAGAGCTAAAAAAACGATCAACTCCACGAATAATATATAACATAAAGTGTGTGTTTTAACGTGCTCTACACTTTTTGTGTGGTAAGTTTTTGTCCATCTCTTACGGTTAAGCAGTTATGCAAAATTCAGTAAAATTCATCCAGAATAAAGTAGTCTTCAGAGACTATTCCTAGAAAATTAAAGATATACATTTTATTTGTGAGGTAAATATCCTTAATATACGATATTTTAATCAAAATCGTTACAGCCATTTTTAAGAAAATAAAAAATTTCGAAAAAAGTTCCATGTAAAGGGTAGTTAGGGGTGGGAGAATTTATTTTTGAAAATCTTTGTGTCGCATCCTTGGAAGATACGAAACTTAAATACCAAGTTTGGTATTCAACGGTCTTTTTGTTTTTGAGCTATGCTGTCCACAGACACACACACACGCAGACAGATAGACAGACATACAGACACACACACACGGACCTTTTTGTAAAAATACTTTTTTTTGTATTCAGGTGGTCCTAAAACATGTGTTTCTGGTGAAATCTCGGTATCAAATTTTTGGATGGAGTACAATACTTCCTCTATACACTATGTACATAGTATGTATAGAGAAAGTAATACGGGACAAAAAGATCCAGCGAAATAACGAAAGAGCGAATTCTTTAATTCAAACAATTGAAGCATGTTGCAAAAGTAAGTTAGATTTTCTTCTGCATTCTGCGTAACACCTCTAAAATCCATGAATCGTCCTTGTCACATTGTGGAAGGAAGTTTTTTTTTATAGTTATGACCTGTTCAGAGAAACAAAATATCTTTCAGAAACCTCTGTAGAAATTAAGTCGCTCTGTTGATCAGACGAGGTAGCACAAAATGAAGTGGATATTTCTAGGTCTCTTTGAGAGAAACACACATTATACTTTCTATTCAATGAAGTTCTCTTTAACTGATTCAGTTTTCTCAGGGTGGCCACAAAATGCAATCTCATCTAACCTCAAAGAGAGAGAGAGAGAGAGAGAGAGAGAGAGAGAGAGAGAGAGAGAGAGAGCTCGTATGAAATCTGCTACTGTTGTACATCTTTTCTACCTTACCTATATGTTATGCTGTTCAATGGTTACTTTAATTGATAGTTTATACTATATAGAATTAATTCTGCAGCTTTTATCTTCTTTTTGGTCGGTCCTTTTCCGCACAAAGTTTAGTTAAAAGAATATGTCTTATATTACTGGTTTATATATATATTTTTACTCGGCATTACAGATTGTTGTTCAAGACGACTTTTCCTTAGAAAACAAAACACATGAACAACAAAACGATATATTTAGGATCGTACACCCACAGGCCACGATTCACCTTTACTAGTAATCCATATCTGAAATAATACAGGAATATCAAACAGTTATACAATTTAATACAGTTCATGATCTTACGTGTAGTGTAGGGCGCAAAGCAGTTAGGTCACAAGGAAATTCAAATTTTACACTGATAGCATGAACGGAAAGTGGATAAAAGATCTGGTTGTTCCACACACATGGCCTTTTCCATCTATTGTGCAAACAATTTATTGTTACAAAAACGCATTATTTAACTATATCATCCTTAACAGGATAAACATTCTTAGATGAAGTGATTTTTTCGTTCCTGTAAGTAGAAGGGGAATAAGGGAACACATTAGGCTAAAGCGGTAGTCAAGTCTTTTAAAAAAAAAACTTGTCAACATACGATTGGCATTGAAATTAAGTTCTCCCTCAAATGCCAGGAGTAAAACAAAAGACATGAAATGGATGAGCTCTACCCTTTTGTGAAAATTAAGTATTTTAAAACTAAAACTAATAATAGAGAATATCCTGGAAATGGCTATCTTTACAAAAAAAAAAAAAAAAAAAAAAAAAAAAAAAAAAAACGTGATGTAATTATGGTTCATGCTAATCTAGATAAACATTTGTAGAACGCTTTCTTGTAAATAGAAGAGAAATAATGGAACACGCTAATCTAAAAAGACAGTCAAATCATTTAAAACCTGGTTGCATTACCAGGAGTTGAAAAATTCCCGGATGTGAAAAGTCTTAAGTAGTTTAAAACTGAAACTAATAACCAGGAATGTCTCAAAAATGAAAAAATGGATATGACATATATTATGTGTTTCAATGAGATCTACATTTTTTGTGTTGTAAGTTTTTGAACATCATTTACGGTTAACTAGTTATGCAAAATGCAGCAAAAGTCAGTAATAATAAAGAGGTCTTCGGAGGCTATTCCCAGAAAACTCAACTTATACATTTTATTTATCGTGCAAATATCTTTAATATACGGTCTTTTAATCAAAATCGTTAGAACTATTTTTGAGAAGATCAAAATTTTCGAAAATTGTTCCTCAAAATATTCGTGTCGCATCCTTGGTGGATACTAAACTTATATACCAAGTTTGGTATGTACCGACTTTTAGTTTTTGAGTTAAGTGTTCACACACACACAAATCGCCTGCGGTGCCATTTTCAGTAAAAATGGGCGTTAAACACTATAAAAAACAAACATACACACAAACCGTTTTCTAATTTTTTTTTTTTCGATACAGGGGACCCTAAAACATCTATTCCCGGTAAAATCTCGGTATAGAATTTTTGGGTGGAATGCAATACCTTATCTATACACTGTGCACATAGTGCGTGTAGAGAAAGTAAAAAAGAACCACTGAATAATAAATTAATACCTACCTGATGTGCGTGGAGGCTCCGAATACAAGAGTAGGCGTGAAGGATAATCTCTGTGACATCTAACTTCTCATTCCATGTAAAAGCCTAGTTAAATATGAATAAAAAGAGGTGAAATAAACTATTAAAAGCCAGAAGATGAAAAGAGTAGAAACATAAAAAACAAGAGAGGGCGTTTATAATTTTAAACTCTCACTTAGCTTCTCTCCCCGCAGGGAATACCAGGTCATAAATATTTAAAATCATAAGAGCCAGAGGTGATCCATCCTCAACACTAACCACATAGTCGCTGAATATGATAATCCGATACACTGGCACACGACATGACAGCAAATCCACAAATGGAAGCCAGATATATCACTTGTGAATACAGTTAAGGTCTACTTCCATAACATTTTGTAAACCTGGGTTTAGGGTAGTGTACACATAAAGTGAAAGGTGAAATTTACTGAGGTGGTAGGATGAAACGATTTAGAATGTACATTAAATAAAATATGCATGAAAGGTATGTATTGCTATAATCACTCGCTCTACTGCTCCAACAATCTACTCTGTCATTGATTACAAATGGACATTTTTCACAAATAATATATATATTCGATGCTTCCGCAAAAATTTGGCCGTATAGTTCCCTTTGGACGTTTGCTGCGGCGGTAACTTCTACTATATGCTACGAATTTCCCATCGAAACTCACTTAAATGCTGCACGCTATGCATTCCTAGCTGAAACTGAACTCTCTCCAGGTTATTTTTGGGGTGGGGGAGAAGAATAAAGGTTTTAAGGACAACAGCTATTGGGTTATGTGGGAAAGGATGAAAGATGGGGTGAGAAGGGATCATATTCTGTGGTGTCTTTGCGGATTGGGACTATTTCGGTGGCATGAGGCCCTGTACCGCCGAAGTAAACCGGGAGTTGCGGGAGATGTCCACCTTTTGGCTAGACAACATGGCGCAATGCCCGGGCGCAGACCTATTTGTTGAGGTGACTTTCTTCTTCCGTGATGGAATTACCGGAAACATAACGGCTTCTCTGGCATGAGTGTGACCTCTTTGGTGAAGCTGTTGACTGCTCCAATGTCCCTAGAAGATGTCTCACCGCTTCCTCAAAGATTACTCGGATGACATTGTTGTTGAGTGGTGTGCTGGAGCTGATGGAATCCTTGTCTAGGAGTTGTACAAGACGTTCTTGGAGACTTTGTGGTGATGAACCTGTTCCATGTTCCTGCAGCCGATCCTCCAGGGCTGTCTGTTTGGCCTTTAGATTCAGTAATTCCGAATGACCTCACTTAGGCCCTGGATTTCTTGCTGCCAGGAGATTAAATAAGGAGAGACTGCCCTGGCTGTGGTGGTGGTGAAATCCAGACTGACTGTGGTGTTTGTGCCTGCTCTTCGGGTAGCTGATGCAGTGGGCTTGCCCGGCGGCATATGTCTGCCCAGTGCTCTTAGTAGTGTAGGCGTTGGTAAAGACGACTGTCTCCTGGTAGAGACGACTGTTCCTGTTTGCTGGCCTCGACGTGCAGACGTTGCCCTAGCAAGCAGCGCCCACATCAGCTCGGTTGTGAAGCTCTACTCTAACTAGAGAAGTTGGGCCCCGGTCGTAGGTAATCTTAGTGGCCCTCAAACAAGAAGGCCACCGAGACTTCGCAGTGGTGAGGTGCCGGGTGGAGTGGTCCCGAGGGACCCCCAGAACCTCAGCACTGTCCTGGGGCGGCGGCATGGAACTCAGCGGTGGTGGTGAATGTTGCGACGAAGTGGCGCTGGCTGCCGGTGAAACAGTGGTAGCAGCGATGGCGATCGTGATGACGATGCCGAGGGTTCCCTACCCCCAGAACCTTGGCACTGTCCTGGGGCGGTGGCATGGAACTCAGCGGTGGTGGTGAATGTTGCGACGAAGTGGCGCTGGCTGCCGGTGAAACAGTGGTAGCAGCGATGGCGATCGTGATGACGATGCCGAGGGTTCCCTACCCCCAGAACCTTGGCACTGTCCTGGGGCGGCGGCATGGAACTCAGCGGTGGTGGTGAATGTTGCGACGAAGTGGCGCTGGCTGCCGGTGAAACAGTGGTAGCAGCGATGGCGATCGTGATGACGATGCCGAGGGTTCCCTACCGGTGGATGCCGGGGGAGTGGTGGCAGCTGAAGAGGGTCTGCGGTGACGTTTTCTCCTTGGCAACAAGAGCCGAAGTGGAGCTCGCTCTCTCTTTTTTATACCTGTCAATCACATGACAAGAACTTCCAGAAGCACGTACAAGCCACTGCAGGTGAAACAAACTCTCTCAGGTGAGGCAATGCTTGGATCGCCGTCAAAGAATTGCGCAAGAGCACACATGTTCACTCACGCAGGTGTAACAATCACCGCTTCCATATTAAAAGAACTCGCTGAAGGCATACGTGTCCACAAACACAATTGTAACAATGCATGGCAAAATTAGCTGACCTCCGAAGCAAGCCGCTCACACACGTGCGGAGGGTGTAGTCAGAGTATGTATTAGATAGTAAAAAGCTTTATTTGATCAAATAGAAAATGAATACCAAAATGACTGCTCACCAACTATACAACCTTACAGCTACTCTAATTTGTCTATCTCAAGTAATAAAACTAAAGCAATAGTCTTTGAGGGTAAGCAATCACTCAGATCATAATAATAATTAATGTAATCAATTAGGGGTAAACGCTGCATAATAACGGGGTGTAGAACAGATGGTAGTGCAAAACCAGGACACTGAAAACCTAAACTTGAATATATGTTAGAATGTTAAGCTGGAAATGAAAGTTAAATTGATTATAAAAATACAAGCAATAAATATAAAAGTTGGAAGAGAAACATGGAAAAGATCTATCTGTTAAAGATTGGCTGCGAATATGCTATTATGTTATTTTTACATTTGTATTATTTTTACCTTTTTCTACATTGTAGTCGTATATAGATATAAAATAAAAATCTCGTTGTTTCAAACTCCTCGGCGCTGTGACCGGTACCTTTTACATCGTCATCGTAGCAACTGCTGGCTGCTTCCGGTACTGGCTGTGTTGTCTTGTAGCTCATGCTTCTTCTGTTATTCTGAGTGCCCAGAGAAGAAGCTCAACATAAGTAGTGCGAAACATTGGCAAAAACATGAGCTACAAGACAAGACGGCCGATACCGGTAGTAGGCATCGTATATTAGACAACGGCCGTGGAAGACTACGAGCTTCAATTATTGACCGTCTAAAAATCTCGCTATCGAGAGCAGCCTGACACAAACATCTTTCTTGGCGAACTATCAACAACACACCCTAGCGATCAACACCGCCGGTCCCCATGGCCGCGCTCGCCAAAGCGTCTCGCTCTGGTGATTCGCAGCGCAGGGGATCGTGGGTTCGAGCCCCGCCTTGGGCATGGGTGTTATATGTTTGTGTATGTGTGTGTAGAAAGTAAAAACAGAAATACAGTAATCAAAGTAAACAAATTAGGTAAAAAAAAAAAAAAAAGAAACACTAAGGAAAACCTGCACATGCGCAGGGCAGCACTAGAAATGCTATGAAGGGTACACTACAATAACGAACCAGTAAAGAAATCTTCCATTTTCGTTAAATTAGGTGCGATGTATCACATAATAGGACGAAACCTCTAATAAATAATTGATATAAATTTCAGCACATATACCGGACGTACAATACATGTAAATTTAATTAACAAAACCTGGCCTGAAACAAAACTGAAATACTATGAGGCTATACCAATTTTGATGTGTCGTTCTGAAAATTGACCCTTAAATAGATCTTATTGAAGGAAAATTGAAACAGATAAAATGACGACTTCAGAAGTGTTGCTAGTTTTGATGTACTTGATGAAGCAAATATAATCAATTTAACATGAATGGAAAAATCTGTTGTGTTCCATTCACATGACTATCTACATATTTTGTAACCAACTACTTTTAAAAAGTTTATTCTTCTATCTACTTCATGCTAATCCGGTGAAACATTAACGGAACTGGTCTTATTACGTTTTTTCTTATGAGTAGAAGAACAATAAGGGAATACACAGGCTAAATCGGTAGTCAAATCTTTTAAATGTTATCCCTATGTGAAGCAAGTACCCTTTGAATGGAAAATTGTAAAACAAAAGAGATATGCAACGAAAGCTGACTTCCCGTCTGGGACAAGTTTTAATAGCTATAAAAAAAGTTGATTTTCTCAAAAATGGTTCTAACGATTTTGATTAAAATGCAATATGTTTACATGTATATTTTAAATTTTCTGGGAATAGCTCCTAAAAATCTTTTCATGCTGAATGGTTTTCTTAAGGAGTTGACAAAAGCTTATGGTAGAAAAAATGTAGTACTGATTAAAACATAATTTTTATCATTCACTTTTTTTTTTTTTGTAGAATTAAGCGTTTCTGATATATCCCTTGTTACTGATTTCGATTTTAAGCTACTTAACCCTTTTTCTCAAGCGGCAATCAGTTTTCGTTTTATCTCTTTTGTTTTATACCTGGAAATGCAAAGAGAACTAAATTTAAATTGTTTTTTCACATAGCGATTTCTTTTAAAAGAGTTTACTATCGCTTATGGCCTAGAGTATTCCCTTATTTACCTTTTGCTTACAAGGATATAAATAATACAGACCATTTGTATTAATATTTAATTCGATTAGTATGGCGTATATAAAAGCATTCTCTTTTATAAGGAAATTTTACTTATGGAACAGCTACAGAGTGATTTTAATGAAACAAACCGTTCTTTTTACTTTCTCTACACGAACTATGTAGATAGTGTATAGAGAAGGTATTGCATTGCACCTGAAAATTCGATACCGGGATTTCACCGGAAATACATGTTTTGGGACCTCCTGAATACAAAAAAAAAAAAAAAATTCTAGAAAAAGGTCCTATGTGCGTCTGTGTGTGTATGTGAGTGTGTGTGTGACTGTGGACAGCATAACTCAAAAACGAAAAGTCCGTTAATTACCAAACTTGGTATTTAAGTTCGGTATCTTACAAGGATGCGACTAGAAGATTTTCAAGAAAGTTCCCCCACTACTCTTTGTATGGACAAATTTTTGAACATTTTGATTTTCTGAAAAATGCCTCTAATGATTTTGATTAAAATACCACATATTAAAGCCATTTCTATCACAAATAAAATGTATTTCTTGAATTGTATGGGAATAGCTTCTAAAGATATGTTTATTATGGATGAATTTTGCTGAGTTTGTAGAACTAGTAAACTGTACTACATAAGAAAGCTATAGATCACGTTAAAATACACAGTTTATGTCATATAGATTTTTTTCGTAGAGTTTACCGTTTTCTAGAGATTCTTTGTTATTGGTTTCTATTCTAAAGTAGGTACTTATCCTTTTCTCAAACAGGAAGTGCCCGTTTTTCTTTTGTTCTACTCTTGGCCAAGTAAAAAAGCGATTTGCAATGACAATCGCATGACAGCTTTTGAAACATTTGACTATCACTTTAGCATAGCGAGTTCCTTTAGTTCCCTTCTACTTATAAGGAATAAAGCAATAAGAATATTCTGCTAATATTTATCTCGACTAGTATGGTGTTGCAGGAAGAATTATCCTTTTTAAGAAGTTTGTCGAGTAGCTAGAAAAAGTCATGTGAGTGTATCACATCAGATTTTTGCCTTCGTTTTTGACACTTTTGGCTATTTGTTTCTGCTTAAAGTTTAAATTATTTGAAATTTCCCCATAGCCACATCAAGTGAAGAATCTTTGCTCTGCAGTGTAAGTGTGTCTTAGGTAGGAAAGAAGGCTAAAAATCGGAATTGCAAAGAAAGAATTGGGTGTGGAGACCCAGAAAAGGAAGGAGAAGCTAGACTTTTTGATGACATCACTAAAACGTCTGAGCTTGAAGTCGACATAAGGGGCGTGCCGAGGTGAACTCTGAAGAAATTCTCTGCTCTTGGAAATTAAGTCGTGGAGTGATGGATTGCAATCCTCAGCAGGTCCTCATTATGAATGTAAGTGTCCTCAAAGTTTTCATACAAAAACCTCTCAAGAATACTATAGAACTTAGTGGATGCCTTTCTGGTAATATTCTTTGCGTACATGTGTAATGGCGGTGAAATGTACATTTTGGTTTCATTAAATATATTAATTTTTTTATTGATTAGTATTTTTCTTAGAAAGATCTCTGAAATAACTAGTAATTTTAATGAAAAGCTAATGGATCCATGTATTAAAATTACTTTCTCTAATTATTTTACAACAAAGTATTCTTACAAAAGTTTATTACGACTCGACGTAATGATAAAAAAAATTTGATACCGAGATTTCCACGGAAATACTTGTTTTGAGGCCCTCTAAATCCAAAAAAGAACATTTTTAGAAAACCGTAGTGTATGAAAGCGCGCTCTTGTATGTGTATGTGTGTGTTTAACTTTAGTATTTTATAAGGATGCGTCACGAAGGTTTTCAAAAACATCCTCCTGCACCAAAATACCAGTCACTGATTTTCTCAAACATGGCTCTAAAGATTTTGATTAAACCACCGTATATTGAAAAATATTTACATGAAAAACAGAATGTTTATCTTGAATGTCTAAGAATAATCTCTGGAGACCACCCCCACCCCCAACTATCTTTATATGGAAAAGTTTTCGAAAGTGTTGATTTTCTCAAAAATGGCTCTAGCGATTTTGATTAAAATGTCGTACATTAAAAATATTTACCTGAAAATAATATGTATATCTTGAATTTTCTGGGAAGAACCTCTAAAGACTATTTTGTTCTGGATGAATTTTATGGACTTTTGCATAACTGCTAAACCGTAAGAGATGGGCAAAAAATGTAGGACACGTTTTTTTAGATATTCTTTGTTTTTGGTTTCAACTTTGAAAAAGTTATACTTTTCTCATACAGGAATTTGTCAACTCCTTGTCCATACAAACAAAGGAACTTCAGTCACATAGCAACTAGCTTTTGTCTATCACTTTAACCTATGGTACTCTCTTATTTCGCTTCTACTTACAAGGAAGCTAGAAATAATACTATTTATACTAATTTTTCACAATTAGCGTGAAGTAAATAGAAGCACAAGCTTTTTAGCAATAATTTATGGGACACATAAGATTTTTTTTAATTCAAAGGATCTCTAAATTTGTATTTCCGGTGAAATCCCAGAATCAAATTTTTAGGTAGAATACATTACCTTCTCTAGTTACTATGTATATTGCACATACGTGCTAGAGAAAGGAAAACATATTATTTAAATAATAATTTAGGGCAGAATTTGTATACAGTTGAATAATACCAAGTTTTTGTGTATAAATATTGGTATAAATTTGAGTAAGACATCCTACACACGACGGATTTTTAAATTTCACATTTGCATTACCCTAAAGGGAACTTCGTTTATACAAACCCTGCACTTTCATAGACAGGAAATATGGCCATAATATATTATCGGTTATGACTATCTTTGGGCATCAATTCAAGAAGAGAACTGTTTCTGCGCAATTTATCTAAGTGACATGAACTAAAAAATAAAATATAAAGAATCTGGAAAACCTGGAACAATAGAAAATATGATCGTTTTGTCTGCAGTAAAAAGAGAATGCACGAGAAAGATAGTTATAGCAAGTAAATAGTATTCTTCGGTTTTACGCAACACCACGCCACTCGGTCAGGCAAGAATAAGAGACAAATGAAAATAACGGAATGGAAGACTGAAAATATATATACTTGTATAGGACTAAACAGAAATGGAGAAAACAGACAATGGAAAAGATGGATGTAGAGGCCGATCCTTGGCTCCCAGCTGACACAAACAAAAAAAAAATCTTATGTGTACAATTCACATGACTTTCTCTACACCTCTGCAACACATTATTTTAAAAAGCTTATACTTCTATTTACTTCATGCTAATTAGAAAAGATTAGCAGAAATAGTCGCTTCCTTGTAAGTAGAAGCGAAATAAGGTAGTACTATAGGTTAAAGTGATAGTCAAAACCTAGTTGCTATGTCACTGAAGTTCCTTTGTTTGTAAGGTCAGCAGTTGACAAATTCCTGTATGAGAAAAGTAAAAGCTTTTCACGGTAGAAACCAAAACCAAGGTCTGTTTTAACGTGCTTTACATTCTTTAGTGTAGTAAGTTTTTGTCCATGTCTTACGGTTTAGCAGTTATGCAAATTTCCGTAAAATTCATCCTGAATAAAGTATTCTTCAGAGGCTATTCCCAGAAAATTCAAGATATACATTTTATTTTTGGGTAAATAGCTTTAATATACGATATTTTAATCAAAATCGTTAGAGCTATTTTTGAGAAAATAAAAATGTTCGAAAAAAGTTGCATTAAATGGGTAGTTGGAGGTGGGGGAAGTTTCCTCAAAATCTTTGTGTCGCATCTATGGAAGATATTAAACTTAAATACCAAGTTTGGTAGTTTACCGACTTTTCGTTTTTGAGTTATCGTGTTCAAAGGCACACGGACACACACACACACACACACACACACACACACACACACGGACCAAGAGGACCCTAAGACATATATTTGCGGTGAAATCTTGGATATTGAATTTTTGGGTGGAGTGCAACATCTGCTCTAAATACAATGTACATAGTGCGAATAGAGAAAGTAAAAAAAACTTGTATGCTCTATGCACATGTCCTTCCCTACACGCTCTCGAAGCAAACTCTTCTCACAAAATATATCTACGTCATTCTAATCTAGATGAACATTAGTAGAAATGGTTTCATTACCTACTTCCAAGTAAAATAGGAATAAAGAATACTGCAGGTTTAAGTCATGGCTAAATCCTTTAAAAGCTGGTTGCTCTGTGATGCAATTGAAATTCAGTTCTCTTTCCATAACCAAGGGTGAAACAAAATAGATATGTAACGAATGATAACTTCTCAATTTAGTGAGTTTAGTTTTAATTTTAAGTATTTAAAAATACTTATATATTATACAATTAAAATTAATTACTCCACAAAAATTCTGAAGTGATGCATTCGCATGAATTTCTCTTCCTACAAAAGACTAAATTACATAAATATTAACACAATTGGTCTTACTACTTAGTTCCTTATAATTAGAAGGTAAATAAGACAGTACATCAGGTTAAAGCGATAGTCAAATATTTTAAAAGCCAATCAATATGGGAACAATTAAACTTCGTTTTGCTTTCATTTATAGAAATAAAAATGAGAGATGAAAAGAAAGGTATACCGTTTAAGATGATGCGTAGTTTAAAATTGAAATCAATAATAAGGAATATCTCGGAAACAGTCAATTCTACAACAAAAATGTATACAATATAAATTGTATGTTTTAATGAGAGTTACAGTGTATCTCTTACAGTTTACCAAAAATGCAAAATTCAGAAAAATTCATCCAGAATGAACAGGTCTTTAGAAGCAATTTCCAGATAATTCCAGATATACATTTTAAATGTGATGTAAATAGCTGTAACAAATTGTAGTTAAAAAATTACGCTTCTATTTACTTCATGCTAATTAGCAGAAATATCCTTATTACTTGCTTCCTTGTAAGTATAAGAGAAATGAGGGAGTTTATAGGTTAAAATGGTAGCCAAAAGCTGGTTGCTATGTAACTGAAGTTCCTTTGATTGTACGGACAGGAATTGACAAATTCCCGTATGGGAAAAGTATAAGTTTTTCAAGACTGAAACCAAAAACAAGGAATATCTCAAAAACGGTCAACTGCACGAAAAAAATGTGTATAACATAAATTGTGTGTTTTAATGTGCTTTACATTTTTTGTGTGGTGAGTTTTTGTCTATCTCTTACGGTTTAGCAGTTATGAAAAAATTCTCAAAAATAAAATAGTCTTCATTCCCAGAAAATTCAAAATATTTTATTTGTCAGGTGAATATCTGTAATATATGAAATTTTAATCAAAATCGTTAGTGCCATTTTTCAGACTATCAAAATTTTCGAAAAAAGTTTCATGTAAAGGGTAATAGGGGGTGGGGGAATTTCTTGAAAATCTTCGTATCGCATTCTTGGAAGATAGCAATCTTAAATACCAAGTTTGGTATTTAACGGACTTTTCGTTTTTGAGCTATGCTGTCCACAGGCACACAGACACAAATACGTACGCGCACACACACACACACACACACACATGGCCCTTTTTGTAAAAATGTTTTTTTTTTGATTCAGGGGGACCCAAAACATGTATTTCCGGTGAAATCTCGGTACCAACTTTTTGGGTGGAATACAATATCTTCTCTATATACTATGTACATAGATCGCATAGAGAAAGTAAAAATTAAAGGTAAGTTAAACACCAAACCTAATAATTAAGTTCATCTTCAACGATGCGACACGAAAATATTCAAGAATACCCCCAAATCGGAAACTATTTTTTCATAGAAAAATTTTAGAAAATATTGATTATCTATAAATGATCTATTTTATTAAAATATCTAATATTAAAGATATTTACATAACAAATACAAACAACGCTTGAATTTTCTGGGAATAGCCTCTGAAGATATGAATGACTTTTGCATAATAGGTAAACTGTAGGGGATATAAAAAAAGTATATACAAGAATAAAACATAAAATCAATGTCATGTATATTTTTTGACGAGATAACAATTTTTGAGGTATTCCTTGTTATTTATTTCAATTATAAAATGCTTAAAACTTTTCTCAAATGGCAATTTGTCATACCTGTTTCTTAAATTTTATTTCTGGTCATGTGCACTTCAGTCACAAAAGTTGAGTATCGCCTAAGTGTGCTCCCTATTTCCCCTCGACTTACAAGGAACTACTTAACAAGAATATTTCTGCTAAATTTTATCCGGATTAGTATGGAGCATATAGAAGAATAGGTTGTTGAAAAATAGTTTTTTGCAGAATAGACAGAGAAACTAATGTGAAAAGACATTACTTATACTTTTCACAGATGTGTGCATACGAACAGAAGATCCTGAACACACACATATACTGATTATTTTAAAATGGCCCTTAATTTGGGGACCTTAAAGCTTGTAGTTAAATATTTGAGTACGAGGATCGGCTGATAAGTTCCGGGTCTCACACAGATATGGCACCACTAGGTCAGTTAGACGGTGGCATCGTATAATTTAACTCTAGACTAGCTTGTATCCATAATTACAGGTCAATAGCCTTTTTAATTTTCGAATGACAGCATTTTAAACAAGACAAGTTTAGAGTTTTCACGAAAATGGAGGATTTGGAAAAACGAGCAGTGATTAAATACTTCCATTTGAAAGGTTTAACGCCTAAAGAATTACAGGAGAAAATGGACAGTGCATTGAAAGACTGTGCCCCGTCAAATTCAATGATTAAAAGTTGGGTTCCAGAGTTTAAAATGGAACCTGCGAGCACTGGTAATGAGCCTCGCTCTGGACGCCCTGAAAAACTAACAACTCCAGAGATCATTGACAAAATTCATCGTTTAGTACTTGAAGACAGCAGCTTAAAGTTGTTTGAGATAGCAGAGGCTGTAAACATATCAAAAGAACGTGCAGGTAATATTTTAAGTAATGTTTTGGGCTTTCACAAGGTCTGTGCAAGATGGGTGCCGCGTTTGTTTACACCTGATCAAAACTTGTAAAGAAAAACTGTTTCTTTTAAGAAGGTGGAGCTCCCAGTGAATTTTTGAGACGGCATATTGCCATGAATGAAACTTGGATACATCACTAAACTCCAGAAAGTAATTCACAGCAAAAACAGTGGATTGCACCAGATGAATGAATAACTCCAAAAAAAGCGAAGTCAATTTTGTCAGCTAATAAGGTTATGGCGAGTGTTTTCTGGGATGCACAAGGAATTATTTTTATTGATTACTTGGAAAAGGATAAAAGTACCATTAGTGACAATACGCAAGCTTACTGCAACGTTTGAGTAACAAGAAAATACCTCATTTGGCAAAAAAAAAATAAAGAAAATCTTGTTTCATCTCGACAATGCTCTGACCCATCGCTCAGTCATTGCAATGGGAAAAATGTGCAAATTAAAGTTGGAATTGCTTGAATACCCACCCTGTTCGCCAGATCCAGCAGCCATACTACCATCTGTCCCCAAACCTCAAAAAAAGTCTTGAAGGACGGAGATTTCACAGCAACGGGGAGGTCAGTGATGTGGTAAATAACTATTTTGAGGACCTTGATAAATCGCACTACACAGATGGTTTAAATTAATTATAACACCGATATGACAAATGTATTAACCTTTCTGGAGATTATGTTGAGAAATAAAGCAACAAAAAAGACTAACTGCTTTTTTCCTTGAGAAGCCCGGGACTTAAACGCCGAACCTGATACTTCATTCTGGAGAAAATGTATGCATATTACCTATTAATTATTCGCAAAAGTGCTTCTAATATGAAGTGTGGTTTATATGGTGATTACATCTTTAAACACAAAGGATTTTTTAAGAGATATTCGTTTTCTTTTTCTGGCATAAAGGTAGATGTCATGTACTTTTAGTTATGGAAATCCTTGAAGAGAAATGTGTGTTTAATTAGCATTAGAATTGGCCAGCTCCCGCGAGGCATGTATGTCATGCACGTAATACGTCCTAAATCTCGGCGCTAAATGTTAAAAGCCGCTGGACAAACAAAGGGATAACGGGATGCAGGGAATGCTCAAATATTTAGTGATGGAAACAGCAACAGAGTTCAACACACAGGCCAGGTAAACAAAGGAGGCATTGTATAGAATCTAGACATCCAGGCTTACAGGGCAAAGTCTATATTAGTTTTCCTGCAGGGAGAGACCTTAGAGCGTTACATTGGATATTTCAAAACGCATTACATTAAAATTAACTGCAATTAAAACTAGATCAATTATTACAATTTAAAAAAAATGTAAACGACGTGTTAATTATGGGCGCTCTTTATCTGCTGTGTTTCTCAGCGTGCCATTCTATATTGGACGTGAAACACTGCTTAATTTTACTCAGAGGCCTCTTTATCAGGCTTGAGGTTCTATTACGTGCCGTAAATCTAGACATGGGACCAACGGCTTTACCATGTCAAGGATTCTTACACCCTAATAAATCCATCGTCCTCCGCCAGGTTTGAACCCACGATCTTGGGTACATGAATTTAGCTAGGTAACCATCACATCACGGAGGGTGAGTGTTAAGGTTCACCCCGCCTGGGTAGTGTGGTGGTAGCGTGTTTGACTCATATTCAACATGTCTTTTTTTTTTTCTTCTTCTTTTGGTAGTGTTTAACGCCCGCTTTAACTATTTATGGCGCCGCAGGCGGTGACACTGATGATACATGGATGAAGATGGAGCACCGGTGGAATGCGATGGCGGAGGAAACCGGAGAACCCGGGGAAAGCCCGCCCCAGCGCCGCTTTGTCCACCACAAATCTCACATGCGGTCGCTTGGGAGCGAACCCGGTGAGAGGCGAGTGGTCTAACCACTCGGCCATGACGCGGCTCTTTCAACACGTCGTGAGTTCGAATCTTGCTTGGGGTGAGTTACCCGGATAAGGCTTTTTTCGGAGTTTTCCCTTATCTTGAGAAGGCGAATGTCGAGTAACTTTGAGCTCCATGGATGCCGAGATTATTTGAGCATAATTTCACCAATTTCATACATCGTCCGATATGACCTACCAGGTTAAAGGACGTTAAACTTAAAAAAAAAAAGAAAAAAAATTAAGTTTTAAATTTATTTAATCCTGATACAACCCGTATAAAGAGCGTTAGAAAATAGATACAGATACGGTTAAAAAACGTCTGTTGTGTTCCATTCCCATGCCTTTCTCTCGCTACTCTACAAACAATTTTATTACAAAAGATTATTCTTCTTTCTACACAATGCTAATCGAGATAAACATTAGCAGAATGTTCCTAAGAGTTAGTACCTTATAAGAAGAAGGAAACTAAAGGAATGCACTATACTAAAGTGATAGTCAAATGCTTTAAAAACTGTCGTTAAGCGATCGTCATTGCAAATCACTTCTTTGCTTGCCCACGAGTAGAACAAAAGAAAAACGGGCACTTCCTGTCTGAGAAAAATACAAGAAATATCTCGGAAGCGGTTAAATCCACAACAAAAACGTCAAGTCATAAATTGTGTGTTTTGACAACATCTATATTTTTGTGTAGTAAGTTTTTGTCTATCTCTTACGGTTCAGCAGTTATGCAAAATCCTGTAAAATTCATCCAGAATAAAGTAGTCTTCAGAGGCTATTCGCAGAAAATGTAATATGCTGCTCACAGACACACACACACATACACACAGACAGACAGACAGACAGACAGGCACATGACATGCACACGGACATTTTTCTAAACAGGTTTTTTTATTGGATTCAGGGGGTCCTAAAATATGTATTTCAGGTGAAATCTGGATATCCAGTTTTTGGGTGCATTACAATACCTTCTCTATACATTATGTACATAGTACGTGTAGAGAAAGTAATATATAATAAATTTACTGTAAAACTCATTTTTATGTGCATGGTTTTAAATGAAACACGTGGCTCATTTTTATTACCTCAATGAACTTAGAACCATACAAGCGACAATGTTGATATAAGGCAAAAACTATTTTTGTGTATAACTTGTATAAATTGTGATATATGTGATCTTTACTGCGGATTTTCCAAATTTCACACACCTACTGCTTTAGTTCGGATGCCGAGTGAGGTGACGTTGTATTCGCAAGGTCCCGGGTTAGAATCCCGAAGAAGTCTACTCAAACCAATAGGTTTTTCTTTTTTACTTTCTCTACACCTACTACATACATAAGTAGTGTATAAAGGAAGAATTGTATTCCATCCAAAAATCTGATACCGAAATTTCGCCGGAAATACATGTTTTGCGCCCCCTGTATACAAAAAAAAAGTATTTTCAGAAAAAGGTCCTGTGTGTCTATGGACAGCATAGCTCAAAAACGAAAATACCGTTGAATACCAAACTTGGTATTTAGGTTTGGTATCTTCCGAGGATGCAACACGAAGATTTTTAAGAAAATACCCCCAAACCCAAGTACCCTTTCGATGGAAAAATTTTCAAAAAGTTTTTTGTTTTCTAAAAACTGGCTTAACGATTTTTGATTAAAATCCCTAATATTAAAAATATTTATATCCCAAACAAAATGTAGACTTTGAATATTCTGGGAATAGCCTCTGAAGACCTCTTTATTCTGGATGAATTTTGCTTAACTACTAAACTGTAAGAGATAGACAAAAACTTACTGCACATGAAATGTAGATCTGGACAAAATACACCATTTTTATGGTAGAGGTAACGGTTTCCGAGATATTCCTTGTTATTGGTTTCAGTTATGAAGTACTTCTATTTTTCTCAGACAGTGGTAAGTAGCGATTTGCAATGACAGTCGCATAGGGACAGCTTTTAAAACATTATACTATAGGGTTAGCCTAGTGTATTCCCTTATTTTCTTCCTACTTATAAGGAACTAAGCTAATGGTTATCTCGATTAGCAAGATGCAGAAAGAAGAATAATCTTATATAAGAAGTTTGTAGAACAGCTAGAGAAAAAATGGCATGTTATTTATGGACGCTCTGTAACTACTGTGGCTCTCAGCGTCCCATCTAAATTGGGCGTGAAAGACCGCTTAATTTTGCTCAGAGGCCTCTCTATCAGGAGGTTCTTTTACGTGCCGTAAATCTACGACACGCGATCATTGGCTTTATTTCCCTTCCGAAGGAAGCCATGCTAAGGATTTTTACACCCGAAAAA
Source organism: Hymenopus coronatus (assembly GCA_030762935.1). Classification (NCBI taxonomy): domain Eukaryota; kingdom Metazoa; phylum Arthropoda; class Insecta; order Mantodea; family Hymenopodidae; genus Hymenopus; species Hymenopus coronatus. The sequence goes on from CM060884.1 coordinate 59,122,072, forward strand.
AAATTCATCGTGTTCCGCCGGGTTTGAACCCGCAACCTTGGATATATGAAGTTAGCATGGTAACCATTACTCCACGGAGGGCGAAGAGCTAGAGAAATTCATGTGAGTGTAACATACGTGACTTTTTTTTCGGGGCTACCAGACAAATGCTGGTGTGGTTTCTCATCTGCCACAATTTCCTTTCATTTAGTTTTTCTCTCATCTTTCAGTTGAGCTTCCAAGTACGTGGTGTATGGCAGTGCGGGCAGATGGCGTGGTGCATGCTCAATCAACAGATTACTCCTCATAGATACTAGATGGTTGCCAGGTCGCTTGCTCGTATTTTCTGACAGGTCTGCAGTGAGATAGTCATTGATCTTGGAAAGATTAAAAACTTCTGCGCGTCTTTGGTGAACTGTCTGTCTACGGATGTTAGCTACAATAGTTTTGCACAAGTTTCACTGCAATAGGTATTCCTCTTCGTTTTCTAAGCTTTACTTTTACCATTTAAGTTTCGATAGTCTATATTTAAATATGAATACTAACAATATTATTTTATCCACATCTCCCTAGGAACGACTACACCATTCATCCATCTGTCTTTAACATCCACATTTTCTTTAAATTCTTCTATGTTTATTTTATCGATCTTCATCTCTCCATTCCGATTTCATGTTCTATTATTCATCTTTCATGGAAGGGAAATTACTCTATGTATTTTACTCCTAGGATTAAATTTCACGCTTGAAGAGTTTTATTTGCTATGCAAACTCTGTGAAGCTAAGCAATGGTTTGAAGCTACACGGAGATTTTGTTAATATTGGAAATCTGTACAGCATCTCAGAAACTGAAAAAAGAAACTGTATATAGATTTGTTTAAACATACATAAGTAGAATAAGATAATATTTACACACATCTGAGCGTCTCTGTCTTCTATAGAAGATTGCTATACAGTGTTCAGATTCGGATAGACAGTTAGCTCCAGGATACATACTCTCAAATTATTATGTCAATAAAAAGATCTAAACATGTTACGTTACAGCAAAATTTATACCGAATTATCAGAGGAGGCGTCGCCGTGGGTGAGTGGTTAGACCCGGGTTCGATCCCAAGCGCCCGCATGTGGGATTCGTGGTGGACGAAGCGGCGTCTGGGTGGATTTTCTCCGGGTCCTCAGGTTTCCCCCGTGAGACAGTACAAGAATTGTCACGGGGCTAAGAGTTGTTCAGAAGGGAAAGATAAATCATAGCTAATAATATAAATTATACCAAGAAGGGAAATATAAATGTACATTTAAAATGAGAAGGGAAGAAAATTTCAAACACGTATAAGTAGCCGAGTTGTCACGAGCCGGAGAACGACCCCGAAAATACCGTTAGAGGGTCGGGTATTGAATCGAAAGGGTTGAGAATACACTGCCCGTGGGAACATAACGGGAAAAGATATGTTACCGCTGGCCATGGGGACATTTTTTGAGGCACTTGGCGTAGAAGATCGGTAGAACCAAGATGTGAGTCCGTAACCTTTAGTTGTGAGGGAAATAATTATTTTAATACAGGCCAGAATATGAGCGATATCACTGCTTCAAAATTAATAAGCAACAATTGTCACGGTCGCGTAAAGTATAGTTTCATAAGAGAAAATTAAGAGGAATGCGTGTGTGTTCGACGGCGGAAAAGGCCGAACTAAATTAATCAAGCACTTATGTCGTACCACACTCTGAAAAGAGTTTCCTGCACCCGGGATACGAACCCGTAACCACGTTACCGCTACACCCGCCACTCATTCCACTAATTGCTCCATCATCTCATACCATATCATCCACTTCCTGATGTGCATGCCTGGCTACGAACCGGCCCCTCGTAACAGGTTCTCAGTCAGTGGTTTTGTGCCGTAGGCTCCCGGTCAGGCTGCTGACCCCTAGGCGTTGGCTTTTAAGTCCTAGGTGGCGTGTCAGTCCACAATTATGGGAAGGATAAGCCGATAACAATTTATCATACCATACAGCACATTTTCCACCACTTCTGCTCTAATAGTTTCCAGGTTAGAAGTCCTCTACCTGTCGAGAATCCACAAAGCTAAAATACACAACACCAAGAAGGTGTATATTGGTCCCCTACACGTTAGAAGGGCCCGAGTTCGATTTCCTAGACCGCCACCCATACATTTTTACTTTCTCTACACGTACTATGTACATAGTGTAGTGAGAAGATATTGTAATGCACCCAAAAATTCGATATCGAAATTTCACTGGAAGTGCATGTTTTGAGACCTCCTGAATCCAAAAAAGCATTTTTAGAAAAATATCCGTATGTGTGTCTACGGCACGTAAAAGAACCTCAAGCCTGAAAGAGATGCCTCTGAGCAAAATTAAGTGGTCTTTCACGCCCAATTTAGAATGGGACGCTGAACACCACAGCAGTTAAAGAGCGTCCATAAATAACACGCCATTTACATTTTTTGTCGGTTTGCGTGATGCGTGTCTGTGTGTTGTGTGCCTGTGGGCAGCATAGCTCAAAAACCAAAAGTTCGTTAAATACCAAACTTGGTATTTGAATTCTGTACCTTCTAAGGCTGCGACACGAATATTTTCAAGAAAATCCCCCAACCCGAACTATCCTTACATGGAAAAATGTTTGAAATTTGTTTAATTTTCTCAAAAATAGCTCTGACGATTTTTATTAAAATATCGCATATTAAAGATATTTACCAGAAAAATAAAATGTATATCTTCTGGAAATAGCCTCTGAAGACTACGGAATTTTAGTAACTGTTTTTTATGGATTAGCATGGAGTAAATAGAAGCGTAAGTTCTTTAACAATAATTTGTTGCAGAGATGTAGAGAAAGTAATGTGAATGGAACACATCAGATTTTTATAATATATTTTCTGTTCTTTATTAATTGAGGTGGCCTCAAAATGTAGTTATATTTCCAATGAAATCCTTACATATTTTGGGTGGAACACATTACTTACCCTGCTTAGAATATGTGCTAGAGAAAGTAAAAGGAAAGCACTTTTAGGTACAATTAAACCAATTATTTAAAAAGCCTGTAAATTAATTAATATTCCATTAGAGTTAATGTGTATTTGTACCGTAATTATTTATTTTTTTGCGTTTTTAACTCTAAAGCCAAATGAAACGTGAGTGGAAATCTCATTAAATTCAAGAACTCATTAACATAGAATGTAATTAATTAATATTTAAGTATAAGGTGAAACACAATACATTGAAACATGTATTTGTTTCAGGGTTTGTATGCATAAAATATTATATATTCCGGCTTATGGTAAAGTATGAATTTGGGTTCAAGAATCATCGTAGATGTAATTTTGATGGAAAATCGATTCCAACATAGTAAAAATAAATCTGTGGTGTTTCATTCACATGCCTTTCTCTAAATCTCTGCAACAAATTATTGTTAAAAAGCTTATGCTTCCATTTATTACTTGCATCCTCGCAACTAGGAGAGAAATAAGGTAGTACCATAGGTTAAAGTGATAGTCAAAAACTGGTTGCTGTGACTGAAGTTCCTTTGTTTGTATGGACACGAGTTGACAAATTCCTGTATGAGAGAAGTTTACGTTTTTCAAACCAAATTCAAGGAGTATCTCAAAAACGATCAATTCCACGAAAAAAAGTATAGAATATAAATTGTGTGTTTTAATGTACTCTACATCTTTCTGTGGTAAGTTTTTATCCATCTCTTACGGTTTAGCAGTTATACAAAATTTCGTAAAATGCATCCGGATTAAAGATGTCTTCAGAGCCTATTCCCAGAAAATTCAAGATACACATTTCATTTGTAATGTAAATATATTTAATATACGATTTGTTAATCAAAATCATTAGCCTTTTTTGGGAAAATCAATTTTTTTTTTAAAAAAGTTCTATGTAAAGGTTAGTTAGGGTGTGGAATTTTCTTGAAGATCTTCGAGTCACATCCTTGGTCTTTTCGTTTCTGAGCTATGCTGTCCACACACACACACACACACACACACACACACACACATATACACACATACAGATAGACACACAAATGATATTTATGGATTCCGGGGGACCCAAAACATGATAACCGATAACATCACGGTATCGAAATTTTGGATGCATTAAAATACCTTCTCTGTACACTATGTATACATAGTACGTGTAGAAAAAGTAAAAAAGCATAGTTGTGTCAGAACGGAGAATAGAGTTGTTGTAATAATATATTTATTCGTTTGTAATAATTTTCTATAGCACGTATGTATTCCATGTTAGATTTCGCCAAAAATGAATGATTTGCCTAAAGAAAGGTCCATGTTTTTCTATAGGCAGCATAACTCAAAAACATGACCTTTTATTACCAACCTTAGTATTTATGTATAGTATCCTCCAAGGATGCAACAGGAAGATTTTCCGGCCCATGCTGCTCTTCACGTGGAAAATGTTTTGAAGTGTTCGTTTTTCTAAAAAATTTGCTCTAACGATTTTGATTAAAATGCTGTATATTAAAATATATTTCGATCATAAATAAAATGCATATCTGGAATTTTCTGGGAACAGCCTCTGAAGATCTCTCTATTCTTGATGAATTTTGCATATTTGGTAAGTCGTAAGAGATAAGACCAAAGCTTACCTTATAAAAATATGGATATCGTTAAAACACACAATTTACTTTATATGCCGTTTCTTGTAGATTTAACCGTTTTCGAGATATTCCTTGTTATTGGTTTCTATTGTAAAATACCTACGTTAATACTTTCCAAACAGGAAGTATCCTATTGTTTCATATAACAATCTAATTTTAAAAGATTTGTCTATCGTTTTAGACTACAGTATTGTCTTATTTCCCTTTTATTCACAAAGAAACAAGTAATAAGACAAATTTTTCTTTGTTTTTCTGGATTAGTGTGATGTGGATAAAAATAGTTTTTGTAAGGTTAGTTTACGTGTAGAACCGGTAGAGAAAAGTTATATGAATGGAACACATAAGATTTTTTCCCCGTGATAGCCTAATATTTATAGCAGGTGGCCCAAATGCCTATATTTGACGTGTGTAGATATTCCTTCGTACGTTAAATGAGTTGCAGAAATCAACGGAGCTATTTCAGGTTAAAGCACGCCAGAGGGAAAATTACTTTAGTAACCTAGCGTTATGTCTCTTGCTTATCAGGGGAGACATGTTCTTATTGAGAGGGGTAAAATGAAGGTCCACATTTACTTTTTATCAGAGATCCTCAAAACATGTTTTTCCGGTGAAATCTCGGCAGCAAATTTTGCATAGAATACAATACTTTCTCTATTTACTATGTACATATTGTTTGGTATATAGTAAAAATATCTTATATATTCCATTTACAGGACTTTCTTTCGCTTTTCCGCAGACGAACTTTTCTTAAAAAAGATTATTCTTTTATCTGCATTATGATGGGCATTAGCAGAATTGTCTTATTGCTTGTTCTTTGTAAGTAGGAGAGTAATGAGGGAATAAACAGACTAAGATGATACTCAATTCTTTGTAAAGCCAATCGCTAAATGAAAGAATTGAAATTCGATTCTCTTTGCTTTCTAGATGTAAACAAAAGAGAAATGAAAAGAAATATGACTTTTCTTTTGAGAAAAAGTTTAAATAGTTTAAAACTGAAAACAATCTCCCCAAAACCTTTAATCTATGGTGTTTAATGTGATCTACATTTTTTGTGTAGTACGGTTTTGTCTATCTTTTTGTGGTTTACTAGTGCAAAAGTCATCCAGAATGAAGAGGACCTCAAGGGCCACTCCCAGGATATAAATTCTATTTTCCATTTAAATATATTTAATATAGGTTATTTTAATCAACATCGTTGAGCCATTTTTTAACAATTCTAAACTTCCATGTTAAGAGTAGTTTTGGCTGGGAAGTTTTCTGAACACCTTGGTGTCGCATCTTTGGATGAAGCTAAAAAAAAGTTTTTGCGAATTTTGGTAGGAATACAATATCTTATCTACTATGTACATAGTACGGTAGAGAAAGCAAAAATGCATTTTTTGGGTCCGGTCGTGTATTTTCGTACAATCTCGGTAGCAAACTCTGCCCACGATATGTACGTACATAGTATTTGGTTATTAAAGTAAAAATTAGATATTTCTGCTCCATCAAATGCCGACAACTTAAATGGCTCCAGCTTAGGTATAGAAGAAAATTCCATTCTTTATCATTTCTCGATCAACTCCTTCATTCTCGCATTCCAAACTATCTAAATATTCGCTTCAAATATCTTTCTGATTGCCATAATCGTGAAATTTGCTCACGACACTCTTTCCTTCTTGCTATACCAGCTCATGAAACAACCTTCTATTCATCATCATTTACAATAGATTTAGCTAGTCTTTGGAATTCCCTTCCTGAAGACGTAAGGGACTGCCGGAACGTTATACTGTTCAGGCAGAAAATTAGAGCATACATTTGTGATCAAACCTAACCTGATGCTGTATTAATATGGTAACTATATCATTACTTACATGTATTGTTGTTAATATTGTATGTGCTGGCAAGTAATATGCACTTCAATTGTAAATATCACTAATATGTGTTTCAAACTACATGAAAATTTCATTTAAAATACTTTTGCTTACAGTTTTTTACTTCCTCTATAGTACTATGTATATAGTGTACAAAGAAGGATTGCATTGCACCCAAAAATTCGATACCGAGATTACACAGGATTTCACCTGAACCCAAAAAAAGCATTTTTATAAAAATGTCCGTGTGTCTGTCTGTCTGTCTGTCTGTCTGTCTGTGTGTATGGGTGTGTGTGTGCCTGTGGGCAGCATAGCTCAAAAACGAAAATACCGTTAAATACCAAACTTGGTATTCAAGTTCAGTATCTCCCAAGGATGTGACACGAAATTTTTTAAGAAAATCCCCCACCCCAACTACCTTCACATGGAAAAATTTTCGAAAATTTCCATTTTCTAAAAAATGGCTCTAACGATTTTGATTAAAATAGCGTATATTAAAGATATATACCTGATAAATAATATGTATATTTTGAATTTTCAAGGAATAGCCACTGAAGAATACTTTATTCTGGATGAATTTCACGGAATTTTGTGTAACTGGTGAACCGCAAGAGATAGACAAAAATGTAGATCACATTAAAACACACAATTTATGTTATATACTTTTTTTCCTGGAGTTGATCGTTTTTTTTAGATATTCCTTGGTTTTGGTTTCAGTCTTGAAAAACATATTTTTTTCATACAGGAATTTGTCAACTACTGTCCATACAAACAAAGAAACTTGTCACATAGCAACCAGCTATTGACTATCACTTCAACCTATGGTACTGCCTTTTTTCGCTTTTATTTACAAGTAAGCAAGCAATAAGACTATTTCTGCTAATTTTTTCTCACTTAGCATGATGTAAATAGAAGCATAAGCCTTTTAACAATAATTTGTTGCTGAGATGTAGAGAAAGTCATTTCAATGGAACACATCAGACTTAAAATAAGAACATCAGACTTTTTTCTTTCTTTTCATTTCAGTATATTTGTTGCACATTTTTTACTTTCTCTACACGCACTATGTGCATAGTGTATAGAGAAGGTATTGCACTCCACCCAAAAATTCGATACCGAGATTTCACAATAAATATGTTTTAGGGTCCCCTGTATCCAAAAAAAAAAGCATTTTCAGAAAAAGGTCCGTGTGTGTGAGTGTGTGTGTCCGTATGTCCGTGTGTCTGTGAACACGATAACTCAATAACAAAGAGTCGGTAAAATACCAAACTTGGTATTTAAGTTTAATATCTTCCAGAGATGCGACTCGAAGATTTTGAGAAAAATCACCCACCCCATTTTCTTAAAAATGGCTCTTACGATTTTGGTTAAAATATCGTATATTAAAGATGTTTATCTGACAAAGAAAATGTATATCTTCAATTTTCTGGGAATAGCCTCGGAAGCTTTATTCTTAATGAAATTTACGGAATTTTATATAGCTCCTAAACCATAAGAGATAGATCAAAACTTACTACACAAAAATGTAGAGCACGTTAAAACACACAATTTATGTTATATACATTTTTTTCATGGAGTTGATCGTTTTTTAGATATTCATTGTTTTTGGTTTTTGCTATGAAAAACATACTTTTCTCATACAGGATTTTGCCAACTCTATCCATGGAAACAAAGAAATTTCAATCACATAGCAACCAGCTTTTGACTATCACTTTTAACCTATGATACTCCCTTTATTTCCCTTCTACTCACAAGGAAGCAAGTTATAAGACTATTTCTGCTATTTTTTCTAGATTAGCATGAAGTAAATAGAAGCATAAGCTTTTTAACAATAATTTGTTGCAGAGATATAGAGAAAGTCATTTCATTTCTTTTCATTTCAGTATATTTGTTGTACCTCTGTATATATGTTTTTATTAATTTGTATAGAATTGTATTGTTGTTCTTTATTCTGTTATTCAGTGTCATTGCTGTGTTGAATTTAATGTATTGCCTGGTAGAGTCGAAGAGAAGGTCTTATGGCCTTAACTCAGACCAAGATAAATAAATATACAACCACAATTGCTTACAACAATCGTGTTTAACAGAATGGCGCACCCTGTGGCCACATAGGACCTTTAAGCACGCATTCCAAAGGACATGCACATGATTTGTTGGTGTGGTGAGTTGTAGGGAGGAAGTGAATTCCTCGGTGGCTTGTGCTATGCTTCTCTGGGATAGCTATTTGCTTCCCCTTTCCGCTTTTCCACCCCAAGAGGAATTCCGAGTGCAAAAGCGATGAAATCCCAAGTTAACGACATATTTTATTCCGATCATGATCTCCTCTTAGCTTCCGATAGGAAAACTCTGCTTGCGGCTTCTATGGACTGCCTGTAGTTCATTATATCCTCACTGCAGCGCTTTCGCTCTCGTTTGCCAAAGAACTTGGTCTAGAGAGCTCGGATAATAGCTTCGCTCCATTATGTTTGTTAGTGAACCCAGTACGTGCTTAATGTTGCTTACTGAACATAATTAGCGTTTTACTGTAACCACGAGCTTGGCTTTCATCTATTCCCTCACCAATATTGGCGGTTCTTGGGTCACAGCATACTCGCAACTGCACACCCAGAAATTATCTTGTATATATGTGTTTAACCAATTTCTGGGCTACTAAATATTTTTTTTCCACTTGGAAAATTATGTATGCATTTTTTTCTGTAATAAATGACAGTCATCCTTAAACAATGTACATAATTTCAATGAAATATAATACACAGAATAGTAATAATAATAATGGAACGAAGAATAAATTTATAATTGTAATTACTCCTTAAACATTAAATTTATAATGAAATTTAAAAAAAAGTATAAATGTATTGTATTCCATTCACACTTCTTTAGGTGTTAAAGAAAGAACTTTTGTTTAAAAAAAGATTCTTTTATCTGCGTCATGATAATTGAGATAAAGTTTGGTAGAAACGGTCTTCTTAGTTACTTCCTTATAAGTGAAAGGGAAATAAGGGAATGCACTAGGCTAAAGCGATAGTAAAATCCTATAAAATGAGCATTTATGTGAAACAATTTAAATTCGGTTCTCTTTAGCATTTCCGGGAGTAAAACAAAAGAGATGAAAATAAGGTTGCCTTCAGATTGAGAAAAGTTTAAGTAGTTTAAAATTGCATCCAATAACAAGGAAAACTCGTAAACCGTTAACCATAAAAAATATGTGAGATATAAATTGTATGTTTTAATGAGATCTACATATTTGTGTGGTAATTTTTTGTATACCTATTACGGTTTACGAGTGATAAAAAATGCATCCAGAATGAAGTCCTCAGAAGCTATTCCCAGAAAATTCCTGCCTTTTGCCCTCGTTTGGCAAAGAATTTGGTCTAGAGTGCCCGGATAGTATCTTCTCTATAGGGTTGAAGGACCACACGTCGGTGTTCGGCTGGGTGTGGCTGCAAGGTAGCTTGCTTTCCAGGTGGCCGAACTCCCCCGTATTTGACGCAGGTATTCCTTCGTGAGTTAACAGTTACAGAACTTAAAGGGGATATTTCAAGTTAAAACGGATAATGGCTGCAAGACCTTCATTTTTGTCCGCTTACTTATCAGCGGAGTTGATCAGCGGATCGCGCTCATTAAGAGGGGTACTTCACTGGCCGGTTTTATCTTACAGTAGCCCCGTTGAGTTCTGCATCTCTTTTAATATACGAAGGCCCATATATCAAAAACAGGGCAGTGGGACCTCCTGGTATTGCAAAGGGTTTATCCTGACATCGTCGTCAGTAACGGGCTTGGGTCCCTTCGGGGAACCACCGGAAGCTCGGGGCTCTGAGTGCGACAGGGTGGCGTCGGAGGCGTTGTCTGTAATGGTTAGACACCCCGTATGTGATTATGCCCGTCATCCGGATCAAGAGTCGTCCTGGGGTAGCATTTTAGCCTCTAGTTTCCAAGGCCATGGGTTCAAAGCCGGCGGAAGGCATACAAATCTTTAGCATGGTTTCCTACGCAAGGGAAGTAAAGGCAGTAGTTCCATGTCGTATATTTACCTCAGTAAAAGAACTTTAGAAATTTGTCCCATCCAAAACCTTCCTTTTACGTGGAAAAGTTTTTAGAAAATGTTACCTTTTTCTAAAACAGCTGTAACGATTTTGATTAACACAACATATATTAAAGTTGTTTACATGACAAATAAAAAGTATATCTTGAATCTTCTGAGAGCAGCGTCTAATCATTATGAATGAATTTTGTGTAACTGGTAAACCATAAGGGATGAACAAAACTTCCTTATGCCACATACATGTTTACTTTCTCTACACAGTGTATAGAGGAAGTATTGTATTCCACCCAAAACATCGATACCGAGGTTTCACCGGAAATACATGTTTTAGGACCCCCTGAATACAAAAAAAGCATTATCACAAAAAGGTCCGTGTGTGTGTCTGTCTGTCTGTCTGTCTGTCTGTGTGTGTCTATGGACAGCATAGCTCTAAAACGAAATGACCGTTAAATACCAAACTTGGTATTTAAGTTTGGTATCTTCCAAGGATGTGACACGAAAATTATCAAGAAAATTTCCCCACCCCCAACTACCCTTTACATGGAACGTTTTTCGAACATTTTGATTTTCTTAAAAATGGCTCTAATGAATTTGATTAAAATCATCAAATATTAAAGATATTTACCTGACAAATAAAATGTATATCTTGAATTTTCTGGGAATAGCATCTGAAGACTACTTTATTCTTGAGGAATTTTGCATAACTACTAAACCGTAAGAGATAGAAAAAAGCTTACCACACAAAAAATGTAAAGCACATTAAAACACACAATTTAGGCTATACACATTTTTTTCGTGCAGTTGATCGTTTTTGAGATATTCCTTATTTTTGGTTTCAGCTTTGAAAAACTTGTCACGTAGCAACCAGCCTTTGACTGTCACTTTAACCTATGGTGCTCCCTTATTTCGTTTCTATTCACAAGGAAGCAGGTAATAAGACTATTTCTGCTAATTTTATCTTGGTTAGGTGAAGTAAATATTAGCATAAGCTTTTCAACAATAATTTGTTGCAGATGTAGAGAAAGTCATGTAAATGGAACACATCAGATTTTTTCTGTAGAGTTAACCGTTTTGAAGATATATCTTTTGTTTTACTACCTTCCGTGCAAAATGAAAAACGAAATTTAATTGTGGGACAAAGCGCCTGGCTTTTATAGGATTTCACTATCGCTTTTAACTCGAATATTACCTTATTTTCCTTCTACCTTGAAGGAAATAATACAACAATTTCTGCCAATGTTTATCTCGATTACCGCAATATAGATATAGAAGCCATCCTTTGTAAGCATAACTTGTAGAGAAAATCATGGAATGGAACACACCATATTTTAATCCTGATCTTGTCTCCCTTCGGGTCTCTCCCCTCAACCTGCCCTGGGGTCACGTAAAACGCAAAGAGCCTTAAAAGCCTACGTGCGGTGCTTTGCCCCAGTGTCAGTGGAAAAGCAGTGCGTTTTATTTGTCACACAGGTTAGAAAGCTTTAGAGACGTCCGAGGGACACTATTTATATTTTTATCTTAATAATAAAAAATCTTATGTGTTCCATTCACATGCATTTGCCAACATCTCTGCAAGAAATTGTTGTTAAAAAAGCTTGTTTCTTTTTACTTCATTTTAACCGAGAAAAAAATAGCAGAAGTAGTCTTTATTGCTTGCTTCCTTGTAAGTAGAAGGGAAATAAGGGAGTACCATAGGCTAAACTGATAACCAAAAGCTGGTTGCTATGTGACTGAAATTCCTTTGTTTGTATGGACAGGAGTTGACAAATTCCAGTATGAGAAAAGTATAAGTTTTTCAAAGCTGAAAACAAAAACAAGGAATATCTCAAAAACGACCAAATCCATGAAAAATGTGTACAGGATATAAATTGTGTATTTTAACGTACTAAACTTTTTTTGTGTGGTAAGTATTTGTCCATCTCTTACGGTTTAGCAGTTATGCAAAATTCTCTAAAATTCATACAGAATAAAGTAGTCTTCAGAGGTTATTCCCAGAAAATTCAAGAAATACATTTTATTTCCCAGGTAAATATCTTTAATACATGCTATTTTAATCAAAATCGTTATAGCCATTTTTGAGATACTCAAAATATTCGAAAAAAATGTCATGTAAAGGGTAGTTAGGAGTGGAGGGATTTTTTTTTTCAAAATCTTTGTGTCGCATCCTTGGAAGATATTAAACTTAAATATCAAGTTTGGTATTTTACTGACTCTTCAGTTTTGAGTTATCGAGATTTCACCGGAAATACATGTTTTCAGAAAAAGCTCCGTATGTGTGTGAACACGATAACCCAAAAACGAAAAATCGATAAAATATCAAACTTGGTATTTAAGTTTAGTATCTTTCAGGGATGCGACACGAAGATTTTGTGAAACATCCGCCTACCCCAAAATACGCTTTACATGGAAAAATGTTATATATATATATATATATATATATATATATATATATATATATATATATATATTTTTATTTTCTCAAAATGGCTCTATACGCTATGCACATGGTACGTGTAGAGAAAGTAATTAGCGCGTGAGCGAAAGCTGATGTCACAATAATAATATAAATAATAATAATAATAACAATAATAATAACAACAATAACAATAATAACAATAATAATAGTAATAATAAATAGTAATGATAAATAATAATAATAATAATAATAATAATAATAATAATAATAATAATAATAATAATAATAAAAATAAAAAGCTCCTGGGATTGTCGTTAGATTATCTCAGGATGTAGTTATTGAAGGTAGTTGGCGCTAGAGTAACGCTTGGAGGAATATTGACTACAGTACCTGGAAAAGGCTTTTTCGATTTCCAGGAATATCGAAGGGGTGTAGGCGTATCATTGGAATCGCCTCTACCGCTCCATATTCCTGCTTGGTAGCGAACAGGCAGGATGGAAACCAAATTGGTGGGCGGGATAGCTGTAACGTTCTTCTACATGGGAACAACCGGACAACTAGCCTTTCAAAAACCTTTCAGAGCACTGATAGCAGCGGCAGCTTGATGATGAGAGCATCGCGTATCTCCCGCGCTTCAAAATTCCCATAAACCCATCGTCCCTCCAACAGTAATTGGTATTGATTATGATGAATACACAATACAGTGTGGAGGGGAAGTTGCGTGATCACTTGTGAGAGAAAATGCACGCACACGGCCTGGAAAATTACATCGCTTTCTGGTTCACTTGTCAAAGGAAGTACATCACGCATATGCAGTTGGTTGGGACTGTTTCGCAAGAAAATGCGATAAGTTAGGGCAGGGGTTTTCAAAATGTTCATACCGGGAGACATTAAAGTGAAGATGCTAACAACTTCAAACCTTATTTTTTTGCAAACTTTTTTTCCAACACTTTTCCATACTCAAAATGTTCCACAAAATGCAACTTTTCACTAATTTGTCTCAAGAATGCTAGTTCCAGGTGCGCTCGTATCTCTGGTTCATTGTCTGTTCACAGACGGCATTACAGCTGGATCGTGTTGTGTAATCTATTTACACCGATGTCAAATCCGGAGATCTCGGTGGCCACAGGTTCCTGGAAATTATTCAGTCGCCAAAGAAACTTCTAAGTAGCGCCATTTTGTTGAAAATAGCCTTGATTCAGCTCTACATCAACCAGTTGCTCAACAAACTCCATGAAAATCAGTCGGTACCCTGCAGTATCCACAATCTGGTTAAAAAAAATGGGCCCCACTATTCTCTGTGCGGATATTGCGCACCAAACTCCGATTTTAACCGGGTGCATAGATGCTTCATGGATGACATGTGGATTTTCGATGATCCAATGACGTGAGTTCTGTGAGTTCACATAACCGGATAAATGGAACCATGCTTCATCTGTGAACCATGTGATAGACAATGTGGCAGGTTTTTACACAATGCACAATAATTCAATTCTTTATCCTTATCTGGTTTCTGTAGCTGATGAACAACCGTAACCCTATATGGCTTTAGGCCTGCACTTTTCGCAGCTTTGAGTAGGTGTACCCTGTCTCCTGCGACAAACGTCTTAATGATTTCTTGGGTGACTGCTCTAGTAGTGCTCTTACGTGAACAAAAACCGTGGGAAACCTAGATGAACGATGCTTTCCTTTTTCACTCACCAGAGATCCAGTTTGTTTACCTGTCCCAGTATTGTGTTTCTTTTGGGAGGGTTGCGAACACCAAATTCTCTCTGGTATGTCATTTGAGTGCTGTAATTAAATTCGTCCTCCAGTATTGCTTCACAAGGAAGAGTCGTTGATTTAATATGTACTGCATTTTCACGTTGAGTACAAGAACAAAATGTCGAAACAGCTGCCAACAATGCCACTAGGAATAAAACATAAACATCTCCGCATCTAGACAAAGAATCGAAACTCCAGAACATTCTGCTTAATTTGGTGCTAAAATTGGGTCATTGAATGAATTTACAACGGAATAATTAAAGAAAGAAATGTATCAGTTCTACATAAATCACTCTGTATAACGTCTCCTGGCGCGATAATCAAGTGTGACAGAAAAGGGTTTACCGTTACAGAACAATGGGAATGAATATTTTGGGATGGGCGCAGTCAGAGATGTATACATAAACAGGTCAAGGTGGTGAAAGCTAATACACTACTTGAAATGATGCGCTATGAGAGAAGTAATTCTTGGCAATAACTAAATTATATTTACATTATTGTGGAAAAGATAAGTTAATTTTGATATGGGAACCTCATCTCAAGACTCGTCATACTGAATTAATTTGGCATTACTAGTAAACTCTAAGAGATATAAAAAAGCAGACTAAAGATATACAAAAGCATTCTACTACACAAAAAATGTATATCTGGCTAAAATACACAATTTATGTCACATATATTGTTAAAGAGTTAACCGTTTCTGATATATTTATCCCCACTTGTTTCAATTTTAAACTACATAACTTTTCTCAAACAGAAAGTTGATCTTTTGTATCGTCTCTCTCTCTCTCTCTCTCTCTCTCTCTTTTACTTTCTCTACATGTACTATGTACATAGTGTATAGAGAAGGTATTCTATTCCACCCAAATTTTCGATAACAAGATTTCACGGGAAATTCATGTTTTGGGTCCCCCTCAATAAAAAAAAGCATTTTTGGAAAAAGGTCAGTGTGTGTGCGTGTGTGTGTCTGTGCCTGTGGACAGCATAGCTCAAAAAAGAAGAGACCGTTAAATATCAAACTTGGTATTTAAGTTTGGTATCTTCCAAGGAAGCGACACGAAGATTTTCACGTAAATCCCCCCACTACAAAATACCCTTTTCATGAAACATTTTTCGAAAATTTTGATTTTCTCAAAAATGGCTCTAAAAATTATGATTAAAATATCGTATATTAAAGATATTTACCTGCTAAATAATATGTATATCTTGAATTTTCTGGGAATAGCCTCTGAAGAGTACTTTATTCTGGAAGAATTTAGCATAACTGCTAAACCGTAAGAAATGGACAAAAACTTAACACACAAAAAATGTAGAGCACATTAAAACACATACTTTATGTTATATACATTTTTTTTTCAAGGAGTTGATCGTTTTTGAGATATTCCTTTTTTTTTTTTGTTTTTTTTTTGTTTTTTTGTTTTTTTTTTTGTTTCAGCTTTGGAATACTTGTACTTTTCTCATACAGGAAGTTGTCAACTCGTGTCCATACAAACAAAGGAACTTCAGTCACCTAGTAACCTGCTTGCGTCTTCACTTTAGCCTATGATACTGCCATATTTCGCTTCTACTTACAAGGAAGCAAGTAATAAGACTATTTCTGCTAATTTTTTCTCGATCAGCTTGAAGTACTAGAAGAATATGTTTATTAAAAATAATTTGTTACACAGAAGTAGAGAAAGCCATATGAATGGAACACATCAGATATTTTTTTTGGGGGGATTTTCTCTATATGTATTATGTACATAATGTAAAGGGAAGGTATTGTAATGCACCCAAAAATTCGATACCGAGATTTCACCGGAAATACTTGTTTTAAGACACCCTGAATACAAAAAAAAAACATTTTTAGAAAAATGTCCGTGTGTGTGTCTTTCTCTGTCTGTCTGTGTGTATGTATGTGAGTCTGTGGGTAGCATAGCTCCAAAACGAAAAGACCGTTAAATACCAAACTTGGTATTTAAATTCAGTATCTTCCAAGGATGCGACACGAAGGTTTTCAAGAAAATATCCCACCCCAAACTACCCTTCACATGGAAACATTTTCGAAAATGTTTATTTTCTAAAAAATGGCTCTAATAATTTTGATTAAAATATCGTACATTAAAGATATATACCTGACAAACAATATGTATTTCTTGAATTTTCTGGGAATAGCCTCTGAAGAGTACTTTATTCTGGATGAATTTTACGGAATTTTGAATAACTGCTAAACCGTAAGGGATAGGCAAAAGTTTACTGTACGAAAAATGTAGAGCACGTTAAAACACACAATTTATGCAATATACATTTTTTTCATGGAGTTGATCGTCTTTTAGATATTGCTTATTTTTGGTTTCAGCCTTGAAAACCATAATTTTCTCATATAGGAATTTGTCAACTCATGTCCGTACAAACAAAGGAACTTGAGTCATATAGTAACCAGCTTTTAACTACCACTTTAACCTATGGTACTCCATTTTTCCGCTTCTACTTACAAGGAAGCAATTAATAAGACTATATGTGCTAATTGATCTTGATTAGCATTGAGACAGTACATGTACTGTCCCGGGGCAAAATTAAATTCTTAGAAGAGAAAATATAAATGTACAATGAAAATGGGAACGGTAGAAAAACTTTTAACACGTATAAGTCACGAGCTCGGGGTACAAGATCCGATATCTGCCGTGCATTGAACCGAAGGGGTGAATATGAATGGACCCTACCCGAGGCGACCAACGGGACACGGCAAAACAATGCTCTCCGCTGGTCAGGCGACAGTGTAATCATTAGTTGTGACGGAAGTAAGTGATTTTAAGACCGATCATAGTACGTAATAAATCACGGCCTCAACATTAATAAACAATAACATTAGCTGGCGAAGTAAAGTGTAACGTCACAGTAGAAAATTAAGAAGTATACGCGTGTGTTCTACGGCGGAAAAAGGCCGGACTCGGTTAATAAACACTTGTGTCTCAACACAACCTGAAATAGTCTCCATGCTAATAAAAACCCTGAGCTAAGCCAACACAAACCCACACCATTTCAATACCCGCGCCCGGAATACGGGCCCAGTACCGCCATGGCATGAAGTAAATAGAAGCATAAGCTTTTTTAACAATAATTTGTTGTAGAGATGAAGAGAAGGTCATGTGAATGGAACACTGCTAGCCATGCAGGACAGAAGCGAACTTTATTTATACACTATTCCTTTAGGCTATATTTTCCGTTTCCTTTAGAAGGAAGCGAACAATAAGGTAATGTTTACCTCAATCAATGTAGAAAAAAACTGCTGTGTTCCATTCATATGACTTTATCTGTATCTCTGCAACAAATTATTGTTAAAAAGCCTATGCTGCTACTTACTTCAAGCTAATCGAGAAACAATTAGTAGAAATAGTCGTATTACTTGCTTCCTTGTAAGTAGAAGCAAAATGAGGGAGTACCATAAGTTAAAGTGATAGTCAAAACTGGTTGCTATGTGACTGAAGTTCCTTTGTTTGTATGGACAGGATTTGTTAAATTCCTGTATGTAAAAAGTATTTTTTTGAAAGTGAATCCAAAAAAAAGGTATATCTCAAAAACAATCAACTCTACGAAAAAAATGTGTATAACATAAATTGTGTGTTTTAAAGTGCTCTGCATTTGTTGTGTGGTCAGTTTTTGTGCGTCTCTTACGGTTTAGCAGTTATGCAACATTCCGTAAAATTGACCCAGAATAAAGTACTCTTCAGAGACTATTCCCAGAAAATTCAAGATATACATTTTATTTGTCAGGTAAATATCTTTAATATACGAAATTTTAATCAACATCGTTAGAGCCATTTTTGAGAAAATCAAAATGTTCGAAAAAAGTTCCATGTAAAGGATAGTTGGGGGTGGGGGGATTTTTCTCAAAATCTTCGTGTCGCATCCCTGGAAGATACTAAACTAAAATACCAAGTTTGGCATTTTACCAACTTTTCGTTTTTGAGTTATCGTGTTTACAGTCACACGGACACACACATACACACGGACCTTTTTCTGAAAATACTTTTTTTGGATACAGGGGACCCTAAAACATGTATTTCCGGTGAAATCTCGGTATCGATTTTTTTGGTGGAGTGCAATACCTTCCTATTCACTATGTACATAGTACGTATAGAGAAAGTAAAAAGAATACTTTTGTTTTTGTAGTAAGGGTTTGTTTATAGAACAAATAGAGGGATTAATATAAAAGAAAGCATCCGATGTTTTTACTTTCTCTATAGGCACTATGTACATAGTGTATAGAGAATGTATTGCACTTCACCAAAAAATTCGATACCGAGATTTCACCGGAAATATATGTTTTAGGGTAGCCTTTATCTAAAAAAAATATTTTCGGAAAAAGGTCCGTGTCCGTGTGTGTGTGTGTGTGTGTGTCCGTGTGGTATTGAACACGATAGCTCAAAAATGAAAAGTATGTAAAATACCAAACTTGGTATTTAAGTTTAGTATCTTCCAGGGATGCGACACGAAGATTTTGAGAAAAATCTCCCCACCCCCAACTACCCTTTACATGGAACTTTTTTCCAAGATTTTGATTTTCTCAAAAATGGCTCTAACGATGTTGATTAAAATTTCGTATATTAAAAGATATTTACCTGCCAAATAAAATGTATATCTTGAATTTTCTGGGAATAGCCTCTGAAGAGTAGTTTATTCTGGATGAATTTTACTAACTTTTGAATAACTGCTAAATCGTAAGAGCTGGACAAAAACTTACTACGCAAAAATTGTAGAGCACGATAAAACACACAATTTATGTTATATACATTTTTATCGTGGAGTTCGTCGTTTTTGTGACATTCCTTATTTTTGATTTCTGTTATGAAAAACTTGTATATTTCTCATATAGGAATTTGTCAACTGCTGTCCATACAAACAAAGGAACTTCAGTGACATAGCAACCAGCTTTTTATTATCACTTTAACCTATGGTACCTTTCACCTCTACTTACAAGGAAGCAAGTAATATAGCTATTTCTGCTAAAGTTTTACTGATTAGCATTAAGTTAATAGAAGAATAAGGTGTTTAAGAATAACTTGTTGCAGGGATATAGAGAAAGTCATGTGAATGGTGCACATAAGGTTTTTAATATTTAAGATCCAATATATGAATATTGCTTGTCATTTTTCGTTTCAGTTCTTTCCATCTACGTTTAAGGAGCCATGTAATTGATGGAGACTTGAATGCAAATATACTGTTTTATAAATAACCACTCATTCAACATTCGGTTTCGAAGTTACGGTCCTGCTGCGATACGAGTGTCTTGAATATCAGACCATATCAATTTGTCGATGAGAATCCTTAGAAGGCACTGAACTCTGAATAACTTGATTATTGATTAAACACAACGAAAATAGCTTCCTATAAATTTTTCCACAACAGCAGCTATTACCGTCATGCGTCTTATCGACAGTTCTTAGTAGTATTACAACAACTATAGAAAGTAAACATCTGATGTGCTCAATTCACACGAGTTTCTCTACCTCTTCTGCAAACAAAACATTCTTACAAAAGGATATTGTTTTTTCTACATCAGATAAAAATTAACAGTAATTGTACTATTACTTGCTTCGTTGTATGTAGAAGAGAAATAAGAGAATACACTGGGCTAAAGTGATTCTCATATCTTTTGAAAGATGATCACTACGTGATACAATTGTAATTCGATTTTCTTTGTATGGAGAGAAGTAAAATAAAAGAGAGGGAAAAAACAATGATGACTCTTGTCTGAGAAAAGTAATTTTAAGTATTAACAAGCAAAACTTGGAAATGGTTAACACTACAAAAATATATATGACATATTATATTGTGTGCTTTAACGATTTATATATTTTATGTTTAGTCATTTAGCCTATCTATTACAGTTTCTCAGTTATGCAAAACTATCCAGAATAAAGTGGTTTTCAGAGTTTTTTCCCAGAAAATTCATTACCTTTCATTTCTCATTAAGATGTCATAATTATGGTATTTTAATTAAAATTATTAGTCATTTTTGAGCAAATTAAAGATTTAGAAAAATCTTTCAAGTAAAGGGTAGTTTGCGTTTGGGGCATTTTCTTGACAACCTTCCTGCCACATCCCTGGAAGAAGCTGAACTAAACTATTTGCAATGGTAGCTCAGTGGTAGAGCAACCGGCTAGAGATCAGGAGATCCGAGGTTCAAATCTCGGCTATGGCATTGAATTCTTCAGTCTGACTCTTAACTATCCAACTCCTGTCCTACACACGGCTTGTGTGAAAAACAATTACAACCAATACCAAATTACCATAATAGTTGTCTATACTATAAATCCTGGGACTTAAAGTACTTACAGCATTGTAAGTCGCCATTGGGGTCGTCATCTCAAAATGATTTGAGATCACCTTGAGAAATTCAATGCTATGCCGGCATGTTGCCATGGTAGCTCAGTGGAAGAGCAACCGGCTAGAGACCAGGAGATATGTGGTTCAAATCCCGGCTATGGCATGCATTTTTCACTCTGACTCTACCTATGTAATTCCTGTCCTACACACGGCTAGTGTGAAAAACAATTAAAACAGGGGGAAAAAATTTTACTCGGAGCAAGCAACCGTGTAAAGCCTAAAGCCACACCTACCGCCGACCTGAAAGATGAAGAAGGGAAATTAAATTAAGGAATGAAAGGGAAAGGAACCGTGGTAGATATACAGCATACCAACATTCGCCTAATGGCGAAAAAGATCAGGGACAGAGGAAGAATAACGAAACAAAGTAAATTGGTAACCACATTTTGGCACAAAAATCAGCTCTATGCTCCTTAAATAAAGGCACTTCTTAATATTGCGACCTCATTTTCTGCACCATTTGCTGCCTCTAAGTTCTCTTGGTTTATTCAAAATGTCAATAGTTTGGCCAACTCTGCTTTCAGCAACACGGGGAAGTTTATGAACTCTTTCTAAAGCTGACGTCATCTACTTCAGAGTCCGGTTGTCATTTGTTATGCAAAACAATTAATACGTGATGAAGCGGAAGAAGACCGAGTTCCATTTGTGGCCTCCTTTAGACTTAGAACAGGTGAAATAGTAGCATTACTTAATTCTCTCTAGATAAACCAATGTGTTTCCTGCATTCTAAAAAACATCCAATGTGCTGCATTCACATGACTTTCTCTGCATCGCTGTAACAAACTATTGTTAGTCAGATTATTCTTCTCTCTAAATCAAGCTAATCGAATTAAACATTGGCAGAAAGGGTCTTATTACTCAATTCCTTATAAGTAGTAGGGAAATAAGGGAATACTCTAGACCAAACCAACAGTCAAATTCGTTTCTTGCGTAGCAAGGAGCTGAGAAAAATAGGTATAAGTATTTTAAAACTGAAACCAATAACAAGGAATATCTCGAAAACGGTGAACTCCAAGAAAAGAAATTCTGATGTGTTATACCCACATGACGTTCTCCAGCTATCTACAAATAAACTTGACAGAAAAGATTATCCTTTTTTCTACACTATGTTAATCGAGATATACATTACCCGAATGTTCCTATTAGTTACTTATAAATAGAAGGGAAGCAAAGGAATGCGCTGTGTTAAAGTGATAAATGTTTTAAATGCTGTCGTTATGCGATTGTCATTGCAAATCGCTTCTTTGCTTGGCCAGAAGTACAACAAAAGAAAAGCGGACAGTTTCTGTCTGAGAAAAGTATAGGTACTTTACAATTGAAACCAATAACAAGGAATATCTCGGAAACGGCTACTTCCACAACAAAAATGTAAAGGGCATAAACTGAGTGTTTAGATGAGATCTACATTTTTTGTATAGTAAGTTTTTCTCTATCTAACTCTTACAAGTTATCAGTTAAGTAAAATTCGGCAAAATTCGACCAGCATAAGGAGCCCTTAAGAGGCTATTGCCAAAAATTTCAAGATATACTTTCTATTTGGGGTTTTAATACCTCTAACATGCGGTATTTTAATCAAAATCTTTAGAGCCATTTTTGAGAATATCAAAATTTTTGGACATTTTTCCATATAAAGGGTAATTTATGGTGCGGCTATTTTCTTGAAAATCTTCGTGTCGCATCCTTGGAAGGTACAAAAATTAAATACCAAGTTAGGAATTTAACGAACTTCTCGTTTTTGACCATGCTGTCCACAGACAAACAGACACACACACACGGATCTTTTTCTAAAAGTTTTCTTTTCGCACTCAGGGTGAAATTAGACATCGAATTTTTGGGTGGAATACAATGAATTCTTTATCCACCATGTACATAGTACAGGCGGGCTAGAGAAAGTAAAAATGTATATGACATAAACTAGGTATTTTAACGGATCAACATTTTTGATACAGTAAGTACTCTCTTACGGTTTACCAGATATGAAAAATTCATCCAAAATAAAGAAATCTTCCAAGGCTATGCCCAGAAAATTCAAAATATACATTCTATATGTGAGATTTTAATCAAAATTATTAGAGCCACTTTTTAGAACATCAAAATATTCGAAATTTTTCCCATGTAAACGGGAGTTAGGGGTGGAGGTATTTTTTTTGAAAATCTTCGTGTAGCATCCTTGGAAGATAGCAAACCTAAATATCAAGTTTGATATTTAACGGACTATTCCTTTTTGAGCTATGGTGCCCACAACCGCACACTCACAAACACAGGCAATACATACGTACATTTTTCTAAAAAAAGTCTTCTTTTTTTGGATTTAAGGGGACTCAAAAAATGCATTACCGGTGAAATCTCGGTATCGAATTTTTTGGTGAATTACAGTAACTTCTTTACACCTTTATACAATATAGCACGTGTAGAGAAAGTAACATGCATACTCGCTGTTCCTTTGTTATTTTGTAAGGCACTGATAACCTAAGTAATTATTACTTTCTCTACACGTACTATGTGCATAATATACAGGGTTACTACAAAAGAAATAGACAACTTCAACTGCCTGTAAAACAAAAACTATTAGAGATAGCAATCTATTATTTTGGAGGTATGTTGAGAAACTCTCAAAGTTTTGTTTATTACTATTGGTAATGCTGTAGTGTTTTGTTTGTTGTTGCAGAAGCTGAAATGGCGGAAAATCCAGTGGAAACGGCATATTGCGTGTTGGAATTTGCTAGAACGCAATCAGCAACTGTTGTCCAACGACATTTTAGAACACGTTACCACAAAACGCCACCGACTAGACAGTCAGTCTACGACTGGTATAGAAAATTCGAGACAACGGGATGTTTGTGCAAAGGAAGACCAAGAGTTTCGGAAGAAAACGTTGAACGTGTTCGTTCTGCCTACATAAGAAGCCCACAGAAATCGACATCTAGGGCAAGCATGCAATTACAAATTCCACAGCAAACTGTATGGAAAATCTTGCGGAAGCGACTGCACATGATGCCTTACAGATTACAGATGTTGCAGTTTCTGAGTGAAGAAGATAAGGTCATACGGCGTGACTTTTGCATCGACATATTGCGACATGATGAAGACGATGCTGGTTTTTGTGAGCGCATCATTTCATTTTTGTGGTAACGTGTACTAAAATGTCGTTGGACAACAGTTGCTGATTGCGTTCTAGCAAATTCCAACACGCAATATGCCTTTTCCACAGGATTTTCCGCCATTTCAGCTTCTGCAACAACAAACAAAACACTACAGTGTTACCAATAGTAACGACGAAACTTTGAAAGCTTCTCAAAATACCTCCAAAATAATTAGGTTGCTATCTCTAATAGTTTTTGTTTTACAGGCAGTTGAAGTTGTCTATTTCTTTTGTAGTAACCCTTGAGAACACTCTTAACAGCTTTTGTAGGATTACATGAAATTAAACACTTTGTGAAATTTATTGTATACATTAATAATTTAATACATGAACTTATTTGATATTTTAATATATTTTATTCTGCTTCTGTGTAAAGTTTAATTTACACGAGTAATGCTTTTTCATCGTTATACCTCTATCTTCCATTGTATGTTATGCGTAGTGTATCTCTATGAACCTTATTAAAATATTTTTATAAATCTATAAGTGTCATACGTTTCTATGTTTTATCCACTATTCATTACCAAACTTCTCATGAAAGCGAACACCTGTAAAATTCAAATTATTAATATAATGCAGCGAAATTAGTGTTTAACCAATTATCAAATATGTATTTTTGATAACTAGATAAACTACTAGAATACATACCTTCTTCAGTTTAACGCTGCTTCTTAAAGTCTTCTTTTTCCAAAGACCTTGTAGAATTTTGTTTTGGGATTCTGAAATCATAAAAATAACATACTAGTATATTATGATATTTATTCACTATAGTTATAGTATATCAAATATTCTAAAAGTAACTATGAAAGTGGGCTGATATGGCGCCACTAGGCCAGTTAGACGGTAGCATCATAGAGTTTAACTCTAGACTAGCTTGTATTCATAGCTACAGGTCAAAAACTTGTTTAGTTTTCGAATGAGAGCATTTTAAACATGACATCTTTTAAGTTTTCACGAAAATGGAGGATTTGGAAAAACGAGCAGCGACAAAATACTTCCATTTGAAAGGTTTAAAGCTTAAAGAAATCATGGAGGAAATGGATAGTACATTAAAATACTCTGACTCTTCATATTCAGTGATTAAAAGGTGGGTTGCACAGTTTAAAATGGGACGTACGAACACTAGAGATGAGCCTCGCTCTGGACGCCCTGTAGAAGTGATAACTCCAGAGATCATTGAAAAAATTCATCGTTTAGTACTGGAAGATCACAGATTAAAGTTGTTTGAGATAGCAGAGTCTGTAAATATATCAAAAGAATCTGCAGGTAATATTTTAAGTAATGTTGTGGGCTTTCACAAGATCTGTGCAAGATGGGTATTTGGGTTTAAAATTTTTCTTTTAAAGGTTCAGAAGTAAAGAAGTTAATAAGAGGATTTGACCCTTTCATTATGGTTTCAAGACATCAACTTACTCATTAAGTTTATAACTAAATTATTATTGATAAAGAATATTATCTTAAATTTTAATAAAAGGATTCCGTGTTTGTCGACACCTGATCAAAAGTTGCAAAGAAAAACTATTTCTGTTAGGAATGTGGAGCTCTACCGTAAAACGCCCAGTGAATTTTTGAGACGGCTTATTGCATAAATGAAACTTGGATACTTCACTCCTGAAAGTAAATCACAGTGAAAATAGTGGATTGTGCCAGGTGAACCAACTCCAAAAAAGCAGAGTCCATTTTGCCATAACAAGGTTAGCCTTGTGTTTTCTTTGATGCATAGGGAATTATTTTTATTGATTATTTGGAAAGGGTAAAATTATCACTGCTGACTACTACGCAAGCTTATTGCAACGTTTGTAAGATGAGGTGAAAAGGAAAAAGAATAATTTGGCAAAAAAATCTTGTTTCATCACGACAATGCTCCGGCCCATCGTTCAGTTATTGCAATGGGAAAAATGTATGATTAAAGTTGGAATTACTTGAAATCCATCTATTCGCCAGATCAAGCATCCAGGGACTACCACCTGCTCCCAAACCTCAAAAAATGTCTTGGAGAACGAAGATTTCAAAGCAATGAGGAGGTCATTGATGCAGTATACAAATACTTTGAGGACCTTGATAAATCGCACTGCAGAGATGCTCCTCCATGCTCCTAGTCTAATCCACGCGAGGTACCAACGTTGGCATCAAACTCTTTTGGCGTATTGCTCCATACCCCACTCCGATTTTAGCCAGACTGTACTTCTAATGAAACCTTCTCCATGCATTGCGCAATTATTTGCTGTTTGTCAATATTACAGAGGCGGTTCATAATTTTTCTCCAAATATTCCGCCTGTTGCCTGACCCGACATCCAAATGTATCCCATCCCAGTTGTTTCCAACCCTTTCTTTAATTTTGACGCCAACGTTGAATTACCTTCTATTCGCAACTGTTCACTGTAGCAGACGCAGATTAAGAGCGGCCAGGTTTGGCAATATCACGCGAGCAAAGGTCAACGTAGAGAGCAACCCATTACTACTAAACAGCTATCACTGCATAAGACAGACCTACGTTGGTAGGAAGGCGTTGGAATAACATATTTGTTCTGCTCAAATGTGAGCAAAATTAATTTGTTTTACAACCATAGTAAGTCTTCTAGCAGTGTGCTTATTAATGTAGAAACCGATGGTGGTTCTACTACTATCAAACCTCTAATAATAGAACAGCTTCACAAAAATATATTATTAATTGCAAATGTATTCAAATAGTTAACCTACAACTATCACACTGTTACAGTCCAGAGGTATGGAGCTGAACTGAATCTATACGGCATGTAGAAGGACTGTCAAGACGGATCTACCAATCCATGACCATCCTACCTGAAATAATCAAAATGAGAAGTTTAATTGAAAAGAATGCAGGGTCACACCATGCGCAGTGGAAACAAATATTATATTATGCATTTTGTTTGTGGGAAGAATGAGGTGTTCATTTGAAAGGCTGCAGTACACATAATTTTCAGTAATACGGCTGCAGAAGAGTAAAGATTTAGTTTCATTCCTGCTTTGGTTTTTACCTAGTAAGAATCTGAAGATAATTAAGAAATCAATTTTATTATTTGGATATTATTTAACATTCGTTCAGTATATATTTCAATCTGTTGCTTGGGTGTCTTCTTAATGTACATACATTTTTTTTTTGGTAGTGTTTAACGCCCGCTTTAACTACTAATGGCACCGCAGGCGGTGACACTGATGATACATGAATGATGGAGCACCGGTGGAATGCGATGGCGGGGGAAACCGGAGTACCCGGAGAAAACCCGCCCCAGCGCCGTTTTGTCCACCACAAATCTCACATGCGGTCGCTTGGGATCGAACCCCGACCGTCTGGATGTACATAAATAGAAATCAGTTAGTCACCCTTATATATGTAATAATTTGTATGTTATAGATAATTATTCATTCAGATGTGCTCTTACGAATGTCTCTTAAGTAATTTTTGCTCTCTGGAAACAGTGCTGTTTCTTGACAACAGGTTTTGTTTACCTCTCCCGCCTGCGTTCTTATCAATGGCATGATTTGATGCAGCGAGACGGTCGGTCGCACCCTGCATAAGAAACGGCGAACGGTACGAACTTCCTAGCTCAGGTGATGATGGAGCAATTTGTGGAATGAGTTGCTGGCTAGGAAAAGATACGAACTCTTGGCCTGATAAACCCCAGTGATGATCTTCCCAAAGAACGGTTAATAAGCTACTGTCTCTAATTAAACCAACAGGAATTTTTAACTGAAGCGATAGTGTTTGGAGATGAAACAGGTTTCACTGTTAACGCCATTCAAAATCGACTTCGTACAATAATCAAGTCAAGTCGAGTCATATCGGAAACAAGCTCTGGAACAGCAGGAATACCTCAGGAAGTTGGATCCTAATTAAGTCAGACCCTCCTCAGACGTGCTATGAGCGGAATACGATGCTGGGAATGCCAGAATCTGACGCGCACTTTATCTTCAAGGGCTTGGCAAGACAACACATATTCACAATGTATATTCGTATAACCCCCAAAGAAGAAACAAAAACGCATCAGCCTTAAAGATAAATGAAATACATTTTTTTGCAGTCCTTAATATTACTATAAATTCATTCTAATGCTGACTTTACTAGTGACTTTAGTGCTTTTTACTTTCCCTACCAAAACGTTCATGACAATATGTGATTGAAAATACACACTTAGGGGTTCCCTAAATAAAGGAAGCATTTTTAGAAGCGACCCGCGCGTCAGTGTGAAGCTCAAAAACGAAAAATCGGTTAAGGTTGTAGGTTCCATAGCCGCGTTCTCTTAGGTGTCTAACTTTTGTTGCTTCGTGGCGCAGGGGATAGCGCGTTCGACTCCCTCCTCAAGCTTGTGTGTTTGTAACTGTGTATATATGTATTTAAAGTGGAAAGAAAACGGAAAACAACAGAAATGGAATAAAAGGAACTGCAAAAAGAAGGTCTCACTGTCATTAGAAGGCAGAATCTTATCTTGTCCATAAGATTTAAAAGAGAAGAAGAAGAAACTAACTGTAGAAACCATTCCTGCTCCATCACGTCATATTTTATATTCTGTGTGCACCGAAAATCAATCCAGTAATTTCGTAGCCACGGACCAAGCTCTACTTATGAAACAAACACATATCAACATTTCTAGCATGGAATTGAAGCTTAAGCATAATTAAATTTTCAAACTTAAATCAATATATATTTATATACAGAATGTTAATGAACTACACCGAAATGATTTGCGAGATTGTGCACGTGACTGATATAAGTAATTTGAGATCGGCGATGCATGGTCCCCGGATAAACAACACGCAGCTACATAGCGTTAAATAATTGGGTATCAGGTGCTGATAAGTCGGTGTTAAAACAAAGCAGGTTGAAAAAATGGCTTAGAACGTCTTTAAAACTGCTGCCCTAGAATAGAAATATCGATTTTTAGCAGCTCGTTACCAGCGTTCTCAAGATTGTCGCAAAAATCTGTAAAATCTCGAACTAATCAGTTGACAGTGTGACACTGAGCATTCATTAACTACGGTCTTGAGTTATGTAGCCCACTCTGGAGGAGTTTTTTCAACTGCTCTGGTGGTTTAATGCGTAACACGGCAAGCTACTATCCCAAAGGTCATGAATTCGATTCCTGTCGTAGAGTAAGTGTTTAATAATTATTGTTTTTTTATTTCATTCCAGACGAAGTGCCGCGATACGTGAACGAGACCCGAACTCGGAAACTATCTTTAACTTGAAAGCCAGTATCATAACCACTACGCTAGAGAGGTACGCTGTAATATGTCCCTTTGTTTTTCGTGTTATGCTCTCGAATGTTTGATAAATTAGCCAGTGGCGTACTGGCACTTCAGAAACTTATAGCCGTTACTTCGAAATTTCAATAAACAGGCCATAAATCTCCTATCTCAAATTACTTAAAGTAATCTTCATATTCTGTGAAAATATGTCAGTATAGTTCATTAACACCCTGTATATTGTGGAACATAAGTACATATATTTTGAAAAAAAAAATCTTATATGATCCATTCACATGACTTTCTCTACATTTCTGCTACAAATTATTGCTAAAAATATTATTCTTCTATTTAATTCATGCTAATCGAGAAAAAAAATAGCATAAATAGTCTTATTACTTGCTTTCTTGTAAGTAAAAGGGAAATAAGGAAGTAAAATAGGCTAAAGTGATAGCCAAAAGCTGGTTGCTGTGTGACAAATTCCTTTGTTTGTATGGACAGGAGTTGGCAGATCCCCTTTTTAAAGCTGAAACCAATAACAAGGAATATCTCAAAAACGATCAACTCTTCGAAAAAATGTATACAACATAAATTGTGTGCTTTAACTAGCTCTACATTTTCTATTAAATAGCTTTTTGTCTTATCTCTTACGGTTTATCAGTATGCAAAATTCCTCAAAATTCATCCAGAATAAAGATGTCTTCAGAGGCTATTTCCAGAAAATTCAAGATGTAGGCTTTATTTGTCATGTTAATATGCTTAACTTACGACAGTATAATCAAAATCGTTATGGCCATTCTTGAGAATTAAAATTTTCGAAATTGTTCCATGTAAAGGGTAGTTGGGAGTGGGGGATATTCTTGAAAGTTTTCGTCTCACATCCTTGGAAGATACTGAACCTAAGTACCAAGTTTGTTACTAATTGGTATTTTAGTTTTTGAGTTATGTTGGCCACACACACGGATATTTTCCAAAAATTCTTTTTTTGTATTCAGGGGCGTCAAAGGGCAAGGTTTTAGTCTCGTTTAGCCTTTAGATGAGTTAATACTGTATAAACTGGTTTATACAGTATTAACCAGCCAGATGCAGAGATACACGTCTAAGAATGCACACGAGTAACAAAATGACATCTCAGCAAATGAAAGTCATTGTCTAGGAGTGTGCTGTTCTCTGGTGGTACAAATAGGAAGCCACCCTCCCCGAGCAGATGGATGGCTGAACTCGCTTGAAGGAGTTCTACACACTGACTAGGCGTAACCCCTGCTGGGGCAATCTTTCTTTAACAGCGTCAACCAGGAAAGGTAATTGTGGGAACTTTTGCTGGGGAAAAATTCGTTTGTCAAGTTCAAATTTTATACCATTTTTATTACCTACAGTCATTCAGGGAGAATCTTTCGTGTGTTGAAATACTTAAAATTGTACAATTAACAAGTTAATCACCAGTACTATTCATTGTAAAAACCGTAAGAGATACAATACAAAAAAAATGTAGGTCTTGTTAAAATACACAAGTTATGTCATATACATTTTTTCGTGAAGCTTAGCGTTATCGAGGTATTCATTGGTGTTAGTTTCAGGTCTGAAGTACTTGTACTTTTCTCAGACGGGAGTGTCCGTTTTCCTTTTGTTCTACTCCTGGCCAAGAAAAGAAGCGATTTCTAATGACAATCGCATAACGACAGCTTTTAAAACATTTGACTATTGGTTTAGCCTAGTGTATTCCCTTATTTTCTTCCTACTTATACGGAACTAAATAATAAGAACATTGTGCTAATGAGTACCTCGATTAGCAAGGTGCAGAAAGAAGAAGTATCATATGTATGAGGTTTGTAGAATAGCTAGAGAAAGTCATGTGAGTGTATAGCGCTAACACAATGTTTTAAACCTAAGTCTCTCTAGAAAAGTCATCTTCTTGTAAATATATTCTGTGCCGTGCACATGTCATATTGAATATAAATGTACAAATAGGAGCTGTGTAGAAAGAGAATAGTTGAGTAGCGCCAAGCTGGGTACAAATGAAGCTTTAATCGTGAACTCGAGCGTTACATCCCCTTTAGGTGGGCCACAGTGCCACCAGCTTGCTACACAGTTACTGTCTTTTTATTTGGCAGAGGAATGTGAAACGTTTCCCTGACAATGTCACGATCTGCTTAACTCGGCCACATTTACCTTCTAGAGGGCTTACAAGCTGGACTAGCACCGGACACGAGCATGCTTTTCAATTATTCTTTTTTTTTTTTTGCTTCCCTATCCAGATTTTTTGTACCTTGTAAACCGTTATTTTTTGGGCAGAGAGCTGATTAAATATAGAAGGGCCGTTTTTTTTTCAACCTCCGATAGGCTATAAATAAAAGACAAGTTAATAGAAAACAATTATTTTATTACTAAAAGTTTTGCACACTTATGGCTACTTTTCAACAAAATCACCGAAAATATTGAGACATTTATCGTGCTTGTGCACAAGCTTTGCAATACCCGCTTCAAAAAAATGTTGCCGCCAATGATTGCAAATGAGCAGTGACGTTGTTTTGAAGGTCCTCGTTGGTTTGAAAGTGGTGCCCTCCTAGCCACGTCTTCAGTTCAGGGAAAAGGTGAAAGTCGCTGGGTGCCAGGAGCCGATGGGTTGCGTCAGCAGTGTGAGGACGAGCGTTGTCATGGATCAACACAATTCCTGAAGTCAGCATTCCTCTTCGTTTGTTTTGAATGGCTCTCCGCAAACGTCGTAAAGTACGAAGATCTTTAAAACAACGTCAATGCTCATTTGAAATCATTGGCGGCAACATTTTTTGAAGCGGTCATTGCAAAGCAATTGCAATACAATTACAATTAAAATAAAGGAAAATATATGTTTATATTGTATTGAGTATGAAATATAGAAATTATTCTCTTATAATAGGGGCTCAAAATTGGGGGAAATCTTATATGTTTAAGAGTATGTTATTCATAGTATTGAAATGTCATAATACAAAAGCTAATATATTTCTACATATTTCAAGTTCTTTTATTTTAAAATGCAGCAATAATTCCAATATTTATATTACATATAAAATAAAATAATATTTATAAAACCATATATTTACAAATTGAGCCAAGTTAGCCCAATTATGGTCAAATAAGCTCTAAAATAAGAACTATAGCTTTCCTGGCGACGTGTTAATTCAAAATCTTCTCGGGCTTCTAGCCAGGTAATAACTTGGCTTGACACCAACGTTTCGAAGAAGTGCATCTTCCTCGTCTTCAGGGTGAACCAGTTGCACTTCTTCGAAACGTTGGTGTCAAGCCAAGTTATTACCTGGCTAGAAGCCCGAGAAGATTTTGAATAAATAAGCTCTAGTTTGTACTACTAGATTCAATAATGTATAATGGCACTTCCTGACTATAATTTATCACATAGGTTTTCCCTTGTCTGAGAAGACGAGTAGCTTTAAGCTCCATGGACCCTGAGATCATTTGAGCCTCATTTCACCAATTTCATTCATCGTCCAATATGACCAACAAAGTTAAAGGACGTTAAACTACAAAATAGTCCTGAGTAAGAGGTTAATGCAATATTGTAATTTGAAAGTTAATTTAACCAAAATTGTGCAGAATTAATGTAATTGTTATATGTTGGCTGCTGGCAACTTTGTAGTACCTGCCGTTGTTTTCTCTTTACCTTTGGTGTGGCATAGCCCCCTAGACACTGGTCCGAAATCCCCTGAAAATTCCGCCTTGTAGCTGACTTGCTGCTCCCCTGGTTGCTGTGGTATGAACTAAAATGTGGGTTGGTAATAGAAAACGCGGGAGACTTGTTTCCACGAGTTCTGTTGGTAGTGACTCCCACCTATTCACAGGAAATGTTGACTATTGTTGGTTAGGAGCAGAAGTTGCTACGCTGTTGAATAACTTACTTTACTGAATGAATAAATTATGTGATTTGCCCAGAGAGATGCAGTATATTGCCGTAACCTGCTAAATATTTGACGGTGAGTTTGATGTCTGTAATCTCGGGAACTGGATATTATAGGAGTAAAGATGTGGAAAAAATAAGTTAACTTCACTTTTATCTGTTTCCAAAATTTAACTGAATTTATTGACTTTAAATGTGTCGTGTCTTTAAATTAGTGACACTATTTTTCTTTTATCTTATCTTAATCATAATTCTTAATTCTAACACGTTTATTATTTATGTATACTTACAATATCTTCTCTGTCACCCTCCGTGGCATAGTGGCTACCATGCTAGCCTCATATACCCAAGGTCACTGAGGACGATGGATTTTTTCAGGCGTAAAAATCTTTAGCATGGGAAGTAAAGTCGGGGTCCCGTGTCGTAGATTTACGGCACGTAAAAGAGCCTCAAGCCGGAAAGAATAGGCCTCTGAGCAAAATTAAGCGGTCTTTAACGCCTAACATAGAAAGGGATGCTAAGAACCACAGCAGTTGAAGAGCGTCCAGAAATAAAGCTCAATTTAATTTAAAAAAACATCTCTATTGTAATTTTATAATATTATCAGTTTTATAATTAAACTTATAATTCGAGACATTACTCTCCTAATATGTCTGCGTTCCACTTGAGACTATCTTCCCGGGAGCTGTATTACGAAATTATCAGATATATACATGTTATTTCCCTTTCCTTTATCGGTTACCATGGTAATAATACTCATTACATGCATCATATTTCACACAAATTGTGTGTTGCTTCTTTACAAACATGGTAAGGCCCGCCTTGGTAGTGTTTCTGCCTCACACTCAACAGGTCGCGAGTTCGAATCTCGCTTAGGATGAGTTACCCGGATAAGGGGTTTTTCGAGGTTTTTCCTTATCCTGAGAAGACGAATGTCGCGTAACTTTAAGCTCCATGTCCCCCGAACTCATTTGAGCTTCATTGCTTCGACCAACCAGGTTAAAGAACGTTAAGCTACAAAAAGCAAAAAATAAATAAATAAATAGTTACTTTTTCATAATAAGTATATATTAACAACATTTTTATGCTTAAATTATTGAACTCGAATTATTTACAAATTGTTTGAATCGAAACATAGCGGTATTATGCCTCGCTGAATTCGGTTACGCATTGTATGTTTTCTTTTAAGTATTTCTTTTAAGAATTAATTTTTAAATAGGTACACAATCACAAGTACCTTTTAATTATTAATACACGAATGACAATGAATTTATAATCTTTTTTTTTTAATCAACCTCATGCATTTTATGTACAGTTCCTTCTATTACAATCTCATGACATTTTCTAGCCGTGATGTCATTTCCGTTTATTTTTTACTATTTTTTTTTTTAACTTTCTCTATACGCACTAGGTACATAGTGTACAGAGAATGATTGTACTCCACCAAAAAATTCGATATCGAGATTTCACCGGAAATATACGTTTTAAAGTCCTCTGTATCCAAAAAAAGTAATTTCAGAAAAAGGTCCGTGTGTGTGTCAGTGTGTCTGTGTGTCTGTGAACACGGTAACTCAAAAACGAAAAGTCGGTAAAGTACCAAACTTGGTATTTAAGTTTAGTATCTTCCGGGGATGCGACACGACGATTTTGAGAAGAATCCCCGTACTCCAAGCTACCCTTTACATAGAATTTTTTAGAAAATTTTGAATTTCTAAAAAATGGCTAACGATTTTGATTAAAATATCGTATATGAAAGATATTTACCGGACAAATAAAATGTATATTTTGAATTTTCTGGGAATAGCCTCTGAAGATTACTTTATTCTGCATCAATTTTACAGAATTTTGCATAACTTCTAAACCGTAAGAGATGGACAAAAATTAACCACACAACAAATGTAGAGCACTTTAAAAAACACAATTTATGTTACATACATTTTTTTCGTGGAGGTGATTGTTTTTGAGATATTCCTTGTTTTTGGTCTCAGCTATAAAAAACTTATACTTTTCTCATACAGGAATTTGTGAACTCGTGTTCATATTAACAAAGGAACTTTAGTCACATAGCAACCAGCTTTTGACTATCACTTTAACTTATGGTACTTCCTTATTTCGCTTCTACTTACAAGGAAGCAAATAGAAGCATAAGCTTTTTAAGAATATTTTATTTCAGAGATATAGAGAAAGTCATGTGAATGCAACACATCAGATTTTTTCATTTATAGCTTTAACTTCTATGGTCATATTGGGCTTTGACTTATGTAATAACTGGTTTGATTGTAATAGGTTATTGTCATTAGGTTTATCATTAAACACATGCACATTTACTCTCGCATACATACATCTAGTCTCTGTGGGGGATAGGGAATAATAGTGGTTAAAGAAACATTTTCCGGACTAGCCAGGTATCGATCCCGGGACCTCCGGGTGAGAAGTCAGTTCGCTGACCACTTGATCATGGAGGCAGTCGTTTCTCGTTTTCATTACTCAACGTTTAGGTATTTATAAACTTTATTATATAATTTTAAGCAAGATTTGTCAGTAATTTAATATTGCAAATTAATAACCAATATTTTCGAGGATGTGACGGTAAGATACTGCTTCGATATAATGCAATGTATCCTATGCGTCGCTTTAACTTCTACGCCATACGCAATCAATCAGTTCCGTAGAATGCTACTTTCCCTTCAAGATTTTGTCTTTCTCATCAATTGCCAAACAGACAATAAGAGCGCCACAATCCAACTGCTTTCTCTATCTGTAGTCAGAATGACTTCTAGTCTATCCATATGGAAGAGTTCAACCAGCCCTTAGGGGCGATACCCCCATATAGAATACTACTTTGCTGTGAGACAAGCAGGTGGCGTTAGGGTACCATTTTGATCTAGCTGCTTTAACTATTTGTGAATAGATGGCGGCACAGTTGTTATTGTCATCCATTTTCAGTTTTATATTGTTTTTGCTGAATGTAGAACTTTGGATCGTGGTATTAAATAGAAATTCCGGTATTAGTTTGGGAGTGAGGAAGAACCACGAATAAAACCTACGCCTAGTCAGTTTGATGGGCCCACGGAATTTGAACCCGGGCCTCCAGAATGTGGACCACAGCCGTACCGCTGGTTGCAATATATTGTCCATCTACTTTGTATGTTTAACAGGTCCTGATTCTTATTACCTATCTAATGAGTCGCTTTAATTCAAATCGCGACCAAATTACTTTTAAAATAATGGGATTCATTGATATGAATTTCACACGATA
Source organism: Hymenopus coronatus (assembly GCA_030762935.1). NCBI lineage: Eukaryota > Metazoa > Arthropoda > Insecta > Mantodea > Hymenopodidae > Hymenopus > Hymenopus coronatus. The sequence continues at coordinate 59,158,626 of CM060884.1, forward strand.
AACAAATATCTGCAATTTGCAAAAGAAAATTACATTTGGCAAACAATTTTATATAGATGTAAATAAAACTTTATGAATAGGTATATTTCTGTTGAAAGTCTTCTTTTACACTGATTTAAAATAATGTGATTAAGTACATTAACAGTTTGAAATCCAGTTCTGCGAAAGAGCAGAATTGTTTGGCTTTTTATGCAGTATGCAATGTTGTGAATATATCTTTAGTGATGCTGTGAGCTATCGTTATGTGATGCATCTTCTGCACTGTGTGAAAATGTGTTTAATGGTGAATTGTGTATTCTAGACTTTACATTGAGGCAGGTTGTCTTTGATGAATATGTTTGATTAGATTGCATTCTTTATTTAATGTCACCTGACTGTTGTAACAACATGATCCAACATTACTGCAACATTTCTAACAGGTTTTACAAAAGTTTATTGTAAACTTGTTGATTTACAATCTTTTAACAAGCGATAATAAGCTGATCGGTTCATCTAATGCTGCCTGAAATGGGAATTAGGTTCTTGACCCAGTAGTTGGATTAGCGACCACATTCTGCAATAATGTGCTTCACTGTCAGTCTTTTTGTTGCAATGTCCACTAAACGGTGGATCCTCCCTGGTAAATAGATAACTAGTGTGGCCAGTTCTTAGTCTGGTAAGGCAAACCTGTTGATGAAGGCTGAGAACTGTATAGATTATTGGAAATCGCCGTTTTTACTTTCTCTACACGTACTATGTATATAGAGTATACAGAGGGTATTGTATTGCACCCAAATATTCGATACCGAGATTCCACCGAAAATACATGTTTTGGAACCTCATGATACCAAAAAAGCATTTCTACAAAAAGATCCGTATGTGCGTGTGTGTTTGTGTCTGTGGACAGCATAGCTTGATAAAGAAAAGTCCACTAAATACCAAACTTGGTATTTAAGTTCAGTATCTTCAAAGAGTTTCAAGATAATTCTCCCACCACCAACTTCCTTTTACATGGAAAAATGTTCGAAAATTTTGATTTACTCAAAAATGGCTCTAACGATTTTGACTAAAATATCGTATATTACAGATATTTACATGACATATAAAATGTATATCTTGAATTTTCTCGGAACGGCCTCTGAAGACATCTTTATTCTGGATGAATTTTGCGGAATTTTGCATAACTGGTAAACCGTAACAGATAGACCAAAACTAGTTAAAACACACGATTTATGTTATATGCATTTTTTTCCTGGAGTTGGCCGTTTTTAAGATATTCCTTATTATTAATTTAAGTTTTAAAATAATACTTTTTTCACACGGGAATTTCCCAACACCTGGCCGCACAAAGAGTCGGATTTCAATCGCAAGGAAACCATATTTTAAAGCATTTGGTTGTCGGTTTAGCCTAGTGTATTCTCTTATTTCCCTTCTACTTATAAAGGAACTATGTGATAAGATCGTTTCTGATTATGTTTATCTCAATTAGCGTAAAGTAGATAGAACAATAGTTTGCTACAGGGTTGTAGAGAAAGTCATGTGAATGGATCACGGAGTGTCATTTCAGAAGCCATGGCAACTATTTTCTACAGTCAATAAATCTTTAGGAAACAAAACTCAGGATAGACATTTGAAAGTCGCTGGAAGGTTCTTCTGAATATTGTTACAAAATTAGGATCCGGGTACAAAGGATTATGATACCAATTCTTATGTATGCTCGCTGTTCAACTTTAGTGACTTTCATCTTGGAACTCAGCCTCTAGGATACTAACGTTTGCATGTGCTTTAATAATAGCTATTTCATGGATATTAAATTTCGGATTTTTATTTGATTTGTTTAATAAACAAAAACGAAATATATTTAATGTCATTTTTTGGTGTTTTAGCTGGTGTAACTAAAAGTGCTCAAATTCCTTTTTCGGCATGATTACCGGCTGAGCAATACTTGCAGAAATGTGGTGGCTATACTCTTCAACCGATATAAATATTGTTAAGTCAGAAATTACTATCTAATAAAAACTTCAGTAATAATCTAGGAAAAGCCTTACTGTCTACTAGCTCCTACCAATACACTCAGAGGCCATCTGATGGAGGCATCCCATTCTGTGTACAACATGTTTTCAAATTTATATATTGCAATAACCGCATATTCAGTTGTTCAGAATATATAAAATAGTTGCCAAGACTTCTGAAATGACCGTATATATACATACATACACACACCTATATATAGGCCGTTTCTGAACGACACCAAACGAAGATAGCAGTCAATTAGCTTACACCTTGTCTTGTCCGAAACTTGATGTCGAAACTTTCAAACTCTTCTATTTAAAGTTTTGTGTGTTTAAAAATCGCACACATTTGGGATTAGGCAGCGAAGGAATAACGGTTATCGTACACCATGTAAACAACATCAGAACGTGCTATACGAAACACATAACAAAACCCACATGTTACGTTTTCCATTATTAAGGTAACCTGTGCCGCGCCGGGGTGTCTATCAAACCACGCCTACACCTAGCGAATGGTGCCTTTGCTACCAACTGGCATCTCTCTTGGAGTGGGCCAGGCACATGCCATTTGGTTATGTACGACTGTCTAATCCATTGTGATTTTATGATAGTTTTTGTATGTGCTGAATTTAGAGTTGAAGATTATATTGACGTAACACGTAAGGTGTGATCAACATGGTCCACATCGTTTTGTGTCGTTTTGAAACACTCTGTATATTTGTTTGGATTTCTTTGACTAATAGAGTATCTGCTGAGAGATTTTGATACACTGTAGGAGTCTGACTAGATTACATATTTTCCTTAGATGTAACAACTTCCAAGGACGTTTTAATAGCAAATTGTTCACTGGAAAAGATAGTGTAGGCTTCTGGTAATTTGCATAACATTGTGTGTTCGGAGATACAACAGAGAATGCATTTCCACACTGAGGCTGGGAACAACCGGTGTAGATTTCTATGCTGCCTTGTTTACCTACATTTATTTCTTTAAAGAACCTTTGGTTCACCAATCTGTGAACTTGATTTTTGATGTAACGAGACATTTCCCAATTTATCTCTGTGATTTTACGATTTATATTGCAATATTGTATAAATTTCACAGATCTTTTATTTTAATATTATTTTCAGAAATACTGATTATTTTGAATAACAAAACCTAGCTCGTTTAGATATTGAATTAATTGTTTTTTCATAGAAGCCGTGTGTAAGACAGGAGTTGGATAGGTAGAGTTAGACTGAAAAATTTAATGCTCTAGCCGGGATTTGAACCACGGATATCTTCGATCCCTAGCCGGTTGCTCTGCCATTGAGCTACCATGTCAACATGCCGGCATATCATTGAATTTCTCAACTGACTCGCATATTTCCCGGTAAACTACAAGATGATCTCTAATTATTTTGAGATGCCTACCCCAATGGCGACTTACAATGTTGTAAGTACCTATTTTAATCCAATACCAATGGACCATAATAGAAACTCAATGCTATGCCAGCATGTTGTCATGTTAGCAACTGTCTAGAGATCCGTGGTTCAAATCCAGGCTATGGCATTAAATTTTTGCAATCTGAACCTACCTGTTCCTATCTCGTTTAGTTCTTTAAAGTAGAGGCTAGCTAATAATCCCAACAAAACCAACTGTCGAACAGCGAACAAGACAAAAGCGATGGTAAGCTGTAAAAGTGAAAGTAAAACGGCGCTTCTTAAATGTTCTAGTTTTTGACCCAGCCTTTTGTTTGCTCTACTTTTTACAGTGCCCATTGAGAGCGTGACGCAATAGAGCTGCATCCGTGACGTCACTGCTTGTAACTGACGCACGCAGGGAACATGAACCGCACATAATTCACAGTCGGAGAATCGGAAAATGAGGTAATCTAGCAATACGGACAGACTGCTCAGAGACAGATGGTGGTTTACTTCTTCCTGAACATAATCAATGTCTCAAGTGGGTGTGCTGCTGGAGTTTGTTGTCTGCACCACACAACCTTTCAGTCCTTTACACTACCCTTTTTACTATCTTCAGCACGTATGTACATAGCAGCTAAAGAAGGTACTTTATTGCGTTCTACCTAATAGTTCGATATCGAGATCTTCCGCTTCTTCACTTCATCTCTTCCGAAGACATCTCTTCTTCCTCTCGGAAGATGTCCTTTGGTAATCTACACTCTTCCATTCTTTTTGCGTGTTCTTTCCACTGTTTCTTGTTATTAGGTATCTTTTCTTTTATGGAGTAGATCTGCAGTTCTTCACGGGCATCAACGTTTCTTATCTGGTCCATTCTAGTACACCCTTTTATTTATTTATCCTGGTTTGGAGGCAATGCATTCAATGCAATACAGAAATGTTTCAATGAATAAAGAACAAAAAATACGATTCCATACAACTTAATAAAAACAAATTTAAAAAGCTGATGTGTTCCATTTACATGACTTTATCTACATATCTGCAACAAGTTATTGTTAAAAAGCTTATGCTTCTCTTTACGTCATGACAACCGAGAAAAAATTAGCAGAAATAATCTTATTACTTGCTTCCATGCAAGTAGAAGAGAAATAAGGGAGTAGAATAGGCTAAAGTATTAGTCAATGTTGCTATGTAACTGAAGTTCCTGTGTATGGGTGGACAGGAGTTGACAACCCCCTATGAGAAAAGTGTAAGTTTTTTAAAGCTGAAACCAATAACAATGGATATCTCAAAAACGATCCACTCCACGAAAATAATGTATGTAACATATATTGTGTGTTTTAATGAGCCCTTCATTTTCTGTTAAATAATTTTTTGTCTACCTCCTACTGTTTGTCAATTATGCGAATACCACAAGCTTCATCCACAATAAAGTATTCTTCAGACGCTATTCCCAGAAAATTCAAGATATTCATTTTATTTTTCAGACAAATACCTTTTATATACGACATTTTAATCAAAATTGTTTGAGGCATTTTTGAGAAAATCAAAAGTTTCGAAAACATTTTTCCATGTAAAGAGTAGTTGTGTTGCGGGAGATTTTCTTGAAAATCTTCGTGTCGCATTCTTGGGAGATACTGAACTTAAATACCAAGTTTGGTATTTAACGGCCTTTTCGTTTTTGATTTATCGTGCTCGCAGATACACTGACACACGGACAAACACACACACGGATCTTTTTCTGAAAACTTGTTTTAGATACAGGGGGCCCTAAAACATATATTTCCGGTGAAATTCTGTATCGAATTTTTGGGTGGAGTGCAATACCTTCTCTATACACTATGTACATAGTACGTGTAGAGCAAGTAAAAATGTCTTCTTTTAGTTACAATGTACCCTAACACGTGTATTTCCGGTGAAATCTCGGCATCTAATTTGTAGGTGTAATGCAATATATTTTCTATACACCATGTACATAGTACGGGTAGAGAAAGTAAAAATGTTATAGCCATTTCCGAGAAAATCAAAATTGTTGAATTAATTTTCGACGTAAAGGGTAGTTTGGGGTGTGGACCTTTTTCTCAAAATGTTTGTGCATCTCTGGAAGATACTACACGTAAATACCAAGTTTGGTATTTTGCCGACTTTTCGTTTTTGATTTATTGTGTTTACAGACACACGGCAAATACCACTTTTTTTAAAAAAGGTTTTTTTGGATACAGGGGACCCTAAAACGTATATTTCCGGTGAAATCTCGGTATACACTGTACACATATTAGTGTAGAAAAAGTAAAAATATATATACAGGCTGTTTCAAAACGACACCAAACGCAGATGTGGACCTTGTTGGTCATAGCGTACGTGATACGTGAATATAATTTTCAGCTCTAAATTCGGCACATACAAAAACTGCCATAAAATCACCATGGATTAGGCAGTCATACATAACCAAATGGCACGTGTCTGGTCCACTCCAAGAGAGATGCCGGTTGGTAGCGAATGCCCCAGTCGTGTGGTGTAGGCGTAGTTTGATAAACACGCTGGCGCGTCTCAGGTCACTTTAGTAATAGAAAACGTAGCATGTGGGTGTGGCGAGTGACAACCATTGCTCCTTCACTGCCTAATCCCAAATGTGTGCTATTTTTAAGCACACATAAAACTTTAAATATGAGAGTTTGAAAGTTGCAACATCAAGTTTCGGACAAGTCAAAATGTAAGCTAATCGACTGCTATCTTCGTTTGGCGTCGTTTTGAAACGGCCTGTATACATGAGAGGTGTATTACTATAATAATAAAAACATTATTGCAGTACAATCACATTTGTGATTTTTGTCACATGTCTCTCGTTAAACAGTGGTGTCCATTTCGGGTTGCATAGTTTTGTTCTCCCTGACTGTACTAGTGTTAACTTTTCGTAGAAACTCCATGACCCCCTTCGGTGTGGCGGTTATGCGGGTCAGTATTTCGAAGGGATGGAGAGAGTAAGTCCCGCTACTTCAATAGTAACTATGTTGGGAACAGCTGTAGACCGTTGGTGGTCTCAATACCGCATTAAAGTGCAAGTTGGTCTGCTCCTCCCCATTCCATAATTGCCAGTAGTCGAGCGAACAATTCGAATGAAAGCAACATTACAATGAACGGAAGAGTTATAATTCAGTGATTTAGATAAGCCGATTCCCTTCTTTCGTAGACGGCCTTAACTAGAGTCTGGCGTTCCTCCATTATTGGGAATACGTAGAAATTTACATAATGTATAGAGAAGATATTGTAATGCACCCAAAAATTTGATCCCGAGATTTCACCGTAAATACATGTTTTGGGTCCCCCTGAATTTAAAGAATCTCATGTGTTCCTTTCACATGACTTTCTCTACATTTCTGCAAAAATTATTTTAAGAAGCTTATGCTTCTATTTACTTCATGTTAATCGAGAAAAAATTAGCAGAAATAGTCTTATTACTTGCCTCCTTGTAAGTTGAAGCGAAATAAGGGAATACCATAGGTTAAAGTGATAGTCAACATCTGTTTGCTATGTGACTGAAGTTCCTTTGTTTGTATGGACAGGAGTTGACAAATTCCTGTATGAGAGAAGTATAACTTTTTCAAAGCTGAAACCAAAAACAGGGGATATCTCCAAAAAATTCAACTCCACGAATAAAATGTATAAATATGACATATACTGTGTGCTTTAACATGCTCTACAGTTTTTGTCCATCTTTACAGTTTAGCAGTTATGCAACATTTCGCAAAATTTATCAACAATAAAGTACTCTTCAAAGGCTATTACCAGAAAATTCAAGATATACATTTTATTTGTTAGGTAAATATCTCGAAATTTTGCATAACTGGTAAATCGTAAGAGATAGACAAAGTTAGCTACACAGAAAGTGACGAACTCGTTAAAACACATAATTTATGCACATACTTTTCTCATACAGAAATCTGTCAACTCCTGTCCATACAAACAAAGGAACTTCAGTTACATAGCAACCAGCTTTTAACTGTCACTTTAATTTTTAGTACTCCCTTATTTCGGTTCTACTAACAAGGAAGCAAGTAATAAGACTATTTCTGCTAATTTTTTCTCGATTAGCAGAAAGTAAATAGAGGCACAAGCATTTTAACAATAATTTGTTGCAGAGATGTAGAGAAAGTCATGTGAATGGAACGCGGCAGATTTTTTTTTTATTACATTAACTTTAAAATTAGAAAATTGCATTTAATTCCCATTCAAGATCACTCTTATATGATAACTTTTGGGATCATCAGTTTATCTTCATTAGGTTTACCGACATATTTTTGGACACTATTTTTAAAGCGTTCCGCCATTTAAACTCTCCTCTGTGCCGGTAATATTGCATTATTTTATCAAGTTTAGTTTTTGTTGTCTTGTTTGTTATTTATTCATATTAAATGATAGCTTCTCCTTCACGATAGCTGTCGCTTTTTGTCGTGTAATGGTTACCACGTTAACTTCGCGGTTTCAAACCCGGCGGACGATGGCTTATTTCGGGCGTAAACATCCTTAGCAAGACTTCCTTCGGAAGGGACGTAAAGCTGTTGGTCCCGTGTCGTAGATTTACGGAACGTAAAAGAACCTCAAGCTTGATAAAAAGAGGCTTCTGAGCAAAATTAAGCGGTCTTTCACGCTCAGTATAGAATGGAACGCTGATAAACGCAGCAACTAAAGAGCGCCAATTAATAAAACTCCATTTCCATTTCTTCACATTAGCTAAAGATCTGAACATTTTTGTGCAATTTACTTTTGAATGAAGATATTAAAATTTTATATTTCAATCTTGATATGTCATAATTTATTTTAAAACTAATTAGCATAAGCGCATGATATTTTTATGAGCTTCACTTTTTGTTCTGTATTATTCACTATAGTATTAAAGGTATTAAGGAATACATTATAGCATCTGGCAAATCTAGTCTAATATCTGTGGGAAGAGATAGATTGTGATATAGCGTATAAATTTAGATTATAACGGTAGATAAAATTTATATCGATTAATATCTCAACAATGTGATTATGAATTGAAATTAATTCTTTTACGCTTCCAAATTGCTAGTAATTTCTTTCTAAAGAATTAATAAAAAGTCATATTTAACACTTGGATACACCCTTAAAAGTTGCCATGAGTAGATACGATGTTATTTGTTTGCATTTTGACAGGCATTCAAAGAAACACAACAACGCAAATCTTTCTCTAATAATTCTACAGAGGATCTGAAATCACGAAACTTTCATATCAAAATGTGGGGTTGTATTAACATTTTAGCTGACATAGAGAAATTAAAGCATAGGTATTGAAAACTGAAACTTGCAGTAGTACGAATAAAAGAACAGGGACAATTAAAAGTGGAAATAAAAGGATATAGAACAAGGCAACGAGATAGGATAATCCCATTAAATTCCGAATGAATATGAATACTAACTAACTGATGCACAACGTATAGATGCAGCTTCAAATACTGCTACTTAAAGAGTCGTACAAAGAGAATCCGGCTTTTAGAATACCTGACTATATTTTAGCTCTTGCATTCCCTTATTCTCGTTGTACTTCAAGGATTATGCAATAAAACCAGTTCTTCTACCCTAAACTCGATTAGCATAAAGTAGATAAAGGTTTTTGTGAATAATTTGTTGCAGATTAGTTAAGAGTCATGTAAATACAACATATCAGATTTTTACTTTGTCTACCACCGACATAGAGGGTACAGAAAGTGTTCATTCTACTAAATAACTGCGTGTATGTGAGGTCTGTTAACAGCACATCGAATCTGGGGTGAATGTCCGAGAGCAGGAGGAACAAGCGCCGCCTCTCCCTAAGACTCAGGCGACGGGGCTGCTGAACGCCTTCGCACACATCTCGGTTCCCGCCGAGACTTCAACTACCTGCGTCATTCCGGGAGCTTCTTCTAAGGAGCTCCTTGCCCGTCCGTTCTTAGTCAAAGACAACTCGCTGCAGTTACCCCTTCACCACGACTGCCACGTCATTTATCGACAAACCAGCCTGCCTCTGCCGTAGAACCCATGGGATCTCAAGTTCCTTCGCCGTCTGTACCTCCGTGGTGTAATGGTTACCATGCTAAATTCATATACCCAAGGTCATATACCCAAGGACGATGAATTTTTTTGGGTGTAAAAAGCCTTAGCATGGGTTCCTTTGGGAGGCAAGTAAAGCCGTTGGTCCCGTGTCGTAGATTTACGGCACGTAAAAGAACCTCAAGACTGATAGAGAGGCCTCTGAGCAAAATTAAGCGGTCTTTTGCGCCCAATTTAGAATGGGACGCTGAGAACCACAGCAGTTAAAGAGCGTCCATAAATAACACGCCATTTTTCCGTCTGTACCAGCTGTTCCTGCTCGGATGTTGTCATCGACACCAGTGACCCACGGGATCTTCCTCAGTACAGAGCAGCAAAAGTGGATCTCAGCTATGAGGGCCACTCGCATCTCTACACGAAGAACACCAAGAATGCTCGCAGACCCGACGGACCATGAAGCGGGTCTACCCTCCACAGGGTGACAAAGCTAGCCGAGTGCATCGCCAAATATCCTGCCGACGTCAACCTGCACATAGCTATCATTACTGTCACGCTAACAGCATTATAGCAATTCCAGAACACACACGCTGAGGTATTGCTGCACCTGCAACAGCTTCGGTCATGCGCAGTGTCCCCTATATCCCCACAGCCAATGACATTCCTCAGTCTCACCAGTACCTTCTCCAGTGACAACAGCGACAACGATCAGTAGCAGCATCAACGCAATTCTAATTATCTCCACTGCCCAGAACCTCCACATGAAGATCTTGAACCTCTGCGGCTGTTAGCCCAGATTGACGAAACGCTCAACACAATCACCACCGATATACCTGCTCATTATTCTGGTGAAGGACATTGCCATGTGAACACCATACAATCTCAGCTACAAGATTTCCAAGACATCACCGCTTCATCTCAACGGAATTTTAATACTACCTGTCACGCGAAGCCGAAGAACTCTCCACATTTATCACCTCAATAGAACAGAATTCCAAGCACAGAACTATGGCACCATCTTAATGCCAATTTCGGCCAAAAATTACAACTACAGGAACTCGCCAATACCATACGGAACTCAGCAGTCTGCGAGCTGGAACGTACGACTACTTCATCACACGCCTTCACAAACTTCTGAGACCACTCTACACGTACCCATCGCACCAATCGCTAACTCGAAACTAGCGCACACCACTAACCAAACACCAAAATTTACATGAGCACGGCGTTTTTACTTTCTCTACACGTACTATGTATGCATTTTTTGATAAAGGTCCGTATGTGTGTACATGTGTGTGTGTGTGTGTGTGTGTCTGTGCACAGCACAGCTCAAAAACAAAAAGAGTGCTAAATACCAAACTTGGTATTTAAGTTTGGTCTCTTCCAAGGATGCGACACGAAGATTTGCAAGAAAATCCCCCCACCCCCAACTACCCTTTACATGGATTTTTTTCGAAAATTTTGATTTTCTCAAAAATGGCTCTAACGATTTTATTTAAAATATCTTATATTTCAGACAAATAATATGTATATCTTGAATTTTCTGGGAATAGCCTCTGAAGACTATTTATTCTGGAGGAATTTTGCATAACTGCTAAACCGTAAGAAATGGACAAAAACTTACCACACAAAAAATGTAGAGCACATTAAAACACACAATTTATGTTATATGGTTTTTTTCGAGGAGTTGATCGTTTTTGAGATATTCCTTGTTTTTGGTTTCAGCTTTGAAAAACTTATACTTATCTCATACAGGAATTTGTCAATTCGTGTCCATACAAACTTCAGTCACCTAGTAACCAGCTTTTGACTATCACTTTAACCTATGATGGTCCCATATTTCGCTTCTACTTACAAGGAAGCAAGTAATGAGACTATTTCTGCTAATTTTTTCTTGAGCTTGAAATAAATAGAGCAGTAAGCTTATTAACAATAATTTGTTACACAGAAGTAGAGAAAGCTATGTGTATGGAATATATGAGATTTTTCCCTTTTATCCTCTCAGGCCCCAAAATTTTACTACGGCTGTAGTGAGGCTTCGGTTGTGACTATAACCTAGTAATTGTTAATGCAGCACATTTATGAAGGTGCACACCCCGGTGCTCCCCAAAGTCTCGTTTTATCCTATTTTACCCTACTCCTCTTCCTCTTTCCTGTCCTCTTAAAAACAAAAGCATTAATCAAAAACGAAAAATTGATTATACCACACTTGATATTACAGCTTTGCATCTTTCAAGGCTGCGACATGATCTTTCAAGGTCGGACATCTTGATGTTAAAAAAAATCTATTGTGTTCCATTCACATGACTTTCTCTACTTCTGTGTAACAAATTATTGTTAATAAGCTTATTCTTCTATTTATTTCAAGCTAATCAAGAAACAATTAGCAGAAATAGTCTCATTACTTGCTTCCTTGTAAGTAGAAGCGAAATATGGGAGTACCATAGGTTAAAGTGAAGTCAAAAACTGGTCACTAGGTGATTGAAGTTCCTTTGTTTGTATGGACAAGAATTGACAAATTCCTGTATGAGAAGATTATAGGTTTTTCAAAGCTGAAACCAAAAACAAGGAATATCTCAAAAACGATCAACTCCTCGAGAAAAAAATCATATAACATAAATTGTGTGTTTTAATGTACTCTAAATTTTTGTGTGGAAAATTTTGTCCATTTCTTACGGTTTAGCAGCTATGCAAAATTCCTCCAGAATAAAGTAGTCTTCAGAGGCTATTCCCAGAAAATTCAAGATATACATGCTATTTGTCAGGTAAATATCTTTAATATAGGATATTTTAATCAAAATCGTTAGAGCCATTTTTGAGAAAATCAAAATTTTCGAAAAAAGTTCCATGTAAAGGGTAGTTAGGGGTAAAAATAGTTGGGGGTAGTTGCAAATCTTCGTGTCGCATCCTTGGAAGATACCAAACTTAAATATAAAGTTTGGTGTTTAACGGTCTTTTCGTTTTTGAGCTAAGCTGTCCACGGACACACAGACACACACACGGACCTTTTTCCAAAATTGTTTTTTTTTAATTCAGAGGGACCCTAAACGTGTATTTCCGGTGAATTCTCGGTATCGCATTTTGGGTGGAATACAATACCTTCTCTATACACTATGTACATAGTACGTGTAGAGAAAGTAAAAATGGCTCTTATGACTTAGATTAAAATAGCACATGTTCAAAATATTTTTTGGCAATTGAAATGAATACCTTGATTTATCTTGAAATAGCTTCTGAAGCTCTCTTCATTTTGATTTACCTTTATGTAAAATAAATGTAAACGGAGTTTCATTTATAGACGCTCTTTAACTGGTTCTCAGCGTCCCATTCTATATTAGGCGTAAAAGACCGCTTAAGTTTGCTCAGAGGTCTCTTAATCAGGCTTGAGGTTCTTTTACGTGCCGCAAATCTATGACGCGGGATCATCGACTTTACTTCCCTTCCGAAGGAAGCCATGCTAAGAATTACTTTCCAGAACTAGCACACTTTAAGAGCAGACAAAATTTTCCTACACAAAAAATAGGTATTGTTACAACACAAAATGTGTGAAGTTTTTAATTTTCAAGCTATTCTTAATGTTTTCAGTTTTCTCATGCTTATGTTTTTCTCAAATGGTAAGCTGTTATTCGTTTGTTTTTGTTTTTGTATTTTTTTTTTTTTTTTTTTTTTTGCTCAAGCAAAGAAAACAGAATTTCATAGTCATAACATAGCGACTAGCTCTTTGTAGATATTACTATCGTTTAAGCCTGCTATACTCACATAATCTTGTTATATCTACAATGAAATATGTAATAAAATATTTTCTGCAGAAGTTTTCTGTGATTAACGTGAAGTAAATATAGAAGAGTGGGTTATTTTAAGGTAAATTTCTAAACACTGGATAGAGAAAGTCATGTTCATGCACCACATCAGATTTGTTCATTCAGAAGGTTCACATTTTTCGTCAGAACCCTTGGTAATGTATGATTCAGTAGGTTGGTAGCACGTATCAGTGTCATACTGTGGCACCCTTCTAGATTTGTGTAACATGACGGACAAGGGTGGTGAAGACGCTTCTATTTTATGCGAAAACAAAAGAAAACAGAAGCAAGTGCACGGAAACAAACGACGTGAGATGCCTATCTCAGTAGTAGCTCTTCTGGTGGATACACAAGGACTTGATGTGAAGGTCTCACGACACCCCTTCAATAATCTCTTGGGAGTCCCCACCATGTAGCCAGACGATGCTTTTCCTCTAAAAAACTGACAAGAGTTTCAAAAACAAGAGCAGGTATATACAGGCTGGACCATTTAACTTTAGACCGTAGAATGTCCCCAAAACTAAGCACTATAGAAAGAAACGTCTTAAAAAAAATCTGATGTGTTCCATTCACATGACCTTCTCTACATCTCTGTAACAAGTCATTGTTAAAAAGCTTATGCTTCTATTTGCATCATGCTAATCGAGAAAAAAACAGCAGAAATAGTCTTATTACCTGCTTCCTTGTGAGTAGAGACGAAATAAGGTTAACGTGAGTCAAAAGCTGGTTGCTTTGTGACTGAAGTTCCTTTGTTTCTATGGACATGAATTGACAAATTCCTGTATGAGAAAAGTGTAAGTCCTTCAAGCTGAAACCAATAACAAGGAATACCTCAAAAACTATCCACTCCACGAAAAAATAAATACTTCATAAATTGTGTGTTGTAAGGTGCTCTAATTTTTGCGAGGTAAGTTTTTGTCTATCTCTTACGGTTTAGCAGTTATGCAAAATTCCGTAAAATTCATCCAGACTAAAGTAGTCTTCAGAGGCTATTCCCAGAAAATTCAAGATATACCTTTTATTTGTCAGGCAAATATACTTAATATACAATATGACAATCAAAATCGTTAGGCCATTTTTGAGAAAATCAAAATTTTCGAAAAAAGTTCCATGTAAAGGATGGGGCAATTTTCTTGGAAATCTTCGTGCCACGTCCTTGGAAGATGCCAAACTTAATACCAAGTTTGGTATTCAACGCTCTTTTCGTTTTTGAGCTATGTTGTCCACAGATATACAGACAGACTGACAGACAGACACACATACACACATACACACACGGACCTTTTTCCAGAAATTTCTATTTTGGATTCAGGGAGACCTAAAACATATTTCCGGTGAAATGATGTATCGAAATTTTGGGTGCATTACAATACCTTCTCTATACACTATGTTCATAATACGTGTAGATAAAGCAACAAGTTTGTTGATATAATGGGGAAAAATAAATGTCAGTTGTTGTGTATTAACTGGAGAAGGTTTATATGGTAATTTGAGGAAATTCTATTCATTTACATATTAATCAATAATATTACATATTAGATTAATAATAAATATATTAGAAATACCAACAGAATCATTAAATGCTCAATTAAGAATATTGAAAACTTCATTCGTTTTCCTTTCGCAACGAAAATGAAATTTTTAGATAAGAGAAATCATGAATATTTGGACATATATGAACTGTGATGATTCTCCATTGTTATCAGTTTCCTGGAAGTGACTTCAACATTTGTTATCTCAAAGCCTGCTCAGTATGTGTTATGTTTCGTAGCTTTCCACCCCGGGCTGTCACAAGGTACATTCGCGGAATATCCTACCAATATATAAATAAAATTAATTAATGGAAATGTCCGGTGCAATCAATACTTGCTGCACCAATTGTAGCTGCCCATAGTGGTAATTATACGTGTTGATGAATCTTATAGATAGGTGTAATAATTAAAATGACAGGAAACACATAAAGAGAATTCTGTTCCATTAAGTCGTACGTACCTATTATTAAGCATGTTGGTGGGTCTTAGTGTAGAAATTTGTTAAACAAAAACCTGATGTATTCCATACACATGACTTTCTCTACATCGCCATAACAAATTGTTAAAAACATATTCTTCTATCTACTTTATAATAATCGAGATAAACTTTTGCAGTAATTGTCTAAATTACTTGCTTCCTTGTAAGTAGAAGGAAAATAGGGGAATACACTATCCTAAACGATAATCTGAAGAAAAAAAATAACAAGGAATATCTCAGAAATAGTCAATTCAACGAAAAATACGTATATGACATAAATTGTGTGTTTTAACGTGATCTGCAGTCTTGTGTATTAAGTTCTTGGCTATCTCTTACGGTTTAACAGTCACGCAAAATTCAGAAAAAATCATTCAGAATAAAGAGCCCCATAGAGGTTATTCCCAGAAATTCAAGATATACATTTGGTCATATAAACATCTTTAATATACAGCATTTTAATCAACATTTTTAGAGCCATATTTGAGAATAATATCTAAATGTTTCCATGTAAAGCGTACTTTGGGTTGGAGAGATTTTTCTCCAAATCTTTGTGTTGGATCCTTAGAAGATACCAATCTTAAATATCAAGTTTGGTATTTTACCGACTTTTCGTTTTTGAGCTATCGTGCTATCATCTACACACACGCACCTTTTTTTCTGAAAATACTGAAAATACTTTTTTGGATACAAGAAACCCTAAAACGTATATTTCCAGTGAAATTTTTGTATCAAATTTTTGGGTGGATTGCAATATCTTCTCTTCACAATATGTTTATAGTATGTATAGAGAAAGTAAAATTGCAAGTGACAAAAAGTGATTTTATGAAGTTATTCCACATCCAACTGCACAATTGCATTATTTATCCAATCCGCATATTTTCGCTTACATTTTTGTTTAACATATAGTTTTTTGACTGAAAACTTTTAATGTAGTTGAAAACTTTGAATCCATTATTTAAATCGTAGACTTGTTTGCATCTGTGGTGAATAAACATTGTTTTTGGCCTTTGGAAGTATTTGGAAGTCCAACACTGAAACGATATTCATGAAACACTACGGGAGCGATGTTATATAATTCACACGTAGAAATACTGTTTCTAATTGCTTCTCTTTTTATGTACATTGGTCTTGGTGATTTACGTGCTCCGCTATAAGCTTTACATAACCTTTGACCTTTATTCGATGCGGTTTTTTTTAGGACATGACACGATACTTGCAGCTAAAGTTTTGGAAAGCATGCCGTGAAGGGAATTTGCTACAGTCTGAATTAGAAAATCGTGGTGTCATTTTAGAAGAGAAACAAATAACAAAAATCACATGACCTTCTCTACATCTCTACAATAAATTACTGTTAAAAGGTTTATTCTTCTATTTAGTTAATGCTAATCGATAAAAAATTAGCATAAAGAGTATTATTACTTGATTCCTTGTAAGTAGCAGGGAAATAAGGGAGTACCATAGGCTAAATCGGTAAGTCAAATCTTTGAAAAAAGTGATTGCCATGTGCTTGAAGTACCTTTGTATAGACAGATGTTGACAAATTCCCATATGAGAAAAGTGTAAGTATTTTAAAGCTGAAACTAATAACAAGGAATATTTAAAAAGACGAGCAATTCCACTAAAAATGTACATAACATAAATTGTGAGTTTAACAAGATCTACATTTTGTGTTAAGTCAATTTTTTCCTATTTTTTACGGTTTACCAGTTTTGCAATATTCCGAAAAATTCATCCAGTGTAACATGTGTTCAGAGGCTATTCCCAAGACTTGAAGATATACATTTTATTCGTCATGTAAATATCTTAAACATAAGAGAATTTAATCAAAATCTTTAGTCATTTTTGAGAAAATCAAAATTTTCGAAATGTTTTCCATGTCAAGGATAGCTAGCGATGGGGATATTCTCTTGAAAATCTATGTGTCGCATGCTTGGAAGATACTGAACTCAAATACCAAGTTTGATATTTAACGGACTTTTCGTTTTTGAGCTATGCTGCCACCGCCCCACACACACGGACATTTTTCTAAAAATTTTTGTTTTGTTTCAGGGGATCTCAAAACATACAGTAAAATCTCGGTGTCCAATTTTTGGGTACCATAAAATACGTTTTCTAAATACTATGTACATAGTACGCATAGAGAAAGTAAAAAACATACTTTTACTTTTAATGAACAGAAGTATGCTTATTGTTCATCAACCAACAAAAAGGTATTTCTGAATGTTTCTTGAAAAGTTTGTTAACTCCTGTCCATACAAGCAAAGGAACTTCAGTCACATAGCAACCAGCTTTTGACTATCACTTTAACCTATGCTACTCCCTTATTTCCCTTTTACTTGCATGGAAGCAAGTCATAATATTATATTTGCTAATTTTTAAAATCTTTTTTGCATAGGGTAGAGAAACTTATCTGTATACATCACACCAGATTTGTTTTATAAGTAACTTGAAGCGTTCCTATTGGCTATGAGGAAATGAGACGTTTTGGAAATAAACACAGCTGATAGATGCGTCAACTTTCAAAGGCTCCTGGCGTTGGCATTTACGTCGCTTGGAACATTTAATACAACTTACACCTTCACAGAAGGTATTCTTAATGCTCTGGTATGCTCAGCTCCAAATCTTTTAAAATTGGAGATACGTCACTTTGGAAATAAGCCCTTCAAATGTCTAAGGCAATGACGATATCTAACAAGAGCACTTGCTTCACTTCAGGTGGTCCTAGATAGCGTAGCTCTCAGGAATTTAAACCGATATTTAGGACTTTAGAGGTGGACCATAAGTTTGTGCGTTGAAGGTGCGTGAACATGAGAGATGACATCAGAGAGACCGCAAGGCAGTCACCCCAGTGAGTGGCTCAGCAGTCTACCACAAAACGGTGCTAATTATCACCTGCAGTTCTCAGAAACAGATCAACTCATTCAGGCAACATAGCAACCCGAAAATTCAATTTCAAATTACTAGAGTATTAAAATTACGTGAGATTTTTTCTCAGTTTCAAAACTTAGCCTGCATGATATTAAAAACAGTAATTCTTATTGTCTAGCTTTGTCTTTTACTTTCTCTACACTTACTATGTACATAGTGTATAGAGAAGGTATTCTATCCCACCCAAAATTTCGATACCGAGATTTCACCGGAAATATATGTTTGAGACCCCCTGAATCCATAAAAAGCATATTTAGAAAAATGTCCGTGTGTGTGCCTGTCTCTGTGAGATTGTGTATGGGTGTGGTATTTAAGTTTGGTATCTTCCAAGGATGCAACACGAATATTTTCAAGAAAATCCCCCTATCCCAAACTACCCTGTATATAGAAAACATTTCGAAAATTTTGATTTTCTTAAAAATGTTTCTATTTTGATTAAATTCTCTTATTTTTAAGATATTTACTTGCCAAATAAATTGTATTTTTTAAATTTTCTGGGAATAGCCTATTCTGGATGAATTTTACGGAATTTTGCATAACTGTTAAACTGTAAGAGATGGACAAACACTTACCACACAAAACATGTAGAGCACATTAAAACACACAATTGATATTATATAAAGTTTTTTCGTGGAGTTGGTCCTTTTGAGATATTCCTTGTTTTTTGTTTCAGCTTTGAAACACATACTTTTTTCATACAGGAATTTGTCAACTCCTCTCCATACAAACAAAGGAACTTCAGTCACATACCAACCAGCTATGGACTATCACTTTAAATTATTTCGCTTCTGCTTCCAAGGAAGCAAGTAATAAGACTATTTCTGCTAATTGTTTCTGTATTAGCATGAAACAATCTGATGTGTTCCATTTACATGACTTTCTCTACATCTCTGCAACAAATTATTCTATTTACTTCATCTAATCGAGAAAAAATTATCAGAAATGGTCTTATTACTTGCTTCCTTGTTAGTAGAAGCGTAATAAGAGGGTACCATAGGCTAAAGTGATAGTCAGAAGCTGATTGCTATGTGACTGAAGTTCCTTTGTTTGTATGGACACGAGTTCACAAAGTCCTGTATGAGAAAAGTATGTTTTTATAGTGGAAATCAAAAACAAGGAATATCTAAAAAAAAAACAAAAAAAAACAATCAACTCCACGAAAAAAATTTATATAACATAAATTGTGTATTTTAAAGTGCTCTACATTTGTTGTGTGGTAAGTTTTGTCCATGCAAAATTCCGTAAAATTGACCCAGAATAAAGTAGTCTTCGGAGGGTATTCCCAGAAAATTAAAAATATACATTTTATTTGTGAGGTAAATATCTTGAATATACCACATTTTAATCAAAATCGTTAAAGCCATTTTTTAGAAAATCAAAATTTTCGAAAAACGTTCCATGTAAAGGGTAGTTTGGGGTGGGGGGATTTTTCTCAATATCTTCGAGTTGCATCTCTGGAAGATACTAAACTTAAATACCAAGTTCTGTATTTTACCGACTTTTCGTTTTTGAGTTATCGTGTTCACAGACACACGGACACACACGGACCTCTTTCTGAAAATACTTTTTTTTTGGATACAGGAAACCCTAAATCATATATTTCGGGTGAAATCTGTGTATCGAATTTTTTGGTGGAGTGCAATACCTTCTCTATACACTATGAACATAGTACGTATAGAGAAAGTAGAAATAGAAGCATAAGCGTTTTAACAATTTGTTGCAGAGATGTAGAGAAAGCTTTGAGAATGGATTACATCACATTTTTTAATAATACCAATAGTGCTTAGGAAGTATTGAGAAACTTCCGACTCCTCTAGAAACTCGTGAGGCAGTTAGCTGAACATCATGAAAGACTAAATTTCTCATACTGAAAAGTCCTATTTGCCACTTGGAGGTTGTACGCTTTAATCTTCAAATGATGTTGCTCTGCAAGCGTTCAGAAAACTTCCGGAGAGCGTTCATTAATTTATTTAATGCAATCAACAGCAGCGCCTGGTTATCTCAATTTGCAGAAACCTACTAAGGCTGCGTAAAAACCGATTTATTCTCTTCATATAACTACCTACAATTAACACCATATTGGTAAATAACTGTTGCAAACAAAAGGAAAACCTAACCTGGCAACAGATTTTCAGGTCCAAGCTATCTTTACATGGAAACATTTTTTAAAATTTTGATTTTATCAAAAATGGCTGTAACGATTTTGATTAAAATACCATATATTTAAGTTATTTACATCTCTAATAAAATGTATATTTTGAATTTTGTGGGAATAGCCTCTGAAGAGTACTGTATTCTGGTTGAGTTTTCCTGGAATTTGCGTTACTAGTAAATCGTAAATGATAGACAAAAACTTACTGCGCAAACAATGTAGGTCAATTTATAGCATATGCATTTTAGTTGTGGGAGTTGACCGTTTCCAAGATATTTCTTGTTATTGGTTCCAATTATAAAATCTTGTACTTTTACCAGACATGATGTGAACGTTTTTATTTTTGTCCCATTCTTGGCCGAGAAAAGAATCCAAATTGACAGACAATTGCATAAATACCCCTTTAACATAGCGAATTTCTTTGATTCCGTTGTACTTATAAGGAAATAAGTAATAAGAACATTCGGCTAATCCTCATGTGGAATACATTGATGTAATAAGTAGAAAAACATTTGAAAATCATTTTAGCATGTGCATTCCCTTCTACTTATAAGGAACTAAGTAATAACATTCTGCTAGCATTTATCTTGATTAGCATTGTGTACAAAGAAGAGTAATTTTTTGTAGCAGTTTTGTAGAACAGTTAGAGAAAGTCACGTGAGTGTAACTCATCAGATTTTTATGATCTAGCTTGGCAACTTTTAAATTATGTCGTTGCTATACTGTAATAGTTGTTGGCAATAAACACTATATCTACCTCGCCTCATCTGTCTGTCTGTCTATTTCCGATGAAATTTTTCGATCTAATTTCTGGGTGGAGTACACTATCTTTTCTACTTTCTATGTACATTATAAATACGTCGTCCAGAAAGTATTAAACTTCATTTTGGTATACTCAGATATACGAGATACAATTAACAAAACTACTTTAATGAGCATTTGCAGTTCTTCACAATTAAGTGTAAAGTGCTCCGTAGTTTCATATTAGCTAAACGTTTTCTTTCACTGTTCTGCATTACATGAAAAGAAGCAGTCTCATATCGAATATACGAGAGGGCTTTGTACTGAAAATCATTAATGTCAATCATTGAGAGTTATAACCGCCGCTGAGGGATTCTCTGCTGAATAAAATTGGTAGTTGGATCTGACAGTCATGTGACATTTCTAATGAAAGGATCTAAGAAAATAAACCTACAGCATTCGTTAAAGGAATCGCACGAGCGTACAAACCTTTTCTTGATTCTAAGAAGCGCTTAAACAGTTTATAGCCTCTCAAACCTTTGTGGGTTTTAAATTTATCCTAAAGAAGACAGTGAGAGAGAGAGAGAGAGAGAGAGAGAGAGAGAGAGAGAGATTCTGCAAATTTATTCAGAAATCTCACCAAAAAATGGGGTTACAAATAATATTTCCCTAAAAAGTGGTGCATATAGAAATCTAAAGTGCCGTCATTCACATATTTTTAACTATTTATGCTATCTGCTTCACGCTTATCAAAATAAACATTAGCTGAATTGGTTTTATTGCATTTATTTCCCTGTACACTCAAAGACATTAAAAATGCGTCTGGAAGTACTTACCGTAAGACGCTGTCTCCACCCATGTCCTCCAGCTGGTTGTCGCTTGTGCCTAATTTTGAATCAGGAGAGGTCTATATATAGTCCAAGTAGGTTTTTAAAGCGCATTGGTCAAGTCAGGTTACCGAAGGGGAAAAGGGGGTGCACATGAAAAGTAACTTGTGACAAATGAAATTCAAAGTCGCGAACTGATGATCCCTAAACTTCCTGGTTGGACAATAATCCATCTGTCTTACCATTGTTACAAAATTAGTTTAATCTTTTCTCTGTGCTACATTCTAAAGTCCTAATGCCAAGGTAATGCGCGCACGTGGTGCACAAAACTAATACACTGCTTTCACAACCAAACCTGTTCTGAGGGAGCGTCGAACGGTGTTGAGGGGTGAAGGGGTGGATTGCCCTATCCATTTTGTCTTTCCTTACTCGCCTGATATGTTGTGCTAGAAATGATATAAATGAAAAGCGTCGTTAAGACCCGAGTCCCCATCAAACGTTCACATTTTCAACAAAATGACAGCGCCAGGCACATTTTTAATATCTCTGAGTGTACAGGAGAAGTATTTCGTCGTTCAGGAACAACCAGGTTAAAGGACGTTAACCTGGGTCGAGGGACAGAGAAATAATAAAATACAACGAGCTAACGGGATAGTCAAAACCTTTTAAAGCTTGTCGTTATGTGAGATTATTGAAATTACGTTGCCTTTGCTTGGCCAGGAGGGAAAAAATATGAATAACGAGTTCCCATTTTAGAAAAGTATAAGAATTGTTAATGGAACCAATATTAAGGAATATTTAGAAATGGTTAGCTCTACAAAACTTACATTTACCACAGATTGTGTCTGTCAATGTTCTTACAATTTACAAGTTATGGAAAAGAAATGAAGAAGACCTCAAGAGGCCATTCCAATAAAATGTAAGATATACATTTTGTTTGTAATAAACATATCTTATATGTGGTATTTTAATCAAACCGTTACAGCCATATTTGAGTAAATCAAACATTTCGAAAGGTTTTCATGTAAACGGTGTAGGGACATTCTGGAAAATACTCGCGTTGTAGTCTTTAAAAGGAGACCAACCTGTGTAAATTGATGGTTTACAAATTCCTGATGGTTTTTGTATTTTAGCTCATTGATATGCCGCGTTCCTTTGAGATTAATATGCCGAAGTTATTTTCAGCCACTTGCAATTTAAAAACTTGTTGCGTGGCCTTTTAAATGGGAGTTTTAATATTAACAAATCACACTTCTAATAATAAAAGAAATATTTCTGTAAATGCAATTTCTATTACATATAAATGTTCAACATTAACCTTGCAGTACACTTTAAAGCAATCAGTATGGTTATTCTCACAGAAGCCTAACATAACAATAATTAAATTATCAAATTAATTTTTAAACAAGTAAAATTATTTATGTATTTAACATAACTCCATGGCACGACATCTCACAAGGAATCTTGGCCTACCGCCTGGCCGCTGCATCCCCCATCTCAGTCCATGACAGGTGTCATGGATGGGGTGCAGTATTGGACAGTGAGACGTAGTCAGCGCCTCGAATCCTCCCGGCCGGTTAATGCGGGCCTTATGACCTGGAGCCGCTACTTCTCCATTAAGTAGATCCTCAATTGGTCTCCCAAGAACATCATGAGGCTGAGTGCACCCTGGTCCAGGTCTCCCAGCGAGGGGAGAATCCCCACGCCGGTACTGGGAATCGAACCCAGGTCTCCTGCTTGGCAAACAGCAACGCTACCACCGCGCTAAGGAGAAGACCCTATTTATATATTTGCACTAACAAAATTAATTATCCCAGCGTAAACATTGACTACAAACTTTTTTGAGAGTATAATATATTATTTTGATTTTAACGACTATTTTATATTATTATACCATAATAATAATAATAATAATAATAATAATAATAATAATAATAATAATAATAATAATTCGAGAATTGTGTATAAATTTTTTTTTATCTTCTGCAGTTTGTTCGTACTTTAATGAAAAAAGAACGAACCAATAATTTATTAATTTTTTTCCTGCACTAACACTTATTTAACTTGAAATTCATCCGATAATTTTTAAAGTGATATTCCAGAAATTTAAATTTTAAGTTTAGTTATAGCATTTTGAAAACTGAACCGTAAGGAGCTTTTTGGTACAGCAGTTAAACATTATTTTTCAAAAACTACTTGATGCATTAGTCTCCAAATTTCAGAATTACTTAAACATAACAATAGGAGTATGTGGTAAAAATATGAATGTAAATGCTTAAAAAATATTGAAATTGAAATTTTCACAGCTTCGTCCCCATAAATACCAAATTACGTTTTTGAGTAAAAAAAAAAAAACACACACACACACATTCAGTCGCCCTCCGAGGTGTAATGGCTACCATGCTGACCTCATATACCCAAGGTCGCGGGTTCAAACCCGGCGGAGGACGATGGATTTTTTCGGGTGTAAAAATGCTTAGTATGGCTTCCTTCGGAAGGGAAGTAAAGCCGTGGGTCCCGTGTCGTAGATTCACAGCACGTAAAAGAACCTCAAGCCTGATAGAGAGGCCTCTGAGCAAAATTAAGCGGTCTTTCACGCCCAATTTAGAATGGGACGCTGAGAAACAAGCAGTTAAAGAGCGTCCATAAATAACACGCCATTTACATTTTTACACACACACACACACACACGCATGGACATTTTTCCGAAAATGCATTTTTTTGGATTCAGGAGTTTCTAAAACATGATTTCTGGTGAAGTTTCGGTATCAATTTTGGGTGGAATACAATACTTCCTCCATACACTATGTACATAGTACGTGTAGAGAAAGTAAAATGTGACTAACTATTCCCTTTTGAGAAAAGTATAAATATTGAGAAATGGGACCAACTCAAGGAATACCTGAGAAATGATTAACTCTATAAGAAATTGCTTAAGCACAAATTATGTCTGTTAATGAAACTCAATTTTTGTGTAATATTTTGTTCTATTTCTTATAATTTACCAGTTATGCAAAAGAAATGGAGAAATATTTGGACAATTAGACAATTTGATCAAACACAGTGGGCTTTGGCTTCTTGT
The DNA here is from genome assembly GCA_030762935.1 of Hymenopus coronatus. Lineage (NCBI taxonomy): Eukaryota > Metazoa > Arthropoda > Insecta > Mantodea > Hymenopodidae > Hymenopus > Hymenopus coronatus. The sequence continues at coordinate 59,183,606 of CM060884.1, forward strand.
TTTCAGCAATTCAATTCCCAGTCTATACATAACAGTTCTCTGTCCCTAGAGAAAAGAAAATCTATATATTGCAAGGGAAAAGAAACAAATGCAGTGAATAAATGAAAGTGACTATGGCAGAAATGTAGGTGGGCAGCAAGTGAATTATGTGCAAAGAAATAAGGCAGTAATTAGAAGAAGAGCTGAAGAGATAATGAAATAGAAAGGAGAGATACAAAATTAAAATAGGTTGAATAAGATGAATGAAATACGGAGGTATTAAAACCTCATATACAATGAAAATAAAATAAAAATGAAGAGAAGAAAGGCACGAATACAAAGAAATGCGCTTCTAAAGAAAGAGAGAAGTGTTCGTAATTGGATGGAAGTATAATAATTGCGAAGGACGAGGTTCAGGGAACAGCCTGCACAAATAAGTTGGTGGAAGTTGTTGCTGTGTGCGACATACTTCAAATTTGAGTTTTTGCTCGCTTCCGACAAACCGCGCCGGTCCATATGTACGGGCGCGATAGCAGCATGGTATTGCCTTTTATCGCGTGTGTCTAAGTGCCAGGGCGGCAGCTGTGATATTGCTCCCAGTTAGTCTTAAAAGCTGCATAACAGGGGCGTCCAAACTTCTGCAGTGTACATTACACTTTATTTCCATGAGAAAGCATAAAATACATACCAAAATCATTAAACAGTGACCCGCGTAACTTACGAGGACCTTTTTTTTTTCAACTTCCAATAGGCTACAAATAAAAGAAAAGTTCATAGAAAACACTTGTTTTATTACTAAAATATGTGTACATTTATGGTTACTTCTCAACATAATCACCGAAAAGATTGAGACATTTATCGTACCTGTGCACAAGCTTTGCAATACCCACTTCAAAAAATGTTGCCGCCAATGATTTCAAATGAGAATTTACGTTGTTTTGAAGGTCTTTGTACTTTACGACGTTTACGGAGAGCCATTCAAAACAAACGAAGAGGAATGCTGACTTCAGGAATTGTGCTGATCCATGACAACGCTCGTCCACACACACTGCTGGTACAACCCATCGGCTCCTTGAACAATTTCAATGGGACATTTTCGATCATCCGTCGTACAAACCTGACCTGGCACCCTACGCCTTTCACCTTTTCCCTGAACTGAAGACGTGGAGAAGGTGAAAGCCGCTGGTTGCCAGGCGATAAGATGTTTTGTCAATATCGCTCCAATCAGATTGATTGGCGCTTAAATAGTTGAGCTAAATTGTCTATGTAATAAAATTGTTATCAAATAATTTATATTTTACAAGGTATTTATTAATTATGAATGGAATTTAGTATTTATATTAACATAGCAATACAATCATAGTAACAAATGCAGAGATATAAACAATTTAAACTTCATTCCCAGTGTTCCTTAAGCTGAAAATGTGTTACTGAGTACAAGACAAATATTTTAGAAGCGAAAGGATGTTATACTGGAAGCCACTAGGTCCAGCAATAGATATCAGGATACCTGAGCAGGTATGTGAAAGGTTCGCTGACGGGAAGTTGCGTGGAGGGGTTAGGGAGATACTGCAACAGACAGGAAAGTGGATGGGGGATGCCTTTGGTCAAGATTCGTTTGAGACCTTCCCAATAGCCTTTCGTGTAAAAGCATTTTGGTCCCTTTGAATTCGCGCGTGACGTCCTATGGAGACGAAATAAAGGCGGAACCGAACTCAATAGACCGAATGAGCCGTAAGCCGCACAGAGGTTTCACTCATATCGCTGTGATTCAATAACAGCCACTTCCAAAAGCCATTATAAGGCAATATTTAACAGCTAACACGCTAATGGATGTTTAGAAAAGGTCAAACGGCTTTCAGTGACGCGCTGATTTAGTGGAAAGTAATTACAATATCGTTAACGTCATAATGGGGCGATGTTGGCAGGTTCGTAATATCCTGCTACCAAAATGGGGACCTGGGTCTTGGAATGGAACGGTGACAATGGATAACACCTGTTTATGTCTGCATTGATGTTAAACGCTGCAACCTGTAAAGCACTGCAATAGAACAACACATCACACTTGTATTAGCTTTCTAGTAATGTTTGTTAGTTGTATTAGCCTAATGTAAATGCATACTTCTTAAATATATAAAAAACTCGTAATGCCTATGTTCGGAATGTTTAGAGCCAGTTAATACGATTATAAGACTCATTTCAGTCAAATTTTAATCAACTTTTTACTTTCTCCACACGTAATTTGTACATAGTGTACAGAGAAGGTATAGTATTGCACCCAACATTTTGATACCGAGATTTCAACAGAAATACTTGTTTTGAGACCCCCTGAATACAAGATAAAGCATTTTTACCAAGATGCAACTTTGTATTTAACTTTAGTATCTCTCAAGGATGCGACACGAAGATTTTTAAGAACATCCCCACACCCCAAACCACCTTTTACATGGAAAACAATTAAAAAGTTGTTGTTTTGTCAAAAAGGCTCAACAATTTTGATTAAAATCTCTTATATTTAAAATATTCACATGGCAGGTAAAATGTATAGCTACCTTGAATTTTCTGGAAATAGCCTCTGAAGACCTCTTTATTTTGGATCAATTTTGCTGGCTTTTGCATAACTGGTAAACTGTAAGACAAAAACTTACTGCACAAAAATGTATATCTTATTAAAACACATAATTTACGTAATATACGTTTTTAAGGTAGATCTGTCAGATATTCCGTGTTATTGGTTTCAGTTTTAAAATATTTATACTTTTCTTATACGGGAATTTGTCAATTCCTGGCCATACAAAGGAATTTCAATCATATAGTAAACAGCTTTTAAAAGCTGTGACTAACACTTCCTATACTACTCTCTTATTTCCCTTATGCTTACAAGGAAACAAGTAATAAGGCCAATTTCTTCTATTTTATATCCGTTAGTATGAAATAGAGTAATAAGCTTTTTAACAATAATTTGTTACCGGGATGTAGAGAAAGTCATTGAATGGAAAACATCAGATTCTTTTTTTACTTTCCCTATATGTACTATGTACATAGTGTTTAGAGAAGGTATTGTATTGCACTCAAAATTTCAATACCGAGAATTCACCGGAAACATATATTTTGAGATACCCTGAATAAAAAAAAAAGCATTTTTAGAAAAATGTCCGTGTTTGAGTGTGTGTGGACAGCACAGCTCAAAAATGAAAAGACCGTTAAATACCAAACTTGGTATTTAGGTTCGGTATCTTCCGGGGATGTGACACGAAGATTTTCAAGGAAATACCCCCAGCACTAACTACCCCTTGAATGGAAAAATTTTCCAAAAATTTCTTTTTCTTAAAAAATGGCTGTAACGATTTTGATTACTATATCACACATTAAAGCAATTTCTATCACAAAAAAAAAGGAAATTTTGAATTTTTTGGGAATAGCTTCTAAAGACCTGTTTATTCTGGATGAATTTTGCTTAATTTGGCATAACTGGTAAACCGTAAGTGATAAACACAAACGTACAATACAAAAAATGTAGATCTTGTTAAAATACACAAGTCTTGTCATATATATTTTTTTCGTGGAGCTTACCGTTTTCGAGGTATTTCTTGTTATTAGTTTCAATTGTGAAGTACTTATCCTTTTCTCAGACGTAAGTGTCCGTTTTTATTTTGTTCTACTCCTGGCTAAGCAAAGAAGTGATTTGCAATGACAATTGCATGGCGACAGCTTTTTAAACATTTGACTATCACTATAGCCTATGCATTCCCTTAGTTCCCTTCTACTTATAAGAAACTGTGTATAAAAATTCTGCTACCGTTTATCTCGATTTGCATGGTGTTGAAAGAAGTTTGTTTGTAGAGTAGCTAGAGAAAGTCATCAGATTTTGTTTTTTAAATTGTTAATGAATATCGGTTTACACAGTCGTATCGCAACTAGGTTTATAGGAAATAAATCTAATACTAATACAAATTAGTCACAGTTTTTACACGCTATCATATATCTCTATAATTTTCAGGAATTGGAAAACATGTATCCAGTACTGTGAATTACCTAAGGCCAGTTGAAAGTCAGCAGAAACACCATATATTTGAGCACTATCTCAAGCTGGCTGTACTTATGCGATAAACTGTGAGAACAATATCTCACAGATAGGTAGAGTCAGACTGAAAAAATCTGATACGTTCCCTTCACATGACTTTCTCTACATCTCTGCAACAAACTATTGCTAAAAAGCTTGTACTACTATTTACTTCATACTAATCGAGAAAAAAATAGCAGACCTAGTCTTATTACATACTTCCTTGTAAGTAGAAGTGAAATAAGGGAGTATCATAGGTTAAAGTGATAGTCAAAAGCTGGTTGCTATGTGATTGAAGTTCTTTGTTTGTATGGACAGGAGTTGACAAATTCCTGTATGAGAAAAGTGTAAGTTTTTCTAACTGAATATCTCAAAAACGATCAACTCCACGAAAAAAATGCATATAACGTAAATGATGTGCTTTAACGTGTTCTACATTTTTTGTATTGTAACTTTTTATCCATTTCTTACGGTTTAGCAGTTATGCAAAATTCCGTAAAATTCATCCAGAATAAAGTAGTCTTTAGAGACTATTCCCAGAAAATGGAAGACATACATTTTATTTATCATGTAAACAGCTCTAATTTTAATCAAAATCGCTAGAGCCATTTTTGAGACAGTGAAAATTTTCGATCTGCGGGATTTTCTTGAAAATCTTCATGTTGCATCCTTAGAATATACCAAACCTAAACACCAAGTTTGATTATTAACAGTATTTTCGTTTTCGAGAATTGCTGCTCACATACACACATACGCACAGACACACACGGATATTTTTCAAATTTTTTTTAATCAGGGGTTCTGAAAACATGTATTTACGGTGAAATCTCGCTATCAAATTTTTGGGTGCATTACAATACATTCCCTATTTACATAGTGCGTGTAGAGAAAGTAATAAAAAAAAGCTGTATATATATATTTATTTCAATAAAAGTGAAGTAGATATAAATAGAAATCTTCTAAGACTAGTTTGTATACCATTAATAGCATAGGGGTACGAAATGTCAGGTAAATGCAACACATCTGATTTTTACTTTCCTCAAGCCCCATATGTACAATGTACATAAGGATAGAGAAGGTATTGTAATGCACCCAAAAATTCGATATCGAGATTTCACCGAAAAGATATGTTTTGGGGTCCCCTGAGTCCGAAAAAGTCACTTTTAAAAAATCTGATGTGTTACACTCACATGACTTTCTCTAGCTGTTCTACAAACCTCTTACATAAGATAATTCTTCTTTCTGCACCTTGCTAATCGAGGTACTCATTAGAACAATGTTCTTACTACTTAGTTCCGTATAAGTAGGAAGAAAATAAGGGAATACACAAGGCTAAACCAATAGACAAATGTTTTAAAAGCTGTCGTTACGCGATTGTCATTACAAATCGCTTCTTTTCTTGGCCAGGAGTGGAACAAAAGAAAAACGGACACTTCCGACTGAGAAAAGTATAAGTACTTCACAACTGAAACTAATAACAATGAGTACCTCGAAAACGTTAGGCTCCAAGAGAAAAATTTATATGACATTAATTGTGTATTTTAAAAAAAAATACATTTTTTGTATGGTAAGTATTTGTCTATCTCTTATGGTTTACTAATTATACCAAATTAAGCAAAATTCATCCAGAATAAACAGGTCTTCAGAAGCTATTCCCAGAAAGTTCAATATATACATTTTATCGATCAGGTAAATATCTTTAATATTCGATATTTTAATCAAAGTCATTAGAGCCATTTTTAAGAAAATCAAAAGTTTCGAAAAAAGTTCCATGTAAAGGGTAGTTTGGGGTGGGGGGATTTACTTAAAATCTTCGTGTCGCATCCCTGGAAGATACTAAACTTAAATACCAAGTATTCGTTTTTGAGTTATCATGTTCACAGACACACGGACACACACGGACCTTTTTCTGAAAATGTTTTTATGGATACAGGGGGTCCTAAAACATGTATTTCCGGTGAAATTTCGGTGGAATACAATACTTCTCTATCCCTATGTACATTGTACATACGGGGCTAGAGAAAGTAAAAAAGGTCCGTGTGTTTGTGTGTGTGTGTCTGTGGACAGCATAGTCCCAAAAAAAGAAGACCGTTAAATACCAAACTTGGTATTTAGGTTTAGTGTCTTCCAGGAATGCGACACAAAGATTTTCAAAAAAATCCCCCCACCACAAACTACCCTTTACATGAAAAAATTTCGAAATGTTTGATTTTCTTAAGAATGCTTTTAACGATTTTGATTAAAATCCCGTAATTTAAAGCTATTTATGTCCGAAATAAAATATACATCTGGAATTTTTTGGGAATAGCCTCTGAAGACCTCTTCATTGTGGACGAATTTTGCTGAATATTGCTTAACTGCCAAACCGTAAGAGATAGAAAAAGAGTACTGCACAAAGAAAGTACCTCGTGACAAAACACACAATTTTCGTTCTCTACGTTGTTGTTGTGGAGGTAACCGTTTTCGAGATATTCCTTGTTATTGGTTTCAATTCATTTTCTCACTCAGGAAGTATCCGTTTTTCTTTTATTCTACTCCTGGCCAAGCAAAGAAGTGATTTGCAATGACAATCGCATAACGATAGCTTTTAAAACATTTGACAATCACTTTAGCATAGCGCATTCCCTTATTCCCTTCTACTTATAAGGAACTAAGTAATAACATTCTGCTGACATTTATCTTGATTAGCATTGTGTACAAGGAAGAATAATCCTTTGTAGGAGTTTTGTAGAGCAGCTAGAGAAAGCCATGTGAGTGTAAACATAAGATTTTTTTAAATTATATATCTCATCGATTGAGGCAAGAGTAATTTAGAGGAACGCCACTGTATGCACGAGTTTTCCATGTTTCATTATTCGGCCCGAATCGACAGCACGATATTCATAGCACACCGTTCTAACGCCTCGCTATCCCGGTTTTAAATTCCTCATTCCCTCACTCACTCACACACACAAAAAGGTTTTTGATTGCAGAAATTAAAGTTGAAAGATTACCCTTTGCAAAGGCTCTACACGGGTATTTGAATGTGGCCGAATACGTTTGGAATTCTAAAATGGGTTTGAAATGAGGTCGGGCTCAAAAATGCGCCTCGTTTTTTTCAAAATTACTAGTTTGACACGTCACAAGAAAATAGAAATCTGATGTGGTCCATTCTCATGACTTTCTCTAACAAGCTATTGTTAAAAAGCTTATGTGTCTATTTACTTCATGCTAATCGAGAAAAAATGAGCAGAAATAGTCTTATTACTTGCTTCCTGTAAGTAGAAGCGAAATAAGGGACTACCATAGGTTAAAGTGATAGTCAAAAGTTGTTTGCTGTGTAAGTTAAGTTTCTTTGTTTGTATGGACATCAGTTGACAAATTCCTGTACGAGAAAATTGTAAGTGTTTCAAAGCTTAAAACAAAAAGAAAGAATATCTAAAAAAAAAAACAAAAAAAAAAAAACGACAAAGTCCACGAAAAAAGTACATAAAAATTGTGTGTTTTAAGATGCTCTACATTTTTTGAGTGGTAAGTTTTTTTTCCATTTCTTACCGTTTAGCAGTTATTCAAAATTCCGTAAAATTCATCCAAAATAAAGTAGTCTTCAGAGGCTTCCCAGAAAATTTAAGATACACTATATTTGTCAGGTAAATGTACTTAATATATGATATTGTAATAACAATCGTTAGAAACATTTATGAGAAAATAAAATTTTTCGAAAAAAGTTCCATGTAAAGGTTGGTTGGGTGTGGAGGGATTTTCTTGAAACCTTCGTTTCGCATCCTTGGCAGAAACTTAAATACCACGTTTGGTTTACAATGGTCTTTCGTTTTTGAGCTATGCTGTTCACACACACACACACACACACACACACGGACCTTTTTCTGAATTTTTTTTGGGATTCAAGGGACCCAAAACATGTATTTCCGGTGAAATCTCGGTATCGAATTTCATGGTGGAATGCAATACCTTCTCTATACAGTGTATAGTTCGTGTTGAGAAAGTAATAAAAGTGACTGTTGATTAAATAGACAAGTGACTGCAATTGTTGATATTGGTCCTACCTCCACAGCTAGAGGGAGAGAGAGAGATTAGATCGGAAATACCTATCCTTATGCACTACAGTTGGTGAAGCACGGTTTTGCCAAGCCGCCATATTTAGGTATTACACTTTTGAAATGAGTACGCCTTGTGTGGGCTAAATGTGAACCTAGAAATAAAATTTTGTGGTGTTGAATTTTCAATCAAGCAGTAAATTTATACTATAATTTTTAACCCGCATAATCACCAATACATGTATGGTGTTTGGTTCTAGTTTCTCGAATATCAGAAGCAAAAACAAGGACAGAAAAATGTGATTGAATACTTAAGTTAGGGTATTCATTTAAGTTAATTTTGTGTTGTTAAATGTTCAATCAAGCAGTAAATTTAAGCTAAGTTTTAAACCAGTATAATGGTCAATACGTGTGTGGTGTTTGCTTGTATTTTCTCGAATAGCAGAGGCAAAAAAAAAAAAAAAAAAAAGGAACGGGAAATGTGTTTCAAAGCACATGCTAGTGTACGTATTTAAGTGATTTTTCGGTGGTATACGTATATTTTACATTACAAACAGAAAATTATGTGGTTTTTACTAGATTTTAGATTTCCTACTCGGAAAAAACCGTTTAGAAGCTTGGATAAAGGGAATTGGCAACCTACTCCGGTTTAAAAGAAACTTCTAGCTAATTCGTTCATTTAGCAGCTACCGCGAGATATAATTCCTATCAAATTATGTGCCTGTGATACCAGAACCTGAGAATAGGGTCCGTGCTTCTCGGACTTGGAATGCAGTGGTAATTATCGCAATATTCCTAGACCGAAATTCTTGATTAATATCACACATTCTACTAAAGTTGTACATCAATGCTGTTATATATACTATAAGTCTTTGGTACATTAACATTAGTTTTGGACCAAGATATATTCTCTATATGTACATAGTACGTATAGAAAAAGTAAAAATCGCTATACGAAAATAAATACAAAATCTGATGGCTTTCTCTAAATCTCTGCAAAAAAAATTATTCTTAAAAAGCTTAGACTTTTATTTACTTTATGCTAATCCAGAAAAAAGTAGCAGAAATAGTCCTATTACTTGCTTCCTTGAAAGTAGAATCAAAATAAGGGATTACCATAGGTTAAAGTGATAGTCAAAAGCTGGTTGCTATGTGACTGAAGTTCCTTTGGCTGTATGGACAGGAATTGACAAATTGCTATATGAGAAAAGTATGTTTTTAAAGCTGAAACGAAGTTTGTACTTCCCATGTAATGGGTAGTTTGTGGTGGTGGAATATCTTTAAAAATCTTCGTGTCGCATCCTTGGAAGATACTATACCTAAATACCAAGTTTGGTATTTAGCGGTCTTTTCGTTTTTGGGCTATACTGTCCAAACACACACAGACACACACACACAGACACACACCTTTTTTTTAAATACTTTTTTCGGACTCGGGGGAAACCAAAACATATATTTCCGGTGAAATCTCGACATCGAATTGTACATATGGGGCTAGAGAAAGTAAAAGAGTAAGGAACTGTAACTTTGTAAATAAAGTTTAGTGTTGATAACTTTCGTTATTATTTAGTTATGCGAAATCGCCTGTCACTTTCTGGATGTTCCTCGTATTTCAAGGCATATACTGAACATTTATCACACTTCTTAAAAATAAAACTCCTGAGATTTACTGCTTAAAGTTTTAGAAAGTGACGGAGGTCCCATGCCATGTTGTGTGGGTGTGAAAAATGGACGCTGACAGAAAGAGTGTGTCTATGAATACAAGGGCGGAAATGAGATTTCTGAGAGATGTGGCGTGTTGTAAAGTCTGAAGTGAAAGGAAAATAAAGACATGACAGAAATTTAAACACTCTGTTAAACAGTAAATGTAACAAAACACTATATTATACAGATACACACTGACAATAATGAATAACACACCAAAACAAACGCCAGAGTAAAGAAAAATGCTTTATTGACTACTTACCGGAAGGATAGAATAAGACGAGCAAAAATGACGACGTAATGAGGGGGTAGCGTGCCTGCCTCACATTCTAAAGGTCCCAAGTTCGAATCTCGGTTAGACTGGTGGCTCAGGCATTCATGAGACTCGCATTCGGGAGGTCGTGGGATCGGTTCCTCGTACCGACATTTCTAATCTATCGTGTCTTCGGGCATTTTTCCGGGCAGGTTTCTTCATTCCCGGAATTTTCTGTCCCTTCATTCCGTCACCATTTCACCCAATCGGTTTCTTTCAGGGATGTAACTGTTGGCGAGGAATGCGGTGGTGGCGCCCTTCCGTGGAGGCGAGTGCGCTCTATAAACTGCCCTTGGCGGCGAGATGGCTTTGGGGATTGTCGGTAAACTCAGAGGCATTTGACCAGACCTAAGGCGCAGGCTCCAAGCGCTTCCCATGTCGAGATGAAAAAATGCTTGGGAAGCGTTAGTGTTGGCTTTCTTCCGGTGTCTGATTCCGACTGCTTGCTGCAATTCTTCTCATCACATCCAGAATTCTGGAGTCTAGCGTACAATCAATGCCTGAGTTTTGAAATTCCCTCCAGCATACTGCTATACTATATACCCTCATAGGCTTTCTACTTTATCTACACTATACACTAAGTAAGGGAAGTATTGGTTTCCACTGATAATTCATTGTAACGAAAATATATGTGTTGAGGTCACCTAAAATATATATTAGAAAAAGATGTGTGTCTGTATCTGGGAAACGCAAAGTTAAAGAAAAAAAACAAAGCACAGAAGTCTAAAAGTACCAAATTTGATATTTAAGTTATGCTTATCCTACCATGCAACTCGAAGGTTTTCAGGAATATTCCCCACCTCAGAACTACACTTTACAGGGACATTTTGATTAAAACACTATATATTTAAAATACCTATTTTCATAGCAAATGAAATGCATATGTTGAATTTTCTAGAAATAGCCCCTGAAATTCTGCTAACTGAGAATAGTTTTTACATAACTGGTAAATCATAAGAGAGAAAATCTTACTACACAAAGAATTAGATCTTATCAAAACGCACAGTTTATGACACTTACAGTAGTGGCAATAATTCTAAACAGTTTTGGATGAAGTTTTCATTTAATTCTGATTTAGAAGAGAAACACTAGAAGCATAATCTTAAAAGTAGTAGATATAATTTCCAAATACACATTTTATTTTTCCTCATACAATATGAAATATAAAAAAGTCTTACTCTCATATAACATGAGCGTTAAATTGGGAAACTTGGTATTATTATCCATAGCAGATATGTTAGGGTAAACAGATATGTTATAGCCAAAATTCGAAGCAATATACGTTTTGAGGCCCAAAAACCATTTTTAGAAAAATCTGTGTGTGTGTATGTGTGGGCAGCATATCTCAAAAACGAAAAAACCGTTAAATACCAAATTTGGTATTTAAGTTTAGTATCTTCCAGGAATGCGACATGAAGATTTTCAAGAAAACCCCCCACTTCAAACCAACCTATACATGAGTAGTTCTAACGACTTTTATTAAAATATCACAGATTAAATATATTTACATGGCAAATAAAATGTATATCTAGAATGTTCTGCGAATAGCCTCTGATCACCTCTTCACTCTTGCTGAATATTGGTGAATTTTGCAAAACTTAAACGTATGAGATTGACAGAAACTTACTTGATCTTCTTACTTTTAATTGTAGCATTGACTGTTTTCTAGAAACGCCTTGTTATTGGTTTCAATTTGAAACTGCGTTAACTCTTTTAAAACAGAAAACCTCCTTTAGTTTCGTCTCTATATTTTAACTGCTGGCCTTGCAAAGCGAACTGAACTTATATTGTTTCACATAGCTGTCAGCTTTTAAAAGATCTGACTATCACTTTAGCATAGATATTCCCTTATTTCTGTTTTACTAAAAAAATCTGATGTGTTACACTCACATGACTTTCTCTAGCCGTTCTACAATCTTCATACATAAGATTCTTCTTCTTTCTGCACCTTGCTAATCGAGGTACTCATTAGCACAATGTTCTTATTATTTAGTTCCGTATAAGTAGGATTAAAATAAGGGAATACACTAGGCTAAACCAATGGTCAAATGTTTTAAAAGCTGTCGTTATGCTATTGTCATTACAAATCATTATTTTTTTGGCCAGGAGTAGAACAAAAGAAAAACGGACACTCCCGTCTGAGAAAAGTATAAGTACTTCCAAACTGAAACTAATAACAATGAATAGCTCGAAAACGGTAAGCTCCACGAGAAAAATGTATATGACATAACTTGTGTATTTTAACAAGACCTACATTTTTTGTATAGTAAGCTTTTGTCTATCTCTTACGGTTTACTAGTTATGCCAAATTAAGCAAAATTCATTCAGAATAAACAGGTCTTCAGAAGCTATTCCCAGAAAATTCAAGATATACATTTTATTTTTTAGGTAAATATCTTTAATATATGATATTTTAATCAAAATCGTTAGAGCCATTTTTAAGAAAATAAAAAATTTCGAAAAAAGTTCCATGTAAAGGGTAGTTTGGAGTGGGGGGACTTTTTTCAAAATCTTCGTGTCGCATCCCTGGAAGATACTAAACTTAAATATCAAGTTTGGTATTTTAGCTACTTTTCATTTTTGAGTTATCGTGTTCACAGACACACGGACACACACGGACCTTTTTCTGAAAATGCTTTTTTTGGATACAGGTGGTCCTAAAACATGTATTTCCGTAAAATCTCGGTATCGAATTTTTTGGTGGAATACAATACTTCTCTATCCCTATGTACATTGTACATATGGGGCTAGAGAAAGTAAAAAGAAAGAAAAACGAGTGGTAATACCTACTAATTCTGCTAACGTTTATTGATGTCAAACAGTTAGAGAAAGGTTTAACACATCGGATTTATTCAAAATTATTGTGCCCATTAAAGCATATAATCCTAAAATTAACATATTTCTCCAGATTTCGTTCTATTATAAACGGTAGCAGATACAATATAAAATTCTTAAAAAAATACGGTAATAAATTAATGTTTACCAAAGTTGGCCAAAGATAACCTATTACCAAGTTAGCTCCAGTTTATGGTAAAAGGTTCAATATTGTGTTATGGTAATATTTTCTGCCTACAATTTATCAGGTAAGAGTTATCCCGAATAAGAGTTGAATGGAATATTCAAACTGGAAGGCTAATTTAAGAAATAAATGTCTATACTGTACATTCCCAATAGAGTTTTCGTGGGATTACCCAAGATAAACTTTCCATCTGTAGACGTTTGCAGAAATGTGCACAAAATTGAAACAAATTGTCTGCCATTTTCGTTTCAAGAAAATCTTCCGCGATCTCAATAACTACTGATTCATAATCAACTGATAGGAATCGTAGAATCAGTTGAGGTTGAAATCGATGTCAAACTCTTCCTTCGGAATCGAAAACTTTTTTGGTAAGAATCTCTGCTTTAACTTTTCAACATCACCAGAATATCAGGAATCTAATGTAAGGTTTCAGCAAGATTCTTTTTAGGATTAAAATGTTACATCCATTTTACAATAAAGACTTTTTACTAACTCATTTAGATGTCTGTCTAAATCAAATATGTTTTCGTCACTCCCAGTGCCAAAATGTAGGAATCATGTATCAGCTCCTTGCTATTATATCAGTTTACTTCCTCGTATGTTTGTTTAAGTTTATTAAAGCACTAAGAAATGCATATATTGTACAATACATATCTTGTTCTGCACACTAGATTTTGGGCCAGGCCACTTTTCTGTAGGCAGTCCAATTTAAGCTATTCAGTAGCTACTATTACTAAGATATATGAACCAAATAAGGCCATGTAGACCAATAAGGTTTCTCAAAAACTTCTGCATAACTTTGATTGGAGTGCTCTGTTGCCCCTTGGCCATTATTCCCTTCTCAGTATGTGTGAAAACAGAAGAAGCAAGTTATGCGTATGTATCTGATTTAGCTTACAACAACAATTGCTACGTATATTGTCACTTATGATGCCATGTATTCTTTACTAAAATATGTTGCAATATAACGGGTCATCAAGAACTTTCTCCGCACCTTGCTGATGTCCACCGCTCGATGAAAGGCTGGCATCCCTAGGTTTATCGTTTTCGATTCCGACGGGATGCTATGATTATCGGCCGTTATTAGCGGCTGCGAGCGTATAGTTGTTTATTCTACTGGTTAGTATGGTCTACTATGCTGTGAGTTCTGACGGTTGCCTGAAGCGAAATCAATGCATTCTACAGAGGAACGTGTGTTTGTAGTGGAAAACGTTTTTTATGAACGTGGAAATTATACTGAGAAAGTGAAACAAAACTCCCGCACCGAGATACTGTGCGTGATTTAATTAATAAATTTCGGAAGTCAGCTTCCGTGCATGATGCTATTAGAAATGGAAGACCCAGTGTGCTAACAGAAGAAAAATTATCGGATACATCGGATAGAATGTTTAAAAGTCCACAGAAACCAATAAACAAATTGGCCCAACAATGAGATATTTCTTACGGTTCCGCATACAAAGCAGTCAAAAAAGAACAAGGTTTGTATCCATATAAGGTATCAGTCCTCCACGAATTCTCCGCAAATTTTCTTCAAATCGTACTTTCGCTTGGCGAGCTGAGTTAACACATTAGAATCATAAATAAATACACGCTGTGCAGTAGAAACCATACTGAGACATAACACACTTTCTGACTAAGTACAGGACCAAATAATAAATCACTTATAGTAACTGAATTCAATACTGTATTCCAGAGCAGAGCAAAACTCATTCAGAAGCATGACCTTGTTTACAGCAGCAGTGTTGAATCATGTGTCCACACGCCCAGTGAAAAAACATCGCGCAGGCGATTCGGAGGTTCTTGACTCATTCGGTATGTTGTATGCTCAAGTAATCAAACAATCCGTTGTGAGGGAAGAGGAGGGTAGGGGCGGGAGCTACTTTCAATCCGATTCTTTTCCTTTTTACTATTTTCAGTGCCGGAGTCTTGTGATTCAGGCGCTATATTCCTTTTTTTCTATACATTCCAGTTTCCCTGCATTTTCTTTATTGCCCTATTTGATTTACCGTTTGCTTCCATATGCACATACATACACACATTAACAAACACACAAACACCCACACCCAAGGCGAACCCACAATCTCGTGCGTCACAAACCACCAAAGCTGGGCATTTGCACGGCCACGGTGACCGAATCCTTGAAGAAGGAAAAAATCTGATGTGTTCCATTTAACTTGATTTTCTCTACATTTCTGCAAAATATTATTGTTAAAAACCTTATGCTTCTTTTTGTTTCATGCTGATCGAAATAAAATTACTAGAAATGGTCTTATTACTTTCTTTCTTGCAAGTAGGAGGGAAATAAGGGTGTACACTAGGCTAAGCCGATATTCAAATCTTTTAAAAGCTGGTCATATGTGGATTTTTTTTATAATATTTAACACCCCTTTTAGGTACTACTTTGGCACCGCAGGTGATGACACCGATGATGCATAGAATGTAGAGCACCAGAGGAACATGATGGTGGGGGATTCTGGATGCATTTTGCATAACTGGTAAACCATAACAAATACACAAAAATGTAGAAACACACAATTTGTCAGATACATTTACATATTCTCTAGCACATATGTGCAATGTACATAGCGATAGAGAAGGTATTGTATTCCACCCAAAAATAATTTTTAGGTTATTTTTATTATTCCTAGAAAATTAAAGATATACATTTTATTTATTATGTAAGTATCTCAAATATAAGAGAATTTAGTGAAAATCGTTAGAACAATTTTTGAGAAAACCAAAATGTTCGAAATTCTTTTCCATGTAAAGGGTAGTTGGGGTTGAGAGATTTTTCTTAAAATCTCGTGTCGTATCCTTGAAAGATCCTGGACATAAATATCAAGTTTGGTATTTAACGGACTTTTCGTTTTTGAGCTATGCTCCCCCCCCCCCCACACAAACACATTTATCTAAAAATGCTTTCTTAGGATTTAGGGGGGTCTGAAATCATATATTTCCAGTGAAGTCTTGGTATCGAATTTTTTTGGTGCAATACAATACCTTCTCTATGCACATACATTGTACGTGTAGAGAAAGTAAAAGGCAGTTTTACATGAATTACTCTCTGTAACAACCATAAAGTGTTAGTGGAATATTCATTTTAATAGCCTAAATGGAAGCTTGTACAAGATGGCGGAATGGAATGAAGGTGGATTAGGTTACAGGGCTGCTGAGGTTATTCGGCAATGTTATTATGAAATAAAAAAAATTACATAAAATAATCCTCCGTGAATGTTCATAAATCTTAGTGTAATATTCACTTAACCTAAAGGCCCACTGTAAAGTTATACAAGATGGCACAATGGAATGAAGGTAGATCAGGATACAGGGCTGCTGATGTTATTAGAAACAAAAACAAGATATAAAATAATCCTCTGTGAATGTTCATAAATCTTACACTTAACCTAAAGACCGACTGTAAAGTTACACACGGTGGCTCAATAGAATGAATGTAGATTAGATTACAGGGCTGCTGAGGTTATTTGGCAATGTTATTATGAAACAAAAACAGTTTTACATAAAATAATTCTACGAGAATGTTCATAAAGTCTTAGCGTAATATTCACTTACCCTAACGATCCATTGTGCAGTTACCAACACAAGATGGCGGAATGGAATAAAGGAGGTTAGGTTACAGGGCTGCTGAGGTCATTTGCACATGCTACTATTAAACACAAAACTGTTGTACATTAAATACCTTTATGCAACTACCCAAAATATTTTGGTAATATATTTATTCAACCTAAAGAGCCACTGTGATATTTACACAATATGGTTACAAGTTTGCAGATTTTTTGCCAGTACAACTATACGAAACAAAACTGTTTTACAAGAAATGTTTCTATGCCACTAACCTATGCTTGGTAATGTTGCCACAGAGGCCGACGTCATGGTAGGTACCGCAAACATTTGCAGAAATTAAACTTGCTAAAAATATAATATGCTTATCAATGTGCCTTTTAAATCGGCGAAAGCTGTTACATGGCTTCCGGTTACGTATTCTGGGGTGATTTATTCTATTGCGGATACTTATTGCTGCGAGAGTTTGTCAGCCTTAAACATAGAGAACCTTCGCATTGTTGCGGACCAAGAAATGTCGTATAGTAATGCAATGCTGAATGAAAATTGGAACTTAAAAAAGTTTGTGGAATTACAAGCAAAATTCCTTTGGAGTTTGTACTTTACGTCTATTATTATTAATTTGTGGTATATTTATTTATCGTGGCAATTATTTACATTTGTTTACTGCTTTGTGGTGGTTAGTTTTCTACATTTTCTACATTGTCTCTGCGCCTTTTTTGCATTTACATATTATTGTGCACCTTTCTATTGCCGTACTATGTTACATTTCGCAACTGCACCAACTACTTCTGCATTTCCCATAGCCACAACGGTTTTTCTTCTCAAGAATTGGTACGCGATATTGCGCAATAACACGTCAGCCATTATACGTCCACCTCTAAGGCAACATTACCGATTAGTTACAAGTTACAGGGCTGCTGAACTAATTTTCCAGTATCATCAAAAAACACTAAATGGTTTTAGTTAGAAAGATTCTCTCTAGCTATCCATAATATTTTGGTGTAATACTTAGTTAACCTAAAGAGGTTCTATTATAGTTTTAACAAAATGGGGTTATAGGGCTGCTGTTATTTCCCAATGATATTATGAAAAACACTGTGTTTTTCACGGATCAATGGTAACTATCATATGGTGCTAGTGCAATATTTACTTAACGTATAGAACCATCGTATCTGATAAACCGAATGTTGGTTGGAACGGGGGAATCATGGACCGGATCACAACCTAGCCGCAGTGACTAGCTCGAATAATACATCGGCGATTTACCATAGCTTTCCACGGGTTGTAGGCGACCCGGAAAGCAGCGGGGAAGAATTCTGGTCGGAGAAATATACCCATTGCCTACCTGTGTACCCCATGAGAGAGGCCGGAGGGGGAATGATCTGAGACACTTATACAAGATAATTATAAGAGTTTGGTTACAGGGCAGTTGCATTTGCCAATATTATTATGAAAACAACACAATTTAAAGATGTCTCACTGTAACTACCCATTCCGTGTTAGTGTATTATTTGCTTAAACTAAAGATATACTGTATCAGTTGTACATTATGGGATAATGGAATGAAAATAAGTTACGTGACAGGGCCAATGAGGTTATTCGCAAATGCTATTATGAAAAAAAAAAAAAAAAAAGCTGTTTTAAAATAAAATAAATGTCTATAGTTACCCATAAGGTGTTAGTGCACTATTTACTTAACCTAAAATGCACTGTGGTAGTTAAACAAGATGGGGTAAATGGAATGAATATACGGTTCTGAGGCTTTACGACACTGTTATTAAGGGGGGGAGTGGGAGAGAAAGAAACTTTATTACTGTAAGAAACAACTCTCTATAACAAACTGGTGTTAGTGCAATATTTACTTACTCCAAATAGCCACCCTGTCATAGTTAAACTAGAAGGTAAGAAGTCCATGTAATAATTGCAAAATTACGATATACAGTTTGCCAATATTAATATAACACTCAAAGGAGTTTGGTTACATGAAATACCTCTCAATAACAACAATTGCGCATTAAACAGGAGTCACTGAAGATAGCTGCACAGAGACTCAGACGGTTCAAGATCTGTGGAAGTGGAAGTATTCT
Source organism: Hymenopus coronatus (assembly GCA_030762935.1). NCBI lineage: Eukaryota > Metazoa > Arthropoda > Insecta > Mantodea > Hymenopodidae > Hymenopus > Hymenopus coronatus. The sequence continues at coordinate 59,202,390 of CM060884.1, forward strand.
GGCTACTAGCTTATTTGTCAAGGTTACAAAGACACTGATTTACATATATCGAAATTATTAGCACATCTGTATGAATTGTTGTTGTTTATCACAGAATTCTTATTTGGACTGAAGTTCTCTCTTCATGTGCCTTGGTGCATTTCCTTTACTCCGTATGATTAATAGTATACAATTAATTGATCATACCTAGATCTGTGTACAACAGATACACTGCAATACACTCTTGAAAGGTTACCTTGTTTTATTACATGATAATAAATGAAACCAATTATATTCTAAAGTACAAATACAACAGAAATCTAACTACCAACGCCGATAGTGACGGATACTTTCTCAGGGTTTGTCTTCTAGGATTTGTTGAGTAATTCACTTAGAGATATATCTCAGTTGTACAGCATCACTGTCTTTCTCGGGCCGTTGCTCTCATACGTAAACAATTCACAGAATAATACAAAAACAAATATTTTAAAGTCAAACTGTCTGAAAGTCTGTGCCGTCCGTGAATAAACTAAGAAAACAGAGATACAACAACACACAAATTTGCAATAGCTGAACATTTCCAGCTCCCACGGTGACAAATTGATTCGCCTGACGCGCTTACTGTTGCAGAGGTTTGAAACTACACACAGTATAACACAAGAAGGCGTACCAACGACGTAGAACATCAAATGATATGGAATAATATGACGCCGTACCCTAATGGTACGAGGACCTCGAATGTCTACACCTACTTAGGTAGAGGAAGCATAGTACATCACCCAAAAATGACATGTCGAGATTTCACAACAAACTGATATTTTGAGCTGACTTGCAGTCCGAAAATTCAGTATCTGTGAACAAAGTATCTTAAAAACGAAAAGCTGCTTACAGATGAAATTAATGAAAATTTGATAACATACGAAACTACGCTTTATTTTTCTATGCTCAATAAAATTAGAGTGTCATTTATTAGTTTTACGTTCTTAAGCACGTTACAGCTGAAACCATTTTAATCAATGCTCTCTTGTGTTTCCATCTATATTTACTTCCTCTTCTTCGTATTTAGTACATAGGTAGAGAAGTTATTACACTCCACCCAAAAAACGATACTTAGATATCGCCAGAAATATCGTTTGTAGGTCCACTGTGTTTTGAGGAGAAAAAAAAGGAAAAAAAGAGTTCATGTATCTGTGATCGTAATGTCATAAACGAAAAGTCGGTTGAAAACGCAACTCGAAACGGCTTCAACATCTTAGAAGTTTGCGAAACGAATATTTTCAAGAAAATTCCCCATCACAAAGTATTCTTTTTATGGGAAAAAATTCTAAAAATAACTTCTTAAAAATTGCTAACGATTTTAATTAAACTACCATATATTAAAGCTATATACATATGATAAATAAAACGTATAGTTTGAGTTCCCGTAATGATCTCCGACACTTCTTCGTTCCGAGTGACTTTTGCACAACTGGTAAAAAGTAAAAGATAGACAAAACTTACCTTACAAAAAAATATAGATTTTGTTTATACACACAATGTTATTTCATTCGTTTTATTGCTGACCTAAACAGAGAACTGAAGTTCAATCACATAGCAACCAGCTTTTAGAATATTTAGCGTAGTGTAGCTCCCTATTTCCGTTCTACTTACAAGGAACTAAGCAATAAGACTGTTTCTGCTCATCTTTATCTCTATTAGCATGAAGTGAATAGAAGAATAAGCTTTTGTAAGAATAGTTCGTTACAGAATAGACAGAGAAAGTCACGTGAATGTAACACATCAGATGTTTTTTTTTTTTAAATCTAATATACGACAAGGAAGGCCAATAGCCATGGAGAACGGAAGAGGAGAATATTGTACAAAAGAGCGAGGGTTCCGTTACTTTTAAATGTCAGACCACTGTAGTTATATTTTATATGTAATGCTAAATTTGTAGTTAAACTTTCCGTTAATTCTATCTCATTTTTATATATTTTTCTTCTTTATTACCGTCTTTATAAGTACTATGTACATAGTGTATAGAGAAGGTATTGCATTCCACACAAAACTTCGATACCATATTTCACTGCAAATAAACGGTTTAGGCTCCCCTGAATTCAAAATAACATTTTTAGAAAAAGGTTCGTGTTGTCTCCCCGTGAACACAATAACTCAAAAACCAAAAAATCGGCAAAATAAGCTTGGTATATAAATTTGGTATCATCCAAGGAAAGGACAAGAGGATTTTGAGGAAAATTCCCCCACCCCAAAGTACCCTTTACATGGAAAAATCTTCAATAATTTTGATCTAAAAATTTTGATGTGTTCCATGCACATGACTTTCTATTCCTCACAGTGACAAGTTATTGCTAAAAAGCTTATTCTTCTACCTATTTTATGATAATCGAAATAACCATTAGCAGAAACTGTCTTAATTACTTGCTTCCTTGTAGGTAGGAGGCAAATAAAGGAATACACTAGGCTAAAATGATAGTCAAATCTTTTAAAAGCTGGTTGCCATGTGGTGGAAATACGTTGCTATACAGGTCCTGAAATTGACAGTTTTCCGTGTGAGAAAAATTTAAGTATTTTTCTAGCTCTTATAGTTTACCAGCTACGTAAAATTTGGCAAAATTCATTCTGAGTAAAGTGGTCTTTAGAGGCTATTCCCAGAAAATTCAAAATGTACATTTTATTTGCCATATAAATATCTTTAATATTGTACGGTATTTTAATCAAAATCATTAGAACCATTTTTGAGAAAAACAAAATTTTCGAGATTTTTTCTATGTAAAGGATAGTTTGGGGGGGAGGGGGTTCTCAAAATTTTCCTGTCGCATTCCTGAAAGATGCTGAACTTAAATACCAAGTTTGGTACTTAAACGACTTTTTGATTTTGAATTATCGTATGCACAGACACACGGACACATACCACACAAACACACACACACACACATTTACGCACCTTTTTCTGAAAATATTTTTTTAAAACAGGGTACCCTAAAACGTGTATTTCAGTTGAAATCACGGTATCGAATTTTTGGTGGACCACAATACATTCTCTATACAATTTATATAGTACGTGTAGAGAAAGTAAAAAGGAACGGAGGGGATGGCCAACACTCTGCGGGTTTGCAGCTCTTTTGGCAATGGATATGTAGCTGTATATTTATACCCGGTTGCTATGACAGCGTAACAAAACTTAAGGTTGCACGTGTTATCAAAATTACCTGCTTTGAGGCTATGGTGCAGCTAACAGAACAGAAATTATAAACAACAGACAGACCCTTGTAGAGCCTAACCCATCAGTTTCATTCAGTTTGAACTGACATGTTAGCTCAGTGGTAGAGCAACCGGCTAGAGACTGGGAGATCAGTGGTTCAAATGCCAGCTATGGCATTGCATTTTTTAGTCTGACTCTACCTATCCAACTCCTGTCCTTCACACGTTTCTTTGAGAAGACAATTAAAATTATGACAACTGTCCATAGTAGTTGGCTAAAACAATGAATTCTGGGACTTAAAGTAGTTACAACATTGTAAGTCGCCAATGGGGTTGTAATCTCAAAATAATTTAAGACCACCTATTTTGTTTACCGGGAAACATGAGAGTCAGTTGAGAAATTCAATGTCAATGTTGTCATGGTAGCTCAGTTGTAGTGCAACCAGCTAGAGACCGGGAGATGCGTGGTTCAAATCCCAGCTATGGCATTACATTTTTGAGTCTGACTCTACCTAGACAACTCCTGTCCTACACACGGTTTCTGTGAGAAGACAATTAAAATTATCGAGAAATAGGTAAGTTACATTTTGCGTCGGTCATAAGTGGGCCACGTATGTGATGTCCCCCACTGTGTAATGAGTGTGTGTGTATACTCCTCTACCTAATTACGTAGCACGTCACTCCCCACGACCCTTTCTGTAGCGACGACTGCTATAGTTGCCTCAGCTCCGCTCAAATCTCCGATGACGTCGGCCGGTGAACAAGAAAATCGACTCACTCTGGTTGGAGTATCAAAAGGGGGTAATTAGGAGTTATACTTATGAATATGACAACATACTTTAACTTGTATATCTAAATTTATTTGTGATTAGAACCGACAAGTAGTTTTGCCTCACAGACTAAAGTTACTCTGTTTCCTAGCACTTCCTGCAACTTTATATCTCTGACAACTGAACTTTACATTATATATCAAGCAAGTGAACATCACGCTGTGCGCCTGGCAACTGAGCATTAGGATATGACTCTAGCAACTGAGCATTACGGCCTGTCTCTAGCTCCTGACCATTACGATGTGCCCAAAGTGTCTTCAAGCTGCTACTTATATAGAATAATATAGTGTCATGGTTGCTTTATTTATATTGCTTAAAATACCGCGAAATAGGCGTCTGTGCGTCCCATAATGCAATTTAAATACCTCGTGACTGCACATATACAATGGAGAAAATCTCATTTCTTGTACATTAGAGATTTGCACCAGTTCACTTTCACTTGTTACTCTATTGCACGTACATAAAGGAGTATGTGATTTTTACCAACTTACTACCTCAACAAAGGATCTTCCCCTTATGCCGCGACCTAGTTTCGTAAACACCCTTTCCTTCTACACATATTGAGAAATATTTTACTTGTAAATTAAATAATAACCAATAATAATTAACAATAATAATAATAATAATAATAATAATAATAATAATAATGAGGTGAAACCAATGGTCTCAATTTGCTTTTATGTGATAAGTGCTTCACCTGTAGCTCAACTACGAGCCGCCAATGGAATATCTTCAGGAATATTTCTAATAGAGATTTATTTCGTTGAGAGCACACACTGCACGCCACTGTATGCGAGCATGGGAGCATTAGCTTTCACAATCTGCTGGCCGTTTCCACCGCAGCTCAAGAGAGAGCATTCATCATGGGTTATCTTCCCTCCAACAGACGTTTAGTGCACGCTATTGCATGGATATTACCGCAATCAGGGTCGTGTCCGCTTAGTGCTCATCTCATAGTGTCATCTTCCAGCGTTTTCTTATCTCCAGGGAACACGGCAACGTCTGAGTGCAAAATAACTTAATAGATAAAACGCTTGCTTGAATTAGCACAATTAAATTCCCTAATGTTGGTGATATGATATCCAACGACCTTCAGTGAAG